>JAREYC010000004.1:17925000-19175000 GCA_030015325.1 Cryptoblepharus egeriae | reverse complement strand
TAACTCTAGGAATGCCCATGGAGCTTATCTTGCCCTAAATGCCCAAAAAAGTGCAACAGCCATAATCCGTTATATCAAAACGAAAGGCGGCAATTCTATCTCGGCTGCTCTTAAACTATTCCGCGCTAAAGTTTTAGCCCAACTACGATATGGCTCACAGCTTGGCCCTCTAGCTAATATAAAAGTGCTAGAGCGTGTACAATCCAAATTCTTGAGGGCGACTTTAGGTGTCCCCAGAGATGTCTCCAATGCTAAGATTCGGCTGGAGACGGGGCAGATCAAAGTTGAAGCCATGTTCTGGATAAATATACTTTTCTTTTGGCTCAGGCTGTTATTCAATTCAGAAGGTATTGTTACTCTAATTTTAAGGGATGATGTGCATCATGGCTGGTTAAAGAACATTAAAAAAAAACTAGCACAGTTGGGGCTCTCAATGTGTGATTTGCCCCTTCTGGGTCTTGAACGGGCTAGGTTAGTCATCAAACAACGTATACGAGACATTGAATGGCAGAATGACCTCGCAAGTGTTGCAGATCCTTTTCTTAAAGCCGAGTTTAGACCACACGCCACAGCGCTATACCTGACCCATCTAGAAATATATAGTTATAGGAGGGCCTTCACTCTAGCTCGCTTCAACACCCTACCCTCTGCTGTCGTAGAGGGACGATATAAGAAAATCCCTTATGATGAGCGGTTTTGCCCTTGTGGACAGGATGAGGTTGAAACTACGGAGCACGTTCTTTTACGTTGCACTTTTTATAAAGATCTGCGCACTCTGCTTATTTATCCATTGCTGTCTAATCTGCCCAAGAGATCTAACTGTCAACTTTTGCACATGCTCTTGACTGACAGAAATCCAACTTCTGTGTATGTTATTGCAAAATTTCTTGCTGCTGCCATGAGAATCAGGATCGCAGCTATGAATGTTTCAGTTTAAGTGACTGCCAATTTTTATCATTTTCTGTACATTAGGCCATTATTTTATGTGCAATCTTGGCTGAAGTTTTAACCCGCTTTTATATATGATTTTATATATGACCTTTATATGACCTTTGCACTTTATATTGATAATTTCTACGTTTTTATTGTGCTCTTTTCCTTTTGGATATTTGTAATTAAGCTGTTTTTTTTACTGTTTTGTGCTGGTCTAAGACTATAATAAAGGTTTATTATTATTATTACCCCTATTGCTCCCCTTCCACATTCCATTTCCAAATCTGCCAATGTCAGACTACCCTCCTCAGACTTACACCCGCTATATAGCTAGTATAGGTTTGAGGAAGCCCATAGGCCACCAGAAGGCCTATCTGGGTAAGTGAAAAACATTTTTTATTTAGTCCTCTTTGGGCTTTTGGTAGCCCTTCTCCCAACCTTAGCATGCACCTAATGCTCTATTGGCACGGCTGTGTATTATAGCATGGCAGGGAATATGTTTGAGCTTCTAGCTTTTTACTGAAATGCAGATCACCTTTTGAAACTATAAAGTAGGATGTTATACTGCCAGTGTTTTGATTTCATATGATATTTTGTTTTATTCTCATTCTGTCCATGACTGAGTACTTCAGTATTTTGCTTTGCACTGCACTGGAACCAGGAACTCAGAAACTGACTTTTCCAAGTATGTTTTGGGTATACTGTAGTTATAAAAGAGGATCTGCATGAAATCTTAATAATACTTAATTGATTTGTTAAAAGTGTGCTAAGTATTAAATGTGGATAACTGATCAGCAAGGAATCTATATTTCAATTAGTACAAACTGTATACCTTTGATGCATTCTTTTATGCCTTGGAATGATCTGTTTATAAAATTGAATTATGGTAGTTCTTCCAGTTGTAAACAGAATATGTATTAATAAATTCCTTCAAATTCAGACTTTCAGGGAAGAAAAAAACCTCTAATTTGAAGCAGCTGTAAATTTTCAGTGATTAATTTCATGCCAAATAAGTCTTTACAATACTTGATTTATGCAGAAACTAATCTGTCTTTTTTTCTGGATAAAGTAAAAAAAATAAATTAAATCCAAGGAGTATAAAAGTCTAATATGAAACAATCATAAGCTTAAAAAATACGTGCAAGGTATTTTGAAATGCAGTCAATTGCTTGCAATGAATGGAATGAATGTTATCATTATCCCTTCCTGTGTGTTCCTGAAAATGCAGATCATTTTTATTTGTGGGATTTGCAAAGCAAAGCCTCACATCTCAGAGATTTGATACTGTGAAAGAGTTGCCAAAGAGATTGTTTTTGCTTTAATTCCACAAATGCCTAGCAGAGAAAGAGAGAATAAGGAGCAGTATACATCTCTTCATCCAATCCTTGGATTGGCTTAGACTAAGCCAAGTTATTTTGGTATAAAATTAGGTAGCATCTTTACTTCTTTTGGGCAAATCCAACCCAAATCAGACCCTGTCACTGTCCAATCCCATGTGATTCTCCAAATCCCTTTCACCACCATCCACACACAAGCCTCCTCTCCCTCACTCACTTGTGAATCAGGTCAGCACAACTCACCTGTCTCCCTGTTCTGATGGTAGTGTGGTAGTGTGGGGAATATATACATATATACATATTCCGATGTATATGCACTAGCCTAACCTCCACAAGAATGGCATTCTTACGACATTTATAGTGTCAACATGGGACCTTTGCCAGGACTTCTGCCAGCCAAATTGGAGCTTAGGATTGCAACATGAGTGTATCCAGTGTATAGTGTCACAATGCAATGCAACTAGAAGTGTCGTCAGGATTGCAACATAAGTGTATCAAGTGTATAGTGTCGCAGTGCAATCCTAATCTTCAGTTAGGCTGGCATAAGCCCCAGCATAAGTCTTGGGCTGGCCTGGGGGTGTCACAAAAGTGCTATAAGGTGCTAACCTGCAGGGAGGTTAGGCCACTGAACATATGCCAACCTCCCCAAACCACCATGGCAGGATATCCTAGATGTGTTAGGCCAGCCTAAATTTGTTAGGATTTTGCCCTAAGAAAATGACTCTTCCCTACACTTTTGGTGCTTGACTGGCAGCTATAGCAACTCAGGGGCATGGGAAAGGTAGATGCTTTGTCCCATTTGTTCTGGCAGAGCAGTGAGGCAAGGAAGCCAGTGAGATGGAGGTTATAACTCACAGAAGAAAAAGAAGAGTTAAATTTTTCTGCAGCTCACATTGAAGTAAGAGCTGGAAAAGACCTTTATATTCATGCCATAACTGTCATGGTCATAACGATTAATATTCCAAGTCAAAGAGTGATGATGCCTGATGATAGCTTTTGAGATAAGAAACTGATGAGCAGTAGCTGAAGGAAGGAGGACTCCCATGTTCTCTCCAAAGGAAAATCTTAACTGTAGCTGAAAAAGAAAGTAACTGTCCACACAGGACAGGTGAATTGTTGTGTGGCCAGCTGTGCCTGCTGCAGAACAGGGCAAACTGTGCAAGGTGCAAATGGCTAATTGGACAGAGGCATCACTTGCGTTAGTGGCATCCGGGATGATGACATTGTGATGTCGCATGATATCACAATGTCACTTCCTTGTTCTCTCAAAGGTCAGGCTGCGGTGGCGCCTTTACCATTTTGTTCCTTCTCCTTTAGAGGCTCTCACTGAGCTCTATGGAGCCATTGGAGCTCATGGAGCCATTAACATATTTACTCATAATTGCATGGAATTACATTTGTGCAATTCTACATGTATTTACCCAGAAGTATGTTTCTGGTTCATTCAGTGGGAACTGAGAAAGAAAGGCTTGTGGGAGAAAGGTGGGGTACAAATTAAATAATTCAGTCAGTAAAAGTGTAATCCTAACTGCACTTTCCTAGGCGTAAGGCCCATTGAATTCTGTGGAACCTTCTTCTGTGTAGATATGCATAGGATTGCACAGTAAGTCTTGGTTTTTGGTTACAGCACAATCTTAGGCAGGTCTACTCAGAAGTAGAAGTAAGTTCCATTTTGTTAAATGGGTTTGCTTCCATGTAAATGTGCATTGCTTCCATGTAAGTGTGCATATGTTTGCAGCCTGGCAGGGTTTGCAGGATCCTGGGAGGATTGCAGCCCAATGCCCAGGGCTGCAGCAGTGCTGAAATGTATCCATATGGGGAGGGAAACCGTGCCAGAGCTACATAGAATAAAGGATTTTATTTTTCATCACAATTTTATCTCATGCAACAGTCAGGTGACCCTGATACGAATGCAGATCCAAGGGGACCCACATCAGGTCCCCTGGATCCGGAGGGGGTAAGGATATGACAGCTGGCTCTGCTGCCATATCCACCCCCCACTCCACTCCATTTCCTGACCTTACCTTCCCCCTGCTCTTTCCTCCCTACCCAGACTTACCTCTTCACCACTTGGCACCCACTGCAGCTCTTGATAGCTCCGAGTTAGTGCTGGTTCACTGGTCAGCACTGACTCCAGCATAGGCTCAAGACCGGCATAGACTGTTGCAGGCATGCCTTGTGGCACAGTTGCAACAGTGCATTCCGAAACTGAGCCAGCTCAAGATGTTTAGGATCAGGCCGTTAGAATACTAAATATGCTTCCATCATGTTTCTAATCCTTTTCTTCTATCTAAAATTGCTTCCAATGTTGCTACTGAAAAAATTATTTCAAATTGTGCATGGCAAGGTTACTGTGAAAAACCTTAAGGCCAATGCAGCAGCTAATGGCTGAAATGCACTTTAAAGTGAATGGCTCTCCTATTCCTTACATTATTGATTTTCTTTTCTGGTGTTGTTCCTTTCAGAGAGTGAATCTATCGTTTGATTTTCCATTTTATGGCCATTTCCTACGTGAAATTACTGTGGCAACTGGGGGTAAGTGTCATTCTCCCTATTTGCTTTGAATAGTCTTACAGTAGTTTCAGAAGCTAAGATTTGGATTTTTTCAAATTTTAGAAATACAGGTATAATCTAATGATTAGTGGTTTTTTCATCAGCAGTTTTATCTCAATACAAATGAGGTAGGACCTTGAAATTAAAAGATAAAACATCCTTTTAAGCCAACAAGAGCTTGCTTCCTCCGGTAATCAGAGAATGCCCCTGGAGCCAAGAGAATGCAAAGCAAATGGGAAGAGATTATCTGTTTGCATTCTTTCTGCTTCCCAATTTAAAAGAAGCTGTTTTAAGCCCCAGACGAGGAAAGGGAGGTTGCCTGCTTGCCACTTTGCCATGGTAAACAGCCTATTTTAAAAGATGGCTGTCTAATCTTTTAATTTCTTTAGCAGGCCTCCGTCAGTCTTGGAAGACTATGGTATCGTGCTTGGCGCTGCATGCACTGCATGTGAAGCACGAAAGCCTGGGTTGGATTGTTATGGAGGATAGGTCTGTTACCCAAGCAGCAGATCCCCTCTCTCCACACCACTGAATTAGTCCAATGGAAAGGCAGAGCCAATATGATTGGATCCAGCTGGCATCGCAGAACTGGCGTCGCAGAGCACCCTGTCTTGTGGGGCCGACTCGGGTCTCGAACCCTGGCCTGCTGGTTAACAGGCACATCGACTTAACTGCTTGAGCCACCCACAGCCCTACTAATTTCTTTAGCCTACCATGAAATTGTTATTCACTGAGGTTCTTGGAACAGAACCCTTGCAGATGCCAAGATCACAAATTCTCCTTACAATTGGGTCAAGAAAAAGTTTGCTTCAGCTTTAGCACTAAATGTATTAGGCTTTTCATTTAGCACTAGAGCTATATTAATAACCTAGAATTTCACCTTGTCCATAATGGATAAAAATGGATGATGATGAACAATTAGCAATTTTTTACATCCGTTGTGCAAAGACCACATTGCATTTTCAAATGGAATTGGTAGCAACTTGTAATTTCAGATGCTCTATAGAAGATCAGATGGATTGGCTTGGGAAATTAGTGCATTCTTGCCCTCCATTCATGTTTTAGCAAGGTTACTGCATTCATAATCAATGTGAGATAAATCAGTATATACTGTTTTTATCAGAACACTGACTCAAACCTGCTATTCTATTCTATATATGTCAGGTGGAATCCCAGCAATATGCTTATTCTTGCACCTGTAAAACCATTTTAGCTCTCTCTAAACAGGAGAGTTTCTCCACAGGTGTTAAGGGAGAACTGAAAGGGGGGGTTGACACAATTCCAAGTGGGGTTCTAGTTAGTTTCAGTTATTCTAAAGCCTGCTGTTCAAAAAGCGCTGAGTATTGCTGAGGCTTTGATCCTGAAAAACCAAGCACTAATCATTAAAGGGATAATCATATTCTCCATGTCACCTGCACTAGTAAAGGACTGAACTGCAGGCACTAACCTAAATCCACATTTTGTGACAAAACAGTGTAGGCAGGAGCAGCTTCACAATAAATACCCCCAGGAGGAAACAAATGAAAAGATTGTCCTTTTGTTGTAAGCCCAGCAAAGAAATTCTACGAGGCATTGAATGGGAGGATCTCATTATTTCTGCTGAGAAATATCCATGGAAACCTCTTTAACCTTTGAAAGCCACAAATATCCACAAGGAATGTTCCCAGTTTGAATGGGTGATTAATTCAAAGGAAGCTATGGGGTTCTTCCCCTCCCAAATCCGCCAGCAAAATGTACCATATGCATAATGTCAGCTGCATCCTATACATTTTGTGAAGTTTCCATAGGAACCTAGTTGACAAGGGATAGTTGTGTGGCAGTTCTACCCACACAGAGGCGTGCCTGGCAGGTAAAGATTAAAGCAAAATGAAAACAGTTGAGTTATCAACATTTTGCAGGCACTTTATGAAATATAGCAGGCCACTGAATGTACTATATAGATAACAGCTGCTGCAATGTCCAGGATGTCTCTACACCTGTTCATCCTGTACTTTCTCCTATCTATACAATTCGACCAAAATTGTTGTGGCCTCTGGAACAGTTGAGACAGAACCTAAAATTCAAAGTCCTGTATTAAGAGAAACTCTAGAAGTTCTGGATGTTTCTGTGTTATCACACAGCAGCTTTCATCCATCTAGGTCCAAAGGTCTTTGAAAGCCCCGCTGCTTGTTTTGTACTTTCTTTGTTGAGAAAAACAAAAGAAAGAGCTCTGTCTCTCTCTCTCTCTCTCTCTCTCTCTCACACACACACACACACACACACACAAACGAGGGCGCGCAAAAACAGATTTGCTTTCTCGTAATAAAAGAAAAATAAACAATAAAATGAAAAGAAAAACAAACATTAAAAGTACATAAAAAGAAATATCTAATAGTGAAGCATGGGAAACGTTGGATATTCTAAATATTTGTGAGTAATTATATTAGAAATCTAAATTTCCATCCAGATATACATTATAATTCCAATAGCCCATTTCAAATTGTTACTTTGGAATAATGCTCTCTATCCCTTACACTCTCATCTTCAAATCCACAACTCAACTCACTATTCTCTCTCTCATGTGGAATGTCGATAATGGGTTTCCAATTCTTTATAAAATGTTCTATTGATTTCTCTTTAAGTAAGGTCATCAGTTTGTCTATTTCTGCAAAGTCCTTGAACATCCACCATTCTTCTATTGATGGAATGTCTGTGGTTTTCCAATAGTGTGCATAAAGTATTCTAGCCTCACTTATGATAAAAGAAAAATAAATTTTTTTATATATTCATCTTTTTGCCACACATCCATCTATCATACCTTAACATCATTTCAGGGTTCAGGTTTCATTTGCACCTTTGTTCTTAAAATCAACTGCACCTAGGCATGTACCTGCATCAGAGAGCAAGATTTTTTAATATATTAGATTTTTTTTTACCCCAAAAATGTTCCTCAGCTGGGATCTCCTTGCTTGCTGAGATCAGGAGAGCCATTTATGCAGAAACAGCAGAGGTTTCTGAATATTAAATTAAAATAACTGAGGAGGTAACATCAGGATAACAAACACATTCTCTAATTAGCATGTAGGCTTACCTAGACAATACCGTGTCACACTGTGTGAAGTTTGGTTCTCAACAAACTAAATCCACAGTTGTGGCTTAATTAAATCGGCAAGCTCCTTGAAAAACATAGTTAAAGCCAGCAAAAGGCAGGCAGACAGAAGGGGGCATAGAGAGAAGAACTTCCAGAGTGGGTATTTATTTAAATATATATCAGTCACATTTTATATTTCAGTCATCCTCCCAGGAACTCGGGGTGGTACATTTGGGGTTTAAATTCCATTTTCTCCTCCCAAGCCTTTGAGAGGCAAAGACTTGCACTCATTCTGAACCACTATACGGAAAATTACATATGAGAGGGTGATTGCACTGCAGCAATAAGATCTATCTCAGTCTACATACATTCATTGTAAGGTCTGAAAAAGAATCCACATGTAAAAGAACCTCTCACTGTTCTCTTCTGCATATTTGGGAACTTCAACTCTTCCAGAGTTATTTATATAGCTTTTCCCTCATAAGCCCATCTAAGAAATGTGGCTACCTTAAGCAACAAGAGATAATGGCTTAGAACCTTCAAGTGATGACCAAAGAACATATAGATATTTTATTTATTTATTAGTTTTGTGCCAATCATACTCTATGCAATGTTTCTCAAACTTTGGAAGAGATATTCTCTCCCTAAATTTTTGCAGGGAAGGAGCTGGGGCAGTGATGTGAACCTTTGGATCATGCCCCTGTAGGGGAATGGGGGTGATTTTCTTGTGCCTGTTAACCAGCAGGCCAGGGTTCAAGACCCAGGTCCCCACAAGACAGGGTGAGCTCCTGTCCTTAGCCCAGCTCTGCAACACAGCTGGAACCAATTGTATTGGCTCTGCCTTTCCATTGGACTATTTTAGTGGCGTGGAGAGGGGGGATTTGCTGCTTGGGTGACAGCCTATCCTCCATATCAATCTAACCCAGGCCGTGCTTTTCATGCAGCGTATGCAGCTCTGAGCATGATACCATAATCCTTCAAGACTGATGGATGCCTGTTTCCTCCAGGGGTCCTGCCAGCCTGAGCAAGAGTCCTGGGGGGATCTGCAGATTGCTTTGCATACCCCCCATGGATATGAAAAATGCAAAAGTTTTAGGCAGGATTAAATCCTAAATACTTTCTAAATCAGTTGAAAAATCCTTTCACATCAGAAGGAAATTTTCAGGATTCGCATTTCTAATGGATTTCACCTGAGAGCTTCTTGACGAGGGGCTTCCACACTTCATGCAACAATTGATTCACTGATCAATGAATTTTTATTAAAAAGTTGTATTTTTCCTACCTGAGAAGGAATAGCAGTAAATGACTGCATCTTATACTGTGATCATGTACTGAACTGAACAGTTTTTAAAAATGGACTCTGAAATCTAATCTCTAGTATGTGGGGTCACATCCTTGCTGCCAAATATTTTGATTTTGTGCAAGTCCAGTAGACATGTACAAATATCTATTTTTGTCCATAGCCTTTCATGGGCTGTGGGTTGCGCAAGTGGCTAAGACGCTGTGCCTGTTAACCAGCAGGCCAGAGTTCGAGACCTGGGACGGCCCCACAAGACAGGGTGAGCTCCTGTCCTTAGCCCAGCTCTGCGACGCCAGCTGGATCCAATCATATTGGCTCTGCCTTTCCATTGGACTAATTCAGTGGTGTGGAGAGGGGGGATTTGCTGCTTGGATTACAGCCTATCCTCCATAACAATCGAACCCAGGCTTTCGTGCTTCGCATGCAGCGTATGCAGCGCCGAGCACGATACCATAGTCTTCCAAGACTGACGGAGGCCTGCCATAGTCTTTCCCATTCAGATCACCTCTCAAGTTACACACAGTTATTGCTGGTGTTAAGAACCATTAACTATAAAACTTGAAAACTGCCTCCACATCAAATAAAAATCAATTGTTCTAAATATCTTTCCATACTGAAAATGGAATATTTTCACCCAGATCAGTGTTCTGCAATGTTATTAGAACAATGTATAAATCTAAGAAAAGTGCTGCAAAGTTAAGATTAGATCTGTTTGCTGAATTTCAAGGCTGTAACAGGTTCACAAAATGTATCAGTTCTCTTAATCTGGACCACACAAGTCTCTTAACAATAGTTTCTGGACTATTAAAGTCTCAGTACATATTAAAGAGCAAGAAGGTTCTTATGGTAGATGCTCTGCCTATAAATACTCTTACTCCAAGTCACTGGGGTCTTTAATAACCCACACCTTGGATCACGTCAAAATATTGAGTTAATATTTGAACTAGGACAAAACATCAAACTAAACTCAGCAAGGTGCAGTTCTAACCAATTTTCTAGCTCCAGAATAAGAGCAATTCAAATCCAAGGTAAGGGAATATGCATTGCTTTACTTTGAGGATATCTTTGTGACCACCCCCAACTGCAGTGTGCAGCACATGCCCTGCTGTTATAGCGGTATTAATTGTGTGTTTTTTTTCTATATATAATGTCTATGGGGTCCCAGTTTGAATTAGGTTTGCAGTGGGGGAGGAGAGGTCTCTCTTACTCCCTCTTGTGTTGTTTTCCCACTGAATTCTCTTTAAGTAGACATGTGATGTATAATTCATATTACTTATTGCATGTCGATTTACTCCTCCCCTTGAAAACAAGGAAATATTCATGTTCAAGGTCAGCTGGAGCGTGTGTCTATTGGACATATGAGGTTCTCTTAGCACTTCAAACAAATAATAGTGCAATTGTGTAGGAGTGCTGTCTTCTAAGTAAAACCTGAATTGCACTTACAGATTTGACTTGAAAGGGGTAACTGAAATAGACTTGAAAAGCACAGGACAGTTAAATAAAAGGAGTAATTATAAGAATAAGCTCTGCGGTGAAAAATCCATCTCTGATATTATGTGAGCAGAGAGCATTTTTCAGTACTGGAAGTAACTTTAAAGTGAAGCAGTGTGTTGGGGTAACCATTTATCTCCATAGTTATTTTGTTGGAAGGTGTTTTGTGGAACAACCTCGTATCCTCCAAGTGACAGCTTTCAGTTTACCTTATCAGGTGTCATCTCATTTTCTTTCCTATGCTGCCTGCTCTGCTCAGTGAAATAGGTTCACTCATTGCCAAACAAGACATAACACCCACGTCAGTCACATTGAGGGGTAGTAGAGAGTTGTCGAACCGTTTGAGTGCTGAAGGTTTTGTTGGGTGACTTTATAAAATGAGAATGGAGAGTTATGACCTAAACTGTATTGATTTTCATTTAAGGATAGTGCACAGAAGATTATGTTGTGGGCTCAGTCATTCCACAAGAAAGCTTTTTTCCCACCCTCTGCAAATGGACAGATGCATCTTAAGCCTCTAGAAAGCCTTCCAAGTTATTAAAACATAGCAATTGAAAAGTGGGCAAACTCATTTCAAAAAAATAGCCAATGAGTCCTTGTGCCTGTAAAAATTGACAATTGCTCCTCTGGAATCCCAAGCATGTCCTGCTTGTCTAGCCCAGTTTCCCAGATGGCTTTATCAACCATAATATTTGGCAGGCATGGGAGAATGTGAGTAACCAGGTAGTAATGGGGCACGTGAATGAGAACTAAGACAGCGTAGTTCTGCTATAAATGGATATGTAGTTCGACTTTACTTACTTAGATTTTCTTTTATAAAAAGAAGTCATAGGACAAATGGATCTGGACCAAATCATGTAGGATGGGGTGTGTTACTCCTTTGCCCTCCCATGGTCCTAATCTGGATTGGATATACCCCCATGACACTTTGGTCTAGGAGGAAAGCTTCCATTGACAGCATTGGGAATGGAATTCCTTCCTGGCAAGGAAAGCTGCCAAAGGATTAACACTGTACATCCCATGCTCCCACTATATGAATCATCTACCTGGGATTTTTAGTTATAAAAGAAAACCCAGGTATGCTATGTCCAAAGTACATGTTTAATTTAAGATTTAGTTTAGCCCTAGAAACTTGAAGTGCTTTAAGCATGGTTTAAATCTTAACTTTGCCTGACAGTCAGCGGGTTTGGGTGTTCCCAGGTATCAGCAGAACAGAACCCCTATGGATACTGAAGCATGCACATATTAATATACAGTATTTTGGAAACCTTATTGAAGAATATATATATAAAACAACATGTGCATTTTTATATACAATCCTGATGAGCTAACAACAATAAAATAAAATTAATATCTTCCACACACAAACTTCTACTTTCTATGTTCTGATTATTGAAGTGCAGTTGCATTTCTAAACTATTACTTATCTGGTTAAAAGTGCCAGCGCTATCCAAATGGATAACCACAAGCAGGTTGGTTGGTCTGCTTCTAAGAAAATTATTTTCAAAGATAAGGAGCAGCGTAAAATGGGCAAACTGGATGACGTAATAGGGAGAAAGCATGCTTTAAAATAAAATGGATGTCTGGCAACCTGTGTTTATGCACAGAATTTGTAGATAAGGAGGATGGTTAGGGATCTGCTGTGCAACAGCAGCCAGAACGATAGCAATTTATGCATACACAGGTTCAGCAAGCATACACTGTGTGTTGCTTTTGACTCAGGAGGAAGCAGTATGATAATAGTTTAAAGCTGGCAGCTTTTCACCATTAAGATCTCCTGTTGCTGAAGTGGCACATGGAGGGATTTTATTTTTCCTGTGCCTGGCTTTGCATGCTTCAGGAATTTAATTTTCAAGGAATGCTTTGGCAAGGGAGAGAACAGAACATTTTTAAAGCCTACTCTGCACTTTATACAGAATTGCAAGATGGACACGTTTTTTAATCTTAAAATTGAGGGAAGATTTTTTTTTCCTATCAATATTTATTTTGGTCAATTTAAAATATTATGACTAATTTTGTCATGATTTCATGCATTTAATTTACAATGTAATCACCATTGTGACCGATCTCATTCCATTTGTGCATTTTTAATTTTCATTATTCTAATGAGACTTATAGCCACATAGCTGGGGATGACCCAGATATTTACTGTCAGTAGATCTGTAGTTCTCAGTTTAGAGCAAGAAAATGTACCATTCTGGATTATTCCAATGCAGTTCAACTATGGATTCCATCTTAGCCAAGTAGTGATTGCAATGTTCATAGCCATTGTTAATGTCATTGTCAGCCATTGTTACTATCACCTCGTTAAACTAAATGTGAGGCATTTACCTAGTGAGGTCTAAAGAAGAAAGTTTTCCTAGGTAGCACAGCCATGCCACTCCAAGGGACCTCACCATGTGGAGGCCTTTTGAAGGCCTTAAAGCATCACTTCTTGCTTTCCAGAGGAGACTGGAAGTAACATTTTAAGGCAGAGGCAGTACTGCCAGACCTGCCCTGGACAGGTCTACCACTGCAGAGAGAGGGATTCATTCAATGGATATGCAGTACATGGTCATGCAGCCTGTACCACTCTCTTAATCATGATTAAATAGCAGCTACATTACACAGCCACGAGGTTTACTGATTTCCTTATGGAATAAATGTTTTATTTCCTTGGGAAGCAAATGGGGTTTTGAAGTCAGTGTGACTAGCCCTACAATCCAAAGTAACTACAGGAGCACATAAGAGACATTACGTGTACCCGTAGTTACTGCACTGGCCAGTGAAAACCTATGGGAAATTCATATTGCAATCCAGAGCAAATTGTTCTTACACCGGAGCAAGGACTCCCCGTAGTTACTGTGGATTGCACCCTAAGGCTGCAATCCTAAAGATACTTTCCTGGGAGTAAGACCCACTGAACACAATGGGGCTTACTTCTGAGTAGACATAGTTAGGATTGAACCCTATACCAAGTATCCTAATTACACTATGTTGTCTAGCAATAAGTACATTGTAACCTATAGTCCTGTAGAAGTGGAAACAGTACATTCCCTCTAATTTTATAGTACTCCCTTGGAAGGTAACTCTGTTTGCCACTGCTTATAACTGACCATATGATTATGCTGCCCACATCTGGCATGTGGATAGGAAGAGTTAAATGGTATTTAGATTCAGTCGAGCTTGGCTATAACTCACTGATTGTTCAGTGAATGCTTTCTCAAACCAATTTTCATTTTGTTTGTAAAATTGAACACTATACACTCCCTTTTTCATGTTCATTCCAAGGGCCATTATATATTCCATATGTGCTTGTGTATATTCTGTGTAGACTGTTGTAGGGAAATTAATTGACTTTTATCATCTGTCTTGCCTGGAATTGCATATTGCAATAGATCCACCTGTGTAGTCATAGAAAATACCAGCAATACTTATTATACAATGGTATTAACATACATTCATATCACCCCAGAGCAAAAAGATAACAAATCCAGTTTCATGCTTGTTTTAGCATGCAGGCATTGAGATGGCATTTATTCATCAAAATAGTCGAACCAGCAGGGCTTACAGTGGTGTGTGTTAAAGGTGTCAAGGGATTCACAAATCAACAACTGACCTCATCACGTAAATGTCAGAAAAGTGAGGCTGCCTGTAAAGTTGTCTAAACTGTCTAATCACATGGAGACCTTGTGAGAACTACAAAGAATGTGAGTCACGGACCAGTTCACAAACTGAATACTGACATTTAACTTACAGTGAATGGGAGGGAGTCGTCCCTTCGGTGTTGACTTTAGTCCATAAATTCACAGCTATAAAAGCCAGCTTGTCCATGCTAACTAGACACACTCACCCAACACTCATTACTTTTGCTGTTACATGAAAGGGATTGATGGGTTCCTATAGGAGAGCAAAGAAATTTTTTTATATGAGGCCAATTTTACTTCCTTCCTTAATTACTTTATTAATTACTTTATTTATTTATTACTTTATTTATTTATTTATTTATTTGCTAGCAAAAACGTTATTCTGCTCTTTCCCAGCGCTTCCAGAGAGACCCTGTTGCACCTGTGCCAGTTAAGATTAGGCTTAAATTTGCTTTGGTAAAGTTTTCTTAGTGCAACTCACCAAGAAAATCTAGAGTTATCATGACGTTTTAGGTTGCCTTAATTTCCACAACAACTGAGGACAGACTAATATTCCTGTTCCTGAGAGGCTCCTAGTAGACTCTAAGAATGACCACTCTAGGTTGCCACTATTATATGTGCCCAAAATATTTTCCTGATTAATGTTTAATGTTAATGTTCCTGAGAGGCTCCTAATAGACTCTAAGAATGACCACTCTAGGTTGCCACTATTATATGTGCCCAAAACATTTTCAAGTCACAGACGTTATTTGGAAATAAGCAGAGTTGAAATGTATTTGATAGGTAATCTACTGGTTGCAATAGATCTTTTTATAAAATGTAGTGGAAACTCAAGATCCACAAATATATTGCTTAAATGGTAATAGAAAAGTGTTGAATCTTTTATAGCAGCAACCTTTCAAACAACAAAAAGACACAGAGTGCCATTTTACAGCAGTTTATGCTAACAGTTCCTAGACCAACAAATGCCTAGGAAAAGAGTCAACTCATCTTTCTACCCAGGGAGGTACCACAAGTAGCGGTTGTATATCAGTGTGGCAGGGAATTTATGCAGCCATTGCTGACCCAGCTCAGAAGTTTTATGTTTGTGAATCCATTGAACGAAAGCCAAAGTGATCTTCAAGGCATTCAGAAATAAAGAGGGCGTAGGGGAGTTTTCTTCATTCCTTTCCTGATCTTGAGTGCTGCGAGTCCAAACCTCATTATTCTATTAGAGAAACACTATCAGATTCTCTTAGGGATACAGAATCACTGCTGCATTTTTGTTTCCCAAATCACAACTCACTCAGTAATTAGAAAGATGATGGCACTCCTCCAAAGACAAGTTGCTTTGCAGTAAATTGCAGTCCTT
Organism: Cryptoblepharus egeriae; assembly: GCA_030015325.1. Lineage (NCBI taxonomy): Eukaryota > Metazoa > Chordata > Lepidosauria > Squamata > Scincidae > Cryptoblepharus > Cryptoblepharus egeriae. The sequence goes on along the minus strand of JAREYC010000004.1, from coordinate 19,159,339 downwards.
TGGTGGCAATGATGTCCAAATTAAACAAACACAGAAATAATAATTAGATTTCATAACAGCTATTTATGAAATAGCTGTTAACTTCTGGATCATGATATCCAGATTTGTATCAAGAAAAATAGTATAAGGCTGCAATCTTAAAGACACTTTCCTGCGAGTAAGTCCCATTGAACACAATGGGGCTTTCTTTTGAGTAGACATGGTTAGGATTGTGCTCTTAGTCAGTTATTTTTTCTTTTTCATGTTCATTCTGTTCTTGATAGTGCATTTTTAAACTAAACACCAGGCAAATGTTTGTTGACCTTGTTTAATGGATGTATGCAACATGATTCCCAGTGAATTTTATTTCCTCAGAACTCTCTTTTGTTAATTTGCTAATCTAATTTAAAAGTCTCTTCTGAGAACTTCCCTGTGCAGAAAAAAACTACACTATCAGCAGAGTGATGCCACTAGTGATGCTCAAAATGGGAAGATGGATCTGTTGAGGAGGAAGGACAGGGTGCGTTGGGATCAAAATTACACTGAATGAGGCATCCTGCTAATGAAATGCTCTGAAATTGTGGAAAATTCCCCAGTACAAACCCAGTTGGCCACCAGCCCATATAATTCAGGTTTTGAGATGATTGAAGGAAAGACTGATGATAAATAAATACAGCACAGGAGAAACCACCACCTTGCAATCAGAGATGGGCTGACCCCATACCAAGATCCGGTACGCCGGAAGTGGGAGGGGCCAGCCGGGGTCAGGGGGTGTGGGCGGGGCGAGGGGTGGGACTAGGGAGGGGCGAGGGGCGGGGTGACGTTGGCGCCTGCGCAGTGCCTGGCACCGGCTTCTAGGAAGGCTGGCACCGGCTTCTAGGAAGGCTCTGCGCAAGCGCCGACACCGGCGCTCACGCAGAGCCTTCCTAGAGGCTGGCAGTGGCACCGGCTTCTAGGAAGGCTCTGCACAAGCGCCGACACCGGCGCTCACGCAGAGCCTTCCTAGAGGCTGGCAGTGGCACCGGCTTCTAGGAAGGCTCTGCGCAAGCGCCGACGTTGGCGCTTGCAGAGAGCCTGCCTAGAAGCGGGCAGGCCGCCTCCAGGAAGGCTCTGCGCGAGCGCCGATGTCGGCGCTTGTGCAGAGCCTGCCTAGAAGCGGCCTGCCCGCTTCTAGGCATGCGCGGTGGGCGCAAAACATGGCGGACCGTACTGGTCCACTATGTTTTGCGTTTCCCTGTCGCTGGCGGTACGCTAGCGGCAGGGAAACGGGAAGAACCGGTACGGGCGCGTAGGCCCGTACCGGTAAGTGCCCACCACTGCTTGCAATGCAGCATATTTTGATGGTGCAGACAATCATTGTATTGATAAGGCAGTGATTCAATACAGTGATTGATTGTTCCTTGCTTGTTGTGCGTTTAATTTTTCAGAGCTAAAATCCTTCAGATTTCAGTAGCTACATTTGTGCTACTGTACCTGTCCACTGCTTATTTTTGATGTTTCAAAGAAAATTTAGCATTTTTTTATTTGAAACCAATATAAAAAGACTGCTGTAGCCAGGGTTGTATGCTTGTGTTTAGGTCAGGTCATGCTCATGTTTAGGTTAGACACATAGAATGGTCCCAATCCAGTGAAAGTGGAGCTCAACAAGTGCTCCAGGAGGCAGCCTCCCCCACTTCCCAAAAAGAATAAAATGGGCTCAGTTGGTAAGGTGATTTTTTAGAATATTCAAAAAGCAGGCCTCCGTCAGTATTGAAAGATTATGGTATTGTGCTCGGCGCTGCTTGTGAAGCACAAAAGCTTGGTTTGGATTTTTATGGAGGATAGACTGTTACCCAAGCAGCAAATCCCCCCTCTTCACGCCACTGAATTAGTCCAATGGAAAGGCAGAGCCAATACAATTGGATCCAGCTGGCGTTGCAGAGCTGGGCTAAGGACAGGAGCTCACCGTGTCTTGTGCAGCCAACCCAGGCCTTGAACCCTGGCCTGCTTGTTAACAGGCACAGCATTTTAATGGGGGTGGAACCTGATTAAATGGTTATGGCCCAAATTAGTACACACCAACCCTGGTACCCAGGTTTCACCTGGGGGCTCATACGGATCTGTCCGCTGTCTACCCATAGCCATGTGGCAGGCATTGGGGGTCTTAAAATTAACCCCAGTTCAAGTTCAGCCACTTTATATTGGATTGTTAATTGGTTTAATTGATTATTGAGGAATTTCAATAATCATTCAATAAAGTGATATTAATATCTAATTAATTGCATTAATACTGATAATAATTAATTAAATAATTTTGACGTATGGGGGTGTCAAAAAAATTTGGCCCCAGGTGCCAAATGACCTCGCTTCCCGACTACTGGGAATGAACTTCATTGAATACAGTGGCACTTCTGACCTGTAGGATTGTACTGAAACACACCGAAATCTAAACTCTACCGTTACATGGGTGTAAACTGCTATTTTACTACAATTTTTCATTAGATCAGTATCAATTTTACAGATGCCACTTGATAATTTTACTGGGGCTTTCAGTTCTGTTTTGCTACCACTGCCCAAGACAGCTCCGAAGGGGAAGGAAAGAGGCTGTGTGCATGCCACAGTGAGACTCCCTGCAAAACTTAATATTTTGCAGCATCTGTTCTCGCTATACACAATGCCATGTGACATTGTGATGTCACTGCCCAGAATGCCAGAGCGGTGTGCTCAACCTCTGGTTGGTGGTGATAACGATCAACTTAATTTCCCACCATTTCGCAAAATCAGACTTTCATGGAAATTCATATCTATTATAGCAAGATGAATTTGCAGATCACGGTTTTGCCCACTTTGTTACCTGTTTCTTTCCCCTGTGCAATTACATTGGAAGTATTTTTGGGATGACAGGATATACTGTTTACTTTCTCACATTAATTGAGGAATGAAAAGGTGATAAATTTGAAGAGAATCAAAGTGGGAGAATATATTCTACTCTCCTCTGCTGACTGCTAGGTTTTCAGTTTACAAGCTCATAAGAAACATTTCAGAATTTGTCATTACCGAACTGATATTGCTGCTGTCTTTAAACACTGGGTTCGGGGGAGGGAAGGGGAAGATGAAAAGACTTGTTGGATCTCACCATTTTTAAAGAATTACTTGTGCTTGTTGACCTTCATCTTGAAATGCTGCTAAATCTTATCATATAAACTTTGAATTACATGCACAAATAGCCATTCAGCCGTTCCTTGTACAAGTCTCTGTCATGCACAACCCTTCATCATGTGGTCATTCCTGGCAGGCTGCTACTTTTCCAGCTAAGTAAGCACAGCTCTCCATATTAGCAGTTCTTTCAACATATGGTTTCACCTTGCACTGTCTAAATTATAAAAAATGAGTCTCTTCTTCGACAGGCAGGTTTTTCAATGTGTGTTTGCACATGTCGTTTTGAGGTTATGGAACATTAGCCAATGTGTTCCATAAATAGGTGCAGAACCTGCATACGAGTTAAGCAAGACAGCTTTTCAAATGAATTGTACTTTGCTCTGAATTGAATGACCGCACATATATCCATTGCCCAATTCTAAGCAGTTCCACATCAACAGCACAGATATCAGCATGATGTCCAGTGGTGGGCTCCAGCAGGTTTGCACCTACTCTATAGAACCAACTGTTAACAAGAGATAGGACATATAAAGTTTATAAATAGCCATTTAAAAGTGGCTGCCAGATGGGCATAGAACCGATTGCTAATTTCTTTGAATCCCATCACTGGTGATGTCCATCACATATTAAGCTTGTCCTGGCAATACCATGCCAGTGCACTGTTGTCCACAAAACAAGAGCCAAATGCCAAGTCTGTACTGGCAAACCCACATTGATACAACACTTCCCATTAACACCTCCACTGCCAATTGAAACACTGACAAACCCCCAAATCCAGAGTAACTAAGGGTGCATGTAAGAGACTTTTCGTGCACCTGTAGTTACTGCACCACCTAGTGAAAACCTATTGCGAATTCATATTGCAATCCAGAGTAACTTGTTCTCTGGAGCAAGGATTCCCCATCATTACTCTGGATTTCACCCTAAGTCTTTCCATTCCATACTTTATGTTTTACTGCTAATCTTCTCAGAGACTCCTGCAGGGCAGCCACTTCTGCTGCCCATCACTTCCACTGCCCATCATCAGGCGCAAACATGATCTGTCTCTGCCCTACCTTGAGACACCAGGGATGGAAACTGCATACAAACTACATGATTTACCACACAGCTATGTATTTCTCCATGCATCTGCTTTGAATGCAAATCAATACCATGTTTTCTAGCATACTGTGCCATTAGATGTGCATGCTATATTTTATGCTGCTTTAGATTGTATAGTGCTTTAAAGTAAGCAACATCTATATTCATGAAATTTTTATGTCCTAGTTTTATAATTTTTTTAAAGGCACTGTATGTGCAGTATTTTTTAATCCTACTTTTAGTAATCTTCCACAACATAATTTGATTATTCCAGACGTTTAGAAAACAACATTTTATGTTTCAAGTGGTAGAGGCTTTCTGGAAGCCAACAAAGGAAAGATTAAGTAATTCAGGAAATAATAGGGTTGGAACGTTCTTTCTCTGCGGCAATAAATCAATAGAGACTAACAGGCATCAGAAAACTGAGTCATAGACCAAGGCAGGTCCTTCCAAATTTTGGAAAACCTTCTTCAAGGTTCCATCAGTGGCACTCAGCAAAAGAAGTTACCCACCACTGCACTAAACCATTTCCCTAAAAACAAAACATCTTTCTATTCTTCAACACTAATAATTCTTCTGTTGGCGTTTATGATGGTTTTGTGTGTTCCTTTGTAGTTCTATAATACTTCTTTTGCAGTTCTATGATGAAATTAATTTTTCTTCAATAACTTTGAAGTTCTGGCAGCACCTCATGTTAACTTTTCAGCTGTTGCTGACGTGATTTTGTCATTTTGTTTCTCTGTTACAGGATTTATATATACAGGAGATGTTGTGCATCGAATGTTAACAGCTACGCAATACATTGCACCTTTGATGGCGAACTTTGACCCAAGTGTGTCACGGAACTCAACTGTCAGATACTTTGATAATGGTATGTATTAAATCATTTTGCCAGGCTGTTCCATTTTCCTTCACTATAGAAAAATAAATACTGAAGCCTTTTGTTATATATGGGCTGCAATCCTAAAGATACTTTCCTGGGTGTAAGCCCCATTAAACACAATGGGGCTTTCTTTTGTTTGGACATGATGAGGATTGTGCTCATGGTTAGGCATTCATCTGAGTTAAAAACCCATGGTTATGTCTTTCCATGTAGTTTGTTACATGTTGCAAAATATTACTATTTTACTCCATCCAGACTGTAATTCCATCAAATCTTTACTAATTACATTTCAATCTCAGTTAACACCATCAGTTAACTATAAAGATCTCTGGATTATATCCAAAGAAAATTAGTGATAATTAGTTAATCATGAATATCTGAAGTCCCATTAATTTCAACAGGTCTTGATCATGATTGGCTTTCTTTGCATACATCCCTCTGTGCTCCAAAATTATATGCCCTCTGCACTATTCAGAATCCTGTAAATAATCATGAATTAAATAAAAGCTATGTTTAGTGCCATAGTTAGTGCCATAGCTTAATGCCATAGTTCAAAGACAGGGTATTCCTGAAGTCAATAAACTTCATAAAGATAGCATGCAAAATACTGCTACATAGTGTCCAATAAACTTCACAGCGCATACAGCTTTGAAAAGTCAGTGCCGTGGAGAAGAATGCTAAGTGGTAAAAAAAAAAAAAAGTTATCTCATGCACAGTGGATTTTGGTTGGTTGTGGTTGATAAAATCGAAGCCATAGCCTGGGACCACCTGTACAACCCTTCGGTTAGCAGGGTGACCAATGCCCAAACCTCAAAAGGAGGACAAGGTCTTGGATTCCTTGCAGCCTTTTTGGCGGACAATGGAACATTTTCCTACACACATTTGCCTACACATGAGTAAAGCTGTGATATTGGGCACTTTCACTTTCTCACAGAGCTCAATGCATATTTTTGATTTTTATTTTTTTTGGAGATATTTCAAACCTGTTTTTTACATTGGATTATGCTCTTCAGTATGAATCCAACAACTTATGACATGATGGGGTTACTGCACACCATTGCTAAGTTCCAAAAGGAAGCCAAAATTGAGGACAATGAAGCCCTTTTGGAGGACACCCTGACAGGAGACTAAAAAGAGGACAAATCCGTAAATTTCTCGTCATATGGTCACCCTGCTTTTAGGAATACCATGAATGTAAGAGTCAGTGATCAGACCCAATGTTGATCCCACAGAGGTCAACTAAATGACATCCAGAAATTCACAAACAAGGCACTAAGATGCTGTCTTGTGAGGGCCACTGTAAGATACAGGAAGCTGGACTAGATAGTCCTTTGGACTGATCCAGCAGGGCTGTTCTTATGTTCTTACAACCTATGGCCAATATCATTATTCTTGTGTTGCACATTAGCAGCTGACCTTTAGAGACATACTGCTTCTAAATCTGAATTCAGAATTAGAGATATACTCCTTCTAGATCATTCAGTAGCATATAGCTATTGCAACAGGACCATTCATAGACTTATTGTACATTAATTTGTATAATTCTCTAATCCATTTAAGTTTGAGGAAGGCAACAAAAGCATTTTTTCTTGCAATGAGCATAGTGAGAAGGCTGGCTGCATGCATGCATCAGAAGGCCAGAGGCTTACCAATAATTGAAAATTCAGTAAGAACCTGGATAGACCTCCCCAAAACCATCTAATAAAAATTGAAGCTTCACATACAAGTTTTTAAGGCTTGTTTTGTTGGTAACCAACCAGTACGAAGAGTGTAACAGTTGTGATGGGTAGCTCGATGAAATTGTCTATCCAGGTGCATCGGCTGTGTAAAAATGCAGATTCTATCCTAGAGACTATTAGAAAGGGAATTAGAAAAGCTGCTAATCTTAATGCTTTAAAAAATCTAAAGTAATGGCACATTTTTGATACAGTGTATACTTTTGGTCTCCACATCACAAAAAGTTAAAAGAGGGCAACAACAATGAACAGTACCTTCCTTATGAGAAGAGGCTACAACTTTTGGGATTTTTTTATTTTGGGGGAAAAAGGCATTTGGTGCTTTTTAGCTTGACAGGAGGAATTGACATGAGTGAGACTTTAAAATTATGCCCAGTGTCGAGAAAGTAGATGGAGAGACATTTTTCTCCCAAACCCCCACAACACTAAAACCAGAGGTCATCCAATGTAGCTGATTGATGAGTGTCTCAGGATGGGTGAAAGGAACTGCTTCTCCACACAGTACCTAATTAATCTTTGGAATGAGTTTCTGTGAAACGTGATGGTGCCCAGGAGCTTTGATAGCTTAACAACAGGATAAAAGAAATTCATGGAGGACAGGTCTATTACTGGGCAGTAGTCATAATGTCTGTGTATTGCCTCCAGGTTCACCACCAGTACGCGTGCGAATTTCACGGGGCACACTATTGGGAAAAAGGTATACCTTTCTCTCCAGCTTGTAGGCTACCCAGAAAAGCAGCTGGTTTTTTGCATGCCATCAGGGCTTGAGGCAAATAAAGTTATCTTTCCATCATCCACTGACAACCCACAAATAATCAGGTCATATCACACCAGTGGGTCCCAACCCCTAGTGTCTGGACTAGATGGTCCATGGCTTCACCCATCAGGGATCTTTCTACCTAAAAGCCATAACCACATCTTCTGGCCAACAATTCTGTGTCAATCAAGCAGGCTGAGGAGAAGCAGCTGTCATCATTCCAAATAGCAACATTCCAGCTACCATTGAAAATACAGTGGCGCCTCACGTAACAAGCACCTCACATAAAGTATATTCCATGTAACATACAAAAATTTCTCTAGGATTCTGCTTCGGGTAACAAACTGTGCTTCAAATAACAAACACACTCATTGGCAGTTAGGGCAGATGCGCTGGCCGGCAGCCCTTTTAAAAAGCGTCAGGGCTGCCTAGCGCACCTGCCCATAGCAAAAGCAACACTTCCATGCTGTTCCTCCTGTGGCTGGAGGGAGAGAAGAGCAGTGGAGAAGAGGGAAGCAGCTCAGGGCTAACTAGAAGGGAGCACGGCAGAGAGAGGCTCAGGATGAAGAGGAGAAAGTGGGGAGACACTTGGAAAGTGTCTTGGATTGCAGAAGAAAGTGACTTTGATTGCAGTCTCCTTACTATGTCTACCCAGAAGTAAGCCCGATTGTGTTAAATGGGGTTTACTCCCAGGAAAGTGTCTTTAGGATTGCAGCCTAAGTAGACTTCATAGGAATGTCTAAGGAATGTCTAAGTAGACTTCATGCACATTGAATGCATGTTTTGAATTCAATTACAGTGTTTTGTCATCATTTTTACATCCAGTTAATATTTTTATAAGAATATTTTTTGGTTGTGTAACCAATTGTCCGGGTTTCCATTATTTCCTGTGGGAAAATCAGCTTCATGTAACAAACATGCCTCCAGAACAAATTAAACTTGTTACATGAGGCGCCAATGTATAGGAAGATGAGATGCTGGAAAGGGAGATGGTTTTCTTTTTTTTAACTGAAGAATAATACAAGATACAATAATACAATAATGCAAGTTACAATAATACAAGAATAATACAAGATGTTATATTGTACATCTGCAAGCAACAGCTGTAGTCTGTTACTAGTTTTCTTAGCGCACAATCCTAAACAATTTCAGCTGGTACAACTCACCCACTTCCCATTCCCATAGTGGTGTGGGGAGGTTGGTGTATGTCTGTGCACTGCCCCAGGAGTGACACTGAAGTGTCACTTATAGCACTTTTGCAAGTCCCAGCAGAGCATGGGACTTGTGCCTGGACTTATGCCAGCCTAACTGGGGTCTAGGATTGCAACCTTATAGACACAGAATGTTCAATAAGACAATTTCTCTGAAGAATAATGGAACTGTTGCAGGAGAAATGTTAGACACCATCACTAACAGGGACACACATTTTAAATGCATAATAATTCTATTTAGCCAGCATAGTTAATATTTACTGCTAGCTCTGTATATTATTTAATACCCTGTCACTCTGAACAGTTCCAACAGGAAAATGTTATGCATAATAAATGGGTGGCATGAAAATGGGAAGGTTTTAAATATTAATATTTGCATGTCAGCATTTCAGTAAGCATTCTTCAGTTGCATAGCCAAAGGGCTGTGAACTAAATGACATGGAATAATGCTGAGATTAGAGCAAGCTGGCAGTTAGTGAAGCAAGCTCTGAGTACCAATTTAGACTTCATATATGTCAGCGGTTGTGTTCTGATAAACCCTTGGATGGAGTGGAAACCATGTTGCAATCCTCGACAGTCCCTTCCTCCCCCAATATACACTTCTAGCCTTTTCAAAAGATCTAGAAATGTTTGTTCATAATAATCAGAAAAAGGCCTTCAAATATTTATCTCTCTATATTTGCGCATGTTTGTAAACTTCAGGAGCAAAGTACTTCGCAGAGCAGTTAACAGCTATTTTGCAAACTGTAGGAGCTGAGCTTTTTGTGGGGTAATTAGCAGCAACAGTATCGGATTTTTTTTGTATTCTCTCAGTTGCTTGAGGCAATTAGAGTTATCTTTCCATCAACCACTGGGGACCCACAAATAATAAGGTCATATCCCACCAGTGGGTTCTAACCCTTAGTCTAGGAACAATTGCCTAATTTTGCAACCCAGTTTTGTAACCTGCTCCCCAGGTAAGTGATGCCACATAACAAAATACCTATTTTGCTCTCTCCTAACTATTCTGTATCCAGAGCAGAGAGTTATGCTGCATCCAGAGAGTCAGAAAGCCTGGGCTGCCCTATCTGTTCCATAGCATGCTAAGTAATTGACACATGGGGAGGACTTGCTCCTGAGGAGACACCCCACAGATCACACTGAACAAGGAACAGCTGTGGTGCCTACAATGGTGACATGACTCTGCGTATCACCTGGTGCAGAAGTCTGTGTGTCACCGCTGGGATGCACGCACCTCCCTACCTGGACTGTGCAGTCGCCAAAGTTGGCACTTCTGCAATTGTTTCTGAAGCCAACTGGCTTCAGGAAGTGTACTGCGCAGGCACCATCTCTGACGCCTGCGTAGTACTTTTCTGAAGCCTTTCGGCTTCAGAGGAGACTGTGCAGGTGTCAGAGTTGGTGCCTGTGCAGTACTGTTCCTGAAGCGATTTGGCTGCTGCTCCACCTCCTGAGCAAGGCCAAATGGCCATGCAGTGGCACTTCCTCCACTCTAAGGAATTCTCCTCTGAAGCTGTTCGTCATGCTCAGTGTGTTTCTGCGCAGTGCACCTCAGCTGGCCATTCAGGCCAGCTCCAAGGACGAGTGGCAGCTTCTGGCTGCTGCTCCGCCTTGGAGCAGGCCTGAATGGGCGCACTGACACCCGGGGCCTGCCAAAGGACTGTCAAACTCCTCCGGCACATCACCCCATACAGAGCATGTCACCCAATGCAGCCCGCACCAGCTGCACCAGTCTGGTGACACCACTGGGTGCCTGCCTTATAAGGAGTCCCTGATGAGATGCCAGTACATTCTACAGTGAATACAAGGGGCTTCTTGGAGTGGCCTACTGTATCCTGAGGTTTGAGGGCAGCCATAGTTGTTTCATATCCTAAGGTTGAGAGGCAGGGGTTTCAGCTAGGCTGGCCAAGAACTCAGATTTTTGGTCAACACTGCCATTCTTACTTGGGCCTTATCATGGACTCCTATGGGTCTACTCATTACTATACCTGCTCCTGAGGTGGTATATCTCTGGGGAGCTGGAAGAGGGCATTTCTGCCTTGGAAACAGGCTTAGGATACAGAGTAACTGCTCTGCCCTAGGCAATGCTAAACATTCCCTCAACATGCCTCTCCTGAACTGCTTAGGGCAGAGCAGCTAGGGCAGAGCAGGTCCACCTCTCTTAGAGCACCCTCTGTTGCCTTGCTCTGCCCTAAGCCTTTCCCAGAGTAACTGGGGTGGAGCATCTTGCAGTTGCTCCACCCTAGTGATAGATAGGGCAACCTAAGGGCTCTTTTGTGGACAGATTAGTTGCTCTGGATTGTGCTGCCAGTCACTCACTCAATCAATGATCTAGGTACATGAAGAACCAGGTATTTTAATGAAGAAGGTCTCATTTCTTCTCTTGGTGCAAACTGGTGCAATGGAAGATGGAGAAAGAAGCATAGGGTGTGTGTGTGTGTGTGTAAGTGACAATCATATTTTTTCTACAGACATCAGTTGCTAGATGCAATGAATGGGCTGTTATTTTTGTGCCATACTAGTAAACGTAAGCATTTGGTTAGCAACTGTAAAAACAAGGTACAGGACTAGATGTACCTTTGGTCCAACTGAACAGAGTTCTTATGATTCAGATTCCTTTTTTATACATGGAAGGCTCAACATAATGAACATATTTTTTATTGCAAAGACCACTTCGTGTACCTCTAACTACCATATTGGAAAGGAGAAAAATAATCACTATGTATTTATTACATTCATGTATGTTAATCTCTTTTTCTATGAATAGCACTTAGTGAAGCTGCTGCTGCTGTTGTTGAAAGACAGTATATAAATACAGTATTCTAAACCAGATGTTCTCAAACTATGGGTCTGAAACTCACCAGTTTTGCTGCTCTGCTGGCTGGTTTCTGTGGCTTGCTGGAGAAGCCATGGCCCACAGTTTAGGAACTACTGGTTTATATTGTTACATTTTATTAAATAGCCAAGTGTATTGTGACACAAAAAGGATCTGAAAGCACTAAGCTACCCTATAATTAACTGAATATTTTCTTCCCCTCTCTACTCTGGATTTAATAGGTACAGCACTGGTAGTCCAGTGGGATCATGTACATCTACAGGATAATTACAACCTGGGCAGTTTCACGTTTCAAGCAACTCTTCTCAATGATGGGCGTATCATTTTTGGATATAAAGAGGTGAGTTTTGTCTAAAGTTTTGGCCAAGTTTGCCAAATTTTACAACCCAGTTTTGCAACCTGCTCCCCAGGTAAGTGATGCCACATAACAAAATGCCTATTTTACTCACTTGCTCACTTGCTCACTCACTCATCAATGCCCAGCCAAAACTGCCAGATTTGAAAGCATGAAATTTGGGGAGGGTATTCCTTCCATGATGTAGACGATTTGGGGAAATTCAAAATGGAAGAGGATGAAAAGTGGTACAACATGTTTTCGTCCCTTTACTTAACATTTGGGGAACTTATTCCTTCAACCATGTAGGCACCCAGTAAAAACTGATTTTTAGAAATTTGAACCCTAAAGGGGTGATAAGGACTGTATCATGTTTTTGTTCCTATACTTAACATTGAAGAATAACTGATCAACACCAAGCAGCTTGGAGGATACAGTGGGGATCCTTGGAAGAAGTGGCTTTCTTTGAGATTTCATTGTGAAGAAGAGTAGACACTTTAAAAAACAGTTATTTTTTATTATCAGGCAAGTAACAACATCTGAACTGAAAGCATACCATTGGGAACCTTTCTATCTCTATTTGCAAGACAAATTTCTGTTAAATAAAAATATTCTCATGAAAACAAGTTATTTTCCCTGTCAAGTTGTCATCAGAAATTGCTGGAGTCCCTTCATGGCATCTTCATAATTTTCTTGTCAGTCGTTCACAGTGCCAGTATAAAGAAATAAAGAAAGGATTAAAGTTTTAAGTAGAAAATGACACACAGATTAACATGTAAAGCATTGGGGTGATCCAGTCATCCTACACAACCTTCTCACCCATTTCTATGCGTGTTGCTCTATTCCTGCAAGTTCCCCATCACCTTATCACTGCTCTCAATTACAGCACTTCACATGACAGCTGCCTTTATCAAGTAATAATAACTGAATTTGATCCTTAAATATTATTTCTAATTAAGCTTACTGAGTCTGCTAAGGCAAAGAGGGAAACATACAATAAATCAATTTTATATGCAATATTTATTCTTTGAATATATTTATGACCACCAGTAGATCTTTAACACATTATGGGGAAAAACTGAATAGATGAATAACAAAAGAATGCACTAATTTTAGCCAATAACGATATTCACATATAGGTCCATGGACTCAGAACCTACAGATTTAACTCACTGTAGGTTTTAGAGGTAGGCTGCCTCTTAATACAAAGGAGGGCATAAGATGCAGGACTTGTTGTCTTGTGTGCTCCTTAGACTTCCCGTGGGCCACCATAATATAGAGCAAACTGTATTAGATGAGCTTTCAACCTGATCCAGTAGGGCTCCTTCTATGGTGAAAGACAAACCTGAACTCCTGGATTTAACCAGACACATTCTCAAGTCACATTTGAGGCCTGCAGTTGACAGAATCCTTGGAGCACGTTCAGACACAGTAAAAAAGTATCTCCAATCATGTCTGGAGGTCACAGTGGACCAATCCATGAATTCACTTATCTGTAGGTTTCAGGAATTCACTTATCTGCAGGATGTCTGGTTTCATACATCCAGGAATGTCTGTGGATACCTAGGTCCAACTATATGTTTTTTGTCTTCACTGTATAGCAGAGGAATTGAATTCTAATACTTTTCTTCCTGCATCAGAACTATATTTTTTAATTATCTACTCACACTCCAGCTACATCTTGCATATGTAGCAGATAGCTTTGATTTCTGTAATGGATCCTGAGTAACCTGGCTAAAGGGCTCATTATTGCCTAAATGACCAGCCAGGTCCTTCACATTAAAAGAGATTTTAAAAAATGTCCCAAATTATTTCTTGATCTTGCATTGATAAGTTATTATGTGCCATCAGTCAGAATCAGAGGCATGACTTGTAATATGCAAGCATTTGCACGACTTATGTAAAGATTAAAAAGCTATTTGCCTTAACAATGACCTCTGAAGCAGACTTGTTCTTTGGTTTACTCATAAATTCTGACAGCCTGCTTTCCTTTGCTAGTGAACATGGGTTATTGCTTTACTGTTTACAAAAAAAACCTTAACAGAATAATTTGTATAAAAAATTCAGTACCAGAAACAGAATTTGGCTCCCTGCTTATTATATTTATTCTATGTGATTCCACATGCGGAACTGTATTCAGTGTTTGTAACACAACATTAAAAGGAGAGGTGTTGACACAGTAAGCAAGCTAAAATGTTTGAGAAAAAAATATTCAGTATACTTCAGAATTGTGCTGGTTTCTTCCCTCCAGTAAATCAACAATGAACCCTGTAATTGGCTTGTGTAGAGTATATTTGCTTTCCCTCGTTGATTACTGAATAGTACACTCGAAAATATAATTGCTTAAGGACTTATGAGAGACTGATTAACAGAAAAACCAAATCTCTTTATACCTTTAAATGTTGGTTTCATCAACACCAATTTAGTGTTGAGAGAGAAAAAAAATGTACCATATTTGACACCTTATAAAATGTGGTTTTTCTTCCTCCTAAAGTGGGAGGAAATGTTCGTGTGCCTTATAAGGCAAAGGTGCACCTCTGGGGGGCCCCATTCACAGTGATCCGGACCTGGCAGTTCTCCTCCCTCCCCAGTCTCCTCCCTCCCTTCTTTCCCTCTGGAGGCACTAGCAAGAGAAGGAAGGAGAAGGACACTCTGGGCTTCCCAGCACAAGAAAAGCATTCTCCCCCTTCTTGCAAGCCTCTGCTGCCTGCTGTGGAGCCTCACCTAGCCTTCCCCTTCAAAGAGCACGCTCTCTCCAGCTGCTCCAGCCTCCCTCCGGCACCACAACACACCCCTTTGCCTCCCTCCTCTGCCCACCTCGCCTCCTGGATGCACAGGATTGGGTCCTTAGGCTGCTGTCCTATCCACACTTACTTGGGAGTAAGCCACACTGACTCTTATAGGCTTATTTCTGAGTAGACATGCATAGGTTTGGGGTCTTAGAGCGCACATGTGTCTACTCAGAAGTAATTCCCAGGACAATCAATAGGGCATACTCTCACAAAAGTGAAGCTGAAGTTGGTTTGTGTGCCTCCAGCCCAGCCAGAGAGCAATGCCTTCTCCCTCTCTTCTTTCCCTTGATTGAGTGGTGATGCCCCAGACAGTGGCTGGCCATGTGGAATGGCAGAGAAAGGAAGCTGTGAGTGCTGCCTGCCTGTGGAAGGAGAGGAGGGGCTGCCTTCCCCCTTCTGATTATCACATCAGTGCAAAATGATAATCACTTCTGAACTGCTTTTTAAGGGGAATCTTCTGCCTCTGAGCTGAACTAAACTGTTTTAAGCCCCTTCATGGGACCTTGATTCATATTGATGCAATACCATGGTAAATAATTGCTTTTGTATAATGCGAAAATGGTTAACCACAGAGATTCCTGGAACCAAACGTTATTGATGGTGAGGTTCAACCTGTACATTTTACGAGGTCCATATAGTGTGCTGAGAACAGTGCATCAGATGTGAAGCTGAGGGCACCATTTAGCATGTGATTATTCATAAATTCTGCTATAATGTTTATCAAATAGAAATGGACAGAAAGAGAACATGTGTAAAACCATTGACTTCTTTTTTGGGACTTTCAGATTCCTGTCTCTGTTTCTCAGATAAGCTCAACCAATCATCCTGTCAAAGTGGGGCTCTCAGATGCTTTTGTGGTAGTCCACCGGATCCAGCAAATTCCCAGTAAGTTGTTAATTCCTTCTATAAGGGCAAGCCAGTCTGGTTGTTGGGTGTATGTGTCTGAATGCAAGAATCAAATTTAATCTATTGAAAAGGTGCTTCAACTCAACAAACAAAAAATGCTTAAGTAACTTCCATTTGCTAATTTTAATGTAATTTTATTTGGCTGACAATTCCCACTGTGACTATCTACATAGTTGTTTGTTTTGAAATGATAAGCAAAATTGAACTGTTAACCAAAAGGGACAAGGCAAACTTATGTATTCCTTTTTCTGTTCCATTATAGTTTCCAGAACAGATGATTGCATGAGAGTTTTCTTAGCAATCAATGAATTTTAACATAGGACATATCTGTAACCTATCTGAAAGATATTAAATCATGATTTTTGGATTAAGAATGTGTTTGAAGACATTTCCATGTAGACTCTAGTATATTGCCTTTAAATTTCCTAAATTCAGTGAAAGGAGTTTCGGGACATATGAAATTAATCAGTGATTAAACTTGTTTAAGATGTTTAAACTTGTTTAAACATCTCAAACTTGTTTTAAGATGTTGCTTGATTTATAAATGCCAAGGGAAGTGGCTAGAATGATAATTGGGTAGCAGTGTTTCCCCCCCTCCAATTAAAGCAATTTGTTTTACCTCTGATGCACATAACCTAACCTGAACTACACTCATGTACTCATTTGGTTTTTGTTTCAATTCCAGTTTTGTGTTAAAGTCAACAAGTTCTACTTTCTTTTTTCTAGACATCTCCATTTTCTTTCATTTGCACTTTAAATCCTATTATCAAGATATAATGGTCCACAGGTTATGCTAGAAAACAACTCATAATACTTCTTCAGTTTCCAAAGAAGTAGGGCTTATATATAATATATCAACATGGAGGCAATGTTAGAAGTCTTACAACTCTAGATTCAGACCAAAGTTCCCTTTCCACCTTGACCAATAGATTATTGGATCATTCAGAGGAAGAGATACCCCAAAATCAGTGTGTTTGATAGCACTATTCCACTTGGATATGTTACAATGTGATTGGATAGAGAGCTTATTACTTACCATGGTTAACTTATTTCTTACATTGATCCAAACCATCCTGTATCAACTCTCCTAAAGTATGAACATTGCAGTTATATCCTGATCTGAAAGCTCTTATTTGTTTGAAAGAGGGAAATTGACAGGGTGACCAGATTATTCCTGAACCCCAGTGCCAAAATTCCTAAACCCCAGGGCCAAAATTCCTAATCCCAGGCCAAAATTCCTACCCGCGTTAAAAAATTGCCCAAAAGTGTATTTTTTGTTTTTTGGGTTTTTTACCATAACTTTTGATAGGAAGGAGATATATCAGAACTGATTTTTGCATTGGATTCTGCTCTTCTATATGAATCCAACGACATAAGGCATGATGAGGTACTGGGCACTATTGTGAAGTTTCAAAACGAAGCCAAAATGTAGGACACTGAAGCCAAAATGTAGGACACCCGGACAGGAGGCTAAAAATCCAGACAAATCTGAGTTTTTCCAGTCATATGGTCACCCTGGAAATTGAGAAGCCAGTGGTCCCACAATTTCAGAATCTGAGAAACAAAATAATAGCAATTATGTGAAGAGTCTCTTTAATAAATGCGGTGAGTGTCCAGGTTTTGTGTCAAAGTAGTTTTGTGTCCATTCGCTACGTTGGGATGTAGTATTCAGAACCACCTTCTGCAAAAACAAATGTATCTTATAATATGCAGACAGTATACAATATCCTGTCAAAACAGTTAAATCAAGTTGGGCCACAGATAGCTTTTCCTTAAGTATGCACATTCATGAATTTTTGTTTTTTCAGAGGTGTTAAATGAACCATAAATCAGCCCAGTCAATTACTGCAAAATGGAAATGCAGAAGAATCTCTGCTTATTTGTTGACTCTGTAGGACTCAAAAGTTGCAGATTTTTCTGTAGAAAGTATAAAAATACAGGAATAAACTACTCTGTTGTCAGACATTCTGACTAAATGAAAATATCTTGCAAGGACAAACTCACACATTACACAGGGCGTACTCACTCTTCTACATGCTCTGCTAATAAAGCAACCTTACCTCTGTGGAATTAAGCCAGTAGTACCCCTGCGAACTGGGAAAAAGGCACTCTTTCAAGTGGGTGTTCCTCCTTTGTTTAACAGGGGGAGAGTAACTGGCCCTACACACCCTAGCAATGTCTGTTCTAATGGCTTCTGCTGGTGTTATTTTGCATTATAGGTTGTGAGCCCTTTTGGGACAGGGACCCATTAGCTATTAATTAGCTATTAATTTTTCATTTTCTTGTAAACTACTTTGTGAACTTTTCAGTTGAAAAGCAGTATATAAGTACTGTTGATAGATAGACAGACAGACAGACAGATTTTAAGCCCCACACAACTCATCTTGTGCTTCAAAATCACTTGTCATGCAATGCTTACTGCTCCTCTAAAAACCTTATTTGGAGATGCTTAGGCTGGTTTCTGGTTGTGGCAACAGGTGACTCACTCCATTAGCCTCCTATTTTGCAGAGGTGGTAGATAAATACAGTATGCCCTATTATAAGTATATTTAAACTCATTGAAGGGCAACTGCATAGAGAAGTGGTTTTCAATACTATCTAGTCTCACAGTCAGCAAACTCTTATCATTCAAACCACTGATGAAAGCATATGAGGATCACTATTCCATTTATTAGATTTTATTGAATGAACCAAGGGACAAAGCACCTTTTCCCCTAGTCTTTAAACAACCCACTTTATGAACAAAAAGTGAAAGTGTGTTCAAGGATAATTAATCTGCATTAAGTGATTTTGAGCATACACAGTATAACTATCGATCTATCCTAGGATTTTTCATAGCTGGCTAAACATTGAGACGGTTTACTGCCCGTGTTGTATGAAAGAATCAATGTAAATGATTGTCTTGGAAATGAATCATTGACTTGTAGAGTTCTCCTAAAACTGAGATAGATAGGAATATAACAAACTTTAAGCTTGTTCAACTGATGATAACTTGGGGTAATCAATGGTGCACTCACTAGTTTAATTTACAAAACTCAGGAAAGCAAGTAATTTAGTGATAAGTATCATTCAAAAAACTTTAATGCTAGGATATATACCTCAAGCAAAGTACAATTCTAGACAATGAGGTCCAAATGCAGAGAAAAAATATATAGGTCTCTGTGTACACATACCAGTTACTGACCTCAGGGGTGGGTCACACACGTTGCACCACTCCCCATCCACCACAGCAGTTGGCAGGATCCTTGAGACTCCCAAACAGACAACATGCAGTCTCTGTGATAACCTGGTAAGAAACAAAAAACTGATAGGGGCTGATGAACTCTAGCCTGGAAATAAATGTTCTAGCATGGGATGTGCCTGTATAAGTGCCAGATCTCACAGCCACACACATGTGGTTTCAGGAGGTGCAGAAATGGGTTGGATTGGCCCATACGTTTAGGCTGAAATTCCTTACCTGGGACAGTTGGACTTATATCTGAGTAGGTGTGTCCAGAATTGCACTGTTATGTTTCTATTTGCCTAAATTTAGGATTGAAATGTTGCCCCAAGCCCATTTTGACAGCAGAAGCAAATTCCTCTGTCATAAAATCTGCCAACAGAATGCCAAGTGCTCTGTTGGTGGACATTTTGCACATACTGTTGCAAGAGACAGTAGCACCAAAACTCTGCCACCAGATTCTCCTGTCTCCTCTGGAATAGGATATCCCATGGTGAGTATGGATAGGGGTGAAACTGGAAGGGGTGAGGGAGGAATAGGAGCAGGGAGGCACTGGAAGAAACTGGATCCAGTGAAAATGGCACACACTGAATCCCATTCCTTCTTTGTCAAGGCTGGCTTCCTTCGCTTGGAATTTGCTTCAGTTAATGAGCCTTCACAAAACAAGGAAATCCATATAAAGGTTTGCTTGAGGGGCATACAGAGGGGTAATGGAAATAATTCCCCTTTTGCCTCTTGATCTGCTCCGGAGAGGAGGCAAAGTGAAACGGTTTCTAAGGATGAAATCCAGAGTAACTATGGGGAGTCCTTGCTCCAGAGTAGGAACGTTACTCTGGATTGCAATATGAATTTCCCATAGGTTTTCACTAGGTGGTATAGTAAATACGGGTGCATGTAATGTCTCTTATGTGCTCCCGTAATTACTCTTAGTTTAACTATACTAACAAAGCGTTAACCAGATGTTCCCAAACATTCAATTTTAGAATTCTGCCTTTTTCATACATGTGGATTGTACTATAGCTCATATAACATGTTTGCAGCTCATGTGTTCCCTGGTTGCTCAGGAACCTTTGCATCCTGTGCCTTATAGAGCTGATTTAAAATCACTTTATATATTTTTTCCTCTTAAGTAATTTAGGGACCCATCATGAAATAAGAGAGCAGAAATATTCAATTGCAAATGTCCAAGAGTTTTTTTTGGGGGGGATGGGGGTGAGTACTGTAATACCATGGTATTGAATTGGCCACTGTATCCCCTGGAGCCAGTGAACAAGCTGAGGGCCCCTCAACTTTGATTCCCTTATCCCAGGTCCTGGCCACATAGCCCCTTTAGGCTACTCAGATCTGCAGGGCTTTCAAGAATGGGAAGGGGTTAGGATTTGGCTGCTGCTTCTGCTGCTGTTCCTGTGCCAGTCCATGACCTGGTCTCCCCTCTCTTGCTCAGTTTAAACACAGCAGGACGTACTTTTGAGTAAACCAGTATAGGATTGTGCTGTTAAACAATTACAGTTATTTTTAATGGGGGGGGGGGGGGTTTGTCACAGGTATTAAGTTTCCTAACTCTTTCCCACACTATTTGTGATGAGGACATTCAGAATTCATCAGCGAATGCCCAGCCAGCATGATCTACATTAACCTTTCTAATGGCTGAACCACTGCAAGGTTCAGCCGAAGTGCCAATGCCATCATTTTTATTTATGTATTCATTTGCTTGCCTTTTTGGACTGAAGGAGTCGACTTCTTTGAGGAAAACAAATTAAAGCCTTCAACTTTGGCAGGAGTTGATTTCAAATACATCCCCTGAATGGTTTGACTTGGCAGGTGCATCATATGGACAAGTCACTGTGGGAGGATAAATCTTTCCCCCTTGGCAAGAAAGGTGCTCAAATTCTGCCCAAATAAGCTTAGCCTCTCTGCATACACATTCTAGTTCAGTGGAGCTCCCAATAGCTAGCAAGCCTTCCAGCACGGATATCTAGGCCAGATGCTTCCAGGTAATTCATGCAGATTGACTTGGTGGTGGTGATAATTTATTCGCTTAATAGGATCGCACGTTCTCATCTGAGAAGAAATGGAGACTCTTCTGCTCAACAGAATTTAACGGAATTGGCACTAAACAAACACTGGCAATGGCAGCACTCATCCACTTTTGAAATTTAAGTAGCATAATTGGAGACTTGTCTTTGTGTTGCATCCTCCCCATCTGTGCCTCTGAAGTAAGAGCAAAAGCTCTTCTTTGCATCGTGTGGAGTAGATAGTGAGGAGCTTTTTTGCTTTCTCTTACACAAACCAGGAATCATTCCACAAAAATAAGGTGGGAGATTTACCCTGCAATCCAGAGTAACTACGGGAGCATGTAAGAGACATTATGTGCACCCGTAGTTACTGCACCACCTACTGAAAACCTATGGGAAATTCATATTGCAATCCAGAGCAAATTGTTCTTACACCGGAGCAAGGACTCCCCGTAGTTACTCTGGATTGCGCCCTTAGAAGGTATGAAACAAAAGAGATGAAAGTTCATACTACACACATGTAGAGTGGGAAATTTGTTGCCACATGATTGTGGCCACTACCCACTAGCATGGCTTTAAACAGAGACTGGACAAATTCAGGGAGCTCAGTTTATTAATTTATTTACACTCACTCACTTTTGTTTACTTATTAAAGGGATTTGTAACCCACTTTTCCTATGCCAAACCAAATGCCTAAGGTGGCTTACAAGGCTTTTATCCTTTTGTCCTCATAACAACCCTGTGAGGCAGGTGAGGCTGAGAGTGAGTAACTGGTCCAGAAAGCTTCATGGCTGAGCCAGTTTTGAACCTGGATCTTCCAGATCTCAGCCCAGTTCCCTAATCACTGGCAATTTGGACTTCAAATTGGGGCATATAAGAAGTATGCATTTTTGTCTTACTTGTGGGTTTCCCAGAAGTAGCTAATGGTCCACTGTGGGCAAAAAGATGCTCAACTACATTAGATGAGACTTGCACCTGATCCAGCAAGCTTTTTTAATATTCCTGCTACTGGGTTTAGTGGGATTTGCCAGATTATAAAAGGAATTACTGCCAGTTTCCACACTGCATTCCTGAAGATGTTGCTAAATCTTGCTGGTAACTAATGCACAATAGCCATAATTAAATAGCTTTCCTTTTTCTATGCTGGCCAAGATGAGAGTAGATCAATTCAAGACTGAGCAGCTGTGCTGGATTTACATATAAGCTAAACAAGCTATAGCTTAGGGCCCCACTCTCTTGGGATCCTCCCCAAAATTCAAATTATATTTCAATTCAACAATTACTTTGATAAAATACATATTTTGTTACGTGCAAATGGCTTTAGATACGTATTAGTTCCATAAATTACCATATAGCATATATTCAACACAAAAAACAGCAACAATTTGTTGTTGACAGAGGACAGCTGGACATATAAAGGGCCCTACTACCTTCAATAGCTTAGGACCTCATCAAACCTGAATCTGGCCCTGATTAGCAGTCAAACATAGCCAAAGTTTTTTAGGTTCTATAATTGTAGCAAAAGCCGCAGTCTGGGGCAGCTCAAAGCTTTCTCAAAATAAGGGGCTCAGCCCAAAAAAACAAAGGTTGCAGCCCATCTATAGCTACCTGAGGGTAAGCCCCATTGACCACAATGGGATTAACTTCTGCATAGACATACATTAGCTTGGGCTCAAAATATTTTGCTTCAAAATTGGAAGCGCTTCCCTGCCTTTGGCAAAGCGCTTGCCCAGAGAAGTGAGAGATTCTAGTGGGTTTTGCATAACACTATAATTATTTGTATTTATTGTATTTTCAACTTCTGTGCTAGCCACTTTGCATGTCCCATTTTGGGATGTTTTAAGGTACACAATTTAAAGTAAATAAATATACAACAAGAAGATATTCAAATGGGCATTCCAAATGAACTGAACTTTGTTTCTCTCCCTTTCCTGGTAGATGTCCGCAGAAGAACAATATATGAGTATCACAGAGTGGAACTGCAGATGTCAAAAGTCACCAATCTGTCAGCTGTTGAGATGATACCTCTACCCAGTAAGTAAAGTCCAAAGAGTGCATGAATGCAGTATGATAGTTTTAAAATCCTTTGTAGATTCATTATTTTTTAGCTCTCACATGAGGCAGTATTTTAATAATCCAGTAATTCTATCTAACTTTTGCACAAATAGTATCAATTGCTGTCATTCCGCAGAGCTCTGAACAGTACACCTTTTAGGCTCTACAACGTGCCTCATTACCAGCTCTTCCCCTCACTTTGGAGCCATTCTGGGCAGCAACAGCAACACACAAACACTTGCAAAACAAATGGCATCTCCTATGCTTTGCAGTCTGTGCCTGGAATGGCTCCAGTGGTGATTGGGAAGAGCCACTTGCTTGGCATGTTTTTTTTTGCTTGCACTATTTATGATTTTGCCCCCTCTAGCTATGCTACCGCCCCAAAACATTTTTACCAAAAAATTTCTGAGTGCATGTGCTCTTTGGATAGATAAAAGTGCTGCACTTAGACCACAAAGAAGTGTGTTCAAATGGCCACTCAGGCATGAAAGATTATTTAGCCTTTCTTTTTCTGAACCTTTGTTGCCTCACATATTCACAGCAACATTAACCAACAGATACAGGAAACAGATTTATTAAGATAAATTAGCTATTAATTTTTCATTTCCTTGTAAACCACTTTGTGAACTTTTTAGTTGAAAAGCGGTCGGTAGATAGATAGATAGATAGATAGATAGATAGATAGATAGATAGATAGATAGATAGATAGATAGATAGATATGTAGGTATGTAGGTATGTAGGTATGTAGGTATGTAGGTATGTTGATTGATTGATTGATTGATTGATTGATTGATTGATTGATTGATTGATTGATTGATTGATTGATTGATTGATTCCCAAAGTATCTCAGTCATGTATTCCTTCATTGTGGGGACCAATTTACAATATACTGAGAATTCTTTCTACAGTCTGAGCCACAACCTGCGGGATTCACTTAACATGTTTGTGCACCCTCAATTTTTGTGACAACTGTGCATGTTCCAGGCATAATACTGTATATGTGTATATTTTTCTTTAAGCCTATGTCGGGAAATGTCAAGCTTGCTTGTATTCCAAAAATAATTTTTTCCTTCACAAATCACAAAAAAAGGAGGGACAAGTTCTTATTTTATAGTTTGTCCTCCTCCCTTTTTTTGTTATAAATTGATAGGGTTCTTTTTTAGAAGTCCAGGAATGTAAATTGCCAGACAGATAAGAAACTAGAGTTAGCTACTGTCCTTCTTTTAATCCAATTATAGTGCTTACATAGTTTCTTACCCCAACTTATTACATCCTTACAGCCAAGCATTAGGTATGCACTGAAATGTAAGCACCCCAAAGGAATGAGACGTAATTGAATGCCTTCATGGCAAAAGTCGAATTTAGGAGCCATGCTAGAATTGAACATTGTGGAAATGGCATTACATTTATAAATAGGATTAAAATTGACTCTCAAAGATCAATCTTGTGCGTGTGGATATTTCCACTGCCTATGTTAGCAGGCCTTTCTTAATGCAGGAGAGCTGTAGCTCCAATTATTTTGAGGAAGATAAATTTTTTTGTTCTGAGAAAACTATTGATTGCAGAAAGTGTCAGATGAATGATTTATTTTTATGGGTTCTATTTTCCTGCTTTAGCTTGCCTCCAGTTTAACAGCTGTAGGGCCTGTGTCACAGCCCAGATTGGCTTCAACTGCAGTTGGTGCAGTAAACTCCAAAGGTAAGGAAACTAGTTAATGTTGGCCTTTGATATACACTTGCCCTGATTATTAATAATCTCATTTTTCTCTTACCTAATATAGAGCATAGGGTTTTTTTAAATTGGAGCCATTTGTTTTCTGGCGACAAAGTGATGCTTTCAACCTTTTAGTCTGTGATGTATAAAGTCAAAATGTTCCTTTCTCCAAGTCAAAGGAACATTTCAGTGTCAGACAGACACCAGAAGCATGTTCAGCACTCAAAAGAAGGGTTTGTCACCGTACTTGGTGGGAGTGCTCCAGAATTACAGTATATTGGAGAAAGCTATTAAATCTTCTTTCTGGGATGGTAAGATGGAATTAAGGAAGAAATTTACAGCCGTTGAGTGCTATTCAGAGGTAAATTAGAATAGAAGGCTATATTTTTGGACCTGGCTGAAAATTAATTCCTTTATTAATTAACAGCACAATCCTAAACCTGCGCAGGTACAGCCATGCTGCATGATCTGTGCTGCATCCAATGCAGAGTTGGAGTGGGCTGGAATAAGGGGATATATTTCACTTTACCCCATGTCGAGCCCAAGTCTGCCGTATGGGGATACTTGGATCTGTACCAGCTATTTATCTAATACACACCTGAAAAGTCCATGCATTATGTGGGGCAATGTATTATACTCCTGATTTCACAGAATTGGGTCTAGCATGTGTATAGAAACTTAAAAATAGACTTCAAGGAGGAAATATTTGCTGCATTTCTCTGCCGCATTCAGTACGAATGCCATAAGCAACAGCAGGAAATTTGAGAGTCACAGTGTAGCTGAAGCATAAAGAACAAACTAATAATTCTACAATCTTAGTTTTAAAAACAAGGGACACAGCCGCTGACCTTGGTTGCCTGAGTGAATTCTAGAACAACTCTATTACGTATTCATGTTTTGTTCTTGGTTTTGATTTTGTTGTGCTGTGAATCCTAGAAATTAGATTCAGAAATTCTTCTTGTTAATGAAAAAATAATGAACACGGAAAATGGTGTTTAGGTTTTTGACAGTTCGCGGTGACCTGGTGAGAACCTGGGGAACAATGGAAAAGAATAAGGAAGAAAGCTGTGATTAGTGTATGCTCAAGCAATCTGAGTGTCTTCTCTTGGCTTAGAGAGATGTCAATTATTTTTCTTCCAGATGAGCTTTGTTGATTAATTCTAAGAGGGATATGTATTTGAATATATCAATATATTTTGTATATTCTGGTAGCAATATTCAGCATTTGTATGCTTAAATAAAATGATGTCAAAGAGCACAATCATAACCAGTTTAGGCCAGCCTAACTCACCTGGACTATCTTCCTGTGGTGGTGTAGAGGATGTCTGCATATGCCTGTGCAGAGGCCTAACCCTCCAGGAGTAGGGCAGAAGTGCTTTACAGTACTTTTGTGACACCCCCAGGTTAGCATGGGACTAATGCCAGGGCTTATGCTAGCCTTAAGTGGAGGTTGGCATTGAAGCCTCAGAAACTTAAAAGAAAGGGAGGTGCATGTTATAGCTGCACAGTTACAAAAAATGTGGTGACCTTGCAAAGCTCAGACCAATGTTACCAGCTTATGACTTTGTAATGTATCATACCACTTATCTCATGTCATGACAGCACTGTAAAACATACATCTCTAACCCCACTCCATATGATTTGCTCCTTCTTATGTGGGACAAGAAAACGCATCTCAGATTGATGTCAATCTATCAGCTAGGTACATTTTAAAAAGCCATTAACTCTCCACTTATAGATGATCTGTGTATTCCTTCTGTGTAGTAAAAGAGAGTGAGTTCATGCTGGGTGGCCCCAACTCCAAACTTTCTGTACCAGCTGTGTGTATACCCTAGCTTTGCAGGGTGAGACAAAATGGAGAGAAACTAAATGCATATTGTTACAAACATAGACCTTTCCGTGCAGTCAGAAACCCTGAGTGAATGGGGTACTGTACACATAGAGGGTCTACAACCATATAGCTGTAATCTCATTAAAATCCAATTTTCACCTTTTCTCAACAAGTCATACTTTCTACACACTGCGTGTACATAAGAAACCTAAGTAAGGATGCAATCTGAAAGACACTTTCCTGGGAATAACACTCATTGAACACAATGGAACTTACTTTTGAGTAGACATGGTTAGGATTGTACTCTAAGTGATGTTCATAGGTAACACAACTGCAAGTCAACACTATTGCATCTATACCAGTGTTACTCAAACTGTGGGATCACAACTTCACTGCTGGTATAACAATGCCCCATTTGTTTTACGAGCAGGAGGAAAGAAGCAATGAAATCCCCAGGATCACACCCCTGAAAGGGAACGGGGAGATATGTTTACATTTAACTCAGGGGCTGCAAGTCTAGGAATGGTGTTAAGCCCCACACAGTACTTGCAGGGATTCTCCTGGCTTTTAAGTAGTGAAAATTGTGATTGTGACGAAACATGATCAAACTGTCACTGTTTGAAAAGTTCACTGTTTAGCACCCTCTTCTCATGCAGTGACATGATCTTGTGAATTGAATCTCTGCCCCTGCCCCTTCTCTGCAAAAACTTACTTAGGATGTAAAACTCCGTGAGCTCTGATAAGACAGTAATCAGAGTTTGGATCCTTAAAGGAGACTGTGGGTCTGAATTGCAATTTGAGGGACCCATCACAAAATCATGGATCCTATCCTGTATTTTTCAATATATTATTCAACATCCCCATCAATGCCTGAGCTGATTAAAAAAACTATCTTGAGACAATTCCCGAGAACTCTGTCCTTATATTCTTGTTATCATCACCTTTTTTGATAACCTGAATAATTTCACTTGGTGATGGTGTGACCTTTTCTGTATGATTGTGGTTCGTTTGGGAGACAGTTCTACTTTCAAAAGGCATGCACAAGTACTCAGCAGAATCCACATGATTATCTGCTGTGTTTTCAGAATTCACTGTTTTAAAATGATAATTGTGACCTTCAGTGAAATGTTTTTATTGTTACCTTCAGATGCAATAAAGAAAAGTTCATCAGGGCAGGGCAGTTGAACAGCCTCGTTGCAAATCACTGTGCTGTCCAGCATCAAATTTGTAGCTATAATTTTCTTAGATTTAACCAAGCATTTCTGCATAAGTGCTAACAGATATTCTGTCACGGGATATCCATAACGACAAAAGATTTTTATGGGCGGTTTGATTAGAAGGTATGCACTTTCTGTTGCTTCATCATACTAATGAAATAATTAGTTGTCTTCAAAATAAAGTTAATTACCCAAGAATAGAATTAAGATTAAGTTTATAAACAGATACTGAAGAAATATGAAACTGAATTCTGTTAAGATGCCCCATTAGGATCAGAAAGGATTGGGAATTCCTTTTCAGTTCAGATCTTATCATATGAACCCCTCACCTTAGAATGCAAAGTTGTTGCAGACATTTAAAATCCTGCATCAGTGTTTTCCCCAATGAGTTTTGTTGTGTTATTTTAGGGAATGTCTGGATAAATTATTTGATTACAGTCAACTACACAAAACTGTGTCTTGGTGGGCCTCCCACTGAGTTTCTTGTGATCCAAAATTACAGTCACTTCGTTGACTGCTGCACAAATGGAGGCCGAGCAGGCTGATGATGTGAAGGCTGTGTGCCTTAATAGAATACAAGGATACCCGTAGTATCACCTAAGACCGGACGGGTCAATTTTTGTCCTGTACGACCCATACGACTCTGTACTATAGTTAGGTACATATAATGTACATATAATGAATAAATGTTGTGTCAAGTTTTGGTATAATTATTTTTATTGTGAAATAATGATTTTTAGTATAATTTTTATTACATAAGACTGCACGGGTCAATTTTGACCCATGTGACCCTGTACTATAGTTAGGTACATGCAATGTTCATATAATGTACATATAATGAATAAATGTTGTGTCATGTTTTAGTATAATTATGATTATAATTAGTATAATGATTTTTAGTATAATTTTAGCTAGCAAAATATTGAATAAACAGTAAAAGGCAACATGAATCCAATAGGACCCTGTACTATAGTTAGGTACATATAATGTACATATGATGTACATATAATGTACATATAATGAATAAATGTTGTGTCAAGTTTTGGTATAATTATTTTTATTGTGAAATAATGATTTTTAGTATAATTTTTATCACCTAAGATTGCGCGGGTCAATTTTGACCCATGTGACCCTGTATTATAGTCAGGTACATACAATGTTCATATAATGTACATATAATGAATAAATGTTATGTCAAGTTTTAGTATAATTATGATTATAATTAGTATAATGATTTTTAGTACAATTTTAGCTAGCAAAATATTGAATAACCAATAAAAGGCAACATGGGCCCAATATGACCCAACTTGGTATAATATGTATAAATTGGATTTTACAGAAAAACTGTAAATTCAAAATTTTCATGCTTTTGGATTTGTAACTGTCAAATTAGCAGTAAAAAAATTAGAAAGTCTTGTCAAGTAATAATAATAAATTCTAGTAAAAAACACAACCTAAACCTCCTGGCGGGTCAAACTTTACCACTTTGGTATACTAAAGTTTGAGACATCAGTTCTCTGGAATTTTTGAGTCTCACCTTCCTTCCAGTGTAACAATATTGAGATTGGATGGTTGTACTGTTAAGGGGCTGGGAAGGCTTATTGTTATGTGCTTCTTGGCCTTGATGATTTTTTTGACCACTACAGCATAGTGTTGTAGGATGCTGTTTATATTTTTAGGGTTTTTTGTCTTTGATCACTTAGGCAGATGAGATATGGGTAAGCAATCTGGCATAATTCTGAGGTTAGGAAGGTTGGGGACTGTGAGCTAGGACTGCTGAGACAATACTTGTCCAGGTTCGTGAGGCACATTTATAACCCCCCCCCACCCCGGCTGGATTAGGCAGATAATAACAGTGGGTTTGGCCTCTGAGGTCTCTGCTCATCCAGCTGCCTTGAGCCCTGAAGGTTGGTGGTAATAAGCTCTCTCAGGCAATTACTGGGAAGACTTGGAGCTAGGATGTGATGTCTCATGCAGCATGGAGGAGGTAGATGGCTAGCGCCGTTTTTCCCAAATTAATGGACCACATGTGAGGGGTGTTTTAGATTGCTTATGTCCTGCTGCAGGTTTTCCAGACTGAATTAACAAAGTGACACTTTATCCCAAGACTTTGATGTTCTTATTTTGGAGTTGCAAGGATAAACACGTGTGCTGCAGCAATTCTAACAGGTATACATGTGTATTAATAGGACACGTGCCAACTAATGCATGCAAAAAGTGATGAATAGGAAAGGTCCAGGCAACTCCATCTGTATATTTAAAAAGGAAATGTCGTTACTTGTACTTAGGTGTGTCTATAACAAATGACAAAGGATTTGTATATTTTATATTCTGCAATCACTACAAAACCTAAAATTAAAGTCAACGTTAGATGTTCTTTGTCCCAGATTCTTCCAATCTAAGCATTGTATAATAGCTGCAATTAAACCATTTGTTTACCACCTTTAGGTATAATGAGCACTAATGGATATTCCTAATGAGGAAACTGATGAGCCCCTCGTCTTCTATAATTCATCAGTAATCAGCCTTTGACTGTTTTTACTGTCTGTTCATTTTAATTTGACTTTGCGTTCATCTAAAGACAAATATAACCTAGAGGAGAGAAGAAACCAACATGCCTTGAACTTAGATGTGCCTGACCCGGCCATCTGTTGTAGGACCTTCCAGCCATTCCTTGCCTTGTTGCTTGTCTGTGTTGATTAAATCAGTAAAGAGTTTTCCTTCATTCTGCTTTAATCAACCGTTCTCACTCATGGGTGGATTTCTGCACCTGGATTCGGATGATGATTTTTTTTTAAATTACAGGTCTGCAAATGTGTTCATCAGAATCTCTTTTTTTCTGCTGAGAACTATGTGTTGTCTGTCCCAGCCCAATGAGTGGGGGATTGTCCCTGTTCCCAAACTGGACTTTGGAGATCATCAAATACAGCAAGCAGGCTCTTGTGTGCCTCCAAATTTGAACGACACAACTCTTACGGTGTCACCACAACACCACAACACTTCCATGAGTTGGTGAAGAGATGTTACAGTACTACAATTTGCAGTAGCTGCTCACAGTATAATTCATATTAGGAATAAGTTTATGTGTTGAACAAACCCCTGGTCCCTCTTGTTTAGTATTGTTTACACTGACTTCTGGAAACTCTCCAAACAGGAATCTTTCCAAACCTGCTTGAAGATACAACTGGGGACCTTTTGCAGGCAAAGCAGAATTCTTCCCTTGAGCTACAACCCCATATTTCCACTACCTGTTTCAGTATTTTGACAGACTATGGATATCATGTGTTGCTCCATGAAAGGTCTGGGCCTGAACAGTTAAGGCTGCTATATAGTGGAAATGTGGCCACATCATATCCCTTAACAAATCATGTTACCAAACAGGATACAGTCATGCCTTGTGATTTTAATCAGGAAAAAAGTTTGAGCCTTTAGTGCCGTTTTCTTCTAGATATTTTTGGCTGCAAGAATTCCTTCAGACTTCCTTCCATCCTGCTGTCTGTTCACATGTTGCTGTAAACTAACAAGTTCTGAAAAAGTGCAGTAAGCAGCATTAAGTCTCCACTGAGTCTGAAATTAGCATCTCTAAATTTCTCTGGTGTTCCTGGACATCATTTTTGAAACCATTTTGACATTTTACTGAGGAAATAACCCACTGAAGAAGTTCTAGGAATAACTTGTCAAAGGGATGACATTTTGGTGGAGTTTTTTTTCAGTTTTGCTGAATTCTGAAAGTTGTGGAATGGCATCCAAGCTCTGATCCTTTTGCATGTTCTTCCCTGACCTGCCATCAAAACAACACTTGCTTTTTCTTCTTAGTGTAGAGGATAAGAAAGAAACAGGAAAAGGGGTTGTTGTTCTGACCAAATAGCTGCAGTAATGAGGAAATCTCTACTGGTTGGATTTCTGCCTTCCAAACAATTGAAACATTGTCAGCGCAATCCTAACTTGCAGGCTGTCCCACCTCCCTCAATTTCTGCAACTTTTTGAAGTGTACTGAAAACCTTCTGAAAAGGTTTTGTTAATAACAAAAGATTTTCAGTTTTGCCGGTTCTTGGCATTGTTTGGCCTTTCTATACGAGGCAGAAAAGTTTTTTAAAAATCAGGTAGCACAGTAAATCACTAAACCTTCATTCTCTTTGCTGAAATCAGGGAAAACTGACCCCTGGGAGACCTCAAAATGTTTACAGCTCCTTTTCATTTCCCTCACATTCACTTCCCTGGAAAAGCTCTGCTCAGTTCCCTTTTTCACTCCATCGAGGGCCACTAGCCAAGTAAAACCATCAGCATTATGTCTATAAACATTTCTTAAGTCCCGCAGAGATTCCTGAAAGCACATTTCTGTGTCCCATGTAAACAGAGGGTTCTGAGTTTAGTTTTGTTCTCTTTCCAATAGGCCCGTTGTTCTCATGCCCTCGGATGTGGCTTGTTAATTGCTTCACAAGGAGTAGACCCGGGTCATCCTTTGAGAATGAAGTTGTTCTAAAACGACTGTGTTGACAGATGGTCAAAGTGGCATAACTAATCAAATATACTATGGTGTTTTCATGGCAATGGGGAATTATGCACAGCGCCAGTAAATGAAAAGCTTATTAAATCTTGTGTTTAAGCAGGAAATACATTGTAATGATAGTTTGCCGAGTCATAATTTGGGGATGCAACAGTGATTACATACCCCGTGACGGATGATTTTCTGACATAGGCCTTTGAAACATTTTGCAGATTGCTGCACTTGGAGCCAGAATTATCTTGCTGCTGATTAAAGCGGCTTTCCTGTGCAACTGTTCAGGCTCACCAGCGTGTCAGCAGGAAGTGTCAAAAAAGTTGGCCCTTCCTCACTTAAGTGCCTTAGGGCCAAGTCATACAGACTACTTGCCTGTCCCATTTTCTTGGCAAGAACAATTCAGTTCCTCTCATACAGTGTAGGTACGTAATTTAATTTGTGCAACACGTGGCAGTGACATTCAGCGTGATTATGCTGTACCATCTGTTCCTAATGTATTGAATTGTTGAAGTCCTCTTCATTTTAGGATTTTTGAGACATCTTAGAAGTATTGGTGACAGTTCCTGTGCCACTGGCTGCTCAGAGGGAATAATTAAAGTATAATCCTATCAGCTGTTCTGAAAAATATGTTTGTTATCTACCTTGAATTTTAATTGGGAGAAAACCTTGATTTTTTTTTTTAGTTAATTGGGTTCACGGTTGTTGAGCATCCTAACTATGTGCAATTTTTTATAAAAAAAAACCTAAACTTTAGGCAAAGAATTTCTTTTGAAGTTGCCACTGTTTTGGGTGAGTTCTTCTCTAAAGCCTTGGCGTGCAATGATAAGACACTTAAGGAAGTCTGTGTTTCTGATCACCTAGTTAGATAAAAGGAAAACTGTAGTTGTTGGTACATTATGTTCTTTGTACATTGACTTTGTACGTTATGAAGGAAAAAAACTGGACAGAAGAAATTAAATTGGCTTAAATCCACAGGTTTGAATCTTAATCTTCTACTGCATAGAATAGTGAAGCTATTAACTATCTCCAGCAAAAAGACACTGACATCTCAAACTGTCTAATCATAAAAATTAGTTCCTTATAGGAAAGCATTAATCATTTTGACTCGGGAGATCATCCTGAATAAAGTGAATACTCTGTTGATCATTCAGATTTAAAAGTAAAGGACTTAATTACTTTTTTCTTTTTTCCTTCCTCTCCTCTTTATCCAACAAATCTATTTTTCATTTGCATCTCCACCGTTTTAATCTCTTCCATCATTTAAAGATGTTCCAGCGGATTTGATCGTCACCGGCAAGATTGGGTAGATGGCGGCTGCCCTGAAGAGGTAGTGTTCAGATTGAGTATATTTACGATCTTGTGGCTATTAAAATAATTCTGAGATCATAGCCCCAGTGGCATAGCTACCAGCTTTGATATGGTAAATACTACATACATGGTAAATACATGGTAAATACTTCAATGCACCATGTAAGATGCAGACCCACGCACAGTAGGAGTCATTCTAGGCAGCAACTGCAATGCAAAGGGCACTTTCTGAACCAAACAATGACTCATGGGTGTTTCCATCATTGCCCAGAATGGCTGCAATGGTGATTAGGAGCAGTGCTTCCATGGTGCGTTGTGGGACTTGTATGTGATATCCCTCTGTAGCTACACCACTGAATAGCTCTGATTCAGTGATGCAGCAGTTCTTGTATATACAGTAGATCAACCTTCCATTTCTGTGGTCCAACTGCAATTATTGTGAATTTTCTTAAAACTATAGGAATGTTTTAAAATTAGCATTAACACATGTTGATTTTGTCACAACCCAGTCCTAACCAACTTTCCATCACTGAGGCAACAGTACCAGCTTTCCTTGAGGATGCCTTTGTGACTGCTCCCTTACTGCAAAATTCAACTATATCCCCTTGGCACAGGTGCATTGGTGCAGGAAAGTGGTTAGGATTGGGTCATCCATTAGGTTTATTATTATTAGTTATTAAAAATATTTCTATACCAATTTTTAACAGAAGTGATTATCAATCAGTATAATTCCAGGAACTAAGACTGGAGGGACGCTGCCGGCAGCACACATACAGCATCCCTCCAGCGCCGCCCCCTGGCCATAGCAGCCAATAGGCTGCGAGCATCTCCTCCGGCCAGACCATCCCGGCTGGGGGAGGCAAAAGGGCCAGCCCATTAACAGGCTGGCCCCATTCTGCGAGGTACTACACCTCTCTATTTGTAGACCAACTGTATGCTAGATGTGTTATTTTGCTAACCATATGTTAGCATATGCTAACTTTATGTTAGCACAATTAATCGTTTGGTACAAAATTCTTAACACCCTGATGATTGTGTATGTATTGATAGATATTTCCAGGGCCCTTTTTTATCCTGGCTTTACTGCAACTCATCCCTGGTACCAGTTTTCAATGCCAGATCTCACCTTGGAGGCCTGAGAATTAATTAATACATTTACTTGTTGTATAAATGAACATCAGATTACACTGAGCCTCTCAGAAAGGGATGTAGCCCTATGGTAAAATACATGCTTTGCATGTAGAAAGTCCAGGGTTCAGTTTTCCACACTGGTACCTTTAAGGAGCTCCATCTACGTCCTTGAAAAGATGCTCCTGGTCTAAAAAGGCAATACTGAATTAAGCAGTACAGTCTGACAATGTCTAAGGAAGGGAATCTTTCCCTCCACTATTGCCACAACACTATTGCCACACATCTTAGAGATCTCAGTGGGGTTTCTTTCTTTGATTAAAAAAAATCAAGGCAAAAAGTATTCTGTCTTGATGTGTGTGTTTTACAATCTTGATTTAAGGTTCCCATTTTTATTTGCTGTGTCATCTTGTGCTTGCTTCAGATGTCTGTCGATCAGAGACAAATGGACTCCATTGCGAACAAATTTTCTTCATTCCTGTTTGCATTTTTTTTCCTCTGCAGTCTAAAGATAAGATTTGTGAAACGAGTGTAGACACAACTCAAATGCCTTCTCACACCACCATTGCTATACAACAAACTACAATGAGGTTCAGAGTTTTAACAACTACCAAAGGAGTTATGACATCCCAGCTGCCAACTAGCCTACCCACAGAAGGTAACTGTGTTATATATCATGCTAAACCTGCCGAGGGCAAACATGGGATTGGGACAATTAACCTAAGTAATCATTGACTAATTATTATCTAAATCAGTGGTCTCCAAACTAGAGACCACTGCACATGTGGAATGCCTTTCCCTGCGCAACTGGTGGTTACCATTCTGGTGCAACACAGGACTGCATGTCTCCAGATCAGGATGTTGTAATGCTATGGCCAGTTGCATCTTTGGTGCAAATTCCCAGTGGGCAGTTTGCCTGGATTTCTGGGCAGATGTGACTGCCTGAAGCATCATGTCATCCTGATCTGGGGACACAAAGTAAAGCAGCGCAACAGAACAGAGGGAGGATTCACCCAAACTCTGGATCCAGCTCATGGTCTAGGGTGGGAGGCTCAGCTAAACCAGTGTTTTAGAACAAGGGATAATTTTATTTTCTTCTAAATCACTTCCATTAACTTTAACATTCCTTTTTTGTGCTAAGGCTGCTATCTATATGTGAATGCTGGATTATAAAAATGTTTTCTTTGAAAGTTTGATGTTCCTTCCCCTAAAGAATGTCCCCTAAAGCATCTATTGCTTCCATGCTCTACTTATTGCAGTCCTCATATATGTGAAATTTCTATCTATATTATCACTATATATCAACACACATGTGTTAGCATTATATTAGCCAATGGACCAGTAAGTCAAGAAAGCCATCAGTAAAAAGGTTTGAGAAACACTGCTTTATACTTTATTTATAATAGCTAAAAATCCCTTTTATCTGAGAGAATGTAGGCTTATCCATCCATCACAATATGGCTTCTGAATACAATGAAAAAAAAAACTGCTATGTGCCAAAGAAGCCTATAAACCTCCCCATGGGAAATCACTGCTGGGGTCTGATCAACAGGGATACAGGTATATGTTACTGCAAAGCTCTATAGTGTTCTATATTTTATATCTGTGGCTTATTAGAAACCATGATATTCCCCAATAAGGTCAGAAATGGTAGAGAAACTTCCCAGAAAAAGAAATCTGCCATTATGACTGATCTTTCCCTACAATATGTATTGTAGGGATGAACTGAGGGGTGCACTCTTAGGTCACATGAAACTTAAGAAATGTCTTGTAGGAATGAAAGCTCACCAAGGATAACATATGGTCACATTTTTGCTTCACCACTTTTGGTATCTATTAGCTCCACCACTTGCTTTACAACAGTGACAATGACTTTCCACCAAATTGAACCTGGAAGTAATGCCCATAGTGCCCATCTGGGAGGAATGCCAATTCTCCAAGTGTGAATGGAACAGCAAAAAATATGTATGCACTTAAACTTACACCTAGGCTAGATGAAGATCTTACAGCTCTCATAAATGAGATATGTTCTCTCAGTCCTCCAAAGTCCTCTTCAGTGCACAGATTTGTTGCATAGGAAGGAAGTCAGAATGGAATGTGTTCCCCTAAGGAAAACAGCTTGAAAAATACACCTTTACAGATTATTTCACTCTGGGGAAATCTATTTATTTTAGGTATTTATACCCCAGCTTTTTATTTTAAAAATGAATACACTAAAACTCAATACAGCAGCTAATATGACAAATACAATATATCCGAGGGGGTACTATAAACTGAGACTGCAAAATTATTTGATTGGAGTAGGAAACTGTGAAAGTCAGACAAAAAATAGCCTGGTCTTTATCTGGTTGGAAAAAATGGTCATAGAAAAGGCAATCTCATTAACCAACATTCACTTAACTTCTTCAAGAGATTTTCCATAAAAGTGATTTAATACAGGGCAGATTTACGTGGGAAAAGGTGGGTCTTTTGGTGCCCTGATCCTAAGACATTAACAGCTTTATGGGCAATAAGGAGCACTGAATTTTTCCAGAAGCAAACTAGCAGCCAGTCCAGCCAGAATAATAAAGGCTTTACAAATCTCATCCCTGTCAAAATCCACACAATTGCATTCTGTAGCAGCTGAAAAGTCCTGAATTTGGTGGTGCCAAAAAGAGCATTAATGATATATTAATGGAAAGAATGTTAGTCTTTGGTGAGATGTTGGATACTTGTGCTGTGGTCAGTATTTGTAAAGGGCTTTTATCAATAGCATTTTGAGCTACTAAAAGACACAAAAGGTTAAGCTTTACAATCCCCTGAAGATATTACCAAGTGAAAACCTCCTCCTGTAAAGGTGTACCTTGCAGCTCAGCAGCATCAAAAGGAAGGTTAAAGAACTGTCAGCATAAGCTTTTGAGCTTTAATTCTCCAGTGCACCTGTCTTGTCAGTGCCACTAACCCTTGCCTACTCAAATCAACAAGGAATAACAGAAATCAGGAAATACTGAAAGAATTTCAAATACTGAATTTCATACATACTTGTTATGTATGAGGGAAGCATGAAAAGGCAGCTACTGTTCAGCATTACAGCCCCCAGCAAACACCTGAGGATCTCAAGAGATCACACAAATGCAATATTCATGACACATGAATATCTCATTCATGTTAACGGTAGCTTTACCTTCTGTAGAGAGATTCAGATGATGAACCCTGCCATTGATTCTTCCACAGCACATGCCAAGTTTTCACCTATGATATTGTTCAAGGCAGGTACTCACAGAGTGAAAAATTCACAAACCCCATATATACTTTGGTTATGGACCACGTTCCATAGGCAACCTAGAAATAATGAAATCGCTGAATCAGATTCTCACATAAAGTTCTTTTCTCTAACAGCTTTGACTTTCTTTTCTAGATGATACCAAGATAGCTCTACACCTAAAAGGCAACGGAGGTAAGAGCTATTTTTCTTCATGTTCTAACTTAACAACATCCTTTAATCTTCAACAATCTCATCAATCTATTTTGGAGTGTAGAAATAGCTTGTAATGGGCCTTCTCGGTTTTTGTGTATTCACCCATCAATGTCACCGTACTGTGTTGGGCGTTTGGAGAGATTATTGCTACAACGCATGTTCATACTTATCTGTATAACTACTTATCACTGGCAGCTAAACTTTAAGCCCTGTGCAGACAACATTTACATTTATAATGAATGCATTGAGGGGGCAGGAAGACAATGTTTAAAGGTTTGAAACTTAGATTTGAAAGTTCCAGGTTCAAATCTCTCCCCAGCAATGAAGCTTCCTGGATGAGCTTGGGGCCGTAGCTGTCTCCCAACCTCACCTACCTCACAGGATTGTTGTAAAAAGCTGTGTTGGTGGATAGGACTGAGCTTTTTATTCTCTTAAAAGTTATTTCATTTCTTTTGGCCACTACTCTACTTAGTTTGGGGCCTATTCATGTACTCCTATACCCATGCTTTGCAACTGTTTTTATTTGTTTTTGAAAACACAAACCAAATGTCTTCTTAATTGCATTTTATCTGCTTTATGCACCAAGCACATTTCAGAGGCTCTTGTCTTCGAAGTTTCGTACATTCTGTTTGCTGCTTTCCAGTGCTGGGAGAGCATAGTCCAAATGCGCTGTACATTAACGGAAAATAATGTTAACTGTTTCTTTAACAAAACAAAAACAGCAACAGATCTTTTCCAGTTTAGGAAGCCTATAATTTACTTCCTTCACTCCCAAACCCTTGGGGGAGATGAAATCACTGCAAAAGCAAACTATTTATTTAATTATGACAGTTATTAGTTGCTTTTCTGCACGTCCCCTAAGCCACACGCATAAATTCCATAAAACTCAGCCGTTATCACACTGAAAGCATAATAAAAAACAGGCAAGCAGTAACAAAGTAATTCAGCAGCATTAAAATATTTGAAACAGAAAAATAATGACTCATAAAGCAGCACCATTTGGTCAATCAATGCCTAGTCCAAAAGAAACATTTTGACCTTCATAGATTAATTTCTCTCAAAATACGAGCGAAGGTGTTAACGTGAATCTACATGCAGAAATTGTTCCACGTAAATGTGCCACCTGCAGAAATATATCTATATGGGATCACATTTACAATCCTGGAGATTGCCAGAATTTATACAGCTGTTTGGAGCATGTAGCTATCAGGGTTAGTACAAGAACTTGGGGTGTAGAATGGCACATTTTGCTACAATTGTGACTGCGCGATTACTGGTCTTGCTCAGTTATAATTATGGAACTGAGCTTGGCACCCTTAAATTTTTTTTCACAAGTTGACATATATTGGGTTGCTTGCCTTGGGCTGCATTCCTATATCTGCTTACCTGGGAGTGAGTACCATTGGACTCAGATTTGCTTCTGCGTAGATATGCCTATCATCTGGCTGTTTACCACTTTCCATTTTTGAGCATCTGTAGATGTGCTTCAACATTAAAACCTTTTGATCTCAAACACAGAAATCATATGACCTGATTACAGAAAACCACTATTGAGTGCACAAAACAAAAACAGAAAAGGGAACTGCCTTCCAAGTGGCACAGAGGCAAAGTCGCTCATCCAAATGCTAACCACTAGCTTTTAAATTGTAGAATTTGTTCATGATATATCTTCAGTTATCCACTGAGCTTTATCATAGATTAGACTGATAATACCTCTCCATCCATCAAGCTTTCCCTGCTGTGCTTTGTCAGCCATTCAGAGTAGAAAATTCCAAAGCAGACAAATAGTAATCAGCTGTTCCAAAACAGACCCTCTTTATCAAAGTAGAGAAGTAAGGTATATCTGATCAATGAAGCTCTGTCTTCAGTCATGCTCCTTTGGGGCCCAGCAGTCAATATCTGATTAGAAACAAAGAATTCTGCATAATTCTTCCACTCCTTTTGTGCTGGAATATTTGTCATAATTTATCACATATCTCTTAGGGCTGTGGTGGTGCAAGTGGTTTAAGACACTGTGGGTACAATCCTAACCAACTTTCCAGCACTATCGTAGCTGTGCATGTGCTGCATTGTGCAGTGGGGGAGGGGAATCCGGTAGG
The DNA here is from genome assembly GCA_030015325.1 of Cryptoblepharus egeriae. Lineage (NCBI taxonomy): Eukaryota > Metazoa > Chordata > Lepidosauria > Squamata > Scincidae > Cryptoblepharus > Cryptoblepharus egeriae. The sequence continues at coordinate 19,119,145 of JAREYC010000004.1, read as the reverse complement.
TCTCCTCAAGCTAAAGCAATGTTTGCTCTCTTACTTCAGAGTTGCATTGCCCTTACCTCGGAACTGGATTTGGTAAGGATTTCTGTGTCTGTTAACCAATAGGCTCCCATCCTTTGCCCAGCTCCTGCCAACCTAGCAGTTCAAAAGCATGTAAATGCAAGTACATAAATAGGTACCACCTCAATGGGAAGGTAAAACAGTGTTCCGTGCGCCTTTGGCACTCATGCCAGCCCCATGACCACGGAAGTGTTTTTGGATAATCCTGACCCTAAAGGCTTAGAAACAGGGATGACCACCACACCCTACAATCAGTCACAACTAGCAGTATAATCTGCGGGGGGCATCTTTATCATATAGTCACTTAATATTTTAAATCATATTGCTGCCTGAGGTCAAACTGCTCTGACTAAATTTTTTCCTTTGGAAATCTTCCAAAACTATAATACAGCATAGTAGTGTTGAATGGGCACTCACTGCAAATTCTATTCCATTTTTATCTGCTTGGTCTTGCCTGGTCAATTCTGATTTGTCCACATGTGCAATGCTTTTTGAAGTGCAGGCTGCTTCCCTATATGCATCCCTATATTCTACGACTGTGTTGCTGCTATTGTACTGTGGAGAGATGGAGGCAACTAAGTAGAAGCTTTCTCATTTTGACTGGCAGTTAACATGTACCTTGAGATAACTGATAATTGAAATCTGTGGTCCTTTCAGCTTGACCTCTCAAGTATAATTAATTCCTTTTTTAAAGCAGATTTTAAAAAACTCGCTAAGAATTCGGTCTTATTCCGTTTCCCTCTGGAAAACTAATAATCCTGTTGTTTTCAGGCTATGGTTCTGTGGCCCAATAGTAGTTCCAGGCCAATTTTGGGTGTTTGCAAAACTGACAAGATAGATTTGACTTTATGCATCAAGAGTTAAACAACCTGCTGCTTGGAGGATCACTGTTTCCCAGTCACCATTATAGCCACATAGGCTTGAGCAACTGATAAAGTCTGCAGTCCTAATCTCCAAGTAGGCCAGCCTAAACCCTGACATAGGTCCTGTGCTTATGTACTCTGTAAGACTCTTTTGCACCACTCCTGGGAGAAGGTTAGGCAAAGACATGTGCTTCCCTCCCTACATCACTTTGGGAACAGGAAGATCAATAAGTTTGAAAAGCTAAAAAGTTTGAAAACCACTGTAACTAATCCAGATATGACAGAGGTAGCCAAATGTGCTCAACATAAAAAGAGCCATGATTTGGCAACCCCTGACAACCCTTTTCTTTTAAAACATTTTCAACATTTGTGTTGGGTGTTGATATTTATTATTTAAATATAATAAAATTATTTTACTTAAAAATGGAACTGTCCACCTGTAGATAATGCATGTGGAAATTAAATATGCTGATATAATAAAAATATTTTATATGCTGACATAATAAGAATATTTTATGCTGATGTAATAAGATTTTAAAGATGAGAATTCTTGGGTGGCTCCTTTACTGTTCCACTGACAGATGAGGTAATATTTATGCAAACTCTTTTTCAGTTCTGTATCTACTACAAGATTACTACAGCCAATTCCTATCCTCTCCCAAAAAACAGCTGCACCAAAACCAGAAATGCTGTATCCTATGTTCAGTCTTTCACTGGTGCAAGACTGAAGATGAAGTCTGCAATCCTGAAGTGCACTTGGGCTAGCCTATCTAGCACTGGGCTGGCCCACTTCCAAGATTGGCCAACCCAGTTACACTAGAAATGCTTGGGCTGGCATAAGTCAACATAGGCTGGCCCATGACAGATAGACCTGGGCTGGCCTAGCTTTGCCAGCCTAGGCAGTCCAGGAGAGGCATGTCGAGGTCATGTTTAGGATTGCCTTGAACAGTTAAGTTAGGCTGTATCCAGAACCTGTTTCCAGGGCAGGCATACCCTCTTCCAGCTCCTCAGAGTTATACCACCTCAGGAGCAGGAATAAATCTGAGTCAACCCATAGGGATCCATGATAAACCAGACTAAAATTGGAATAGATGGCAAAAAATTCTGAGTCCTAGGTCAACCCCTACCTCTTCACCTCTGGATACAGAACAACTACACCAGCCTACTGAGCATGCTGCCCTTGTGCTGCTGCCTCTTCAGCAGCAATTGGGCCAGCCAGAGGCCTTCAGCCCTGTGGATTTGGCCTAACTTGTTAGCTCAGAATATGGCCTACTTAGGCCATCTAAGCTGGGCCATTTTTCTGGCCTAAAGTCAGGATTGCATTGTAATGTGGGCAGAAAGGATGCAACCAGAGGGGATAGGAACAATGCATGCCATGGCCACATTCCAGCTTCCCCTTTTCTCAATGGGTGGCCAACAATCCATCAATATGCGTGGGAAGACTCCAACCTTCTCACCAGTGCTTCAGCACATCTGAACCATGAAGACAATTAAAGCATGAGAAATAAAGAGCAGGGGGAAAAACCCAGAATGATATTTGACAGTCTGGTGATTATATACTGTAAGATTCTATGTTGCCATCATCATCACCCTTGCCAGGTACAGCATTAAATATTGTGTGACTATTACAAGTTACAAAGCCATGATTTGGAAACCTGTTGATTCACTTTCAATGATTTTCCAGCTCCAGACCCATCCATTGGATGGTAATTGTGTCCTAAGACTAAATATATGACAATATCCCTGCTGTAAAATTGCTTTATTTATTCTCAATTGTTTTCCCTGCCTGTATGCTAATGGTTCAGCCCTGTTTCATAATACAGTTTGAGCCAGGCTATTTATTTCAAGAAATGATGGGCTGAGTGTAACAAAGGGCTTGTTTAAATTCTCTACCAGAAGAGAAAGTGCTGAAGTCATTCATCCTGGGAAAACAGTCTCTCAGATTAATAATCTTTACTTTGAGGAAATTTAATCTAGTCACACTGATAAATTGCCTTCACTTCAGCTGGTTTCAGGGGTTTTTGGAGTATGCTCAAAAGAGCATTGATGTAAAGGATCTGGAGAAACTCCAGACTTCTTGCTTCTTCCTCCATCTTCAAGTACTCATTTTTAACTGCAAATATCACTGCTGAAAATGTACATTTATTCCTCACTACAATTTGCTACAATCACTATATCACTACAGTTTGTTCTTTTAAGTAATGGTGCACTATTTCCTTTCTCTACCCTGTTTTCTACATGAACTAGATCACTGTTGTGGAAGCCCAATAACACCACATAGGATCCATCTCTATTCAACTGGAAGCAAGGCTTGTTAATTACATTCCCCCAAATCCAAAGTAATTACGGGAGCACGTAAGAGACTTTACATGAACCTGTAGTTACTGCCCAACGTAGTGAAAACCTATGGGAAATTCATATTGGAATCCAGCGTAAATTGTTCTTACACTGGAGCAAGGACTCCCCATAGTTACTCTGGATTTTGGCCATAGGATTCCATTGACACAGTAGGGATAGCCAACACCTTGGTGGCACTCAGACACCTTCCAAGTGGCATGTGCAAAGTTGCTATGTAAAACAATTACATTTGTTTTTGAAAACAAATTGTTTTGAAAAACAATTAAATAATAATCAGAAATGCACCATATCAGTTTATGGTTCCTTAATTGCTGCTCCTTGCTACAAGCCCCTAAGTTTCGAATCTGGCAGTGGATATTCCTTGATTTTTCCTGCTTTAATAACGGGGATAATGAAGCCAATATGAGAAAAAGTCAATAGGGCATGTGTTAGTGAGCTTCATTCCATTAACTGCAAAATCAGTTGAGCGTGTCCATGAAAGTCTATGAAGAAGTGAACATGAGTTCCCAGAGTGAACATGAAATGATTTGTCTTTCTTCACCACCACCTGCAAATGTCATTTAAAAGAAATAATGGCTGTGATAAACTCAAGTTGCTTTACAATGAATCCAAACATTGGTCCAGTTAACAAGCATTGTCTACTCTGGTAATAATTCAGGACTTGAGCCAGATCCAGGTGTGACTGGATCAACTCCTGAGGTTTTGTTTTAATAAAGTTGAAAGCAACCAAGACACAAATCAGATTGTGATTGTGGCGGTGGATCTTGGAAAACCTTTTCCTGCTCTAAACTGCATCCTGCAGATAGCTCCTTTGTGCTCCATATGGACAGAATTCAAGTATAGACGCAATTTCAAAAGATGATAATTAGTTCAGGAAAATTGCATTGGAAGGGTGGAGTAAAAAAGTGCTGAAGCCCTGATGAGATTCATTTTCGTTCCCTGTGACTCCTCCAAACTAAAAAGTGCAAGAGATCCAGGCACGTTTTCCTTTTGTTTGGTTCTCAGGCCCAGAATTTCCTTGCTACATAATATCCTTTATGTTGGAACCATTTTTATGATGTTTATCGTTTTCTTAAGTGGAAAGGTCCTCTTTATTTGCAGGGGTTCAGTTCCCAGAATCTCTGAAGATATTGAAATCTATTGATGTTTTTTCACTCTTTTCACTAAACCTTTTTCACTCTGGAGGCATTTCTGAGGAATAGCGAGGCCACGTGCAGCCTCCCGGATTCTCAGAATACTGAAAACCGTCTTCTCGGTATTGACTGAAACCAGAAGTCATGGTTTACTGCCTCAGAGGTGGATCCAACCAGAGCCTGCAGATATTCAGATCCACAGACACGGAATCTATTTATGTGGAGGTCCACCTTATATGCACTTTGAAGACAGTGGATCTAACAGCTGACCTTTTATGGTGACCCTGAAACAAATGCAAGGCAAAGCACATAGCTGGTTAAGAATAAAGGGGTCATGACTCCATGCACCCTCTGAACAAGTTTAGTTGCATTGGCAATGGCAGAAATGCAATGCTCGGCTTAACACTGTAAGTGGTTTGCATCTGCAAAAGGCTCTCAAATTCCATCACCTAGTAAAGAAACTGTCAGGTGAAATCTGCAAGCAAAAATACTTCAGAGTTGACAACCTTCACATTGTCTGCACAAAAAGGAGTGAAACCAATTTCCCTTGTACATTCTAACCTTGGGATTATAAATTTATAGAACAGGTTTGAAAATTACTTACTAGTTGCACTTCCTGACACTTATAAAGTCCAGTGTTTTGTGTTTGGAATGCTGCTCACCATTCTTGTGTACATGGAATGCTTTCCAAGCAGGCCAGTAGAAATACTGACAAGCTGTTGTCATATATATATATATATATATATATATATATATATATATATATAAGCTTTAGAGGTCTTACTTTCTAGCGAGTGGTTTTGTTGAAATATGGAATTATTTAATACATCTGTGGTCTGAATTACGAATAGGGTGTTTATTTGTCCCTCCCGTGAAAAAGTGTAATTCAAACATACTGTTGGACAAGGAAGAGCAAATATATTGAGGTACAGACTGCAAATCTTGAACTACCAGAAAATAACTTGATTTTTTTAAACATCCTTTGTAGTTCATAGTGTAACTGCTTCTCGCAATCATGAAGCTAGGTATTACCTTTTGACGTTATATACTTGGGCAGACATAAGAAGCTTACAACAAAAGTCAGATCACACTTTTTACCACATGCCTAGTAAAATTATTTTCTACTAATCAGTAGAAAGCTCTACAGGGTCAATCACAGCAGAGCCCAAAATAGTTTTCTTCATCTACATAGGTCTTGGTTCTGACCTATAAATCATTTAGGCTTGGATTCCTTGGATTTTGGCACACATTACATTTTTTGCAGCACTTTGCCCAGAATAGATTTTATCTGGGGCAGATTTGCCATAAGCTACAGAGCCCACCCCATCAATTTCTGTTGATTGCTCATAATCCTATCTTTGCCTATTAATTTCCCAATCTGTTGAGTGACAGCATTGGTAAGGAAAACATTACGTTCTTGTTAATTTCTATTGCTTCTCGATAGGAGAAGCAGGTTCCTTTTGAGGGAAAGAAGAGGCAGTGCATTTGTTTCCACTTCAGTCTTCTGTGTACTTTGTGTCCTATTTCCTGAGACAATTATAACATCTTTCACTAAATGTCTTTAGGCTGCAATCTTAATCCCCAGTTAGGCCAGCCTATTCCCTTCATCTGTGCTGATTTGGACGTGTCACCAAAGTGCCATAAGACATTTCTACGCCACTCCTGAGTTAGAACAGTGCACAGACATGCGCTTGCCTGCCACATCATCACAGGAAGATAGCTGAGTTGTGCCAGCCTAAGTTTGGATTCTCCTTACAAAAATTTTCACAACTCCACTGTCAGTGAAGGATGAATCTAAATGCCCAAATGAACCTGTGCACCTGTGGCAATCAATACCACCACAACATGGCAGCCAGATGCAGGGGCATCATTGCCTAGTTCAATCCCTACCCGAGGCAGATCAAAACATTAGCCACCCAATTGGTTCCCTGGGCCAGCTGGGAACAGAAGCTTCACAATTGGAATAGTGACTGCTGGCTGCAGCAGATGTCACCCTCAGGGGGAGTCATACCATAGCACCCAAGCCTCCAGTCACAAGCCACATTACACTCTCATCAATCATTGTGTTGAGCTGGTTGCCTTTTGATCCAGGTAGGAATTTTTTCCTGATCTGTCCTAATTAGCTTCTCCATTCCACCCAGATTATCTTTAAGGTGGAGGCAGTTATCCAGAGTGCTACAGGGGCAGGTACAGTGCAGGATAGCATTTAGAATTAGGGATCTGGTGCCCATCCTGATGTACCCCCAAATCCAGAATAATTACAGGAGCATGAAAGAGACATTACGTGCATCCGTATTGCTGCACCAACCAGTGAAAACCTACGGGAAATTCATATTGGTATCCAGAGTAAATTGTTCTTACACCGGAGCAAGGACTCCCTGCAGTTATTTTGCCTATAGGCAAGCATCAGAGTTGGATGCAGAACCAGTCAAAAGAGACTGACTGGTTTGGTGAAGAATACTGGTGATCCCATCGGTTTCAAAGCATGATGCCTATCTCAAAGGCTGTGGATAGACTTCAACCTCTTTCTAGGCACTGGTGTGGAAAAGCTGGAGTCGTTTGGAGCCCAATTTTTCACATTTTCCATCCCAGGATTTTATTCTTGCTATAAAAAGCTTACAACCCCACTGTCAAGTTTTAACCACTCCATTAAAATCTGTTCCAATTGTCCTAAATATCCACAACCAAAATTGTTCCTAGCCAACTGCAACCAGATGCTAACAAACTAACTCACAGCTCTAAACTAAATGTCAGGAGTCTTAATCAGAGATTTTACAACAACAAGATTTTTTGTGCATGTTTAACTTAGCAGCCTCACTGTGTTCAGAGGGGCTTACTCTCAAGAAAGTGTGCACAGAATTGCAGCCTTGCGTCATTTGGGGACAGATCGTGCTGCTGTAGGACACACTTATTCTGATTTGTTTCTTTGTCCTTTGCAAATGTCTTGTAACGAGGAAAATATTGCTATAAATTTAGCCAAAAAATGATGGCTTCCAGCAATATTTTTATGTGGTACTTTGATTCTCTTCCGATAAAAATATTTGAGAATCATTTAATCTCCATCTGCTGCACTATAACATAGAACTTTGGAAAATTGTTCCAACGTGCTGCTTCCCAAATTTTATTGAGTTTTCTTCCACAGGAATTGTGACAGATCTTAACTTGAAGACCACAAGATAATTATAATGATGTACCACTTTTAAATGGTATTCAATTAATGCAGGATGTCTGCAGGCAAGTGTGAATATATTAGCAGACAAAATCAAAGTCAGATTCATTATCTAGTTGTTAAAACCTGAGAATGCCCAAGTTCCATTTATAGAAGAAGGATATTAATATTGTTTATTGAGCTAGGAATAATAAAATATTGGAAATGTATTTTCATCATCATATGAATGCACTGCACAGGACAAGCAACTGCACCAAATGAGCAGGTAATAATAGCATGCATGACAAACTGTGACAATGAAATGAAATCTTGCCAAGCTTAATTCACGTGCTTTTTTTCTTATAGCTTCAACAGATGAGAGTGCAGCAGAGAAAAAAGGTGGAACGCTTCATGCTGGCTTAATTGTTGGAATTTTCATCCTGGTCCTCGTTATAGCCGCAGCAATACTGGTGACAGTTTATATGTACCACCACCCAACATCAGCAGCCAGTCTCTTCTTCATTGAGGTGAGCTGCCTTTTACTTAATCAATCACCAAGGCTGCAGTCCATTACCTGGTCAGAGGCTGTTCTGCTTCCTGTAAGCAGAAACTCTAAAAAATATCCTCGGAGCCCTGATAAGGGTGGCCGTTTGTCTTTTTTTGTCCTGGTGTTATTGTTTTTATTTGATTTACAACATTTGGCCTTTGGCTGGGGAGTAAGATAACTGAGAGTGTATCTCAAGCCACTTTTACACAATGGTGAACTTGAGAATGACTCTTTTCCCCCAAAGGGTTTGATAAATGACAGGTCTGGAGAATCATTGGCTTTTGCAACGAATTGATGAGGTCAAGCTGTCTGTTGCTACCCATCATAGATTCACCTTGACAGTAATCCCCCTGTTTTGAACAATCCTAACTAGCTCTAGAACACCTCACAGAGTATCAGAAAGATTAGAAACAAAAGTCATATCCTGAAATCTCAATGCAGCCATCACTAGTCATGATGCTAGCCAGGATTAACTATTTATCAATTTCATATTTCACATCAAAATTTTCAATTTCAATTTATCAATTTCAAATTTTGCATCAAAATTTTTTATAATTACCCAAAGCAGAACTTCCTATCAAAAAAGGTAGTTAATTTGTAGCACCTCATGAGCTGCACAAATTCAACACAACACAATAACTGCACGACAGGCTTCATGCTGTTTTCTTGAGTTTCTCTGAACAGAACTGAAGCATGTCTGCCTGATTCCTTTCCAAAGATGGCTGATGCAGGTGCCCTGCCTGTTTTCTTTATTGGAAGCCAGCTTCAGTCCAACTGAGGCAGTTCTGTCTTCCTCCCCAGCAATTTCTAATACAGTCCCCCTGCCAATTTTTCACTGGATGCCTGCCTGCTCCCTGTGTTTTGTAGTGTACATGTGTGTGTGTGTGTGTGTGTGTGTGTGTCTGTGTGTGAGAGAGAGACAGACAGGCGGACAGACAGGCTAAAGAATAAAGCACTGACTCCCCTAACTACATGTTCCAAGCTGTGAAACATCTCTGGGCATGTCCCCTTTGAGACTTTGGGCCCAATCCAGAGTAACTATGGGAAGTCCTTGCTGTGGTGTAAGAACAATTTACTCTGGATTGCAATATGAATTTCCCATAGATTTTCACTAGGTGGTGCAGTAACTACGGGTACACATAATGTCTCTTATGTGCTCCTGTAGTTACTCTGGATTGTAGTATTAGTAACTTCACCAGACATTTCTATGGAGGTACAAAAGAATCAGTTGTAATTAGGTAATATGCAAACTTGCCAATTAAGCTGCATGCATGTGCATCATTTCTTTTCTTTTAGGGTGCAATCATAACCAATTTAGACCAGCCTAACTCATCTGGGATATCTTCTCATGGGGATGTGGGGAGGTTGGTGTATTCCTATGTGTTGCCCTAAGCCTGTAGAAGTGAAGCAGGAGTGCCTTACAGCACTTTTGGGACACCCTCAAGCCAGCACAGGACTTAGGCTGTGGCTGATACCAGCCTTACCCTACAATCCAGAGTAACTACGGGAGCACGTAAGAGACTTTATGTGTACCCATAGTTGCTGCACTACCTAGTGAAAACCTATGGGAAATTCATATTGCAATCCAGAGCAAATTGTTCTTACACCGGAGCAAGGACTCCACGTAGTTGCTCTGGATTGCGCCCTAACTCCAGTTTAGGATTACAGCCTTAATCAATATTCCAGTGTCCCAAGTTATCACAAGGACTTATTGTATAAAGCTTAGTAAACTTGCTGGTAGTTTAGCGAGGAGCTCATAATTTACATTTCTCCACATGCAGGAAATGGCAAAAAAACACTGTTTAATATAACAGGGATTTTCCATGATGAACCACCGCTTTTCTACCTTGAGAAGCCTCTCAGTATGCAGAATTGTTTTAGGCAACCTCACTGTGTGTGCCAGTCGATGAAACAACATGTTTCCAAAATGATCTTCTCTACTGACATTATGAGCTTATTTTGGAACAAGCCTATGGAAGAAAATGCATATAAAGAGATTATTTAGAGTCTTAGCAAACTTCACACTGAATCCATTTACAAACAGGGCTCATAATTGCTGTAACTGAATCCGTATAGTAGGTGAAATGTACTGCAGTTCTGGCATGCATAAAATTATATAGCTTCTTGTCACGTATAAGAATAGCCTTCTCACTTTCTTCAGAAGTCAAAGAAAAGCAGTCTTTAAATACCAATATCTCCATATCCTTGAGCTTGCAGCTCTGTATGAAGATCATTATAGTCCTGTGAGCCCATCTGTTCAGTCATTCTATAACTAATCAGCTCCTTCATCACTTATTTCCTAATCCTTATTTCTCAGTGACATGTGCACAACGGATCACTCCCTGTGAAAAAATATCCTATTTTTGCCTATTTTTTTTACCACTTTTGGACCTTTGCATCTCTTCAGAGACTTCTCAGTTGCCCAACAACTTGAAACGGGATACAGTCATAAAACCACAGTAGTAAATGTGCTGTAGTGTATTCCTGTTTATATTTTCTTCTTCTCCAGTGGACCAGTGAACTGTGAAGCCAACTGATTTCCAGGAAAGGGAAATTCACATGGTTCAGGTTCTCTCTCTCAGTATTCAGTCCTACAAGTACATCATGATTAGCACACATAGGATTACATGGTCTCATTGGTACTGTCATTGAGGGGGTGAACCAGGAGTACATCAGGAGGAACTTCTGCAGCCTGGATATAAACAATGTATGCTCCATTAGTTTTTAATTGTGTATTTATTTCTGTTAACTGGTTATATTGCTCTCTATCCTTCTCTCTCATTGTCCCAATTTAGTTTGTGTCCCTTGTAATTCCCTGGCTCTGCTTGGGTATTATACATTGTTGTTTTTCCAAGTATACAGTACATGCATAGGATTACCAATAAGTCCATTGTTTTTTGTAAGACTGAATTAATTCTGAAGGTCCTGTTCTGCTAGTTCTGTTCTGTTCCACAGAGTATGTTCTTCCACTCTTTTTTCCTTGGAGACTTTTTCAATGTGTTTTATTCAGTGTGTTTTATTGTGGTATGGAACAAATACCACTGTTTCATTATTATAAAAACACTGAAGCCCACTGGGAACTCATCATCTGAAACCTTGGTTTCAGGGAGTCTTGGATTGAGAGTGTTTTGGATTAAGAGCAAAATTTTCTCAGAATTTTTGAGTTGGTTTAAAAGCATTGTCTTGAAAGAAGAGCACTTCTGAGGAAGTTTGGAACAGGCTTCCATGGCTGGGGAACTCACAGAAAGGGTTAGGGGGAGTAGCTTGAGCTATGGTGGGGCCCTGGGCAAAAGTTTGGAACAGACATTCATGCTCAGGGGACTCACCAGGGAGATCTGGGGGGAGCAGCGTGAGCCAGATCTGTGTGTGGAGGATCTGTGTGTGGCAATGTAGAAGGTACACCTTCCTTATCAGTGTTCCAATGATGTTCCTTATCAGCAGCATGGGAATGTTAACGTTGTACAAAAGCAAGCTTTCCATTGAGCCAATGGATAGCAGTGACTCCATTAGTGATAGTGAAAGTCATCCTACAAAATAAATCTCCTCTTTCTTGTCTCTCTCTCACATCATTCATGAAGGTTTTCAAAGGTACAGTACAGTTCAGTACTGTACAGTATTTTTTATCACAGTATTTTGCATTATGATAAAGTGCTTTGTAATCATTTTTATATACCATAAATATTTTCAGATAAATATTTTTGGGTTGTGGAACCAATTTCCATTATTTCCTCTGAGAAAATCTGCTTTGGATTACAAGCATGCTTCTGGAATGACTTATGCTTGTAAACCAAGGAACCACTGTATAAGATGGTTATACTCAGAAACAAGATAGAGTAAATTAAAACTATCAATTATGCCTTTAATTTAATGCCTGTATCTGACTTTCTCATTCTGCGTCTCTCTTAGCGTCGTCCCAGCAGGTGGCCAGCAATGAAATTCCGGAGGGGCTCTGGACACCCTGCATATGCTGAAGTGGAACCCGTTGGCGAGAAGGAAGGCTTCATTGTATCAGAGCAGTGCTAAGATTTTTGAAAGCAGATAACCTACAGGTGTGCGACTCTTACACAGCTGAAGTTGCTGTAACCCGAGAGAGACAGAAACGATTTCTGAACAACCTTTCTCAAAGGAAAACAGAATATATGGGACATCTGATTACCCTTTTTGCAGAGATTTTTTTAACAGAACAAATGGCACTGAGTATTTCAGTCACACATGACTACCATGTGGGAGTAATGGACATAACTGCTGTGATCTTGACTTAAGTCGACGAGTGGCAGAAATGCATACAAAGCTTAAGTTCAGAACAGTGCTTCCCTATTTGATCCGGCACTCTGGAGATTTATTTTGTTTTTACACTTTTATCGGACCCCTTTCCAGCCCACAGGCAAAGTGTATCATTGACAACATTGGCTGGCAAGATCAGTCTGGTGCAGTGAGCATAGCCACACCATTCTCAATGAGTAATACTGTTTTGTATTTTTCCCTATTTCACAAATATGATAGATATCTGAGAAAAACAGAGTGTTTATTCTATTACATAGGCTTATGTCCCTTGAACTGTGATTTTTTTCCTATCACAATTTTACCTGACAAAGCACTAGAGAGGGTTGTGGGGGAGAAGATGTGATATTTTCACTATGACGAAATTGGGATGTCCAACTGAAGTATAAAGTGAGATTGAACTAATAATCAATTTCAGTTTTCACAAAAAGTGTGACAGAGGCCACATTTGTTTTGCACACTCATTTTAAGCGACTAAAGCTGCAATCCAGTGGTTCCCAAACTGTGAGCCATGGCTCCCCATGGAGCCATGGAAATCAGCCAAGGAAGCTGCAGAATCTTTTGGAAAACCCACCACCCTATACAATGTACAAGATTGTAACTCTTATGGGGATCTGCAGCCAATGGCCCAGTAAGTCAGAGGAGCTGTCTGTTGAAACAGTTTGGGAACCACTCCTGTACTTGATAAGTTGGGAGTAAATTCCTTTGAACCTAGTGGGGGTCTGTGAAAAGGATCTGGCTACTATTTTTGGAGATACTGCTCATGTTCCTGAACAGTGAGTTGATGCAGAAGTGATCGATGATTCTGGCTGATGCAAGTAAACCTATGGAACATGGGTAAAGGGATGAGTAAATGTCTCATTAATGTGTCTTGTCATTCTATCACAAATTGCTTAAGAACAGCCACACTGGTTCCAGTGCATCCTCTCCAAAACAAACATTAAATGTGTTGCCAATCCCTGCAAATTCATATAGTAATATTGTTTAATGCACATAGTAGCTGCAAAAATATATATATAAATATATATATAAATATATTTTTTTTATAGCTAACACAAGGCAGGCTCTTGTGACTGTTAAGAGTGCATTTTTTTGCCATCCGGACGATGGAAATAGATTGCATTGGTGCATATTTCCACTGAGTTGTAAAATAATCCTTAATAGTAAAATAAATTTTATGTTAAATAGAGAAAGTGGTTAATTTAACTGCAGTGCTATAAGTCTGCCTGCCTGTTGAAGCCACAGTTTCTTTAACAAAACCCTTTCCTCCCCTAACTGGGGAAAGACAATATTTTTTAAACAGTCCCAGTGAAATATTCCTTTGGATGGAAAGGGATAAATAAACACTGAGCTACTAAAACTTCTACTCTGATTTTGTATGGACATTTCATTGTGAAATTTGCCATTCATATTTTTTTCAAATACCATATGAGCAGAGTCACTTGAATCTTGATAAGGTAAAATCTGCAGTGCCGGGGTTCAAGTTGTTTAGATAGCTTTTCAGGTACCACCTTTATAACATAGTTATTTACATTTTCATGTCAATACTTGTATGGTACTAGTTTTTTAAAAAAGGAAAAAAGTCATGATTTTTACTTGTTATTTCCTTCAGTAAATAATACAATACTGTATTTTTTGTATTCATTGTTTGTTCTGCTTAATCCCTTCTGCTATGTGCTGACCAATCACCAAACATGAGCTTAGAAGTAGTATTACTTGGAAACTGTTAAAATAGCAAATTATTTGGAAACCTACAGACAATTTCCCAGTTGTTATCGAAGTGCAGCTGCATCGCATTGTGTGATGAAAACCTCTTTCATAGAAATGAATAGAATGTTCTTTCATAATTAGGAAACCTAAAATTGTGACCCCTGACTTACTTGGGAAAAAATGTTCCAGTAGACCTTAAAAGCAAGGGATGTATGTGCCACAATCCTATCCTCTACCTTTTCCGCCATGCAGCCATGCTGATGGAGTACGTGCTGCATGTTGTGATGGAAGGGGTTATCATATGACCAGCAAGAGGTAAGTAAAAATCTTCCTTACTTGCCTCTCCAATAGGCCACTTGACCCTGTATGGGTCTTCTCCGGCCCTCCAGCCTACTCCCTGCCCCCAGCCTTTCAGTTCCTCTTCTAATACATTATAACTGATGCAGAGACCCACTTCTGCTCACATAAGGCCGTAACATAAGGAGGGCCCTAACGGATCAGACTACTGATCTTATTAGACTAGTATCCTGTCTCCCATGTGGCCACTATATTCCCACAAATAAAGTACATCTATCAAGCCCAAAAATAAAGATGGACTCATATTCTGAGGTCTCTGAACCTGGAGACAGCAGATAACAATCAACATATAACAGCCACTGATTGACTTGTTCTCTATGGAAGACCACCAGAGGACATGTATTGTGAAAGTCCAGTCCACTTTTTCCATGAATGCTTAGACTAAACTGAAGTTAATATATAGGACTTGTTGAAAAACTTGTGTCTAGAAATATTACTGTATGTAAACACAAAAGAGCTAATTGTTGATATCTACAGATAGATAGAGGCAGTATAAAATGGTTTTTATTATTCATGCACAGCAGTGTTATCCTATGGCACCAATGTTCAGGAGTTGGCCTGGCATAGGTAGGCCATCTGTTGGAATGGGGTCTCAGCCAGTGCTTTACCTGGCTGACCAATGACATCGCCCCAGGGCAGTATGTCATTGAATGAGAACTAACAGAAGTTACAAGATGTTATATACTTAACAAGAATTCAGTAGCTATAAAAGATAAATGTGAACTCAGGGAACCTACCATATCCATTGTCCAGTGTGAAGAATACCGTAAAATAAAGTTCTAAATAATGTAAAAATTATATATAGCTGCATACTATTCTCAAGGATACAAATTGGCCCTATTCTGAAATAATACATGAACAAAGGACATAACAGGAAAGCATTCCCTTTCAAGTGCTGGAATCTATGACAGCCTCGTTATGGCCCTTAGAATAACTCTTAAGCATCATGCTGCAGTATAAAGAGATGTGAAATGATGTATCTGCTTTCTGTTTGCTAACACCATAAATTCAATATTAATGCTAAAAGCACTGGTATTTTGCCTCTGAAAATCTTTTATTATTACAGACTATTAATTCAGGTAGCAGTGACACCTTTTATAAATGCATGGCCATTCCTCATGAAAACAAACCCTAGAAGGCAAATTATCAATAACAAAGGCAAATGGAACTACTGTAGATATTTAAGTCAATTTCTTAAGGAAAGTAGAGGGCAGGTTTCAAGCTAAAAATCATGGAATTTTCTATGAATTTTGGCTAAGTCAGTGGTTAAAGGTTGGAGGTGCGGGTCCAACAATAATTTTGTCCTATTTTATGGTTTTCTGAGACCACATCCTGGAAAATAACCTACAAGTAAATGTTACCTAAGAACTGTACAGTTTTTAATTTATTAAAAGTTTCTAATTTTATTAAAAATTCAGTAAAAGCTCATAAGATACATTTTTATTCATCAGCATTTTAAATTCTGGTAATCATGATCTTTTGTAAATATTCTCAACTTCAGTAGGCTGCAGCAGGTCTGCTGGTTAAGACACCAAGCCTGTCATTCAGTGGGCCAGGATTCAAGACCTGGGTGCTGCAAGACGAAGCGAGCACCCGTCCTTACACCTGCTATCAGATACTGAATTGTATCCTGAGACTTTGGCTGAAATCCTAAGGGCACTTTCCTGGGAGTAAGCCCCATTGAATACAATGGAACTTACTTCTGAGTAAACATGAATAGGATTGCACTGTTTGTTTCAGATGGAAACAAGGATTACATCCTGGTGTTTAAATAACAAGGGTGCAGAAAAATCTGCTGAAGTGAAGGAGGCTTGGAAGCCTTGAGCCCTGATTTACATTTTTTCTTCAAGAGGAGAATAAAAGGCTATTGAGATTAAAGACTGAAAGGCTATTGAGAATTAATAGTCCTTTGTAGGAGAATTCAGTAGTGGGCTTCAGGGGGTTCTCACAGGTTCTATAGAACCTTTTGCTAATGTGCACCTGGTTCTGAGAACTGGTTACTAATGGGACATAGAATCTGTTGTTAATTTAGGTTATTAGGACATAGAAACTTTTGTTAATTTATTTGAATCCCACCACTGGGAAAAGTGAGTGACCTCACTAACTGCACAATCCTTATGCTTTGCTAGGCTGGCACAAGTCACAGCACAAGTCCCATGCAAGCGTGAGGTTGCCACAAAAGTGCCATAAGGAGGATGGGGGGTTAGATCAGTGCACGAACATGCACTGGTCTTCCCATGCCACTGCAGGAACATGGATATGGGTGAGTTGTGCTGCCCTAAATTAGTTAGGATTGGACACTCAGAGACCTTGCAGGTAAGGCAAGGAAATGATCTAAGCTTGATTTGTTGACAGAAATTTCTTGCCATATAGGCAAGTAGCTATGACCACAATCCTAACCATGTCTACTCAAAGGTAAGCCCCATGTCATGTACCAATTATACAATTTTCAGTTGTTATTTTGAAGCATGAATGAGTGAATGCACTAGATATTCTGTCCATTTGTTCCAAGCATATCCAATTTAAAATTCATACCACTCCACAGGCCAATTTTGACCAACACAGAGTTATAAACCTTCCCAACAGATGCTTCTCACAACTCCACTGTTAATTCATTGGATTTAAGAACCTCTGGCAATAAGACACAGTCACATGAGCCCAGGCTGAACATTTTGGGCAGAATCCACAAGGAGGGTCTCTTATGATCTTGAGTAGCTTCTATTCATTTCAACGGAACATGCACAGTAGAACTCAATAGATTGTGTTCTTGCTGCACAGCTTAAAAAACCAACAGTCACTACAATCCAGAGTAACTATGGGAGCACGTAAGAGACATTATGTGCACCCGTAGTTACTGCACCACCTAGTGAAAACCTATGGGAAATTCATATTGCAATCCAGTGCAAATTGTTCTTACACCGGAGCAAGGACTCCCCGTAGTTATTCTGGATTGTGCCCTATAACCCATTCAGGTTACTGACCTGAACTGCCTAATAATTTCAACTCAGAAAATGGGCTGGGGAGAAGGCACAATATTTCAAATTCAACTGCTTTGAAAAAATATAATTTATATGGCATTTTTAAAAGATAAGAAATTTCTGACTATTATTTATATCTTTACCTATGTCCGGAAAGTTGATAGTGGTCTTGAGTGTAATAGGTAGCATGCAATAAATGGATGAATTTTTCCCATTGTGTTACAAAGAATAAATTGAGATGAGTTTTTAGATTGATACCCTCTTGCCAATATTCCTCTAACTATATTAGGGTATATTCCTCTAACTCTTGAGTACGGGCCTCCATAGGGAAATATATTCCTTGAAGAATGTTCTTAGAATTTCATCAGTGTCTGCTTTGATATACTCTGTGGCAAATTCTGCTTCTCTGTGTGAAGCAAGAATGTAATGAAGCTATCTGTGGCTGTCTTGTGACTCCATATGGTTTTCTATATTTTTAATTAAACTGGATGGATTAAAAATGATACAAATATGATTCTTTTCTCCAAAGACTATGGTTAAAAATCTACATTTGCAAAAAGAATCCTATTGTTATCATTTGCAGTGTGCATTTTAACTGGAGAGCCACCTCATTTCCAAAGGAAAGAAAAGAAATCCAGGCTGATTGCTTTAGGTGCCGTACATTCTTCCTTATGTTAATGGTGGTAGCTTTCTAATCAACAGTTCATTTGCAGGTACATTAGAGTCCTGCGCCTAGAACTGCTTTTCAGCTCCTATACAAAATCCTACTGCAGTGGGCCAAAAGGTTGGGTTCAAAGAACTGTTGTGCATATAGGCCAGTAATATGCTGTTCCGAGGTAAAACATACATACCATTTGAGTTTTATTCCTATACAACCAGTGATGGGATTCAAAGAAATTAACAACCAGT
Organism: Cryptoblepharus egeriae; assembly: GCA_030015325.1. Taxonomy (NCBI): domain Eukaryota; kingdom Metazoa; phylum Chordata; class Lepidosauria; order Squamata; family Scincidae; genus Cryptoblepharus; species Cryptoblepharus egeriae. The sequence goes on along the minus strand of JAREYC010000004.1, from coordinate 19,100,804 downwards.
TCTCTGCCCATCTGGCAGCCACTTTTAAATGGCTATTTTTAAACTTTATATGTCCTATCTCTCATTAACAACTGGTTCTATAGAGTAGGTGCAAACCTGCTGTACCCACCACTGTCTAAAAAGGTTGTATTCCTATACAAGATATAGGAACAGACTTCTGAATTCACTAGACCAACACACACCATATGTTAGGTGCAATGCAATACCTAACATACAAAAGGGCCCAAAAAGGTATATACATTTCAACATGAAAATATATACATACATTTTTATTTAAATATCAAAGGGTAGCTGCAAGTCATGTTTGAATTATGCAGTCACATTAATTAGGTGGTCAAAATGGTCACCATTTACATCCAGAAACTTTATTTTGGTGAACTACTGTGTGAAAGATATTAACAACTGTTGAAGTGTGTATATATTTTAAATCCTTTATACATCATTCCATTATGTGCTGCAATCTGAAACCAACCAGAAAAAAAATTGCTAGAAAAGAATTAGGCAATAAAATGAATGACATGCTCAAGGGATGTATGTCCAGGGTTTTCAATGGTAGGTAACCAGGTTTTTCACCTCTGAATTGATAGTCTATCAGGAGTTTCTTGAATCACAATCACACGCCTATATAACTTTCTTGAATCACAATCTTGAATCACAATCCTAACTTTCCAGAAGTGATGGAGCCATGCCAATGGGTTGTGCAGTATAGGGGACCTGCTCAAGGAAAGGGAATATTTATTCCCTTATTTTGGGGTTGCACTTTGTGTGCATCAGTGCTGGAAAGTTGGAGAGGATTGGGCTCTAAACCAGTTTTTTTATGCAAAAGCAATGTGTATCTTACAACTGTACAACTCTTGCAACTGTAGATGACAACTCACTCTGCTTGTATTATGATTACACTGAGACAACAAGATGAGGGCTGTGTTTCGTGGCTGGCTGCTCTTTTGCAAAAGGTTTTATCCGAAAAAGAGAGATTATACAAAAATATTTATTTGGGACACCAGTATTTTTAGATGCTTAACAGTCTGGTGCTTTTAGGATGATGACTAAATTCTGACATTAGTGGAGTTGCCTTTAAAATGCCGAGCAGATTGGAGAAGGTAAAAAAAAACACATTAGCGAAAGCCCCAGTAAATCAGCAGATGAGATGTGAATGCAACTTTGTCAGTGGCACAGATAGAAATCTATTATATAATCAAAGGACGTCATTTACTGTGGGATAATTGTTTGTGACATGATTGCAAAGAAAATCCTTGGAAGGGAGTCGAGGCATCCCCGATTGAAAAGCATAAACATGACACAAATCCCAACGCTATGAGATGTGCGTTCCTTTTCCATTTAAAAAGTGGTGTCACTGGATTTGAGAGCATCAACTGATCATGGTTGTACATACCCTTTCCTTGCTAAGCTCCTGACACTGGTTGCGGCTCTCCAGAATGTCAGAGGCCTTTCCTAGCTCTGCTACGTGTATCTTACAACGGCACAAGAGTGCAATTCTAACCTGGTCCAAGTTAGGCCAGTACAAGTCTTGTGCTGGCCTGGGGGTGGGGTGCTATAAAGCACTTTTGTGCCATTCCTAGGAGGTTAGGCCAGAGCACAGACATGTGCTGGCTTCCCAACATCACTGCAGTAACATGGAGATTGGTGAGTTGTGCTGGTCTAAATTATTTAGGATTGTAGCCAGTGTCTAACAAGGGACTTACCAGGGTTTCAGAGAATGTAGTTTGTATATCAAATAAACTAGTGATGGGATGCAGGAAACAAATATAGGCATATGCACCAAGTACTACTACTGTTTCAGTTGCAAGCCTTTTCAGGATCATAATTTGAATATTTTAAATGATGCCCCTCAAGATTCCATTGCTGTTTTTCCCTGGTACGGTTACAATATCCTGCAGTGCCCCATGAGTTCACTACAGCACCCCAGGGCACAATGGTGGATAGCTTGTGTACAATCTTAATCATGTCTACCCAAAAGTAAGCCCCCAAGTATTCAATGAGTCTTACTCCCAGGAAAGTGTCTTTAGGATTGCAGCCTTTGAGAACCATAATTTTAGAGAAAAACTATTCCATCTCTCATTTTGCATATACTAATTAAATATATGCCTTTTAAAAAGTTGTAGTTGACTTGCATGATAGATGTGCCTGTTGATAAATTAGGAATTCACAAGTGCCCTCATACGGTGTGCATGGGATGATCTATCATGCACTTAAGCGATGATGAGTATTTTATCACGTCACCTATAGATTTGTTACAAAATGATTTTCTGCCTGTACCCACCTACATCTCTGTGCGCAACTGAACTCTGTATGACCCGAGCATATGTTCATTGTACCATGGCAGGTCATATATTTCAACAGATGGCTTCTTACTGTGTGCAAGTGGGTGTCAAAGCAAAATTGTGATTCAGTGCTGCTTAATGAGTTAAGTAGTTGCTGGGGAAAAAAACTGTACTGTACTTACCATACCTTCTTTTACTTTGGCAACTTAATGATCTAACAGCTGGGAAGGTAACTATGAAAGGAATGTCTTAAGTCAGCTATTGTGGAAATGTGGGCTCTCCAAAGAACTATATAAACTGTGCTTGGGATTTGTTTCCTTGAAGAGCCCACTGATGAATGAGTACATGCTGCACTTTCATGCTGCCAAAAGGAATAAGGTAAATCACAAGATATAGCAGCTTGTCTCTATTTCTCCTTCCTACAAACATTTCTTACAGAATGAATGAAATTACCCCTTCTTGCCCCAGAATAGGTCTGTATTGGTCTTTACATATGTGTGCAAGCCATGCCAAGAGTAGCAAAGGAGTTACATTCAAGTCAACACCCTGTCTGTCTGCAGTTAGTAGGCTGGTATGTATATCTATTGCAGGGTGACCATATGTCATAACCATAAAAGGGGACAAAAACCCCCAAAATGTAGGGCATCCCAGAAAAATGTATGACATGACAAAAGTAAAAGCTGAAAACACTAATGTACTGTGCGTTGCTTTCATGTGCTTAATTTAGACTGCAATTCCAACCTCCACTTAGGCCAGCCTAAGATCCAGCATAAGTCCTGGGCTAACCTGTGGGGTCACAAATCCTTATACAATTGCAGTAAGTGCACTAAGTCACTTCTACCCAGGGTGACCAGATGCCCAAAACTCAAAAGGAGGACAAAGTCTTGGATTCCTCTCAGCCTGGCCTTTCTGGCAGACAATGGCACATTTGCTTACACACGAGTAAAGCCGCAATACTGGGCACTTTCACTTTCCCATAGAGCTCAATGCATTTTTTTATTTTTAGGTTTTTGGCTATAACTTCTGATAGGAAGGAGATATTTCAAAAGCAATTCTTGCATTGGCTTCTGCTCTTCAATATGAATCCAGTGACCATATGACATCATGGGTACCGCATACCATTGCAAAGTTCCAAAATGGAGGACAAAGAAGCCCTTTTGGAGAACACCCAGACAGGAGGCTAAAGAAGAGGACAAATCTGGAAAAATCTGGTCATATGGTCATCCTGCTTCTACCCCACTCCTGAGTGGGTTAGACCAATGCACAGGCGTACGCTGACCTTCCCACACCATCATGGAAAGATAGGCCAGATACGTTAGGCCAGCCTTAGGATTGTGCCCTATATTACTTATTATTAAAATTAGATCAATTACATAAAATTTATTACAAAACATTTATTAATTACAAGGTTACATGCTGCTCACGTACAAAAGGAGATTTTTTTCCAGGACACAATATTAAAATCCAGGACATGTCCTAGGAAGAAATGAGCTACTGTCCCTCTGATCTATTGCAGTGTTCCTTGGTGCATATTTTCTATTGTACCACTTCATATGATCCACCTATTGGAAATACTACAGGAAGTCACTGGCAAGGATATCATTGCCAGTTACTTCCAGACTGGGAGGCCAGACACAACAAGATAAACAATGGTAAGAAGCTTGGCTCAGACAGGAAGGCTTTTCGAGTGCACAGAAAGTCCACACTGGAGCTTTTCTTGCTAAGCCAAGCCTCCGAATGCTGTTTATAATGTTGTCGGTCTTGCTGCTGCTTCTTGTTCCTCTAAAAAGTACTAGCATCATTTTGCCTTCTGTAGTGAATTTGCACATATGACAAGGCCAGTGTAAGTCAGCCATACCCCCAAATCCAGACTTCACGTGCACCCGTAGTTACTGCACCATCTAGTGAAAACCTGTGGGAAATTCATATTGGAATCCAGAGTAAATTGTTCTTACACCGGAGCAAGGACTCCCTGTAGTTACTCTGGATTTTGCCCATAGTCTCAGAATTTTGTCTTCTAATAAGTTATCTGGTTTTGTACAATCCAGCACATCTCTGTTGGTTACTCTGGGTGTCCATGGCGTACATAAAAATTTTCACCAGCACCACATTTTAAATGTAGCAATTCCTCTTACGTCAACCATTCTTACTTCTGGTTCTCACACCAATATGCAGGAGTCTGGGGCTTTTGGGGATAATTTCCCTAAAATTTATTGATTAAAATAGGAAATTGTAGCATGATGTGGTTTTATTCCAAGCACACATTTAAATAAATTATCATTATAAATCATAATGGTTTTTAAAAAGTACTTGGTAGGTGATATAGTGTCAGCAAATGTAGGCACAGTATCTTAAAACACCCAAATGCGGTATTATGTGTTTTCATTTGATATTTTAACACCAAAAAGATGATGCTTTCTGTTTTTATGCATTAAAAAGACATTTTTACATACTGTACATCATTATGGAGAAGATTAGTGCACTAGTGCACTAGTCTACAGGGCTGTGGGTGGCGCAAGCGGTTAAATCGCTGTGCCTGTTAACCAGCAGGCCAGGGTTCAAGACCTGGGTCGGCCCCACAAGACAGGGTGAGCTCCTGTCCTTAGCCCAGCTCTGCGACGCAGCTGGATCCAATAGTATTGGCTCTGCCTTTCCACTGGACTAATTCAGTGGCGTGGAGAGGGGGGATTTGCTGCTTGGGTAACAGCCAATCCTCCATAACAATCCAACCCAGGCTTTCGTGCTTCGCATGCAGCGTATGCAGCGCCAAGCACGATACCACAGTCTTCCAAGACTGACGGAAGCCTACTTTAGTGCGCTAGGTAGCTTGCCTTTTGAATTGCTTCATTTTGACCATTGCAATACAATTGCAGTTATCCTGCAATTATAGAAATGCTAAATAATGTTGCTGATCAACAATATCCTAGAAAGGCTTAATGGTGTACAGTGCAATCCTGACTTAGGCCAGAGAGAATGGCCAAGCTATGACAGCTTAAAGTAGGCATATCCAGAGCTGACACTTGGGCCAGATCCACAGATCTGGGAGGCCTGTAGGCTGGCCTAACAGCTGCTGAGGACAAAGTGGCCTCTGGGGAGGGCTGCCTCAGATCACACTGAACAAGGAACAGCTGTGGTGTCTGCACCCTGCCTGCCATATGGGGAGTGCTTCATGTAGTGTAGGGTGGGTGCAAGGGGAGTGGCTGCTGGAGTGGGCTGTGGGAATTGTGCCATATCCTGAGGTTGAGAGCAGGAGTGGTGCTTGGGATGGCCTAGGACTCAGCACTTTTGCTTTCATTTTTACTCCGGTTTATCATGGGCCCCAACAGGTCTACTCAGATTTACAACTGCTCCTGAGGTGGCCTACATTAGAGAGGCAGCGAGGGGCCTAGTCTGCCCTACAAACTGGATCTGTATGCGGTCTAACTGCGCAGTTCTAGGCCATACTCCCAGCATACCCCAGCTGAGCTGCCTAGGCTTGCTAGGCTGGCACTTGTCCATCTGTCTTGCGCTGGCATAGGTGGACTTATGCTGGCCCAGGCCTTTTCTGGTGTGGCTAGACTGGTCTATCTGGTGTTAGGTCAGCCCAGTGCCAGATATGCAGGCCCAACTGCACTTCAGGATTGCGTCCTAAGTTTCATTCTTTTAAATAACTAATTATGGCTGCAATCCTAATCCCCTGTTAGGCTGGCATAAGCACAGGCATATGTGCCGTGCTGGGCTAGGAATGTCACAAAAATGCAGTAATACCCTCCTTGGGTAGGCCAGTGCATAGACATGTGCTGGTCTCCCCACCCCAACACAGGAAGATATGCCAGATGAGTTATGCCGGCCTAAATTGGTTAGGATTGCACCCTAACTGGCTATGGGCACAATCCAGAGTAACTATGGGGAGTCCTTGCTCCAGTGTAAGAACAATTTACTCTGGATTGCAATATGAATTTCTCATAGGTTTTCACTAGGTGGTACAGTAACTATGGGTGCATGTAACATCTCTTACGTGCTCCCGTAATTACTCTGGATCGTAGGGTAAGTTACTCTAACTTTTCTTAAAGTGACCCAGTCTGTTCCTTTTTGACACCGGTCAAATCAGATTGCAGCTGCACCCAAACTGCCCTCCACCATATTTGTTGTGCTTCCTTTCAGATTTATGAGACGAGCATTACATTTTCTCATGGGTGGATGTCAGAAGTTATCAGGGTGACTATTTCATTACCGAGGGAGAACCTCAAAGCAGGACTAAATCACCATGGAGGTGGGGGTGGGATTGCAAAGAAAGCTCTCAGGAAACAGGGTTGACATGTTGGATTTAAAATGTGTTTGAGTTTCTAACAAGGGGTGTCAGTTCCATTTGTGCCAGGGGAAGAAGCAGGCAGATGACTCATCAGCAGCACTGAGTTTTGACGGACCATCCCAAATGGGCAAAGAGCAGTAACTACACCGGCAGTCAGAGTTCATTATTGAGACAGATGGTGAAAGAGACGCCTTGTCTAAAACTAAATTCCAGTACAAAACTCAGGGCTTCCACAACATCCTCTCCAGAGACTGCCAGGCATAAGTGAAGAGAAAGAATTCAGTTTCTTTCATTATGTTCGCAGCTTTTGTAAATGGTGTGAACATGCAAAATGTTTTAATCATACTTGTATTTTTTAAATCGGTAAAAGATAAAGCAGGTTAATGTCTATTCTACAGATTGTGTTTCTGTAGAGAGACTGAGGTGTCATAACACATTACAATTTATTTCAGAAGTCCAAAGCAGGAGATGAACAGCTACAAGATTCTGGGTTGTGGCTCTGCTAGCATGGCTGTCCACTTCTAGAATCTGAAAAAACTGGAACAGCAAAAGCCATTTTCAGTTGGAAGCAACATCCTTGCAATACAGTGAGATGTTTACATTCCCATATGGTGCCCATTCAAGGAGAAATAGGATGGAACTAAGGATCCTACTGAGATGGAGACCAACCATGCCATGATCCCTACTTGGTGTTTCTGGTGTTTGGCGTGATCATGGAAGAGCCAGATTCAAATCGTGTTCAGCCATAAAGCTTCCTGGGTCAGTCCAAATCCCTCAACCTTGTATATCTCACAGGATTGTTGTGAGAACAAATTTAGGACTGGAACCATGTACACCACCACCAGCTCCTCGTGGAAAATAAATAATATGATGACAATCAGCCACTGAAGTAACATCTTGGTTCTCAACAACTCTTGGGCATCGTATCCACACTCCAGCCTCCAGCAGTCTTTATTCCAATAGTCTTCCATTTGATCTGTCAGTCGGTCAGTATGTCTGGTAATTGGTCCATTCATCAGATAGCCCATCTATCAGTCAGACCTCTTTCCTCTTAGCTCCTTCTGCTCTCTTAGGCTACAATCCAGAGTAACTACGGGACCTTTTACACTGACATAGTTACAGTGCCACCTATGAGAAACCTATGGGATATGCATAAAGCAATCCAGAGTAAGTACTTCTTGCGTCTTCCCATATTTACTTTGGATTGTAGGTTTAGTCTATCCAGCCTCTTTCCTTCAACACCCTCCTTTTCCTTCCTCCAAATGCTGGTTTTATCCCTGTGCACCTTGTTGCCTCCAGGTTGCTGCAGCTGTGCAGAAAACTCACTGCAATGAAAGGCCCTCCACCAGCGATTTTACACATTTCCATTATACCTCCCTCTCTGTTTTCTCAGTGAGAAGATAGAGAGAGAAGGCAATGGTACGAGGAGTAAAAAAAGAAAAAAAAGAAGCACAGGTCCAACCTTGTTATTCATTGATTTTTTTATATATGGTTTGACTCAACACAAATGGCAACTGCAAATTACAGTTTTAAAAACTGCTTTTCTGCTGTTGTAGAGAGGCAGTCATGCAAGCAATCATTCCATTCTTCAGCAAAGGCAAGAGGTCCTTTGCATTTTTCATTGCTGATTGCCTCTCTACAACAGGAAGAAAAGCTGTTTTTAAACAGTTGTACACACCTTTTAATTTTTTAGAATTACTTTTATTTAATACCTTTTTTGTATCATCAGTCCCAGAATCAAATCTGTGCAGATACTGAAGCATGATCTTATTAAGAGCAATGTAGGAGCAAGAAACCTGGAAGTGTGTCTTCAAAGCTATTTTTCAGTGTTGTTGTTGTTTTAATTCATGGGAGTTTCCAGAACAGAAACCTAGTGGATAACAAGGGATACCTGTAAAGGTAGCAATGAGGAAACTGATCTGCATACAGATACAGGAATGATTTGTAAGCAGGACAGGGGGGAATGATCGGTAAGCGGGACAGGAAGGTAGCACCAGATAGTGGTCAGGAAGCAGGATAAATTTATCCAGACATGTACCTGTTTTTATCTAAATCCACTTGCTTAAGCATTAACCTATACAGCCTAGAGCAGGGAAGAATGACTTTCAAAGAATGAAAGACTGATTTCCTAATGTGCAAGCATTGTCTCCCAAGCAAAGCTGTGTCCCTTAATTCCAACAGATGATTAAGCTGAAGTGGCAAGGGACCTCTGTGTTATTTGCAATCTCTGTTCATGCTGAGAAAAATATTATCTTTATCTTAATTACCTAACAGCCATATAAAGATTCAGCTTCATAGAAAAACTAATTTATCCTGAGAGCCAGAGGTTTTTGGCATGAAGGTAAGTGTCCTTTATTGTGCATATGGCACACCTGTCTGAAAAGGGATGTATCATTTCACGTTAGCTGTGAGATCAGGAATGTTTGCAGATTCATTATGCCAAGATGCAAGTGAACTAACATAAGAATGTAAGAAGAGCCTCCACTGGATTGGGCCAAAGGCCCTTCTAGACCAGCTTCCTGTATCACACAAAACCCTATGAATTAGTGAACTTTGTAATGGACCCTATAGCATAGACCAGAGGTTGTGAAAAGTGGTCCACTGCCTGGATACAGGGAACTCCCTCAGCTGGCCACCTTCTCCAACCTACCACCTGAGCCAAGGTTCAACCACTCTTCCAAGGGTTGGAAGAGGTGAACCAGAGCACAAATGCATAAAATGCAGCACAGACGCATGAAAAGGAATGTTAAGTATCTTCAAAACTGGCACACAATTAAATTGGAGAACAGCGGAGCAGAAAACTTCCTATTTCAACATAATAGAGACTATTGCACAAAACAAACGGAGTGGTGCTCCAAGTCAACAATTCCCAAGTTGACCTATCCACATTAGGAGGGAGGATTGTAAGATGTCCTCATCTGAGGATGGTTCCATGACACTTATCCAGAGTTTTCTATAGCAACTGATCCCTCTTCACATAACTGTTTCCACAGAACGCAGCAGCCCATGCAATTAAATTTCACATTTTGCAATGGTCTATCTAGAAATGATTACTGCAGTAACAAATAATGTCATTGACTTATCCGATACAAACTGGCTTAGATTTGTACTGTGGGGCAAAAAAAGATCTATATGTGATCCTATCTACGTTGCTTATGGCCAGTAAATAATTAGACACAAGCCAGCACATAGAGAGGTTGAATTTGCTTTCCTTCTCTGGATTTTTTTTGATACATTGCTGAACTTTATAATTTATCTTTGATTCTGTACTATATCCGTAGCTCCTTCCAGCAATATTTTCCTCTGTACAAACCCATCTGTTTCTAGAGTTTTCATTTTTGTGTCCCCTTTCCTGAATTTTCCAGTTGACGGTTGAAGCCTTGTTAGAAAGCTCTGAAAGGTCTTTCAAGGGAGTAGGGGAAGAACAACCAATAAGTTAAAACTGCATCCCACATAAAATATACTTCCATTCAGGGTGCATTAAAAACTCCTCCATATTTTTCCACTACCAATTTTTGCTCATCTTTAGAAGAGGTATTTAATCTGCCTCTCCCTCTCTCTTTCTCTATCCACTTGCAGTTTTTAGGAAACAGCTTACTGTGAGCCCAAATGCAGCTGCAATGGCAAAACTCCATCACATTCAGTTCTCTGCTGACTACAGAGTTGCTGTAGCACATGGGAGTGTATTATGAAGCCTCAACAGACATGTGGTGTTCTAACATTAGAAGCCTTGAACTTCGTAATTGGAGCCGGCAGACAGTGAAAAGAAAGAAGGGCAAGGAAAGGAATCACATTCCAATGTGTAAAGTAATCCAGGCATGTTAATATAAATGTAAATCCCAGAGGCTGCAATCCTAAAGCCCAGCAAGGTGGCATAAGTCCTGGCACAAGTTCCGTGCTGGCCTGAGGATGCCGTAAGGCACTTCTGTGCCTTTTCTGAAGAGTTTAGACTCATTGAGCCTGATGTGCCTGTGGTTACAGGTATCTTACCGCAAAAACAAATAAGATTATTAGGAATAGATATTTCATGTATTTTTCCTTTTACCAAGAATATATACACAGAGAAAAATAAGAGACCGCACATCCACATATATGGTTTCTACATAATTTCCCACATTAACAATAATTTGTCAGAAATAAAAAGCCAAGCTTGTTGAACATGTGCAAAACCTCTTTGGAATGCATATAATCACATCATGAATGACCTTTCCGTGCCTCATGCTTAATTGTTTCACAAGTGAAGCAAGACATTTGTCTCCAAACTCTATACCACAGTCGCTCAGATTTGGCAGTCTGCGATCCTGTGAAGTACACATGACTTTAAATTATGCAGCAGGGCTCCAGGGTTAAGGGGGTCTTTTCTGAGTCTGACCTGATGGCATGCTAAGTATGTGTTCTGTCACCTCCAAGTGTACATTTTTATCTTATTTTCTTATAAACCATGATTTATTCTGCTAGTCATGCGTAGGGGTTATGTGAGGCACTCAAGTCTCACTCCCCAAAACTCTGTTTATGTGCATGAACAAAATAAAACCTAAATTAGGTATAAAATTAATAACAACTCTCTATTTAAGGATCATGACCCCAATCATACCATGCATGTGTGCATAGCCCCACTCCTGACCAGAACCAGTTTTTTTCTATGGGAATCAAAGATCGGGTGGGCAACTTAATTCAGCCCCTTACCCTACAATCCAGAGTAACTACAGGAAGACATAAGAGGCACTTACTCTGGATTGTTCTACGCATTTCCCATAGGTTTCCCATGGGTGGCACTGTAACTACGTCGGTGTAAAAGGTCCCATAGTCACTCTGGATTGTAGCCTTAAAGTCTTAAATTGCTGATCCAACAATTCATAATATAACTGAGGCTACACCTCTGCCTTCCTAGGTGTTGATTGTATTGTGGAATCACATGCACAGCAGTTGATAGCACAGGCACATTCCATTCAGTCACAGATATTTGTGCAGAAATGATCCAGCACAGTGTCTTTCAACTGATGGTACATGAAGTGTTGTCCAGTTGTACATGTCGTGTCGTTCCCATGGAACATCCACCGGCTGGCAAAAAGAATGTGGCATAATACTAGGAACAACAGTAGGAGGCTCGGTTTGGAAGGTAGGACTCCAACATGCTTGAAAAAGCCCACCAGCTTGCTCAGAGCCACTTACCACTGTTTGTGGTGTTACTTCCAGGTTGAGAGGTCAGATGTAACTGGCAATGACATCATCACCAGGTGCGTGCAAAGGTGGACAACCTCAAAATGCTGGTTCTGGTAGGAGGCACCTGGATACTGGTGCTGGTGTCTTATGTGCTCCCTGAAGCATCTGGTGGGCCACTGTGTGATACAGGAAGCTAGACTAGGTGGGCTTTTGGCCTGATCCAGTGGAGGCAGTTCTTATGCTCTTATATTCTGGTGGTACTTAAGGAAATTAGACTATGATGGGATATATTCTCATCGACCATTGATTTAGCTGGATTGGGGTGAAGGCTTAAGACATCCCAGCATCTGAAGCAATGCACAAAATACTGCCCTTCCCTTATTCAATGGCATTCAACCATCTTCAAGCCTTATTATCATTCAATCAACAATATTTATATACCACTTTTCAACAAAAGTTCACAAAGCAGTGAACTATCCTCAGTTTCATGCCTGATTCAAAGCTGAAAAGGGGAATGGAATAAAAGAGGATAAGTGAAGTCCCCTCTTCCTTTTTGAATTGAAAGAGTAGATAGGCAGGAATGAATGAGTTGATGCCCCTGCTGAAGAAATGGCCTCAGTAACGATCTCAGGAAGCCTTGTGGACAAGGCCAGACCATACTAGGGCACCAACATCAAACATATTGTTTCTCAAAACACTGGTGAGTAGAGGGATCAGTTATGAAAACTATACCCATCATTTTACCCATAAATATCCTTTAAAATACAGTGGTGCCTCACGTAAAGTATGTTTCACGTAACAAACAAAAATTTATCTAGGATTCTGCTTCATGTAACAAACTGTGCTTCATGTAAAGAACACATTCGTTGGCAGTTAGGGCAGACACGCTGGCTGGCAACCTGTTTAAAAAGAGTCAGGACTAGCCTAGCGCACCTGCCCATAGTAAAAGCAACACTTCCATGCTGTTCCTCCTGTGGCTGGGCATCCGCTGGGCAGAGGGAGAGAAGAGCAGTGGAGAAGAGGGAAGCAGCTCAGGGCTAGCCAGAAGGGAGCAGGGGAGAGAGCGGCTCAGGATGAAGAGAAGGAGAAAGTGGGGAGACACTTTGAAGGTGTCTTGGATTGCAGTCTCCTAACCATGTCTACCCAAAAGTAAGCTCCATTGTTTTAAATGGGGCTTACTCCCAGGAAAGTGTCTTTAGGACTGCAGCCTAAGTAGACTTCATGAGATCATGTACATTGAATGCATGTTTTGAATTTAATCCCGGTGTTCTGTCATCATTTTTACATCCAGTTAATATTTTTATATGAATATTTTTGGGGTTGTGGAACCAATCGTCTGAGTTTCCATTATTTCCTATGGGAAAATCCGTTTCATGTAAAGAACGTTTCACGTAACAAACATGCCTCCAGAACGAATTAAATTTGTTACGTGAGGCATCACTGAACCTATCTTGGAAGAGGAATTACATTTATTCACAAATAAAGTATTTATTGTTTCTTTTCTGTGATGAGCAACCAAAGGCCTTTGCTGGATATTAAAACGGATAGTTCATCTCTTCAAGTTACAGTTTGCAATTTCACATCTCTACTTAGAGTTATTGCTTGCAATCCATACAAATGTCACAAAATGAATTTTCATGTTTCCTATGAATATGGAAATCAATCAATCAATCAAAAGTGCATTTCCAAGCCTCTGTGGAAGTATATTTAGGCACTATAATTACTTGTTTGTGTTTGTTTTGCAGTTGATCATTTTCATAGCAGCTCCTAAAATTATGTGAGTTGTTATGAGAAGTGCTATTTGGGGAGAACTGTTATCAAATAAATATTTAAGGTATACTGCAAGCTCTTTCAAACAGCCATTTTCTCTAATATAGAAACATTTAATTGCAGAGTTTTGTTTATGGTAGCCTGTGCTTCCTATGGGAAAGACCACCAATAATATTCATTAAATATTTTGAGAAGATTCTGCCTTGTTTGTTTTATTTGGACAAAAAAGGCCCCGTTAAATTTACCATATTTTTGATAACTATCATATATTTAAGACCATAGAAAATTTCTCTAGGTTTACCAGCAGAGATTCTCCAAGCTGACCTGGGAATGCCAAGAATGGAACCTGGAGAAATCTGTCTGTGTAAACATCTATTGGACTTTTAAGGACAGTTGATGAAATACAGTCCCATAAATACAGCACCCATTAGTGATTAGCCTCCAGCTTCTTCTGTCTTTTGGTTAATTGATTTGCCGCATAGTATTACATGGCTGAACCTTCAACTTCTGGACTCTTTCACTGCTAGCTGTGAATCTTCAAGGTCTGAAGTGCTCACTAAAAGAGAATATTTAAAGTCTGCTTATCCAAAATAATTTGCTTCTTTGGGAGTGTTTGGATCTTGGTTGGAGTTACCTGACTCCCAGGTAAGTGTATACAGTTTAGTAGCCTGAAACTTATTTCCCTCCTATGAAAATTTCACTCTCATGCCTTATACTCTCTGTTCACTATTGTCACTTTTGGTGCTGCAAACCATTAGTCTTCAATCACTGGGTTTTATTTATTTAAAATATTTATAGCTCACCTATCAATAACAGGTAATCCTATCTGAGCCTTGTGCTGATGGGACTCCCATTCTAGCATAAAAGCCAGCTTTCCATATTTCTGGGTTGTTACACAGAAACTTGCATCCTGGAGGCTACAGCAATACTGGTAAGTTGGCAGTGGGGAAAGATGGGAATTTTGGGGTGAGGTCGTATAGGGATCCAACTATTTCCACCCCACCGCATGTTTCTTTTTTCCTGAATCTACGCCAGCTAAATGGTTGCTGCAGGTCCACTGATGGAGATCCATAAGCCACTAGGTGGCCTACAAAGAAAAGCATAGTTTTTCTTATCTTGGGCAAGCCTCCTGATCACTCCCTTTCCTACTCCACTGCTGGTTGCATCATGTGGTTGCATTGTCTGTAATAATGGGGGATAGAATTGGGCAGCAATAAATAAAGGTCACAGGAAAACCTTAACAATATCCTCAAAAAGTGAGGGCTGGCCTGCATGTTATTGCAATCATGTGACTGGCCTGGGCAAGCTTTCTTTTCCTCAGTAATTGATGTAAAGCCTGATCCAAACTGGTATCGTGCTTTTGGGAAAAGTTTTCATCCCTTTAATTCTTTATCTCATTCTCAGTCTTTATTTCCCCTCATGCATAATTTCAAACAGAATGCAATCATACAAACCATGCTGAATATCTGTACTCCATCTAAAGTTATTGGAAACACACACACACACAGAGAGAGAGAGAGAGAGAGAGAGAGAGAGAGAGAGAAATGGGGTGGGGAAATGGTGCATCACCATGCCCATTGCTTGGGGTAATCCATAATGGGGTGACTCCCTCATCTCCTGACCAGGTGATGCAAATCCTGGTGATGCCACTGGAGCCAGAGTCTACACGTGTGCCTGTGATTGTCTAGAGATTCTTCAGACCAGGTATATCCAGCCTAGGGGTGAGGGGGCAGCAGGGAAGGAGTGGATCAGGGCAGGAGAGGATGGAATGGGACAGTGATGGGAGATTGGCATGTGCCATATTCAAACCCCTTTCACAGGACTGATCCCCCTATATGGATCAACATATGCCAGCAACATCACTAGTGCAGGGCCATGTTAACCTATTGCTGATAGTTACCCAAAGACAAGGGGAAAAATGTCCTTTTACACCAAGGAGACCTCTAGCCTAAAATCCTCAGCAAGATGCAGCACCGCCTGACCACCACCACTGCATTGCTGTGCAAGGATTTAGTCAGGATTGGGCTGTTAGCCAAGAAGGATAGATAAAGGAGGTCATACACTGATTACTCTTCTACTTTAAAAGCAATCACTATGGAGAGATTAAAACTAGCCACTACCACAGTAAAGAGATTACTACTATCTTGTTAACTTTTATCACGTTGCAAGATTCATGTAATGTACATAGTGTTTTCAGAGTTACTATTTAACTATCTCTCTCTAAAAATGAAAGGAAGATATTTCCTACCAGTGGCAGGAGCCAGTGTATTGCAATTGAATTGAAAATAAAGTCAGGCATAAAAGTTCCCGAGGACACATAGGCAAATGTCTGATATGAGTCCATCTTCCTGGTTGAATTATTAAGCCAGTTGCAGTGCTTAAAATGAACTTATTTAAATCTGCATGCTCACAGCAGGTGTAACAGGATAGAAAATATTGATAGATAAGTCCCATCGGAGAGTGTTGACAATCAGATAGGTGGGAAGAGTCTCACCACCTCATCATCTGTATGCGGAAATGCAAGACCTTGATCCACCACCTTTATTATTATATAGGTACAGCTTTACTCTGATCCAGTAAGCCAGCCTGTAGATTCTTAAGGCATTTATGCATTTTCATGTGAAGTTTTTTTTCCCTCTTCCATTATACAGCATGAAGTCATGCCTGGCAAGAGCTTTGCATGCTCTGGGACTACTGGTGTATATTTTATTGTGAGTCGTAAGTTTTACTGAAGCGTGAGATATCATCTGGCCCAAATAAATTAAGAACAGAGAAAACTTTTTGAATTCTGTTATTTTCCTGTTTAAAAAATATAATAAAGTATTCGCGTTGCTGAAAATCACAGTAAATATGCAATTTAGATTACCACAGGCCAACAGCAATAATTCAGTGCTCCTGCCAAATCGCATGGTGTGTTGTGCAGTTGCCAGTAACTGTTTATATTAAAAATGTGTCAATGCTATAATTTTAGTATGTGCGGTTTAGGGGGAGCAGTTGGCTTAGGAGATGGTGATAAGTTATTGCATGACAGAGGACATGCCACAGAAAGCTATCCTGTGAGTAAACGTAATAATGTTCACCCGCTTTCATGATGATGTTGTGGATGGGATATAGAATGCTAGTGATTCCTGATCCTCAAACTGTCCCCTCCCTGGCAAACAGAGCAAGTGACAGACACTGCCTGGAGCAAGGATTGAACTCTGGGTGATGGTAAGGTTTATCATGGCATGTGAGGAAGGAGTTTCATAGTGGAAAGAGAGCAAGACGAAGTAATGGGATGTGACTGGTGAAGCCCTTCTCTGCCAGACCCAATGTTTTAAGTTGGGCATAACATAGAGCTTCTCGAGTCTACGCCAGTTACAAATTTCCCCTTCTCCCAAGGAGACTCCAGCAACTGAGGTGGCACCCATTGGATGCTAGCATGTGGCACCCGTAGGTTGCAGTAACGATGCACCCAATAATAATCTGGGTGTCAGGCAGCTAATCAGACAAAATTTATACATTATTAACCTTTGGAAAGGTTAATATTTAGAATGACTGCAGCAGTAAAGGAGAGGGAAGAATTAATTAAAATAGACAAGGCTGTATTTATCACTAAACAGTAGAACGAACGTCAAAGTGATGCAGTTTCTGTATACGATCCCAAGTACATATTTATTTCACACATAGAGGATGAGGTTTTGTTTTCTCTCATAATTTTATTCTCTTCATTTATTCTGCTTTTCATAAGGTAGGCATTTAGGTCCAGATCATAAGCAAATTTAACTATCAGTTTATTCATTTTTACAGAGTAATTTTTAAAAACAAGTCATGTGTGGTGTATTCTTTTTTAAGTTAAAGAGTATTAAAATATCCAATCTATTTTGAGAGAGCAACACTTGAGTTTACAATTCTGTTGCTTGTTGTGCTGTAAAACCCATCACAACAGCAGAAGATTCTTTGAACCTATGAACATCTTAAGTAAAACATTTTTTTATTGTGGAATATCAAATTTAGTTACCAGGTAAACACATTTTACATACACATTATAGGTAAAAACAGATGGTTCACATTATGTTGAGGTATAAGTGGATTAAAGCAATCTACAGAATTTTTCAATCAGCACTAAATCTAATAGTTTCTGCAGAGCTTACCAAAATTTTGCCAAATTCAAACACTTTTCAATATGTTAAATGGTATGTTAAATGGTATTCTATACCACACGCCTAAGAACATTTCTCTGAAGGTCACTTTCACTGATTTTAACTGAACTTACTTTCAAGTAAACATGAATTAATACTGAAACCTAATTTATGCATGCTAATTTTTGAAAGGTGTAGTGGTTAGGGATTTGGACTGAGAATCACGACTTGGTCAAGAAGCTTCCTTGGTGACCTTGTGCCAGTCACTCCTCACCTACCTAAGAACATAAGAAGAGTCTGCACCAAAGGCCCATCTAGTCCAGCTTTCTGTATTTCACAACAGCCCACCTCAGGGATCACACAAGACCTGCATCCAAGTTGAATAAATAATGTGAATTGTGAGCATGGCTCCTATATGCACAGATAACAATTTGTGACCAAGTTATGTGACAAGAGCCATAATGATCTCAGCCCTAGAAAAGATGTTCATTGTATATTGTTTTGTCTCATGCATCCATTTTGGGCCTTATATTCCCAAATTAAGGCTATTCCTTTTTGATGTATAGAACTTGGAGATCAGTTTGAAAGGCAAGAAAAGCAGAGACCTAAAGTTCATCGCCTGGACAAGAACACATTGAATTAAAGATTAAGACATGGACCTCCTTCCATGGAGTGGGCAGGAAATATTCACAGTCAGTATGTATTGTGATGCACCATTTCTCCGCCCCTGTTAATGTTTTTGGCCGTAACTTTTGATCAAATGAAGATATCTCAGTGTGCTTTGTTTCATTGCTTTCTGCATGAAATTTCACATTAAATTTTATACAGGGTGATTGAAAAGTAACTCCCTGTTTTAAAATAGTGATAAATTACAATATAGGGAGTTAGTTTTCTCCCACCATGTAGAACATGGATCCAGTATAACTGCCCATCCAAGTCTCCCTGTCCATTGTTATCTGCTCCATATCCACTCACCCATCCCTGCGAATACTCTCCCCTTGTCCCAGAATGCCCCCGTTTAGGCTCCATAAAGACCAAAAAGACCTTCATCAGTCCATAAAGACCTTCATCATAAAGTCCATAAAGACCTTCATAAAGTGAATAAGCTTACACAGCTCTGAACAAACCTCTCCACACTGTGAATGCTTAGTCAATGGTAGGGGAATGAATGTTCTCTCACCCAGGGGAGACCTCTACAACTTGACCCCAGGATGCAGAGATCTCCACTTCCCTGCTTCATCAGAAGGAGGGAAGAATAAGATTGGACTATCAACCATTTATTCAAAGTTGTTTCACATTATGCAGTTCTGTGGTTGTATTTTGATTTTAGCATGATCTAGGGAATAGTGTTATATTGGTATCTTGAGTTTTAAGTGCTTGTTTCAAATTTCAGTTTCTGTTATTTATGATCAACCAACCATTGATGTACATACTTCATTTTTGCAGAAAGGGAATACATGTCATTAAAAATGAATCTAAAGCCAAGTTTAAATAAAAAACTTCATGCCAGTCAAAGGATAAATGCCATTGTATGCTCTGCAATCTTTCAGGCAAATCTTTCCTTTCCAGAAAGGATTTTTTTACTGTCCTTGTAATGAGTACCAAGCTTCAGTGTTTTGGGCTTTTTGATGTTTTAAAATGTGCCCATCTTTTTTCTATTTGCTTTTAAGAAACAGCAGGTTGCAGAGACTTTTGTGTGCAATCAGCTTTAGGGAAATGAAATACGAACCATATCAAATATAATGATCCATATGTTCCACTAACCAACAGATGCTCGCTTGTCACAGATTATGCACCAAAACGTGCTCTGTAGGATCAATCTTATCCATTCTGAATATTTATTTCATTTAATTCATTTCAAATATTGATATCTTGCCTTGCTATTGCACATATGCAAGATGATAAACCATATCATTAAATGAAATTAACAGTCCTAACCCAATGATAGTCCTGGAATATTATCCCATGGGACTAGTGCAGCCTCTGCTGTTTCCAGCATGGAAATAGAAGCTGCTGGAAGTCTCCCAGGGCAAGGAGACATTCAACTCAGCAGCTTCTAGAGAAGTGGTCTTCAAAATGGAGATCATGACACTCTTGGGGGTTGTGACTTCATTTTAGGGGGGTCATGAAAAGCTTAATGCAGTCATCTTGGAATCTGGCACTGGGCATCTTTAATGACCCTTCCAGCCTTAACATCAGTACTGGGGTGGGGGTGGGGGTCCTAGATAGATTGTCATTCTCAGAATGGGATCCTGGACTGAAATGCTTGAACATCACTGCTTTAGAGGGCTAAATGGAGTCCTCCCAGCGATATTGCTGGAGCAAATCCAAGCCACCAGTGTTGGGTTTTCAGGGCTTGGAGGGGAGAGGAATTTTTCCCTCAAGACCGGGCCATGATCCTCACAAGGTTGAGCACATTTGAGAAGCATATACCATATTTACTCAAATCTAATGCTTCATCGAATCTAATATGCACCCTATACTTATAATCAAAATACTGCTTTTACTCCAATTTAATTAACCATTGAAACTAATGTGCACCCTGATTTTGGAGACTAACAGCCCAATCCAGAGCAACTAATCTGTCCACATAAGAGCCCTTAGGTTGCCCTATCTAACACTAGGTTGGAGCAACTGCAAGATGCTCCAGCCCAGTTACTCTGAAGGAGGCTTAGGGCAGAGCAAGGCAAGACAGGGTGCCCTAAGAGAGGTGGACCTGCTCTGCCCTAACTGGGGCAGCCTAAGCAGCTCAGGAGAGGCAAGTTGAGGGCATGTTTAGCATTGCCTAGGGCAGAGCAGTTACTCTGAATCCAGAGCCTGTTTCCAAGGCAGAAATGCCCTCTTCCAGCCCTCAGAGTTATACCACCTCAGGAGCAGGTATAGTAATGAGTAGACCCATAGGGGTCCATGATAAGGCCCGAGTAAGAATGGCAGTGCTGACCAAAAATCTGAGTTCTTGGCCAGCCTAGCTGCAACCCCTTCCTCTCAACCTCAGGATATGGAACAAACTACGGCTGCCCACAAACCTCAGGATACAGCAGGCCACTCCAAGAAGCCCCTTGTATTCACTGTAGAATGTACTGGCATCTCATCAGGGACTCCTTATAAGGCAGGCACCCAGTGGCGTCAACAGACTGGTGCGGCTGGTGTGGGCTGCATTGGGGATGCGCTCCGTATGGGGTGATGTGCCGGAGGAGTTTGACTGTCCTTTGGCAGGCCCTGGGCGTCAGCACACCCATTCAGGCCTGCTCCAAGGCGGAGAATCAGCCAGAAGCTGCCACTTGTCTGAGGAGCTGGCCTGAACGGCCATCTGAGGTGCACTGCGCAGAAACACACTGAGCATGCCGAACAGCTTCTGAGGAGACTTCCTTAGAGCAGAGAAAGTCCCCGCCTCTGCACAGCCATTCGGCCTCACTCAGGAGGCGGAGCGGCAGCCAAATGGCTTCAGAATGAGTACTGCGCAGGTGTCAGAGATGGTGCCTGCGCAGTACTCTTTCTGAAGCCAGTTGGCTTCAGAAACAACTGCGCAGGCGCCAACTTTGGTGACTGTGCAGTCCAGGTTGGGGGGGGGCGCATCCCAGGGATGACGCACAGACTTCCACACCAGGTGATGTGCGAGTCATGTCACCACTGTAGGCACCACAGCTGTTCCTTGTTCAGTGTGATCTGAGGGGTGTCTCCTCAGGAGCAAGTCTTCCCCTTGTGTCAATTACTTAGCATGCTCTGGAGCAGTTAGGGCAGCCCAGGCTTCCTGACTCTCTGGATTCAGCATAACTTTCTGCTCTGGATACAGAATAGTTAGGAGAATGCAGTTAGGTCAGAGCAGGCTGAATTTGCTCTGGATTGCAGCCTTAATTTGGCTGGAAAGGTGAGCATTAGATTCGAGTGAATACAGTATTTGCTTATTCTGCCAGCACTTGCCAGTATAGGATTGAGATATAAGACAATTATCACAAGAAGAAACATCTAGATGTTCAAAAATCCAGCATCAGATTTTTAAAAGCAGAAGTGGTCTTATCTTTAAAAAAAAAACTTTTAAAGGATGCCCTTTAAAAAGATTAGTATTAGCTGCCCTTCAAAAACAGAGCAGATATCAAGGTAATTGGACTTCTTTTGAGAAGTTCCTTTGAAGACGTTCCAAGGTGTTTTTGCCGGGGTAGTAATATCCCAAGTGGCGGGACACATTTGTCACACTCCTACCAACCAGTTTCCCTTTGCAATTGTTCCATCTGCTGTGGTCTAAAATTAGTATTATGAGATAAACACATGGTGCAATACTAACCAATTTAGGCCAGTGCAACTCACTTGCCGTATGTCTGTGCCTTGGCCTAACCCCCATACCAAGAAAGACACAGAAGTACCTTGCAGTACTTTGCAACACTCTCAGGCCTGCATTGTACTTGTGCCAGCCTCACCAGGGTTAGCACTGCAGAGACAGTGTCCCCAATCATGTCACCAGCATCTTTTAGCTTTCTTTCTGTGCAACAAGTTTGACTTTTGCTTTGAATTGCCATTTTTCCGAAATGTCACAGGCTGATTGATATGTCCATTTTCTACATTACATGTTGTTTTAATATATAAGATTGTACACTTGATTGTTTTTGCTGACCTTCGTAATAGAGGTTTCACTCTACCTATAAAGTCTTCATTTCACAGTAACATAATGGCAAGCTAATGTTCTTACAGAAGCTGACAACAAGGGTACAGTTAAATGTGATACAGTATTTAATTTGTGAAAAGGCACATTCAAATTATGAGTTTTGGTAAGTAAGTTTTGCAGGGTGACCAGATGACTGGAAAAACCCGGATTTGTCCGGATTTTTAGCCTCCTGTCCAGGTGTCCTACATTTTGGCATCATTGTCCTACATTTTGGCTTCATTTTGAAACTTCGAGATAGTTCACAGTACCCCATCATTCCATATGTCGTTGGATTTGTATTGAAGAGCAGAATCCAATGCAAAAATCAGTCTTGAGATATCTCCTTCCTATCAAAAGTTATGGTCAAAAAACCAAAACAAAAAAATATATTTTTTGGCCATTTTTTCCCCAGCGGGTAGGAATTTTGGCCTAAGATTAGGAATTTTGGCCTTGGGGTTCAGGAATTTTGGGTTTGTCATCTGGTCACCCTGGTTTTTGTGGCCTTGAATACTAATTGTTAGTTCTTATATCTTGCATAAGACACATGTGATTCCTTTGCAGGGAATTCAAGGCTATTTCTTGTATTACAAACATCTGAGAGAGTGAAACTGATATGGCTAACTATCCATACCATGGGTAAAATTGGTAAAAAGTTTGACCCGCCTTAATAGCTAGTGTCATGTGTTGCCATATGCCTGAAAATTCAGTTTAATCAGTTTCAGGAGAAAAGATATTTTATCAAGGTGAAGAACTCAGAAGTAATCCCATTGAAGCTGGTCATTTAATTATGCTTTCTCCTCCCTTTTCATGCAGTAGAAAGTGATCAAGTACAAGTCCTATAAGTTGAATTCCCAACGCTGTATACTTCTGTTAGGAGATGGGATATGTTTGGCTCTAGATTTCTGGGTACATCAAAGAAACCTGACTTGAGGTACAGAAACACAGCCAGTAGTAGAAATCCAATGTTTTGGATTCCTTCTGGCATGTGTTTTTATTGCTGTACTTATCTGGGACACATAATGGAAAAGTCATAGAATAGGATTTTAGCAACAAAACAGTTGGCCCAGTTCTGTACTTTTTCTGGCCCTGTTGTAAAACTTTGGAGCTAAATGAGGTGCTTCTCAGCAGTCCTGTGTGCATCAGATCAAAGGCACCCACTGGCTTGTACTTTCAGATGCTCAATGACCTTATTTTGTGACAATGCTATGAAAAGCCAACATGCCTTA
The DNA here is from genome assembly GCA_030015325.1 of Cryptoblepharus egeriae. NCBI lineage: Eukaryota > Metazoa > Chordata > Lepidosauria > Squamata > Scincidae > Cryptoblepharus > Cryptoblepharus egeriae. The sequence continues at coordinate 19,077,312 of JAREYC010000004.1, read as the reverse complement.
GAGCTTGTATCCAACCAAGATCACTGTACAAAGCACTTGGTCCGTTTGAATAGAGTCGGCACTGAATTAGATGAAAACTGTACCTGAAGATACTGCTAGCTGGGTAAAAAGGCTGCTTTCAACATGGAGGGGCTCATATTTTGCAGGGGAAGAGAATGGTGCTGTTCTTCTCAGCAGGTCATCCCACTCAGCAACTATTGCTGCTGTCCATGAGAGGTTTTTCAGGATAGGCATCCTTTTGCTATGCCTCTTTTGCTGTGAAAAATTCAACTTTGGTATGTCATTCTTCTTTTTCTAATGCTATGATTTTGTTATGGAAACCATTGTGTCATATTTTGAGTTGCAAATTACTATTTATATATTAACAATAATCTCATTCCCTCTTCCATACAACAGTCACTCAGTCGCAATCTCCTTATTGAGAAAAGGAAGGACTGAAAAAAGCATGTTGATAGCACAATCCTAGGCATGATTACTCAGAAATAAGTCCCACTGGGAACTAACTTCCTGCAGTACTGGCATAACTGTGCCAGTGGAGCATATATTGTATCCTGCAGTTGGCAGGCAGGCAAGGAGGCAACATTTGTTTCCTTACCTTGGAAATCCATTCTGCTTTCTCCATAAGATGGTTCAGATTGCACCCTATGAAAGACAGTAAGAAACTTTGTTTCTAAAGTTAGGAAATGGCGACAATTTATTGATGATAGCACAATCCTACGCATGATTACTCAGAATTAAGTCTCACTGGGAATTAACTTCCTGCAGTACTGGCATAACTGTGCTAGTGGAACATATAGTCTCCAAACTTTTAACTTCAGGGCTTCTGGACTTTTAAAGGAGAAAATTTCAGCATGTGCAGCTTCTCATTTCACAGATCACAAGCTGAAATTCCCTCCTTTACACACTTGTTAAAGGTTCAGGAACCCTGAAGTTAAAAGTTTGGTGATCCCTGAATTAATACATGATATATGATGCTACAGAGTTCAGACCTGTACTGACTACTGAGCTGGGCAGTAGCGCTCCAAGATCAGGTCCAGAAAGATTTCTTTCTGGATCCAAGAAAGATCCAGTCAAAGACCTTTCCCAACTGAAAAAGCCAAGAATTAAAGTTATAGCCTCCTCTAAACTTGCTTCAGTTTCCTTCTGTGTAATGCATCGGAGAAAGTAACACCCCAATCCTATGGGTCAGTGTGATAGCAGAAGCATCTCAGTGTTGCAAAATGCAACAAGGGTACAAGCAAACATGGATGTAATCTGTAAGTGTATACAGAGATAACTGAGTACCTACCATCACTTTAGCATACAGCTTGAAGCTCTTGGTCATGGCTTGGGGTTAGAACTGGACTGTTAGTGACACTTTAAGAAGAATTTCCTTTCCTGCAACTTGCCTATTATTAGACCTGAAAACTTCTTTAATTCCATTGTTTTGTATTGGTGGTCCAGAATGATCTTCCAAGATGCAAAGCTAAGGAAAATAACTTTAGCATGTGTGTGACAAATTAGGAAACATCCAAGAACAAAAATAAAAGGGATTAAAGTAGGCACCTTTTGTACCTATTCTTTAGGATTAGTTGGGGAGGGGAGAGAATCCTCTTCTACTGTTCACTTTTGAAAGATAGCCACATTATGCAAATCATTAGTTAATGCCTGAAATGGAACCAGTAGTTTCAGGACCATTTAATTTATTCACGTCTGCCTGTGTTCATAAAATAGGTGTTATAAAGATGCCCAGCATGGATTCTGAAGCATTTGCGGGTGCTTTGCAAGTATTGTATTGCTTGGAGGAGCAAGAGAATAACAATGAAGGACTCTGCTCAATTATAGATGCTGGTCATGAACTGAAAACAGCCAAAATAGTCGGTCTGGACCTAAAAGAGAAATGCATGGTTCTGAGATCTGAAATAGAGCAAGAGCTGTAACTTCATCTCTTCTTGAACATTCCTTACATTATTTGAAAACATTAACCCTTCATTTGTCTAGAGCTGAGCAGAATGCTGGACAGGAAATGGGTACAAGCCAGTGGTGGACTTCAGGGGATTCTCACAAGTTCTATAGAACCCTTTGCTAATGAGCGCCTGGTTCTGAGAACTAGTTACCAATGGGACATAGAACCTGGTGTTCTATGGACACAGAACCTATTGTTAATTTAGGTTATTAGGACATAGAATCTGTTGCTAATTTATTTGAATCCCACTACGGGTACAAGCATTAATATGCTCTCTGACTACAAGGAAATCAACAGTGAATTTGCTAATATCTTCTTCCAATGTGATAATTGGGCTTTCCCAGAACCAAAGCAGCATCTCTCACCCTTCTTGGTCTGTCCTTTCCCCCATAGCATTTCTCCTTCTGAAGCCCCCTTCTGTTTCTTCCAAAATCTTGGCAGAAGTAGATCTTCTAAGTGCGCAGTGCTGGGAGAGCCCAATTATCACAGTGGATAAAGAGCTTAACTCAAACTAACCTGACACCTGAAATAATTATGAACTCTCAACAAGGATTTGGGATGCAGAGATCATTTGATAAAAAAGGAAACAACACAATATTTGCCTTTAGTTAACGGTACAACCAAGTCAGCTATTAACCATGATCATCTGGAAACTTCTAAAGATCTTGTTATGCAGTTGGAGTATGAGGGTGAAGACATCATCTCTGGGGCTTTGAATATCTTCAAAGATCTCCCAGTGGAGGACCAATGAAAGATCCTAGGTTTCTTAGATAAAGTCCTTCTAGATAAAGTACAGGATAAAGTACAGGAGATGCTGACAACATAGCATGGTTTCATTCAAACCATTAACCTGGCCATCATTCATAAAACATGCCTTAGGTGAGAGTAAGAGAAGAGCAAGCATGTCATCTATTCAGCCTAAATTTAGCAACTAATTTCATTTGTTTGGTTTGATTACTCACTGAACTTAACAATGAATGGTAAGGTCATTTGTTTTGGTTCCCATTAAATGAAAGTTCATCGTTCAATAACAAACATTACACTGATTGCCCATTGACTCCTTCTACTCTCTGTTATATGTATTGATAGTTCATTAAGTTTTTACAATATCTACACCTTTTTTATTTCGCATTTATAGCCCCCTTAATCACTAACTTCATGCACAGCACCGTAAAGTTAACAACAATAAAAAAACCCACTTTATTTACTTGCTGTCAAATTTAATTAATAGGGAACAATTCAAGAGAAGGCTTTTGGAAAGATTGGAATTCAGTTGGGCAAAAACAGGCGAAACACAGTTTGAAGTTTTGTGTATTGATTTGTTACACTTATTTTTTTCACTCATACAAAAAATCTCAAGTGTATCTTATATGGGGCTTCCGGTAGTATCAGCAAAGTACAGGGCCTCATTATCCTTGAGGGATCCAATCACAGACCAACAGGCCAGGTCTACACATGCATTGGAGTAAGACTGTAAAGCTGTGGGGTGGTAAAAGAGGGCTACATCACTACAGTCTGGAAATATCACTATCATTTTTAGATGTGACTCCATATATAAAAAATGTAGGTTATGGCACGATGAAAGGTGAGAACATAAGAAGAGAATTGCAGGATCAGGGCAAAGGCCTCTGTCCAGCTTCCTTTATATCTCAGTGGTCCAACAGATGCCTATGGGAAACACAAGACAAAAAGATATCTGCATCATGTTACCACTCCCTTGAACTCAGCAACTGGAGAGAGTTGACTTCTAAAACCAGAAGGTTGCACACATCCATCCTGGTTTGTAACCTATGATAGACTTTTCTTCTAGAAATCTGTCCAATCCCTTTTCAAAGACATCCTGGCTAGACACCATCTCCATATTGTGTGGCGAGAAGTTCCACAGATTACACACAGGGTAAAGGCATCTAGTCCAGATCATATCACCACATCCCCTGTGGAATGTAGAATCCATGTTATAAATCCATGGATTAAAAAACAGTGAAAAAATAGATTGAAAGACCCATGTTTCTTGCTCCTCAATTGCTCTTAATGGAAGAAGGTCATGCCTCAGTATCTGCAGTGACTCTGATTCTGGGACTCTGCTGATACCAAAAAAGTGTGTTTATACATAAGCAATTAAAAAACCAACAGTATGTCCCTTTACAACAGTTTTTCTGAGGGCAAAATCCAGAGTAACTATGGGGAGTCCTTGCTCCGGTGTAAGAACAACTGACACTGGATTCCAATATGAATTTCCCATAGGTTTTCACTAGGTGGTACAGTAACTACGGGTGCACTTAAAGTCTCTTACGTGCTCCCGTAGTTACTCTGGATTTGGGGGTTAGTGTTGTAACAGGTAATTAGCAACTAGAATTGCAAAGGACCTTTGCCTGGCTCAGCTGAAAAATGGAATAACTGATTGCATGACTACCTTTCTACACAACAGAAAATCAGTTTTTAAAACTGTGTAGGGGCCATTCATGTTTAGTCAAAAAATCAGTGTAAAACATGGTTGGACTTGTATTTCCTTTTGTTACTTTTAACTCTCTCATCACTTTCTAGTTCTGTTGTCGTGTAAGAGAGAAAGAACATCCCTCTCTCTACCCTATCCATCATCATCACCACATCCTATGACAAGGTGTTCCACAGATCAATCGTGCATTGGATTTTTAAAAAAAATTCTTTTTCTATCCTAACTCTCCTGACATTCAATTCTGAGTGTATGTCAACTGGTTCTGAACATCCCTCAGCCCTCTCTACCCTCTACCCACCACATAATTTTGTACATCTCAATCATATCCGTCCCATGAAAGGAAGAGAACTAGACCTGCTAACGTTCTACTTACAGAAGCAGAGAGTCCATTACAACACAGAAAAGCTTGCATCGAATGATGTTCCCCCTCTCTTCTGAATTGATGCTGTCCAATCTACCATGTTATTCCTGCCTCATTATGCTCCCTGAATAGCCGTAGCTTTAAAAAAGCAAAAGTTTCAAAGCTGATTAAAAGCAATTTGGATGAAGGAATAAAAGGAGACATTTATAAGATCACACTGAACCAGAGGAGGAGGAAGAGAGGCAGAAAACAGCCTATAAATTAATGCTGGCCAACTAATCAACTTGTGATAAGCAGTGGAAGACACTTGAAATTCTAAAAAATGGGCCACATAAATGTTCAGTAGTGAGAACAAGATATATTCGTGTGGAGCAATGATATATTTCACTTCAGTGCTAACCCTAGTTGCAATAATGAGAAGATAAGCCACATGCTAGGAGGGGAAACGCATGGGTGCCAGCAATATTGTGGCAAAATAATGGTTGATTTTATCTGATTCATCAGACCATTTTGCCCTTTATCTGCAAATGAACAGATACACCCACAGGTTCCAAGTTATCAGGCTGTAGCTTCAAAACACACTTGTCTCTCCAGTAAGCATATTTACAAGTAAAATGAACCTCTCTCCCTCTCTCTCTCTCTCCCTCTCTCTCTCTCACTCACTCACTCTCTCTCTCTAGGGGGCATCCATCTCAGCTAATTCTCCAGAAAACTTACAGGAATCTTGTGAAAATATTTCTATTTTGAACAGAAGCCTTGGCCTTATAAGATACATCTTATAGCCTAATCCTATTTGGCCTTTGCACTGACAGATGTTATCCTCTGTAGGAACTTTGTGTTGCAGTGATGTGATGCTCATGTGGTTCTGGGCTGGTGTGGTGCAAATGGCCATCTGGATAAAAGCTGTTGCCATCTTGTCTCCCCAACACTTTCTTCCACTTGATAATTCTGCAAAGAAGATGAAATGGTGTCGTGTACTTCTATATGTGTGGCCCACTGAAGGTGAATTTTTGAGTTCTACAGCCTCCTTTTTCCCTTACCAGAGAAACTTCACATTGTAACTACTGCTTTATTTTTCCTGGTGGCCATTTTCAAAGAGTGGGTTCCTTACATGAGAGCTAACCAGTGGTGGGCCCAGGCTGGTTCGGATGGGTTCGCCCAAACCTGTTCTTATTTTTGGCCCGCCGCTAGCGATACGGTAGCTAGCGGTGGGCCAAAAACCCAGGCAGACTGTTCACCCGGGCGAGCCCACCACTTCGCCTGCGTCAACATTGACGCATGCGGAGTCTCCGCCTGCATCAATCTTGACACAAGTGCAATTGCATTCTGAACAGGACGCGATTGCACTTATGTCAAGCTTGACGCAAGCACAGTACGCCAGGGTTGGGGCCCGCCCCTCACCCTGCCCTTCGCCCCACGCACCCGCAGCCAGAGCGGAGCGCAGAGCAGCGCAGCCTCCCCAGCCCCGCCCCTGACCCTCACTGGCCTCACCCCTGGCCCCGCTCCTGACCCCGCCCCGCCCCCGCCCCCTGCCCCTGCCCCGCCCACTTCCGGGGAACCGGTTGTTGGGCCAGGTTGGGCCCACCACTGGATCTAACCATTGCTTAACAGCCAGCAGTTAAAGCCAGAACATATGCTTGTTTTATGTTTCTGTCTGTATGTGAACAATTTTGAAAGCCTTGATCTAAAGGATGCAATGCAAATAAACCTATGACACATGTATTCATACATTTTCATTCATAAGATGTGTTTTATGAGTGTTTCGTACATTAAGGTAGTGCTAAAATACCTGGCCTATGACACCCTCATCAAGCTCTGAATTTGGAAGTTAGAGGCATTGATGCAACAGTGTTCTGATTTGATGGTGTAATCACCCCTCAAGGATTGCATCAAAAAGCATTTCAAAAATAGCATTTAAAAATGCCATGGAGAAGCTCTTCTGAAACTCTGGTCCTTTATGTACCTCATCACTCCTCTGTGTATCCACCCAGACCCCGAGCATCACATCATGCTCAGACTGCCAAGTGGCTCAGCCAGTGCATGTCCCCCAATGCCACCATAAATGCATTGCAATGCTCATCACATCACAACGCTCACTTTAGGAATCTCTGATTTTAGGCTATGGCTGCAATCCTAAGACCCTTTCCTGGGAGTAAGACCTATTGAATACAATGGAGCTTACTTTTGAGTAGACATGGTTAGGATTATGCCCCAAATCTAATCTCTATATTTGAATATACACAAAATAAATCAAAAGTGTAGTCTGAAATTATCTGGGTCTTCAACAAAGTGATGTTCATTTTTTTCTTAGAAGCCACTCTAGTTTCTAAGGGAAGCCATAAGGGAGAATATCTGTTTATATAAGGGAGAGTTTCTGTTAAATTTATACCCACTTTAACTACCCCACCTTAGAGTTGTAAAACTGATTGTGATGCTCACAAGATCAGTGAACTGAAGCACAGCAATTTCTCTGTTTCTTCCCTAGAATCCTACTAAATACCTGTATTTTTCTGTTTGTCTCCTACTGAATACTCCTAAATATTTCTGAATCATCCTACTGAATATTTTTTCCATATGTCATCTTAAAATTCTCCAAAAGAAACAAACATTGCTAATTAGAGGTGGAAAGATAGAAAATTATTAGTTCCTTGAACAAAAATGCAGCATGGACTAATTGTATCAGACTTCAGACTAATTAAAGATTGTATGGCTCGACCAGATGGTGACTCCCTACAAAATCCAAAAGATATTAGTTATTAATTAGTTATTAAAAGATATTAGGGAAATAGAAGATGCTGTATGACTTTGGCTGTAAGATGAAGAACCACTTTCAGATACCCAGTAACAGATGTGCTTCTGGAATAGAAGAAATCTGCAACAAATAAATGTTATCCAATTAAAAAAATTGCTCTAATCAGGAGATTAAGTAATACACAAAGAAAATAAGTGAGCTGGCAAATGCAGCAGAAAAATGAGTAGCATGTTCATTTAATCTCAAAAGGAACTCAAAATAAAATATGCCTGTTTTATTTTTTATTTGTAGCTGGCAAAGAAACAAATGGTAGAGTCACAAATGAGTTTCAAATATGCTGATACATTAATTCGTTTCATTTATTTTCCCCTAACAACCCCTATAGACAGTGGGAATGGAAGGGAGCAGGGAAAGGAAACATAATTAACATTCCAATCCTACCTAAAACCCCATGCAATGACGCAGCAAGGCTGACACCAACTTCTTCTGTATCCTGCAGGAAATTTTTGGCTGCTGGAGGTCTCCTTAGGGTAAGGGGACATTTGTCTCCCTGCCCCAGGATAAGCCCCAGCCACTACAATTCTTCAATTAAAACTTCTAGCCTCAATGCCTTTAAAAAAGGATTGGACAAATTCTTAGAGGAGGGGACCATTACAGGTTACAAGCCATGAGGGGTGTGTGTAGAGGAGGACAACCTCAAAATGCCTGATGCAGGGAAGGGCACCTGGATGCAGGTGTCATATGTGCTCCTTGAGGCAACTGGTGGGCCGCTGTGTGATAAAAGGAAGATGGACTAGATGGGCCTGTGGCCTGATCCACTGGAGGCTCTTCTTATGTTCTAACTACGACCAGTGCCAGGAGTAACTCTTGTGTGATGTTGCTGGTGAAAAAGGAAGAAGGGGCCACACAGCACATGGCACACACTTTGGGAACCTCTGCCTTTGAAAGGGAGCTTAAAATGCAATTCTCCCATACATCATTTTTGAGAGAAATATTTCAAGCCTGAATATTTTTTTCTCCTCTTCCTGTCATCTGAAAGACTTCAAGGAAATAATCTTCTCCTTGTCTAACCATCAGTGCCTCTAAGGCAAAAATGTTCAATGAGAACAAAAGGTCGCACTATCAAAAACAGTCCAAACATCAAAAACCACATACTTAATTTTACTTAGAGCAACTGCTGTGTTATAGCAAAAGAAAAGAAACCTGACAGTGCAGCCGCAGGGTCTTTTGCAAGACTTATGTGGAAAAGCATTCCTGCCCCACCCAAGGAATTACTATCAGATTACTTTACTGTGTCAATCCACTCATATACTGTTCTTAGTCGCTGTTTTGGACGCTGCTCCTGACATTTAAAGGGCAGCGATTCTCCAGCTGGTGGGTCATGACCCACCAGTTTGAAAACCACTGCAATAGTACACCATCCAATCAAGCATTATGAAAATGTTTGGTAACTTTTTCCCACTAGTAAAGATGCCCATTCTTTTTCCCCATTTGCCAAGAAATTGTATAGGAAAAAAAAATCTGTTAACATTTTCTCAGTTTTGGTTTGTCAGTTCAGTTATAAGAGAAGAACTGTAGTGTGGGTATCTGTGTTCTGAAGTTTATTCCAGGGGTCTTCACTTATTTATTTATTGGATTAAAAGTCCAAACGTTTAATTTTAGAGCTCCAGGACCATTAACAATTGTACAGAAGAGGGGGCAAGATGCTGCCCTTGGCGAGCTTCAATGTAGTTCCCGGCAAGACCCCTGTATAATCCACTTATAATCCATTCCAATACATTCTTTTATGTAAATATATTCAAATTTAAAATGTAAATTAGTTTTCTGGCCACTTACACAATGTCAGAGACATTTTGTGTCCCTCCTACCAAAAGTTTGGAGACCCCTGGTCTAAAAGGAATTTCAGCAGGTGCAGGTTTTGATACGTGAGATGTGAAGCAGCACCTGCAGAAATTTCCTCCTTTACACAATTGTTAAAGGTCTAAGAGTCCTGAACTTGAAAGTTTGTACATGCCTGGTTTATTGCATTGCTTTAAAGACGTCTTCAGCGGGGCAACAGCTTCTATAACTTCTGTTCTTAGTGTAAAATTGGCATCCAGGGAAACCTTTTCCTTAGGGAAAGAGTAGGCAGGGGTGGTCTGCCGTTGAAGGGATGCACCGATTAACCTGTACTGTTCAGGTTTAAGTTGCTTCTACCAAAGAGATACCTACTGGGTCAATGCAGAGGGGACAATGTACATCACAGCTTTTTAGTCACTTGCCTGCACTACTCAAATAAAAAGCAATAGTGGTGATCTAGAGACCCCAATCCTATGCATGCCTGCTCAGAAGTAAGACCTACTATAGTCAATGGGGCTTAATCCTGGTGTGTCACTAGAGGATTGCAGCCTCAGATTGACCAATTGTTAATTGAGGCTGTCCATGGTGACTGACAGAAGCTTTTCAGGCCTTAGATGGAAGCCTTAACTACCCTATCTAAAATTTCTCAGAAAAGTCTGTAACTGCTTAAGCCAATGCCATTTAAGGAGATTTGATAGAGGAATGTGGTGTTAATTTCAAATAACTGTAATCCAATATGCCATTTACCTTCAAATAGCCAATATTGTTAGTGGTTTTTATTTGTTCTAAAGTTAGACTGCTGTTAGGCTACAATCCAGAATAACTATGGGACCTTTTTACACTGACATAGTTATGGTGCCACCTATGGAAAATGCATAGAGCAATCCAGAGAAAGTGCCTCTTGCATCTTCCCGTAGTTACTCTGGATTGTAGAGCAAGGCTGCAATTCTAAAGGACTTTCATGGAAGTAAGACTCCTTGAACATAATGGGTCTTACTTTTGAGTAGACATGGTTAGGATTGTGCTCATAGCTTCCATGTTTCACTGACTGGAAAACTCATGGAATACAGCTTTCGGTGCCACATTCAGCATGAATGAACTATGTTTTAACCACAACAGACACATTCTTTAGTCCTTATGTTAACACAAACCTCCAACAATCCAAAGAAAATATTAGAATAAGGGAAGCCCATTTGGAGCCAATACTATCATTGTAGTTTTCAGACTCTGAGGTCAGCGCTTTCACAGTTTAAAATAGTGAGCCAGGATGGTAGTGGTTTGGGAGTTGGACTAAGACCTGGAGGATAGTTTCCAACCTGTCCTTAGCCACGAAGCTTCCTGGGTGATCTTGGGCCAAACATTCACTCTCAATCTTGCCTACTTCACAGGGTTGTTGTGAAGACAAAAGGATGAAAGCCGTGTTGGAAATTTTGCCACTTGTGTGTTGAAGCATTGAAAACCCTAAAGAAACACTTGGCTTTGCCCAAAATTCCCTTAAACACACACACAAAAATTCTCTGTGTGTTTTTTTAATGAAGACAAGGACTACAAAACTATTGTGACTAATGGACACATTTTCAGAGTGTTGTTCATATCTTTCAACCTTTGGAAACATACTACTTTGAGAACAAAATGTTACTGTGATGAGGCAGAAGTCATTCTGTGTTCCCAGGCCACCTTTAATCCTTTTGTGTATTTTGTTAATGAAGGGTTAGCAAGACAAACCAAATCCTATTATGGATACAATCCCAAGGGAAAGGATGCTACCTAATTTACAATAGGTGCATTGCTTTTAAAATCATTGCTTTGCATCTACCCATTAAAAGGACCAAAGGACTTTTCAAGGTATTAAAGACTATAGAATCTCAAGGACAAGAGAAAAAATATATGACAACTATTGTGCGCTTTTCAATGCTTTTGTGATTACTGCTAACCATGCTAACTGGGTAAGAGGCACTCTTTCAAGTGAGTATTCCTCCTTTATTTAGCAGGGGAGAGTAATTGGCCCTATTTACCCCATCAATGTTTGTTCAAGTGGCTTCTGTTGGTGTTTTTGCATTTTAGATTTTGGGACAGGGACCCATTAGGTATTAATTTTTTTTTCATTTTCTTTGTAAACCGCTTTGTGAACTTTTAAATTGAAAAGCGGTTTATAAATACTGTAAATAGATAGCTACTTTGTTAGCATTAACATTCTCCCTGCCATAAAGCAAAGAGATATGGGCCACTACAGATGGCAGTGGGCACAGATGCTTCTTGGTCATGATTAAAAGCCAAATGGCCACTGCAAATCACAGTTTTAAAAGCTGCTTTTCTGCTGTTGTAGAGAGGCAGTCACTCAAGCAGTCATTCCATTTTTCAGCTGAGCCAGGCAGAGGAAGGGTGTCCTTTGCATTTCTAATTGCTGACTGCCTCTCTACAACAGTAAGAAAAGCTGTTTTTAAATCACTGTAAAGGGACACAGTTTTTACTTTTTGAAACTGCATTTTAAAATACATTTTGTGGTATCAGCAGGGAGTCCCAGAATCAAACCCCTGCAATAATGAAATGCAATCTTATTCCAGCAGAAGCCGTGGAGAAGCAGGAAACCTGAAAGTGGGTCCTTAAATCTATTTGTCCTCTGTTTTTATCCACAGAGTTGTTTTTATCCATGGCAGGGTCTTGAACAGAACCCTAATGGACAACAAGGGAAACCTCAGTTACTTAAAATACCTTCTCATTGTTAGATGTTATCTGCATTCAATAATGTGTCAGAACTCGGATCTGTACAACAGTGATAGCAGCCTCATCTTGCTGTGGCACGGGTCCAGCTGTGATAGTTTTGACAACTCTAATGGTTTAGGTTCCATAATGAGAGATAAGAGGAACAAAACCCAGCATAACACAACTTTGATCTACACCAGTGATTTTTAACCAGTGTGCTGTAGCACACTGGTGTGGCACACTTGAAAGACTGTGGTATCGTGCTTGACACTGTACGCGAAGCACAAAGGCCTGGGTAGATCTGTGGTGTGCCACTGATAGTCCTCAGGTGTGCCACAAGAATTTGGGGATTCACATTACGAGGAAAATCAGGAGAACTGAACAGCCTGGTGTGCCTTGTCAATGGTAAAAACAATTGATGGTGTGCCTAGTCAATTTCAGTGCCTTGTTAGTGTGCTGTGAGATAAAAAGGTTGAAAATCACTGATCTACACAGTGTCTGCACATAATGTCTGTACATCAGAGGCATAATGTGTCTCCCCAGCGCATGGGGCAGTGACATCATGACACATGCAACATCATGATATCTTCATGGGGTGGGGTTTTGTGTGCCTCCTTCCAGCATCAGGAAAGGCATCAAGCCTTCCCCAATGTCAGGAGAAGGTGTGGTGCAGCCTGGAGCAACATGCCCTTGGGGAGAATGTCACAACAGTGCACCCTGTATTGCCCCGATGTGATTGGGCAGACCCTGGAGGGCAATCATCTACATCCATCTACTTGTAGCATGCTGCCTGGAGCACATGCCCCCAAGGCTCTATGTTAGAAACACTTCTACTTCCATTGCTCCATGTATGTTCACAACCCATGCATGGCAGTTGATTTTCTCATTACAAATGAGACAGTACAGTATCATGTCCTCTAGGGGAAAGCTATTTCCCCTAATTGCTCACACTTCATTAATTTCACGCAAATCAGTGAAGGACAATGAAGACCAGCTTCTGGTTTAGTCCATTTAATTTTATTCCAAAAAGAAGCCCAAAAAAGATGAACAGTGTCTCCAAAAGAGCCACATAGCCATACAAAAGCACCACACAGCCATACTAAATATTGATTTTTTAAAAAATATATTGATATAATGTGTAATCTTTGCACATCTCTTTCTCTGTCCTCATTCCCTAGTTGGAATTTATCACCCAGATTGACATTGGGATGTCCTTGGTTTGCCATATAGACTGTGAAGAGATAGTCCTAGACAACGCATGGGTGTCTTGTAGCTAACAGTGATCAGATGTACAAGATCTGTGCATCGGAGCCCCAGGCACTAGACGTAGCATCACAGTTTAATCACATCAATATTCTGTGATAAAGCTTCCATGTACATTCAGCATATGGCCACTCCAAGGAGAACGGTTGGCACTTTCAAACTTAGTTGAAGCTAACACAGTTGTGAAGTGTTATGATAACCAATAAAAGAGACGTCTGCTCTTTTATTGCTCCCCCCCCCCACCAACTGCCTAAAGACTTCTGCTTTGAAGTCTGAAAATACAAGGGAGGTATTGAAGCCACATGGTTCCATGCTGTCTGATGACATCCTGTGATTTAAGTGATAAAAGAATACAGAAGACCAGTGTCTCAAAAAATTTAAATGCCTGGGGAAATCATTTTCCTGATATTTCAGGACGCCTTTGAGAATAAGACTTGAAATCAAGGGGGAAATGAAAAGAGAGACTATAACCATACTTCTTTAAAATTATCATTTGCCTTGTTTATGTTAAAAAGAAACAAGAATGAATTTTTTGGGTTGCTGTTCCTGTTCTTGCAGTTGCTAAAAGGACATCTACAAATCACAAAGTGCCCAGCTGTAATATATAGTGATGCTCTGGTGATGGAAATTAACTTTTTCAGGGACTATATCATTGCTACATTATGAAAACGATAAGAACATGTTAGCGAAATGGAGTTGCTGGCAGAAGCAGATGCAGAAAAGCAGCATTTATAATGTGAACGAGCATCCTGATCCATTTAAATTTTGCATTCAAAGATAAACCTATTGGAGCAAAGATGACTTTTGACTTAATGTGTGAAACAGTTAAGAACAACAATGATATGATGAAAGGATTCTGTGGATCAGGACCAGCCTTCATAGCTGCTAGGTCCAGAGCAAAAAATATCTTTGCTGGGGCTCCAACCACCTTGGCACCTCCTTCTCACTAGGATGAGAGTTAGCTGTGAAGCACCCAGAAGTGGTGTCACTATTAACCACTTCTGGGAGGATAATTTGAACCTCAAATTTGAAATTTGAAAAAAACCTCAATTCAGATTTCAATTTGAGTTGAAACACCCATGGGTGAGGGAGGGTCATCCACCTGCAATGTTTTGCTTGCCACACTCTCCTCATGACATCTCAACATAGAAGATTCCATGCTGGAGCATATAGGTAATCCAAATACTTCTCCAGTACAGGGCCCAATTTGGTCAAATTGCCCTAAGGACAATCCCATTCTGAATACTAATTGCCCTGTCTCTAAATCCATCTTCACCCATTCTTGTGATATCAAGGAAGAAATAGAGGTAGAGAAGATCCACAGTGTGTGCTTTTTTCTAATGACAAAGGTTTGGACTGATACCAAGCAGAAAATAGGCTTCTGGCATTGGCAGGGTGAACAGAAAGAAATATGAACATGAGTACAATAAACCATGTTAATGAAGGAATTATTCTCCCTTCACATCCATCAGTCTTGAAAGACTATCGTATCGTGCTTGATGCTGTATGCGAAGCACAAAGGCCTGGGTAGATTTATATGCGGGATAGGCTGTTACCCAAGCAGCAAATCCACCCCCTCCACACAACTGAAATAGTCCAATGGAACAGCAGAGCTGATATGATTGATTCCAGCTGGCGTCGCAGAGCTGGGCTAAGGACAGGAGCTCACCCTGTCTGTGGGGACCCAGGTCTCGAACCCTGGCTTACTGGTTAACAAGCACAGTGTCTTAAACACTTGCGCCACCCTCGCATAGGGCTTTTTAAAAAAAAAAATTAACGTGGCAACCCATTTTTGCAAAATTATTTCTAACCCTCCTACATGATGGACATGTATTTGAAATGTACCTCTCTTTGAGTTTTACAACATGGGGAGCAAATGGAAATAGAAAAACTACATTGAAGTGACATTTGGCTCACACAGTTCTTTTGGAATTCATTCACTCTCCCACAGGACCAAGATCTCCTTTAATGGAACACATTTACAAATTTAAAGTTTCTGGCATTTTACGTGCTATACAAATGCAATCCATGTTGACAATGAATTACTTCTGCAGAAAGATGAACGGTTAGATAATTACAGAAGGAAAGGTAGCTTCTTTTAAAAAAAAGAAACAAAAGAGCTTGAAATCACTCTTGAAATAATTATACTTGCTATTCCTGCCCCCTTCTTATCTGGAAAATCTGGAGTAAAAAGTTAGGAGTGTAACACATCCTTCCTCAGTGTTGCATGTTTGGATGTGGAATATTTAGCCCTGAAGTCGAATAAACAATGAAAATATTCTTTACCCAGCTTGTAATTAATCTGTGGAACTCCTTAACACTGGATGTGGTGAGAGCACCTGGCCTAGATACCTGTAAAAGGGGATTGGACAGATTTACGGAATCTGTAAAAGGGGATTTGAAATTTTACAGATTTATGAAATCTGTAAGATTTATGGAACCTATAAAAGGGGATTGGACAGATTTAGTTTATAAACCCCGTTGGTTATATGCAATGTCCTGGTTCTAGAAGTAGGCTATCTCCAAATACCAGATGGAAGGCAGTGGCAACAGTTATTTTAATATGTGCTGTCTGGGCATTTGGTGGACCACTGTGAGATACACAAAGCCAGACTAGATGGGCTTTGGCCTGATCCAGGCGGGTTCATCTTATGTTCTTATGAATAGATCATTCCAAAACTCAGTTTTCCGTGGTTTTTAAAGCTCACCTTTCCTGTTGCAATGCAGAAGGGGAACTCGAACATGGATGAAGGGAACCACAACTGCAATTCGGGCATGCAAAAATCTGCTGTCTTCATAGTACTGTGGATTAGGAAACCCCAAAAGTAAGAAAATGTATTGAATCAAGACATGGGCTACAATCCTAACCCCCACGTAAGCCAGCCTGAGGACTGCCGTAAGTCCTGTGCTAACCTGAGGGTGTCACAAAAGTGTAATAAGACACTTCTGCCCTGGCAGATTACAGGCATAGTGCACAGGCATATGGCGACCTCCCCACATCATTATGGAAAGTTAGGCCAAGTGAGTTAAGCCGGCCTAAATTTCTTAGGATTGTGCCTATAGTGTGCTCTGAACATTAAGAAGCCCCAGCTGTGTGGTTCCAGCTGTGTGGTTTGAGAAATGTCACATCCCCTACAATCCAGAGTAACTACAGGAGCACGTAAGAAACATTACGTGTACCCATAGTTATTGCGCCACCTAGTGAAAATCTATGGAAAATTCATATTGCAATCCAGAGCAAATTGTTCTTACACCAGAGAAAGGACTCCCTGTGGTTACTCTGGATTGCGCCCATCTTCACTTTATGGGATCACAAAGACCAGTGGCATAACTAGATGGGGTGCAAAGCAGAAAGTTTTGCAGGTCACCTCATCATAGCATGCAAACAGCCCCTCCTCGTCCCTTTTGGAGCCATTCTGGATGGCAGTAGCAAAATGGAGGTGAATGCTGGAATAGCTCTGAAGGGATGGAGAAGGGGTGGCTTGCACTTTGTGGTTTTTTCCCCTGAAAAAACTTCATGCTTTACACACCTCCAGCTATGCCACTGACAAAAGCTACCAAGATTTTGTAAACTCTCTGGAAAAAGTATTTCAATTTAGCTTGAATAGTGGATATTGAATTAAATTGAAACATTGTAATCCCAGCAGAGTGATGGGTTCCCCTCCTCCAACTTCCTTGAAGGTGTCTGAGATATTACAGCTGAAATAAGTAATTAACATAAATTACATGCTTACCAGTCAGTATTATCTAGTGTAAAATTTCTTCCCTGGGTTTCTGTCACAATTTGTCATTTGAAAGCATGAACAGTGACAAAAATAGAATATGATTTTTGACTGTGGCGCTACCCTTGTCAAAGGAGATCGCGTAAGGGAAGACTGTGCTTGTTTCATATTAATTCTCTATATAGGATATTAGATTTATATACATTATACACACATATGATGGAATGGAATTACATCTCCAGGTCTTGTTCCATCCCCTGTGCATTTTTCAGCATAACAAGGACATGGCATCCAAGTCTTGATTTATTTAAATGCATTTCAGCCTCACCTTTAATGGCATATCAAAAAAAAAACCCTACTAAGTATAAAATAATAAAAATGTAAATTTTGTAGCATCACAGAAATAATAATCAAATACTTAAATTAACAGTTAGAAGAAAATGCCAACATTATTAGTAGTGGCACAGAGAGATTTTGGGCGCAATCCAGAGTAACTATGGGGAATCCTTGCTCCAGAGTAAGAACAAGTTACTCTGGATTGCAAAATGAATTTCCCATAGGTTTTCACTTGGTGGTGCAGTAACTACGGGTGCACGTAATGTCTCTTATGTATTCCCGTAGTTACTCTGGATTGTAGCTTTCTTTCATTTTTTTAAGCTTCTGAAAGAAAATGGTTTTTATCTTCCATTTGAAGACAACATTTTAAGGAAACAGCCTCCCCACTGAAATTACACTGTTCCTTTGGTACCCACTACATGGGTGGTGGCCACCACATAGGCAAGGACTTCTGTACCTAATTTAAGGACCAGATAATTTGATGTGGATTGATAGTGTTGGTCCCAGATTGTCCATGCATGCAAACAGGCTACACAAGTATGGAATCTTTTCAAATGCCCTGGTGAATATGCTTTGAGTGCTGAGGGGGGATAAGTGACCATGGGACGCAATCCTAATCAATTTAGGCTGGTCTAACTCACCAGGTATATCTTCCCATGGTAGTGTGGGGACATCAGTGTATGCATGTGCACTGACCTCACACACCCAGGAATGAGACAGAAGCAGCGGTGTGCTTCAGGGGGATTCTCACAGGTTCTGTAGAACCCTTTGCTAATGAGCGCCTGGTTCTGAGAACCAGTTACTAACAGGACATATAACCTTTTGTTCTATGGACATAGAACCTGTTGTTAATTTAGGTTATTAGGACATAGAACCTGTTCTTAATTTATCTGAATCCCACCACTGGGCAGAAGTATCTTACTGCAATTTTGTGACACCCTGAGGTCAGCACAAAACTTATGCCGGGGTTTAGGCTGGCCTAACTGGAGATTAGGATTATAGTCCAAGATCCAGTTCCCCTGTATGTACTACACTGTACCTAAAAGTAATGGGTTGGATCCAGATCTTGGCTTTGATCATAAGATCTGTTTGAGCAGTTACAGTGGAATCTTTGACTATTTCATTTTCAGACACAAATCCCCAAGCACCTTCACAAACTGCTTTCTAAACTTAAGGAAAAGAAAGATGCCAACACACACAAAGAAATTAAATCAGATATTTTAAATTTTTCTTAACTGTAAAATTAATATGATGTGTTTTAATTTATTATATTGGTATGTTGTTAGCCACCTTGAGTCCCACTTGTGGGAGAAAGGTTGGGTATAAATTTGAATAAATAAATAAATGAATCATTCATTGGGCACATCCAAGAGAAACTTCAGATCTGAGCAAAATCTTTGCACGACTTGCAGAGGAATTGCGGTAATGCAAAAAGCACTCCACAATGACAATCCTAAACATGCTCAAAATGGGATTGATGTCCACCAAACTTCTCTGCCTTCAGCTTCAAGAAGGGAAGTGCTTTCTCTTCCATGCACAAAGGAGAAAATAAAGCAGCACACATCCTCATAATATTTCTGGAGGGAAGCCTGACATTTTTTTTATCCAATCCCAATATGTTTGGATGGTAGGCAACACTTATTTTCTTGAAATGAAAAATAAACAAAGCAAAAGGGGAAAAATGTTGTGCAGGGAAAAACTGGTATGAGACAGTACTATGGTTTTCTACCTCGTTCTCTATAACTCTTCTCCCTGTTTCTCCAATGGAAGTGTGTATTAAGCCTTTCAATAAAGGTCAATATATTCACTGTCCTGTGTGTTGGCTAATTCATAGCCGTGAACAGGAAAGACCTTTCAGACTTCAGTCGTAACAGAGTCTGTGATGGTTTCTCACATTTTGAAGGAGAAAAAGGAAATTTGAGATGAAACGACAAAATGCTACCCTTTCCCAAAAATGGGAGGGTTTGTTTTCATTGTGATTATAGTCACAGAAACACTATCCTGTCAGAGCTGAAGCTTCCATCTTGCTCGTAATAATTAAAAATAAATAATTTATATTGCTGCTGATTTTTCTGGAAAATACAGTATGCTCTTGGTGTCCCCAGGGGATCTGTTCCAGTCAGCGGTGAAGCATGCATGTGGTGAAATGTGCCATGGACATGAACTGGAGGGTGGGTGCAAGAGCATTGAGATGCAGTTAGAGTGTATGTGCCCTCTCAGAAGTCAGTTGGATGAAATTGTCTGGCTTACTGCTAAATATACCCTCATCTCCAACTGCTTCCTGACTGGGGAAGCAGTTGCAGGACGTGCGTCTTCTCAGCAAACAGTCAAGCAATTTGTGTCTCCATTTGTTTGTGGGCTCGTCTGACTATTATTCACATTATGGACTCAGCCACAGCATTTGAGCCTGTTATGTGCTGAGGGAATGTGTTGAGGGAACGTGCTGAGGGAATGGCGCCATGGGT
Source organism: Cryptoblepharus egeriae (assembly GCA_030015325.1). NCBI lineage: Eukaryota > Metazoa > Chordata > Lepidosauria > Squamata > Scincidae > Cryptoblepharus > Cryptoblepharus egeriae. Next base: position 19,057,471 of record JAREYC010000004.1, on the reverse strand, counting down.
GGGCCAAGAAGTAAGGCATTACAGTCAGGTTGTTGGAATTCCCAGTTTCAGAAATATGCACACACATCACAGCTGTACCAGCCAAAGCTCGTAAAAAGCTGCCACAGCCAAAGGTCACATTCGTGAAAGCTGACTGTCAAACAAACTGTAGAAAAAGCCAAGAGGCGAGCAACAAAAGGGCAATGTGAACTTCTATTGGCAGAACGTTCATCTGTTTTGGCATCACTTCCAAAAAGCTCTTGTCTTGTCTGCTGCACATCAAGTGGCAGAAGGAGGTGGGCAAAAACTCAGTTATCTCCAGGGCCAGGCAGTTTCACACGAGTGAAATAAAGTCTTAAGATATTCTGGTGCCAAGCTATTTAGGCTTTAAAAGTTAAAAACAGACCTTTAAGCTTACCCTAGGAAAAAGTATTAACCGTTGCAGAGAATAAAGTAGTGAAGGTGCACAGGTAGTGTTTCCATTTCCACAGATTATTCGTCTATGGATCTGGCTCAATGCAAGCCCCTTGGAAATGAGTTGAGACAGACTTGTGCCAACCAGAGTCCTCTGAAGGTTATTGGGATTGATCTCTGGTCACCTCCCAAGGTCTTTCTGAAACCCTCAGCGGTTGCACACATCTTCACATAGACTAACTCATAGAGTAACTAGGAGTAACAAGAGGAACTACTAGAGTAACATAGTTACTCCCATACAGTAACTACGGGAGTTCTTACGTCGACATGAAACATTTACATCGATGTAGTTATGGTGCCACCTAGTGGAAACCCGTGGGAAATTCATAGAACAATCCAGAGTACATTTTTCTTGTGTCGACTGAAGAGGTCCCATAGTTATTCTGGATTGTGCACTTAATGTGCTTCAGAATGGCCATGAGGGCTAAAAAGATGCTTCTGTAGTCATCAAGAAAGTAATTGAAGTTTCTCCATCAGCCATCCGAATGATCTTGGACCAGAGCAAAGCACTGGATAAGTGGTGCACTCAAAATCAAGATGTGTGAGTAGAAAATCCCTACTTGACTAGTTTGATATGGTTTGTGCAAGAAAACCAAAGTAGTAAAAGATTCACGATTCAGGTTTTGTGAGAGATGAAAGAGAAAGTCATGGGGGCCCACGGCATTCCTGGAGGAAAAAAGGTAGGAGACATTTAAAATAAAAGAAATTCCTTTTTCTTTTATTCTTGTTTCCCACTTCTCTAAGCTTACAGGACTCTCTTCTTTTTCTTTTCTTTGTTTATTTTCAGTATTTCTTAGAGAACCAAATTAACCAAGAAAAAGGAAAATGCATTTTGTTTCTAATCCTTCGTGCAGAAGGAATGAATGGTCATAATCATGCCAAGAGATTCTTGGAATCAATTTCATTTTAAATCTTAAGATCTTTGAAATCAGATGCTTGAGCAGACATTTGGCCTGAAAATACATTGTAGCATGCTCAGCTAATCTCTGGGTTGTGACTGCTCTACACGGAGCTGTAAAGAATTTTTAGTACCTAATAATATTCTTCACTGACTCAAAAATCTGTACTAAATTGACAAGTGGGATCGGTGGTGGTGGAGAGGAGTTCTAATGAAGAAGTGGAGGCTGGAGTTATTTTACAGATGCGGTGTCAGAGGAAATCCTTGCAAGGTTGCAAGGCAGGATGGTAGAGGTTTAGCCTTTACTATAGACTATAGACTAGAAAATTCCAGGCTTAAAGCCCTGCTTAGTCATGAAGATTCCTTGGGCTAGTCACTACCAGCCTCACCTCACCTTTACGAGGTTGTTGTAAAGGCTAAAAGACAGCTGGAATCACATACAAGAGCCAGCTTCACTAGTCCTTGGGGCCACTCTATCCCTGTCCACTTTCCATTTCCCCCACATGTCCCCTACTCCAAAAACTCTCCCAACATCCACAAACACAAACACATGCAAACATACCTGTGCTAGCTAGTGCAGGGTCTGGATGTAGGGTTGCAGACCAACTGCTCTTGAGTAACTACAAGCTGGATGTAGGGTTGCAGACCAACTGGCTCTTGAGTAACTACAAGCTACATTTGCAACACTCTGAGCTGGTATTGAGGGCAGCCATGCCCCCTCAAGTACAAGGTAGGATTGTGCTGTTAAGTGACACAATTTGAGTGACAGCAATGGAGTGATGGCTGCAAATCCAGCAAGTTGCTATTTTATTTTAAGATAGAATATTGTTAACATTTTGTCTGAGGGGTTTATGCTTTATGACATCCCCAGGCCAGCATAAGAGTTGTTCTGAGATTTAGGCTGGCCTAACTGGAGAGTGAGGTTGCAGCCTTACTCTCTTAGAAATGTTATTTTCGTGAACATTTATTGTTTGCACTTCATAAGACTTGTTTCAATTAACTCATAAATTAATCATGATAATTTCAAAAATAATTCATATTTTCTTCAGTTATAGTCTTTTTTTCCTTTCTCAAGTCCAAGGCTTTAATCTGGTTTGTTTTTTCCTGATTATTGGGAACTTATCTGAGTAGTAAGGTATTTCTCAAACTGTGGGATGAGACCTTCTCCCAGTGTCCCATGGGGTTGTTGTGATCTCATGTCTTGGTCCTCAATGTGATGCTCCTTCTTGCACTGCGAGGCCTTCTTGGGAGGTGGTGGAAGCCTCTCCTAGGAGGTTGTGGAAGCCTCTCCTGTTCCAACAACTCACTCTGTTGGTCACTGTGGGCTTCAGAATAACCTACAGAAGCAACCAGTTGCAGACACAACTTTGGTTTGATCAGGAATCCACTCTGGTTACTTCTAGCCCAAAGAGCATAGACCTCTAACAGCTCCTTCCATAATCATACTTGCTAAATATTTGATGGTAGTGAGGTCATGCACTTTTCTTTACCATTCCCTGTTTGTATGAGTAAATTATGCAGGAAGTATAGCTGCTAAGACAGTTTAAGATGTACCTTTTACAACTGGTTTGTTTGTATCAACTGCTTTATGTTTCTTTCCTCCGCTCCAAAAATTTAATTACTTAGCAGCCTGATTTGGATAATTATTGGATGCTAAACACATCCAGGAGAGGCTTTATCATGCAAAGAATGAATGCAAATGTCGGCTCCACGTACAAAATATTAATTAAGCCATTTGCTGCAGTACACAATAAATATGCCAGATGTTTAAATTATTGTTTGAATCATTCTAAATGTACAAGGAGAATTTAATGTTTTTTCCTCTTCCTTGTCAGTTCTATTTTGAATACATACAATGTTGTTTTTTCAAAGGTAGCCTTACCCGTAAATCATAGAAAACTCTCATTAATAAGCTTAAATGTTCCAGCCAGCTTAGATGTTACATTTCCTATTTGCACTATTCATAATGTAAATATTTAATTAAAAACAATTGTTGAGGATGGAAGTGCTTAAATTTAGATATACTTTTATAAGACGGGGATAAGGCCTTTCAGTTCACATTTCTTGCAATGAGGGGTTGTTGCAGACATGGGTGAAGTTGTGATCCATAGTTCCTGTCACCAACATACATCCATGTTTACTCTGATTTTGCAAGAACATGTGAATCCTTGATGCCAGATGTGATGATGACCACCTGGAAGGGTTCTACAAGCTGCCCATAGAACAATTGCCTACCTCACAGGGTTGTTGTGAGGATAAAAAACTATGTAAGGTGCCTTGGGCATTAGCATGGGAAAGGCTGTGTATAAATTTATTTGTTTGTTTGTTGGTCCAACTTTGGTATCCATCAGGAGTCCATTCTGGAACCCTTGCAGATACCGAAATCCACAAATACTGGAGTCCCAATTTAAAGGTTTTAAAATAAAACTGTGTAAAATCAGGTTTCCTACCTTGGCGCAGCAAAACCATGCTGTTTCCAAGACTCTTGGGTCTAAAAAGAGCTCACTGGATCTGTGCTGCATCCAGCTACTACATGGGACTAAATGCTCAGAATAAAATTATTCCATTACATTACTTTACATTCAGCCCCCTCATGGCTGATTGAAATATAAACCCAAAGCTATTATTTTTAGCCCTCAGAGCTTTGGAAATGGCACAATTTTCACATGCCAAAATAGGAAACCTGATTTTTTTCACATTTTTAAAAAAAACTTTTAAGCCTTTAAATTGGGATCACAGTGTATATAGTGAGTCAAATTTGTGACATTTTCTGAATTAACTCCTTTAGCATCTAAATGATTATTAAACTTCTACAATCTTTGTACCGCTTCAGAAGAAATGCTGGTTTGCATAAAGGAACTACTCAACACTCTTTGCTAATTAACAGACCAGAAAGCAAAAACCACGCATATCATTGAGAGAAGGGTTTAATCCGATTCATCTGGATACTGAACCATCCAGATATCTTTTTAATTGAAAAAAGCGTAATCCTCTTTTAAAACCATCTAACAAGCTTGTGTTTTTAGTATTAGTGCTAGCAGTGGCGTCACCAGACTGGTTCAGCTGTTGTGGGCCGGAATGGCTGGCTGAGGCGCACTGCGCAGAGATGCACTGCCTATGCGCAGTGTGTCTCTGCACAGCCATTGGGCCCTTGTACCTTGTACCCACCACCTTGTAGCATTGGGCCCTGCTACACCACCTTCGGAGCAAGACTTCTGGCTGCGCAGAGACGCACTGAACATGTTGGACATGCGCAGTACGTCTATGTGCAGCTATTCTGCCTATTGCAGCAAGAAGCTGCTGCTCAGCCTCCCAAGCGAGTGCGAATGGCTGCACAGAGGCCGCACAGAGGAGCAGGCTGTTCCTTCTTAGAGAAGGATGCCCCTCAGGCATCAGAGTTTTCACTTCAGAAAATAAGGCTGCAATCCAATATAATTTTCTTGAAAGTAAGTACAATTAAATGGGTAGACATGCATGCATAGGACTTTGCTGTTTGGTCTCCTGTTCCACACATCCAAACACAGCACAGGCCAAGCAAGAATGGGTTGAAACAAGTTAGAATTTATTGCAAAGAAATGCACTCACTCTAAGTCTGCAGTTCCCAAATGTTTTTGATTGGCAGCTCCCTTGACCTGATTTTTTGTATGGATGAGGGAGAGGGGAGAGATCATAGGATTGGGCTGCTAGTGTACATAGTTTTTTTTTTTTGGGGGGGGGGGAGGATACCATCTAATAATTATATCATCCATCAGGTTTGTACTTAAACCAGCTCAGCCATTAATTTTATAGCACAAGCTGCAAGTTATAAACTTATAAAATCGAGTTTATCAAATTATTCTGAGATCCTTCTACACAGCTTGTTGATTCTATCAAATTATCCAGCCCTTTTTATCAAGTTGTGCAGCTCAGTTCAAATTGCATGCAGTTTATTTATACTGCTTATTACAGTATAAGTTACATTATTTCCTATTATAGTTCACCATTCATTAAATTACAAAACTTTGCGAAATGAAATTATTTATTTATTTATGTACTTATTTACAATACACAAGTTTTGTAATAAGTTTGTAATAAGTTACAAGCTTATACAATAGAGTTTATTGAATTATTATGAGATCTTTCTACACAACTTGTTGATTCTACCAAATTATCCAGCCCTTTTTTTAAATCAAGTTGTGCGGCCCAGTTCAAATTGCATGCAGTTTATTTATATTGCTTATTACAGTATAAATTACACTCTTTCCTATTATATTTCACCACTCATTAAATTGCAAAACTTTGTGAAATGAAATTGTATATTGTATCAGTTTACAAAAGGTACTCATCAAAACCCATTAGGTGTACAATAAATTTCTTGATCCCTGTGGATTTGCAGGCAATAAGGAGGGAAGCGTCCCCATTCAGATTCAGAGAAAATTCTATTATGGCTGCATTGGATGGTTATAGTACGTAGAAGAACTTTGCATCATTTTTGCATAGCATTAGCAGCACCGCTAAATGGTCAGCGGTGGCTCCTATCAGAGTTTTCATATGAAGGTCCAGCACTGATAGCCAAGAGCATAACAAGAGCGGGATGATGCAATGTGCTGCCTATCCCGCTCATCCTCAGAGCCATTCCAGGCAGTCAAGGCAATGGACAGGAGATGCTGTTTGGTTCAAGTGACTGTGCTTTGCTGTTGCTGCTCAGAATGGTTTTGATGGAGCATGGGAGGAACTGCTTACACAGCACATAGAGGCACCTGCAATACTTACCATTTTGTTCTCTCTCCAGCTATTCTACTGCTGATGGATGTGACAGAAATGCAAAAGCTATCTGGATTCTGGTCCCACTTCTTTTTGCCTCCAGAGATTAAAAAAACAACTGAATTATTATGACAGCTGCTGGCAAGTGACAGCGCTGTCTGTGAAAAGAATATGACATGTCAGCTCCGGCTTCACATTCTTGTGAAGACCTACATACTCACTTTTCCACAAACCAACTTACTATGCCCAAATTGTATATTTTCGTTTGCAGTTTTGTTTGCATTGTGATTTTTAATTTTATTTTATATTTGCAAATATCATGCATCTTTCCAAATGGTGTATATTTGATCCCCAGCGGCTGTTTGTTCATTTATTTAAATATCAGTTTTAATACATCTTAAATTAATCAGGAGAAAAGAAACAAGAATGACTCCAAATTCCATGTAATAACGACCCTAGATTTTGTTTTGTCTCTGACTCATTTAGGGCACAGAATAAGTAATTCCTCAGTAAATGCCATCATCGTGTCCTGTTTGACCGATGTTATTAACACAGAATGTCTAGATGGGGAAGCCCTAGAGGCAGTCCAATAACAAGAGGACTGAACTACTGACGCACAAATATTGAATAAGGACACAGACTATCAAACCCTATTGGCAGTGTTTGATTGATGGGGGTTTGAGGGGGCCTATCCCCTTGCCTTTTTTTACAAGGTGTGGGGGAGTATGATTTTCTTAAAATGTGAGCAATTTGGGTGTGCTTGTGAGATCATAGCAGATTTAACCTGCCGCTTGCAACATACTGTATTTACTCAAATCTAATGCTGACCTTTTCCGGCCAAATTTAGGACTATATCCTAAAGTGAAATTAAGCCCCTTACTCCAGAGCAGTTAAGATGATTTTCCATAAGATAACACTAGAGGGTGATGTAACTGCATGGACCAGTAACTGCTATGGATTTTGCCATTAGTCTCCAAAATCAGGATGTTCATTAGATTTGCTGGTTAATTAGATTTGAGTAAATGTGGTGTTTTGATTACCGTATTTCCCGGCTTATAAGACGCACTTTTTTCCCTCCCCAAAGTGGGGGAAAATGTCAGTGCATCTTATAGAGTAATAGGGCCAATCCTGGAGCACTCCCCCCCATCATGTCATATGTCGTTGGATTCGTATTGAAGAGCAGAAATCAGTTTTGAGATAACGCCTTCCTATGAAAAGTTATGGCCAAAAAACCAAAAAACAAAAATATAAAAACAAAAAAACGTTTTTGGCAATTTTTAAAGCGGGTACAAATTTTGGTCCCTGCTGCTCCATGCCTGTGCATCCCTCACTCTTCCCTATCTGTCTAGATCCCCTCACCTTTCCCTACCTACCTGGAGACCCCACCCCCAACTTACCTATCTTCCTGGACCATTTGCAATGAGATTTGTGCAAAAGTCACAAATCCCTGACACTAGAGATGATGAGTTTTTGGGGTTTCCAGAAAATTAGAAGACTTCTTGAAGCTTAAAGTCTTTCCTCATTTGTTAATGAGCAGTGATAATGGTTCTTAATACCACTGTTGATTTTACATGGTTGAAATATTATTTTGCTATATTTTATTAAATATATTAGTACACCATTTGGTTCAGAATTTTTTTTTTCTCGTTTTGCTCCTCTAAACTTTGGTGCGTCTTATGGTCCGGTGCGTGTAATAAGCCGGGAAATACGGTATAAGTATAGGGTGCGCATTAGACTTGATGGCAGATTAGATTTGAGTAAATACGGTAATTTGAGTACAGTATGCCTTCAGTATCTCCAGGGCATCTGTTCCTGGACAACCCCCCCCCCCCCCACCCAATAGATATTGAATTATGTGAATAATATGTGGCTGGGCCTCAAAGGCTGGATTTGATGGGCTTTCTGATCATGTCCATCTGACCTTCTGAGGTATCGTACCTCAGAAGGGTTCTGGATGAGTCTGGAAGTCTCTGAGTCCCTCCAGCCACAGGCTCGACATCCAATCCGCAGCTATTGACATTCACAGATGCCAAATTCACATGTGAAAAGCATGACCCACTGAAATTAGTAGTTGCTGCACAAGAGTGCTGTATTGATTCTGACTAATCTCTAAGGAAGAAGCAAACATAGATGTCGGGGAAATTTGCATGGGAAATGGGTTCATCTTCCTTTCCTTCAGCGTAAACACTTAATAGCCTTCCCTGAAGCATCAAATTAGCCACTATCCTGGATTAGATGGCTCTTTGGTCTGATCCAACAAGGTCTATATTATTTTTATTTTCCAAATTTTTGCAGCAGGCCAGAGAGAGGACACTTCATCCTTGCTGTGTCTGGCATGGAACCAGTTGAAGCAACTCAGAGGAACACTGCAGACCTGTTGTCTTATGAAGATTGATGGCTACCAGTGGAGCCATTATTACCTGAAAAAGATGCATTATGCATTGCTGATCACCAACCATATAGTGACATAAGTGTGCTTTCCAAATTAGAAAAGCTGCAATGTGGGGCTTCTAAGAGTGCAAAAATAACAATGGTTGGGTGCGCCCAGTGGTGTTACAGTACGACATCATAACATGGACAAGAATATTTTAAAAGATGTTCCTCTTGGGATAGTGCATTCTGACAATAACCTGACTTCTTAAACAACACTGGCATAAGTTTTAGGTTTCTTTTTGATAGAAATCCAACTGTATAAGAAAATTCCAATAATTTTATAAGACAGTAAAATAAATAACCTGATGGTTAGAAAGCAAGCATTTTGCAAAAGTTAAAACAAATCTGGAGACATCAGCAGTTTTGTGAGGAAAATTATGTTTAGCCTTGAAACATTTTTAATAACATAAAGCAATGGTCCTCAAACATTTGCCCCCAGGGACCAGTTCTGTGGAAAAAAGTTTTTCCAGGGACCAATAGTGGCGGGTGGGAGGAAGGAGAGGTGACAACCCCAAGAGAGGGTGGCTTCCCCACCCAGAGCACAGTCACCACCTGCTATAAATCCCCATTATAATAAATTGAGCTATTAGATGCAATCCTAACTACACTTTCCTGGGAGTAAGTACTATTGAATGCAATGGGACTTGCTTCTGAGTAGACATGCTTAGGATTGCACTGTAAGCTAGGTTACTGTGGATAGGATTGCAGGTGAGAGTCCAATCCTATGCATGTCTACTCAGAGCAGAGATTTTCAACCTTTTCAGTGCAGGATCCCATCCTATTCACTCTTACTGGAGAGTAAGTCTCATTGACTTATTTCTGAATAGACAGGCATTGGTTTGGGCTCTGAGGCTGCAAGCTTAACCACACTTTCCTGAGAATAAGCCCCATTGATTATATCCATCCATCCCATGCGCATCCTATCCTTCCTTACTGGAAGAGTGTAAGCCCAATTGTCTATAATGGTATTTATGTCTGAGCAGACAGGGAATGGACTAGGTTCTGAGGTTGCAAGCCTATGTACATTTACTGGAGAGCAAGCTCCATTGACTCTAATAGGGCTTGTGTCTGAGTAGACCTGCCTAGGTTTGGTCTGGTTCCTGCAAGCAGAGAAATTTGCTTTGGAGAACTGCAGGAGAAAGGAAAAGGTAGATTTTCCCCTTCCTGACCAGGCAGTCCTTGGGTTGCTGGTCTTTTGGGTTCAGTTCTAGTCTCAACAACCCTGTGAGGTAGGCAAGGTTGGGAGTGAGTGATAGGAAGCATCCTGGCAGAGAATAGGGTGACCATATTATATCACAACCAAAAGAGAGGTCAAGGGCCCTTCAAAATGTAGGACACTCAAGAAAATGAAGGACATGGGAATACAAAAGCTAAAGACATTGCCTTTATGTGGTTAATTTAAGTCTATATGTATTACTATATTATAAACTATTGTATGTAATTTATTACATATGGCAGGCTGGTGCAGTGGTTCGGGAGTTAGATCCCTGCTCTGGGATCTTGACCTCCCATGTCACAATCTAACTCCCGAACCACTGCACCAGCCTGCCATTTCTCCAACCACACAACAACCCAACCTAATCCTACCCAACTGACCAGCTAAACATGCTCTGCTGATGCAACAGGCTTTCATAGTCCTGCAAAAGCACTTTAAAGTGCTCTGCAACAGTGCAAAGGTTGTTCAGGCTGTTGGGAAGTCAGAGTCTTCTTACCTGTCTCAGCAGCCAAGCAACATCTTCCAGAGCAGATAAGTTCAGTGAAGAGGCAGTTAAATGGAGCAGGGCAGGCAGTGGTGTAATTAGGGTGACTTAGCCTGACATAGTTTTAGGACATGTCCTCTTTTCCAGCCTTGTGTCCTGGAAAAATCGTCATTGTCTTCCTTTTTTGCCAGCAGGCAGCATATAGCCTTCTTGCAATTAATAAATTATATGCAATAAATAACCGGTACATATAATATTTTTAAATTTAATAATAAGTAATATAATATATTAATATATTATAATAATAATTAAACACATGAAATAAATATATGAGAATGTTTTAGCTTTAATTTTGTTGTGTCCTACATTTTTTCTTGGGTTTCCTAAATTTTGGAAACACCTTGTCCTTTTTTTGGTTATGGTATATGGTCACCCTGGGTGTAATTAGGAAAGAGAAAAGTGGCAGGAAGTGAGGTGAGGGCAGATTGTGGCCCAGGAGGTGGACAAGATTTGCAGTGCCAGAAGAAAAATGTCTGCTTACCCCAAGAAGGCCCTCAGATCCTGAAAACCTCTTGTGGGATGTAGCATGACCTGTACCACTGCCACGGTATTGACAGTAATGTAGAACACAATCCTAACCACGTCTACTCCAAAGTAAACCCCATTGTGTTGAATGGGTTCTTACTCCAGGAAAGTGTCTTTAGGATTGTAGACCTGGGTAAGATGGTGTTCCTTTTAAAGTCCAGTCACATCCTTCCTTAGACTTCTGCCCTATATCTTGTTAATTTATCCAAATGTGATGACATCCACATCTGTATCCCCAGAAATGCACATGCTGCCTCAGCACTAGTGGGTTTGTCGAAACTATATTCCTTCTTTACATATATAAAGTGCTGAGGCAGCATATGCAATTCCAGGGATACAGATGTGGCAGAATTCTAAGGAATGATATATAGATATAGATAATGGGGATTGAATTTCATTTTATTACCCAAGCTTGCTTTCTTGCTACATGGAAGAAAATAACTTTAGAGTTGGGAGCAATGCAATGATCTTTTTAAATTACCACCCTGTCTCATGGTAATCCAAAAAAATTGTATTTAAAAATGTTTACTTCAGGATGACTATTTGATATGTGATTATTTGGTAATTGAAAGATAGATACATTCTAAATCAGAGTTTAAGGCAGCAATCTTTATCTCCAGTTAGGCCAGCATAAGCCCTGGAATAAGTCCTGTGCTGACCTAGGGGTGACACAAAAGTGCTGTAAGATACTACTGCCCCAGTCCTTTGGGGTTAGATCACTGCACAGGTAGACACCGACCTTCCCCCATATTAGGGAAGATATGCCAGGTGAGTTAGGCTGACCTAAACTGGTTAGGATTGTGCCCTTAGTGCTGAACTGCAGCTCAGGCATATGATGCTGGGATAAGCATTGATTTTGCTTGGAGATTTCCAAGATAAATCAGCAGTGAATTGAATTTCATTTTATTTAGCAACTGAATAGTCAGGGAACATCGAATATCAATAATTAAAATAAAAATAATTAAACTACCGAATCCAAGAGCAAAATTCTGAGACCTATTTGCTTAACAACTCTTGTATTTACATGAGGATGCAGGGCTCTCTTTTCCTTTGATCAAAACATGCTCACTTCCATTCTGTTTTTAATCATAGGTTCATAACAAATTAAAATAATAATTCATTAGTTCTGTGACTGTAGGACATTTATGATGTAAAATCATTAACACAATGGATTGTTTCCTTTTCTTCCTTCCGCTGCTTTCTTATCAATGTAATTAAAAGCCAAAAGAAAACACTTAAAGGTTTCACTGAAATGTATGTGAGCCGCCCATGGAGAGTGACATTTGTGCTGCAGCAAGAATGTGAAAAACAGAACAATACAAAAAACAAGATTATAACATTCATTAGGTACAGTTATATATCACAGAGCTCAGGCTTTCTATTTTACATACCATATTATAATGAAACAAGCTCTTCTTCCTCTTCTTGTTTTGCCTTTCGAATATTCAAAGCTTTCTCCCATTTTAGGCTGTACATTGCTGTAGAAATGGAGGATAAAATAGCTGCTTATTTCACCCTTTTCTTAATTTTGCCATGATAGATTTTCAATACAGAAACATTTTTCCTGCAAGTGAAAACAAATTACTCTCACATGTTGCATTTCAGCTTGTATCAGCATCCATCATAGTGAAGGAAATACGTTCTCCTGAAATCATTTTTGCAAAGGTGCTGAACATCAATGACATCAAATTGTAGTTAGTGGTGAAATGGGACAAAAGAATCCTACAAAATATTGAAGGCGAATTATTGTCAAATATCCTAGAGTCCAGCAATGAAAAGCAAAACCCCACATGTCTACTGATGCACAAACAGTAACATGCAGAGTTCCTTATGTTAATGATGGGAAACATGGAATTGTTATGGAGATAATATTCTCTCTCTCTCTCTCTCTCTCTCTCTCTCTCTCTCTCTCTCTCTCTCTCTTTTCTTGCTGGCTATCCAAAATTGTACTTCTCGTCCAAAATTTATCCTACTCTGTCCCTGCTTAGCATTCTTCCAGCAGCCTTCTGCTCAACCTGCCAGACCAAGCCTACTGCCCCACTGAAGGTACACTATCCCAACCAGAAATAAAATTTGACTGTTATAATTGAACTGCTGGCCTCCCTTGCAACAGGAATCAATAAGATAATAGGTTATGTACAAAGGGATCACCTTCTCTCCTTCTGTACATCTGCTTAAATCTGCAATCAGGCTGCCCAGATCACAGTATTTGAAGCAGTGGTGTATTTGACTGCATTATTTTTAGCTCTCTATCTCTGCTTTTACAGACAGTATTTATTTGGCTAACTTTTGTTAAATAATAAATTATTATTTATTTAAGCTAGCTTTTGCAGTACAGTGTGGGCAACCAATGCCAGTTCTGGCTGTCACTGAGCTCCAGCACTGGTGTTGGCTGTCCTAAACACACTATAAGGCTTGTTTGTGAAAGCTTGCACAGAGTCAACACCATTGTGAGCCCAGCACCAGCTAGGTAAGAGCTCCGGGCAGCAGTGTGGGGTAGGGGGAAGTGTTCCAGAGCAGGGAAAGAAACTGGGGGAGAGAGAAAGCTAGGGCTTTGCAAGATCCTGAAATACATGTCAGACCGGAAGACCTAGTGTGGAGTTTCTCAAGTCTGCACCAGCAAAATAGAACAGATTTGAGAAGCCACATTGTAGGGCTTGGGGCTTTCCCCAGGGGAACACTTTCATCCTCTTCCCCCAATGAGACATCCAGTGGTTTCCTGGAACCCGTTAGAAACAGTGGTAAACACTTTGACAACACTGCTCTGCTAAGTGCTGCAAAGATCAAGGCTGGAAGTTGAATTGATAAAAATGGTGGGAAAAGATTCTCCCTATGAAATTAACGCTAAAATTGATCATTTTATGAATTCTCCATTTTATAGTAAGGTCAAGTGTCTCCCGCAAGTGGCCCTGCCAGTCATGACCAATTCAAAGGATGGTGCTCATCCCCATTACAATACCGAAGAGCCAGGATTGTATGAAAAAGCTTCTATGGTCATGTGACCAGCATAACACCAAAGCACATGGAATGCTGTTACCTTCCTATAACAAAACCAAAACAGCAGGCAGTGCTAAAATAGAGTTTTACGTTTGGAGTGAAATATGACCATGAAGACCAGGAAGCGTTCTTAAAAATGATGTTGCATCGGTGACAATATCACTTTCTCTTCCTTTAACTAACTTTGTGACATGAATTTATCTGCAAGTGGTTTATTTGCTTATTTATTTATGCAGGTGATTTGTTTGGCTCCCCCCAAAGTCTTCCTTTGAAAACAACTTTCAAGATAAAAAGGTTGTGTCGCATTTATTTGCAACATTCCTTATGGGATTTTCTTTTTGTTGTTTGCTCTTACGGTTGAGCAATTTATTGTTTTCTATTCTGTTCCTTATCAGCTGTCGAGAAGGCAAGCCGTTCTGTCAAATGGTGTCTCCATTTTTCTATATCTTCCCATGGTAGTTTTTCTACAAGTTTGGTGTTCTTTCTCTACTGGGATAATTTACGATTTTAACAGACAGAAAAGAGAACATCAAACGGCAACAGAAGGAGGCTAGCCTTCTGAGATAACTTTCCCAAGACAGAATTGCAACTGCTTTTTAGTTGGATAACTGGTGACCTTTATAGAAAAAGCTTACAAACAAGGTGAACATTTCACTGCCAAAACAGGGTCGTGTTTTGTACCCAACTCCCGTGTTTATGTCTCCGCAAATGCAATGTGAAAGCATAAATCTGTCTTATGAATATACCGCATCTTATGAAGTCTTACAAAGTGCCATCTTTTTTACCATGGTAGTATAAAATTCATTTTCTTTCAAAATATTATCTCGACAGATAAGCAGCGTTGGAGTCAAAAGCAATTTACCAATGCCCTTTCAGCTTTGAGGCAAAGTAAAAATACATTAAAACATATGGTGGTGTCTTTTTTTCCTCAGAATGATAGGCCACATGTTTGAACTCCTGAAGCCAAAAAGGAGAACAAGAATTTAAGCCTACATCTGAGATTCAGTGTATTTTGACACTAATTACCAGCACCGCTCATCGTTCTGTAGTCGTGCAAAAAAAAAAATTGCACCTCAAATCTGTAACACAGATTTCAAACCTGAACGTAATATAGATGACAAACCAATCAATTAGATTGATTGGATCTTTGACATATATAAGTAAGTGATGAATGACATTGAAGTGTGAAGACAACATTAAGGCACAGTTACAAACATGCTGGAATCCAACAGCTCTATCATATACCTGTTTTTTTAGGAAGGGGCAGCCCAATCCTATGTCCCTATGGCCCACCAGATTCAGGGGCACCAGAATGGCTCCCATGGCATCATGTGGCCACATGGATGTTGCCAGAGGTCTCCTCAAGGGAAGACATCTTCTTCTAGACATTCGTTCTCAGAGGTCTCCTCAAGGGTATCTTCAGGGAAAGACGTCATCTTCTAGACCAGAGGTCTCCAAATGTTTGGGCAGGAGGGCCACATCATCTCTCTGACACTGTGTCGGGGCCAAAAAAAATTTACATTTCAAATCTGAATAAATTTACATATAAGAATGTATTGGAGTGTATAAGCAAGCTTATAGGGCTTGCTCAGGTGCTGGACAGAGGGATCTTGAGGCTTGTTGAGGGCCGCATCTGGCCCCAGGGCTGGGGTTTGGAGACCCCTGTTCTAGACAATCTAGACATTCATCCTCTTCTGCTAAGTAAGAGCACATAATGGGCACATAATGTGGCTAAGGGCAGAAATCTATAATGCAGAGCTTTCCAACACTGAGGATAGGCTTTAGAGGAGGAGGCCTCTGCCAGTCTCAGAACCCTCGTGGGCCGGTTCCTCTCCATTCTGCCCTCATACCACCCACAATGCCTTCCATACCTCAAAGGCCGCACTGTTACTCACCAGTGTAACTACACCAGCGTTCCCAGCGTAACGTCCTCCTTCTGGCAATTCTATAAAGATGCACTGGAGCTCAATACCACTGCTGTGGACCCACAGGATTGGGGTCTACTTTCCACTATTTTCAGCCACATTTACTACCAGGGAATTGTGCACAGGATTGCACCTTTACTTCCTTAGATAAGGTTTAAGAACCATATTCCAAAGGGGGGGGGGACCCGAGGTGGGGCTTAGATACAGGTCATCCTCAGAACTGATGCTGAACCTAACAACACATAGAAGAGTTTCAGTCTCCAGAAATTGAGGCACTTTAGAGCCCTCCAAAATAGCAAAAGGGTGGCACAGGAGCTGAGTAGCATCAGAAGCAGAAAAAGTTGGCTTCCTTTCACAGGTGGGCCCAGGCCTGTCCCCTCCGGTCCCCGGGGACCAGATGTGCCAAATCCCCTGCCGATGGCGATCCGGTAGCAGCGGTGGGGGGCCATAACTGGGGGGACCGGTACGCTGCAGTTAAAGGCTCCAGCAGCTGGCCTCTGGCTGCTGGAGCAGCAGCCGGCCCCTATTTCTTTTTAAATCTTGCCTGGATCTTACTCCCAGGAAAGTGTTTTTAGGATTTCTCCCTCCTTTCAAGATAGATCCTCTTTTCTTAGCCTGGTGATTACAATCCTAACCATGTCTACTCAAAAGTAAGCCCTATTGTGTTCAATGGGTCTTACTCCCAGGAAAGTGTGGACAGGGTGCATCCTCAGGGAGCAAGGCTAGGCAGGTCTACTCAGAAGTAGGTCCCATTACAGTCAGTGGGTCTTACTCCCAGGAAAGTGTGGACAGGGTGCAGCCTGGGAGCCCAATCCTGACTACTCAGAAGTAAGTAAGTCCCATGACAGTCAATGGGGCTTACTCCCAGGAAAGTGTGGTTAGGGTTGCATCTTCAGAGTCCAGTCCCCAGCCTGACCCTGCACAGGACTGGGTTCTGAGGCTGCAACCCTATCCACACTTTCCTGGGAATAAGCCCCACTGGCTATAATAGTGCTTAATTATGAGTAGACCTGTACAGGACTGGGCTAAGTCACTCCCAGTATTCAGCCCAACTAAACACTCCCTTGCCCCGCCCTCTGAGCCAGCCTGGCCCCGCCCACTTCTGGGGGACCGGTTCTTGGGCCGGGCCAGGCCTACCACTGCTTCCTTTGTGTAAGAAATAAGAAGTGCTATGGGATATATAGTCATGAATTGATGCCCCTGTTGTTATAGATAGGTAACAAGTGTTGTTATAGATAGGTAACAAGTGCTGGCAGGTGTGAACCAACTTGATTAAAAGAAAACATAAAGTCCAGAGCAGCACATGCACAGGGGGACTATGGCTGCAATCCGAAAGACACTTTCCTGGGAGTAAGACCCACTGAACACAATGGGGTTTACTTTTGAGTAGACATGGTTAGGATTGCACCCTATGTGACTGGGTTTTTCTGGACTTGTCCTCTTTTTCAGACTTCTGTCCGGCTGTACTCCAAAAGGGCTTCATTGTCCTCCATTTTGGCTTCATTTTGGAATTTTGCAGTGGTGTGCAGTACCCCATCACGTCATATGTCGTTGGATTTGTATTAAAGAGCAGAATCCAATGCAAAACTCAGTTTTGAATTATCTCCTTCCTATCAAAAGTTAGGTCCAAAAAACTAAAAATCAAAAATATGCATTGAGCTCTATGGGAAAGTGCCCAATATTGTGGCTTTACTCGTGTATAGGCAAATGTGTCATCGTCTGCCAGAAAGGCCAGGCAGAGAGGAATCCAAAACCTTGTCCTCCTTCTGAGGTTTCGGCATCTGGTCACCCTGCACATTTGCCTTATGCTACCTGGCACAGCCTAGCCACAATCAGGCACAGCCCACTGCGGCAAATTACAACCAGTAAGACACAAAGACACTGATTTATCCAATCCCAGATGTACTGCAGCAAATTAAAGCCAACAATATTGTAAAGGAAATGTAACCACCCATTTTGAATTAGAATAGAATGTATTTGAATGTATCCATCAAACTTGGTAGAAGTGCCTGCCCTGGAGGAGGGTTTATGTAAAAAGTGTATGCCTTGTCATCTTGCCTATAAAGATGCTTGATTCCTTTATTCAGGGCTCACATCTGCTTTGGAAAAAATTCCCTCTAGTGGGCCCTACACATGTAGCCCATAAAGGATATTTAACTCTGACACTCTAGTTGACTGCATATTGCATCACCGCGCCACAAAATCTCTTTAATAATGTCAGGAATCTGTGGAAAGAAAGCAGAGCTCCTCAGTAAAAAAAAAAAAAAAAGATTAGTGTACTTCTAAATACATACTAGAGACAGTAATGATGGGTTAGGGAGTATTTCAGAATGTTATGGATTGGAGCTCAGTGTCACCTGTGTTTTCAGTTTTACAGTTTAATCCTATGCATTTTTCTTCAGGAGTGAATCACATCAAAATCAATGGGGCTTACTCCCATATGTCTGCATAGGCGGTGGTGGGATTCAGATAAATTAACAACAGGTTCAATGTCCTAATATCCTAAATTAGCAACAGGTTCTATGTCCATAGAACAAGTTCTATGTCCCATTAGTAACTGTTCTCAGAACCAGGCGCTCATTAGCAAAGGGTTCTATAGAACCTGTGAGAACCCCCTGAAGCCCACCACTGTAATAGGATTGCAGCCTTAGACCATAGTGACCATACAGAATGGAGGACAGAGTGCCTGTACCTTTAACCATTGCATGGAAGAGGAAATTTAGGCAGATTTAACTCAACATAGAAGGGTTTAAAAAGCAGCACCTGCCTTGTTTCCCTCAAGAAAATTAGGCTGTTCACATTTTAGCTGCTATGGATAGCAGTTAAGGGGTTCTCTTGCATCTGCAACCCATAGAGGAGAAATCTCAACCTCCTGCATTGCCTCACCTCTCTCTCTCTCTCTCTCTCTCTCTGGGGCCTATTTACACAGGGCCTGCTGGAGTTTTAAGTATCACCAGCAGCTATAGCTAGAAATCTGAAAATTTGTTTTAAAATGGTATATAAGACCCCTGGAGAGGCTGCTGGCTGAAAACAGTATTAAAATCAGTTGAATACATAAATAATAAAACAGTACTTCTGAATAGGGAATATTTTTAAGTGTTTTCTTCCGTAGCACAAAAAAACACCCCAAAACATTTTTGTACCAGCAATATCAGTGGTAGATGTACCAGCAATATCAGTGAAAACCAGCATTCATTGTATTCATCTAATACTGCAGGATGAGAGAGGGAATATCCCAAAATGATTTCAAAGAGTCTTCTAAGAGCTCCACTATTCTACTTTCAATCAATAGCAATTCCTAAATTTTGGTGGGATTGGAATCAAGACAGTATAGTGCATTGCATTAATTCCTCACAAGATCATGGCTCCTTCTCTTGTTCCTCTTGGCATATTTTAGCACCATTCAGCTCATTAAGTGAGCTGATCATTTTCTCCCAAACCGTTTCCTCCAAACTGTAATACCTCAGCACTGGTGTAATTATCTGCTTCAGGAGCACAGTGTGTTTTCTATTAGGCCCAATTGCTCAATATGGCTTGAAGGAAAATCACTCCAAGTTTTTAATTTGAAGGAATTGCTCTTTATCTTGGAGAAGACAGCAGAAGATGAAATATATTGTCTGTTCTGGCAGCCTTATTATTGCCCCCTGTAGATTGGCCGATTGCATTTTCTTGTTTGCTTTCCGAGGTGCAAGAAAGGCACCGAAAAACCAACAGCTTGTGAACTGACCCTAGGTAGGTTAAAAAGTCATTTATCAGAAGTGGAATTTTAATTGGAGGCCACAAGTCAAGGAAAGAACCACCCAGTGTAGCTTTTAACACCTGGACTTTAATACCCATCAGAAGAAGAACATGCGGTGACAGTCTGTACACTGAGGAGTAAATATTAGCATCCATCTTCATGAAATGATGGACTCACGCATCCCTCTGGATGACTTGATGAATTTAAATCACATTTTCTCTGATGGCTGTAGAGGCTAATCCTAGATTAGCAAGAGCTGCCACACATCTTACATTGTAGTCCTCAGAGGACGGCTTATGATTGATACTTCACTTCATATGTGACTTGCTGTGAAACTGTGTGAACTATTTTTTAAATGAGAGTTTTGTATGGTGACCCAGTGTCTGTAGCACCAGATGTTCGTATCATTTATTAGCACTCCCTGTTTCTTGATGTCAGAGTCCTTTTCAGTTCCATTTACAATCAATCTGCTATTAGAGCATTGGGCAAAGACTGTGCCTACCAAGTTGGCTCTCTCATCCAAAGGCTTCTCCTTTGATATGCCTCCATCTTGCATCCTGTGATATGCCTCCATCTTGCATCCTGTGATATGCATCCATCTTGCATCATGCACCTTGAAATAGGCTAGGCCAGTGATTTTCAATCTTTTAAAAAATCTCACAGCACACTGACAAGATGCTAAAATTGTCAAGGCATGCCATCCGTTTTTGGACTACTGACAGGGCACATATTCTGCTGGGAGGGGGTTCAATATCCCCCAATTGCCATATTATTTCCCTTAATCCTTTATTTATTTATTTATTCATTCATTCATTCATTTATTCATTCATTCATTTAGGGTGCAATCCAGAGTAACTATGGGAAGTCCTTGCTCTGACGAAAGAACAATTTACTCTAGCTTGCAATAAGAATTTCCCATAGGTTTTCACTAGATGATGCCATAACTATGTCGATGTAAATGTCTCTTACATGCTCCCGTAGTTACTCTGGATTGTAGGGTCATTTAGTGCATGGCAAATACATAGACTTATGGTAAATCAGAAGTTAATGTTCCTTGCCATATATTTCAAGAGCCAGGAATTCCACATTGATGTCTGGCTGCCAACTGTTGCCAACAGCCAATTCTTCAGTGTAGTTTGGCTGCCAATTGTTGCTAGTCGTTTGGTTCACACTTTCGTGCTATCCAAGGGGACATGAACGAACATCACACTCCAATCCCATATTAATTAAACCCAGATTAATTTATTTTAATATTAATATTAATTATACCATATTAATAATCCCACAATAATTCCCAAATCCCATATTAATCCCCAAATCTACATATGTGGACTGTCTGTGGTACACTGGTTGAAAGGTCTCTTCTTGTCTTGTGTGCTCCCTAAAGCATGTGATGGGTCACTGTGAGATACATGAAGCTGGTATAGGTGAGCCTTTGGCCAGTTCCAGCAGTGCTGTCCTTAACTGCCTCCACACCTGCTTCCTTGCTATCTCTTCAAACATGGCTAGAGAATGCCTTCATGCCAAAATAACATCCAGCATCGTCTTCATGTAATCATATCACAAGCATAAAGAGAGTTCAACTTAAAAACAGAAAGGAAATGTTCATCAAGAGCTAGATGGCCATGCACATAGCTTCCAGATGTCAGAAAAAAACAATATGCTAAGAACAAATAGAACATTAATTAAAAGCCAGAACAAAGCCCTACCTGCAGGGTGACAATCTAATTAGGGGCAAAGATTTAAAAAGGGGATGAGGGAAAGCTCTTGTAAAAACTACACCCCCAATTCTAAATGATGCACTCATTTAGCAGCATTTGCTCTATTTGGGGTTTTTGGTAGTATGTTCCAATTACACTGAGTTTGCATATGTGTACACTTGCGCCCCATCACATAAAATGAAATTTTATTTAGGGACCAGGAACCACTTAACTTGCTAAAAATGCAGGTGATGTGCAATGCAGGATGCCAAATGACAGATGTGAGAGTTAAGCAATGATGTTCACATCACGATTTCAATGTCTGGAGGGAGAATGGGAACGTGCAGCTTTTTGAATATGAAACTATTCAAAGCCATTTGTTTTGAAGTAGATTTCGTTTTAGGTAAGTGCATACGTTGTTTTTCACAATTGTATCTTCAACACTCACTGTTCATATTTGTCTCTCTTATTTTAAAGGGATGTACTGTTTGCGATAGATTATTTTACATGCTTTGCACAGGAAAGAAGTTAATGCATCACCTGACTTCTCCAGCTGGTGGTTTCATAAAATGCTGACCTCTTGCACTGTAGTTTTGAACCTAATGTTAAATTGGGGCAATTAAATCTTTCTGAACTGGATCTTCCTGGCACTGAGTGGAAGAATATCCTTGTCTTTTTTTCCCTAGCAGCAGGATTTTATAAAGCCTAACAATGACAAAATCAAAATTCTTCCTGATTGGAACAATAGTATCAAGTGTGGTCCTCAGTAAAAAGCAGGCCTCCGTCAGTCGTGAGAGACTACGGTATCGTGCTTGGCGCTTCATACGCTGCATGCGAAGCACGAAAGCCTGGGTTGGATTGTTATGGAGGATAGGCTGTTAGCCAAGCAGCAAATCCCCCCTCTCCATGCCACTGAATTAGTCCAATGGAAAGGCAGAGCCGATATGATTGGATCCAGCTGGCGTCGCAGAGCTGGGCTAAGGACAGGAGCTCACCCTGTCTTGTGGGGCCAAACTGGGTCTCGAACCCTGGCCTGCTGGTTAACAGGAACAGCGTCTTAACCGCTTGCGCCACCCACAGCACAGGTCCTCAGTGTTAAATGGATAAATTAGCTCAACAATTTGTACCCCTCACAAGTGAGATAATGTGAAACTCTCTTATAGATTATTGTTACCCATTCATTCATCTTATTTGTACATTATAAGCCATTTGTTAAATGTTTTCTTGAGAGATGTATATTATTAATATCAGATACAAATATCCTGTGCCTATTATAGAGCTGAATTTCAAACAATGTTCTTTCCTATATGCTTAATATGTTATATTTTTCTCTATTTTTACAGAAATTGTACTTTTTACTTTTCAGTAAAACTATAAAAATTGCATCTTATGGCATAATTGAATATATCTCTCTGTTAATTTAGGTAAGTAGACCATTTTCTGATTAACATCATAGTTCTAAATATTGAACTACTGACTCTTCAATATCAATATCTGTTCAATATCAAGAACTACTGACTGTTGTTGCTGCATTACTGGGGATAAGAAATTCTAATAGAAAATATCCATGAAAATATATTAACAAATGTCTCATTCTAATGTAAAAATGATAACATAAGGAGGAAAAGCCATCTGAAGTTAAGCATTTTCCATTGAATTTGAAGGGAAAGTTAAGAAAATATTTAATATTTTACAATTAAGAAGATTAAAAAACCTCACTGGAACACAAAAAAGGTCCATGGTGTGGCATTTCCCACAGTGGTCAACCAAATGCCTTTGAAAGCATGGTGTAAGAAAGGAGCTTGGAGGAATAGACAGCCCTTCCCTATTAAAAGTAATTGTACTCATAAGGACTTAATATCATTGCTGTGCCAGCTAGCATCCAGTGCACATTGTTCCAATGACAAGGTTAACATCTCTCCCCCCCACCCCACATTATTGCATCATGTCCTGGTCTCTGAAGTGGCCCCAATTTGGAGCCAAATGGAGGGCTGGCCAGGCTGAAGGACCCTTTAACATTCTGTTTGTCACTCCAAATGCCCAGGAAGTGAGTGCTGCACACCCTCTAGCAGAGAACATGGCAAACCTCCAGATCCCCACGCTCCAGCTGCACTACACTGCTGGAGGCATACTCAAAATTTGGATGGGTGAAAATCGTGACACTAAATAAAAATGCATAACATTGATTTCCTGCACTGCTCAGTTTTGTTTAAAACTCCTGAAATCTGAAAATACACTTTTAAAAAATTAATTATATAATGGGGAGGTGCATGGGTAAAGACTGTGTCTGCATCTGCTGACACCATACTATTATCACCTTTGTTTTTGTTGTTTAGATGTTGTGTCCAACTCTTCATGACCCCATGGATTGCAGCATGCCAAGCCACCCTGTCCTCCACTAGCTTTCGAGGTTTATCCAAATTCATGTCATTGCTTTGGTGACACTATCTAACCACCTCATCTTCTGCCATCTCCTACTTTTGCCTACAGTATTTCCCAGCGTCAGGCTCTTTTCTATGGAGTCCTCATGATGTGGCCAAAATATTTGAGCTTCAGCTTCAGTATCTGTCCTTCCAGTGAATAGTCACGGTTGATTTCCTGAAGGACGGACTGATTTGCTCTCCTTCCAGTCCAAGGGACTCGCAGGTCTCAAGAGTCTCAACTGTTATCACCTACCTAGTACAATTTTAAAATGATTAAAATTATAATTATAATGTAAATTTTGAAAAGAAAAAACCATAACACCACTTTCTGCATTTCTAACTTTGGATACACAGAAATCCATCAAAAATAAAACCATTTTCTGTCATCTCTATCTATATATTAAAAATAAATACGGTAAAAGGCAGGTGACATACTGAAAGGAGAGAAAAAAATACATCAATCACAAAGTCAGAGCAGACGAATCTACTGAATAGCTTTATTCATTTTTTGGGGAAAAGGCAGTATCAGCAGACATTGCCCATATTTTTTGCACTACTGGTGTAATGTCTGAAAAGGAAATCACACATCTGTCCCCCTGGTGGGGTCACCCAAACAAAGAGATCAAGTCTAGAGGAAAAGGCTATATCTGTAGAAATATTCTATGTGGAGAAAGGGAAGATTTGTCAGATTCTCACTAGGAAGAACTTATAAGGAGGATTTGTAGATGCTGCAGTGGCTCAGTGGTTAAAGACGCTGCACCTATTGACCTGAAGATTGGCAGGTCAACAATTCAAGACCATTGACATGAGTGATGCATGACATGAGTGATGCAACATGAATGATGGATGACAGAGTGGCTCCCATCATTCATCACAGCATCTACCAACCTAGCAGTCTGAAGGCATGCAAATGCAAATAGATAATTACCACTTCATTGGAAAGGTACAACCCAGTGACAGGCTGCCTCATTTCCTCAAAAGACACAACATGGATTGTATTACTCCAGTTCAGAATAGTGGAACCCATCGCCGTACATGACAAGCGCTGAAGAAGTTGCCTAAGGAGGGTTGGAGGGTGTTAAGAAACTATAAATGAATGATCTATGCACCATATTCACTCAATCCTATGCACTATATGAAGAATAATTATATTGAATGGTGCTGTTTTCCAACCATACATTCAAAATCCACATGGAAGATTCAGACTTCACAGGTTAAGAACTGAAAAGGTACATGGTTTACTCAAAGGGAAGTCAAAGGGAAATAATTTACAGATATGGAAAAACATGTGGGCTTTACATCCAAATATATGTTACATGAGAAATGTATGTTATATGCTATATGTTACATGAGAAATGCTTGTTTCTGTGGATTTTTTAATGTTTGTACTGGGTCTTTGATGGAACTTCATAAACTCTGTAATGCTTCATGGGTGACACCATATCAATGGATAACAATTGTTCCTAACAGTATTCTTAAGCCAAATTCACACCAATGTATATCGATGTTGCAGTCACTATGAGATGAAACATAGATGCATGGATTCAACTTAACAATATTGCTGAGAAAAGTTACTATGTGTGAAATTTCGACAGCTCTGAGTACGTGCTTTGCATGTTAAAAAAGCCCGGGTTCAGTTCCTGACATCAATAGTTGAATACATTGTGAGTGGAGGGCAAGAATAGGCCTTTCCTTGAGTCCCTTGAGAGCTACTACTGCTTTGATGTAGCCAGTATTAGGTTACCTTGGGCCCAACTGTGTACAAGGCAACTTCATTTCTTCATAGCAGCTATGAAATTAAGCGCAACTTCCATAGTTTTATTAGTTTAAAAATAATATAATATACTCGCCTAAAGAGTACCCTCAAAATGTCCACCAATACAATATTTTTTAAGGAAACAAGTTCACACATATATAGAAGTACCTTTTAATATATCTGTACCAGATTTACTAGGTCCTAATTTTATTCCATTATTCCAAGGCTTGACCCCATGTTGCCCTTTAAATCATTTATTTTCTTCTGTTGTTTGCCATTAAAGCTCACAGAGCTGGAACTCCATGTATCACTGTCACAAATATCTCCAACGCAACACTTTCACAGAATGGAAATTCAACGTTAAAGCCCTTTTGGTGCCCAAACAATTTAATTTAGTACTCAGGAGAGGCATCTTGCTTCTTCTGCAGCATGCCATGGGAGCAAAGGAGCTGTCAAGATTATTTAGTGAACATTTTGCAATATAACTTCATATTTAATATAGTGGTGTAGAATATTTCTTATGTATTGACAACTTTTCATAAGATGCGCAGTAAGGGTTATAGTGTGTGTATGAAAGAGATTCTCTTCCCATTAGAACTAGCTCATAATGGAACCGACTGAAATTACATTTGGACCATAAACCCATCTACCTCCATTCTGGAGCACCAGCAGCTTGTGAAAATATCAGGCAGATCCACCTAATCGGTGGTGGGGCGACTTTCTGCCACAAAACATGTGCTTAGATACTGAATACTGACACCTCTGTTGTGAGTACCGGCACCTCTATGGTCCCCAGGTAGATATACCTATGGTTACAAATAACATCTTCATGGTGAGTACTCCCACCTTTATTTCTAGAAAAGTCACTGGTATTGAGCAATGGCCAAAGTTTGTCTCATAATGGTTTCCAGTAAGGTTGTTAATCCATGGCATCCTAGGAAGACCAGGCCACCACCAAAATGGGTTACTGTGTATCCAGAGCTGTGAATGGACTTGTCAGTGCTGCTCTCTAACTCCCCAGCAGTAGGAAAAATCAGTGGACAGGAAAGGAAAGGAGGAAGTTTGGAGTATAGTATACTCTAGTAACAAGTCTCTATTTGTTGCATTTTCCTAAAGGGTTCTAGGAGCACACAACCATGAGGCCACCTGAAGCAGTGGCATAGCTAGGAGAGTGCAGGGGGCACAGTTGCACTGAGCTACAATCTTTAAGGGGGTCTACAAGCTGAGCTTGACACTAGTGGCTAAAATTGTGAAAAATTTTAAAAAATCAAATGTTCCCATGATACTGATTGCTCTGAGAAAAATGAGATGTAATTCTGAAACCATATGGAAGTAGTAAGATATTAATATGAATCAGATCTCATTTCCATATACAGTAGTACCTCTCACAACAAGCACCTCACATAACAAGCGTTTCACATAACAAGTATAAATTTCCAAGAAATCTTGCTTCACATAACAAGTTCCACTTCACTTAACAAGCAAGCATGCTATGGGCATGCGTGCTATGAAGCCCTGACGTTCTGCACAGAGGCTCTTTAAAAGGGCTGCCAGCCAGCGCTGCTGCCTCTAACTGCCCCCAACTGGCCACCTTGAACCTCCAGCAGCAGCCCAGGTAAGCCTCTCAGGAAAGTGTCTTTGGTAGCAGCCTCCAAACCATGCCTACCCAGAAGTAAGCCCCATTGTGTTAAATGGGGCTTACTTCCAGAAAGTGTCTTTAGGATTGCAGCCTAAGTAGACTTCATAGGATCATGCACACGGAATGCATGTTTTGAATTCAATTCCAGTGTTTTATCATCATTTTTACATGCAGTTAATATTTTTATGACTATTTTGGGGGTTGTGGAACCAATTGTCTGAGTTTCCATTATTTCCTATTGGAAAATCCACTTCACTTAAAGAGCATGCCTCCGGAACAAATTAAGCTCTTTATGTGAGGCACCACTGTACATATATCATAATACAGTTACCCATGCTAATTGTGTGTAAAGGCACTTCTAAGTGGTGCTCCTCTTTAGCTAGGAAAGAGAACAATTCCTATTTTCCCCAGCACAGTTTCCCTATAAGGGACACAATTTTCATTTTTATTTTACTTAATTAAATTAGATTTTGTTCTTGTAAGGAAATTTTTTTTAAAGAACCCTGGAATGACATCACTTTTGGTTGTGATATAACTTCCCAGGCAATATTTTGAGCTTTGCACCAGGCTACATGATCATTAGCTACACCACTGACCTGAAGTGTTCACATAGAGCAGAACCATGGAGCAGCATTGGTGCACAATGAGCCCTCTGAACATTAGCATCCTGCTTCCCATTCGCTCCTACTTTATCTTCTAGACTGCGTGCATGTTGCTTGTCTTGCTAAAACTTTCTGCTTATAGTGTTCAAGAAATACTTGTTTGCATGGATGTGATGAAGCAAACAAAGTTAATGGGCACAGGAAACCATGAACAACCAGATCCATGGGTACTGGGGACACCTGTACACATATATGCATAGTCACACATGCCTATTGTACAGCCTGATTGAGTCTCCAAGCATGAATCATCCTCTCTTGGATGTGTAGTTTCATAAGCTTCATGCAGAGAAGGGAATCCTCATAAAGAGCCCTCCCAAATCCCTGCCCTAACACAGATTTCTGCCCCCACCTTGTGCTCCCCTCCACTTGTGTTTTGAGAGAGTGCATTGCATTGCATTCTGAAGTGGTCTAATCCCAGAAGGGCTATATACCACACGCTTTTCTCCGCAAGTACAGCTCTGCTCATACCGAGAAGTGACATAATCAATATTATGTGACTTGTGAAACCCTCAAGAGTCTCTGAAGAGAAAATGAATAAGCTGACCATTCCTTTCTAGTCTGTCATGTCAGTGACTATCACTCCTGAAACAAAGCAACACTCAAAGTGGCAGAGTCTCCAGTCTGCTTCTCACACATACTGTTATGAAGTTGACTTTCTTTCACCTAAGCCATGTGAAGTTATTTTTGGGACGAGATGTAAACAATAAAAACAAAAACAAGAGGAACGGATTCTTGAAAAAGCAGTAAAATGTCAAGTACAGTGGTACCTTGCTTAACAAGTGTCTCGATTAACAAGTGATCCACATAACAAGCAAAAATTTCTCTAGGATTCTGCCTCACATAACAAATGTTGCTTCACTTAACAAGCACTCTTGTTGGCAGTTGGGGCAGATGCACTGGCCGGCAGCCCTTTTAAAAAGTGTCAGGGCTGCCTAGCGTGCCTGCCCATAGCCAAAGCAACATTTCTGCACTGTTCCTCCTGTGCCCAGGCATCCAGTGGGCAGAGAGAAAGAAGAGCTGTGGAGAAGAGGGAAGCAGCTCAGGGCTAGCCAGAAGGGAGCAGGGGAGAGAGAAGCTCAGGATGAAGAGAAGGAGAAAGTGGGGAGACACTTGGAAAGTGTCTTGGATTGAAGTCTCTGAACCATGTCTACCCAGAAGTAAGCCCCATTGTGTTAAGTGGGGCTTACTCCCAGGAAAGTGTTTTTAGGACTGCAACCTAAGTAGATTTCATAGGATCATGCACACTGAATGCATGTTTTGAATTCAATTCCAGTGTTTTGTCATCGTTTTTGCATCCAATTAATATTTTTATATGAATATTTTGGGGGTTGTGGAACCAGTAGTCTTAGTTTCCATGATTTTCTATGGGAAAATCCATTTCACATAAAGAACGTTTCACGTAACAAACATGCCTCCGGAATGAATTAAATTTGTTACATGAGGCGCCACTGTATAGAGGAGATTCCTTATCAAGTGTGAATATGTGGTAAAGTCCTCCTTAACTTTTAACAGCATCAGAATGAGCTTTGCTGGGTCATTAAAGGTCCAGTATGTCCAGCATCTTGTTTCCACAGGGCCAACTTCAAGCCTACGTGAAGGAAACATACTCGATAAGAACTGGAGCCAACTGAAGTCAAGGTTTCACATAACAGATTTGAGGAAGGCCATCTGTCTGCTTACTTGCCATTGGTGCCCCTCTTTTTCACTCCACACCCTAGAATGGAAGAGGAGGGAAGAGAAAATGTGGAGAGAAGGCAGGCTGAGTGACCCTATATCCTCTTCTTCCAGGATATGACCTTTTTTAAGCCTTAAGCATGGAAAAAAATCTTCAGTGTCTTCCTTTTCTTAGTAAACAAGCAGCATGTAGCTGTCCTGTAATAAATTATATATAATAAATTATATGTTATAGTTTTAAACTTTAAGTAACTAGCAAAATGTTGTTTTACTCCATGTTGTGTGCAACACACACCCCATGATCAACACCCTCATGCGCATCAACCCCCATGCACGACAAAGCCCCTATGCACAACACCTCCATGTGTAACACCCTCCATGCACAACACCCCCATGTGCATCAACCCCCATGCATATCAACCCCCCCATGTGCAACACCCCCATGCACAACACCCCCATGAGCATCAAACCCCCATACACCAACACCCCATGTGCATCAATCCCCCATGTGTATCAACCCTCAATACACAACCCCCCATGCACATCAACCTCCCCATGTGCACCATCCCTCCCAGTGCTTCAGGCACCAAGCACGTAAATGGCTGGATGTCAATCAGTCTTCCATGTAAAGTATAGGACAAAAACACGTTGCCCCCCTTTTTACCCTCTTAAGGGTTAAATTTCTCATTCTTGATGGGTGTTGATGTCACATAAAGAACACCTTCCCCAAATTTCATGCTCCTAGGTCTGGGGTTGGGGCAGGGCCTTGATCAGTCAGGGATTCTTCAATGGAAAGTATAGGGAGGAAAACATTTTGCACCCCTTTTTACCTCCTTCTGGTTGGAATTTCCAAAAACTGGTTCTTACTGGGTGCCTCCATCACAGAAGGGACACTCTCCCCAAATCTCATGCTTTTAGGCCTGGTGGTTTTGGCTGTGCGTTGATGAGTGAGTCACCCCCAAATCCAGAGAAACTATGGGAGCACGTAAGTGACTTTATGTGCACCCGTAGTTACTGCACCACCTAGTGAAAACCTATGGGAAATTCATATTGGAATCCAGAGTAAGTTGTTCTTACGCCAGAGCAAGGACTCCCCGTAGTTAATCTGGATTTTGCCCACAGTGAGTCAGCGAGTGAGTGAATCAGTGACTTTTCAGTTTTATATATATAAAGCGTGCAATCCTAACCAATTCAGACTGGCCTAACTCACCTGGCATATATTCCCGTGGTGATGTGGGAATGTCTGTACACTGGCCTAACCTCCCCAACTCAGTAGTGGGGCTCAGAAGTGCCTTATGGCACTTTTGTGACACCCCCTTGTCAGCACAGGGCGCATGCCAGAGCTTAAGCCAGCTTAACTGGAAGTTACAATTGCAGTCACGGTGTTTGAATTAAGCACATATATGAGAGTTTTCAGCTCTGATTTTGTCATATCCTACATGTTACTTGAGTGTCCTACATTGGGGGGGGGTTGTCCTCTTGTTTGGTTATGACATTTTGTCATATCCTACATGTTATTTCAGTGTCCTACATTTGGGGGGGGTTGTCCTCTTGTTTGGTTATGACATTTTGTCATATCCTACATGTTACTTCAGTGTCCTACATTTGGGGGGGGTTGTCCTCTTGTTTGGTTATGACATATGGGCACCCTAAGGCTGAGCTTGAACACTGGAAAGGGAGGACTCTTCCATATTGGTAAGGAGATGTCAACTGAAGCACCAGAAAGTCTTGGACCACACAGAAGGTCCCAAAGAAGATTCCAGGATCAATCACAAACATCTCTAGCAGGACCTTACCACATTTGTGCGTTCATCGCATTCAGCAAAAAAGGAAAAAAAAACTAGAAACAGGTAACCCCAGTTCCAAGAAACTGCAAATCATGAAATTTACTGAGGGCTTCTCTCTTTCAAAAGTCACTGAGATTTCCAAAGGTCTGATACCCATGTGGCTAAATGTAATACATTAATTCCACTTTACTCCAGGCAAATATATATATATATATACATATATATAATCCAAGTTGCCATCAGTTTACAATTTATGCCTTCGGAGTTAGCTCTTTAATAGTTGCTCTTAGAATACTCTGCTTTTGGTGCTGTTTTTCCCGCATTGTATTTATTACAGCAGAATAAACAGACAGAATAGTTGCTTCTAGTACTTTCAAGTTCTATCAACTTATTTACAATCTGTCTACCCATTATGGCATAATAGCATCATAATGCACTCTGTGAGATAGTTATGGTGACAGTGGGGTTTAATCAAGGAGAGTTCTGAGCACATAAATGCTGTAATGGTCCCAAGAATGAAAAAAATACGTGCGCCACCTCCTGGCACAAATGCATGATGACGAACTCCACTTTGCAAGAGGCAAACATTTGTGGAATAATTTTGAATTAAATTAATTTGCAGAAGGAAATGAGAGCTTTATTCAAAGTATTGCCATATTGGAATCTGGTGTTTTCTTAGCTGGTGTCAAAGTATGGATTTGTAGTATAACTGAAAACAGTCTGAAGCTGACGAGGAGGTATTATATAACATCCATCAGTAAAAAAACCATCCCTCTTACCAGCATCTCATCTCCCCATATTTTCAATGGTAGCTGGAATGTTGACAGTTGGAATGTTAACAGTTCCCTCTCAGCCTGCTTGATCAACATAAAAATTGATCAGAAAGAGTGGGCATCTTCACACAGAATATGCCTGCAATCGTAACCACACTTTCCTGGGAGTAATTACTACTGAACACAATGAGACTATGGCTGCAATCCTAAAGACACTTTCCTGAGAACAAGACCCACTGAACACAATGGGACTTACTTTTGAGTAGACATGATTAGGATGGTGCTCTTACTTCTTTCGAGACATGCTTAGGATTGGACTGTAACTCCTACTGAACTGTTCGATTGTTAAAGTCCCAGAAGTCGTGTCAAGAAAAAGGTTGTGATTCTAAATACATTTTCTATCCACAGCGCAGCTCTCTTTTAAACCTCTGCAAGATGAATCCATCTTATTTTCTAAGCACATGCCACTGAGGTCCCATTGATATGATTCTTGCTGCAGCAAAACATATTTGACCATATGACTGATGCAAAATCTGTCAAAATGGCCCTTGAAAAATGTTTTTCCTTTCCATTTGTCGCCTTTGATCATAAATAAGATGTATGCGCTAAAAGTTCTTGAATTTCATTGAGCCTCTCTTCTCCAGTGGCAGCAAACTCCTAGCAGTGCATAGCAACAGAGGTTGGATGAGAACAAAGCATAGTAGATAAGAGATTTTCCCCAAGTGAACATGAAAACCACACTTATTGTATAAAGGGAGCAAAATTCTTCTTCAAAGGATTGCAATGCATAAATTAAGCTTTCTTATGGAAAGGTATAGGGCATAGGGTCTTGCTATATTTGAGCATCCACCTGCAATTTATGAGTACTTTGAATAAAAGAGTACAAGCACACGCTTCTGTTGCTTTCTAAAAATAACACCTATGCTGTTGAGGACTGGCTGGCAATAACAGCGCACACATGACACAGAGCATCGCAAAAACAGATGAAATGCTTCAAAGCATCTGGCGCTGCTAAAGGAAATTGCTATAGCCACAACACAAATTTTATAATTCAAAGGATCTGGGGGGTAATACAAATCTCCCCAAGAAGCTGCTCCCTGTGAACACTAAAGCAAATCCTCCACAAACTTGTGGGAGGCACTTCTAAGGATCAAGGAACATTAATACATCATAGATGAAGAGAACCTTGTTGTAAAAACCGTTCAAGCCTTTCTGACTATAGTCATCTGCAAAACACTCTTTTTTGATATTTCACCATCTGAATTTAGAAATCTTGATACTGTATGTTTCTTTTGGTCTTCTCATTGTTAGACAAGATATTGAAGAATATATGAAGTTCAGAGTACATTATGTCATATTTTTATTCAAATGATAGTTGTCAGTTCCAGCCTCCTTGCAATCAACATGGCAGCTCTAGATCCCATCAAATTGATTGTCTGCTCAAACATATTAAAAAATGCCTGGAAACTGGTGATGGGCCCACCGAGCCCCAAGATCCGGTTCGCCGGAAGTTGGGGGGTGGGCCCGGAGTCAGGGGGCGGGGCTAGGGTCAGGGGCGGGGCAAGGGCGGGGCGAGGGGCAGGCTCCCACCACGCCGCACTGCGCATGCGCCAGGCTTGGCGCATGCGCAGTGCGTCTCCTGGAGGGAGACGCATTGCTCCTGCGTCAAGCTTGACGCAGGCGCACTGAGCCGCCCCTCCGAGCGGAGCGGTTCAGCGCGCCTGCGTCTAGCTTGACACAGGCGCGTTGAGCCACCCCTCGGAGCGGCTCAGCGGGCCTGCGTCCAGCTAGACGCAGGCGCGTCTCCTGAAGCGGGGCTTCAGGAGACCTGAAGCCTTGCTTCAGGAGACCTGGCAGCCGCTGCCGAACCAGTCCTGTGGCTCTTGCCAGCCGCGGGTCTGGCCGGTTCGGTAGTGTCCGCCACGTGGGAAGATCTGGTATGGGCGAGTAGGCCCGAACTGGCATCTGCCCACCACTGCTGGAAACTCATTATAAGCAGTACAGAGAATGCATATAACTATACAACACATTTTCTTTTTCCAGTTTGGTATGATTTGGACCACACATTGTCAAGAAAAGGCCAGCAGTGTGTTTCAAGTGCTTAGACAAGTAGTAATCCATTCCCGCTCCTCCTAATTTTTGCTAAGGGAAGAGGAAGCTGGTGGAAACTCATCTACTTTAGCACGTGGGACATAATTACACTTGCTTAATTGCCATGTGGAAACATTTTTTCCAAAACACTTTTTATTACAAATTACCATCTTTAATTCATTTGCTGTAGTTAGTCTTCAATTCATTGACAGCAGCAAGTGAAACTTATAATTAATAGCGTTCTCAGATCTCCGGTTCTCCCCCATGTAATGCACCATTAGCCATTCCTTCCAATAATACCATTGGTATACCAATGAAAGCAGCAGCACATAAAGTCAAGTATTAATGATGTGCAATTGATGGTGATAGTGTTGTTACATATTACAAAATGATGTGATGTTGATGGTGAGAGTGGCACTTTAGGGAAAAGGTGGCAAAGAGACTCCTGCTACATTGTCTGTGAAAACCTGCAAATGATCATAAAATCATGAGCCGGGTGTTATGTGCTGGGGCACTTCCGGAATTGCTGATAAACCTATAAAATAAACTTGCTGCCTGATTCTGTTCATGTATTCATGTTTTAGTCATCCAATCATGTCCAACACTTTGTGACCCCCATGGACTGCTAGACACCAGACCATCCTACTAGCTTCCTTTGTTTGTCCAAAGATTCTGTTCATAGTTATTTGAAAATCCCACTAATAGCCCAATCCTGTGCTTATTATGGCCTTGCAATTGACAGCCATAAAATAATAGGCAATTATTATTTTGCTTCAGGAAGTGTCCCTGGGAAGCAGCTCAGCACATTCCCTCTACTGTCATCAGATGTTTCCCTGTTTGCAGGTGAGAAGATAGGTGGGAAGGGATGGCAAAAAGACAAAACAGAGACAGGGATGGGCAGAAATGTCCAGTTGCATCAAGAGGTCCTGTGAGGCCCTTCAGTTGTGGGCTTGACACCTACATTGAGTCAAATAAATCCACAGATATAGGGAAAGAACAGCTTTGGGGGTTTTACTTAGGATCAGCAAATTGCAGCATTTCAGCTCCCAAAAG
The DNA here is from genome assembly GCA_030015325.1 of Cryptoblepharus egeriae. NCBI lineage: Eukaryota > Metazoa > Chordata > Lepidosauria > Squamata > Scincidae > Cryptoblepharus > Cryptoblepharus egeriae. Next base: position 19,022,440 of record JAREYC010000004.1, on the reverse strand, counting down.
CACTGCAGGAAACAGATTATCTGGATCGTTTTCAGTCTGGCTCCAGGATGGAGATGGCCTTGGTCATCTACATGGAAGATATCAGCTGGAGACTAGATGGAAGGTGCATCCTTGTTGATACTGCTGGACTTTCTAGTGGCTTTTTGACAGCATTAATCATGGTGTCCTCTTGGGGAGGTTGGCTGGGTTGGGGTTTGGAGGAATTGTAGGGTTGTTCAGGTCTTTCTTAGTCAACAGATCCCAAAGATGGTTCTCTAGAAGATGTCTTTACCTTATCTTATATCTGGCAATTCCAATTTTCATGATTACCACTGTTTAACGTTTATTCCTACCTTGCTGCTGTTTTCTTCTGAGTTTCAATGTTTGCTGTTTATTACTGTTTTTATTGTGCTCAAACATTTCTGTTGCCATGAGGGTAGGTTAACATTTATTTATTTTTTATTGATGTGAACATTGTGCACCATTTTATGATTCTTGCTGTTTATTGCTGCCTTTATCGCTGCTATTTTTATTGATTCTATGTCCTTTGATTTTATATCTATATATTGTTTTAATATCATCTGCTTCTTCCTGACTGGTTATTTTATATATAATTTTCTTGTCTTATTTTTTAATCCATTACATGTATTTTTTTCTTATCTGCCTTTGTTACCCAATATAGATAGGCTAGATAGAAAATATATATAAATAAATAAAGTAGGGAAGCCTACATGAAGGACATGTTGTCAGGAGAAAATAGGGTACAATAACAGCCTCAATACCAACACCCAACTGGCTAAAACAGTGGTTTGCAATCTGTTGTCCAGGTGGCCCAGGATGCCCTGAGCAGGGTATTGTGAGGTCTCCAAGAAAAAAAGATTTTTTACTTCCAGTGCTTCACCACATGGACCACTAAATTGTTTGCTATGTGCTATAAATAGTATAGTAGTAGTCCATGTAGTCCATAGGGCTGTGGGTGGCGCAAGTGGTTAAGACACTGTTCCTGTTAACCAGCAGGCCAGGGTTCGAGACCTGGGACGGCCCCGCAAGACAGGGTGAGCTCCTGTCCTTAGCCCAGCTCTGCGACGCCAATTGGATCCAATCGTATTGGCTCTGCCTTTCCAATGGACTAATTGAGTGGCGTGGAGAGGGGGGATTTGCTGCTTGGGTAACAGCCTATCCTCCATAACAATCTAATCCAGGCTTTCGTGCTTCGCATGCAGCGTATGCAGCGCCGAGCATGATACCATAGTCTCTCAAGACTGACAGAGGCCTGCTTTTTTTAGTCCATGTAGTAGTAATCCATTACAGTAGTCCATGCTGTTCTCTCTGGTGGTACAGCATTTTCTTAAGTGCCAACTGCAGGAGAGTAATAAATAAAATAAACAGGAGAAAATAAACAACAAACAACCACTCTTTCTGGTTGTCTAATATCTAACTGTATCTCAGAGCAGGGATCTCTTTTATCTCACTCTGTGACCATTTATCATCATCATCATCACCATCATCATGAAACAACTATGTTATGCACATAAATTCTAAATGCCAAAGGCAGAATGTTTACTAGATGTCTTGAATGGACATCCAGTATTAACCACATTCTGTTATAACACTCTTTTACATACATGTTCCTCAGTTAAATACCAGTACAGTTTCTACTTATTTGGGGGCTTGTTCAATTGCTATCCAGTCATAAGTAAGACTGATAAAAGGGTAGTTTGTATTCAACTGATATCTGCCATTAAGTTTAGTGTAGCTTTACCATGGCAGTAAGCCGTGGCTCCCCAGAGAAGCAGCCAGAAGCAAAGCAAACCAGTCAGTGGAAGTGTGGAATCCTCATGAAAAACCTTCCACCCTACATATATAATGTAGCCCTAATGAAGAGTCACAGCTATTGGCCCAGTAGGTCGAGAGAGCCCCCTTTTGAAAAAGTCTGGAAACCATTGGCATAACCCAATTTACACAACTTCTTAAATACTTTGCACCATTTTCTTCCTTTACAAGAGGCAGTATTATTCAAAAATGCAAAATTAAGATAATCAACCTTGAAATAAATCCCTGGGGGTGGAGAAAGGGGAAAGAACTACAAACTCAACTTTTTGCCAGCACTTCAAGTATGCCTCCTAGGATGGTAATGAGTAAAACTATGCACACATTGAGGCACGTCAACATTGTGCCTACAGCAAGACCTACTTGACAACGAGGTGATTGATTAATTCTTTAAAAATACAAGCAAAGTACAACATGCCAAAGAAATGGGCTCTGCTGCCTCTGGGAGGTTTTGGAAGGAACCTGCCTCTGTGCAGGTTTTGTCGTCGTGCAAAAATATATTGAAACCACCATCAAGATTTTGCTTTTCAGTCCCATTTGCTTATCAGACACATTCTGTTTTGTCTACTGGTGCTTTTTATCTGTGCTTGAGTCTGCCTGCTTATCTGGGATGTGTCTCACTGTATCTGGACACTTTCATACTGGATTTTGTCCACTATAATGGGAATAAGAGTGTCTCAACTCCAAAACAGCAACTTGGGATCTGTTGAATTTATTCCACTGTATTTGAGCCCCATTCATTTTCTATAGTTTCAGTTTGCTTTTGGCTTTGCCAATATTTGTCTGATTCTGGGACCATACATTTATACATTTATTATACTGGCGGGTTGCCTACTAATGGAATAACATTTGTTCCGTGCACGCCTACACTTGCCTTAGTTGCCCTTTACTTGTGTCTGCAATGCAAATTGCTTTGATTGATGCTTACAGAAAGCCAGGGATCTTTGGGAACATTTCTGTACCATCATAAGTCGGTTGCTAGCTATGTTTATTTTGATTTGGGTTCACTGGCTTCAAAATCATTCATGTTTTCATTTTTGTTTGTATTTTTGTAGGTATGTTTTGTGGAATAGTGACTCATGAATATTTCAAACAAATTAAAATAGTTAAAACCAGCAAATCAAAATAGCAAGACCTGAATCAAGATTTTGGCAGAAAGATAATCTGAATAATAATGCATTCATCTTAATTAATGAAAACAAATGTGGGAAAACATTCTGAAAAAGTATTATTCCAATAACTCATAAACTAAATACATCTTTGCACAAATATACCTGATGTATCTTCTTCTTTAGTTCTTCCATGGTACATAAATTAACAGTGCAATCCTAAGCATGTCTACTCAGAAAAAAATTCCCATTGTGTTCAATATTACTTACTCCCAGTAAAGCGTGATTAGGATTGCAGATCATATTTAGTATTCCAAACTTGTTTTTTAAACCTCTCTATCGTTGTGGGTGGATCCATTAAGAAAACTATTTCAATCCATGCTGCTGTTAATAAATTTATAGTTAACAGTTTGAACTTCAGTACTGAATTCTTCACATATCCTTACAGCAAAGACTTAGCATCACATAAGATGCCAAAACAGGATAATTTTAACCCCTTGTTCCAGAAATTTATGCTTGATTTATTTACTACTCTTGCTATTTATAAATTTACTACTATTGCTACTCTTTTTTCTAACGCATTATTCTTTTAATTCTTTTTTTGTGTTGCACATTACATATTCTTTATATTTTCCAGTTCTTTATGCTTTTTTAACTGAAGGATGTGCTTATTTTCTGAGCATATGTAGAGTTGGACAATCCATTATACAGCCACATTAGAGATCGATCTAACATGTGTCTGCACTAGTCAGTGATATATCAGAGTAAATATGCTAGTAAAATTGCAGCTAAGCCCATTTTCCTTCTAGATTTTCTAGAACAAAAGCTAGAACCTTGCAATGCTCTTTGTGTGTTACAGTTCTGCCATCTGCCAAAATGTCATACCATGATGCAACTATCCCATATAAAAAAACCCATGACCATATGCACAGGGTCAAACATGTGGTCACTCCATCAGACACTGCCCCCCATCATGAGGACAGTTTCCAGCTTCCTGGAGATAGATCCCTATACTGCCCGGGTATGATGCTGCAGTCATACCCACCACCTACCTAGAGATGAGGCCACTGAAACTGAGGAAGCCACATCAGACCCATCCATTTTCTGGAATACCCTTCCAGATTACTCCAGAAGAGGGGATACTCCTCTTTCACCCTACCAGCTCTGTCTCCACATTTAGGTGTGGGGATAGGGATGGAGAGGGCTCAACATGCTTGTGTTGCTGGCATCAAAATATTAAAGGATCTGTCTGGGCCGAGGATGAGGAGACCAGGACCAAAACAGAGGGAGGAGCACCTTGGCAAAGAAAGGTAGGCAAGTTTTAGTGAGAAGGCCTCCAACCAGTTTGGAGGAGATTAGGATGTACCCTAAACCCCCATCTCTCTGAGTTTTGGGGTCATGGGGATGACACTGCAGGACCTTTACATCTCACTCCCATGACACATACCTGAACTGGGTCTCCGGCTGCCCACACTAAAAACTACGCCAACACCAGTGCTCCACCTCGTTCTACATTCATGGGAAACTCCATTTTCCGGTCAGTCTGCCTGACCTAGTTTTGCTTCAGTATCAGTACTAAGAAAACAGAGTCAAATTTTCCTTCTATTAAATGGATTGCTGAATGAAAGGTATTCCTAAAAGAAGTTTGACCTTATGTTCCCTGACCTTACGTTCCCTGACCTTATGTTCCCTGAGCATCACTTCCACGGAAAGCTATCCAACCTTATGGCTCTTGATGCCATTGCTGAAGACCTCAGTAGGACATCACAGTCCAACAAAATTATCTTAAAAATGGTTTTCCAGCCTACTCAGCACTTGAGGGGGAGGGAGAATGTAAAGCATTCCAATCAGTCTCCTATTTATGTTATATATTGCAGGAGCAGATGTTTTGCCCAATAAATCATGAAGATTTCACGTTTCTAGCTGATGTGGCAGATGTTACACCAAGTTCACAGGACTGTGATTCAGGGCATGAAACCGCATAAATAGTCCTGAGCAATAATAAGAAAGACTTTTTTCCCTTATAACTGCTTATGCGGCACACTGGTGAGGATTTTGCAAGCTGTTCTTTTCTTGCCGGACTCTCCAAAGGACCACGGCTTGTTTATTTCAAGCCTCGCTTGCAATGGAGGGCGAACAAAAAACTGGCAATTAAGGAAGAGCTGAAATTAAGCCACCGAGGGGCAGCTGAGAGTTATGAATGAAAGCCAATTCACAGCTAATTTGAACCCTTTAAATCTGGGTTCATGTTGCAAAGCGCACCAAAACACTCTCATTCCTAATGGGCATGAAAGCTTTTTGAAACTGTTGAAGTAACTGGAGCTGCTTATTCTCAAGCAACTTTTCCCCTAAGAAAACTACATGGCTTTAACATCCACTACACCATTTTGCAATGAGCAGTAATTGTACGTGGCATGTGGGAACCCGCTGGGTAGTCTGGCTCTCAAGGCCAAAGGAACACATTATGTATATTTTTCCTTATTAAATCAGAGCAAGGGCCCCTCCAAATCTAGATTAGGGACAGAACACAAAACCATTATTTAAACCTCTGCCATAATCAGGATTCCCTTCTATAGGGAGACCAATATAGATTGGCACAATGATGAGAGAGAGCATTAAAGTCACAATTTGCCCCCAAGCTAGATGGGGGGCATTGTGACTAATTTAAAAAAAAACTAGTAATACTTAAGTTTGTGATAAGGCAAAGTAACACATTAATCTTATAAGGTGTTAATCATCTTGATTTATGATGATTTATGATCACATAATGGTGCCAACATATACAGAGGCTCTCTCTCTCTCTCTCTCTCTCTCTCTCTCTCTCTCTCTCTCTCTCCCCAGAAGCAAACAAGTTCTGATGAAAGTTTTTTCCTCTCTCCAAACTCTCATTTTTCCATACAAGAAACAGTTATTCAATGTTGCCCAAATCCATAGTGGCAAACCCAGTGTGCATCTCAGGAGGAATCCTAGGCCTGTCTACTCATAAGTAAATTCCATTATAGTCATTGAATGACAACCCACCTGAAATTGGCTCATGATCCACAGTTTGAGAAACATTGGTTTACAGTAAAATGAAGCACAGTGTGATCCCAAACATCTTTACTCAAAGCACATTCATGAAACTCCAAGTGAGTATACATCACATTCTGAGCTAGTGGTTCTAGTTCGGAGTTAAGAATTGGTTTTTTGTGGCTTCCTCCACCATATTAGGTTGTAAGCTCCTTGTTTTTTCCTCCTTGCTCACATCCACCTTCTCAATGTGAGCTTCATCTTTTTTTTCTTACCAAGCTGAGCAACCACTTTTCGTAACTCCCCTAACTTTGCCCACTGCCTCTCCATATGGCCCCGCATCTGCTTAGGAAGAACTGTTACTTCCTTGCAAGCATCAATCACATATCTGTCATTAATCATGTTGCCATTTCAGATGCTAAATGAGGTACACAAGCAAATTCTGTGAAATGAAAGCATTTTTCATTGACTCTTGCCTGTCCTCATTATGACTTTCAGAAACTCTAGTTTTGTTTTGTTAGTGGTATTGTCAGACTGGCCCTACAATCCAGAGTAACTACGGGAGCACGTAAGAGACATTACGTGTACCCTTAGTTACTGCACTACCTAGTGAAAACCTATGGGAAATTCATATTGCAATCCAGAGAAAATTGTTCTTACACCAGAGCAAGGACTCCACGTAGTTACTCTGGATTGCACCCTAAGAGCCGGAAAGGACACAACGTGGTTGCCTAAATTCCTCATTGTGTGAACAGGAAATGAGAGTTAAAATAGGTGCCAGCATAGCTTGAACATCCCACCTCCTTAATCTGATTTCTTACTTTCTTAATTGCTTACATGCCACCAAGGACTTACCATTGAGGTAACCTTCAGAGGTTGAAACTCTCCCACAGGATGCAGCAGGCACCATGTTGGCACCTCTGCATCCCTTAGTGCCGAGTTGTGATGGATTCGGCTGCCCCTTGAATAATCAGCAATGAAAAACATTAGAATGTAATCCAAATGTATTATTTGCATTTGAGATAGTTCCTTGTTTCATGATCCTGTCAGAACTTGTTGGATTTAACATGCTTTCAGCATAAATTATATGAATGGCACTCTTCAGTGGATTTCAATTTTTTAAAATTTATAATTTAGGTTTAAGTTTTCAAACCCTTGCTTGCCAAAGAACATTGTTAGCTGAAATGCTAACCTGTGATATGAGGTAATCTTCATACCCCAAATAAAAATGTCACATTTTCCGATATTCTGTAGTAAATTGCTGTCCTATAAATCATCTGGCCTGGAAGTCCCTAACTGCACATCTTGCTTTCCAGTTCAGCCTTCTGGGCACTCTCAAATGACTGTAAATTTCTATGACTATGTAAATTTCTAATTACTATGTAAAGTTTCTAGAGGCCTCAGAAGCATAGGATCCCAATTAATAATTTATAAATTATTATTCATAAAGAAAACTCTCTCTCTCTCTCTCTCTCTCTCTCATATGATTTGCAATAGATTTGTTGTTTTAAAAAGTGGATCCTATGATAAGCAGTATTGATATATTCACCAGGAAAGGTTTTGGATATTTGATTCAATTGCTGGCAAATGTAACTTTCAACCCTACTTACAGGACCAAAGCAGTTATGAGAAGGTAAAATTCTATAGGTTTTTTTCAGAAAGCATTTTGGTTGGCAGAGCACACACAAAAATACCAATTAAAGGTCAACCAAAGGGCAATACTATCGATCCACCACAGGAGGAATATATAAGATGAGACTGTAAAGTCAGGATTATCAGATTTAGAGGAAATTTAATTTAGGCATATAAAACCTTAACCTGTACAGCTAATGCCAAATGCAGTTATCAATTTTTCTCTCCTGAAAAACAGATAAGAGGACAATGGCAATAATTGCAAAGCAAAGAAAAACAAATTAGAAACAGATGTCGGGCACCTCCTTTTCCTTCACAATGTATGCGTCAAATTGCTCCCCAAGCAAAGACACTACAGTTTAAACACTGGGGGATCATTTACGAAACAATTACAGTAAATGGCATCCTGAGGGGTTTAGGGTATTAAAAGGAAATGAAACTTAATAGGCTGAATTGACTTCACTTATTCTCTGAAAATTTATTACATTCATAAACTTTGGAACAAGTACAGTAGTGGAGAGATAAACCACAGGTGGAAAGGCAAGGCTGTTTTACTCTGCATTGTGTCCTGCCACAATCGTCTTTTACAAAATGGGAACAGAAAGATACAAATGATACAAACCTCTTTAGGGCTATTTCAACCAATTCAGAATTTGCCTCTGGGAGAAGCTAACAACAGCCATCGCTCTCCAAATTTGGCACAGCTGTAGCTAATAAAAGAACCACTTTCACAGACTGAGACATCTGGGAATTATAAAGGCAAAAAATAAAATTAAGGTTCAGTAAAGCAGTTGCATTTTTGAATGAAGTTTCAAGAAGCTCTAGCTGATTTGCAGAGGTGAGTATGTCATGGCTTACGAAAAGCTCTAGGACTATACTAGTCCTTTTCACACAGCAGGAAGGCTGTTGAAGCGTTCCTCCACCTAGTCACTTGGGATTTAAGTTGGGACATATCCATAGGACTTGTCATTGTGCCTGAAATACTTTTTCGTGCAGTACATAGTAAACTTCTGGACTCCAGTGTCAGAGAAAGTCATACATTAGTATAACTTGAAAGTACTGGACAAGGAGACAGATGGTCTTCCAATAGATTTGAGCGACGAGAAATAAAAATCAAACTACCCCATTCAGTGACAGATGGTATAAGTATTAATAGCACTGGAGTATTTTCTTACCAACTCTGTAGATTGATTATTTATTGAATTTCCATCTCAGCCTTCATCCAGAAATTCAGAAACAGCGTACATGATTCACCCTCCAACTTCTACTGTATCTTCACAATCAAATAAGGAGGAAGGTAAGAGCAATCAGTGGAAGTTAAGTAAAGTCCAGCCAGCTAGACTTCTATTAGTAATTAACATTCAAAGGAGCAAAGGCTGATTAAGGTTCCTAAAGAAATGCTTTATTCAGTTTCCAAGATTATGTATCTTCAGAGTAGTCAGAGGTTCCTGCTACCTATGGAACAGAGAACTCTAAAGCTGTTCTACTTGTATGGATGGAGGGGGAGGATCACAGAGGATAAGGAAAAGGTCTCAGGTGCCTGCAGCAGCAAATGTTTCACCTGCATTTGGCTCAGTTTGACTTTCCCTAGGACTCAGTAGATTTTCCTTCTCAGCTTGGGAAGGGGAACTACTACCTTCTAAAGTGATTTTGAGGCATACATTCCTTGGATCAGGATCATTCTGGTAGCATTGCCTTCTTCCCAGCCTGTCCTTCGAAGTGGACTGAGACACTGTTGCCTATTTATGAGTAAACATGAATGTGCAGCTCAGTTTCACTTTCAGTAGGGCTCGATTCATTTTCCCCATCAGCTATGACATTGTCAGTTTTGTGACCCACCAACATTCAGATCATGACACACTGGTGGGTCCTGACCCACAATTTGAGAAACATTGCTCTAAGGGCTTGGGTAGTGGTCTCTCTCAGTGCTACCCAAGATCCTTTTCTGTTCTGGACATGCTGAAATTGCACCTGGAACCTAATGTTTTAACACTGCCTTAGGATGCCAGCAAGCATGTCTATAAGCTTCTGCTACTATATCGAGTATCCTTCTGTTGAGAGCATAGTAGTCTCAATTGGCTTGCTAGAAACTTCATTTTATTACAAAACCTATGGACTCAACCTCATCTAATAAACCAAGGATACTATATATCTTCTTTGCATTCTGAAGGAGTGTTACTAGTGAAAATTAAAATGTCACTATTAATTTATACCCTTACCCTCCTACCAGTCTGAATACATCTAAATACCAACAGCCATCCTTCACGCTTCTCCTGTTAAATACAATTTATTAACAGCCCAGTTAAACCAAGCATTTTTCATATCCTGGCATCATTAATCATTCTTAAACTCGCTGGGTTTGTTGTTCCTACAGCCTGACAGGCGTGAAGGAGCCTCCTCCTGTTTCTTTAATCTCCAACAAATTGTATTTAGGCAAGCATCCTTTGGGACTTCATCGTGTTGGACATGTCAGCCTTCATTTTTCTAAATTCCTCATTCTCATCTTTAAAAATTACCCACTGCAGTGGAAGGATGATCTGTGTTCCACATTTCAGGTCCAGAATATTGGTCCTCAAATTACAAGTAATTAGGCAGTGCAGTGGAATTAAATTCAAGGACCTCAGAAGTTGAGAATAGGGAACACAGTAGGAAAGGATGCTATAAATGAACCTGGAACTGAACCTCAGAAACATCCTTTCACTCTGTCTTGGTACATTTCCAATTCAGTACACCAGAATCCAGCCTAGATAGTACACTGGTCAGTGAGGTTGGCACCCCTGATTTCCCACTCTGTATTATTTAGAAAAAAGGTTTTTTTGCATGGATGGGAGTTATCAAGTCATGCATTTCCCCATCTCTGATCCCACAGCAAGTGTATTCATTGACAGGATGGAAATATTCACAGTAAATTGAGCCTGATTCAATTAGTACATTTTCCTAGATCAGTAGCTCTCAAGCATCCCTGTGCCACAACCCACCGTGTCCACTACAATGGATTGTGACATTCTGTAAAGCCTTCTTCAGAGGACCCAGATGCCTCTCACGGGTTGCACTGGCCTAGTGCCCCACTCTGTTGGCCTCTGTGACCCCCCAAAAGGCCTACGGAAACATCCAGAACCAACCTTTAGTGAAACCAAAAGTTGAGTCCAAAACATCAGAGGTCACTTCCAGATGGATCTGTGGGCCATTTTGAGCAGAGACCCTCCTTCATGTCTGACCAACACCTGTGTGGTGGTAATGAGTGGTGTACAAACAGAAGGCATATTAGTTATGGTATGTCCCCTGAAAAGCTCACCTTGCAAATACTCTGAGGTTCTCTCAGTGAGGTCTATGAATTAATTGTCTATTAAGTAACTCATAAATAAACCTCATATTGTATCACAATGGTAATGGGATACATGCTGCAATCCTGTACTATACACACTTCCCTGACTATACTAAGCCCCATTGAAATAAATGATATTTACTTCTGAGTAGACAAGCATAGAATTGTGCAGGCAATCACATGTAATTTCTTATGTCATCATTCTGAATCATGGGAACATGTTTCAGACACTGGATGACAATGACCAAATAGAAGCTCTTTGAACTTGAACAACAACAATATGAAATGCATTTAGTCATGTTTTTTTCAGTCTTGCCACAGTAAAGAAGCAAATATTTCTAGTCCTAGTGATATTTCCCTAATTCTGAGACAAATATGCTTTCTGCCTTTGTTGTAAGATGCCAAATGCTGTTTATAAGATGTGTCCCAAGTTCCATTGGGAACAGCTGGTACAGTCATCACCTCATCCCAGGTGGTTTTGCTGGTTAGAGTTCCACTAACAATACTAAAAAAAGACATATCCAATTCTAAAAGAGTAGGAGACACAGGATACAATCCTATATTCACTTTCCTGGGAGTAGGACCTATTGGACACAGTGGGAATTACTTCTGAGTAGTTGTGCATATGAATGTGCCTGCCTGATGCTTTCAATCAATTGCCATCAGTGGAGTAGACTTCACAGGGTTCTTGCACACTGCAGTAAGGCTCTCTGCAAAACACAATCCTAACCATGTCTACTCAAAAGTAAGCCCCATTGCATTCAATGTAGTACCACAGTAGTTCTCAAACTCTCCCAGAATGTGAGCCTCACTGTAAGTGTTTACAGGGAGGGGAGAAATGAAACAATGCAATCCCCTGGCTTGCAGTACTTTTGAGGGGCTTTCTTTTACATATCAGATCTAATGAACACTTAGATCTAATAAATTGAGGCAGAAAGTCTTATAAAGACTTTCGTGGGAGTAAGTCTCATAGAACCAACAGGACCTGAGCATTGACAATGCCGAGCATGATGGAGCGATGCTCTGACTCAGCAGAATTTAACAAACTTTGTCCTGTATGGCATTAGTGTTAAATGAACATAAATGAAAATATAAATGATGTTGACATCCAACGTATTCCCAGTCATGCTGCTCCAGCAACATGAAATGACAGCCTAACGACAGCATGATGGATTTGTCCGTGTGCTTCAATCATTTTGCCCTGCTCCAGTGATGAAGAAGTCCTGAAAACCTTGCTGAATATGCTAAGATGATGAACAGCAAAGTAACCAGAATGTGCCAGTGAAACCAGTGCCCACCCCACCCAACTCACACACTTATTTTAGACCACATTTTGGATCCAAAAATGGTCCCCAGAGCAGTTCTCAACATTTAATAAAAATTAAATAAAACAGTTTAAAATAACCAATCACAAAACAGTCAAAAGAGAAGAAGCAAATGGGACGGCATTGCAATAGTTAAAACACAGAGGAACTCTACAATCCAGAGTAACTATGGGAGCACGTAAGAGACATTATGTACACCCGTAGTTACTGAAAACCTATGGGAAATTCATATTGAAATCCAGAGTAAGTTGTTTTTACACTGGAGCAAGGACTCCCCATAGTTACTCTGGATTTTGCCCAAAGTCCGATATTAGAGAGCTGGATATATTTCCTGGATTTAGATTTTCACAAATGGGAGATGCCACCAGAGAGGCCCTGAACTACATTCTCTAGTGGAATGACAGTGGAATGTGACGCATAGCCTCTGATGATGATAAACACTCATCATGAAACCATATTGAATATTTTTTATACTTCAACTTTCCACCAATGAGACGAATTTTGCTTATAAGGATTTCTAAGAACATGTACATTCAGGGAAATCAATTCAGTGAATACAGTACCATCCCCTCCGGTTCAAGGGCTTGGATTTCCAGAGAATTGAAAAAATTAACTGGTTTCTGCTAAAAGTGGGTACTTACCCCAATACCTGGAGGCCTCGCTTAGCCTCCACTCTTTGAGGAGTGTACTAAACGCCTGCCAATTATGTCATTGACATATTCCAATCTCTAGAACACATTGCAGTGGCTGTCGCTGACGGCAAACAGAAGTAATTAAGTAAAATGTATTATGCATGACATAAGCCTCAAATCTCAAGCAGATCTGAATTGTTTCCTCCACCAATGCACTGCAGATATATTTTTATATGATTCTGGATTTATATCCCATCATCTTCAGAAACCTACATTTCACATAAAATCATAGCATATCATCACTGCTGGAAAATAAATTCTCAAGACCAAAGTGTTCATGTACTTTTTCCACTTTCCAAGGTGCACCTACTGATAATCCAAAATGTTATCAGCAACCCACTCCAAACTACATTCCTACTAAACAAACAAGACAAATTTGCTTTTCTGATTTAACATAATGCTCGTTTCTGGAATTGCCTTAAGGGTTTGCAGTGGTTGGTTTGTTGCCAGCTGTTTCCTGGGCTTTCAAAAGTAAAGGCAGGCAGAAATAGAAAAGATGCAAACCTCTTTAAAGCAAGGATATGGTGATAGACTGGTCATTATTTGTCAGCTATGCTTAAGCGTTTACTCTCTCCCTCTCTCCCCTGTACTAATCAATATTGGTAACCACGGTGGGATGAAATATTACTATATTAAAATGATATTTAGTGGCACTTTGCAAGGAGCCATCATTTCCAGAGCCACACTTGTTATGAAAACGTTGACAACTTTAATATCAAGATTTTAATATCCTGTGGGATAATGACATTTTTGCCTGACATGGGGTCATTCCTGTTTCTTCAGTATGATAACTTAAAGATATTGCTTCTGAGTTAGTGAGTGGAATCATATTTTCATGGTGCTTAGTGAAATAAAAAATATGACAGCGCTTCCTATTATTAGTAGTTTCAGCCAATGAGCCTCAAATGAAAAAGCAGGAAAGTTAACAATTTTCATTGGAAACATTGGAAGCTAACACTGGAAGTTGTTGATATCTTCTAGTTTGACAAACTGCAAGCTGGTCATTCTTATATTTACAAGAATAGGCCTAAGGGTGCAATCCAGAGTAACTATGGAGAGTCCTTGCTCCGGTGTAAGAACAATTTGCTCTGGATTGCAATATGAATTTCCCATAGGTCTTCACTAGGTCATGCAGTAACTACGGGTACAGGTAAGGTCTCTTATGTCCTCCCGTAGTTACTCTGGATTGTAGGGTTTGTGTGTGTTCTGTCCAACCAAGGGCACAATCCAGAGCAACTACGGGGAGTACTTGCTCCGGTGTAAGAACAATTTGCTCTGGATTGCAATATGAATTTCCCATAGGTCTTCACTAGGTCATGCAGTAACTACGGGTACACGTAAGGTCTCTTATGTCCTCCCGTAGTTACTCTGGATTGTAGGGTTTGTGTGTGTTCTGTTCAACCAAGGGCACAATCCAGAGCAACTACGGGGAGTACTTGCTCCGGTGTAAGAACAATTTGCTCTGGATTGCAATATGAATTTCCTATAGGTTTTCATTAGGTGGTACAGTAACTACGGGTACACATAATGTCTCTTACGTGCTCCCGTAGTTGCTCTGGATTGTAGGGCTAGGGTGTTAAGATCTGAACACAAAACTGTATGTCACAAAAAAGTGGGGCGGTGCTATAAGTCAGCCTTCTCCTACTTCCATCATCCTATTCCTTAACTCCATCTATCTGTTCCATGCCAGTTGCACCCATGCAAAACTTGTATTAGGACAGTGCCCTCCATGGATGTTCCATATAATTGCATGATCAGAGGCAGTATACATTTGAATAGCTCTACCTGTTGTGTCTTCTTGTGGGTAGCCCATATATGATGGAGGAGTCCATAATAACAGGAGAAGGATGCTATGAACAGAAAATCAAAACTGAAAATAGCAACAGTGGGTCATATTCAAGGTGACCATATACAATGAACTATATACAATGCTTGAACCTTTAAACATTGCATAGAAGAGGGAATTTTAGCAGGTGAATCTTTTTAAACCCTTCCATGTTCAGCTGAACCTGCCTAAATTTCCTCTTCTATGCAATGGTTTAAGGCACATGCGCTCTGTCCTACGTTATATATGACCACCCTGGTCATATGCAAATTCCTGAAGAGCTGAAACTATCTAGTAAAGCAGCATTTCTCAAACTACGGGTGATGGGTGGTGACCTCCAGTGAATCCTGGAACCCTCCAGACACAGAGGCTGTATTTGGGAATTTGCAGACCCAGGCCTCCAGAGGAAGCCAGAAAGCTGATTTATTTTCTTCATGAAAGTGACTTCTGATTGCTTCCAGAGGTCATTTGATTCCTTCTGATGCCTGGTAGGTTTGGTAGAAACCTACCAAAGAAAGAGATGTGTCATAGTGCACTCCACTGCAGAATGGATGGGTCATAGCAGAGGGACGTTTGAGAACTCCTGCAGTAAGGCATCCATCAAAAAGATGGATAGCTTCTGAAAATCCACAGAAGTTAGCTGTTTCCCTTTACTATTTCAAGACCAGAAGCTCTAAATAGCAGCAGAAATATCACATTTAATAATGATTAAAAAGTGTAAAGAAAACAGTAATACTAAGTGCTCATGGAAGAAAGCTATTATTCCAGAGAAAGACCAGTAATTTCCTGGGCAGTATTTTGTGATGAGAGTTGGAAATTGCTGTCACCATAGGACAGTTCATTGCACCAGAACTAGCCAAGACTGCAGAGTGCAGGTTTGCATCTGCCATAGATGATAGTCATTGCAGAGGAAGACAGGACTGCAACTCATTTTGTGTGCAAGACAAGGAAATTGTAGTCTTTAATCCAATCACATGTGACAACAACCTTCCCTCCCACCCGTTTTTTCTCTTGCAAATGGACCAGAAATCTGTACGGTCAGCATATGAATGGAAAGAGTAAATATTCTCAACTGGACTGCAAAAGAAAGCCATTTGGAAACTCTCATGATCTGATGAAGCAGGCTGCAGGCCTAGAAGTTTCTGCCACAATAGGTAAAGGTCCCTGGCAGTTTGCCCTGCCAGCCATGGCTGACTGCAGGTTGCCCTGCTGCCTGTACAGGCACCAAAAAGCTGCTGGGCGCGGCACTCTCCCCCAACTAAAGCCATGAGCCATTGCTGTCTGAAGACGCCTCCATGGTCACGTGGCCAGCATGACTACATAGAACACTGTTTACCTTCCCACCAAGGTGGTACCCATTTATCTATTTGCATTTGCATGCTTTCAAACTGCTAGATTGGCAGGATCTAGGCTAAGGATGGGAGCTCACTCCATCTTGCAGCACTCAGGTCTCAAACCCCAGCTTGCTGGATGACAGGCATAGTGTCTTAACCAGCTGACTCTATTTTGGCCAGCAGCAGGAGCAGATCTCTGTGATTGCATGTGTGTGTGTGTGTGTGTGTGTGAGAGAGAGAGAGAGAGAGAGAGAGTGCATGCATGGGTGTGTGTTATGTGTGTGCGAGTGCATGCGTGGATGTGGGTGTGAGTGCATGCATAGGTGTGTTTCTGTGTGTGTTTGCATGCATGGATGTCTGTGTGTGTGAGTGTGCATGCATGAGTGTCAATGTGTGTGTGAATGTGCATGCATGGGTCTGTGTGTGAGTGTGTATGCATGATCTGAGTGTCTCTGTGTATGTGCATGCATGGGTGTCTATGTGTGTGAGTGTGCATGCATGGGTGTGTGTCTGTGTGAATGTGCATGCATGGGTGTCTATGTGTGTGAGAGTGTGCATGCATGGGTGTGTATACGTGAGTTAGTGCATGCATGTGTGTCAGTGAGTGCATGCTATATGTGTATGTGTTTACGTGTCTGTGAGTGAGTGAATGTAAGAATCATGTATGTTGAAGTCACTTACATACAATACACATGTATGTTAAAAGTTTTTCAATTTTAAAAGTGTTGAAATTAAGTACAGGAAACCAATACAAGTATTTTTGCTTTATTTTAACATATTCTACATTTGTCCTACATTTTGGGGGGTATCCTACATTTTTTAGCCAGGTAGGAATTTTGTCTTGGGGGACAGGAATTTTGAGGGTCTTGGCAGGGAATTTTGGGTCACCCTGGACCTAGTCAGCACAACTCATTTGTCCTCCTGTTCCTGTGTTGATGTAGGGAAGCAAGCGCATGTCTGTACGTTGGCCTAACCCTCCCCCAGGAGTGCCGTAGAAGTGTCTTAACAAGGCTTTTGTGACACCTCCAGGTCAGCACAGGACATAGGCCGGCCTAACTGCAGGTTAGGATGGCAACCCGAGTCTGTAATATGGAGATGATTTGTGAGCAGTCAAATGAAGTCAATGCTTTGCACTTCAGACATGAAAAATCCTTTCCGACTGGCTTCAAATATAATTTCACTGTATTCAAATACACAGTTGATGTGCTTCAGTATTTATGGTGCAAACCTACCAATAAAGTGGAGGCTAAAAACATATCTTCTCTTTTTTTCCTTACTCATCACTGAAGATTCTGCATCAAAGAATTAAAATTTCAAAACAGTTTGCACGTTGGGAACCCAATTAAGTGACATGTTTACAATAACATCTTACTCTTCACCCATCTCTAATGAGGGCATGAGCCAGATCTAAAAATACACCATCATTTACATCTCTATGGTAAAACCTGTTAAAGAATCTGGGTGTTTTCAAGATGTTGCAGAATCTCGTAGCCCTTTATTCAGCTTCTCTCCAGGAGGCACGCCATATGGTATGTTAATTTTGCGTTTCCTCTAATGTATTTAAATGCATGCATTTTCTAGACTTTGGTGGTCACTGCTTCAGTGAAATAAATCATCCATGAGTACATGGCATTTATTTTCTAGGGGTAAAAAATAATAATAATATCCCTAGGTATATTAAATGTGAAACTGCTTTCTCTTTCTTCTTTCACACAATTTTTAATTGATTGGTGAAACTTGAGGCCTTGGAGACCAGGGCTAATAAAGACTGCGAGATCACAAGATCAGCTTGTACTTGTCAAGTTTTGGGATTGGTGATTGACAGCTCCACCAACAGCAATAGACCCTTTCGTTTTCAGACCTGCAAAACACAGAGGAGAATAACTGAATGCAATTATACAGTCAATAACTAATAGACAGATGCACCAAGAGGGCTTTAGGGCCACATCAGATAACAATCCGATCATGTTTCAACCAGGTAAGTCAAGGGCAGTGTGGATGACTTATGATGCCACTGTGCAGTTTCTGCTAATCACATAACTGTTCCCAAGAGTTTTGTGGTATGCAGGCTGAAAAGATCTTGAGCACAATCCTAACCATGTCTACTCAAAAGTAAGTCCCATTCTGTTCAATGGGTCTTACTCCCAGGAAAGTGTCTTTAGGATTGCAGCCTACATGTGCATTCTGCTCACCATGTACCACCCAAATATTAACTAAAGGTGATTCAGGTGTACTGTGAATAACATAGTTGGTGGAGAAATCTTAATTCTCCTTGTTTCAGGGTTGAAAATGTGTTTGACGACTGGGAGAAGATGAATAGGTTTTCACTCCATATATTCTGGAAAAGGAAGAAAAACAATAGTTCTGAGAAACTCTTGTCATGTGCAGCAAATCTTGGTATCTGGTGATCTGGACTATATATAGGATCACAAAATACACCCAGTCTGTCCAGGCAACCAGATGAAATAGCTGTTGTGGTCATCTTGGCTACATCTGCACATGAATTGATTTGGGATGAATAGGTGTCTTACAATAAAGTAAAGCAAAAAAATTAAGAGATGGCTAGACAAGATGTGAAGTATCCTGTCTTGAAAATGTCAAAGATGATTACACTTTTCCCTGACTCAGTGCTAAAATTTGGACTACATTATTATCTGTACATTATTATCTGTATAGTCCTTTCAGTCCTACAGTTCTAAGTACACCCTTAAAAGCCTGGCTATCCTGCCTTCAAAACCTTATAATAGTCCTCGCAGTTGACTGAATGCAAACATTCAGTGTTTGCCTTGCATCAGCAAATGGAATCATTGTTACGCGTGTAGTCTTGGTATGTTAGAACTGTAATGAATTAATGGGTTTCTGTTCCAAGCAGGTTTGAATGCTAACCCGCTTGCTAATATTGGAAGAGCACAAATTGTGGTCTGAAATGACAGGCAGGTAGGCTGGTTTAATATAGGCAAAAATAAAATATTTCAACACTACTTGAAAGACTAAAGGTATTTAAAGTTCTGTAGCTGGTGCAAGGATTTCTCAGCACAAAATGTTGCACAGAGATAGAATACTGATTCTGATGTTTTCTGTGGGTTTCTGTCCTGCTATGTTGGAAAGATTGGTCTTTTTGCCTGGGAAAGGAGAAGGTTTAAGACAGGAGCATGCATAATAGATACCAGTCTTCAAATTGACAGACAGTAATGCTTTTATTTCAGATGTTCATTCCCTTCAATCAGTGACCTTTTCCTTTATCATTCTTATTCTGGATTTGATATGCTGCAGGGAACCAATGAAGGCTTGATACTTACAAAGTATTTTCAGCAACAAAGAATATTCACTACCAATAGAGCAGTAGCGTCACTAGAGAGGTGTGTGGGGGTGTGTGTGCAGGCCATATCAGGTGATGTGCAAGTGACCTTTCTACGGCCATAAATTTTAGAATATTGGTATTTTTGGATAATCATAATACATGGGACTACAGTGTCTCAGGCGGTTAAAGAAGCTATGACTGTCAATCTGAAGATCAGCAGGTCAGCAGTTTGAGACCCGAGTGCTGCAAGATGGAGTGAGATCCCATCACTTTCCCAGTTCCTGCCAACCTACTAGTTTGAAAGCATGCAAATGCAAGTAGATTAATAGGTACCACTTTGATGGGAAAGGTAACATCCTGGTGACAGTCCCCTGCGACTGGCCTTCCAGGTTTCCCCAATGTCTTGTTAATCATAGTTTGGATGACTCCAATCCATAAAAGGCAGACCTCTATTCTGAAAAAAGTTATAGCCAAAATACTAGTGGAGGCAGGACAGTGGTAATTCTCTATGACCACCACCTGGGGCATTGCCATATAATCCATAGCTGGGTGATACCAACACTAGAGGCATCACTGCAATGGAGAATGGGAAAAATCTGCCTCTCATCTTGAGATGGTACCATCACTGGGCAGGGCCACTGGCCCCCCTTCTATGGTTCTTCTAATGGTTCCCCCACTTCTAATGGCCTGAAATTCCTATAACATGAACCTGAAATTCCTATAAAATGGACCTGTGTTCTACTGCAACGCAGGGAGCAGGGTGTCAGTGCAAAATTATATTACCTTTAAATAATAAATACAAACCAAATAAAACTGTTTTGGTATTTTGCAGATTTTAAAAAAACAAAATTGAGAAGTGCATAAAGCAGAGATGTGTTTTTATTTCTTGATCCCTCTTTTCTCCTACTTCTACCTATACATTTTAATGGGAAGTAATTCCCATTAGCTTACATGGGAAACCAATTTATGATAGACATGCATAGGCTTGAACTGTTGTAAAATGAAGCCATTCGACATTCCCGTCTTGGAGTCTGAAAAAAGGATGGTCTAGATATAGTCTCTCCCTTCCTTCAACATCCTTTGGGTCAGAAGCTTCATGAGCTGATTTGTTGTCTGACAAATTGTTCTGCTTGTCAAACTGAGCTAATCTGTTGCCTAAAAAGTTCAGCTCGTACGCTTGCTACACATATGCATTACCAAAATTGTTGCTACCACCTCCTTGCCCATCCAGCTGCTTCAGTCAGCCTCTGACCAGAATTCAAGAACTCCAGCTATCCCTTGATGACACTCCTTAACAGGTGTTATTAACAGGAATGCAAAACTACTATCAATGTAACTTTTCTCTAATCTTCAAGCGAAATTCTGAATTTCCTAACATTTTCAGCAACACTATAAAAAAATCAATGGATTTTGATATAATTTGGGGAAAGTGTCAAATCAAGTTCTGCATGCAATAAAATGCTAACTAAAATTAGTTAATCCAATTATTTCCCTGATAAGGTTGTTATCGAGTCAAAATTGCCTGCTGCCTTGAATCAATGATCATTTAAGGTTTCATCATTCGACTTCATCACAGATCTGATTAAATAGACAGTGTACCTCTGCCCCCTTGTGTAATTTTTATGCATTGCTCTTTACACAAAGAAAATAAAGTGATGTACATTAAAATCCATAATGAAAGATTAAGGGAAATGGTAAACTTTAATTAGGCTATCTGCTATGTTGAATAGTTTTCAAAACGATAAGAAACAATTGAAAATTCATATTAAGATTAATTTTTGAGATACGTTTCCGCAGAACGTGATGATGGCATGCAGCTCGATGCCTTTCAGAAGGAATTGAACAAATTTCTAGAAAAAGGGTCCATCACATGTTACCAAGCATTATGGGTATGTGCAAGCTCTGTATTTTAGATGTTGGCAAACTCAGAATGCCAGAGCAAAGGCGCATACCAGGATGCAAATGTCTTGTTGTCTTACGTGCTCCCTGATGTATGTGTGGCATCTGAGGCATCAGGTGGGCCACTGTGAGATACAGGAAACTGGACTAGATGCGTCTCTGGACTGATCCAGCAGGGCTCGTCTTATGTTCTTGCTGTATATAATTTATTGCACCATAACACATGTGGTACTTTATAGCACATGAGAGGTATAAGGATCAATCACTGCCATGAGGAACTCATAGTCAAAAATTAGACTACAGGACAGACAACAGTGGAAACGAAAAGGCAAGTGGTAGTAGTGATATGTGGTGTGGTCCAGTGCTGGACAGGCAGGTGACAGGGCCTGCACAATCACAGCAGATGCTTCTGCTGCAAGTTCTAGGAGTCTCTTGGAGACTTGGACAATCATGGACAGCCTGTCTGAAAGGATAGAGCTTGTAGCAGCTCAGCCTCCCCTGTCATCATACAACCACTCAGAAATGGGTGGCATTTACATGACAAAATAAATCAATAAATGGTTCCCAGTCCTCAAAGACAATCTGAAAAAATATAGTAGAGTCACTAAACTAGTGATTTCCAACCAATGTGCCGTGGCCCACTAGTGTGGTGTGAATGGTCTGCAGGTATGCTGCAGACCTTGGGGAGGAGGAGATCATTAATCAGCAGGGCCAGTGGGGTGAGCCTCACATCAGCAGCATGATGTGCCTTGTCAATGATCCAAAATCTGATAGTGCGCCTTGACAATTTTAGCACCTTGTCAGTATGCCATGACACGGAAACGGCTGCAAGTCCCTGCATTAAACTGTTGGAATGAAGAGGAACATGTGCTCTTATTAATAAAATAATAACTTTAGCTGATGCTTTAATAAGGAATGTTTACTTAAGAAGGCAACATGTGATCAGGGGAAATACGTTACAAAATTATATATAAAATAATCTTGTTAAGTTCTTTAGAGGAGATTTGTGATTCAAACCCACCTTTTATTTAAATTTGGTTAAAAGCAGTAAGGATTAGATTAAGACAACATAATTGTGAAAGACTTTTTAAAAAAAAAAATCCCTTTTCCATGTCTAGTTACCAACTTAAAAACCTGCTTCCAACTAGTATCAGCCACAGAGAAAGAAAAAAGAAAGGTATAATATGGATCCCTGCGTTCTGGCTTTCCCTGCCAAGAGACAGCTGGAGGCACATTTAAGAAAGAGACACAGAGTAAATGAAAAGTTGACATCCCCTTCCTTGGGTGTCTTCCGATTCAACTCCTCCACTACGACTTCCAGCTTTGAACCAAAGAAACAGACACAAGACTCCAAACTGCCCGCCCCGCAACAGCACTTCTTGTTCCAAATGGGTTATTGTCTTGCCAAATAGAATTTTTCCCGTGCTGAAAACAATGCATCCAAATGCTCCTATGGCGCACACTAGCTGCTGGGAAGGTGAGGGAGTCACAAAGTGCTACAAGGAAATAGTGGAGAAATACAGGACTGTATCAATTGCAAAAAAGGGGGTCTACAACAAAATCCCCCCATGCCTGTGCTGTTCACCTGCCAGGTTTATGAAGAAGCCATTTCCTTCACACTTCCGCCTGTTCTGCTGTTGTTGCGATGTCCAATGTTCAGGTCAACATTCTGGAGCCCCCAGACATGCTCACTTGGTGATTTTACATCTCTCTTGATATTCCATTGGACTCTATGCAGGGTTGCCATATGTCCCCCAAAACAGGGACAATCCTGATTTTTAGTATTGTGTCCACATACTGGCAAATGGAACAGAGGGTCCTATCCCAATTTTGTGGAAGAGAATTATGGCAATCATATGGCACATGTGGCACATATGGGCTGTGGGTGGTGCAAGCGGTTAAGACGCTGTGCCTGTTAACCAGCAGGCCAGCGTTTGAGACCTGGTTCAGCCCCGCAAGGCAGGGTGAGCTCCTGTCCTTAGCCCAGCTCTGCAACGCCAGCTGGGTCCAATCGTATCAGCTCTGCCTTTCCATTGGACTAATTCAGTGGCGTGGAGAAGGGGGATTTGCTGCTTGGGTAACAACCCATCCTCCATAACAATCCAACCCAGGCTTTCATGCTTCACATGCAGTATATGCAGCGCTGAGCACAATATCATAGTCTTTCAAGACTGACAGAGGCCTGCTTTATGGCACAAATTATTATGCCCCAAGCTATGCTCCAAGGGCTGGGTTAAAGTCTTGCATTCTCCTCTCACACCATTTTCCTAACATAATTTTTGCATCTTCGAAAAAGTGTCATACTGTGGGACACACATCATTGCAAACATGCCAAATATGCCAAACTCCACTGATGTACCTGTGACCTTTTTTTGTAGATCCTCCAGAGGACTCCAAAGATCTGTAGATCAAGATGTCCACACACAGCTTCTTTGGTTCCCATAAGTCCACCAGAAATGCCTGGTGAGGGGTAGTGTGGCATTTTATGGGTCTGGTTCTGGGCATCGCAAAGGATAAGATTACAACTGGCAAATTATTTTATTTTCACAAATCATTTTGTGAATTTGTTGTTGAAAAATGGTATATAAATACAGTTTGGTTGACTGATTCTTGGCCTTATGGGAAAATCAAATCTTCCCCCTCCCCCTTGTTTTCATTTGATTAACATTTTTGCTCACATTATTTTGAGAACAAGCCCCAAAAGGTCTGGATCAAAATGCACAAGAGCATTAGAACTGTTCCAGCCTATTTCTTGCTTTATTTTCAGACCTCTGCTTTTTCTTATACAACAAGCTTTCCTTTACACATCAAATGTACTGTATTGTGATACTCAAGTTTTAAATAAGCATTTTTGTCATGATTGCCCTGTCCCGTTTCTTAGCTGGAAATAAGTAGATTCCAATACATCTTCTCTAGGAATCAAAACTCACTCACCTAACCATGTCTACTCAAAAGTAAGTCCCATTATGTACAATGGGTCTTACTCCCAGGAAAGTGAGTTTAGGATTGCAGCCTCAGTCACACAGAACTGTAGTCTCTCCAAGAAGCAAAGCATTTGAGGTTTATGCCTTCGGAGGCTTTGTTTTTGAAAGATCTGTAATCCTCTGGATTTTAGTGATTAAAGAAGAAACTACCACCACCTCCTCTGTAGATGGTACTGTTTTGCCTACAATCCTTGCAACAATAGAGGAATAGATAAAGATTCCAGTTGAAATAAAATCAGAATATGGGCAAAATCCAGAGTAACTACGGGGAATCCTTGCTCCAGTGTAAGAACAACTTACCCCCAAATCCAGAGTAACTAAGGGAGCACATAAGAGACATTACGTGCACCCATAGCTACTGCAACTCCTAGTGAAAACCTATGGGAAATTCATATTGGAATCCAGAGTAAATTGTCCTTGCACCAGAGCAAGGACTCCCTGTAATTACTCTGGATTTTGCTCTTACTCTGGATTCCAATATAAATTTCCCATAGGTTTTCACTAGGTGGTGCAATAACTACGGGTGCACGTAAAGTCTCTTACCTGCTCCCATAGTTACTCTGGATTTTGGGATAAGCTGCTAAACTAAAACCTTGTTAAATCTTAAACTAAAAGCTGCTAAACCTTAAAAGAAAAGAAATTCAGTGGGTATCATATTGGCCTTCTTAGGATACTGTTAGCAAAGCATGATGAAAAAATGCATTGTTGCTTCCATAGATGCTTCATTGTCTTATGTACAGACTTAGGTGTGGAAGTGGTTATAGATCATACAACTGAGAATTCTCAAACATACATTTAGAAATGTGTGCAAAATTTTGTTTATTTTGACTTTATTGT
This sequence comes from Cryptoblepharus egeriae, assembly GCA_030015325.1. Taxonomy (NCBI): domain Eukaryota; kingdom Metazoa; phylum Chordata; class Lepidosauria; order Squamata; family Scincidae; genus Cryptoblepharus; species Cryptoblepharus egeriae. The sequence continues at coordinate 18,997,359 of JAREYC010000004.1, read as the reverse complement.
AAAGATACTAGACAGACCCATTTTGCATTTTGATTATATGTTCCATTTTATTTGGATGGGGTCCATAATGTCTCCGATTTACTTCTTCCTTTGTAGTACTCTTCAGAATCTTTTGTTTAGGAGAAGAATGTCTTGCAGAAGCTAGATAATACAAGCACTTTCCTTTAATTTTCTTCTTTGTATGTCTCTCATATTAAAAAGCCAGACTGAATTTTAACCATCAGGGATTTTATCCTGCAATTGACATTTCAATTCCTTCTGGAATTAATTCTGAATCCTTTGCCATTAAGAGTCATGAGCAAGATTAGCATTCAAATTTCAGCTTTTAAAACAAAATGTTTGAATAATGTTGAATACTTTTATTTTTTGCTGTGTACTTACACATGATTGGAACAAAAATACTGGTTCTGAAATCGGCGGACTAGGTTAGTGCAAAAGACATTTTAAAATTGTTGCAGGTGCATGAAAAACGTATTGTTTTTAGATCTACCTAACATCTTTTGACTCTTTTTCTAAGGGTGAAATCCAGAGTAACTACGGGGAGTCCTTGCTCTGGAGTAAGAACAAGTTACTCAGGATTGCAATATGAATTTCCCATTGGTTTTCACTAGGTAGTGCATTAACTATGGGTACACAATGACTCTTACGTGCTCCCGTAGTTACTCTGGATTGTGCCATTATTTAAGTACCAGCCCCAAAGAAAATTCTTAAGTGCAAAATTCTGGATACATGCTGTTTTCTTGAAAATTGTCTTCTGCTCTCGGGATTCAGACCATGATTGATACATAACAAAAAGGACAAATAGTTAAAACATTTAATGCTCCAATGCTTTGAGCAAGGCATGCAAACACTGCAAATCTCTCCAGCAGAACCTGAGCTGAAATGAATAAGAGTTGTGAAACTTTCAGCAAAGTATGGAATACGTAAAGCGGGGAGATGAACCTAGAATCTTTTACACACAAAGCATATGCTCTGAACCAGGGAAACCTCATCTTAAGACAGTGCTGTAGCTGCTGCTACTAAGGAAAGTGTAGGAATAGGGCAGACCCTCACCATACATGAACAGAAGCAAGGCCCTCCCCTCACTCACTTTGAAGTTGCCTACAAAATTGAGATATTGTTCACATCATTGGGTATGTTAGCTTTGAAATGGTTTCATTAATATAATGCATACATAATAATGGCTTTAACATTTTATTTCAGTGTCATTGTATGTTATGCAGGATATGGAAATGTTACAACTACTTAACATGAACCAAAACGTGAACTAGGTTGCATAGGTTAGGACTGCAGGCAGCAGAATGTTGCTCTAGTCCGCTGAGGCATCAAGATTCACAGTGTACAGGGGAGAAAACAGGATTTAAAGCATTTCTAATAAAATATATTTTAATAGCTGGTGTTATATTTTGCATAACAAAAGCCAAATTATGTTGATTCACCATATGAGCCAGTAAAATTCCTCTCCCTTTAAAGAACACAAGATTCATTCATGTTTTCATACTCCCAAAGAAAGCAGTTCTGCAAAATAACAAGAAATCTATGCACATTTAAGCAAAGGTACATCAAACTACAGCAGATAATTTTTTTTTGATTTTTATAAACACACTGCAAAAACTAATAGATGAGTTCTATATCATGCTAACCAAATACAGTAAGTAAAAAAATTGATTTCTGGTGGTTTAAGCAACCTGCACTTTGTATTATTGAAGAACACAGATTTGTAATGATACAGTAGATAACTAATGATCTCTAATAAAATACAGTATTTCAACTGCAACTTGATTACATCAAACATACAACTGAATATGCAGTTTTTATATATCAGACACAAAGAGCATATGAAATTTATTTGAATGTCCTGTTGCACTGTAGACAGTTCCAGAAGACAATATAGTTCCAAGTATTTATCTACAGTCTAACATTTTGATCCAAAGAAGGGACATGCATTGGAAAGACCCAGATACATAGGCAAAGCTGGCTGGCTGTTTTTCATATGAATACTGTGTTCCAAATTTGGATCCCTTGATTATTGTGAATAGGTCTATCACTGTTATTCTATCTAATTGGAGGCTTAACTGAAGGGCTCTTTAATAACATTCCTTAATGGCCACAGCCCTTGAAACAGAACTGCCAACTTGTGCTATCAAAAATGCTGGTGCCTTGGCAGTCCTGGAAGTGAAACCCTATAGGTAATTGGGTATAGCTCTTTGTCATCTTGCCACCAAGCCAGGAGTCAAGACACAAACAAATTGAAAGCCATCAGTACCTGGGGAAGGAATATAAGGACTCTTTCAGGTTGGCTCTCCTTCTCAAGTTAGCTCTCCTTCTCAAGTTGCTTTATAAAACATGGAGAGTGAGGCAAAGATATTTTTTGTCAAAGTTATCAGCTTGATGTGGCCTGCAACAAATGCTGTTCAGAGATCTCATGTGTTATAATACACCACCTGTTCCCAAACTGTGGGGTGGAATGACCAAGTTTATGGTCGATCAAGAAACCAATAAGGCAGATTAGGCTCTGTGCATCAAGAGTTTAATAAACAAGCTGCAACTGGGGAGGGGATAAATGCTGGTTTTGGAATATGCTAATTTACCCTTCTCAAAAGAATTCCCTGTGCTTCAACAAACTTGATTCATGGTAGAAGTGGCAATATTTTTGAGGTTAGGACTAAAAAGAACTGCTTCCAGTGATTGTCTCTCGACTTACCTTTTACTCTACGTGTAGCTGTCATCTCTAGTATGGAGACTGTACTCTACATGTAATCTCCAGCTTTAATCTACATGTAATCTCTGGTATGGCAAAAGTTTTAGATATATTAGTGGTTCTCAAACTGAGTGGTTAAGACCCATTTTTTTATTATTTGCAAAACTGACAGGATAGATTAGACTTTGTGCATCAAGAATTAGACAAGCTGCTTACTTTAGGGGAGGGGGGAGCAATATAACCACACTCATTATATCCACACTCGTTGACATGTTTAAATTAGGCAGCAATCTCTGTCTAGGGCCTCTACAAAGTTTGAGAACCACACACAGTTGCTCCTTTTCTAATATAATGGTTATGCTCTGAGGTTGCCGCATAAAGCCAAAATCATATATACAGTACTCAAAATTACCGTGAAAATCATCCCTCCCTTATTTAAAAAATACATTCTGTCTCTTCAAAAATAAGTGGGAACTGAGATCAACTGAGGGAACAGTAGTTTTATCCTCTGATCTCATGCTCACTCTCAGGCATGGATTTAGATTAGAACATGGAATGATGGGCAGAAAGAAATTGCCTGCATTATTTAAAATATTTTAAAATAATTCAGCACAATTCAGCAGTGTCAAGAAAAACATCCAAATCTAGGGAGTAGTGCTCATCACCACTACAAGACCAAACAGTGATGTCCAAAGATGCCTCCATTGGCCATTTGGCCTGCATGATTAAACAACAAAGTGCACAGAAAATTATTACCTTCCTACCAAAATGGAATTTATCTAATTGCATTTAAAAGCTATTGAACTGCTAGGTTGGCAGGATATGGACATGTAACAGGAGCTCACTTGTTTGTGTAGTACTCAGGTCTCCAACCCCTAACCTGCTGGCTTTCAGGCTGATGAGCACAGTGTCTTTAACCACTGAGTCATATCAGCACCTAATGTAGCGCAAAAAATAAATTTTCCTTATTTTTTAAAGTAGCAGCAGCACTTGTGGAAGAGCATAATTTGGATGAGGACCACACAGAGGAAGAAGGGAGATTATACTTCCATCACTGATATTTTCCCCAATTAAAACTACTCCACTATTTGCATTGTGGGACAGGAATATAGAAATTACATATGTACTTTTATGGTATGCCCATATGTACTTCGTAATCAGGAAAATATGTAAGAAAGAGTAACCTTCTCATCTTTCATTGGATAGTCCCAACTGGAACTGTGCTTCTGCTTCCCACAAAGTTGGCATTAGCATTTTAATTGTCAACCTTTGAATCAACTGTGAATCTTTTATGTTCAGCAGGTGTTACGCATTTAATAATTGGTCTCTGGTGTTTAATAAATGGGCCAGTGCAGTCTGGTGACCGGGGTAGTGGTGGTGCAAGATAAATAGAAGAGCAGCAGCAAGATGCAAGTATCTTGTGGTCTTGTGTGCTCCCTGAGGCATCTGGTAGGTAGACACTTGAAATACAGAAAACTGTACACTATGGACCCTTATGTACTGGGGTTTTATGTACTGATTCCTGACTTGAATTTCTTGCTGTTCTCCAACCCATATGTAAATGCTCTAAACTGTGAAAATTCTACAGTTACCACTTCAGCCAGGAGATAGAAAATATCTACATGCCTCCTAATAGAAGGGTGTTTCCCTCTTGCCAGAAAAGATCCTCCTGTTATTAAACTTCTGTTAACAGTTGTAAAATAACTTTTAGTATACTCAAAACACCAATGCATTAATAACTACTAGAATATGAAACATTACTATCTTGGAAGGCAGAAAACTCATGCCTTCATTGCTATCTTAGAAGGCAGAAAACTAAAAGCAGATTAAAGACACTGCCTTTAGATAACTAAAGTAAATATACTGAATGGATCCAGTACTTCTTCAAAATAGTACATAAGCCTTGAACAACCCAACATCCATCAATTCAGTGATTCCTGCTATCAGCATCACATATTGTAGCCCTTAGACAGAAATAAATACATACATACCAATCTATATAAATAAGTTGACTTGGGTTTGAATTTTGTTTTTTATATAGATTATAAGAAAAATAATGATAAAAAATATGGTATTATTTAATTTCTGGGTGAAATAGGTAGAAAAATAGATTATTTCTACATTTCTCCTTTTCATGATGCTTTGGATAAAATAAATGTAGCATATAAGTAATGGATATTCATGCTGAAAAATCTTGCATAAACAAGAAAACGTTTCAGCAAATTAGTTCATATTTACTATTACTTGCAGGATTGAAAAAATGCAATGGATTTCAGGATACATTAAAAAAAATCAAAAATATTTCCCAAGTTTCTGCTCTTTTATTTTACCTCTTAAGAAAATAAGGTTGGATTAATAATAATAGTTAGTGCATTTATAAAACACTTTAAGATGTGCTGTACAAAGCAATTCTCATATACGAGCTTCTGTAATCCTTACAACAGTCCTGTAAGGTAGGTCACTATTACCCCAACATGAATGAAAACTGAGGCTGAATAAGAGTAACTCAAAATTACCATGGAAGTTCATCGCAGATGTGAGATCAGAACGACATTATTTCCCAATTCACAGGTCAGGATGCAATCCTAACAAACTTGCCAGCGCTGGGGAAAGGGCAATACAGCTCCCAGGTAAGGGAACAAACACTGCCTTACCTTGAGGAGGCCTCCATGACTGGCCTCCCTCCAACTATAGGATGTAGCACAGGCACCACTGGAATAGCTATGCCAGTGCTGGAAAGTTGGTTAAAGATTGCGTCCACTGCCTCTTAGCATATTCCATACCAAAGTTTAGGAACATTGGTACAGTGTATCTTTTAGTATGCCATTAATATTAATCAGAACTTCTCTGGTAAAGAAAAATTACAGCAAAGGATATTAAGTTTTTATAATTCTAGAGAATAAAATATTTTTTATTTAATTTTTTGTGAAGATTTATCAGATGGAAATCATGCTTCCACTGTTGCATAAATATATGGTTCCTATGCACAAGTCTGCAAATATATTTAAAACATTAGTATTTCCTGCAAAATAATTTGACTCTTCTAAGGGCCCAGTCCTATCCATCTTTCCATCACCAATGTGGCCACAGTACAACCCAGATGAAATGGAACAAACATTAAATGACTTTGATAAGGCATTAATAACTGCTACTCCCCCATAGGATGCATGGCATACTCCACTGGAATGGCTGCATAGGTGCTGGGCCAGAAGGCACCAATTCCTGTCCAACTTTCCAGTGCTAATGCAGTTGTGCCACGGGGGGCATGAACTGCATTCTGCCATGGGGGGAAGTCATAACGCCGGCTCAAGGTAAAGGAATATTTATTCCTATACCTAGGAGCTGCACTGCAGCTGCCTTGGTGCAGAAAAGCTGGACAGAATTGGGCCATAATTCTCTGAAACAAAATCACACTGCTAGCCAATAAGAACCAAATCCAAACCCACCACCAAACCTTTAAACACTCTTTATAAGTAAAGGATGTACTTTTTTATAAGTAAGAAAGTACTCTTTCTTTCTGTACACTCTTTATAAGTAAAGGATGTACATTTGCTTTCCTAAGATTCTGTGTTGTGATATTCCCCAAGATAAACTGTTGATGAAAGGAAAGAGATCAATGTGTTATCGTTGTAAAGTGCTTTGAAGTTAGCCATTTCCATATAAACACTGTTAATACAAGGGAAAATAGAAAAGGTAAGAATTAACAAATGCATTTTTAAATTGTCTCTAGCTGTGCAAAAAGGCACAGATACATCTTAATTCAGACAGCATTCACAATCACTGGTTTGGGAAGACTGACATGAGAAGAATGACTGAGAGCAAACAAAAACTTTAGGAAGAATACAGTAGACTGGACATGTGTGTGCAAGGAAACTTCCACCATTACCAACAAGATAATTTTGTTTAAGGCTGCTAGGCAGTAGTAAGCAACTTCTGAGCAAGTCTTTCAGCACAACAAAAATACCTGAATTATTCAATTCACTTGGGCGTTTAATGGCTCAACCCTTAATAGCAAGCTATAGCCTCTTATGCAATTTCGAAATCACACAAATCAAAAACATCAGGTGCCTTCTGGGCTTTAACTTAAAAGAGAGATGAAACCTACTGTAAAGGCAGAATTTTTTTCAGCACTAGTCGATAGAAAGCACCAGGTCACCACATTTTTAGAGATAAATTTTAAGCAGCTTTTGGAGCTCAGTGCTTCTTGGAGGAATTGTGTGTTGACTTCAGCATATGACACAGACTGTTACATTGACAGGGGATTATGACAATGTGGTCTTAAAAGTAGTTTCATAAAGGTTAAAGTAAATCAGAATAAAGCTCAGAAGGACTAATGGTGAATATTAATTAACAAACTCAATGTAATTGGCTGGAAGCATTCCAGTTTTCCCAGTTCTCTGAACAGTACCGTACATCCAACCATCATCAATTGGTTGCACGTTGATTATGTAGTCACCATCTCTGAAGGAGACTTCATCTTCATCTTGGGCACTATAATCATACATAGCTCTGTACGTTCTCTATTGGGGGGAAAAAGAGGGAAGAGCACATTAAGGAATCAAATACTTTTGTACCACTGCAAACAAAAAAGCAACATGCACCCAAGTACTGATACATATTATTTTGCAAATATTCTAAATTATTTAAATCTTATTTTTACAGAAAGTCTCTTTCAGGGGAAGTGGGTTGAGACTGAGGATGATGTCAATTGTATGGATTTACCTGTACAGTGGTACCTCGCTTAACAAGTGCCTTGATTAATAAGTGATCCACATAACAAGCAAAAATTTCTCTAGGATTCTGCCTCACATAACAAATGTTGCTTCACTTAATATGCACTCTTGTTGGCAATTGGGGCAGACGCGCTGGCTGGCAGCCCTTTTAAAAAGTGTCAGGGCTGCCTAGCGCGCCTGCCCATAGCAAAAGAAACACTTCTGCGCTGTTCCTCCTGTGACCAGGCATCCAGTGGGCAGAGGGAGAGAAGAGCAGTGGAGAAGAGGGAAGCAGCTCAGGGCTAGCCAGAAGGGAGCAGGGGAGAGAGAGGCTCAGGATGAAGAGAAGGAGAAAGTGGGGAGACACTTGGAACGTGTCTTGGATTGCAGAAGAAAGTGTCTTTGATTGCTGCCTCCTAACCATGTCTACATGCTACATAGTAGCAAGCCCCATTGTGTTAAATGGGTCTTGCTCCCAGGAAAGTGTCTTGAGGATTGCAGCCTAAGTACACTTCATAAGATCATGCACATTGAATGCATGTTTTGAATTCAACTACAGTGTTTTATCATCATTTTTACATACAGTTAATATTTTTAAATGAATATTTTTTGGGTTGTATCGTCTGAGTTTCCATTATTTCCTATGGGAAAATCCACTTCACATAAAGAGCATTTCACATAACAAGCATGCTTCCAGAACAAATTAAACTAGTTATGTGAGGCACCACTGTATTCTGTGCAAAATATTTTCTGAGTAGGCCTTGGATAGGATTTAGATTTTTCAAGACACAAGGCAAAACCATAACCCAGCCTCTTAGAACATCAAAAATGTGAAATTTGATGAACGTGACAACACTACATTGCAACATATTAAAAAAAAAGATTTTCAGGCTATCACTTTAGGAGCTTCCTATAGTCTTAAAATTGGAGAGAAACACAAACCCCTAGACACTTTCTACATATGATTATGCTTATAAGGCTGTCAGGGGATATCTCCATCATAATTAAATTAACATTAACTATCTATTACTTCATATGGTAGCCTGGGTTACATAACTGAGAATAGAACAGTTTTAAGTCTTTAAATGTAGCCTTTAAAATTCATTTAAAATGATTATTCATCAGAACTGAATAACAAAATGTTAAGAGAAATAGGGTGCAATCCCGAAGTGCAATTGGGCCAGCCTTTGAATGACCTAAAGGGGATAGGAGAACATGTCACTGTTGTAAAGTGATGTACACCTGTATTTTTTAAAGAAGAATTGCATATAAAGAAATGACAGGCTGCTATGGAAAAAAAGAATAATTCAACTAAGTACTCACCAAATTAGCTGAATGTGGCTGTGAATGCATTGACCTCATAGATGACATGCTAGTTTGGTGCATGTACCCATATCCTTGGGACTGACTTTGATGATATGCTCCTGGAAGCACAGGGGCTATATGGGAAAACATACACAAAAAGGTATGATCACTACAGGACAGAGAATTATGATCATTCCATGGGTTAAATGCTGACTTGTTCTTCAAAGTAGAAAAGCAGGAATTGTGTAAATTAGTAGTGACTGCACAATGTAGAAAATATTTCATACTTACAGATAAACTTTGTTTTGATGGACATAATAACTTTTTAGAAAAACTGAAGAGGGAAGAGTGTTGCAAAAAGTGGTATCACAACACACCATTTTACCATTTCATCAAATGTGGTAGATAAGAAAACAAACATGCAGGCAACTTGGAATTGTATTTCTCTTTGAACAGACAATGATTGTAGCCCAAAATATAATTGTCATATACCCTTAAAATGGTCTGAGTTTTTCTGTACAGCAAAACCTTTATGACAAATGCCAAATTACCAGGCTTCCCCATGGATGAACAAGCAAAACAATTCCAAAGACTGCCATATCATAATTTCGTCACACTTCTTTAAGTATAATAAGAGTAGTTAACGGTAAGTTTAAATTATCCATGCAACTAGAAAACTCTCATGCAAATATGCTTTCAGTACTTGTTCCATTAGTAGGCTGCAATCCTAAATACACTTTCCTGGGAGTAAGCCCCACTGAATACAATAGGACATTTCAGTGTAGACAGGCTTAGGATTACACTGGATGTCTCTCAACAGGATATGCATCAAAATGGACCGAGTATATATAATCTAATCTTGTAATTGTTATAAAATTATAAAGGTAATTTGATGTTTGGAAGCATTTGTAAAATGTTAGGAGGATACATATCAGGCAGCTTTTCTAGAAACCCCTTGAGAATTTGGGATATGGAAAATTTTTCCTCTTCATTAACCACATGCACACATCCCCACGCGCACACACACATCAAGTTTGTGTGTGCGCACACATGTGTACACACAGATGCATGCGCGCGTACATACACACATATTTTTTTGGTTGCTCTCTTCTGTACTTTTTGAATTCAACTTTCAAACTGACCTCTTCTCTAGGGCAGTTGCTCTGGAGTTGGCCTCTGAGGGCTGATGCACATCCGTGCACCAATTTCCCAATTACTGAGGTGGTGAGAAAGTGCATTCTGGCACTGTTTGGAACACATCTAGGCCATTACAAGGGCCTTGCATTGGCCCAAGGGTATCTGTGAATCATGTCCTGAGAGAACCAGTTATATAAGCACTGAAAGGGAAAGTCTCCAGGGATATGGAAGATTCTCTCTCTGTCTAACAGTGGTGGGCTCCAGCAGGTTCGCACCTACTCTATAGAACCGGTTGTTAACCAAAGATAGGACATATAAAGTTTAAAAATAGCCATTTAAAAGTGGCTGCCAGATGGGCAGAGAACCGGTTGTTAATTTCTTTGAAGCCCATCACTGCTGTCTAATACTATTTACCAGTGCATACACATACATCCATCTCATCTCTCCAATCCCATCTCTCATTTCTTCTCAATCCAGTTCCATTTCTCTCCCCTTCTCATCATGATCCTTCCCTACTTCTGGTCCTGAAGGCTACCCATCTTTTTCTAATTGTAAAATACCTAGTTGAAGATGTTACAGAAATAAGAAATTGCACACAATTTGAAAATTTCTTTTTTTAAAATCCACTTTTTGGTAATTTAAAAAATAATCTAAGAATTAGAAAACATGATTGATTGAAGCAAGAGACACTTTTTGTGCTTGACAGAGAATCTTATGAAACTGTTCTTTTGAACTCAGCTATTTCCTCATATCCTCTTTTATTATCCCAAAATGTAAACTGACAAAGTGAGGTATAGCTCCAAAGTGGCATTTCATGGATGTGTCATAAGAAAGAGAATTCATTGCAAGACCGAAGGTTCTTCCTGTCAGCCCAAAAGATAAATGATTTTTTCTAATAGAAGTGAATGGCCCATCATCCACGGGATTGTACTGTATTTGGCAAATTTTAGAAACTCACACATTAAAGACATACACTCCAAATAAGAAAAAAATCTACATCCTATTGTCAGTTGCTAATGGGAGTAGCAAAGTTATTCACTTAAAACTAAAGGCTGGAATGACAAGATGTACTGTAGTTTAAATGGCCTAGAAATACAGTCAAGCAGAACAGAAGATTACAATGAATATTTCATAGATATATTTAAGTGTAATACAAAAATCCACTTTAGGGGTAGACACAATAACAAGCACACTTATTAGTGTTCCATGTGTATTCATTTATGGAAATTGTTTGAAACACTGACATGCTGATCCTGTGAGCTGGCACTTTTCTACTACCAGCAGTCCAGTGAGAGCACAAGGAAAACATGGGAAGCCTGAACTATCAGGCCACAATATATAAGCCACGGAGGCAAAGCAGGTTAGCAATATAAGATTATTATAATGCAGCACACAAACTTGTAACTAAAAATTATCAGAAGCCCTGTGATGATTATAATAGGAGAGCACAGCACAAAAATATAAAATATGAATTCTGTCTCTGAAACACCAAATCCACTGTGGATTTGGAGCCAAATCCACACTGTGGAGCCAAATCCACTTTTATCATTAGACAATATAGCAGATACAAATAGAACACAGCTAAACTATATGTTGCACTCTAATTTCATGGGAATGCATGAAAAATTCAAATCTAAAATGCGGATATAGAATTTATCTTTCTGAGAAGATTACCTTTTTAATTTTAAAGTGAGTTTCTAGGCTGTTTTGACTGCAAAGATATACTTGAAAACACAGAAAGCGATATCTAATCTCAGAAGACGGAGAGATCATAGAGTAAGATTATCAGTCATTGGGGGCTGAACTTCAATAGCCATGCTCTACCCCCATGACTAGCAATAGCAGAAATCTGCCAAGTGCCAAAAATTATATTTGTTTAATTTGGACAAACTACTGCCAGTTGCATAAATCAGTTTTTCCCCTGGTGCTGAAATACTTCCAACTTACAGAGCTGCTTATTCAACATGCAGGGACCGTCAACAGGGACTGTCGAGTTAATTGTGTGATATACAAGTCAAGGACACACTGTGATGGTTAACCAGTTGGAAACTATGGGCATATGTCGGTACCTTCTTCATTTGATGGCTTTGTTACCTCACTGGAATTAGAAAATATAGAACCATCTGATTTGTCATCCCCAGTGCCATAAACACTAGTAGAACGGAGATGTTTTTTACTATATCGCCTTGCTTTTTCTAGAAGAGGGAAACACAAGACTGGACTAAATAGATACAACATACAGAGAAGTAAACAAGGCAAAGTACTATATTAATATACAAAATAGGGCATACAAAATGGTAATTTATCATGCCAGGTTATCTTGTGCAAACAGCAATAAGCTGCTAATAACTGGCATTTGTGATTTTATCCCCCCCCCCCCCCGGGCTTACTGGGCAAGAGGCACTCTTTCAAGTGGATGTTCCTCATTTATTTAGCAGGGGGAGAGTAACTGGCCCTCCCCACCCCAGCAACGTCTCTTTTCGTGGCTTCTGCTGGTGTTCTTTTGCATTTCAGATTGTGAGCCCTTTTGGGACAGGAACCCATTAGCTATTAATTAGCTATTATTATTTTTTCATTTTCTTTGTAATCCACTTTGTGAACTTTGTAGTTGAATAGCAGTATAAAAATACTGCAGCTAGATATATAAATACTGTAGATAGAATTTGCAAAAAAATGTATAAAGCAGTAAAACTTTCTCCCACAAGAATTTGGCATTAAACTATGGCTGGAGTCACATAGTTGCTGATATAGCAAACACAATTTGCTAAATGTTGGCATAAGACATTTTACTAACCAAAGGAAGCTGCACTGTACAATGAAAGAGGGTGAGGTTTAGGAATCCATTCAAGGATGCATGAGCAATGATTCTCCAACTTCTTGGGGTGGTGGGGAGAAGGCAGCAATTCCAAACCGGAAGTGTTTTGAGATCATGTTTTTTCAACTTTTCAAGCTTTAGGGAGCCCTGAAATTTCTGGGATCTGCAGCAACCCTTATCGAATAAAAGTGCCCACCTCAGCAAAGCAATCCTGAGGTGCCTCTCTCTTTCCCCACCTCTTAAACAAGATAGGGGAAGCTTAACACATATAACATTTGAGCAGCACTGCATTGATAGCATTTAAGTAATAATAAAGACTGACAGTAGCAAACTTCAGGCCAGTTCATTTCATAGGAAACTGCTCTATGATGACTAGGACTAGTCAATCATGTGAATGAAGGAAAGTCAAACTTCAGCATATCAATGGATAGCAGCCACTGTAAAAATGTGACATTGTGCTCATAAGAAACCACTTCTTTAAAGCAACTACAATATTATGTCAGTGGATGTGCTGGATCAAACATTCCTTCCTTTACAGAACAGCATATTAAGAGCTACAGAGCAATTTAATAGCATATGAACTGACCCTAAGCTATAACTTCCTCTAGTCAGTGATGAAGTGAAGATACCAGACACCCTGTAGATTTTATAGACATTCCTATGTATTGCTATTAATACCACACAGAAGATCTCTATGGGATCTTTAAGTTACTGGTGTGACTTGATATAGCAGACCTCAACATTTTCTGTAGCACTTCGGCTTTTCATGAACTACAACCAGGCTTTTCAGAAATGTCACGAGTTAAACTATACCCGAAATCATATGCAGACTCCTAGACTGAATATTATCTTCCAATGGGTCAATGTCGAAGATGGATCCAGGATCTGTGCGCCAAACTTTGAGATCTTTCCCCAAAAGAAAAACAACAAAGGAGGTAAAAAAGGTAAAAGTGCCATTGTATATCTGAGTTTATGGGAAATAAAAATTTAAGAAAAAGAAAGTATGTAAAAGTGTCAAGGTTTTAATCAACTGTTATGATTTGGATGTATTGCTAATATTCCTTAAAGTTTCTAAGTCTTTTCTTAACTACTTTTAAAGGAAAATTTGATGTATTGTCATATTTTTATAAGGACATGTGTACATTTTTAAACATCTCCGGAACTAGAGTTAGGAGAACAGAATATTGTAGCAGGGTGTGGGCTGAATTCCTTTTTCCCTGCTGCATATATACACATCTTATAGTAGAAAGGCCTGTGTAAAAAGACCAAACAGGACACTTGTTGAAAGACTGGATGAAGTTTATGGCAGTTCATATCAGCCTCAGTCACCTCAGCCCAGAGGAGGTGAGCAAAGTAAAATATAAAACCAGTTTTTAAACATACACAGAAAACAGGGTCACCAGATGCCCAAACCACAAAAGGAGGAGAATGTCTTAGATTCCTCTCAGCCTGGCCTTTCCAGTGGACAATGACACATTTGCCTACACACGAGTAAAGCCATTAATTGGGCACTTTCACTTTCCAATAGAGCTCAATGCATTTTTTTAATTTTTAGTTTTCAAAAATTTCAAATTAAAATTTTTGTTTTAATTTTGATTTTTCAAAAGGAAAAGGAGTTTTCAAAAGGAGATTCAGTGGTGCCTCACATAACAAGTTTAATTTGTTCCAGAAGCATGCTTGTTATGTGAAACAGTTTATGTGAAGCAGATTTTCCCATAGGAAATAATGAAAACTCAGATGACTGGTTCCACAACCCAAAATATATTCATATAAAAATATTAACTGTATGTATAGGGGGCTTACCTGGGCTGCTGCTGGAGGCTGGAGGCCCATGGGGGGCACTTGAGGGCAGTTAGGGGGCAGTTAGATTTGTGGGAGCAGTTAGAGCAGCAGCATGCTGGCCGGCAGCCCTTTAAAACAGGCTCCATGCAGAGCGTCAGGGCTGCTTAGTGCACCACCCATTAGGAAGCAACGCTTCCTGTTTCTCTGTGCGCCTGCCTTTCACATCCCCAGGTGACCAGGCCAGGTTGCTTTCAGATTGCCTGTGGCTTGTTAATTGAAGCGGGCTTGTAGAAAGGAGCACACTTCCGATGGGAATTTGTGCTTGTTATGTGAATCACTTGTTATGTGGTGCACTTGTTATGCAAGGTAACACTGTATTTCAAAACCAATTTTTGCATTGGATTCTGCTCTTCAGTATGAATCCAACGACATATGACTTGATGGGGTACTGCACATCATTGGAAAGATCCAAAAGGAAGCCAAAATGGAAGACAATGAAGACCTTTTGGAGGACATCTGGACAGAAGGCTAAAAAAGAGGACAAATCCTAACAAATCCAGTCATATGGTCATCCTGACAGAAAATAAAAAAATTAAAGGAAAAATTAGATGCTACAGACAAATTAAGATAAAGATTAAGAAGCCAAAAGTTTCAAATAAGAAACACAACAATAATCTTGTATTACCTAGCTATGGAGAAGCTTTTGCTTCTTCACGGTTTGAAGCATTTTCAAGGTTTTCAAAAATGTCTTCAAGCACTATCTGATTTTCTAACACAGAGCTTCTATGCAATCACACTTTTCCAGTAAACACTACTGGGAAAACTACTGCCCTTTCTTACATACCACTGACTGCCCTGGACAAACAAGGGAAGGGAGGAAAAAATTCTGTAACATTCAGAGCACTAACATTTGCTGACACATGCTAATTTTGAGCAAAATAACATGCAAAATCTGAACAAGGGCTGATTGAAATCAGCGTTGGAGTCTCAAAATAGAGGCTTCTCTACACACAAAAATTGCTTATTTTCCCCTCAGTGAGTGTCAATGGCTTGGATTATTAAACCTGACAAGCAGGTTCATGGTTTTTAGACTCGCAGGCCACAATCTTAACCAATTTAAGTCAGCGCAACTTACTCATCTCCGTGTTCCCGTTATGGCATGGGAAGACAAGCATCCTAAGCTCTCCTCCCGCCCTGCCCAGGAGTGGAACAGAATAACACCTCCAAGCAACCACAAAACTTGTGGTGGCCTAACCAGGGGTTAGGATTTTGATCACAGTCATTTAATCATAACACATGGTTACAGGAGAATGCTCCCATTGTGGCAGTAACAGTAATGTTCAGCCTTAGATTTCTGTGTACCTGGGAAGCAATTTGGAGGTTACACATAGCAGCAAAAGTACAACAGATACACCAGAAGTGTGCCTTCTACAAGTATTTTGACACATCTAATACTTCTTAGTGACTGCTTGGAGAACTGAAGTGCGAGCCTGATGAATCTGAGGAATATACATTGAGATCACAATGGGGTGAAAATGAAATACGAGCACAAAATCCTCCAAGGAATACTACTGATTACAAGTATGCAATACTGGGTTTCCTCCTCTTTCAAAAGGAAAACATCCTTCCATGTCTTTGGTTTCAACACACAGTTATTTCATATAATCATAAAATGACTGAAAGTACTATCCAATATTTTACCAATACTCTGGAAAATACTCTAGCACTGGAAAGGAAGAATATATACATCTGGTTTTCTTTCATTACCCAAGTCTCTTATCACAGCGAGAAGTACAAGCAAATCTGGACAACAAAATAAATAAAGCACACATTACAAACTTACCCACAATTATTCCAGGTCTCCTGTCCATTTCAACTATATGGGGGTTCACTCCTTTATATGCAGCATCACTAATCACCTGGGTGTTCATTCTCACTCGTTCCGTCACAGGATCATCCACCACCGAAGTGAAACCTCTGCCTTTTGTCTTTTCAAAGTCTTCATGATATTTAACCTAGCAATGAATGAAAATTCTTTTATTGTCCAATAATCAGAAGTATGACGTACTGGCATTTTTTAATTTGCATTTTACTCTCGTGCAGCTATCCATTACCATGCAATGATTCATCATCAGTAGATTTCCCATTATGTGGTGCCCACTGAACTCTCAAAAATATATTTGAAGTTAATTCAACTTTCTAGGTATATGAAAAGCCACATGCTTTTAAAGTGTTTAAAGGATCAATCAGTTACATTCACGTGCAGGTGATACAACAATTTTCAATCTCATTCAAATTCAGAACTAGAACAAATGCTCCATATCCAAATATTATGGAGAAATCATACCAAAATCTAAGGACAAATTTCTGATTAGTAAGTGTTACCTCAGCATTATAGATTTTTTTTAAAAAAACACTCATTCCTCAAACAGCAATTTACACCAGATACTCCAACATACATAAACTTGCAAGCAAACACAAACACAATCAGAATTAATGTCAGAATTCTGCTGGCACACAAACCAGGAACATGCAGACCGCACAAGGCAGTGTGTGTGTCACCCTCTCCAGTGAAAATTTCAGGAGCTAAAACAGAGAGGAACTAAGTGATGTGTCTTTAAGAGGCCACACAGTGAATTGTTAGGAGAAAAATCACTTTATTAGTATGGCTGGAAAAAAAATTACATTTACATACAGTTAGCAAACCCAGTCTTCAACCACTGCATAAGAATAAATCGTTCCACACTTTAGAGCGATTTGTCACTAGTTACCTGGATTAATGAAGGGTGCAATCCACACAACAGCAAAGCACTATTCTTTAGAGCATTCTATCATGAAGAATGTACCCTACCATTGAGATGATGTTTTGTGTCTCTTTGACATGTCTTAACTCAGGAGTGTCTAGAATCACACTAGGTCTACCTTTCATCTGCTGCTGATCTTTGCTGTACTTGACCTGCAAAACACATCAGCATCACCACACCTGAAGCTTTCACGTACATAGGTAGTCATGAAAACTATGTTTAACAATATACACAATTTTTATATTCTGTTCCAAAATGAAAAGCACAGAATTGGTAATGCACAATACCTGTTATAAATCCTGAGTTTCGCTAGCATTTGCTAGAGTTCATAAAATTATAAACTCAAAATTATAAACTCAGGATAGCATATAATATACAAAATTATATACTCAATTATATACTTCACTAGCATTTGCTAGAGTTCATAAAATTATATACTCAAGTTCTCAAACTTTTTCACACCAGGACCATCTTTTTAGAATGACAATCTTTCAGTACCCACTGGAAGTAATTTCAGTAACCTAGAATTGATGTCATGGTCAGAATTTATGACATCAATTATAAAAAATATTTAATACCCCATACAACAAAATTTGATAAGCAAATAAGTTTAAAGTTTACAATAAATTTAAAAATATCCTTTTTAAATTCACCTGGCTTCCAAAGTACAAAGTACTTCCTACCTATACAAAGCAATTACTGATCTGTTTAAAAAACAATCCCCAAACACTTCAGAGGTTACAGTCCAATCCACACATACCCAGAATTAAGCCCCATTTGCTTCATAGCTTGTTAAAAGTACAGATCTGTAACTTTTCCCCAAATACAGACACGTAACATCAAGGTATTATGTGATTACTATATATAAAATAAAATGAAATGAATGGGGAACCATCTGAAATTGGCTAGCAAGCTGTGACTAGAGGATCCTGACACACTTTGAGAAACATTGTTCTAGGAAACAACAGTGCAGTCAGCGGAAGAAAATAAAAATTGTAAACAGAAAAAGTCATAGATATCTATGTGATTGTTAGTAGATAGTATGGAAAAACACAGTGAGACTTACTTCTGAGTAGGCATGCATAAGATTGTACTGCAAAATACTTTTTAAAGCTTAAAAAGTTATGATTAAAAGATACAATATATTAGGATGCAAACAACACAGGAAGAAATCAAAGTCAACAAAACGAGCCAAAGAACTTGCCGAGCTAATAATTTCTTGATTCTTCTTGACTCTCTCCATTTCAGGAGTGACACTTACAGCAGTAGCTTTGCCCGGCTGTCCTCTATAATAAGCCTATTCATTTATAAAACAAAATACAAAATAGAACGTTGCATCTGAGCTATGCTTAATAGTGTAATTGCATTTAACACCAGCCAGTGTTCTAATTACAGATGCTATAATGTTCATTAAAGCTGTATTACAAAACATATAATATTGTACAGAGAGGGCTCAGATGCATGTGGCCTCTTCGGGCATGAGAAAGAGATACCAAAAGGAAGCATAGTTCATGAGTGTTTGAAGCAGCATTTTTCAACCGTTTCATCTCACAGCACAACTGACAAGGCATTAAAACTGTCAAGGAATACCATCAGTTTTGGGACCCTAGACAAGGCACACCATAATGTGGGTAGGGGGCTCAAGACCAAATGGCCCTCACCAAAGTCCCCTGGTATACCTACTGATCAACTGCAGGACACCAGTGAGCCATGGCACAGTGTTGGAAAATTGCTAAATTGCCTCCTAGAGTTTCAAAAGCTTATGCAGGGAAGAATCACCAAAGCTGTGGCTTCTATTAATGTATTTCACTGCCTAATAAGGAGGTGGACCATCAGTCCATCTGGCAGTGTGGTCTATACTGTCACTGGCTCCTCATTCAGAAGAGACTTTCCCAGCTCTGGTCTAGAGATGCCAAGGGTTGAATCTGGATCTTCTGCTCCCCAAACAGGTACTTTTCAACTGCAATCTTTTTGCTGCATTTTGGCAGTTCCGCTTTTTGGTTGTTTTTATTTTACAACTTTCAAAAACACCAATTTGTGCAAAGGAACTGTAATTAACATTACTAAAACTTACTGTACTAATATTTTGCTGATTTTTCTTCACTCGTTCAATCTCTGGAGTCTCCTTTACTGCTGTGCCAGCACCAACGCTCTTCTTATATAACACCTTCATTAAACAAAACCATAAATAATGAGGATCTTGGAATACAAGTCCAAGTCTTGAGAGGGGGACATGGTTGAAGGGGAAAACAGTATCAATAAGCAATATTCTAAGGGCTAAATAGCACTCCTATTGTTTGCAGTCATATGAACATTTTGGTTTTCCATAAATCAGTTCAATTATAAAATAAACTATAGGTCCAACCGTGTTATACAGGGATTTTTTTATACACGGATTTGACTCAACACAAATTGCCACTGCAAATCACAGTTTTAAATACTGCTTTTTTACTGTTGTAGAGAGGTTGTCATGTGAGCAATCATTCCATTTTTCAGTCCCAGAATCAAACCCTTGCAGATATTGAGGCACTACCTTATTCAATTAGGCTCAATCAAGAAGCAAAAAACCTGAAAGTGGGTCTTTAATCCTAATTTTCCATTGATTTTTATACAAGCTATCAACACTGAAGCAAAAAATGTGTGCCCTCAGCAGATAAAATGCATGTACCAGGATACAGAAGAGGGACTCTAAGACAGATCTCAGGGATTCTGCTCCATCTGAGACACAATACAGTTCATTTGATATGGAACATTTCTAAAATATCTGATCTGAAATGTGAGCAGCTGCTACTTACAGTACTAATATTTCTCTGAGTATTTTTAATCCTCTCAATTTCAGGAGTGTCAGCCACAGTAGAATATGTACACAGCATTTTCTCTGCTTCATCTTTGTACTTTTTCTGAAAAAAGTATGTACATATAAAAGAGGTATATGGTTCCCATTTTCTTTTAACAAACCACTGTACCAGATCTTCAAATTGTCCTAAATCCAACTTACTTGTTTCACGAAAACTGCCAGGCAATACTAAATCTGTCCTTAATAGAAATTAAAATTCAAATGTATTCTGTTTAATTACAAATCTAGCATCTGTACTTTAAAAAAGATCCAAATCAGACCCAAACAAACAACACTACACTCAGGACACCAACAAACTACAGAACTGCACTTAATTACTCTTTATTCCCCACCCACTTGGCTGGCTATTTCAGATGCTTTCTTTGCTCGTTGTATCTCTGGGATGTCTATGCCGACTTGCATCCCCTTTCCTTTGATTTCAGTCTCCAGGTCCTTCATATATTCTTTCTGCAAAAATGGAACATTAATGAATTCTTAGACATACAATATCTTTAGTCATTCCTATACAGCTGGAATAATTCATGTGTGATGCTTTCAAAGCTTTGCTTGGAACACAAACTAGATTTCTGATACCTGGCTGTGCCTCTGTAGGATTCAGTTTTTATTATTTTCTATACTTTCTACTTTCAAAGGGATTTTGTCAAAACACGTTTTTAAAGGCCCATTGTATTTTATTGTAAATGTCACTGAAGTACTGCATTCTGCACTAACCTGGCTTGCAATTTCATAAGCTTTTTTGGCTCGTTGTATATCAGGGGTATCCATGCCCACCTGCATCCCTTTTCCTTTAATTTCCATTTCTAGATGTTTCTTGTATTCTTTCTGTGAAGAGAACAGGCAATACTCAGATCTATAGCAGCTAGAGCTTTATACAGATTCTGCTTTAATCTGTGTGCTTTTATTAAAAAAGCACCCTTGAAGCTCAAAATGTCCTTTTATATACTCAAAACATGGGCTCCATAGGATATATCCAGACATATCTAATGTGCCCATTCTTTTATAAGACCTTTTATCAAATATCTTTTTTAAAAAAATCTTTGAAGCATTTTTTTAGGCTACCCTTATTTTCACAGCCCTGGGGGAAAAAAAAACTAAATATGTTCATATGACTGAACATTACAGATAACGGCTGCAATCTAGATTGAATTAGATGCATCTACTATGATATCTACTCACTAGTAGTAGTATAAACATCTCTTACTTAGAAAAGCTTACCATGGACCAATGCCTTTAATACAAACAGGAAAAGACCCTTTCTCTGTATTCCACAGATAAACTAATCAAAATACTAATTTGCTTCGATCACCAAATGAAGAAGAGAAGTTATTAGTGTTGTACCAGGCAACATAAGACCTTTCCAACCTTCTCCAAAGTAATAACAGCCTCTTAAAAAGTTAAAGATGTCCCCCACAGGTTGCTCTGCTAGTCATGACAGACCCTAAGGGCATTGCTCATTCCCATTACAAGGCTGAACAAACAAGACTTGTCTCTGAGAGTTCTCTCTTGTTTAACACTTCTTGCATACAGTTAATCTTCCCTTTTAGTTTCATGACTTAACAAAATTTAGAAACACACGTTAGCATCTTTTATAGACCCACAAAGTTGATCCAGATGCAGTGATGACAATGTTTGGGAACTTCTGTGCTAAGGGGGAAAAAAAGAAACTTATCAATGACCTCTTCCCACCATAAGTCCCAAAACCAGCATTCTCAATCAAAGGTATCCAATGGCACCAAACACCTAACCTGGTACTGAGGCATCAATTTCTCTTCTACTTCCATCATAGTATCACATAAGCTATCATAAGATAAATTACTAGTTCTATACACAACAAAACCTGAAATACACAACTTTATTCAAACAAAAAGGTTTCAGTCTTGCATATCAGAGTGCATTATTTCATATGTTGTCACAGTAATACGTTATTCCAGGCTACTAAGCATACAGTTCTGTTTCTTTCAGTCCTTCTCTCAACAAACCTGGCTGGCAATTTCAGATGCTCTCTTGGCTCTCTGTATTTCAGGTGTATCCATGCCAACCTGCATTCCTTTCCCTTTAATTTCAGTCTCAAGGTCTTTTTTATACTCTTTCTGGGAATACAAGAAAGATACAGTACATATCGTTAAAAATTCATTTGAATTTTTTAAAAATATAAATCAATGACATTTGGAGCTAGTTTGTAAGGGATATATACTGCACGTACACAAGACCATAAATCAAAAGACAGATTCATTATTTACAAATGAAACTAGTTGTACCTGAACCAGGGTTATGAATGTGGGCAAACCACACACACTCTTGAATGGAGGCACACACACTCACAGACACACACAGACACGGAGGATGCATTCCTAACCTCCACTTAGGCTGGCATAAACTCCAGCATAAGTTCTGTACTGACCTGGGAGTGTCACAAAAGTGTCAATAGGCTAGGGTTGCCATTGTTCTCTCCCCCCAAACCTAGGCAGGACAAGTCACAAATTGCTGTCCCACCCACCCTCCCCAGCCTAGTGCCGAGCTTGGCTGAGCTTATCTGGGGACCCTCTGCACATGTGTGTAAGCATACACATGCGCAGAGTCCCTGGATCAGCACTGGGCTCAGTGCTGACTTGGGGACTCTCTGCACATGCATGCAGGCATGCGTGCCTGAGCATTGGCTCCCCAGCTCAGCATTAGGCTGGCTTGTCCAGCACTGGGCTGGGGAACTGCTGTGGGCAACACTTGGTGCTTCCCAGGGTTGTCAATTCCTGGGTCCTGGTCAGGTCATGACGCTGGAACCCAGGTATAACAGTTTTCTGGGTGATACAATGCTACAATAGGCACTTCTGCTCCACAATGTGCTGACCTCCCCACACCACAACAGGAAGGGTTGTGTGTGTGTGTGTGTGTGTGTGTGTGTGTGTGTGTGTGTGTGTGTGTGTGAGAGAGAGAGAGAGAGAGAGAGAGAGAGAGAGAGAGAGAGAGAGAGAGAGAGAGAGAGAGAAGGCGCAGACCTGGCTCACAAGTTCAGAAGCTCTCTTGGCTCGCTGTATTTCAGGTGTATCTATGCCAACCTGCATTCCTTTCCCTTTAATTTCAGTCTCCAGATCTTTTTTATATTCTTTCTGTGAATATAAGGATTACAAGGAAGAATATATGTTGATGAGAGTAGGTATGGTTTAAAATAACTTATCTTGATAAGCTTTTAAGGAATGCATAAATCTCTGCATTTCAATCACATTTCTGACTATATCCTCAATGACCAATTTAGGTAAACTCAAGTGGCTACTTCCTAAAGCATAATTCTTACAAACCTATAAAATGTTGTAAATGTACAGAAGTTCTTTGGGGTCTAGACCACTAAATGGATGGGAAACGTGATTCATAGCTATTACAAAATATAATGGAGATAGTGCTGATTGCAGCACCGGCTCACTTTACCCTTCTGCAGACTGCTGCAGAGCCTGGGCAAAATGCATTGCAGCCATTGGCTGCTGAAGGGCCTGAGGGGTGGAGCCCGACTGTTACCGGGCTTGATCTGCCCGGGGAAGTTCAGTCGGGCTCCAGCAAGTGTCCCCTACCCTCCCTCCCTGTAGTGCAGCTTAGGATTCGCTGGTTGCTTCGGGGCCGGGTAGGAATTTTTTGGATATCACCTGATTGGCTTTTGGTGGCATTCTTTTTCGCCTGGTGGCATTTCTTTTTCGGGGAGAGAGTTAACTCTAATTGGCTTTTAAGCCCAGTCACTTTTGGCAGGAGTCGTGCAGAGTAGGCAGGATAGGCCATTGGTGTGCAGCCTTAGGTAGCAAGGGTTTGGGGGTGAGGAAGCTCCCTGTGACGCTCGTCCGGCTCCGGGTGTAAGTCTGACAAACCCCCTTACCTGGATGGGAAACCTAGGTGCAGTGTCTGGCCGGACAGCCAGCGGCTGTGCGTCCGGCTACCTTGACCTTCAGGTTGGCAAAGACGGGCATCCTTCAACTCTGTTCAAGGAATGCCCTGAGCCAGGCTGGGAACGCCCTGAACCAACTTTAACATTTGCATGGGGAACTATGCAGAGAGCCGCATCCCCTTAGACCGCACAGCTATTCTAGAGCAGTCCCTGTTTAATTTTAATATGTTAAATAATTAATAAAAGTGGCCCTCAATCCAGCACTTTTGTCCGGCTCTTTATTTGCGTCTGTCTGGGGTAATGAGATTTTTCAAGGAAGCAAGGAAGCAATTTTTAACTAATTTAAGCAGTTTGTGCTAAGCTACAATTATTAGGCATCTTTTGCATGACTTGGGGATTATTCAGTAATAAAATAGATACTTGAGTAAGAGCTGGCCTTTTTAGGTTGCCTACGTCTACATCTATCTATGCACACGTGTGCTTACACACACAACTATCATGGCTTGTAACCTGTGATGGTCTCTTCCTCTAGGAATTTGTCCAATCCCTTCTTAAAGGCATTGAGGCTAGATGCCATTACCACATCCTGAGGCAAGGAGTTCCACAGATTAATTACGCACTGGGTAAAGAAATATTTTCTTTTGTCTGTCCTAATCCTCCCAACATTCAATTTTAGTGGATGTCCCCTAGTTCTGGTGTTATGTGAAATGGAAAAGAGCATCTTTCTATCCACTCTATCCATTGCTTGCTTTGCCCTGTCATCTCTGCTACAACATCAGAGATGCTACATCTCTGCTGCAACAGCCCTGAACCCTGAGTGACCTTACAGATAGGGTAATGATTTATACTTGGATTTATTGACAAATCTCTCACCTTGAAGCTCTACGGTGTGAGTACATGTACATGCACATGTGCTAACTTATAAATATATTTGTATATGTAAAAAAGAGAAATGTGTTAAAGTGTTTTAACGTTAACCTCCCTTAGCGTATATTCTTTTCCATCACTTGTGAGAATTCAATTTTCAAGTAGTTTCTTGTTTCCAGGAGGTGGAAGAAAAGTCCATGAGGAAAATGGCTACAATCCTAACTCACAGTTAGGCTGGCATAAGCCCCTGCACAAGTCCCATGCTGTCCTTAGTGTGTCACAAAAGTGCTGTAAGACACTTCTGTGCCACTCCTGGGAGAGGGTTAGGCCTACTACACAGACATGTGCTTGCCTCCCTACATCATCACAGGAACAAAACCACCTTCTGGTCAGCAAAGGACTTATGCTCGGGCTTAGGCCAGCCTAACTGAGGTTAGGATTGCAGCATTAGTCTACCAAAATAAAGATGTTTAAACATTCCATTTCTATCCAATGACAAATGCCCAAGCACTCTATTCTTTCTATGTATTTTCACTTCGACAAATTTTGCTTCTTTTAAAAAATATAGATACAGTATATACTATTTTGAAACAAAAAAAAAAAAAAACACTGCATGGATACAGAGTGCAGAATAGTTGTTTCAGAAAATTTCAGTTTTCAGTTCCCATTTCTCTTCCCTGTTGGTATACTAATTAACACTTTTGCTAATGGCCAAGACATAAAAAAAAATCAAACAATTTTTAAAAAATATTTTCTTAACTTACCTCACTAAGGATTTCAGATGCTCTCTTTGCTCTTTGAATGTCAGGAATTTCTGACATGAGCTTAACTCCTTTCCCCTTTATTTCATTTTCCAGATCTTTTCTGTATTCTTTCTGAGAAGGGAAAAAGGAAAAAAAATACATGTAGGACTGTTTCAAAGCACACACTTTTTCAGTGATGGTAAAAACTAAGAATACATTTCATTGGCTGCTTTTGTGAAAAGTGCACTTCCATGACATTAATAACCTTTACCAACATAACCTACCTCATTTAGTATCTGAGCTGCATTTTTCACTCTAATCAAATCTGGCGTATCCTCAGACACTGTCAGTCCTTTTCCTTTCATCCCTTCTTCCAAATCTTTTCTATACTCTTTCTGAAGGTTTAAAAAAAAGATTTCTATGCTTTAAATCGTGAACAAGGTCTTGAAAAGAAAAACTTCTTATTAAATATTTCAAGGAATACTTTGAAAACCTCTATAAAATATGAATTAGATGGTACACATTTACCATAGTTAAAATAGAATTGATAAATCAAAAGATGATGCAGCCAGTGAATGTAAAGATTATAAAGTAGTTGTTACCTTATTCTGGGGAAAAAAGTTCTACATTTTATATGTTAGTACTATAGTTTATTAAAAAGAAACATTACGAAGTAAGAGTTTCTACTATGGGAAGACTAGTTTTATAGATTACAGACAAGTAAATGATCTTGTCATTCAAATTCAAGTAATGCCACCATTATTGGCAAAAGACATACTGAAAACAATGCACTTATCTCACTTATCTACAAAGCAACGTTATATACAACGAGTGCTTCTGAGTGAAATGAACATGTAGAAGGATATTACAGTAATGCTACAAAAAAGTAAGCAAGTTACTTCATTTTGTCACTCCACAGGTGAAAAGAAGAAATGTGTTATATGTTGATTGGAACAATGTCCCTAGACAACCAAAGCTTTTACAGTTCATATGATACACCAAACTACGAAGCTTAAATATGGCCTTGTCTGGTCTGAGAGCCATATGGAACGCATACTGTGGCCTGGTGGGTTTAAAACTTAATAGGGGGAAGCAGAAGGGCCAAAACATGGAACAAAAAAATAACAGAGAGTTGAAGAGGGAACTTTAGAACTTCATCATTTTTGTGATTCAATTCGTGATCAATAAAGATCCAATACTTTTGTTCTAAACTTTAAAAAGGTTTCCAATGGAAGCTTTTTCATATCCAAAACAACAAATGGAGTGATATAATTTGGAGCAGAACTGCACTAGCAGGAGAGTCCTTTCTGTGGTCACATTCCATTTCACAACTTGCTGCCACTAGCATATTTTTAAAAAAATTTTAAGTGACCTATATCCTACCTCTTCCACCAAAGAACTGAAACCCTCAGCATACAAAATGGGGAAAACATATAAATTGAAAATGGAATGAAATATTATGTTCAATAATAATCATAATAGAATAATAGAGCGATATTTAAAAAATTAAAACAAAATATGGAATACAACAATACAACAAAATAAACTAAGAAATGATGGGCAGGTGCAAAAGAAAAGTCTTCATCTTCACAGTGCATACATATTCATAGACTAGTATGCATACTAGTAGACATAGATATGAGTAACTATAAGTAGTCCTACTTTATAGTTTTACAGATTTCACCTCTTTCAGGAGGTTGGTAACGTGTTTCACATGCAAGAATCCTGGAGTCTTATCTAAATCTAGTGATGCTTTTCCTCTGAGGTTATCTTCAAAATCATTTCGATACATTTTCTGTGAAGTGAAACAAAACAATTGTGTTTATAAGAAGTATGCAACTTCATTCAGCGTATATTGTTATGTCACACTGAGTGCTAAAAGATTTTCCTAGAACAATCTGAAGCACAAATAGCATGAATCTAAAAATTTCATTATGTTCCGAAACAGAATGATGAACTGTATGACTTTTTCAGTATTCTCCAGGATGGTTTTAGTTTAAGCTTCTTAAAGAGGAGCCAATTTTCCTACAACATATCCGATGGCAAAAGATTCCTGAAAGTGTGGGAACTTGAAAAGACATTTGCAATCAGTCATTATTGGTCTTCTGTTCAGTAGACGCTAACAAAGTCCTTCTTGCAGTAGAACAAGTCAAGAACCTCACTGAATGAATACAAGACCTACTATAGGCTTTGGATCCTGGCTGATACTTCTTCTTCTTCTTCTGCAGTGAAAGAACTATCAATGGCCACCCTTTAAATATTATTGCAGCACAACGCTTACATGTTTACACTAATTTCCAAAAGTACTCCACCAACCTCACTTTGAAACTTCTGAGCTTCCTTTGAAACTTGGTATGTTGGTGTATCTGCAAATTCCAGCATAGACTTGCCTTTTGATTTTTCATACTTCTCTTTGTACTTCACCTAGTAAATTACAGATGCATCCAAATTAATATATGATAGCACCTATGCCATAGGTATAGCACCTATATATGCCATAGGTATAACACCATAGGCTTAGCATCTATACTTATGCAGAAAACAAATAGTTCCACATTCAGAAGGACTTCTCATTCTTTGCTGTGTAGGAAATTATTAACAGGTTCACATAAATTCTCTAATACGAATGCAAACTATTTGAGTGCCTATAGAACTGTACACACCATGTGGTGTATACTCCTTAAATGTACAGAGCTATTGGATAACGGATCTGTGTGCATACCTGACTTTGGCGATCTGCATTTTCTTTGTGGTGCAGCTGTTCAACTGTATCAAGTGTGAAATGATATATCCCTTTATTTTTCTCAAACAATTTCTTATATTCATACTGAAACAAGAAAATATTTAAAAATAAACAAATGCTAGTTCCTTAAATTAGTTATAATTTTTTTTAAAATCCTATTCTAATAAACGTCAGTACAAAATTGTATTTTACAATATAGTTTGTTTTTTTTAAAGAATGTTTGTCAATCTGATCTTGCATCAGCACTGAGCAAATCGAAAGAGCACTTGGGTAGTCTATGAGATCCCCCAAACATACATGCAACTCTGAAGATTATGTTAGCAATGTCTCCCATTCTTTGACAACACACTTCCTGAGAAAGCCTGTATTCAACGCTTTAGGTCTTTGTACATCATCTATATACATAATCAAGGATGCTTTTGTGTGGCTGTTAAGTGTAGTAGCACATGGGTAACCTGCTGAATCACATGCCCAGCTTTGGGTAGAGGCATTGCAATTTGCAGAGAGAAACAAAATGCTCATGCTTTAATCCTATACACCAGATGGATCATGAGCCAATTTCACTTGGGTCTCAATTCATTGAATTATGTATTTTACTTTTAATATATTAGTTATGGTATTATCATGATATGTGACTGTAATTGGGAAAATGTTAAATATTTGAACTTTTAACAAGCTACTATATAAATGTTTTAAAAATGATAGTTAATGGACTTTACTCCCAGGTAAGTATGAATAACATTGCAGCTTTTAGTGTTTCAGGAATTTTTTAAACAGATCAGTAACTGCTTGGGAGAGTCAGGGTTTTTTAATTACTGTATTTTTAAAAACTTATACTTACTGCAAACTTTGCTTATAAGCAGCACAATCCAGAGCAACTAATCTGTCCACATAAGAGCCCTTGCGTTGCTCCACCCCAGTTACTCTGGAAGAGGCTTATGGCAGAGCAAGGCAACATAGGGTGCCCTAAGAGAGGTGGAGCTGCTCTGCCCTAACTGCTCTGCCCTAAGCAGTTCAGGAGAGGCATACTGAGGGCATGTTTAGCATTGCCTAGGGCAGAGCAGTTACTGTGTATCCAGAGCCTTTTTCCAAGGCAGAAATGCCCTCTTCCAGCCCTCAGAGTTATACCACCTCAGGAGCAGGTATAGTAATGAGTAGACCCATAGGGGTCCATGATAAGGCCCGAGCAAGAATGGCAGTGTTGACCAAAAATCTGAGTTCTTGGCCAGCCTAGCTGCAACCCTTACCTCTCAACCTCAGGATATGGAACAAACTACGGCTGCCCACAAACTTCAGGATACAGCAGGCCACTCCAAGAAGCCCCTTGTATTCACTGTAGAATGTACTGGCATCTCATCAGGGACTTCTTATAAGGCAGGTACCCAGTGGCATCACCAGAATGGTGTGGCTGGTGTGAGCTGCATTGGGTGATGCGCTCCGTATGGGGTGATGTGCCGGAGGAGTTTGACAGTCCTTTGGCAGGCCCCAGGCGTCAGTGAGCCCATTCAGGCCTGCTCCAAGGCGGAGCAGCAGCCAGAGGCTGTCACTCGTCCTCGGAGCTTGCCCGAACGGCCAGCTTAGGTGAATTGCGCAGAAACACACTGAGCATGACGAACAGCTTCAGAGGAGACTTCCTTAGAGTGGAGGAAGTCCGCGCCTCTGCACAGCCATTTGGCCTCACTCAGGAGGCGGAGTGGCAGCTGAATGGCTTCAGAAAGAGTACTGCGCAAGTGTCAGAGATGGTGCCTGCGCAGTACTCTTTTTGAAGCCAGTTGGCTTCAGAAACAACTGCGCAGGCACCAACTTTGGTGACTGTGCAGTCCAGGTAGGGGGTGCGCATCCCAGGGGTGATGCACCAACTTACACACCAGGTGATGCGCAGAGTTGTGTCACTACTGTAGGCTGTTCCTTGTTCAGTGTGATCTGATGGGTGTCTCCTCAGGAGCAAGTCCTCCCCATGTGTCAATTACTTAGCATGCTCTGGAGCAATTAGGGCAGCACAGGCTTCCTGACTCTCTGGATACAGCATAACTTTCTGC
Organism: Cryptoblepharus egeriae; assembly: GCA_030015325.1. NCBI lineage: Eukaryota > Metazoa > Chordata > Lepidosauria > Squamata > Scincidae > Cryptoblepharus > Cryptoblepharus egeriae. The sequence continues at coordinate 18,966,989 of JAREYC010000004.1, read as the reverse complement.
TCTGGATACAGAATAGTTAGGAGAGAGCAGTTAGGGCAGAGAAGGCCTAACTTGCTCTGGATTGTGCCCTAACTTAATTTGATTTTGTCACATGGGGTGTTAAAAATTTTCCTGTTTGACAATGTCATATCCAGTGTCATATCAATGCCATGAAATCAGTTCCAGGTTAACAACATCACTTCCAGTGGGTCCCTAATGTTTGTCATTCTAAAAAGTAGTGCTGGTGCTAAAAAGATTTGAGAACCACTTTTATATACACTTCCCTGGATGTAAGTCCAAAACTCAGTGGAGCTTACTTCAGAAAAGACTGTTAATATCTAAAGGTCAGGAGTCAAAGAGTATCTAAAAGCCAGAATTTAATTTCTATAGGATAGAATTTCCTCACATGCGAAGTGCTTCCACGTCATAAAATGATTTTTTTCCAGATGATCACCTGTTATTTAAAAATAGCTCTTTAGGGAATGAGTGAGATGAATCTAGGACAGAATTCCCAAGGAACATGACGGAGATAACCATAAAATCTTAGGAATCCAATCTAGGTTGCTAACCAACCCAACGCGTCCAGCTTTGAAACATACACTAATACTAAGGGCTCAGATTTGACAGTCTTCAGTTGCCTCCTAGTGGAAGCATGTAAAACGTTGTTTATATATACTTACATATTTTATTCTTTTAAAATATTTTTTAAAATATTTACATTTTTTATTTACATGCTTTATAAAGTAAATATGATCAATCAATTTGCTGTGATAAAATTAGAAACTCAGAAAGACTAATTTCTAAAAGAAAAAAATAATTATATGATGTATAGCTGTTATCAGAAAACTAATAAAAACAACCCTCAGAATCATATGCTCTGTATTTAATAAATTTTGAATGGCAAAAATTGGCCATCACTACAACCTCCTCTATCACGTTTTAGCCATCGTATCACAACTGTTTTGTGATCTATTTCTTTAGCTCACAGTGGAAAGAGCTGTCATACAGAAATCATCACAAATGAAGACAGTTCACATACACATGTAAGGAATTAGTCAAACGAAATTTGAGTAAGATGGGGTACATATGGGATACATTTAAGGGTAAATCAATTGACACTCTGTTCTGGCAGACACAGAATGCCTCTTATGCCTGTAATTTTTATGCATTAACACAACTTCTCCATCATCATCAGCTCAAGGACCCCTCATAGGAAGGGAAACTATGAGAGCAATCCAGAGTAACGACAGGGAGTCCTTGCTCTGGTGTAAGAACAATTTGGATTGCAATATGAATTTCCCATAGGTTTTCATTAGGTGGTGCTGCAACTATGGGTACATGTAATGTCTCTTACGTGCTCCTGTAGTTACTCTGTAGTTACCCTGGATTGAAGGGTACGGTAGTCTCAGTTGCGATGTACAGTGTACACTAACATATCAGCAATTGCTATTTTGAAAAAAGAGGAGGAAATCCTTAAAAATCAAAACACATTGTATAACCAACACTTCTAAAACGTAGAAGGAAAAAATGGATTTTGCAGGCCGGTAATACAGCAGGTCAGAGAAGCTCTAGGTGGGCAGGATCAAGGGAAGAAATTGTGGACATAACTTGGATTAGACTTGTAAGACATTTGCCCCCAAATCCAGAGTAACTACAGGAGCATGTAAGAGACTTTACGTGCACCCATAGTTACAGCACCACCTACTGAAAACCTATGGGAAATTCATATTGGAATGCAGAGTAAGTTGTTCTTACACTGGAGGAAAGACTCCCCAGAATTACTCTGGATTTTGCCCTTGGTGTAATTATCCAACCCTACCTGGGCTTTCTTACCTATTTTAAGTGTATTATAGACAACAACTTACAAAGAGACCAACTTACCTGACTATATATTTTGCTAGCATTCAACACATGCTCTAAATGCAATAGATTTGGAAGGGCACATGTTGGTTCATGGAGGCTTTCCAGGTCTTTTTTGTATTTCACCTGCAAGAAATAAGTACAGAGGTTAAAAAACAAGGAATAACAAACGGCACCAACTTTTATTGCAGGCTGCTGAAAGAAAAAACAAGCTTTACTATTACATTATTTGACTAATAGCAAAAGTCGCCATTAGGTGGCACTCATTTACTATGTTGTGCTTCAAGTCTTTCATTCTAGAACAGTGGTTCTCAATCTTCCTAACGCCATGACCCCTTTCTAAGTTCCTCATGTTGTGGGGACCCCCAACCATAAAATTATTTTCGTTGCTACTTTATAACTGTAATTTTACTACTGTTATGAATTGTAATGTAAATATCCGATATGCAGGATATATTTTCATTGTTACAAATGAAATGTGTGTTCTACGCACACATTTAACACAATAGGATTTATTTCAGAGTAGGCATGCATAGGATTGGGCCCTGAGGCTGAAATCCTATCCACATTTACATGGGAGTAAAGGCCCCCCAGACTATAATGGGATTTATTTCAGAGTAGACATGCATAGGATTGGGCCCTGAGGCTGTCAGCCCCAGTGTGCGCTCAGCTACAGCCAGAGGTCTGGCAAGCCTGACCTGGCCCCCTGCACCAGGGGTCTTTAGGCGACCCCCAGGAAAGCTCTAGGTGACCCCCAAAGGGGTCCCGACCCCCACTTTGAGAAACGCTGTTCTAGAAGATAACACTGTGAAATAGATTTCTCTCAGGTAAAGCAGAAGCAACTTCACCATGAAAAATCATTGGAGGTTTATAGAGACCCCTATATTTTCTAATAAAAATAGCCCCACTTACATCACTTGCCAAGACAGATGCAACTTGAGCTTGCTTGAAGGAAGCACTTTCAAGTGGATTGAAGCGATGACTTTTCAGATCCTGAATAAACTGCTCTTTGTACTTAACCTGAAAGACGTGCAATATATTTTAGGATCTCACAGTGAACAAACACCTATTTTTGGAGAGTTTAATCAGTGACATTTCTAGAAGAAGTTAATTAGAAGGTCACAGACAAAATTATTAAATACAGAATGAACAATACAGGATACCAAGTCCTGGACCTGAAGGTCACAGGTTGTTTTCTGTGACATCAGTTCTGAACACAGACCTCAAGCTGCTGACAAGTAGATCCAGAAACGTCAAAGATTTTTAAAGAGCAAGTTCAAAACATCATAAGAATCTGGAGACAGAAAGTCACAGTGCGCACAGCAAAGAATTTCCACTCATGCAAGGAGCAGTTTAGCAGGACCTCAACTCAGATGACAGACTTAAGTTGCAAAAAAATTCACTTTTTCACTGATTCAACAACTTGCAAGTCAAACTCATAGACCATTAAAAAAACTACAAAAAACCTGTAAAAACACTATAAAAAAGTCAGGGTGCTCTTGACTTGAGTCAGCCTATGAATGGGGGTACTTGCTTACAGTTTTTGAAAAATCTCATGGGGTTATCGTTCAGACTGGGTGAAGAGCAGGGAATTCCAGCCAGAAGGCAGGAGGCAGGAATTCCAGCCAGAAGGCAGGATTAATGTTTCCTTTCCCATACAAGTCAGAGGGGAGAGATAGGAGTGGGCTTATTGTCATCATCACTGATAGGAAGGAAGAAAACAATTATAGGATAAAGAGTCACAAGGTGTGGTGACTCTAGACTCTAGACTCAACTTGAGGCAACAACAGCATGCAAAGTACATCTTGGAAAACCACCATCTTGAATACCCATTCTGTGTTGGGTTCACTTTGAGTGCAGAAACTGGTATTAAGTATTTTTATGTTATTATAGAAAAAAATCACACCTGTATCTGTATTTGAAAAATATGCATAAAAATGTTTTTAAAACACTAAAAATAAGTTAACACCAGCAACTTATTGCTGACACTGAGAGCGGTGGGGGTGCTAATGAAACTGCAAAGGATTTAAGAGGTATACCTGGGAACCATCAGCATATCAAGCGCAGAAGTCAGTGAAAGGAGTCTTAAGAGTACACCTCTTAGTGTGAGCAAAGACAGTTTCAGTGACATGTTGTAACAATCCCAATTTTCACAGACACAGCAATAAACAATTGTCTCAACACATACCAGTAATCCAAGCTCTGATATTTATCTTTGAAACAATAATTATCAATTGATTGAGTAAAAGATATAAATTACAATTCTTTGAGGATTATTAACAAAGAGCAAATTGCTAACATGATAATGGGATTATTCCAGAAAAAACCTGATTACAGAGATTTAAGGGGAAAACATAACCTCATTGCTTCCAACTACCATTTATGATTAAAATAAATGATATTTTAATTATATGATTTAAATATATAAGTGTCTTCAAGTGGATTCTTTTCCACATGGCCTAATTAGGTTTTTCAGATATTAACAGATGTACTAAGCTATATATTTTGCTTTCACTCATCTCTCCAAACAAGATAAAAGAAAAAGCAGGCAGAGCATTTTTTTTAGTCAAATGACAAATTCCAGCACCAATTCACAGACGCTACTGCTGTTGGGGTGGTGGAAAAAAAAAGAAATCCAACACACCATTGCAAATGGGAGTAAAGGTTGCAGTCATAACCACTCTTTCCTAGAAGTAAGACCTATTTACCATAATGAGACTTATTTCTGAGGAGACGTGCATAGGATTAAACTGTAAAGCTGCAATCCTAATCTCCAGTTAGCCCAGCATAAACCCCAGCATAAATCCTATGCTGACCTGAAGGTATCACAAAAGTGCCATAACACACTTTTGCCCTACTTGTGTGACGGTTAGGCCAGTGCACAAGCATACACTGACCTCACCACACCACAACAGAAAGATATGCCAGCTGAATTAGGTCAGCCTAAACTGGTTAGGAGCAATTTATGTAAGGTTTTTATGTGGTATCACAATCTGTACCTTCAAAAGACCAATTCTGACATAAAAATCAAACATACAAAATTGTGTATTATGTCAAATAAGCAATATTAAAACTACACCTTTCTATGACTGAAAGAAAGTTTGCTCAACTATTGGTGGGCTATACCAGTAGTTTTCTCAGCATTTAACGTAGCACAATTACAAGGATTCTGTGGGAAATAGTTGTGGAAACATTATCTCCAAGTTTTCATACAATTATAGATAGTTTGCAATTAGTGAAGTGAAATATTTGATTGCACTCCTGGGAATAAGATATCTCAATAGAGTCATTGTCTGAACGCCATCAAAATCTTACTTGGCTTAAAAATTTGGAAACTTCTTTAGCATGGTTGAAATCTGGTCTTCCAAGGACAGCTGTCTCCTTACTCAATTCTTGCCTTCCTTTGGCATATTCAGCCTTCAAGACAAAAATCAACATATATGAATGCTAGCCACAATTTCCTTTGTGTATTCCCCCACCCCAGTTTTGTCAAGGGAAATGGAAGCCTGAAAAGCAACAGTAGAGCAAGTATCATTTAGTGACCTTTATTGACACCACTTTTGCTAATGCTCTAATCAGCAATTCCCAGGCTTCTCTCAATTCAACAAAATGTATCATTTATTTTATTTGAAGTACAATATGCTGCATTAAAAAAAACACTCCACTTAGATCAGGAACTGAACATTAAGCACAAGATGTGTTGTTTCCAGCTATTTTCTCAAGAATGACAATGATAAACAAATATAATTTCTGTCATTTAAAGTTAATAACTGGTTTAAAATGTGGTGGAAGTTTGCATACAGGGTGCGGTGGGGACTTTGTGTGAAATTCTATAACACAATGAACCCACAACAGGTGTGCAAATCATGAAAGAACTAAGGGGGGAAGAAAGGGCACAGACTGACAGTAAGATACCTTATATGTTAGGACAGCAGAGACAGGATAAAATCCCGATATATGCCCTTTAAAGTCACAGGTGCAATTTTGCCAGTGCAAGAAGAATTGGATGAATAGGTGAGACCACAAGAGGGCATTGTTCAACTGGACAGTCCACATTTTGGAGAAGAAGGGAAAGGGAGACGTGGAAGTTGAGCGAGATGATGAGCATTAAAGAATCTGCTCATCTGCTGAAAGGATCTTATATAGAGCATAGAAGATGGTGAGGGCAGGTGTGGTAAAATAAATGAGCATTGTCTGTGGTATCTGCAGATAAAAATCTAAGTGTTCCTCTTGGTCAGACTGAATCCAGGGTTCGATTCCCAGGTCGGCCCCACAAAGGGTGAGCTCCTGTCCTTAGCCCAGCTCTGCGACGCCAGCTGGATCCAATCGTATTGGCTCTGCCTTTCCATTGGACTAATTCAGTGGCGTGGGGAGGGGGGATTTGCTGCTTGGGTAACAGCCAATCCTCCATAACAATCCAATCCAGGCTTTCGTGATTCGCATGCAGTGAATGCAGCGCCAAGCACGATACCATAGTCTTTCAAGACTGACGGAGGCCTGCTTTTTTTTCCCCACAGCAGCTAGTCTGGGAAGATGTCAAACAAAGCATCTCCTGCTATTTTCTTACATGCATACTTTCTCTATCAATTTGTCATCCTGATCACCCTTTCAGTCAAAGTACTTGTCTTGCCCTACCTTATGGGAGAACCGACCTTATCTCTGGTTGCAATCCTAAACCCCAGTTAGGCCAGCTTAAGCCCCACTAAGCCCCACAATTCCCATACTGGCCTGAGTGTGTCGTAAAGGTGCTGTAAGACACTTCTACACCACTCCTGGAGGAGGGTTAGGCCAGTGCTCAAACAGGCGCTTGCCTCCTTACAACACCCCAAGATCAAGAAGACCACTGAAATGTGCCAACCTATGGACTGCAACTTATGTCTGCCTCCTTCCTATTTTTCACTATGTTTGTTTCCTATTTGATTGGCAAGGAGGTGGAATGATCAGCTTCTGATCCCCTATGGTAGCAGTTCCAAAAATTACTTTGATCATAGCTCCCTTATTTGACAGTGCACTACTGCAGCATGGAAGACGAGCCAGGCACCAGAACCTCCCTGAGACCTGGTGAGAACAGAGAGATATATCATGGCCAAGACAGTGGCAAAAGTGGCTCTTTTCAGAGCTGGAATCAAGAGGCTGCCAGGAATGCACCATGCCCCAATGAGTTCACCGGGGTGCCCAAAGACACCTTGGTGCACAGTTTGAGAACCACTACCCTTGGGAAATAACTACCAACAAGACAGTAAACTAAACACACTATCATCCACCTGTTAGTGCAGAAGCCAATTTCTAAAGAAGAATGGGGATTTTCTGGATTGCTTTTGAAAAGGGCAATCACTTAAAATGAAAGAGCAAGAACAAGTAAAAGGACAACATTCATAATAGTATGATATATAGCTTGGAAAAAAAATCTTGAAATATACTCCTTTTGTTGCCACAATTGAAAAGGAAAATAATGGGGAAAATATTTTTGAAACAGAACCCAACACTTAAAAGGCCTAGGAAAAAAGATTATTAAATGAATTTTATGGAATGCTCTTAAACATGCTGTTTCAGCAAAGAATACTTAGTAAAGGACATACCAATTTGTCAGAAAATATGTCATAAAAATTGACATTCCATCACTGAGAATATATCATGCTGCATTATTATTGCATTATTACTGCATTATTATCTATTTTTACTATCGCTGTTTTGTTGCATTATTGCGTATCTGCATTTTAAATGATATCTGAGTCCCATTTAGGTGTCCCATTATTTTGGAAATATGAAGAGGGGTCAGAATGGGATGTATCCTGTCTCCACTATTGTTCAACATATATTCTGAGTCAATCTTCAACAAAGCACTGGAAAACATTGATGCTGGCTTTAACATAAAATGGTGCTCCGATTAACAATTTAAGATATGCTGAAGATACCATTCTGCTTGCCAGAAAGCATGGAGACCTTCAGCTTCATCAACAGAGTCACAAAGATTTCTGAAAAATACGGCTTGAAGCTTAACACCTCACAAACCAAAATCAAGGTTGTCAGCAAACAACCCATTAATTTACCACCGATAAATTCGGAAGGAATACCACTTGAAAAAGTGGAAAGGTTCATATTCCTTGGTTTTAATTTACATGAACGCTGGGACAAGGATAGAGAAAGCATGAACAGCATTCTTCAAAATGAAAAAAGTCTTCTGCAGTCACGACATAAAACTGAAAATCAGGTTTGTCAGATGTTACGTCTTTTCTATCCTGCTCTACAGAGTAGAGAGTTGGTCTCTGAAACAAAGTCACTTGAAGAAACGAGAAACTTTTGAAATGTAGATTTATAGGTTGCTGTTACATATAAGCTGGGTTGGCAAAATCAGGAACAAAGAGGTGATCACCTGGGTAAGCCAAGGGAAATCATCAAAACAATAAAAAACAAAAGTTAGAACATCTCAGACATGTGATGTGACACCCAGAAAAATATGGCATAATCCATTTAATTCTCTAGGGCAGTGATTTTCAACCTTTTTCATCTCACAGCACACTAACAAGGGACTGAAATTGTCAAGGCACACCATTAGTTGTTTTTACCATTGATAAGGCACACCAGACTGTTAAAAAAAACCCCAATTTTCCTATTATGGTAATGTCAATTCCCAAATTTCCATGGCACACCTGAGGACTATCCACGGCACATTGGTTGAAAATCACTGCTCTAGGGAAATATTGAAGACAAAATAAGTCCATGCAGGAGAACATCATGGCTTCAAAATTTAAGGAATTGGTTTGGACAAAACTCAGCAACACTTTTTCATGCAGCAGTTGATAAAAATCCGGTGACGGATGTGGCACAAGAAGAAGATTATTTTGGAAGGAAATGTACTCATTTAAATTCAATGAATAAATAGTGTGGGTTTATATAGTTACAATGATATTATACACTAGTGCAAACATGTAGGAAGGATGAATGGATCAATTAGTATAAAATACTGAAAGCCACTATATTTACCAGTCTGACTATTAAGAATTATCATTAATATTGATAATACTTTTCAACAAGTTTACAAAACAGTTTACAAATAAAAAGAAATTAATATAAATGTGGGGTTTTGTTCTATATAACAAAATAAACTAAAATTTTGAAAAGCAACCTTTCCTAAATATCACATTAAAAAAACAAATTCATACATTACTAATTAGCTTTGTTAAGTTTGTTGCCATCATTAAATCTGGTCTGTCTCGCACTTCAGTGTATCGGTGGGTATCTTGCAGATCTTTCTTATAGGAAAACTGTAAAAAAACAAAATCACCCAGGACTTAGTAGTTGACAGTACAATCCTAGCCCCTGATTATACCTGGAAATACCTGGTTATTCTTGTTAATACCAAGTCCTGTGCTTGGGCTGGGGTTGTTGCAAATGTGCCATACGGCACTACTGCACATCTCCTGGGGGTGATTAGGACAGTGCACAGACATGCACCAAATCACCATGGGAATGGAGAGTTGGGTGAGTTATGCTGGCCTAAATTGGTTAGTATCAACATAATGAAAATTAATATAAGTAAGTCAAGTCCTATGCATTTAGTAAGTTTAATAGAAAGAATTAAAATTCTGTTAAAAGATTAATAGAATTATCGTGGAATAAAAAATCTTACTGTAGAGCACGTCATTAACAAGACATTTAGTTCTATCTAAATATTCTTAATATTATTGCTTACACATTATAAGGTAGAGTCTTTATTTTAAAAATCCTATTAACAGGGTCAGAAACTAAAACAAAAAAGCAATAAAACAAAACCATAATTTTAAATGAGTACCGTTTATATATGCCATAGATAGATCATATAATAAAATAAAATGGAGCTAGTAAATATTTTCAAAATAGCAAACCAACTTGCTATTTCTAAAATAGCAAATCAGCATCTTGCATTTGTCCACCTCATTTTGGCAGATAAGGCAGCTTCCATCTGTCATCCACTTGATGATGTTTCTCTTTTTTTTTTTGCGTACTAAGGGTGTTTTTAAGTGTCTTTAAAAAACCTATATGAAACATAACTAAAATAGTTGCCTAGATTTATCTATTAAAATTAACACATCTCATTCACTACGGTTGTACGAACCACTGAAAATAATTCGGTAGTGTGAAACCAGAAGCACATGAAGGTTCTTTCAATTCAGAGCTTATACAGATTTAGCTAATTATATGCTGTTCACCCTAATGACCGCATGAGGTGAAGTGAATACCGTAAAGGCAGCAGGAACAGGTTTCTGAAAAGGACCCCAACATCCATGTAAATTGCAAATTAAAGCCCGGCATATGTGCTCAAAACAGAAGCTACAACTGAAACTGTCAATTTGAACACAGAAAAAAATGCACAGAAAGCTGTGTGTGGAAAGCTGCAGCAATTTTTATCTTCTATTGTTTCCAAGTGGCAGTCAAATAGTAAATGAAATAAGGAAGTGTGGTTAATTTCACGGTGAGGAGACAGTCGAAAAATCAGACAGTTGTTATTTTACCAATCAAGTTTGATGTACTGTCTCGAGCAATACTTTAGTCTCATGAATGACTACTCTTGTGGCATGCAGGCAAAGATATATCTACAGTTGAGAGACGGAGACATCAAACATTTTGCAAATGTCTGCAATATATAGTTTGTATGTTGTCATGCTCCACTGACAATACCAACATTATGCAGCAGAAAGGATGTGTGTTTCTTTGGCTGGCAAACTTGTAGTGGTCCTCAACTTTCTGGCACCAGGACCATCATTTAGAATGACAATCTGCTGGGACCAATGGAAGTGGTATCATGGCAGGGAAAAAATTTTAATACCACCCCGTATGTCAAAAACAAATCAAATAAATAAATCAATTAGATTAAAATTTTATGTTTAAAAATTTATTTAAAATAAAGAAGAACCCTCCTAATCCCCCAGATTTGCTAACCTTTTTAAAGAAGTTCCCTAAACATCCAAAAAGCTGCAATCCTATCCACACTTACCCAGAAATAAACTCCATTGATAAATCCTAGCCACACTTCACCAGAAATAAACTCCATTGACTGATCAAAGTATATATTGTACATAGAAGCATGTTAAAAAATACATTTCTCTAACATTTTCCCAAAAAGCAATCACATGGTAGTATCAAGTCTATTAAAAATAAAATACACATTGAATGAATGTGGACCCACCTGAAAATGGCTCATACACTGAGTGAGTGCCAACCCACAGTTCACAAACACTGAAGCAAAGGACTGTGTTTCTCAGTCCTGGAGTGGCCTTTATTAGAACAGAGCCAAACAAGGAGGTACCTGATACAAATATTTTCACCTACAATGAAAAGTACCTCTTAGGGAGATGTCTTGTGTGGATTTAGGGAACACATCTCCATTGTTAACGCTAAGTTGTGGGTGCTTCATGTCTTGCTGTGGTTATATACAACTGCCTGCCAAAGTTATTACTGTTTTCTCCTGTTATGGTGCGTGTTGTCAGATCTGATTGGCTACATGGTATATAAACTTGGTGATATGTGCTACATGAAAGATATCTGGCTAGGATCACTTAAAAGATAATGGAAAACAAAATGGTGACAATGGAGAAAAGAGAAACATAATGCGAGTGCATAAATTTATGAACATTCATGAAGGGGAGGTTCATGAAGGGAACGCCACAGAAGAAAAAACTTAAATTCCAAAAGCATGAATGCTTGGTTTGCTGAACCCTAGTAATTCACAAAGTTATTATATTAAAAGGTGAACAAGCTGTCTCTTATAAATTTGAATGAACTGATGAGAAATTCCTGACAGAGAAAAACTAGAAATTCCCAGGCAAACACTAAGTTGACTGAGTGTAAATGAAATTTGTTATTTAAATTTGTTTATAATTATTTATTTTAAATAACATGATATTTCAAATCAAACAATTTTAAATAAGCATTCTGTGTTTTAAATTCTTACAACTTTTACAAGATGTGTCAAATAAAAATCAGCATTGCAGTACTCTGATTTATGTACTTATGATTTAGCAAATAATGCAATAGACATAATTCTTCAATCATGAACCATATAACATTTTCTTTCAAACATATATGGCATTTTGCCATTTAAAAGAGGAAAACACTCACATTACTCTGGTGCTTATTAACTTCCATGGCGTGCTTAACATCTGGAGGTTCTTTCATATGTGCATAGCTTGAGGATCCCTTTTCAGTGTCATGTTTCTTCTTGTACAGAACCTTAAAATATTACACATTAGACAAAATATTTCAGAACAAGATTTTCTTTTGTCACTCATTTTCTATTTTCTTTATGAAGGAAAAAGAAATTATGTTCACAGCTAATCAAATATTTAAGCCAGTGATAACACTAGGGTTTACGTCATCTAATGTACGAGGCCAGGATGTCATCCCCATAATGGATCTCTTCCATGTAGTGGGTAATACAATGCTCAAAGGTGGTGGGCATGGTGATGAGCCATTTCTCCACCACCCAGTAGTTTTATTGGCTATAAATTTTGATACAGATATTTCAACATGAATATATTTCATTTGAAATTGCACAACAAATGATAGGGTGTCCAAACTTTTTGGCATGAGGGCCACATCATGTCTTTGACATTGCATTGGGAACTGGAATAAAAAATTTACATAAATGAATATATTAGAGATTATATTAAATAAATGAATTCACATCAGTCGATAAAAACTTTCTAACACAAAGACAGAGGATTATCTTCAAACCATTTTATAAGCACTTTCATACACTGTATGTATGACTGTCTCCCATGACTGGGAGACTGAGTGTACAGTCTCCCAAGCCTTCAGAATATGCTCCGGAGGTGCGGGGAGCAGAGATCCCCTTGTTCTGAAGGATTACAGGCTTGCCTTCAGGCGAATGAAAGGTAGTCTGACTCCATTTTCATGCCTCTAGCACAGCTGGATCAAATTATATCGGCTCTGCCATTCCATTGGACTATTTCAGTGGTGTGGAGAGAGGGGATTTGCTGCTTGGGTAACAGCCTATCCTCCATATCAATCAACCCAGGACTTTGTGCTTCTCATGCAGCATCGGGCATGATATCATAGTCTTTCAAGACTGATGGATGCCAAGTGAAGCCTTAAATCTTAAAGAAGGGAAATGCTCTGCAGTGCATTACTAGAAATGATAACACCGTGGCTGCAATCCTAAATACACCTTCCTGGGAGAAAGCCCCACTGAATATAATGGGACTTGCATCAGAGTAGACAGTCATAGGATTACACCTTAAATGCTGTGATTGTTCTGATTTTTTAAGCAAATAGACCAAGTGCTTTTTGTAAAATTAAGAGATGTCATATTTGCATAAAGGGAGATCTCAAATACTGTATACTAAGGCCTGGCAAAACTGCTTTCTAAATTTTTTAAAAATATTTTTATTGTTATTTTTATTTTTGTTTTGGAATTGCAGACAAAATTGCACATGGATGAAATCTAAAAGGAACTATTTCCAGACCCATTATTTTGCATTTAGCTGACATACCAACAGTCCAAGATTACCCCAATCTCACTTTGAACCACTCGACACAGGGTTTTCCAAAACAGACTTGACAACTCTGGTAGGCAGTCCTTGGCTGAATTATTACATTATAGTAGTATGGCAGACAACAGATATTTAAACAGACATTTGAGAAAGTGAAAAGTTTTGTCTATTAGAAAGATGAATCACAAAGCTTTAACGCTACATTTCCTAAAATACTGAACACAGAATATAGGAATCCCACAATTCATCACCTTCATACACAAACAAAAATATTGCTTCAAGCACATTTGCCAAGAAATGTAGCTATAGAACAACAAGAAAATTGAACTGCCTCTTTATGTCCTCTAATTTTTTATTTTGCAAAGGTCTTTTTCCAGATAAGGAACAACCAATGGAATTTTCTGTCAAAAAGATGGAATGCATGTGAACTAAACATGTTGCCACATTTATTCCTTTGTTTCTTCATCCATTTCCTTCATAATTCATTTGAAATGGTTTGCCATTCTCTTGTGATATTTTTACAATGCTTGGTGAAACGCAGGAACCCATTTTCTTACTTTCCGAGAAGTCAAAAGGCTAGGTCTAATAAACTAGCTGTAAATATAAAAACCTCCATATCACAAGGTTGCATGTAACTTTTGCTGACATTGGTGCAAAAATTCACCATTAACCCAAACAGATATACTGGCATAAATATTTGGAAAATTTATTCTGATCAATAATACTTTTGAAGGGAGAGATCATGTTATTTTTGCATCATAAATGGTTGATATATACGTATATTGAGGGCTATAGCGGCCCAAGTGGTTAAGGCACCGGGCCTGAACTATCAGGCCTGGGTTCGAGACCTATGTGCTACAAGTGAGCTCCTGTCCCTTGCCCAGCTCCTGCCAGTCTAGCTGTTCAAAAGCATAGAAATGCAAGTAGATAAGGTAACAGTGTTCTGTATTAGTAATGTGGGTCAGATGACCATGGAGGCATCTTCAGACAATGCTGGCTCTATGGCTTACAAAACCGGTATGAGCACAGCTCCCTAGAGTTGGTCACAACTTCAGGGTGAGCCTTTACCTTTACGTTTACCTTTATCTGTAAATTAAAGGTATCCCACATTATCCTGCAGTTCCTACATTTTCCTACAGATCCTTCTGGCTGCCCTCTTTTTGCAGTTTTTCCAGGTTTACATTAACCTCCTTGCTGTATTACTAGAACAGTACAGTTAGCGCCCCTTAAATTGGTAAAGGTGTCCCACACAGGTTGCACTGCTAGTTGTGACTGATGGTAGGATACAATGTTCATGCCCATTTCAAAGCCTTTGGAGCCAGCGTTGTTCGAGGACACTTCCATTGTCATGGGGCCAGCATGACTGCTGAAAGTGCATGGAATGCTGTTTTACCTTCCCACGTAAGTGGTACCTATTTATCTACCTGCATTTACTTGTTTTCAAACTGCTAAGTTGGCAGGAACTGGACTAAGCGTGGAAGCTTGCGTCTTGTAAGACCCAGGTCTTGAACCCCTTGCCTGCCAGTTAGCAGGCACAGCATTTTAAATGAAAGTTTGGTGGGAAGGTAACAGTGTTCCCTGCACTTCAGTATTTAGTCATGCTGGCCACATGATTACAGAGGTGTCTTTGAACAACACTGGCTCTTCAGCCTTGGTAATGTGGATGAGCCCCGCTTCTTAGGCTTGGCCACAACTAGCAGGGCTAATTGTGGGGGACATCTTTACCTTTTTAATATATATATTTATTTTATTTATTTTCTACATTATTATATTTACAACTATATACCATATGCCCAATGTCATCATATCTGTGCAAAAGCACCACTAAAGGACATACTGTGCCTGCCCTAAAGGTCAGTCAACCATAGTTTGGTGAGTACCATACATTCTTCATAAGTTATTTTCATGTATCAAGACACAACTCACTCTTCATACATTTCCACCAATTCTACTAATCCTGTTGCCATAAGTTGTCTTTATTTTTAAAAACCAATGCAAATTAGACATGGAGCAATTTAGCTTTCTTTGCATCTTCTGTAAATTTCCTGCAGCGAAAGGAGGGCACTGGAACCACAATAAATGTAGAGAAGCATGGCAAGAAAAGCAATAAGGAGCAGAATATAAATATTATTATTTTCTTCCCTCTAGCATATGTGAAAACCTGCCTGTGCATGAACATTGTACTTTAGAAGATGCAAGCCTCAATGAGGGTGGTTTGAGAATGGGCAAATCTCAGCACTGCTGTATAAAGAGCCATCTCTTCTTCCACTTCCCTTGCCGGAATAAAGTTTTTAAAACCCAACAAGTGGAAATTATTCCACTTTCATAGCTTTTGCAGCCACATGCAATGATTTATTATACAAGTGGGAGAAAAAATGTGTCTGCAAGTTTTACATTTTATGCTTCATCTAAGATATATTGCTTATACACTCTTCAAGGGAATGTGTGTTTCAGAATAAGAACTAGTGTTTAATACCCTAACTCAGTATTTAATTCTTTAGAAATATATTTTACAATTCAAAATATGCATCGAAAAGAAACTGCAACCTCAACTATCTTGGTTTTAAAGTTATAGTCAGCTATACTTTATATTTTGTCTGTTATATTAGTGGCAAGGGAAAAATATTACTTTAATGTATAGTGTAAAATGTTAAGCTATGCTATTGGAAAGGGGCCAGAAATAAGATGCTATGAGCACCAGAAAACTTAAGTACATTTCATTTATAAATCACACTGTGTTATTTTAAAAGTTCACTTACTGTTAACCCTTTGTAACCAGTACAGTGGCACCTCACATAAAGAACGCCTCACGTAAAGTATGTTTCACGTAACAAACAAAAATTTCTCTAGGATTCTGCTTCATGTAACAGTGCTTCACGTAAAGAACACATTTGTTGGCAGTTGGGACAGATGCGCTGGCCAGCAACCTGTTTAAAAAGCGTCAGGGCTGCCTAGCACACCTGCCCATAGTGAAAGCAACACTTCCATGCTGTTCCTCCTGTGGCCGGGTGTCCGCTGGGCAGAGGAAGAGAAGGGCAGTGAAGAAGAGGGAGAAGGGGAGAGAGAGACTCAGGATGGAGAGAAGGAGAAAGTGGGGAGACACTTTGAAGGTGTATTGGATTGCAGCCTCCTAACCATGTCTACCCAGAAGTAAGCCCCATTGTGATAAATGGGTCTTATTCTCAGGAAAGTCTTTAGGACTGCAGCCTAAGTAGACTTCATAAGATCATGCACATTGAATGCATGTTTTGAATTCAATCCCAGTGTTCTGTCATCATTTTTACATCCAGTTAATATTTTTATATGAATATTTTTGGGGATGTGGAACCAATCGTCTGAGTTTCCATTATTTCCTATGGGAAAATCCGCTTCACATAATGAACGTTTCACGTAACAAACATGCCTCCAGAACGAATTAAATTTGTTACGTGAGGCATCACCGTACTTTTAAAACATGATATTGTAGTGGTTCCTAAACTGTGGGTCAGGAATCACTGGTGGGTCACGACCTGATGTTTGGTGGTCTCTTAAAGGAGATGGAAAGATAACAAATTGCATCAAGCCCTGGAGCTATTAAAAAAAACAGGCAGTAGCACCTACAAAGAGTTCAGTTCCTATAGTTTGCAAGATCACTGCTACATAACTGTGGGCTGTGGGTGGTGCAAGTGGTTAAGACGCTATGCCTGTTAACCAGCAGGCCAGGGTTCGAGACCCGGGTCAGCCCCACAAGACAGGGTGAGCTCCTGTCTTTAGCCCAGCTCTGCGACACCAGCTGGATCCAATTGTATCGGCTCTCCCTTTCCTTTGGACTAATTCAGTGGTGTGGAGAGGGGGGGATTTGCTGCTTGGGTAACAGCCTATCCTCCACAACAATCTAACCCAGGCTTTCATGCTTTGCATGCAGCATATGCAGTGCTGAGCACAATACCATAGTCTTTCAAGACTGACGGAGGCTATGTAACTGCCCTTCAAGGATCTGAGCTCCTGCAGTTTGCAAGCATGTGTAAATACACAGAGATTATTTTTAATGGGGTTATTATTACTTCTGATTTTTATTAGTTATAAATACATACTATTTCTTTCTAGATCTGGCAAACCTAGGTGGATCCTGATAGAGGGTTGTTTTAAAAAATGGGATTTGGTAATAAAAAGTTTAGGTACCTCTGCCATATTGCATTATAGATGTTTTATTACCATGTGTATAGATGTTTTATTACCAGGGAGCCCATTCTTAAAGGTACCTGTGGCACCACGACTACCAAGACGCTGGCAGTCCCCTTCCCCTAAGTAAGTGAAGCAGCCTAAGTACATTTAAACTAAAAATATTTTATGGGTAAAATCCAGAATAACTGCGGGGAGTCCTTGCTTCGGTATAAGAACAACTTACTCTGGATTCCAATATGAATTTACCATAGATTTTCACTAGGTGGTGCAGTAACTATGAGTACATGTAAAGTCTCTTATGTGCTCCCGTAGTTACTCTGGATTTGGGGGGATGTGAGACCATGAAACAACAGCAGCTCAAGTCCCATGTTAACTGCAGATCCTGGGTAACCTTCAATAGCTCCCCCATGAGATGTACATGGGACATTGTTTTTTAAGTCTTTGGTAGGCTATGTCATGTTTGGAAAGCTGTAATTGTTTAGCCGTACACTTGCACTAGCACAGAATAGACCATACATAGCATTACCTTGCTCTGAAGCTGTGTAACTTCCTTCGCAAATACACTATCAATTGTAGCTGGCATTTGCTTGTAGAGTGAGTTGGGAAGTTCTTTCTTTGCACTTGCTTTGTATTTTGTCTAGATGTTGAGTAAAAAGAGAGAAGTAATATTGCAATATTTCAAATAGTTCAAAAGGTAATTTAGACCTTAAACCAGAATAACTGAATATAAAAATAGATTTTGCCAAGCTTTAGAACGAGAACAAATGTTTTTCTATCAGTCTATATAATTGTAAAATTGAGATTCAACTCTGCCTTGAAAGTACAGTATGAGCCCCATATCTATGAAGGATCTGTTCCATCCTCCACACCCAACAGATTTAGAAACTGTGGGTTTGGCAGGAACCTTGTCTCCACAGCATTTACACACACAAAGGCCCATTAATATAAGCTTATATTGTCATGGATCAGAACCCACCATGGATTAAACTAGCCGCTATTTGGGGGGATGCACTACTGCCCAATCACTATTATAGTTACACCACTTTGTATTCATTAATCAGGCAGTCTTTAGAGCTTGGAGGGGGGATGCAAGGTCACAGAAATTGATTCATCACACAAATCTGGAGCTCCTCAAACATTCCAGAGCATGCCCTCCACTAACACTGTAGTAAAAAGGATTAAAAACAGAAGATTGAGTGGTAGGTACAACAAATCAAAATGCTACCCATTCCCCCACATCTCCTTTCTAGTTTATTATCTTCAAAACAACCTTGCAGAGCAGACTGCAGTACCACTGCAGACTACCTGTATTGCATCCCACCTATATTGCATTTGCATAGTACATGCTGTTTCACTCCCCATCTGCAAACCACCCAAATTACTTCCTTATCACTTTTTGCACCAATTTGTATTGATAGTGCAACTCCTGAAAGGAAGATGGAAGTGACCTCCACTCTCATCAAGCTGATTTCTATTCTATTAGCATTTGGCTACACATTAACGACAAAGACAGGAAGATGAAAACCATCTGTGTTTCTGTTTTAAATTTGCTTCTATTCAATTTTTTCCCTTTCATTGTGTAGGGCTCTCATTCCATGTTTATCATCATCAATTTATGACACGTCTGAGTTTCACATCCTGGTTTGTATACCATAGCTACTGAGTTTCAGACAACAGAACTGTGATTTAATTTACAAGTATTCCTCTACCATAACTTCATAGCTGAAGTGGAGGAGAAAAGGGTAAAGGGCAAAGGGAAGGTGTAAAAGCTCAGAGCTCCTTCGGGTCACACTTCTGCTAACATGCACAGGACATTGTTCAGATTTGCTCAGACACAGAGAAACTCCTCTAAGAAGCTAGAGCACTAAAAATATATTCCCATTACAGCACAAGCCTATGCATGTCTACTCAGCCCCATTTTGTTCACTGGAGAACATTCTTGGGAAAGAACTATAGGACTACAGCCTTAGGGTGCAATCCAGAGTAACTACGGGGAGTCCTTGCTCCGGTGTAAGAACAATTTGCTCTGGATTGCAATATGAATTTCCCATAGGTTTTCACTAGGTCATGCCATAACTACGTCAGCATAAATATCTCTTACGTGCTCCCGTAGTTACTCTGGATTGTAGGGTTAGGCTACAATCCAGAGTAACTACAGGACCTTTTACACCGACTTAGGGAGCAATCCAGAGTAACTACAGGGAGTCCTTGCTCCGGTGTAAGAACAATTTGCTCTGGATTGCAATATGAATTTCCCATTGGTTTTCCCAGATGGTGCAGTAACTACAGGTGCACGTAATGTTTCTTATGTGCTCCCGTAGTTACTCTGGATTGTAGGGTTAGTTACAGTGCCACCTATTGGGAAACCTATGGGAAATGCATAGAGCAATCCAGAGTATGTGCCTCTTACGCCTTCCCATAGTTACTCTGGACTGTAGGGTTAATCTATCTTTCTTGTTACAGGGAGTTATTTCCTCGGGGAGACACTACCAAAATTGATTATTAATGGATATAGTTTCTGTGCTCAGCTTATAGGTCTCAGGAGATCACTAACCTATACTAATGATTTAAGCAATTTATATCATTTTTCTCTTTTATACCAGGTTCTGAAAAAATAACATACAGCAAAAAACATGATTTGTTTATCATAACCGTATTTTAAAGAATATAAAAAACATCATCATAAGAATAATGAAACATCTGATTGTTTCTAATAAAAAGCAGACATATACTAAACTTATGATTATGGCTGGTCTTCTGACCATAATAAAGTTTATTATTATTATTATTATTATTATTATTATTATTATTATTATTATTATTATTATTAACAACTTATGATTCCTCACATATTTGGGTCAGTGAAAGGATGAATGTTTTACTTAATTGTTTGAACAAATCTCTTATCCTAGATATAAAATAGGCTACTGTTGTTTTGCAAAAATTGTATTTTATAGGAATCAGGAATCAGGATTCTGTAGCATAAAATAGGTGGACTATTTCTAGACTTTTCTCTCTTAAGCTGCTGTTGGCTCAGGGTGAATAGCTCCTCCTGTGCCAATGGGAGCACTGTTGAAACAGGATACTAGACAAGGGAAGAAAAAATATTGGAGGGAGCTATTTCTCCTTCCTTTTCATGCTATTTTTAGAGTACAGACCCCCCCCCCCCACCCTGCCACCCACTTATTGGACAGGTTAGAGACCACAGCAGAGTCTAAAAATGAAAACCACTGAAAGTGGAACCCAATCTTTTTTAGTTTATAAATGTTGCTTCCAATGCTTTTTTTTGCTATCAAATTACAAGTGCCTCTTAACTTGCAAATTCCTGCTGCCACACAAAGATTTCTGCAAAGGCTTCTCATTAATTAATTCCTTTGGGAATGGGATTAGACTAGGAGATGCAGCAAGGGGAACAGTAATTTTGGCCTTTAGATGAGCAGAGAGAGGTTGAAAGAGCAGAACATGCACTGAATGAATGAATTCTGGGTTGTATGAATGAGTTCTGAAAGAGTGGATCATCAGAAAACAAACTGTAAGAAAGCGGGGCATATCTGTAGCATCAATACAGGTTATATTCAATACAGGTCTATCAGATTCTCCACACTGTCTCTTTTCTCGGTCCTGGTTGGCCTTCTATCTGATCAGAGGCATCCCAAATGAAAGCCATACCCTCCTGACTAGCAGACTGCAGAGCTGCAGACAACCCATAGTGGCTGAGCACAGCAAACCATGTGGGTCTATGGCATTGGAAGACATAGACAACATGGGAAGAGTACAAGGAGGAACAGAATTACCAAAGGAGCAAGGGCAAAGATGGGGGGCAGGATAGGGGGAAGGGGGACTAACTCTATCATGAAAGGAAGGAATGGGTCCAGAGGAAGGCCAGCAAACCCTAAAAGAGAAGTAGGTCAGGGAAGAAGGTCATTGTTGGCAAGAAAGCTGGCTGGTGAGGAGGCCTGGTTGGCCTGTGAGTCTAAGGAGTCACAACAGGGGAGAAATAGAAGGATAAAGTAATCCTCTTTCTCCACAGCTATAGCCTAGCTCTATAAGCCTGCAAAGAGGAAGTTGCCCTCTTTGCTCGACAGCTGTGAACTCTTGGGGACCCTGTCAAGCATGATGTCTCTAGGACACAGAACTATTTAATAATAATGATATCTTCCCAAGCCCAAGAACATGTATTTCAGTTATTAAATTCATGTAGCATTACTTTGTCTACTAAAATAATAATGCCTAGCTCCGATTCATAAAACAGACCTGACAAAGCATTTGAGTGTCACTCGCTCTCTGGCTGTAAATATTTCCAGACAATTCCTGTTGGTTCTTACCTCAGAAATAAAGGCAGACAGATTCTTCACATGCATTAGCTGAGGAGTGTCAGGTACAAATGTACACTTGCCTTTAGATTTTTTATGTTTTTCCTTATAGTGGATCTGTAAATAAGAAAAAGGGAGAGTTGAACAGAACAAAAACTTCATTGCTGGCAGCAAACATTTAAACTGGGAAATAGAAAACACAGCAAATGACACCAAAACAACAAATCCTTACTCATTCGAATAGACAAGTTGTCCCTTATATTCCATAGCAAATTTTTCTGGATACTCAGAGAGAGGAATGTCCATTAGGCCAAATGAGGTATCACTGCAAACAGTGGATGAACTGGGGATATTCACCTTAATTCACAGGCAGTCTAATTATCTACACCGGCATAGAAAAATCATAATTATAAGATCATAATCATACTCATAAAGCTGGTATGAGTATGCTGTATAATCTCATGCTCCATATCAAACATGCAGTTGTAGTTGAAAGCAGCTCAGCCCAGGGGAAAGGAAATTCATTCCCCACACCCTGGGTAACTCCACAGCAGTCCCAATGGGACTACTCAGATCTGTGCCACCTCAAAGCAGGTGGCAGCAACAATCCTAATAATTTTTCACAACTGGATTACCTGCCATTACTTTCCAAACTCATACATAAAAGCACCAGCTCTAATAGAAGGTATTATGTTACTCACCTGTCACTATATCTTCATTGTAAAAAAGAACAAGGCCTTTCTCCTATTTTTATTTGCTTTTACTAAAGTACATTAATTTTGTAACTTAATGAATTCAGGAACAGTATTAACTGAATCCTTTCCAGAAAAATACTCAGTTGTTTTTTTTAAAAAACCTGGTTCAGATAATTACTGGCAGGCTTTCAAGCAACTTTCTGTTTTATAGCTCCTGGTTACTCATTCAGAAAATGAAATGTGAAGCTTTAGTCAATGTGGGAATTGAACATGAGATAGATGCAGTTGCAAAGAGGGTGAATAAGGACATTAAACATTTTTGTTATCATCACATTCTTATTTTGCCAAAAATCCAACCAGGTTCTGAATATAAGGGGAAAGAACCTTAGAAATCAATGGCCTAGATGAAAAGGTTTCTGTACAGAAGGTGATTTTGCCTTTCAATATCTATTCTAAGACTCACCAGGTTTCTGTTCTGTATTACCAGCAGCAATACTTGGGCAACACAATGTGATTGGGATAACAGTGTTGGAGGGAGCTAAACACTTAAGTCCCCTATCCGCTCACTTTCAGGCCATGTCACATGCACACGTATATGAACAAAATGGACAAATGTGAAATTCCAAATTTGCATGCATGTCCAGTCTGATCCATAAAGTAAAATTCTCACTTCTATTGTTAAACAGGTTTGCTCCAATCCTACTCAAAGCACTAGATAGATGTTTGAGCCCATATTTAAATAGCAGAACAATATAAACTAAACCATGCAATAAGGAATTAAAATTAGATGTTCGAGCCCATATTTAAATAGCAGAACAATATAAACTAAACCATGCAATAAGGAATTAAAATTAGATGTTTGAGCCCATATTTAAATAGCAGAACAATATAAACTATACCATGCAATAAGGAATTAAAACACACCAACGGAAACCTTAACTTACATCACTTATCATCTCAGTACACTTTCTGGCCAGTTCCATGTTTCTATCCTCAATAACGGGTTTAAGAAACACCTGTACAGAAAAGGGAAGGCATTCCAAAAATGAATGCAAGATCATATACTAAATCTTTTTGTGCTGTATAGAATGTGTCAGAACCACCCACCTTATCATCAAAGCCATCTTCCTCCTCCTCCTCACTTTCATTCTCACTAGGTTCTTGAAAGGGCATTCTTAGTTTTTGCTCTGTTAAGAAAAAAATGGCAAAGATCAGAAAGCAAAACAGCTTGTGCTCTGCAACTTGCTGAATGCCTGTGCTGTTCTTGCCTTGTGAAGAATTTAACCTCCCCATGGTTTCTTCCTTATTTAGACAGCACTTGAAAGGTCTTATCTGAACAATTCAGTGTGCATGGAGTGAAAGTCGTCACTGATGTCCTTTATAGTCACCATCCTCAAAACAAGAGGAATTAACATTTCCTTCCAACCAACCAAAGCATATTTAAAAGAATAATTATTGCGTTGTGCAAATTGAGCAAATAACATGAGACAACCCACAAATATAATCAACCACCTGCCAAGCTTTGGCATTTCAATTATCAGAAATCCTTAACTATGACAAAAAATAAAAAAGAGAAGCATACAAGTATTAAGTCTGTCTTTCTAATATTCCTACAGTGAAACCATATAGTTTATATCTGATCAAATTATATACATTGGGTAGCACCTGCATTACTATCTCCATTTTCCTGAAATAACTCTTATTTTGAATGAAGGTCACTTGGACCTAACTTGTTCAGCAAGTCAGGAGAACACATTAAAATTAGGCTGGAAAAGCATACAAGAGCCTTCTGTAATGATTCAGTAAATGCTGGTTCTTCTAAACAACCTAATTGTGCAATACTGGCACTGGGATGCCACCCAATCAAGCACTGAAGTATGCTGTGAACTTAGCATTAGATAGCTGAGATGGAAATATTCCAGCAGTTTGTCCTACCTGCCCTGCCTTCCTTTTTCCTCATATGAACTTAACAGCAAATTCTTTTTTCTCTATCCCTGCTTCCCAGGAAGAAATTCTGTTTTCAGAATGCATCAGTATAACATAGTAAAGATACAAGTAGAGTAGAACACAGTAGGCTGTAGCGGTGCAAGTGGTTAACCATAGGGCCAAGGTTCAAGATCCAGGTCCTACAAGATCGGGATGAGCTCCCCTCCTTAGCCCAGCTTCTGCTAACCCAGCAGTTTAAAAGCATGTGAATGCAAGTAGATAAATAAGTACCACCTCAGTGGGGAAGTAAAACCATTCTAGCTGTCATGCTGGCCCCATGACCACAGAAGTGTCTTTGGACAAAGATGGCTCGAAAGGCTTAACAATGGGGATGAACACCGCACTCAACAGTCAGACATGACTAGAAGTATAACCTGCAAGGGATACTTTTACCATTATAGTTGAATGTACAGTATGCTAGTATTTCCCAGCTCTTGCCACATAAGGCAACATCAAAAGCCAAGTTCAGTAAAAGAGCAAGTAAATAGCTCACTCCAGACTAAAATCTTTTTGCTGTTCTTACCACATGCTGAATTTTGTTCTGAAAATAAGCCCCTGCACAGTGACAGGTTATGGTACCTACGGTATATCCTTGTAAAAGTTTTCTAACCAGAGAGTTAGAAAAAAACAAGCGTAGTTTATCCGATTGGACATCAGGCATGGATGACAGCAAAATGAACAAAATGAAAAAAATGGAAGACTTAGGGGGCAGTGCTGACTTAGGCCAGAAAACATGGCCCAGTTAAGCTGGCCTAACGTAGGCCATATCCTGAGCTGACAGGCCAAATCCACAGGGTTAGGAAGCCTTTAGGCTGACAGGTCAAATCCACAGGGCTTAGAGGTCTCTAGGCTGGCCTGACTGTTGCTGAAGATGCAGCAGCCTAAGGGAAGCATGCTCACTAGGTTGTGGGAGTTGTGCCATATTCTGAGGTGAGCTGTAGTAGTTGTGCTGAATCCTGAGAGAGGCAGCAGTGCTTAGGCCAGCCTAAGACTCAAAACTTTTTATTTTGCTTCCGTTTTTACTCTTGCTTATCATGGACCCCATGGGTCTGCTCAGATTTATGCCTGCTCCTGAGATGGCCTAAGTCAGAGGAGCTGGGAGGGGACATGTCTGCCCTGGACAGGCTCTGTATATGGCCTAACTGCACTGTTAGGCCATATTCAGCATGCATGCCATCCTCAACATGCCCTCATCACAGCCCTGCTGAACTGCCTAGGCTGGCACTGCTAGGCTGGTGCAGGTCCATGTTTCTTGGGCCAGCCTAAGTGGACTTACGCCAGCCCACACCTTCTCTGGTGCAGCTAAGCTGGTCTATCTGGCATTATGCTGGCCTAAGTGCACTTCAGGTTTGCAACCTAAGCCAAACAAGCAGGCTAAAGGTGGATACCATAGTATAAGATTACTGGATGAAAGCAGCCCTTGGTTGAAAGTGTCTATGTCCTACAGAGACATGAAAGCATTTCTATTTTGCCAAAGAAGTCATATGGGTAAAGGATTCCCTTGAGTGGACTAGGATATCCTTGAGCTCTCTCACAATATAGATTAGGGTTGGATTGTATCAGCTTTGTATCAGATTGGATTGTATCAGCTTTGTTTTTTGGAGGTTGGCCTTAATTCTCAGAGGTTCAAGTGGGAAGCAAATGAAGGTACACAAAGGTGCCTGGTGTTTATCAGGGTTCATCTGCTTGGAAAGTTTTATTGTTGTTGTTACCTTTTTACAATGGAATCCTGTCTCCCCAGTGTAACTGTCTCCCAAACAGTTATCAATGGGCTGGAAGGACGAGTAATAGAGTGTAATGGGAGATGAATAAAGGGGCATATTGGGGAAAGTGGATCTGGCACAGTAGCTTAGATAAGAGGGTGCAAAGGTAGCAGTTGTATTGGGCATAAAGCTTTAGGTGGGCAACAAGCTGAGTTTGACACTAGCAGTCAAAATTGTGAAAAACAGCATATGTATGAATAATACTATCATGTTATCTACTGTGAGTGGCGCAAGTGGTTAAGACACAGTGCCTGTTAACCAATAGGCCAGGGTTCGAGACCCGGGTTGGCCCCACAAGACAGGGTGAGCTCCTATCCTTAGCCCAGCTCTGCGATGCTGGCTGTATCCAATCGTATCGGCTCTGCCTTTCCATTGGACTAATTCAGTGGCACGGAGAGGGGGGATTCGCTGCTTGGGTAACAGCCTATCCTCCATAACAATCTAACCCAGGCTTTCGTGCTTCGCATGCAGCGTATGCAGTGCAGAGCACGATACCATAGTCTCTCAAGACTGATGGAGGCCTGCTTTTTATATATTGGAAGAGATAATTTAATGCAGCATGAAATGCTGCATTAAAGGCAGGAAGTTGAACATCCTCTCCATGTTGCACTTAAAAATTCCTGCTCCATACCGTGCAAGAGTATTACTTCCAGTATGCTAACCACAGGTTGCCCTGTTGTAAAGTCTGTGCTGACCTCAAGAGTGAAACCTGGATGACTTTCAAAAGACTGTACTGTACATGAATTGTAAAAGTAATTGCTAACAATAATTAGGTAAAGGAAAAGTTAGGCTCCCTACAAAGAATACTACCCAACAAGTCAACATAGTTACCTTGACAACAGAGACAAGATGATATGGCTCTTTCCTGCAAAACATATTTCTGCCTACACACTGACAAATACCTATTTTGCAAGAGCTGTACCACATACATATTGTACACACAGTGTGCAATCCTAACCAATTTAGGCTGGCACAACTAATTTCAGCTGGCCCCATTCGCATGGTGATATGGAGAGTATGGCACATGCTTATGCACTGGCTTAACCCACCCGGAGTGGCACAGAAGTGCCTTATGGTGCTTTTGAAGTACCTTATGGCACCCTGGACCAGGACAGGACTTGTGCTGACCAACTATGGGTTAGAATTGCAGACACACAGAGAGAGAATATTACATCACTATACGGTGATATTGAAGATATTGTGTAACCTAGTAATTTTTTGAGCATGTTTTGCATTCAGTACTTTTGTGTGCTGCTACTTTATTAGATTCCAGCTGACTTGCAGTCATTTGATGAACACTCAAGCATTACCATTTATAATGCATATTTTAGGAATTCACTGTCAATCACAACATTACCCATATCAAAATAGTTAACCAAGATTGGCACATATAAACCTTCTGAAAACAGAAAACTGCCAAAGAAACTAAAAGCTGGATGAAATTTATTCTTCAATTTGTGAAAATAAATAAATTTTCACAAAATAAATTTGTGAAAAATATCCCATATAGGATAAATTTACACCACAGTGATTCAATTCATCCCATTTATCCTACCCCATTTCCCATTTCTTAAATGTATCCCATACTTATCCCATAGCTCTATTGCAGAGGTCTCCAAACTTTCAACTTTAGGGATCCTGGACCTTTAACAAGTGCATAGAGGAGAGAATTTCAGCAGGTACACCTTTTCATCTCACAGACCACAAGCGGCATCTACTGAAATTCCCTCTTCTACATACTTGTTAAAGGTCCAGGGGGCCTAAAATTGAAAGTTTGGAGACTCCTGCTCTTGCATAGTGGACAGGGAATTTGCAAGTTTTGTATGGACTTAGGGCCACTAGGAATAATATAACTTTGCTGATCTGTAAAATATTATATGTAGTCACTAAAGATCTCAAGAAACTACAGCAGTGGTTCCCAAACTGTGCATCATGACACCCTCGCATGGGGCAAAATGAGGTACTTGCTGGGGCATCATGGTCTGCCTGCTGCACTGACAGGGAGACTGTAACATGCCATGCCATGCCTCTCCAAACAGTGGTTGGAAGATTAGCATGGGGGACAAGCTGTAATGCACAAAATCAATTTGAAAAGACCCCCTCTGATGCCATTAACTCCCAGTGATTTTCAACCTTTCATTGCACGGCACACTGAATCCATGGTAAAAATGTCAGGATACACCATCAATTTTTAGACAGGTGATAAGACAAACCATGCCACAGGCAAGGGACTCTAATTGGTCTACTAGCAAGGGACACTTCCCAAAGGCCCTAAGCTCCCTAAACTCCTGCAGCAAAGCTGTGGATCACAGCACACCAATGTGCCATGGCACTGTGGTTGAAAATAACTGATCTAACCTAAACAGACTTTAGATCCATAGTCTAGACACAGTCTCAGTCAGTAGTAATAAAATTATGACATAGTATGTTAAGTTTAAATATTGACATAGTTTGGAAGACTCTCATTCAAATTCTGTTCCGTCTATAAGGAAGAGTTTTAACTAACCTGAAGATCAATCTGATGCCAGCAGTGGTTTTGGAAGTGAGATTCAAGAGGCACCATAATGGACTTGGATCTCAAGGTCTTGCTAATTGAAAATTGGCTGCAGCTGCAATTCTCCAGTTGAGAAGATCAGATTGAGTGACAACAGCAACCTCATTTGATGAGATCATTTCCAGAAAATTCAGCTGATATAAATTTCTGGCTGGATGAGAGCTTATATGGTCTATAAAAATGTTTAGTTTGGGAGGGGAGTTGCTCCATGCCATTCCATCATGGATATCTGTTATGGATATCATCATTATTACCTACTAATATTACATATTGTATGACAGGTAGAAAACCTACCCTGTGTTTATGATCAGGAATTAGAAAGATCCTGGTGTTAACTGGGAAAAATCAGAGTTTTAATCCAGTTACAGAATTAACTATTACAGGATCCAATTGCAGTGACTAAAACTATCAGCATCTATCCAGTAACAAGTGATTTTCATTCTACTGCTCGTACTGTAGGGTGAAAACCTACAGCCATTTAAAGGCCTTATAAAGCCTTCTGATGGAAAAAGAGGTTTGCTTTGCCCTGAGAAGGCCCTTAAAACATGACAGGAATATAGTTCTGGGTCATGTTTGAAGGTTACGTGGGGCATGACCCACTAAATGCATGATTCAGGGTGCCTGATTTCATTTTCTGTCGGTTTCAACATCTGTGGAGGTTCCTGAAATGTAATCTCTACAAATGCTGAGACACAACTTTATTTATACTGAGATTTTGCAGATGTAATCAATTAAATCTCCTGTGATTAATCTATTTAAGTTTCTTTAACAGTGTGACTAATGACTGCATTTGATCACTGTGAACCAGCCCAAAGAAAATAAGACAATCAGCATAAATGAAGGATTCACTGGAGTGTAATAAGGTCAGCAGACAGATAAGGACACCCAAAGACCTTCCTAAGGTCTATGAAAAAGTATATGTTAAGGCAATCCACAGCACACATTTACAGTTTAACAGAATTTTCAGCTCTGTGGTTAAAGTCACTTATCATTTTGTATAAAACATGTTTTATACAAGCAATATTCTGGTTGATATTAATAAGAGTTTGAACATTAGAGGGCCTGATCCTTTAACTCTTAACCTTGGAAGTTAGATCCCTGGAACATCATTGCCATGTTCTGCCTACCCAGTCTTCCATTCTGCCTACCCACTAACCCATTCAACCCCAATTGATCTCCATGGGGTTCACCCAAGTGCAGTAGGCACTCAAGTTGCACTGCCAATGGAACCACTGCAATCATCAGTAGATATAATGCAGACTCTGTTGAAACAACTGTAGTTACACCAGTTTGGGAGAAGGATAGGATTGGGCTCTTACTATATGAGTGATACAGAACAGACATGAGTTGATGTAGTTAGGACACTGATGCTACTTTAACATATGCTTGTGTTCGGAGTCACTATTAAAAGCAGAAATGGTGAAGACAAATGAAACATTACCATGACCTTTCAGACTGAGGTAGGAAGCAGGAGGACAGAGATAAGACAATCTAACAAACATTCAATCAAAATAAGCTACAAAATAGAAGTAGGACAAATTCTTTTTTCAAAACCTAACCTTATTTTTGTTCACATATTCAGTCACTAGAAAGTTGATTTCCAAAAGGCCAAAGGGAAAACTTTAATGAGATTTTAGGCTTTTATCTTTCTGATGATCTCATAGGAAGCCAGAGCTCCCTTTCAGTAATTTAAAATTTAAAAAAACCTTTACAATGCCTGAGGCTGGTTTGAAATCTATACCTATGAACTTTGCAGATTTTTCTAGAGCAAGAATGTGTAATATTAAGTCTCATCAAAACTCAAAAAAAGATAATAATCTGTAAATCAAAATGGCAAAAGCGTTTGCTAGGAGGCAAAAGAAGAAAATGTGAAATCTTATTTGTACATACCTTTCCCAAGTTGAGTTTTATTTCCATTTCCTAACACACTTTCAAAGCTAGCTTGCAGTAATCCCACTTCCCTGTGTTAGTAATTTAAACCATTCCATAGTTAATGTCACCCAACTCAATCTAGAAATTCAGAAAATACAATTGTGCAGTTTTGTATTTGTACTTAACAATCCACATGTTTTAAATGCATTAACTTCAAAACAGCTGATTAAAATAAGAAGTCAAAACGAAAAAAATCATTCTTAAAAGGTAGGGCAATAACATTACAGATCAACTGCACAAAAATTATAAAGAGCAAACTATTTCATATTTTATCACCTTGTAACCAACAACGTGTGGAAGGGGCCATTTAAATGGCATTTTGAGTGACTGCAGTAATTTTGATTCCCCCCTCCCAACTGTGAACTTGCAGTTCAATGGCAGTGCACATTCTATGAAATCAAGAGGTCCAATTCAATCATATGTACTTAATGTCAAATAATTTCTGAAAGCAAGACAAAAAAGACCTGAGTCTGAGACATTTAATATTAGCCCATCTATGCAACCACCTGATACAATCTTCAAAGCATGCAGACTGTGAAGGGGTCTGAAGAAGAGGCAGATTTGGGGTGCCTTTCACCCTGAGCTTACCACCACCAACTCTAAATTGCAGCCAATCCAAGATGCACTGTTCTACTTCCCACTCACTAAGGGGAGAAGTAGATAATTCTTCTTGCCATGCTTTTTGGTGTGCTGCCATGAAAATCAGGTGTGAACGTCTGTGCTATTCCTGGAAATGAACAGGAATTCCCATACCTTTGGGTTTTAAATCAGAATAGTAAGGATTTTATTTGATTGTTTTTTGCAGTGCAGAGGTGGTGGACCCAATATGACATTGGTTGATGATCCAGGTCTCCATTGGAGACACTGCAGAGGTGTTGCAAGAAAGAATCTGATATACCTGTAGTAGCTTCACGCATTCAGACATATAGGTATGTCACTAGACTTTACATACTATAGTAACTTCACGCATCCAGAGAAACTCTGCTATATGGGGACTAATTGAACAATTACAGGTCTGGACCACTGATAGGAAAACAGATTCCAAGGCTGTTCCTAAAAGTACTGCATATCAAAACCACTAGGAGAAGATGTAGCACCAGTGAACAAAATGAACAAAGATCATTAATATATATTTATCTTACTTATTCCACTTTTAAAAATGTACCTGTGATTCATAAACCCAGGTAAAAGGATCTATCAGAATAAGAACATGATGAATGATACCAGATTGCTCCCAAACAGATGGAATCAGTTTCCTCCAGAGATCAAATAATTTTAACTATAAAACCATCAATGCAAATCTACTATCGTATAAGCATTTCAATGAAGTTTTTATTAAATGTTTGTGGACTTTGAACTCTTTTGCACCACATGTAAAAAGAAAGTTTTTCTTACCGTAGACTTCTTTTCCGGTACGAAGGAAGGAGGGCGTTCTGAACTCGTGGGTTGTCGCCCCTCCCCCATCAGGAGGATGGACGAAGTCAGTTCTCCTCACTGAGGGGCGGCACCACAACCCAGTCTCAAAAGCTGAGCTGAGTAGAAGTACCGAACCCCGATTGCAGGTCTGAGATCACAAATGGCCAGGATAGACCCTGCAACTTAGATAAAAGCTTTAACACATAACAAAGGGAAGAAGGTTAGAAAAACCAAATTCCCCAACTTTTTCCCGATGGAAAAACCACACGACCAACAGTTGAACTTGACACAGCCAAGAACTGAGGGTCAGAGAGAGGTGGGCAGAACGCCCTCCTTCCTTTGTACCGGAAAAGAAGTTTACAGTAAGAAAAACTTTCTTTTCCCTGTACTCAGGAAGGAGGGCGTTCTTAACTCGTGGGATATAGCAAAGCCGTATCCGTCCGGAGGAAGGGAGGGCTGACCCGAAGGTCCTAGGATGTCTCTACCCTTTGTAACACTCTCCTGCCAAACGCCGCATCTGCAGAAGCTGCTTTAATGATCTTGTAATGCCTGATAAAAGCGTTAGGTGATGTCCATGTAGCAGCCTTACAGATGGATTCAATGGACATCACATCTTCATATGCAGCAGATGTAGCTGCACTCCGAATAGAGTGAGCAGTAATCCCAGCAGGAGGGACCCTTCCTAAGGACGAGTAGGCTAATGCCTATTCCCTTGCACCAATTAGCCAGAGTACTCCTCGATGGACTCCTGCCCATGGCAGGTCCCTTGAAGAGCACAAAAAGATAGTTTTATGAAATGCTTTAGTGCGCTCGATGTAGTAACTGACAGCTCTCCTAGCATCTAACTTATGCCAGCCCACTTCCTTGCCATTTTTGGGATTAGGGCAAAATGATGGAATAGCCAAATCCTGTGCCCGATGATACCAGGAGTTGACCTTGGGAATAAAGGCCGGATCTGACCTTGGGAATAAAGGCCGGATCTAATCGCAAAACGACCTTGTCATCATGAAAGATGCACAAGTTTGGATTAACCGACAGTGCCCCAATCTCAGACACCCATCTAGCTGAGGTTATTAAAACCAAAAGATGGTCTTAAATGTAAGAAATTTCAACTCAGCACTATGTAATGGCTCAGAGGGAGCCTTCACTAACGCTGACAACACCAAAGGTAAACCCATGAGGGGAAATGATGAACTTGTGGGGGACTTAACTGTTTCACCCCCTTAAGGAACCTGGTTATGTGAGGGTGGGATAAGATGGCCCACCCAAGGAAACCCCCCAAGGTGCTCCACAAAACTGTTACTTGTCAGTGTAATGTGCTGGCGCTAAGCCCCATGTCATAGCCATCCTGCAGGAATTCCAAGACAAATTTGCATTCTTCACTGGGGATGCCTCCTTGGAATCGGAGTTGTCATGAAGTCTGGGATCCCTTAGTGGGCTTCCCTGCAGAGGTGGGCGCTGGACCAGGACACTTCTTGAACTGGGCCTTACTCTTGTCCCACTTGGGCTTGGGACATTGGCCTAAACCCTTGGCTCTAAACCCTGGGTTAGACTAACGAAAGGACCGGGAATGCTTGGGCGGTTCTTTCTTGGTTGTGGGAAGCACTTTTTGCTTCTCCTCTTCCACTAACAGAGGCTCTAAGGCCTCTCCATGTAGCTTCTCACCCTTAAATGGAAGATGTAACACCCTAGAAGCTCAAGCTGTGTCATCTTCTCACTTACGAAGCCAGATCTATCTCCTTGGCAGAACCCCCATGGCCATGGCTCTGGTAGACAACTGAAGTGAATCATAAGCGCAATCGGCCACCGACACCAAAGCGAGGGCAATCTTCTTTGCCCTTCTGGTGTAGAGGCAGGCCGGACAAAGTTCTGCTTTCACTCTGTTATCATCTGACACAAAGTACCAGAACAATTGCTGCCCATAAGAGGCAGGACTGCCAGTTTAACTAGGGATTCTGCATCAACTTCCCAATGCCTAAGCCAGATATTAAAAAATGGTATCTAGGTAAGGGTTAATTCTTTTAAAGTATACTTCTCAGACTTGGGGAGAAATTAGCCAGGCTAGATTGTGAGGTTATGCAGGCCTCGAACCACTGATCTGCAGACCTTCAGACTTACAGGTGTAGTGGGCTTTTTGTTTTGTCTTTGTTAATTTTTAGAAGTACACCCTTACAGCATCTTCTGCTCAACAATTACAACTCTGGGCATGGGAGTTAGTATCCCAACCCCTAAGCCCAAATAATAAGTTTTTACACTCACTCAGCATGACTTCAACTCTCTTCTGCATGGGTTTTCTGGACCTTTTTCCAGAAAATGCAGCCACAGGAGTTCTACATTGGCAATCTGCAAAGGTCAAAGTCATCTGAGGTAAATAATAAAGCTTACCAACATATTGGCATGTGCTCCCCTGGTGCAGCCACTGTTCCTTCTGCTTTCATGATCGGTGTAACTGCATAACAGAAGGGAACTTCCGCCATCTTGGA
This sequence comes from Cryptoblepharus egeriae, assembly GCA_030015325.1. Lineage (NCBI taxonomy): Eukaryota > Metazoa > Chordata > Lepidosauria > Squamata > Scincidae > Cryptoblepharus > Cryptoblepharus egeriae. Next base: position 18,932,352 of record JAREYC010000004.1, on the reverse strand, counting down.
AATGCCCTGAAGAGACAAAAACTTCAAACACTGGCTTTGTTAGCTTGTGGGAAGAAGTAACAGGCTAAACCTTGGGGCTATAAAGAAGGGAAGCCATTATTACAAAGCAATGTTGCATGAGGCTTGATACCTTCAGAGCCAGTCTGTGCTGGTTTAGGCTGGCTCTTCTGCTGTGCATCAGGTTAAGAAATATGGAAAAGGCAACAGAGGACTTGTAGTTCTTTTAAGTCAAGAACCCAGCGAGCAAGGCTCCCATGGAGGCCCTGCTGTGGGAATAATCTTTCTATCACAGCTTTTTCCAGAAGGTTCTGGAAGGTTTTCCAGAAGGTTTTACCACTCGGTGGTAAAAGCTTAAGGGCCTCGGGAACAATGTTACATATGTGCAGGCTTCGGGAGGGATAGGGATTTTCTTCTAGCAAAATAGAAGAATCCCTCGAAAATAAACTGAGTAGTCAAACTCTGCCCTCCCCTGAAGTATTTGAGGCTAAGCCTGCACAGTTATCTGAGGCCATTGCCAAGGACTTACCTGAAGTTAAACCAATCACTTACCCAACGGTTTTACCTCAGAAATGTGAAGTAAATTGCAGAAGCTTGCAAGTAATTTTACTTTCTCTAAGACAACAGCTATGAGGCATGAAGTCTTGAGCTCATTTTGGTCACTGCAGAATGTGGAGAATGAGACACTTGGCACCTCCATGTCTCTTCACTATCTTTGCCACTGGTCACTTTTTTTTTTTTGTTGGAGGAGGGATATTGTCCCCAGACTCTGAATCCAATCTGAGTTCTGGTTTTAACACCACCTTGCTCCTCCTCCTGAGAGGCCATAGTGTCCCTGAGGTAAAGAGCACTGGGAACACAAAATGGCATTTTGGAGGGAAAATGGAAAGTGAAACAAAATGGCCCCCTACAGTCCTCACCACAGAAAGGCCATATCTTGACAAGGACGTTTCTGCAGCCAGCTCCTCGGCCTAGATGTTTGCGGATCTGGAAAAGATTGAACTGGTTAATGCCACCCGAAAATCTTGGGAATTAAGATTCAAAGGCCCTCTTTAGAGAAGTTTCCACCCTCTTGTCACACGCATCCCTCGGTCCCGATTCACCCTCCGAGGGGAGTGTAGTAGCCGAGGAAACTGCCACCACCAGCGCATCCACCGTGGGGACCTTTAGCTTGGCCATGATGGGGTCTGGCAAGGAATACAGCTCATCATTTAGTTTGCCATGTTGCTTAAAATGGCTCCACTTGGTGGGAAAAGCTTAAGGGCCTCGGGAAAAGGCATCACTTGAGGTTTGGTTGGACCTCAGATTTAGTTTACTGCAGATTGGAAACCAGCACTGGACATCCTCAAAGGACCTTCAGATGTGACCAGACATCCCATCTAGAAGGTCTTCTGAATTGCAGAGGCTCCACACACCTCAGAGTGGTTGTCAGAGTCTATGCTTCTAACAAAAACAGGAATTCCTGTCAGAGGCTCTAGCAGGCATATTGATTGTGGGGAGGTTGGGAGATCTCCTGCACCCCAGAACAGTCAGTCAATCTCATTCTCTGCTATTTTTGGCATTCACAGGGAAGACAGGGAATCATGACAGGACTCCTGTTCAGCATTTTAAAGAAGCCCTTGTGCTTCTTAGGAGGGGAATGAGACTCCTCAGAGTCTGACTCAGAAGCCTCATAAGAATGCCTGGTCTCACACTGAGCCTTCTTGTGTGTGCAGCCTTTGGGACCTGAGTGGGTACAAGGTCCTCCAACTGCTCCTGCAAAATCCCTTTCACAGCTTCCCTCATAAGCTGAGACAAAGAGGACATGGTCAGAATAGGGTCTTCCCTGCTTCAAGGGGGGAATGGGGTTCCCCAGTGGCGTCCCCAGATTCGCACCCTTTTGCCTCCATTGAGTCATACTCACAAAATGACGCCTCCTGTGCCAGAAGACAGACAAAATGGCGGCCGGAGGGAAGCCCACAGTGCGGCCATGCGGTTCTGCTGCTACCGATGGCTCTGCTGGCTCGACCTGAAGAGCGGCAGCGGGAGGTACACAACCCTATGTGCCTCTCCCTGTAAGCCGAAGAGCGGCGGCGGGAGGTACACACATCCCTATGTGCCTCTCCCTGTAAGCCGCTAATGGCACGGGTCAGCTGCGCGCTATGCGCGCTGCCCACTGCAGCCGCTTCTGGCTGCTGCCCAACGCGCCCGCTCTTCCCTGCGGGCGCGTCTAATCGCCCCTCTCTCTGCGTCCGGCTCCTCACTGCAAAGCGACTGCCTTGCTAGCGCAGACTGGGGTCTCCTCCTCGGGCAGGAATCCAGGGGAGCCCCTTGCTGGCCTCTGTGGTCGGGGTGGAGGATGAGGAGCACAGCCAGGAGAGGAGGAACAGAGAGAGAGAGAGAAAGAAAAAGAGAGGAGAGAGAGAGAGAGGAGAAAAGGGAGGCAGAGCTCCCTGACTTCGTCCTGCCACGATGCGAGGCTGGACGAGACTGGGTTGTGGTGCCGCCCCTCAGTGAGGACAACTGACTTTGTCCAGCCTCCTGATGGGGGAGGGGCGACAACCCACGAGTTCAGAACGCCCTCCTTCCTGAGTACAGGGAATATGAATTTACTTAATGTGGGAGAAAAGGCACCATAGATGCAAGCCACATTGACCTATTTTCTGCTCACTCAAGCTCCTTCATATGCATGTGTGATTGTCGGAGTCAGGCCTCCTGCCTTCCATCCAGTATGGGCTCCCAGCCCTGGAGAGTTGCCTGCTTTCTGCCTTTGGCAGATAGCAATAAGCTCTGCACTTGCTATCCGCTATTTTTCAGCACATCACACCAGGGGTAGCTTCAGGTGGTGACACCCAGGAAGGGCTCTGTTATTGAAAACACCTTTTAGGATTCCATATAAGTGAAAAGTATGCAAACAAGCATTAATGCCCATACAACACAAATCATTTCAGAACAAAATATATTTTTTCTAGCTCTACCCATCTTGCCACCCTTTTAGAATACATAGGCCTATATCCTAAAGTGAAATTAAACCCCTTGCTCTGAAGCAGTTAAGATGACTTTCCATAAGATAACACTGGAGAATGACGTAACTGCGAGGACCCGTAACTGCTATGGATCTAGCCCATAGTTATGTTACAAAAGCATCAGTAGAAGAGACAGAAAGTAACTTTTTCCATCATATAAAAAAATGAAACGCTCTATGCTCAAAGAACTTAAAGTATTACAGAATACAAGCGTGTGATATCATGGAATGGGTCAGCAGGGTGAAGGTGTGTGTAATGTCTGACTCAGTGTTGCTTCATTTTCATCTTAGCCTTTCCACTTGCTTCTTGACCTCGTCTGGTGTTAAACAGATTAATGTCCTTTTGCATCAAAGTACAAAATATTTCATGCTTCTCACAAAGTGAAATTCAGGTCATTTGCTCAAGTATTACACTAGAGCTCTTTAAAACAAGATAATCCAACCATCTCTCACGGCTTCCTGAGCAATATCTTGCCTTTATCCCAGCTCATGACTCTTGACACAGACTAACGGAAAAAATTATCACAGACCTGGTTACCAGTTTCTATAATCTCCCCATTTGAGCCCAGAAGTCTAAAAAGGCTGGAACAAGGATGTAGAGAATTGCAGAATGAACCTGCCATTTTAGGGACCTGCAAAAGGTGAGGTTATTTTTCCTGACAAAAGTATTAGGAATAAAAAGGAATACAGTATTATCCTTTGTCAGGAAAAATAACAGTGAAAACTGCAGTGAAAACATAACCCTTGGTTATGACAGCACAAGTTCCATGCTGGCCTGGGGGTGTTGCAAATGTGCCATATGTCTCTGCACTAGCCAAACTCCTTACCGCACTTTTGCAACGTGCCCAGGCCAGCATGGGATTGATGCCGGGACTCATGCCAGCCTAACCAGGGGTGAGGATTGCACTGTGGGACATAGAGCACAATCCTAACCATGTCTACTCAAAAATAAGCCCCATAGTGTTCAATGGGTCTGTCACGGGTTCTCCTGCTACTTCGCCCCACTCCCTTCCCATCTGGGGTCTGCTCCTTAAGGATGACGGAAATCTGGGTCTCATCCTCGTCCCCTTCCCAGTCATACATGTTGCACACGGACACCAACCAGGTAAGTCTCAACAAGCTTTACTTTGTTTCTCTCTTAGTTTCAAACAGCCATTAACATTTCTTTCTTTCTCCACAGGTCACAACACTGACAATCTCCCTTATAACAGAACCCCACCACCAACAACAGGTAAGTGTCTCATTCTCCAACCTCTTTGTCCCTCATACAACACTGGACTAAACGTCTCACTTCTCTTTTGTCTTGCAGGTATGTTCCGGCATCTCCCTCTCTCCTCCTTCTTCTTTCTCTTTGACAGGTCCTGGCTGTCTTGTAATGGGAGGGGGTTTCAGACACGGGTGCTTGATCCCAAGCTGCCGTTCCTTTTCCTCCAGGGTTAGGGATTCCAGTCTTAGGTTCTTGGGGTTCTCTCCCCAGGCCTTGTAGGTGCTTTTTTCCTTCCAAGGCAGCTCTTCCCGCCAAAGGATCTCCCCCTCTTTCCCCTCCCTCTCCCTTATATCCTCTACGCCTCCCCCCATTTCTTCCTGCCATAATCCCGCCAATGAGGGGACACCCCCTCGAGCGTACCATCTCGTCGATGGTCCCACTGTGATTCCCCTGCGTTTCGGTCCTCCCCTCTCTCCTGTCTTCCACAGCTCCACCATGTCCTTCATGGTCCACACCTCCACCGCATCAGGGAAGTCTTTTATGTCCAAGGGGGGGTAATTCGGTCTCCTCCACACTCGGAGGCTCTCCCCCCATATATACTCCCATTGGCTCCATGTTAAAGCGTTGGTGGGTGTCCCAATCCACCTCACAGGGTCTTACTCCCAGGAAAGTGCCTTTAGGATTGCAGCCATAGGGTACAATCCTAACCTAGGCTAGCATAAGTCATCTGTCTGCCCATTCCCATGGAAATGTAGAGAGCCAAGCACTGGCCTAACTTTGTGCACTGGCCTAACTCTCCCCTAGTTGTCCAAGTGTCTTGGAGCACTTTTGTCACATTCCCAGGCTAGCACTTTTGTCACATTACCAGGACTTGTGCTGGGGCTAAATGGAGGTTAGGACTGCAGTCTTACTTCTAAACAGCTACTTTTCTATCTCCAACTGTGGTCTTGCTAGCTAATCAGCACTAATTTTACTATACTACTTCTGGCAGCAGCCTGAATCTTATCACTGTGACAGTTAGAAATGTTCTGGCTATTTAATTTTGCTACAAAATGCACCATGAAAGTAGACCAACATGAGTCACAGTCGAGCTCCAGCCAGACCAAAAGAAAGTGTAGGTATCAAATATTAATCCTTTATAGTTCCAACATTTTAACAGGAATGCTTTCCAATCACCAGGCAGAGGATGAATCATAAAAATGCAATAAATAACATCAAGGCCAAGGCAGCCACAGAAAAGCAATTTTACCTTCTCCATCTGCAGCTCTTGCTTACTCCTTTATGGACCTCATATTATAAACTATGCTGGCCTTGGGGAGAAAGACAGGGAACACTAATACTCACAGGCAGGTAGGCAGTACATTGCCGAACTAGAACGTCCAACATTTTGTCCACTTTGAACACCAGATCAGATCAGATTTCCATATACCACTAGATTTCAGGCAAGAGAAACACAGAAAGGTTTAAATAGAAACACAAAAGTGACTGCTTTCTTTTCGGCTAGGGGTGTTAATTTTTAGAACACACAGAAAACAAACTAAATGGAGCCCATTCTCCATCTGCAGTTCATTGGGATTCATTCCTTTTGAAACAACTGTGACTTTGAACACATTAAGTATGAACAGGGTTTGCTTTTAGAACTCCAGTGCTTATCTGCCCATTTTGGTTCATTAAAAAAATTTAATAATGTCTCACTTTGAGTTTTTTCCCCTTCATTTGAGTTTCTGGCAGCAGTTGCCATCTCACAAAATACCCATAAATGTTCTCCTTGCAATACAAAATGGGTTTATACAATACAAAAGAAAAAATGGCAGCCCAACAGGGTAGCAAGTGCCATGTTTCACTTAGCTCTGGGGCAATGCTGCATAGGAAATAATGGAAACTCAGACGACTGGTTCCACAACCCAAAAAAATGTTCATATAAAAATATTAACTGTATGTAAATATGATGACAAAACACTGTAATTGAAGTCTACTTAGGCTGCAATCCTAAAGACACTTTCCTGGGAGTAAGACCCATTTAACACAATGGGGCTTACTTCTGGGTAGATTTGCCCCCAAATCCAGAGTTACTACAGGAGCACATAAGAGACTTTACATGCACCTATAGTTACTGCACCAAGCCTAGTGAAAACCTATGGGAAATTCATACTGGAATCCAGAGTATGTTGTTCTTACACTGGAGCAAGGACTCTCCATAGTTACTCTGGATTTTGCCCATACTTAGGAGGCTGCAAAGACACTTTCCTGGGAGGCTTTCCTGGGCTGCTGCTGGAGGTTCAAGATGGCTGGTGGGGGCACTTGGGGCAGTTAGGGGCAGCTGCCTCTGGCACCCCCAGGCAACTGCCCCCAAGTTGAGAGCAGTTAGAGGAAGCCGCGCTGGCCGGCAGCCTTTTAAACAACCTCCACGTGGAGTGTCAGGACTGCATAGCATGCGTGCCATTAGGTGCCATGAAGCAGATTCATTACGTTAAATAATACATGAAGCAGATTTATTGTGTGAAGCAGGATTCCTTGGAAATTTAGACTTGTTATGTGGACGATACTTTACGTGAGGCGCTTGTTACGTGAGGCGCCACTGTACTTACAATCTGGAAATATTGTACCCTCATTCTAACTACTCTTTCACGTAATAACAAATAAGCCTTGATGCAAATGAAGTAAAGTGGTGCCTTGGTTTATGAGCATAAATTGTTCTGGAAGCATGCTTGTAATCCAAAACACTTGTAATCCAAAGTGGATTTTCTCATAGGAAATAATGGAAACCAATATTTATATAAAAATATTTAAAATTATTACAAAACACTATTATAAAACAAAAAACTGTAATAAAGAAAATACTATACAGTACTGAACTGTACAGTACCTTTGAAAACCTCCATGGTTGGTGTGAAGGAGACGAGAAGAGATTTATTTTGTAGGATGACTTTCACTATCACTATTGGAGTCACTGCTACCAATTGATTCTTTCTCTTTTTGTGCAGCTTTAACAGTCCCCTGCTGCTGATGTGGAGCAGCATCAGAACATTGATAAGGCACACCTTCCACGCTGCCACGCACAGATCTCCCCATGAGCTTGCTGGCCATGGAAGCCTATTCCAAACGTCCTCAGAAGTGCTCATCTTCCAAGACAGTGCTCTTAAACCTTGTAATCCAAAATACTTGTAATCAAATTAAAGCTTGTAATCCAAAATACTGTTAATCCAAGTCCCTTGTAAATCAAGGTTCCACTGGAAGTTCTAAACTTTCCAGACCTTCATGAGATTCAAATTATTGCCACTGCTAGGTAGGATAGAAAGTTTCAGAACTTAAATCTATTCATCCCGGAAGGAAATAATCAGGCCAAGACAGGACAACAAGTTACAAGGTGCTCATTCTATAAGAAAGGAGTAAGCATGATCAAGTGTTTCTACAGAACAGGTATCTAAACAAAAAAAAATTGCACTAACATCGCACTAACATATTCTGCTAATTCATTCAGCATTACGAATTGTTTGTACTAACTACTGCTATATAATATTCACTATTTAAAATTTAATAGTAAAGGCGTCCCCCACATCTGCAGAGGATACATTCCAGGTCCGCTATAGATATAGAAACCATGGATATGGGGAACCTCTCTGTATCTCTGGGTGGCCCTGCATTTTTATTCTTATTGATAGAACCAAGAATGACTGTGTCTTTGCTTTCACAGGTTGATATACGGCACGAAAAGCTTATAGACAGTCAGGCAAGCAAGCAGTAGGTCTGCATGCTAACTAAGAGAATAACAGAAAGCACATTCTACTGCAGTAAAATATTAGAATCAAAATGGTTTAAAATCAACAAATTCAAATTTCATCTGTACTGTAGAAAGTAGAGTAAGATAAAAAGGCATTTAATACCGATTCTGAGATTCAGTCCTCTTTTTGTCTCATCAATAACATGCAAGTGATTTGCTAGTTTTTAGTATGATATGAAGAAAAAGCCATCTTTAAGTTTCCTTCTCTCCACCAAACTCAGAAATAGAGGGAGGGAGATGATGCATATACATGACCTACACAGTATCATGTGTCCTTCACTCTCAGCCTCATCAGTGAAGCAGGGAAGCATGTACGTGTGACTAAAAGTTTAGCTAATCTATCAATTACATTTATTAAAGCTTTCAGTCTCAATAATCATCTGATATGCACAAATGGTGAGTGACATGCAACCTAGCAGTTTCACATTCTCAGTGTGTCCATTAAATCAGCCCCCTATTCATGTACAAGTTTCCCAGATTGGCTAATACATACAAATTTTGCTAGATTTTATTTATGAACCTCCCACCAAAGCCAGACAATTCTACAAAGGTCTCATATATTAATAAAACTAATATACAGTGGCACCTCACGTAAAGAATGCCTCACGTAAAGTATGTTTCACGTAACAAACAAAAATTTCTCTAGAATTCTGCTTCACGTAAAGAACATGTTTCACGTAAAGAAAACATTCGTTGGCAGTTGGCGCAGACGCGCTGGCCGGCAGCCTGTTTAAAAAGCATCAGGCAGCCTAGTGCACCTGCCCATACTAAAAGCAACACTTCCATGCTGTTCCACCTGTGGCTGGGTGTCTGCTGGGCAAAGGGAGAGAAGAGCAGTGGAGAATTGGAAACAGCTCAAGGCTAGCCAGAAGGGAGCAGGGGAGAGAGAGGCTCAGGTTGGAGAGAAGGAGAAAGTGGGGAGACACTTTGAAGGTGTCTTGGATTGCAGCCTTCTAACCATGTCTACCCAGAAGTAAGCCCCATTGTGTTAGTAACCCCCAAGCCCTCTTTTCTTTAGCAGGGGCAGAGTAACTGGCCCTCCACACCCCAGCAATGTCTGTTCTAGTGGCTTCTGCTGGTGAACTTTTGCACTTTAGATTGTGAGCCCTTTTGGGACAGGGACCCATTAGCTATTAATTAGCTATTAATTTTTTCATTTTCTTGTAAACCGCTTTGTGAACTTTTCAGTTGAAAAGCGGTATATAAATACTGTAGATATAGATGTTAAATGGGTCTTACTCCCAGGAAAGTGTCTTTAGGACTGCAGCCTAAGTAGACTTCATAAGATCATGCACATTGAATGCATGTTTTGAATTCAATCCCAGTGTTCTGTCATCATTTTTACATTCAGTTAATATTTTTATATGAATATTTTGGGGGTTGTGGAACCAATTGTCTGAGTTTCCATTATTTCCTACGGGAAAAACCGCTTCACATAAAGAATGTTTCACATAAAGAACATGCCTCTGGAATGAATTAAATTTGTTACGTGAGGCGCCACTGTAAATCCAATAAATTAAATAACTTAAATAAATAATAGTAACAGCTCACAACTGTCACTTGTGGAAGTACAATGTAACAACATTCACATTACACCAGAACTAGAGGACATCCAATAAAATTGAATGTTAGGACAGTTAGGACAGACAAAAGTAAATATTTCTTTACCCAGCCTATAGTTAGTCTGTGGAACTCCCTGCCACAGGATGTGGTGATGGCATCTAATCTCAATGCCTTTAAGAAGGGTTTGGACAAATTCCTAGAGGAGGGCACCATCTCAGGTTACAAGCTATGAGGGGTGTGTGCAGATGTGGACAACCTCAAAATGCGAGATGCAGGATAGGGCACCTGGATACAGGTGTTATATATGTTCCCTAAGGCATCTGGTGGGCTGCTGTGTGATAAAGGAAGCTGGACTAGATGGGCCTTTGGCCTGATCCAGCGGAGGCTCTTCTTAGATAAAAATCACCCCCTTTCCAGCATCTCTTCTGATCTTTTGCCACCTCTCCCATTAATGGCTCTCCTCAATTGCTCCCCTAGCCTGTTCTCAGCCTGATCTGTTATCTGTCCCAGAGACAGTTAGAAATAAGGATTGAAATGCAAATGGAATTTGCAGCCTTCTCTGCAGCCTTCTCTGCCCCAGGAATAGAACCTCAGCCTGCTTGATTGTTATGTAATGTGTGGACACCCCTCGCACAAGTCAAGCCTTTTATAGAAAAGCTAACAAGTATGTTCATAGGCTGCAACTCAGAATAGATTTTGCCTTCTACATATAAAAAAGCACAGAAATTATTTCTATATATGTTTTCTTATCTCAACATTACACCTGCAACGGAAGGTGTATGAACAGATTTCAAGAACCTCTTCCCACTTTGTTTCATTAGCAGGACCAATGAATCAGAACAAGGAAGTCTTCAGAAGTAAGAAAATCCAGTCAAACCTTCAGAAATCAGAAAATCACCTCAGAAAACTATCAGAAAACTAGACTGATTTACTTAGAAATTCAGGTGGTTAGTATGCACACCATTTTTAGTAAACAAGTATCTTTAAGCACTTAAACTCTGCAGTCTATCAATTGTGCCACAGGACTTGGTTTTAACATCTCTGCTTGCCAATTCTCTCTTCAATCTGTTTTACTAATTTCAGAGCACAGCTTATGCTTGAGCTAGTAAACAGGTTGCACAAATATGCCAACAAGTTCTAATTATGGGGTTGTCATTTTAAATCCACAAGTAGGGCCTGGAACAAATTGGAACAGTCCACAGTGCTCATCAAAAAATAGTAAATAGGTTAGTTACATTAGTTGTGCTAACTGTGGTCTAAGAAATATCCCACTGCAGTTTCCTTAAAGGAATATGCGATTTTTCATCATTACAAATGTAAAAATTAACATTTAGTATCAAATCCATTTCAAATCAGCTTCTACCCTTTTTGCATTAGAAATATATAAAACAGAAGTAAATTAGACTCAGAAGTAAATCTCATTCTGTTCTATGGGACTTATTCTCAGGAATGTACAGTAACCCCACAATCCAGAGTAACTATGGGAACACGTAAAAGACATTACATATACCTATAGTTACTGCACCACCTAGTGAAAACCTATGGGAAATTCATATTGCAATCCAGAGCAATTTGTTCTTACATCGGAGCAAGGACTCCCCGTAGTTACTCTGGATTGTGCCCTAAGTTTAGGATTGCTTAAAGAAAAGAAAATATGTTCCAAAATAAAATGTTCCATCTCCAGATTACTCATTATTTACAATTTTAGAAGTTCTTCCTTTTCTAGCTTTTATCCTGCATAATGAACAGGGTTTGCTGTTCTGGATCACAACCATTTCTCCTGGTTGTGGGCTTGGTCTGGGTGCAGGCAGGTGGTTCTCAGGTCACCATGCAGCGTATCAAGCCAGCACTATTTTGGTCGACCCTTCAGTCATTTGCTGCTGACTTCCAACTGCAGACCCATCTGTGCTATGGTGTTGTTGGCACGCAGAATGTGGCCGTACGACAGGAGATAATTTTAGAAGTTTAATAATTTATGTGTAACTTCTCCAACATATATTCTTGACAACTTAGAAATGTTAAAATGTCTTATGATATAATTATGAATAAATACATTCTATCTTGAAACTGAACTACTATGAAAGAGGACAAAATACCTGGACAAAATATCTGGAGCAGAATTATGAGGATGCCATCTGTTCCTAAGGTCACATTCTCCAATTAGCAGGTACAAACTGCCATATCTTCGAGCATCAATTCAGAAAAATGATAGCAAAACAAACAGCAACACAGCAGTGGAATAAACCAGAAAATTCAACAGACACACAAACACACACACATACACAACATGACACATTAATCCAACTGCAGGTAGTTATCTGATACAAGCAACACAAGGTCTTGACTCCTCTGAGACTTTTCTCAGATGCCACAAATACCACAATCTAAGTTCTATGAAAGAAATTTTACTTTTCTTTCTTTATTCACCCCTCCTGTATTCCACATTTTAAAATGGTAATCTTCAACTGTTGTTATTCATTGTACAAACTCATTTCCAACTTTGAACGTTCCTTAATTTTTATTCACAAATCAGAATATGAGAAAAGTAAAGTCTAATATAAACCTTCATTGGGGAGAAAATCTTGCTAAGCAAACAGATAACTATCAACAGCAAATAAAATAACAATAGGCCTGAACAAAATAACAATAGCAGCCCTGAAACAACAAAATAAATGTTGTTTACTGCACTCTCAGCAGAGTCACAGAAATACACTCTGAGGTTACAAAATCAATGTACTTTTCCCTGCCAAACAGATATTAATATTTTAGATCTGAAATATTGAAAAAAAATTTATAAACATCTTAAATCACTCCAAACAAATTGAAAAATGCACAGGCAATTTAAAATGCCCATCCAACCATGGAAAGGTGAACCACAATGTCTAAAAGTTGTCATTAAGAAAAGCAGTTAATTTATTTATACTCCTGGAACAATCCATACAAGACACTCAGTTTGTGACAGGATGTAAGCAAGATTTTGATTTTGTTATTATGCTCTTCAAAGCATTCTATTTTCACTGAATTCAGGAGATATTTCCTTGAATGGCAAACATCTAATTTCCTAACAGGATTTTGCAGGACACACATAAAGTATACCAAGAGACATTCCTTTGTTGATCAATTTCATCGTGAAATATTATGCTCTGCACCAGGGGAATTCCGGGGTTAAATATTATGCTCTATTCCTGACATCCAAGGCTTACCAGCTATTTTAAGCCTATAGAAGAACTTTATATAACAACAATAACATTTATTCACCACCACCACTTGATTACTGAGTTCCCATATCAGCTTCTCTCAGCTGATGAACTGTGAAGCAGAAGCAGCACTTTTTGAAACATCAATGTTGGGAGAGCCCAGTTATCACATGGAATGATATGGGGGTGAACATGATAATCAAGCTCTCTCCGAAAATATTATCAAGCTTTGCATATTTACTCTTCTGTCATTTGCAGCTAATTGAGAAAAAAGTACTTATTTCTGATCATCTTAATGATGTGACTTAACGTGACTTAACACATTCTTAATGATGTGACTTCCTATTAAATGACATCACTTCCAGTCTTCAGGTAGGTGCCGCTAATGCTTTCCAGCCCACTGCATGAAATGAGTGGGACATCCCTGCTTTATTCTGTTTACTGTACAAATCCCGTTATCTCTCATCTCTAGAAGACACAAACATACTAATGGCATAACATTCTTGGGCTGCAATCCTATACGTAGAAGAAAGCTGAATTGAGCACAACTGGATGTATTTCTGGGTAAATATCCAAAGGATTGCAGTCAGACTGCAATCCTAATCTCCATTTAGGACAACCTAGCCCCGGCATAAATCCTGTGCTGATATGGGGATGTCAAAAAAGTGCCATATGGCACATCTGCCCCATTCCTAGAGGCGGGGGGTAGGTCACTCCATAGGCATATGCCGACCTCCCCATACCACCACATGAAGATATTCCGGATAAGTTAGGCCGGCCTAACTTAGGGTTGCGCTCTCAACCTCTTAACCATTTAATCAGGGCTACTGTTAAATTGATGAAGCCATCACACTGCCTCTAACTGCAAAAGGGAGAATGAAAAACGTACATATGCTTTGGGCCGTAAACAATGCTCATTGATATTTCTTCAATCATCTGTTTTCATACCCTTTGCATTTCTTTCCTCTGAAGACCTTCATTGTCATGAACCTGAAGTATTCTTGAATTATTTTAAGTAGCAAGTCAATCTAGTAAAATACATAACAAATAAGAAAATTATTCCTTCTATTTGAAACTTTAATTGTTATTATATATTTAAGAAATATTTAAGCAGCCTTGGCTTCCCTCCAGAGAAAGAGGTGGGGTACAAATCAAATTAGTAAATAAAATTAATACTGAAGAAAAATTAATAATAAAACACTGTAACCCATTATTTAGTATTACTAAATAATTAAAATACAGCTAAACATTTAAACTTTAAAGGAACACCCATTTAAATCTAAATATAGCTCTGATAAATATTTGTCAAAATTAATTTTCAATTTCTTTATATCTTCTTTAGAGATTTTTTTAATAGAACCTTCAAAACACAAATGTTATTTTCACATAAAGGAGGGAAGAAATGAGCTTCATCTCACAAGGAAAATATACATTGTTCCAAAACTGAAGGAAAGTTGAAAAATGAAATATATCTTACCTCGTATACAAATACACAAGTTTTCATCAGTGTCTATAGAGAGTAACCAAGTTGATAGAGGAAAAGCACATGGAAGAAACTAATGGAGAAGTGCAAAAGGTTGATTAAAAAAATTTAAGAACAGAAATGTGTTTCCCTTGACGGTGTGCATTTGTTTGTTTTGATCTAAAAATCATTTTAAAAGAGTGTTGTGTAACAACCATTTTTTAAAAACCATGGATCCCCTAGTCCCCTGTTGAATCAGATGTACCATAACCTGAAATCTCCATAGGCAACTGGAGTTGTGCCTTCTGAGGTCCTCCAAAAGTACTGGAAGGCAAACCAGAAGATCCTTTCCAGTGCTTTCAGAATAGCTCCAGTCACAGTTGGAGCTTGGTGGTGCCAGAACTCTGTATAAAAAGACCCCTGTACAATTCCATAATGTATGAATAAGTAAATCGATTGCAGAATCATGCTAACTGGTTCTTAAGTGATGACATTCAGGAAGAGGCCATGGTTTGCCATGCTAATATCATGTGCTGACTTACAAACGTACCTGAATTAAGATTCATCCTTATGTATACAAATCCATTATCAATCCAAGGGAAAGGGGTGATGGGGAAAGACAATAACTTGTACATGAGAAAGGGCTGCGGAAAGGTATACAGGAAATAATGTATCAACTATCACATTTAACATTTGAAAAACTCACGGTCTATCATCTTTCACATACAAAACACTTTTGGAAAGAATGTTGTTTTTAAATCCAACATTGCAAAACAAGGTGTCATTGCTGTCACCGGCTCTTCCCCTCAACTGGTGTCATCTGTTGTCCTCCCAGATCATCCCGAAAGCTTTAGGATTCCACGTGTTACTTACATAGTTCCACCTGTTTTCTATACAGATTATCTCCCTTCTCCTTCTAAAGGTCTAGAACTAATTGTGCCCAAGAAACAATGCCATCCTCTCAGAGACAAGAGTCCGCCATTAGAAAAAACAGCACTGCCTCGAGATAATATTAAGCTAATATGTAACTCAGGGCTACATCCCAAAAGTTCGAACAAAACATTTCCAAGCCTCCATTCATCTTGCATACGCTTCTATCTTAAAAATTGCTGTTGTGATTACAATTTGGTAGTAAAAAGTCATCCCAATTTGCAGAATTTCAAGTAATATTATTTGAAAACTATTTCTATCCTACGTGATTGACATGTAAAATAATGAATGAAATTAATTTTATTTTTAAAATGAAACTGCACAGGTATTATCTGCAAGAAATGAAACAAGGTATGTAAGCATGTAGTATATTTTGATAGTTCACCTTCCATTAGTATCGGAGAGGGGAAACACACTGCCAACGTGCTGTGTAAGCAGACCAAAGCTTGGAGCTCAAGCACACAAGACAAACACACGCACACGCAGAAAACAAATAGTCCAGTTTTGTCATTCATAACTTCTGGCAACATCATCTAGCTTCATTCATGCCTTTTCTATGAAATACCATTTATCTGCTATGCAATCACTGTGAAAATTGTAATTTGTCACATACATTACTGATTTGCTCTTGAGTCCTTTTCAGTCTTTGCAATTCCGGTGTGTCGGTTACAATGCTGAAGCCTCGTCCTTTGCTTTCTTCAAAGTCTCGTTTGTATTTTACCTAATGAACAGAAAATGGAGATGTTACATTCACTACGTTCTACAAGCCATGAGACGAAGTTTTATAGTTAAGGGGTCATAACGAAAAACAGGCAGCACTTGAGTATGTCATATTAGATTTATCAAAAGAACAATTCCACGTGTAAATGTTTTATAGCCCTCCAAATAAATGAAGCATTCAAGGTAGAAATATTGTGCAACATTACGGAAAAGGTTTGCAATCTAACTTTCTTCTGAAGGAAAGCTCACAGCCACCACAGCCTCAACACACCACATAATTAATTGCCGCTCCTGAGGCTGATCATGGTTGTGGGCCAGGTAGGAGAGGCAGATGAAATCATTTCTATGTTTTCTATCTATACCTTCTGGTAACTGGTTAAGAGACACTTTTTCATGTGAGTGCTGCTCGTTTATTAAGAAGGGGGAGAATAACTGACCCTTCTCACCCTGGCAATGTCTTTTTTTAAAGTAGTATCTGCTGGTGTTATTTTGCATCTTTTTAAAATTGTGATCCCTTAAATTGTGAACCAGGAGCCCTTGGTTATTTTATTTTCTCTGTAAACCGCTTCGGGAACTTCCCTTTGAAAAGTGGTATATACTGTTAATGTTAATAAATACTGTTATGTGTTATATCAGATATGCTGGGAATGCACCATATTTTCATCCTGTGGCCCTCCCAAAGGTGGTAGAATGATTAGATTAGATTGCATCAATATTATGCCAACGCATAGTTCCTTTAGGGATACAGGGTCTAGCAGAAATCACTGGAACATACTTCTATATCAGGGGTCTCAAAAAAAATTTGGCCAAATATCTGGCAGTTTTGAGGGTTGGGAAAAATTATATATAAAATTTAAATAAACAGATTAATTTAGGCAGGTGCTTCTTTTTAAACCCTTCTATGATGAGCTAAACCTGCCTCAATTCCCTCTTCTATGCAATGGTTAAAGGTATAGGCACTCTGTCCTCCATTCTATATGGACACTTCTGCACCATTGCTGGAGGAGTGTTAGGCCAGTGCACAAACATGAACCTGCCTCCCTACATCACCACGGGAATAGGAAGACAATAGGAGGGCATTGTGCCAGCTTAGATTTGGATTGAACCCTAAAGCTTATAACTTTAAACAAAAAAGTTGATTATTGATTATTGATTATTTTCAATATTATACTGTATATTACAATATTAAACTGGTTGATTGTGTTTACATTATACTGTACAGGACATACATTTCTTCCACCTTATACACATAGCACACGGGAAAACATGTTTTAATAAGAGTATAGTATCATCATTGGCATCCTTCAGTCTCGAAAGACTAAGGTATCGTGCTCTGGAGGTCCTGAAACAGCATCTAGTGTGGCTAAAAAGGCCAATTTGAGAGTGTCCATCCCTTCCACACTGAGGACAAATAAATTCCATCCCCTGCCCAGGCCCCAGGTTTCGCTGCTTTCAGGTCTGTCTCTTTGCTTCAGCCTGCCGAACAAGTGTCTCTTCCAGTTGGAGAAGGCCATGCTGGGTCTTTTGCCTCCCCGTTGAATGATCAGAGGTCATGGTTTCCCAGCTGTTGATGTCCATTCCCAAGGCCTTTAGATCCCTCTTGCAGATGTCCTTATATCACAGCTGTGGTCTCCCTCTAGGGCGCTTTCCCTGCACTAATTCTCCATATCTTTTGGAATCCGACCTCAGCCATTCTCATGACATGTCCAAGCCAGCGTAGATGCCGCTGTTTCAGAAGTGTGAACATGCTAGAGATTCCAGCACGTTCCAAGACTGCGTCATTTGAGACTTTGTCACGCCAGGTGATGCCAAGAATACGTCGGAGACAGCGCATATGGAAGGTGTTCAGCTTTCTCTCCTGCCATGCATAAAGGGTCCAAGACTCGCTGCAGTACAAGAGTGTGCTCTGGACACAAACTCTATAGACCTGGATCTTTGTATGTTCAGTCAGCTTCTTATTAAGCTTCTTAATAATATCCCAAATTTCACACTTCAGGGAGGTTGATCCTTCTGTGAAATGAATGGAGGATATTGCATATGGTGTGCATGGGGGGATGGTGCACATGGGGTGTTGATGCACATAGGGAGTTGATGCGCATAGGGGGATGATGCTCATGGAGGGACGGTGTGCATGGGGGGATGGTGCGCATGGGGGGATGATGCGCATGGTGGAGTTGCACATGTGGAGACGATGAGAATGAGGGGATGATGCTCATGGGGGTGTTGTGCATGGGGGGTGTTGCACATGGAGGACGGTGCGCATGGAAGGACAATATGCAGTGGGGGGATGACATACTGGGGAAATTTTACTCCTGCAACACGGGTACATTTTTTTGCTAGTTTACAAATAAAACTAATCAGCTAGCACTCCCTCTCCAATCTCACAAACCAACTTTGGGGCAGAGGGAGGCATTTGGCACTAGTTAACAGACCAGGTGGTATCACTTTCTGCAAACCATCTGGTCTCAGTTTGTTCTTGGTCAGAAACACCAGGACTGAACCTCATAGAAATAGCAATTCAATCTGTTAAGCAAGAGCAGAGTATAAGAAGGATAAAAAGGCATAGGATCAGCTTCAGAAACTCTAAAATGTCACCGAAACAAATGTTTTCGTTTCATAGGTGATACATTTTTTGCACAAAAAATAATTTTCATCAACTACTATCTTCTATATGTTCATGGAATGGACTATGCAGACATGTTTAAAGCAATTGTGCATGCTAATAAAGGTGACTTGTTTAACACCAAATATTCAACTACTGTTATTACTGTCATATATGAAACACTCAAATGGTTGCTGACTCAGAGAAAGAAGAGAAAGCAGAATTAACTCAGCCAATATCTAAGTCACCTCTATCAGAATCTTAATTAGCACATTGAATAGACAAGGGCACATTGCTGCAAACACTATGCTATACACGCTCATCTAAAACAAATTTTTGCAAGCTTGTGGCAGTGCATACAATGTCACCCACATTCAAGTCTTGCATTAAGCTTTCCTAGGTGTGGAAAGTAAACATGAGCAGATTGAACTGTGTTTTATTTTTAATTGGTTGCGAGGCAAACTAATTTCTCACTCATTTCCCAAACACATCCCTTCTTTATATTCTGCAGCTCATTACTTCAGAGAGCTTGCACTCTGAACATGTTGACACATTTAAGTCTTTCCTCCTCCACCACATGTGTGTCTACGAAGGCTGGATAGGAGAACAATCTAGGCCTGAGTAAATAATGTTTTAAACAATATACCACCTGGCATTTAAACAATTAGACCTTATTTGACTTATAATTGGGTCAAATATTATGCAAGTCACATGTGGGGGGCCAGCTTCTCCCTTGTCAAACTGCTCAAATCTGGAGATCCCAGTTAAGATGGTTAAGATTCCAGTTAACATGGTCATCGGGCACAATCCAGAGCAAGTTCAGCCTGCTCTGCCCTAACTGCTCTCTCCTAACTATTCTGTATCCAGAGCAGAAAGTTATGCTGCATCCAGAGAGTCAGGAAGCCTGGGCTGCCCTAATTGCTCCTGAGCATGCTAAGTAATTGACACATGGGGAGGACTTGCTCCTGAGGAGACACCCCTCAGATCACACTGAACAAAGAACAGCTGTGGTGCCGACAGTGGTGACACAACTCTGCGCATCACCCGGTGCGGAAGTCTGTGCGTCACCCCTGGGATGCGTGCACCCCCTACCTGGACTTTGCAGTCGCCAAAGTTGGCGCCTGCGCAGTTGTTTCTGAAGCCAACTGGCTTCAGAAAGAGTACTGCGCAGGCATCATCTCTGTCACTTGCGCGGTATTTTTCTGAAGCCTTTCGGCTTCAGAGGAGATTGTGCAGTTGTCAGAGTTGGTGCCTGTGCAGTACTCTTCTGAAGTCATTCGGCTGCCGCTCCGCCTCCTGAGTGAGGCCGAATGGCCATGCAGAGGTGCAGACTTCCTCCGCTCTAAGGAAGTCTCCTCTGAAGCTGTTTGGCATGCTCAGTGTGTTTCTGCGCAGTGCACCTCAGCTGGTCATTCGGACCAGCTCTGACGACGAGTGGCAGCTTCTGGCTGCTGTTCCGCCTTAGAGCAGGACTGAATGGGCGCGTTGACGCCCTGGGCCTGCCAAAGGACAGTCAAACTCCTCCAGTGCATCACCCCATACAGAGTGTGTCACCCAATGCGGCCCACACCAGCTGCACCACTCTTGTGACGCCACTGGGTGCCTGCCTTATAAGGAGTCCCTGATGAGATGCCAGTACATTCTACAGTGAATACAAGGGGCTTCTTGGAGTGGCCTGCTGTATCCTGAAGTTTGTGGGCAGCCGTAGTTGTTCCATATCCTGAGGTTGAGAGGCAGGGGTTGTAGCCACACTGGAAGATTTTTGGTCAACACTGCCATTCTTACTCGGGCCTTATCATGGACCCCTATGGGTCTACTCATTACTATACCTGCTCTTGAGGTGGTATAACTCTGAGGGCTGGAAGAGGGCATTTCTGCCTTGGAAACAGGCTCTGGATACAGAGTAACTGCTCTGCCCTAGGCAATGCTAAACATGCTCTCAACAGGCCTCTCCTGAACTGCCTAGGGCAGAGCAGTTAGGGCAGAGCAGGTCCACCTCTCTTAGGGCACCCTACGTTGCCTTGCTCTGCCCTAAGCCTCTTCCAGAGTAAATGGGTTGGAGCATCTTGCAGTTGCTCCACCCTAGTGATAGATAGGGCAACCCAAGGGCTCTTATGTGGACAGATTAGTTGCTCTGGATTGTGCTGATCATCAAGGAAGAATAGGGGATAAAGAACCTGTTGGTCCAGCAAAAAGCAAACACAAAGCCTTTCTACTGGAAAACAACAAATTCCTCTTCTGTAAAATAGGACAAAAGATTTTAGAGAATATCTTCTAAACACTTCATATTATTTATTTATGAAATTTATATACCATCTTTCTCCAGATGGACCAAAGGCAGCTAACAATATAATAAAACAATCAATATACAGTAAAATTAAAATATTAAAAAACATTTTTAAAACCAATACAAACATATTAAAAACATTAAAACATTAAAAATACCCTGGGAACAATCCATAGCCATTAAGAGAAAGCTTTGGTGAATAGAAATGTCTGTAGGCCCCACTGAAAACTCTGCATATGGGAACAGTTTCAGGGGAATGGAGTTCCAAAGTTGGGGTGCAACCATCGAGAAGGCCGTATTCCTAGCCACCACATTCCTCGCCGCCTTCGGTGGCGACATAGTCAGCAGGGGCCCCCCAGATGACCACAGTAACTTATCAAAACTGCATGTGTATGTGCATATTAACATATGTACTCTATGCATAAAACTTGATATAAAATCTGAAGTTGTGTTTGATCAACTGCTTCTGAGTTATCTTTGATGGACCAGGAAAGAGATTTTGGGTGCTGGTGAATAGCTCGATGGAAGTGTCAATCTGGTGTATGGTGGCAGTGAAGAAGGCCAAATTCATACTCAGGTTCATTAAAGAAAGCGATTGAGAACCAAACAACTAATATTAAAATGGCATTGTACAAACTGATGGTACAGCCACATCTGGAGTCTTGCACACAATTCTGTTTTGTTGTTGTTGCTCAGTCATTATGTCACATCCTTCATGACCACATGGACTACAATACACCAGGCCCTTATCTTTCACACTGTGGGTGGCGCAAGTGGATAAGACACAGTGCCTGTTAACCAGCAGGCCAGGGTTCAAGACCCGAGTTGGCCCCACAAGACAGGGTGAGCTCCTATCCTTAGCCCAGCTCTGCAAATGCCAGCTGGATGCAATCGTATTGGCTCTGCCTTTCCACTGGACTAATTCAGTGGCGTGGAGAGGGGGTTATTTGCTGCTTGGGTAACAGCCTATCCTCCATATCAATCTAACCCAGGCTTTTGTGCTTCGCATTCAGCGTATGCAGCGCTGAGCATGATACCATAGTCTTTCAAGACTGATGGAGGCCTGCTAATTTCACAAGCTCCAAAGTTTTGTCTAAATTACGGTAATGTTCATTTCTTTTGTGACACTATCTAACCATCTTGTCCTTTCATCCTATCTGCCTGAGCCTGTGCTTCCCTTTTCTACCACCTCTCTTACCTTCCCTTGCCCATAATACTGCCATGCGATCCTAGCAGCTATGTCAAAGGGACATGGTACAAATGTGTCTTATGGTACCGTTGCAACACTCAGTATAGATTCTGGGGTTACAGCACTTGTGCATGAGCAGCACTGAATCGGACTGTTAATGTAAAACCAATGTGTTCTCCTTTTTAGTGAATCTAATTACATCATCTTATTGGGCTGTGGGTGGCACAAGTGGTTAAGACACTGTGCCTATTAACCATTAGGCCAGGGTTTGAGACCTGGGTCCCCACAAGATAGGGTGAGCTCCTGTCCATAGCCCAGCTCTGTGACGCAGCTGGAACCAATCGTATCGGCTCTGCCATTCCATTGGACTATTTCAGTGGCCTGGAGAGGGGGGATTTGCTGCTTGGGTAACAACCTATCCTTCATATCAATCTACCTAGGCCTTCGTGCTTCGCATACAGCATCGAGCACTGTATGTCTTTTGACACATAGTCTTTTGACACTAATGGATGGCAATACTTATACTTATTGGATGAAAAAAATAATTTGTGACAATACTGTGCCATAGAAGAAAAACTTTCAGTCCAAATACATTCAATTTTAATAACTATGCCTCCTTCAATGTCAAGTTTTACAGCATCATTCCTGCCTAAAGGCAATGGCTTCCAGTACTTATATTTTTAAAAATCATATGCAAAGTGTACTGACAGGAGTAGATGTTGTAAAGATAATTTTGCTAGCAAGATGAAAATTCCTGCCAGGAAACATTAACAGAGAGTCATCAACGAGGGATGGTGATTTTCAGAGTAACAAGAGAAAAGATCCATGCCTATAAGAGCTTAAATATTAAATCTGGCATAGATGATGGACTGGAGGGAAGGAGGAAGATGGACAAGGATTAGGAGTGGACCCTGCCAACCCTCCAGATCCATTCTGCAGGCTGGGGAAAAACCTGTGCCGTATCCTCAGGCATTCCAAAATCCTTCTGAGATCTCCAGATCATCATTAAACAGTATTTCTGATTTTCATTGGAAAAGATTGGATAGGATCAAGCCCTAATTTCAGCTTTTAAAATGTAGATTTGTGCCAGCTTTTTATCCAGGAAGTTTACTTCAGATCCTATCCATTACCTAAATACAATCAATCTACAATGAGCAAATGAACAGTATATAAATATAGGTGTCCTTTTTTATACACAAGGGTTCTATTCCGGAAACTCCTCTGGATAAAATAATTCCATGTACAAAGAAAACAATTGAAAAATAGGTTTAATGTCCCACTTCCAGATATCTTGCTCCTCTATTACACCTAATGGGATAAGAAAGGGCCTTAATATCTGCAGAGGTTTGATTCTAATACTGAAAAATTGAATGATTGCTTGCATGACTACCTTTTTACAATCGTAGAAAAGCAGTTTTTAAAACTAATTTGCAGTGGCCATTCATGTTGGGTCAAATCTGTGTATAAAAAAATCCATGTATAACAAGGTTGGACCTGTATTATTCTGAGAATTACTGCCCATATTCATTTTCAATGTGATGCACATTTTTAAAGCATATAATCAGTAGGGGCATGATCCAGTCAAAATTATGCACTCTTTCCCCCCGCTGACTTCAATGGGAAAACATTGAGTGTATTGAAAATCAAAAAGGGACATCAAAGCATGCATCTTTGGCAAACACTAAAAGAAAACTAGAAACAGAACATATGTTGTCCTCAGAATTGGGCCACCTTTTATTAAACTGAGGGCAAGCAGCTATACTACCGGGATAATAAAAACAATATTTAACATCCCTAGAAGTGAAGATTAAATTTCATTCATAATGCAGTGTTAGCCAAAATTAACATTAAATCAGTACTCAAAAGCAAGCCACTTTTCTAAAGCAGACTAAATTAAAAGTGAGGATCTACCAGATTAAGAGGGAAAGCAGAGCTATCTTTGAGATTGGTTAAATAGTCAAAAGCCCTCCATGAAGAGTATCCCCATGGATATGGACATGCGAAGGAATCTAATTTTGTCACTAAGTTCTGATCTCAGTAAACAGAGCATGTTTTACAAATGATTTGCTGTCCTTATGCATAGCACTACCAGAATAGAACAACTTTCCACATAGTTGTGCTGGATTATGGCTACAATCCAGAGTAACTGTGGGACCTTTTACACCGATGTAGTTACGGTGCCACCTATGGGAAACCTATGGGAAATGAATAGAGCAATCCGGAGTAAGTGCCTCTTACGTCTTCCCGTAGTTACTCTGGATTGTAGGGTATTACTTTCCGAATCCAGCTGCTTCCATACAGATGTTCTCCATGCAAAGTTGTAGAACATCTGAAGCAGCTCTAAAAGCATGGTTGTAACTGAAGGCAAGATCAGCGGTCTGAAAAATAAATCCTGGTCACTTTACTTTCCGATCAATGGAAAACACAATGATCATACAATAAAAAAACACAATAAGGGAAGAGTTTGACTCAATTATTGTTGAAGTAGATTTAGGTTAGACATGAGGAAGCATTTTCTAACCCCCAGAGTTGTCCAGCACTGGAACACTTATATAACTGTGGGTTCTCCGGTTATGTTGAAGATTTTCAAATTGAGGCTGAAAAATTGACTGTCAGGGATGCTATGTTCAGTTGCACTTAACAAGGGATTTGACTAGATGATCTTCCCTTCCAACTCTTAACATTCAATTCAATCCCAAATGTTAGTCTGATCATACAATAATACATTCACTTGAAACTACAGGCCAAATCATTCACAACATCACCAAGAGGAATATTTGCTTCAAATTGTTCCATTTTGTTCTTCCCACTTTCAAAACTTGAAAAACTTCATTCCTGTATATACTGAAGTTTGGGCTTTTTTTAGTTTTATTTTACTAAATAGCATCACTTTGTTTCATTCTTCTCTCTTTCAAATATGGTTACTTTTTCATTTTCCCTTAGGATTGCACCTAACACCTGATCGGTTTCACAGCAGTAATGTTAACACCACAAGTGTAGTTTAAACACTGGTAGTTTTATTAATTAGTCTATCATCTGACTTTCAAAGCACCACTGACTCATCAGCTGTGACACTGAGACCTAAATGCATCATAACCGCAAATTAGTGTTGTAAAAAAGCTCATGTATTGAACAAAAGGATAACTTCAGCTTCTCCATTTTAATAAATAGAGATTTTAATAAATTCTCCATTTCTCCATTTTAATAAATCAGGGAGTATTCCTAACCAATTTAAACAACACAACTCACTGCTCCTTGTTCCTGCGGTGGTGTGTGGAGGTCAGCACATGCACTGGCCTAACCCCCCTTCCCAGAAGTGGCACAGACATGCCTTACGGCACGTTTATGACACCGCCCAGGCCAGCACAGAACTTGTGATGTAATTTATGCAGGCCTAACTGGTGCTTAGGATTGCAGCCTAAATTATTTTCATAGTTTGAACAACAGGAAAAAGAACATTCTGAACATGTCTAAATTTTAAGAGAATCACCTGGCAGGTACCAAGAGGAAGACAATATAACTCACTATGCAATCTTATGCATCTTTATAGAGAAGCAAGTCTCATAGAGCTCTGTCTGATTTATCCTTGGTAAGTGTGTACAGGATTCCAATCTTACAGCACAATCATATACATACATACTTAGGGCGCAATCCAGAGTAACTACGGGGAGTCCTTGCTCTTATGTAAGAACAATTTACTCAGGATTGCAATATGAATTTCCAATAGGTTTTCACGAGGTGATGCCATAACTACATCAATGTAAATGTCTCTTACGTGCTCCCATAGATACTCTGGACTGTGGGGTAAGTCAAGGATTAAGTGCCTCTGTGACTCAATGGGACCTACTGTGGACATGATTGTAATCTTTGATTGGACACACACCAATCTCTAGGCAACTTTCAGTAAGTACATGAATGATTTTTTTAGCATCCAAGAGGATACAAATGTCTTTTTCTCCTTATTTTGCCCCATATTTTTGTCAAAATTTTACTATGATGTGATTAATCATAAATAGAAGGGGGAAAAAACCAGACCGATTTAACTTGAGGATTTGTAGAATTTGATGAAAGTAATGAGTGGAGCAGCTGTGCCTAATAGTGTATGGTTCATTCTAAATGTAATCCATTTTCCACACCATGCAAATAATAATGGAACAGTAAATTATTTATAAAGCTAATATATCAAAACATTAAAAATTAAACTGTTGTGGGTATGCCAATAGGTGAAGTAATTGAATAATATAAATATGTAAACACTTAATATGCCATATTCATGGCATCAAAAAATCCTCTTAACAGTATTTTTGTTCTTCTCTGTTTGATGTATGCATAAGGCAGGGTTTGCTCCTCAACAGGCAATTCTGCAGTGATCATGGTACCACATGCATCAGCATGTAGCTGCACAGTCCTCCCCTAGCTGTGCTTAACGACTGCTGGGTGCCCCTGGTGGGCAGTTGCCTATGCAGAGATTTACATGGGTCCAGCAGAGACCTGGGTGTTTTTTTATTCCTGTGATGTTCACAGGTATGCATGCAAAGGGAATATTACAACAAACAACAAGACTGCGTACATCTCCCATCTAGGCCATCCACTTTCATTTAGTGGCAGATGCTCACATGCTGGACGAAGGTGATTGTTTGATCAGACATGGAGTGTGCCATGGAAACTAATGCATTGATTCTCAAATTTTCCAAAACTATGGGTGTTTGCAGGGGGGAGATCCTGACGATTCTGCAGTGATCATGGTACCACATGCATCAGCATGTAGCTGCACAGTCCTCCCCTAGCTGTGCTTAACGACTGCTGGGTGCCCCTGGTGGGCAGTTGCTACAACGCCATCAAAACACACATTTCCGTGTCACGCCACTTATTGAGAAAATGCCTTTTCATAGTGGTGGGACATAGTCCATCAGTTTGAGAACCACAGAGCTAATGTATAAACCAAATTATCACAGTTAAACTTTGCTTTCAACTTCTCAGATAACCATAATTATTGTTAGATCCGTGAGATGCACATTATGGGACCACCAGATTTGCATCCATGGCGAAGTGTGTGTTTGTGATTCAAACTAACACTCCAGTGTAATTTCAAAAAAAAATTACCCCCATTAGCAATAGCTTTAGTAACATACAAACAAACATACAGTAACTCATTTTCAGATTACCTGACTCTGCAATTCACTTTGCTGCTTCAGTCGGAGGTTTTCAGGTGTGTCTGCCACTGTGGTAAAGGACTGCTTTGGATAGTGTCTGCAACAAACATAATGAGGAATTAATTTACACAGTAATCTAGGCTTACTTTGCCACAGAGCTGCTAAATGGAACCAACAATGTAGTAGTTTATGGGGGGGAGTCTCTAGCAAAAAGCCTTTTTTGCCTGGCCAGGACACAGTTCACAGAGTTATACAATCTTGATCACAACTTTATTTCGCATGCACACTGAAACACTACTGAGCTGTACACAAAAGACTCCTGACATTACACTGACATTCCACCTCCTAAAAGGTCAACCCTATTAGCGTTAATAGTGTCAGCACATTGTTCTTAGAAAATGGAAAATGCATTCAACAAAGGATGCACCACAATGAACAGAAGCCTACTCAGCATCACTTTTTCACTCTGAAATATTATACTCCTGACATATATGATTGTTCCTAATACAATTTTAATACTGAGTCATCCTCTGGAGGTGCAGCTTCGCACAGTACAAAAGATGTAAACTAACACTTTTTTACTGGGTTTCTCCCTAAGTTCTTTTCTGAATTACCTTCATTAAAAATGGAAGCAAAACAGTTTACAACACAGATTGCTTGTTGAAGCAAGAACGCTGCCAGCAATGTATTTATAAACCTTCTCAGGATCTTAAGCTCCAATCAGAAAGAACAGAGATTCAATTTGCTAGTGTGAAGCTCTGTGACATTTAGCTGTCAAGTCTTTTTTTTCCGTTGTGTCTCCTAGATTTCCCGATTAGTCATCACATATTTGAAGCAAGCAAACACTACAATCCTTCTACAACAATATGCATGCGCAAGAAGGTGCTTCCTTTAGAACAGGGGTTCTCAACTGGTGGTACATGTACTACATGACACATCCCACAAGGCAATGTGTCACTTAGGGTACACTCCAATTCAGGCCACCATAAGTCACAGAGGGAGGCTCGCACATGTCTGTGCATGTCTAGCCTAACCCCCCACCAGGGGAGATGGATAAAGTGCCTTTGGCACTTTCATGGCACTCTCAGGCCAACATTGTACTTGTGCCAGGACTTATGCCAGCCTAACAAGGCATTAGGATTGCAGCCTTAGAGTGCAATCCAGAGTAACTATGGGGAGTCCTTGCTCCGGAATAAGAACAAGTTACTCTGGATTGCAATATGAATTTCCCATAGGTTTTTCATTTGGTGGTGCAGTAACTACAGGTGCACGTAATGTCTCTTACGTGCTCCCATAGTTACTATGGATTGTAGCCTTAATCATAAATATGCACATGTGAATTTTGAATTTTTCTCTACTTTTATAATGAAGAAATATCAAGCAAATGCTTTATGTCTCCAGCATCCTGTTTCAAACAGCAGCCTATTAGGTAGTTCTGGAAAGCTTACAAACAGGGCCAAAGTTAAGTAGAACTTTCTTACTGTTTTCCCCACCCTCTGAAATCAAGAAGGAGGTATCCATCAGTCTTGAAAGTCTATGGTATAGTGCTCGGCACTGCATACAAGAAGCATCTCTCTTTGAACACTTATGTTGCATTACACTATCATATCTGATGGGATTTCCATTAACATAGCTACTGTAGAGCAAGTAAAAGAATTTTGAATTTGTAAAAATTCAAAAAATAAATTCAAAAACCCTGGCTCGGCAGGGTGGGTCTTAAATCATCCCTATTTTCTGAAGCAGCTTTGTCTACATATGAACAGTCAAATAATAAAAGAATAAGTATTCTTTTAAAAAATAATAGGTTGAACTTTGGGTGCACTCATGGGAAAATCATACACATTGCATTAGGGGCTGAGCATGAGTATTAGTGAGAACCAGCAAGACCTTCCTCTAGTTCTCCCCAGTTTTATAAGGAAAAGGCCTGGAGAGTTTTGATTTTGTTATGTGCTGGCCATGAAGCTTCCTTTAAAGTCAGAATTTCTCTTTGAAGTTCCTCTTGATATATGCTTTCTGCTGTGGACTCTGCTCTTTGAAGTTCATGATCAGAAATCATCTGATAGCAGAAACCTGTAATATGAGGTTTGAACAGGAAAAAAAAAAATCCACAGAGGATGCCGTATACAGATTGCCAAAAGACCAGGAACGAAAAGAATTATTCAACTTGTGGATAAGTTGAAGTGGGTTCAAGATGTTGATCTTGCCTCTGTTTCATTCACATTCCAGAACACGCAGGGTGGGAGGCTGAGTTATAACCAGCCATAGTATAACCAGCCAGAAACCATTTTTCCCCACACACATTTTGTAATGCTAACACTATGGTTCTGAGTAGAAAATGTGGTAGGTTTTCTAAGAAAACAGGATAAATTAAAGATTAAAAAATATATCTAGTAGAAACAAACCAGTTTCATGGGGGAAAGAACAGGATATAATAATTAAAAGAGAAGTAACTGGATTTATTTACATGCTATGACTATATAGAAGGAAAAAATAATTCTGATATTGCTTATATTACTTTTTATAGCTAATATCAAAAAGAGAATAACTAGAAAAATGAAGGAAAGCATCCACATTATTTTTATGAAGTACTAAGGTTGTATCAATTATTTATGCTATATACCACTACAAAAAAAGAATATGCTTCTACTGTCTGAGGATGGGGTAAAAAAAAAAAGACAAGACAAAAAGATACACAGTCATGTTAATATAAAGCATATTACAGGAAGTGCAGGTCATGCTGGGAACTCTCACCATGCCCAATAATTTTTATTTTATTTAAAGGGACTGGAAAGAAGGAGCAAAGTGAGAAAGTGAATCACTGCAGACCCAATCCATGACACTCAGGGCACAAGCCTAACCAATTTAGGCTGGTACAACTCACCCAGTCCCCAGTCCCTTGGTGTTCCCCCCACCCCAAAGAGAGGCCCAGCATTTTTTCAGCACCCCCAGGCTAGCACAGGACTTACGCCAGGTTAGGATTGCAACTGATGTCTGCTGCTCCTCCATCAGCTGCTGTCCAACATGAACTGCATAATTTGCATCATGAAAACGGTCATGGTACAGCTTATCTTAAAGATCAAGCCTCTTCACAAGTAGGGTTGCCATAATTCTTTTTCACAAAATCAGGACAGGTCCCTCTGTCCCATTTGCCAGAATGTGAACACAATCTCCAAAAATTGGGATTGTCCTTGTTTATCAGGACATATGGCAATGCTATCCACAAGACATTACAAATGATGGTTTTATTAACCTCAACCTAGTGCCAAAAGTAGCAGTGTAGTGGACATCAACACCACGTAGTCACCTTGTCTCCACTACTGCACTATAATGACACACAGGCATTTGTCCAACATGGCCCAGGGGACTATATACAACTTAAGAATGCTACTGTATACTTTCATGTTCTTCAATCTTGGGATTACAAAGCCTCAGTTGTGGGTCGCAGCAACTTATTGGAATGAAAAGTAATGTAGTCCTTACCTCACCTATAAGGTGAATGTTAAGTTTTATCATCCCCATATTGCAGTTGGAAAACTGAGACTTAAGAGGAAAAAGGCTTGCCTAAAGGCACAATCCAGAGTAACTACAGGACCTCTTACGTTGACATAGGCTGCAATCCTAAAGACACTTTCCTGGGAGTAAGTTCCATTGAACACCATGGGGCTTACTTTTGAGTAGACATGGTTAGGATTGCACCCATAGTTACAGCACCACCTATGGGAAATGCATAGAGCAATCCAGAGTAAATGCTTCTTGTGTCGACGTAAGAGGTCCCGTTGTTACCGTACTCTGGACTGTGCTGTTACTAAATCCACCTAGTGTAGTGGTGGGCTCCAGCAGGTTCGCACCTACTCTACAGAACCGGTTGTTAACGAGAGATAGGACATATAAAGTTTAAAAATAGCCATTTAAAAGTGGCTGCCAGGTGGGCATAGAACTGGTTGTTAATTTCTTTGAATCCCATCACTGACCTAGTGATAATTCAAGGCAAAAGTAGGATTTGAACCAAAGAAGTCCCAAATGACAGCTCTTAGCTGCAATATATTCTCAGCCACAATTGTGCCAGCGACCTGAAACATCCTTTGCAAGAAAAATTTTCTCACTGTAATATGAATTCACAGCAGGAAGGATCCAAGAGGTCCATGGGTACATGCACCCAAAACGATCAAGCCATTCCAGAAAGGCACACGCCAGGATAGGGATTAAAGTCAGTTGCGAAGGAAACACCACTGTCAGCCAATACTCTGCCTGTCTCACAAGACCTTGGACAGGCTATGTGGCATGGATTCTACACTTGGCAGCCAGGTTCATAAGAAGCCATACCACTGAGAAAGGAGGTCACTTTTTTGGGATCTCCAGGGAGATAACCTGGGGAGATAAGGCCTGATGCCCTTCCTCGGCCTGGCCAAAGAAGCTTTGGCCCCTGTCCAGAGGACTGGTCGCCCTTAAACACAAACATTGGGTCTGCCCATGATCCACACTTATACAATCTAGTTGATACACTGAAGAACTGTGTACCATTTAAAAGAAAAACAAGCTACCTTTGTAATTCTCATTAGTTTACAAAACTGATCACCTCCTGCAACCAGTCAGTATGACATTACTCAGCTTTACGATCCATGGAAGTGTCTTCCTTTGATCATCCTTGGAGGGGGCCTTCCATTCCCATGGCTCATGGACAGACTTTCTAAATAATTCAAATTTGGAATGTTATTTCAGAAGGAATACATTATCCACATTCTATGACCACAACTGCTATGTTGATAAAGAACAGCATGTGAGGAGATGTAATTAAATCTCTCTCTGTTTGGATAATTAGCAATGCAAATCAAATTTTCTTTTGGAGACAACATTGTTGTTGTTCATAGGCTCATGGCCTGAACTACCACTGCCCAATAATGTTCCCTTTACAGAGATTTTTACAGTCCATCACTGTCAGCAAAGGGGAAAGAAGTAGGATGACAGCAACAGGTTTTAACCTACATGTCTTGATTAAAACAGAGCGTCAAACTCATTTCATACAATGGACCCGAACAGCATTCATGATGCCTATTGAGGGGGCAAAAGGGACATCATCATCACCAACTGGAGTTGTGTGCACCATGGAGAGGCTCACAGAGGGGGCTGAGAACCTCTCAGATCCTGTCACAAGTCAGCACACCTCCCCGTTAAGTGTAAAAGCCTCGCGGTTCCTGCAGCACCATAATCACTGTGGTGCTGCCATAGATTCCCCTTTCTCCCACAAATACTAACCATGGTCCCAAAGTCTAAGTGGGACTTCAGGAATCTCTGATAAATAGTATTTATACCCTACCTTACAACACAATTTCATGCTATTGAGTGTTGCATACCTTCCAAATAACTATCGTGCCACAAGTGTGGGAGCTGTCAGCAATTTTGCCATTGCATCAGAGATTTATTTTATTTATTTTTCACAGTTTTGTACTGCTGTTCCTCCAAGGAGCTCAGAATAGTGTACATACATGGTTTCTCCTTTTGTCCTCACTTCAGCACTGTGAGGTCAATAGCTGAGAGTGACTAATCCGAGGTCATCCAAAGCACTTCATGGCTGAGTGCGGATTTGAACCAGGTTTTCCTTCAACATGGATTTCCAAAAAACACTAATAGCCAGATCACATCTTTATCATGATCATGCCACATTTTCTTGAACTAACCTCTTAAATACTCATTTGGAAAGGGGAAAAAAATTGTTCTGCTCTTCTTATTCCCACCACAGTGAAACTGGAGAACTGAAAATTAATGAAATTTGAAGAAGTGTGACCTTGTCAAACTTGGCAGCTTTATGACTCATTCTGCACACACAACAGTCTCTTTTCTCATACTAGTAAACGGGGGTTGAATTTCTACTTTAATCAGCTGGTAAAAGAATTAGACAGAATTCGGAAAGGTTTATCAGTCTTCAAAATTGATAATAGATAATTTTTTTAGCCAATCTCATAATTAGTTTGTAAAAAGAAAAAAATAGAGAAAAAGATCCGTGTTTATTTCTCTCCAAAGACCTGATGTTATGAATGATCCAATATAAGCTGGCAATAGCAGAAAATCTAAGCAAGAATACTGTTTTGTGAAAAGTGTAAACGACCAAACCACGATTCTCGGCTGCAAATACTTCAAAGCAGCATCTCACTGACTTTTTAGTTTGCATAATGAAATTCGCTGGTGCACTGTGTCCTCAAAAGAGTTATCACAACAAATGTACAATCTCGAACTGCCAACATGGGCAAGAATAGATGTACAGATCTGAACATGTCATTTGCTGACTTATGCATCATACAGAGCTCCCAGAGGACTGTCACAGATCTGATATCCAAATCTTCCATTTATATATGAAATAGTACCTGGCTTCTTCCAGAGTTGAAAGTTAATTCTTTCAATCATTGTTTTCTAAATTACCGTAAATACCAAGACTTGCTCCTACTGACATGCCTTTTTCTGGCAATAATACAAAATAACAGATTTGGGGTGCAATCCAGAGTTAGGGTAGTGAGAATGGCCCAGCTGGGCTCCCCCAAATAGGCTGCATCCAGAGCAGAAAGTTGGGCTGAATCCAGAGAGTCAGGAAGCCTGGGCTGCCTTAATGGTTCCAAAGGAGAGATCAGCACAAGTCTGCTCCTCCAGGCATGCCCAGTAGGCATCAAGTAAGTGGCACTTGGAGACGGCTTGCTCCCGAGGAGACTTGCTTCAGATCACACTGAACAAGGAACAACAGTGTTGCCTGCCTCATAAGAACACTCAGGAGTCCCTGACAATTAGTAACAGCTGCAGCATAAGACTGCAGTACAGTACTACCGGAGTGGAGGGTGCATGCATGGGGATTGCTTGGAGTTGTGCTGTATCCAGAGGTTAGTGGGCTGTCGTAGTTGTGCTGGATCTAGAGGTTGAGTGGCAGGGGTTGCAGTTAGGCTAGCCAAGGACTCAAAATTTTTGTCAACATTTCCATTTTTACTCTGGCTTAACAAGGACCTTTACGGGTCTACTCAGATTGATTCCTGCTCCTGAAGTGGTGTGACTCTGAGGAGCTGGAAAAGTGCATGCCTGCCCTGGAAACAGGCTCTGGATACAGCCTAACTGCACTGTTCGAGGCAATGCTGAACATGCCTTCAACATGCCTCTCCTGGATTGCCTAGGCTGGCCCAGCTAGACCAGTCCAGGTTCATCTGTCTTCGGCCAGCCTATGTTGACTTATGCCAGTCCAAGCCTTTCTGGTGTAACTGGGCTGGCCAGTCTTGGAATTGGGCCAGCCAAATTATAGATCAGGATTGCAGCCTTCATTTCTATGATTGTATATGGCCTAGGAAATTCAGGGTGCAATCCTAACTAACTTCTTAGGTCTGCCATAAGGGCAATGCAACTCTAAGATAAGTGAACAAACATTGCGTCACTTTGAGAAGGCCCTTGTAATTGTCTTTCAACTGCAGGATGCAACACATAGGCTCCCCTATTAGCACAGCTATTCCAGTACTGGAAAGTTACTTTTTGAGAGATGTGTCCTAGGAAGTTGAGGTTAAGAGGAAACTTATCAAGGAGGACATGCTATTTAACTACAGAAGTTATTCTCAATCTGTTGTTTTATACAGAATGCTCCCAACCCTAGAAATGGTGTGTAAAACTGCCCTTTTCCCCCAGAGTTAACCCATATAGGAGGGACCGAGGCAGGCATCACTGACATATATGCTGGGGTGGGGAGAGGCAGGGTTTGGTATTGCCTCCAGTACAGGTTCAATTAAGACCTGGACTGAAAGTACTAAACATTACGTAAATTTATTTTCATTTAAATATGAATCCCTTTATATCAGACTATTTTGATGCATAAAAAACTAACTTCACAATGGCAAGCTAAACGTTCTAACATAACTGTTATTTACTGCTGTATTTTACTTCCCTGGAATGTTATTTCTACATTTCTAGCTATTCTTTTTTCAAGTGTATTAGTTGCATCAACTGAAGCAAAGATATCTTTACCATACATTTTATACATCCATTCATGGATATACTTAATGCTTGCTCCTCTACAATGTTCCATTAAGGGACATACGATTATCCACTGTCTAAAATTTAATATCCCTCAAGGGCATTTATGAGTAGTTATTAATGCTGGTCCCCAAAAAAAGCTGTATTATCACAGAGCTGTTATCCATCACCAACACAATAAGCTTCAAACTGTATGTTGGAAAACTGGAATTCAGGAGGGGGATTCAGGAGATATAAGGATATACTCCTTATATCTATACATCCAGCTGTTGAAGCCTTTCTGAAGGCCACATGAAACCACTGGAGCCAAGTTATGGTACTTTTCTCTCCACTGAATCCTAATCCTTGGAGCAGTTTTTAACTCTCCTGAAATTTTCAAATATATTCAAATATTCAAATATATCTTATTTTATAGCAAAGTGGAAGCTGAGCATGTGCGCACACAAAATGCATTGGCATTTGAGAAGTACAGAATCACTCACTCCCTCTACATTCCTCTTTGCCCCAGCACAGTTTCATTGGAACACAACTTTCTTTTTCTTTTTTTACTTAATTAAATTTGATTTAGTTTTTGCAGGGGAGGAGGGAAGGGGCAAAATTTTCCTCATCTCCAGATAGCAAATATGTGCTTTAGCTATGCCACAAGCAGAGCAAATTGATGGTGAACTGCTGAGGAAGAAGAGGCAGGGGTTTTACCCTATTTTATTTGAAAAAATTCCCAGAGATGATATCACTTCCAGTTGGGACATCAAGTTGAGGGCAACGTTTTGAGCTTTGTACACAAAATATTGGAAAGCAGCCATATCAAAATGAAACTTCTGGTTTTTTTCCCCCTGAAGTCATCTCTGGCAAAGCCAAACTTTTGATTAAAATAAAATTCTGGTACCTTAAGGTTAGTGGTGAGGATCTTTGGACTGGCAGAAGATAGACTCCAGCAGGCTATGGCTAACAGCAAAAGTTGTTTGCTTCTATGGTTGATGTTTGTGGATAGATAGGAGAGTGCTTATTTTCTAGTTTGGGTGAAAGAGGCTTGCAGGGAAACAGGCAGTCCCTATTTCTGGCATTGCCAAGGTGCAGTGGCATACCCAGGTCATTTGTCACCCGAGTCCCACAAATTTTTTTTATATCCCCATACATCCAAATGATTTAATTAATTGTTATCTGTATTAATTGATACAATTATTTAGATACCATAATTAATATTTTCATATTTATAAAGGTCACCTTACCAATTAAGCCTCTGTTTTATTCTTTTTTGGGAAGGAGTCAGGCTGCCTGCTAGAGCACTTGTTCAGCTTCACTTTCACTGGATTGGGACCACTCTGGTGGCCTGGCATTGCTCTGTGTCTGACTTGAACATGAGCCAAGGCACTTTTACTTACACATGAGTAAATGCAGCTGTACCACATTTCCTAGTGCTCAATGCAATTACCAGGGACTGCCTTCTGGGTTGATTTGTGGGGGCTGCGTTCATTAGATCAGGACTATTCTGGATTTCTCTCAGCCTGCCCTTTCCAACAGAGTAAGGCATGTTTGCCTACTCACAATTAAAGGTACATATGGTTCAGTTTCACTTTCCATAGAACTTCATGCATTTTTTAAACTTTTTTTGGCCATAATGTTTGATAGGAAGACGATATTTCAAAGCTTTTTTGCCCTGGATTCTGCTGGAAAATATGACTTGATGGGGATTTATTCCAAATAATTTTAGTTAATTTAGAAATTGTTAGAATTCTCAATCTAACAGTTGCTCACGGGTAAGCTGAGAAGGTTAGAATATTCAAGATTTGAATATCTGCCAGTTGGGTGTGACAGTTGGGGAACTGTTCGTCTGTTGGAAATGGCAGTTGGAACTCAGCTCTGAGGAAAATTAGACTGAAGGACTTAATTCATGTGTATGACCCGGATTGTGTTAGACTACTCTAAACTAGTAAATAGAGTAAATAGTTAATCTACTCCACTGTGTCTGTCTTCTCTCTTGCGGCACCTAAACAGTCACAGGACACAACTGCGAATGTAACAGCTTGAATGTAGTGTCTCTTGAAAGATAGAGACAATCTGTGTTTGTAAAAATCCCTTTGGGGATTTAGAATTCGCCTGCCTATGTAAACCACTTGATTAAAGACTGAGGAGCAATCCAAAATGTCCAGAAAAGCAGTATATAAATGCCTATTTATTTATTTATCATCATCATCATCATCATCATCCATAAATACACAGCGAACAATTTCGTGCTGGTTTCATTCACATCACCCGTAGGACCCTTCCCAAGAGTCTAGGACTGTGTGATGTAGGGACGTATAATTCGTGCTGATCCCAGAAGAGCAGAGTGATATTTTGACAAAGTGATATTTCGTCAATGCCAATAGTTTTCAGGTGCCTGCCAAGGTCTTTGGGCACTGCACCGAGTGTGCCAATTACCACTGGAACCACCTGCACCTGCTTACACCAGATACGCTGTAATTCGATTCTTAGGTCTTGGTAGCGGCAGATCTTTTCCAGTTGTTTCTCCTTAAGTCTGCTGTCACCTGGTATGGCGATGTCAACAAGCCACACCTTACTGCTTTCTATGATGGTGATATCTGGAGTATTGTGTTCCAAGACCTTGTCCGTCTGTATCCTGAAGTCCCACAGAAGCTTGACCTGCTCATTTGCAACCACTTTTTCAGGCTTGTGGTCCCACCAGTTTTTTTGCCACTGGCAGATGATACTTTTGGCATAGATTCCAGTGGATCTTCTGGGCAACAGAGTTGTGCCTCAGTTTGTAGTCAGTCCGCGTGATCTTCTTGCAGCCACTTAGAATGTGGTTTATGGTTTCATCCACTTCTTTGCAGAGCTGGAATTTTGGGTCATCGGCTGATTTTTTGTTTCTGACCTTGATGGCATTTGTCCTGATTGCCTGTTTTTGGGCAGCAAGTATCAGGCCTTCCGTCTCCTTCTTCAGTGTTCCACTCGTGAGCCACAACCAGGTCTTATCCTGATCCACTTTTCCTTCGATCTTGGCAAGGAATTGGCCATGCAATACTTTATTCTGCCAACTGGCAGTCCGAGCCTGAATTGCACTATTGCGATATTCATAGTTGGTCTGCTGCACTTTCAACAACTTTCTCTTGCTGACTTCAATCAAAGCAGATTGTTCAGTCAAAGCAAATATTATTATTATTATTATTATTATTATTATTATTATTATTATTATTATTATTATTATTAACAACTATCAGAATTTTTTGTGATTTTGGTCACCCCCAATGTCACCACGCCTGAGGCTGGTACCCAGGGCTCAGGGCCCCTTCCAGACACCTCCTAGAGACTCCACTGCCAAGGAGGCTTGTTGCTCTGCCATTACTCCGCCTGCCTTCCTTAGAACTGCCTGTTCAACAGAACTTTTGGGAATGGCTCTGCACATTCTGCAGTTTTGCACTGCAGCATATGAGCAGAGACTGATCTCAGTGATCTGGTCCTTTAGTATGTTTGAATAACACAACTAATGAGTACTCAGAAAATGCTCCTACTAACATCATTGTTTTTATTTTTTTTAATCATCTTATTTTAAGGAATTCTGGCATCCAGCCTCCCATTCTGGCTTTTACATACAAAATTTTGGCAATTGGCCCAGAAGCTTTTCTTTTCTGCCTCCCACCAGGGTAAGTTTTTTTTTCCTAGTTGTGGCCAACCTACTGCTAACACAGTTGCATGTGAAATGAGTGATGGAGACACATTTAAACTGGCATTGGCTTTTTGACCAATGTGAAAAATTAATGAACCAAAACATTACTGGCCTTGTTTGAGCTGCAGAGCTCATATTATTCGGCCCGGTAGTAGCTGTTAGCACCATTGCAAAGGACAAAAAATAGCCCATTAAAATACACTGTCAGTGTATGCAAAATAGTATTCTGTTTCCATGTACTGTTGCTGATGACTTGCATTTTTGAAAGACTGCCCAGATGGGGGAATTCATGCAGTGAAGAAACAGAGAGAATAATGATTAGTTTCTGCAAAATTGTTTTTCAAATCAAAGGTTTGTACTGCCTTTTAATTTAATTTTATTAAATACATCACTATCAAGGTACACAGCATTTTACAATGATTTGTAAGTACAGAGTGTCAGAATGTTGACTGATTGTTGTCCTGTGACTGATCACGGTACTTGGCACAAGAGTGAAGACATACACAGCAGAGTAGTTTTATATTAACTATATTTACAAATCAGAGTAATTCAAGACAATCTGGGTCATACACGTAAAATACACGTAAAATAGGCTTTTGTGTTTGGTATTTTCATTTTCTGGTTAATTGGCTATAACTTTTGATAGAATATAGATATTCCAATGCAGTTTGTTTCATTACATTCTGCATTAAATTACCTTTCCAATGATATGTCTCATGATGGTATCATTGCCACGTTTTTCACAGTTTTAACCACAAGTGTCAAGCTCAGCTTGCTGCCCCCCTAAAGCTTGTTGCCCAATGCAACTACACCCACTGAACCACCCTAGTTACACCACTGGGTACAGGCACTCTGTCCTCCATCTTATATGGTCACCCTGTTTACAGAGGGTACTAAGAAGTCACCATTCAATGACACATATCGAATGGCATCACAGTTCAGGAAAGCTACAGATCAGAATGGGAATTCATCTGAGATGTTGCCCAAATCCTAACCAACTTTCCAACACTGACATAGCTGTGCCAAATGAGCATGTGTTGCATCCTTTAGTTGGGTGGCAGTCACAGAAGCCTCAAAGTAACTATTTTGGTACCTGTCTCAACATGGATAATGCAACCAATTTTTGGAATTGGATGATAAAGTATTTTGCAACGTTCTTCTGTACAATCAACATTTTAATTTCGTTTTTGTTCCTATGCATACTTCACTAATAAAATTTATAGTGCCTCAGGCCTCTCAAAGCCACATTCTTCAAGAAGTTACTTCTTTGACATGTTCTATAATTCAGTGTCCAAAATTCACAATACTGTACTTTGCATTCTTTTCTAGCCCGTAAAAAATACTTACTGATATGCCTAACAAATCAACTGCAGAAGCTTTCCTCTTTACACTTAAAATGTACAGTAATCAGCTCTTAAGTATTCTGTTTCCATAGTGATTACATTTCAATTTACTTTGGTGTAAACTGTTCAGAAAAATCCGTTGACAGAGGCGGTAATATGACAAAGGTAGGATTTCTAGAAGATCCACCTACGTTTTAAAATTGCTCTTTAAAAAAGAATCTGGAAACCCTGGAAACAAATGAAGGGACTTGTATGTGCAGGTTTTAAAAGTCTGCTTGAAATTGATAAATGTTTCAGGTATTATAGGCATCTTCTTCAGTGTATGTCCCTTGCGGTGGAGGGGTCCGAAGTATTATTTATTTAATACTTCTTCTCTTATTAATTTTATTTTTTTAATTGACTTAATTTTATTGTTTGCATACTTAAAAAGGAACAGTTGAAATTCTCCCTGCCAGGGCAATAGCAAGATGGAAGAACATCTGCCTTGCATGCAAGGAATTCCAAGGTACAAACCTATACATCTCCAGGCAGGTTGGGAAAAACTCCTATGTGAAGCACTTGAGAACTCCTATCACAGGGTGACCAGATGCCCAAACCTCAAAAGGAGGACAAGGACTTGGATTCCTCTCAGCTTGCCTTTCTGAAAGACAATGGCACGTTTGCCTACACACAAGTAAAGCCACGATATTGGGCACTTTCACTTTCCCATAGAGCTCAGTGCATTTTTTAATTTTTAGGTTTTTGGCCATAACTTTTGATAGGAAGGAGATATTTCAAAACTGATTATTGCATTGGATTGTGCTCTTCAATACGAATCCAACAACATATGACATGATAGGGGACTGCACACCATTGCAAAGTTCCAAAATGAAGCCAAAACGGAGGACAATGAAGCCCTTCTGGAGGACACCCAGACAAAAGGCTAAAAGAAGAGGACAAATCTGGAAAAATCCGGTCATATGGTCACCCTGTTCTATCAGTCACAATCCAATCCTAACCAATTTCCCAGGGCTGATCCAGCTACAACCTCTAAACGGGGGGTGTCCAAACCCCAGCCTGGGCATCAGATGCAACTCATGGCAAGCCTCAATGCAGACCGTGGCAAGACCCCTTCATCCAACCTCTTATTATCCTCCATAACTGTTTCTAATACACTCTTATATGTAAATTTATACTAATTTGAAATGTCAGTCATTTTTCTTGCCCCAGCACAGTGTCAGAGAGATGATATGGCCCTCCTACCAAACATTTGGATACCCCTTCTCTAAATCAATAGTTCCCAATTTTAGGAGCGTAGGGACCACTAAGGAAAAGTTGGAATCATCAGGCACAATCCTAACCAATTTAGGCTGATGTAACTCACCTGGCATACCATCCAGTGATGGTGTGGGGAAGTTGGCATAGGCCTGTACACTGGCCTGAACCCCTGAGGAATGGAACAGAAGTGTCTTACAGCACTTTTATGACAACCCCAGGTCAGCACAGGACATGTGCTGAGGTCTATGCCATCCTAACTGGAGGTAAGGATTATAGCCATCATGGAGCAGATGGCACCCCCCTACCCCCTGCACACACAAAAAACTGAGACATGCCTATAAAGGCTTGCTATCTGGTGATAAGCCACAAAGACAGGTTGGCAGTCAATCTCTGACATTGCCCAAGCATCATGACCCTGACCTTGAGTGATGATGACTCAAAACTTGGGAAGGGGAAAGGACCCTTGAGAAGGGTCCTGAAATGCAGGACCCAGTCCTTAAGTACAAAGACTGGAAAAATGAGGACCCCTGGAAACCTGAATCCCACTTCTCCAAAATGCTTCTACCTAAATCTGATTCAGCCAATGTGTCACATTCTGACCAGCCAAGAACCTCATTCACTTTCACTGACTGTCCTGCCACTGCAAAGAATAGGTCAGGTAAGAAGATTAGAAGGTGACAGGTGAATTCACTGCAGACCTGCAGGCTGTTCTTTTAAGGATTCTCTATCAGTAGGTATAACCACACAGCCCACGCCAGAAGGTTTTTTAATAAAGCTTCATTAGAGCTGAACTCATTCCTATCAGGTTGTTCCCTTGGAGCTTTCTGGGATCCCACTGTATGCCTTTAAGCAACTTTCAACAGGACAGAGTACAACAGGTGAATCAGACTGAGAAGTCAAACCAAAGTCAGAGCATATAAAACCCAATTTGCCATCTTACTCCCTGCTGATCTGACTTTCTTCTATCATAGAATTCATGGTGGTACAAATGAGGCTTCTTTCACAGATGGTTTCCTATCAGGGCACTGATCAAACTTAGACCTGCTTAACTTCAGCAAGATAATTTGGATGAAACACACCACAAAGCTACCCCTTCTTGGCCATTGATTCTGAAGCCTAGCAAAGAAGCAGCCTGTAATATACTGGCAATGGCAAGCCCCCATCATAATAAGGAGTGTTAGAACACAATCCTAACCACGTCTACTCAAAAGTAAGCTCCACTGTGTTCAATGGGTCTTACACCCATGAAACTGTCTTCAGGATTGCAGCCATCATGTGTCTTGACTACACAGCCCATGCCATAGGCCTGAGATCCCCATCCCTCTGCAGGAACATATAAGTGGTTGGCAGTAAACCTAGGCAATCTAAAGCAGAGGCAATCCATGCAGCATCCGTTCTCTCTTATCTTCAACAATGTCTTCTCTGGTTGCCACAAGACCTGAAGGCCTCACTTATCGTTTACCATTGATGTATCTGTGGTGGGAGAGACATTAAAAAGACTCCAATTGTGTAAAAACATGCTGCAA
This sequence comes from Cryptoblepharus egeriae, assembly GCA_030015325.1. Lineage (NCBI taxonomy): Eukaryota > Metazoa > Chordata > Lepidosauria > Squamata > Scincidae > Cryptoblepharus > Cryptoblepharus egeriae. The sequence continues at coordinate 18,889,475 of JAREYC010000004.1, read as the reverse complement.
ATGCTTAGAGAAATTCTTGTATAGTTATATTTATTTCCAAGACTAACTGTAGAGTTCTTGTAAAGAAGGATGCCGCTGTCAGATGCTGCTATCAGTTTTCAGTTTTTCCTTGGAGGTGCAGTGCTAAGGACAGAAGTCTATTTCTATGAAGGCAAGCAGATGCACACTACCATTACCATTAACATTATGGAACTGTGATGGATGTGAGAGGGAAATGCACACATGCTCTGCTTGTGAGTTTTATACATTCCAGGGTTGGTTGATCTTCAGATTTTTTTTTTTAGGTTGAAGGACAAAAGAAGCCCAAATTCAAAACCCGTCTGCTATACCCTGCACAAAACCTGTCATCTTGCTTTAGTTTTTAGATAATGAAAGACACAAATCATCTTAATTTAAATACTTCATTTTATTACATTAATAAGACCTTAAATAAATGCTTCAAATCTATGTTTGTAGTAGTTATCTTAAATACACCCTTTATTCAAAGAACATAAAGTCAATGTTAAAAAAAGAAATTGTTTCCTCACCATTAAGTCTATGTCAAAAGAAATATGACTGCTATTTTGCAAGGAGATGATAAAATGCCATGCAATGATAAGCAGCCATAACCTTTCCTTCTGGAAGGGCGTTTCCTCCCCAGCAAAACAATTTAGGTCACAAGCCACAGTAATGAACATACTATTTTTTAAAACAATGTTTTTCCTTTTGCCCTTTTCCAAATTACTTTAAAAATAAAGATTCATTTTTCCAAGAATCTCCTCATTTAAGAATACCAACATTATTTTTACATTAACATTACATTACTTACATTACTTACATTACTTACTTACATTAACATTATTTTTAGTCGAACTCAGACCTTTAAACTATAAGTTTTTTTAAAAGGCAACAACATACTAAGAATTGCAGGGAGGACTGAAGAATTTCAACATGATTTGTTGAAGAGCCATGATTCTCATCCGTTCCAGTCCAATGTCTTTGTGCTGCAGACTAGGAAATGGAGCCTTATGTGCCAAGTGTCAATGCCAAAAACCAATATGGGGGAAAGGCAATGACCTTTACCATTTCTGGCCTTCTCATACCCACTCACTGAAGGGCCAGATGGTTTTTGTCCTTTCTTTTTCAGTTTGCTCACAGATCTGGGAAAAGAGTGCTTCTGCAGGTGGGTGCTGATCCTTACATGTCTTGATGACACCTGCTGATTTTGGACTTGCTGACAGTTTCCACTGTAAATGATGGCTGTTGTATGCATTTCTAGGTGGCAAAGATTGAGAAAACCTGTGGTCCGAAAGAGGGAGCTATATATCAGACTGCATAATTTTTATTTATTTACTAGCAAAAGGCGTACCCGCGTTGCAGGAGTAAAATTCCCCCATATGCCATCCCCCCATATGCATCAACCCCCTATGCACAACTTCCCCCATGTGCATCAACCCCCATGTGCAACTTCCCCCATGTACATCAACCCCCCATGCACAACTTCCCCACATGCGCAACTTCCCCATGCGCATCAACCCCCATGCGCAATTTCCCCCACGTGCAACTTCCCCCATGCGCATCAACCCCCATGCACAACTTCCCACATGCACATCAAACCCCATGCGCAACTTCCCCCAAGCGCATCAACCCCCCATGCACAACTTCCCCCCATGTGCAACTTCCCCCCGTGTGCATCAACCCCCATGTGCAACTTACCCCCTTGCACAATTTCCCCCATGCGCATCAACCCCCCATGTATAACTTCCCCCATGTGCAACTTCCCCCATGCACATCAACCTCCCATGCACAACTTCCCCCATGCACATCAACCCCCCATGCAAAACATCCCCCATGCGCATCAACCCCCCATGCGCAGCATCCTCCACAGTGCAACCTACTCCTCCTAACAACATCCCCACAGTGCACCAGGCACTGAGCACCAAATTGGCTGGATGTTGGTCAGCGTTCCATGTTAAGTATAGGACAAAAACATGTTGCCCCCTTTTCAGCCCCTGAAGGGTTAAATTTCTCCACATGGGTTCTTGGTGGGTGTTCAGGTGACAGAAGGAACTCCCAGAATTCCATGCTTCAGGCCCAGCAGTTGGGGTGGAATGTTGATGAGTCAGCAATTCTCAATGCAAAGTATAGGGAGGAAAATGCATTGCGCCCCTTTTCACCCCCTTCCGGTTGGAATTTCCAAAAATCGGTTCTTAGTGAAACCCTCTGTCACAGAAGGAACATCCTCCCCAAATTTCACGCTTCTAGGGCCAGCGGTTTTGGCAGGGCGTGATGAGTCAGTGAGTGAGTCAGTCAGTCAGTGACTTTTCTCTTTTATATATATATAGATGACATTTTTAATACCATCCTTCCTCCAAGGAGCCCAGGGTGGTATACATAGATACTTCCCTATGGTATACATCAGTTATTTTCAACATTTTTCATCTCACAGCACACTTAACAAGGCACTGAAATTGTCAAGGCACACCATCACTTGTTTTTACCATTGACAAGGCACACCAGACAGTTCAAATCCCCCAATTTTCCTATTAATGAATGTCAATCTCCAAATTCCCGTGGCACACCTGAGAACTCTCCATGGCACACCAGTGTGTCACGGCACACACTGGTTGAAAATTACTGGTATACATAGTCCTCACAACAACCATGAGAGATGGGTGAGGCTGAGACACAATATTGGCCCAACATCACTCAGGAAGCTTCATGGCTTGATGAAGATTTGAATTTGGACCTTAAATCCAAACTCCCAAGACACAGCACCATTCTGGCTCTGTGGTCTAACAGTACTAAATAATTCAGGGTGCAATCCTAAATATACTTACCGGGGAATACGACTCATTAAACTCAATGGGGTTTACTTCAGAATAGACAAGTACTGTATAGGATTGCACTACCTATCATTGTAATGATCTTCTCTTATTTTTTCAGTTTTCCGGTGAGTGCTGCGCATAATACAATGATGCAAATTACTGCTATTTACTTCTCATCTGCAACTAATGGTATTAAACCCTAGTGATAAACTATCCATTTACATCTTAAGAAGTTAAAAAAAAGTCAGGGGTATCAAAAAGTCTGTGCGTCAAGTTCTCAAATCCTAGCAGTTATTATTGAGAGTTGTAAAAAAGAATACACACCAGTGTATTAGCCTAATGGGTCCCCAACCGTCGCAAATGTGCTTCATAGCACTTTTTGCGATGCCGTTCAGATGCTGCAAGGGACTTGAGCCTGCACAGGGCACATTCGGGATTGTACCCTTAGTCTCAAAAATTGGGGTGGGTGTCAGATTTGATGACGCATTAGATCTGCGTAAATACAGTATTAAGATTATAAGTATAGGTCAGTATTTTGTTTCACAGTTTAAAATAAAAATGTAACATAAACCCATTGTTTTATAAAGTAGTGCAATTAGGCAAAACCCATAACATAACCCCTTTATATTATTATTGTGATATAACTTATTGTTGAATATAATAAAATTAAATTTTGCTCCTGCTTTGCAGTTGTACATTACAATTGCCAGTAAATTTCTTTTATCTCTAGCCTTTTGAAATTGGGCTGTACATTAAATTTGATTGTGCCATTAGAATCAAGTAAATATGGTATAGCACACAATTGTTAGGGGTCTTTCAGCAAGTAATTCTCTGTACTCTAGCTTGAAATTAAAATATGAAGCAAAACGACCACACAACTATTTAGGAGGAAAAGATGAAGTCCGTAAAGCACCTTCCACCTTTTGTGATATAAATAATAATCACAGGAAGTGAGTAGGTGTGAATTTCAAATCTAGCAAGAGGTGTCTCCCAGGCAAAATGGTCAAAATCAAGCTTGCATATTAAACATGAATTGAAATAAAAATTATTTTGCTGGGTGCCTAATAAAAAGTTACAGCTGCTACTTCATAGCCCTTGTAAACTGAAACCACGTTTTTAAGAGTCATATGAAGCCCAGTCCACAGTATAATTGATCCAGTACACATCTGTGTAAAATCAATGGGAACTGGTACTAGCAGTACACTTTGCAGATCAAGCTTTTTAATGAACCATGTCAACGCACTAAATTTGAGCACATGTTCCCATTTAACTTCCATTGCCAAACTGCACTCCTTCATCCACTTAAGTACGCCTCTCATTGTTCTATTAACAACTCAGCAATAAGCATTTCGTGTAAGCTATTAAAAATCCAACACACACAAGTTGAGAGAAAGCTAAGGGACTGTTTTAATGCGAACATAAAAACAACAGCGAAACAGATTAACATGAACACATGAAGATACTGTCAAACTTGATTGCCATATGACAGCTTGCTGTGTATTCAGGCACAGACCATGAGGATTTGCTGCCTCAATTGATGCAATAAATTACCATCTTCCTAATAATTCCCGTCACTGCTGCACCAACAACCACTGCTGCCGCCACCTTCTCTTGTCTGCCCAACCAGGAGAGTTAGAGAGCCAAGATGGTGTAGTGGTTAGGAAGTTGGACTAGAAGATCAGGGTTCAAATCCCCTCTCAGCCATGAAGCTTCCTAAGTAACCTTGGGCCAGTCACTTGATCTCAGTTTCACCTACCTCCCAGGATTGTTGTGAAGAGAAAGGATAAAAGCTTTGCAAGTTGCCTTGGGAATTTGCACTAGTATTGGAAAGATGGGGTATAAATCCAATAAATGGATAAATAAAACAAGTTAAGTGAGAAGCCCTCTGGGGAAGGAGAGAAGAGAGAAGCAAAGCAGTCTAGGAATCCTTCACCTCTTCCTCCCCCATGTGTCCATCCACTGTCTCTTCTTGCTGCTTTGACCCAGTTGAGAGCAAACAACAAGCTGAGTACCAAGAACAACCAGCTTGCTCCAGCTAGCTTGTTTGAACATGGCCAGGAAGTGGGAGATGTACTGCAGACATACTGTGAAGAAAAAGGAGACAGTAGTGGGAGAAGTCCACCTATTTCTCCCCCACCTAGATTTCTTGCTGAAGGAGGTGGAAATCTCTCAACAGTGCAGTTCTAACCCTTGGTTAAGCCAGCAGTCCTTACTGACATTGGGGGTATTGCAGAAATACAGTAAGGCACTTCTGCACTACTCCTGGGAGTGGGGGGTGGTGGTTTAGGCCAGTGCACAGACACGCATCAGGCCTCCCCACGCCACAGCAAGAATGGGGATATGTTGTGCTGGGGATATGTTGTGAATGGGGATGAGTTGTGCTGGCATAAATTGGCTAAGATTGCACCCAAAGATAGCTAGTATCTAAAATATTGATATAGTGAGCATAATGGAATCATGGGGAAATCAGTGGGGTACCACAAGCTATGAACTCTATAGTAGGGAGATAGAGGTGCATGTTGGTGGTATGGTGGCCTTCTATGTTAAAGAAGGGATGGAATCCAGCAAAGAAGAGATTGAAGGCTCTTTTTATGCTCTTACTCTGACCTTTTTCATACAATGTGTAGGCTAGATAATGTACAAATGCCTTTGACAGGAATGCTAACCACTAACTTCAATCAGGCAATTTACACATTGCTTTAAAGAAGACTTTCACAAAATGCAAAAGCTGATATTGCACCATCCATATAAAGCACCATCCACTATCCTTAGGAGACATAAAGTGAGTGGGGAAAAACACATGTACAGTACCTTGAATTTTAAGCTGTAAATCTGCTCCGTGCCTCTGTATGACATGAAGAAATGGATCAGGCATACCCTGCGTAGGATGGTGAATTGAATACTACTACAGTATGTGGGAAGTAAAATGTTTTGTTGCCAGGAAATATATGACACTGGAAATTTCCATTACTTTAGGTAACTTGTGCCTGAAACTGGATAATACTTTTCTTTCTAACACATCCAGGCAACCTTCAACCATCACCATACAATATAAAAACCAAATCAGTCAAAGCAATATGTGAACGAGTTATCCTCACACCATTACTTCTTGGGCTTATAAATGGAAATAGAGGATTTACAGCTTCTCCATTTATTTTCCACAACTTTATATTCAAGATCTATGTGTTTTCTAAACCAAATGTGGTAGGAAAGAGCACATTTTCTCTACTTCAAAGATCCAAAGAGATAATGAAAAAATCAGATTCCCTTTGCAAAGAAAAGTGAGTCTCAACAGGTACTGAAAGGCAGATGGAGAAAATCTGAAATCAAGCCTATGGGTGAGTCTCAGCACAATCTTAAACTCTGACTAGGCTGGCAGAAATCCTATGCTGGCCAGAGAGTGTCTCTTAACACTCCTACGTGGAGAATAAATTACAGGATGGCCAAAACGTGTGGATTTGGGAGCTTTATAGAGACTTTGTGATCACCATTCACTAGATCCTGAATCCTACTTCTGATCTCTTTAACTATGGTTTAAAAAAAATCAGCATTACATGTACATTCTGTGCTTTGGAAAAACCGTACAAGCTGCAGAGCAAGAATGGAATGTTTCATTTCCTACCTGAAACAGACTCCTAACAATTCTGAAGCCAAACTGTACACCTGTCAGAAAGATCATTTGCACTGTAAATGGTCCAGGAATGAAGATGTTAGTCCCGATCTATCAGCACAAGAAAATCAAAGCTCACCATTCAAGTTCTGATAAGCTGACTATAGATGCAGAAGATCAAAGCAGAAGATCATTGGAGCAACCACGTGCTTCACTGAGCATCAGTAGTACAGGATAGGTGATTAAAGCAGACCAACAGAAGAAGAAGCAGCCTGGAAGGCAGTGCCAGAGAAAAATAATCTACAACCAAATCGCATAGGAGGGATCACTTGGACAGCAACAGATGTACAGGGAGACAGAAGGGAAAGCAGCATTTATAATTGACTACTAGGCTGCAGTCACTTATGAGATATACAGCGGTGCCTCACATAAAGAGCTTAATTTGTTCCGGAGGCATGCTCTTTAAGTGAAACGCTCTTTAAGTGAAGCAGATTTTCCCATAGGAAACAATGGAAACTCAGACAATTGGTTCCACAACCCCCCAAAAATATTCATATAAAAATATTAACTGGATGTAAAAATGATGACAAAACACTGGAATTGAATTCAAAACATGCATTCAGTGTGCATGATCCTATGAAGTCTACTTAGGCTGCAATCCTAAAGACACTTTCTTGGACCCATTTAACACAATGGGGCTTCTGAGTAGACATTGTTAGGAGACGGCAATCAAAGACACTTTCTTGGGAGGCTTGTATGGGCCTCCCAAGGTGGTTCAATGTGATCAGTGGGGGAATTTGGGGGCAGCTAGGGGCAGCTGCCTGTGGCACCTCCAGGCAACTGTCCCCAATTTGAGGGCAGTTAGAGGCAGCAGTGCTGGCCGGTAGCCCTTTTAAAGAGCCTCCATGTGAGCATCAGGGCTGCATAGCATGCATGCCCATAGCATTCTTGCTTGTTAAGTGAAGCAGAACTTGTTATGTGAAGCAAGATTCCTTGGAAATTTTGCTTGTTATGTGAAGTGCTTGTTAAGCGAGGTACCACTGTACATATATCAGGAATAAAAAGCACAGAGCATAACAAGGAAAATAGACAGAAGTCATTAAAATCATCAAGAGTCCAGGACAACACAGTCATGAGGTAGGGAAACAAAACAATGGAGAAACTAAGGGCACAATCCTAGCCATGTCTACTCAAAAGTAAGCCCCATTGTGTTCACTCCAAGGAAAGTGCTCTAAGGATTGTAGCCTTAGTGGTACTTGGAAGGAGCAATTTAATCTAAGTGTTTATTTTTGCTCTAGATTTCCCTTTGAAGTCAAGTATGTGAAGCTAGGCAGAAAAAGTTTTGAGGAAGAGAGGATAAATAACAGGAAAACTGTAGTAAAAATGTAAGCTGATAAAAGACAAGAGGTGTTTCTGAAAAACAAAGCAATGAAGCATCAAAGCAAAACTAGACTTCAAAAATCATTGCATGTACTTTGGCATCCATCAGTCTTGAAAGAGTATGGGATCGTGCTCAATGCTGCATGCGAAGCACAAAGGCCTGGGTAGACTGATATGGAGGATAGGCTATTACCCAAGCAGCAAATCCCCCCTCTCCATGCCACTGAAATAGTCAAATGGAACAGCAGAGCTGATACAGTTGGTTCCAGCTGCGTCACAGAGCTGGGCTAAGGACAGGAGCAGCCATTCAAAGAATGATGTCTACGTTTAGAATGATGTACCACTAAAGGACCAGACAAATTCATGGAAGATAAGACTAGCAATGGCTGTTAACCACAGTGGATAGTTAAGTATACAGAGGCAGTATAGCTCTAAGCAACAAGATTGTGATAAACACCTGCAAATCTCCTGTCACACTGAAACTTCAGTTAGATAATCTTTAGGGTCTGATATAATGAAGTGATTCTTCTGATAATGAAAATTTCACCCAAAACCAAATTCCAGAGAAAGCATGTAGGGAGTGTTTACAGAACTTCCAGAGCTCAATATTTCACCCCACACATGGCTTTGCTTGCTGGACTATTACACTTTCACATTATATTATCATTATGTCCTGACCTGTGATTTTTAAATGTAAAATTTCTATCTTCTAAGTTAAGCACTTATTCTAAGCACTAGCTTTATTTGGCCCACAGGCAGCCAAAGGTTCTCTGAACTGACTCTCAGTACTGTGAGATGTACAAATGTACATTTTTAGAAAGATTTTTTTCAGGTTAGTTCTCTGAAATCTCATGACCAGAGATATTAAAGTTCAAGCCTGGAGACCAAAGTAATACAAAGCATGAGCATTAGCACTGAACTTCAGCCTCAAAGCTACTCTCTCAAGCAAAAGTATTACTCTCGGGGAAATGGTCCATCATAGACAAGGATGCATTTCTTCACATTCCTGTTTCTCTCTCACTGAACCACTTTCCCTTTACTACCTCACTGCTGTTAAGTAATTCCTATCATCTTTGTGTCCTTGTTACACTTCCACAAAGGCCGCCAGTCCACTGCAGGAAAGGACGGCATCGAGCAAGATCATTTTCAAGCTGTCCCCCCATCAATTTCATGGGGTTCGGGCAAAGCTGGGAGAAGCAAGTTGCTCAGCAACCTTTTAGCAGCCCATACAGAATAGAAAGAACATGTTGTACGTCTCTTGTGATGCATCTGCCTCACATGCTGAATTAAGTGTCATGAAACGGATGCGACAATGGTAAAGTCCCACCGGGGACAGAAGCATATTTGACTATTAGCAGGAAATCTACCCCATTCATCCTCTCTGTAGTTTTTCAAAGACACAACCAGCAGCAGCTGCATTCCTGCCAAGTTTGGCACTAATACACAAACTTGTCACAGAGTTCGCTTTGCTTGCAAGCCTCACCTCCTTCCTAGGCAACTAGCAAAAAGACTCAGAACAAGAGGTCAATTACACGCTACTTCTCCCCCCCCCCCCCCCCCGGACAGAGTTATACCGTACATCTAAAAGCCAGCTCTGATAATCCTTGTCTCAAGGTAGCATTCATACAGAAATTCCTTGTTTTCACATTCTTCAACCAGCCAATCTCCTCCCCCTGCTTCTAAAATTCCTGTCCATTTAACATTTATAGGCCAGCTGACCAGATCGTGTGAGGATCCTGTAGATCTGCTGAACACCTGCTCAACCACCCAAAACTTCTACAGGTCTGCATCGCATGCACACAATCAGAATCTCTATCAGTATCACTAGAAAAGATACTTTTTCTTTTCAACAGGACATCCCCAACAGCCTGCTGTACAGTCTACACTGCTCACAGTGATGGTACCAGTAATGCTACTATAAGCAAATGCAAAGTGTTGATTATTTTATCCAACCCATAACTAGATGTTAACAGCTGACCTTTAACAAAGATTGCACTGTAAGCTCTTGAGGGCACAATCCTAACCAATTTAGGCCAGTGCAATTCACCTATCTCCCCATTCCCACTGTGGCATGGGGTGGCCGGTGCATGCAGACCAGTGCACTGGCCTAAACTACCACACAACACACACACCCAGGAGTGGTGCAGAAGTGTATTAAGGCTCTTTTGTAACAAACCTAGGCTTAGTTCCTGGATTTGTGCCAGCATAACTGTCCATCTGACAGATAGGAAATGCTGTCCAACAGAGGAAGCTGAGAAGGTGATTCTGTTCAAGACTATGGCATTGGAGTTGGGGCATTCATCAACTCCAGGAGAGAGATGGGACCAATTGCTCATGACAAAGTCATTGACCCTGGAAGGCTTCCTTCCTTCCTTCACTCTCCACATTGCAAATACAATGGAATCTGGGGTTCCTAGAACCCCAAGGATGCCAAAACCCATTGATAACTTAATCCACAGGATGAGGTGCTCACCTGACGTCCAGATGTGACCAGGTGTCTTCCAGTCTCATCCTGAGGCCCAGAGTAACCATGTGTGTAGCCTCTCTAGACCTCAAAAGGCCCCCAGAATTGTCAAAAATGCAATTCCAGTTTTAAGAAGTGTTTTTTCAACACCTCTAGGAGATGTTCTAAGGATGTTTCAACACCTCTAGGAGATGTTCTAAGGAGATGTTCTAAGATGTTCTAAGGAGATGTTCTAGGAGATGTTCTAAGGATGTTCAGAATGTCTCTGGAATGCAAATAGAAGTCATTTGCGATTAATTCTGGAGGTCAGGTGAGGCCCTGCACTGCAGGTTCAGAACACATGATGAGTCAAATCCATGGGTTCAAACCTGTGGATTAAAAGGGCCCACTAATTTTCAACCAAAAAACTCAAGAGTTATTTACTCACAATGTAAGGGGGAAAATAAATGTAAAGGACTCACAATAAAAAAAACAAGACAAGTCAGAACACCTGCTGAACACCTGCTGGAAAAATTGCTATGCTTGGATAAATACAAGCAATTACTTTTTCCACTTAAGTTACTCTAGCTAGTAGTTTCCCTTCTGATGTATGAAGGTGCACTGAAAGAGAAGTGTATCTCAACAGTTTCAATCTCTTGCAGCAACTTTCTCACATTAACATTGTGGAACACAAAGCTAGGCTCTTTCCATCCACAACAGGACCAGGTTTGTTCTTTAAAGAGGAAGTTTCAGAATAGTTGTTTGTTTTTAATAAAGCAAGGGAGGCAAAACAACACAGAAACCAGTTTAGGTCTGGATTAGCAGTTGCTTCTGAAAGTCACACTTTTCTAGTACTTTAGTGCTTGTAAAATGATTAAGGGAATCTCAGGGATGAAATGCAAGCACAGACATTCTGGCATTTCTAGTGAAGTTATTTGTTACCTACGAGGGCACTTTTTAAAAGAAGCAATCCATAGGGAGTCCCACGTGGCTTCAAGCAACATCAAATCTGTCCCTCCCAAAACATGAAATTAATGCATCAAATGTACCCCACCTAAAAATGGCAGTTATCCAGTTTTCTGAGGCAGTTATTCATTGTTACCTAGAGCAATGAACAATTATAAACAGACAATAGCTATTTGTGTTTCTTGCCTTTGAGGAGTGTAAATGCCAGCTTCCCATGGTGGATTCTGTCTACATCAAAGCAGAAGTAAGCTTAATAAAACAGCAGTGAAGGATTTAGGGCAAAATGGAGGGTGAAGCTGGATTACCAGTGGAATAACTTATAGCTGTTAAAAACCTGTCAGCAGATTAGTTGTGGGAAGGACTCATCCTTGCCACTTAAATATCTAATTGACTCAAGCGTTTAAGACACTGTGCCTGTTAACCAGCAGGCCAGGGTTCGACACCCGGGTCGGCCCCACAAGACAGGGTGAGCTCCTGTCCTTAGCTCAGCTCTGCGACACCAGCTGGATCCAATCGTATTGGCTCTGCCTTTCCATTGGACTAATTCAGTGGCGTGGAGAGGGGGGATTTGCTGCTTGGGTAACAGCCTATCCTCCATATCAATCCAACCCAGGCTTTCGTGCTTTGCATGCAGCGTATGCAGCGCCGAGCACAATACCATAGTCTTTCAAGACTGACAGAGGCCTGCTGCTTATGTAGATAATGGCTATCTGACTCTTCAAGGCTGTCTAATGTGACGGTGACACTACATGAGCATAACAACCAAGGCTGTAGAGTTGGGACACAGACAAAGGCACAGACAGACACAAACAATTTTCCCCCCAAAATTGTTTCTGACTCAGATGGGGGAGAGGGCCACTCTTAACCCTTCTTCTTCTCCTCCGTTTGAAATGGCTAAGAACAAAGTTCATTGATGAGAGTAGGAACCGTGTGTAGGTAAGTGAGTTGTAGGGGTGATCACAAGGGTGAGAGCAGGAAAAAAATTGAGTTCTAGCAAGCAGAGCAATCAGCAGAACCTTTTCTCCTTTGGTGAATCCCATCACCCAGTCAGTTTGCTATAAACAAACACACATGCATCTTCTAAAATATCAGAGACTTCGACTATTGAAGAAATAGAGAGTCCCACATCTGTCAGTAGTGGCTGCCCACCATTCAATGACAGGGTGACCAGATGCCAAACCCAAAATTCCTGAACCCCAAGGCCAAAATTCCTAATTCCAGGCCAAAATTCCTACCCGCTGAAAAAAATTGCCAAAAAACATATTTTTCTTGTTTTTGTTTTTCTATGTTTGACCATAACTTTTGATAGGAAGGAGATATCTCAAAACTGAATTTTGCATTGGATTCTGCTCTTCAATACGAATCCAACGACATATGGCATGATGGGGTCCTGTGTACTATCGCGAAGTTTCAAAATGAAACCAAAATGTAGGACAATGATGCCAAAATGTAGGACACCCAGACAGGAGGCTAAAAATCCTGACAAATCCGGGTTTTTCCAGTCATCTGGTCACCCTGTTCAAGGACAGCTTTAATGCAGTTCCTCCAGTGGTCAGGAAATGTCAGCGAGAGCATAAGGAAAAAAAAAACTTGCACCAAGGGATACACCTCATCCAGGTACTACTATGGAAATGTAAGAGATCTCAGGTCTCAGAATAAGATATATTGCCCATTGACCACCAAAGTCTTGCCAGTGACATTGCAGCCAATCTCCAACAAAGTAGCGGTACTTAAAAGCATAGACAATTAGCATCTAGTTTGAATTTACACAATGGAAACAACTCATACAGGTGAAGGTGCAACAGCTACATTTAGAGAAAACTTTGCAGGACCCCAAAAGCCCTGATTCCCTTAGGCATGCATGCAAACAATATTCTGAATCATTATGGAGATCAAAAGTTTATGTGCAGTTTGCATTTCCCCACAAAGTCCACCTTTCTGGCTCAGTGTAAACTACTCATGCTCAGAGTCAAAATTAAGTTACTCCAGTTCTAACCTAGAGCTAGATTGCACAGCTTAAGTATTGTAGCCTCTAGAAAAGATCCTGATGCAGAGAAAAACTGAAGGCAAAAGGAGAAGGGGACAGCAGAGTATTAGATGGTTAGTCTAATACTAACTAACCATTCATTCATTCATTAGATGGAATGAATGAACATTCATTTGGACAGATTTCTAAAGGTAGGATGCAGGGAACCTGGCATGCTACAGTCCATGGGGTCATAACCAGAAAGTGAAATTTGATAGAAAGAGTTTAAGAAATACCTGCAAAAATATTTCTGGCTTATCTTTTAACTTTAATGCTAATACTTTATTACCACAAACCAGCCCCTCTCAAAAATGTGTGTGAGTTACTAAGCAACTGTTACTAAGAGATCCAGTAATTGAAATTTAAATCCCAAAGTAACAGTAATGAAATGCATCACATTTGATGAAGAAGTGAGAGTAGAGTTATATTTAAAGAAAAACCTGACATCCATGATTGCTATTATAAATTAGGATAAAGACAGGCCCTACCATCCAGAGTAACTACGGGAGCACGTAAGAGACATTATGTGTACCCGTAGTTACTGCACCTCCTAGTGAAAACCTATGGGAAATTCATATTGCAATCCAGAGCAAATTGTTCTTACACCGGAGCAAGGACTCCCCATAGTTACTCTGGATTGCGCCCATATAGTTGTACAGGTTTATGTCAATTTTTGTGTTGAGTACAAGGTAGACCCAGAGGATAATGGAGAGACAACATGAAAAATATATGGCAACAACATCAAATAACATTTGGAGAGGCCATTAGTAGTGCAAGAACCAAAACATTGTAGTTCTCTCAATATCCAGTGCGGTAAAATAGGAAATAAAGAAGACATTATGTTTCATGGGTCAAATTTTATTGTGAACCTACTAACAGCCCAATCCTAACCTATGCTGGACCAAAAGCAGCATGGCCTGCGTTGTATCCAGTGCATGTAAGGCACAGGGTAAGGGGATATTTTGGGGGCCTGGTGTCAGTGTCCTTATCTGTTAATGCACTGATACCACAGCAGAACACTGGCACAGAGTTTATATATTTTCTCAAATATGTTAAATTCAAAACTAACTGCAGTGTGCAAAAGCTTCATGCAAGTTATTGCAAAGATGAATTCCAGCATTTCTTTCTCTCTGGCAGTCTCCCAAACTCTTCCAAAAAAACTAACCCTGGGGGTTGGAACAGAAAAGCATTCAATGATGCACAAAATACTGCTGCTGGAAGAGAAAATTGATAACTCCCTTCGTGTATACATATATCGTTGAGCTTTGTTGGCAATCTCTCTTTGGATCCTGACCAAAATCTTGTGTTCTGCATCAAGTACTTTGAGTACTTCTGAGTGGAAAAAAACTTTTACAGTATATGAAATACAGTATATACACCAGTATTTTTATAATATTCTACCAACTACTTCATTCGTTCTAAAATCTTTTTTTAATTTTATAAGCGTCAGTCTATGGGGAACAAATAACATGTCTCCATTATTTCACCAGTCCTTTCACTTTCTGGTTGGTGCCAATAAAGGCATTTTAAATGTTTGTGCCAGTGAACCAGCATGACCACCTACAGTTTTGTTACATCTTAATTAAAAACCTTCACTAAAAATCACTTCCAGCATGACTTCTTTGTACAGGCTAGATTGAAACAGCATATATTTTTGAGCCTTGAACATTTTTGTTGCAGAATTGCCAATGCAAGATATCTTTGACACAGTCTGACATTTAACAGTTCTACAGATTTGACTTTACAAAAATAAAGAGATCAAATTGCCAATGCCTGCCAGATTATGGAGAAAGCAAGGGAGTCACAGAGAAACACCTACTCCTGCTTCATCGGCTATGATAAAGCCTTTGATTGTGTGGATCACAACAAATTGTGGCAAAAGGTGGGAGTACCAGATCATCTTATTGGTCTCCTGAGAAACCAGTATTTGGGTCAAGAAGCAACAGCTAGAACCAAATATGGAACAACTGGGTGGTTTAAAATTGTGAAAGAAGTACAACAAGGCTGTATATCGTCACCTTGTTTATTTAATTTATATGGAAATTACATTACGCAAAAGGCTGGGCTGGATAAATCTTAAACAGGTATTGAGATGTCTGGGAGAAATATCAAGTATCAAATAAACTTTATTTGTGTAACCATATGGTCATTACAAAACATTTCTGCTGATTAAAATAATATACATAGATAAAATATACATAAACTATTTTAGAAATAGGGCCGATACAAAAAGAATTTGATAAAAACTTGCATAGGAAAACTGCTGTACATCATACAGGAAACTTAGACCTTATAATTTTAGCTTCCAAAGCAAATTTTGCAACTTTAAAGGTAATGTCATTATCAACATCACCCAAAAGCCAACATATGAGATCGATAAATGGTCTATCACTGAAACCGATAATATGGTCAGCCAGGAATTTTGCTCTAGGAGTATCCAATAGTGGACATCGCAGAAGATAGTGTACAATGTCATCAACCTCTCCTGATTTGCACTTACACAATCTGAGGTCATAGGGAGTGTTATTAAATCTGCCTTCCAATAATGCAGACTGCATAGTCTGGAGACGTTAGGCAGAGAAAGCCTTTCTCAAAGTAGGATTGGTTAGGTTAATTAGATAATTTTCAAGAACAAATGTTGTTTTGTAAAATAAAAGCCAATGTGAACAAGGAGAATTAGTAATTGCACCAAGATCCTGCCTCATATAATAGAGGCGTATAATAGAGACGAGAAATATCAATAACCTCAGATATGCAGATGATACCATTCTGATGGCAGAAAGTGAGGAGAAACTAAAGAACCTCTTGATGAGGGTGAAAGAAGAATGTGCAAAGTGTGACTTAAAACTAAACATTTAAAAAACCAAGATCATGGCTTCTGGTCCCATCAATTCTTGGCAAATCGAAGGGGAAGAAAAGGGGAATAAATTGAATTTGTGACACTTTATTTTTCTGGGCTTTAGGATCACTGGAGATTGTGACTCCTTAATTAAATTAAAAGACTCCTAAATCAAATTAAAAGACTCCTTCTTCTGCGGAGGAAAGCTATGATAGGGCTAGATAAATTAATAAATACTGAGACGTCACCTTGCCGACAAAGATCCATCTAGTTAAAGGTATGGTTTTCCTGGTGGTAATGTATGGCTGCAAGAGTTGGACCACAAAGATGGCTGACTGCCAAAGAATAGATACCTTTGAATTTTGGTGCTGGAGAAGACTCTTGAGAGTCCCTTGGACTGCATGAAGATCAAATCAGTCCATCCTCCAGGAAATCAACTCTGACTATTCCCTGGAAGGACAAGCACTGAATCTGAAGCTCAAATATTTTGGCCACAACATGAGAAGGGAGGACTCCTTAGAAAAGAGCCTGATGAAGGGAAAAACTAAAGGCAAAAGGAGAAGGTGACGGTAGAGGATGAGGTGGTTAGATTGTGACATTGAGGCAATGAACATGAATTTGGACAGGCTTTGGAAGCAGGTGGAAGACAGGGGCCTGGCATACTGCAGTCCATGAGGTCACAAAGAGTGGGACACAACTTAATGACTAAACAACAACAACAAAAGTGCTACACATCATATGCCATTTTGTCCCTTGGACTTATATAGGACAACCCCTTTTCAGTCTCAATAAACATAAATAACCTCACTAACATCCTTGCCGCTTGCTTCTCCCTCAGTCAAAGTGAACATAGCATCCTCATTATCTTCCAAATATTCCTATACATAGTGCTATACATAGTGCCACAGCATAGGCTGTGGGTGGCGCAAGTGGCTAAGACGCTGTGCCTGTTAACCAGCAGGCCAGGGTTCGATTCCCGGGTCGGCCCCACAAGACAGGGTGAGCTCCTGTCCTTAGCCCAGCTCTGCAACGCCAGCTGGATCCAATCGTATCGGCTCTGCCTTTCCATTGGACTAATTCAGTGGTATGGAGAGGGGGATCTGCTGCTTGGATAACAGCCTATCCTCCATAACAATCCAACCCAGGCTTTCGTGTTTTGCATGCAGCGTATGCAGCGCTGAGCACGATACCATAGTCTTCCAAGACTGACGGAGGCCTGCTTTTAAGTGCTAGAAATGGCAACATGGGGCTATGCAGATCCACTTTGTTCTTGTTTTTATAGTTACAACTCTAATGTTTTTGCTGCTTTCAAAAAATAGGATAAATTGTATCCTTAAAATTTATTCCAGACAAGTGTTAAGTCTGTGTTTATTTTGCAGAATTGGCATCAACTCGCGCAGCTATGTGGAAAATGTGTGGCTGTTGATAGCTTTGGGACATAAAAGCCCAAGCTCAAATATTCTCTTTATCAAGTGAGGAAAAAACTGGTAGGAATCTTGGCAACTGTGAAAAGAGAACAGGGGGACTCAAAACAATGTACTTCAACTACACCCTTAAAACTATTGACAATGTAAACAATTCTCTCCAACATTCTGAAAAGTTAATATTTTCAAAAAATGATCAGTTCAATAATGCACAATCAACAATCTCAAAGATCAACAGATAACTCTATGGTGGCATTATTTATTTATGTATTTAGAAGTAAAAACAACATTTAGGTTTCCTGTGCAATAGGTTTGCTTCTACATTACTTTTTCACAACTATCACATTTCTTAAGTTTGTCACACTTCTGTACTCATAAAAGAAAACACACCAAGAAAATATGTAAACACATGGTGCAAATCCTATTCATGTCCACTCAGAAATAAGTCCCAGTAGGTTCAATTGGGCTCCCTACCAGCTAAGTATGCATAGTATTGCACCTGCAGGCAACAATCCTAACCAACTTTCCAGATCTGGGGTAAGAACAATGTGACTCCAAGGTAAGATAACAAACATTGCTTTACCTTGAGGTGGCCTCCATGACTGCACCCCAACTGCAGGATGCAGCATATGCTCACTATGCCAGTGCTGGAAAGCTGGTTAAGACTGCACCAGAAGTTGCTTCTCCTTCTGATGTAATATGTTGGCACTCTATGTATCATTTTACAGATCTCTGAATACAGAAAAATTATGATTATATTTGAAAATATGGAATTTTTCTTCCTAGTCTGAAGAAAGAAAATATGCATTCTTTGCTTTAGGGGGGAAAAACAATAAGATCAAAAGTTCTCTTTCTTCTGTTTATTTGCAGGATCAGGTTGTGCCCTCAACCACAGGAACAGAAAAGAATCATTCCAGGCATTCTAGATCTGTCCTTCTAGATCTATTGGCAAAAGAACTGCTATGACATACAACTTTCCTCTCACATGTTAGGCTATTTGCAACTCCATTCCTCCACCTCTTTCCCAAAGGAGAGAAAAACAACACCTGTCTGCAGACAGTGTTGAAATTTCTCATAAGAAATTCATAGATAACTTTTCACTAACATTATGCCACACCACTGCCAAATCTAACAAGGGAATATTAAATTTAGAAGCTTTTTTTAAAAGCCAGAATTATATTAATGGATTCAACGATTAGTCCATCAAAAATAGGGGTGAAGAATTAGCATGTTACAGAAAACTGAATGTTGGACTTGGATCAGGGAGAACCGGGTTTTAACCTAGTAGGCTTAAGTTGACAAACTCTGCAGGATGTCATGAGCATACACCCCTCTCCTGAAGATATTTCTCTCCATAAAGATAGGGCTCTGGGTAGACTGAGGCTGATCTAAAAACTGGCCCAATATATCCTGCATTCTGTTATTAGTTCTGTTTCATATATCACACAAAATAGTCCTTCAGATATGTATTGATACCAAGAGACTGCCTTGTTATCACCAGATGTGGTGCTCTTAGACCGCAATCCTAACATCCAGTTAGGCCAGCCTAAGTCCTGTGCTGACCTGAGGGTGTCACAAAAGTATCCTAAGACACTTCTACCCTACTCCGGGTGGAGGGTTAGGCCAGTGCACAAACATGCAGTTGCCTCCCTACGTCACCACGGGAAGAGGAAGACCAATGAGTTGTAACAGCCTATGTTAGGATCACCACATTAGATTTAGAGTTCCACATTAGAGTTCCTGCTGATTTTAGCCAAAACCAATTCATTGCTCCAGCTTGCCTGACTGATAGAAGTGGAAAATCTGAGGATCAATTAATTTCAAAGCAGCCTATCAGAGCTGGGGCTTCAACTTAAACAGAGCTGGCCATCTAGATTAAGGACCCAATCCTGTCCAACTTTTGTTCACCAAAGCAACCACAATGCATCCCCAAAGTAAGGGAATAAATGTTACCTTAGGTTAGGAGGTCTCCCTGATTTCCCCACCATCACCAAAGTATGCACCCTACCTTATGGCTGCAACAATGCTGGGATAAGAATTGGCTGTAAGATGCAAGAGGATTGCAAGTGCAGAAAAATGTCCAGACAGGACAAGGTTAATTCCTGCTGTCATTTTTCTACTCCAGTCAAGGAGAGAAGGAAGCTGCTGGAAGCTGAATTTCTGTATAGTTGCCTCTAGCAAATAAGGAAGTAGAGTTATAATCTGTTTTTCCCCCTCTTAGGTTTGCAGTGTGGCTCCTAGTACAATATTTGACTGTCTTATTCCCTTATCTCAATTTTATTCACAATAAAACCTTTCTTTATTCTGATTTTTTTAAAAAGAAACCTGTTT
The DNA here is from genome assembly GCA_030015325.1 of Cryptoblepharus egeriae. NCBI lineage: Eukaryota > Metazoa > Chordata > Lepidosauria > Squamata > Scincidae > Cryptoblepharus > Cryptoblepharus egeriae. Next base: position 18,869,649 of record JAREYC010000004.1, on the reverse strand, counting down.
ATTTCTTTAACATTAATAGCAATATGAGCCCCATCAAAGCAACCTTACTCAAATCAATCTACTTCCCAAAAAGGATGTGAGCATCTGTACATGTGTGTGAGAAGAAAGAGGATCAGACAGGATTCACTGGTCTCAAACTCTTCCTCCCTCCTCAGGTCAACAAAAAAGACCAGATACATGTGTGACAAAGTGTACTGTTTGTGTGTGTCAGTGTGATCAGAGGAGAGAGAGAAATGTAAATTCATGGAAGTGAATGTGATCCCTTTCAGCTCAACCTCAGAGTTCACCATGCAGAATTGCTGGAAAGATGAAGTAGATAGGATGTGTTTTCCTGTATAAAAAGCAGGATGAAAAATGTGATACACAAATCCTTAAGTCAGTGACTCAGCAAGTGGGTTGCCTTGGCTGAGTCACCTTCTCTCCATTTTACTCTTCATAAGTTTACATGATATATACAAAATAGATTTTAAAGATGTTTTTTGGTGCATTCAGCTAACAAGAAATAATATTCCCTATGGTTTTAGAGAGGATTAAAACTCATTTTGGGATATCTTATTCCCCAATATGTGAAGTAACGGAACTTTTAATAAAGGCGATTTGGCCTAGATTCTGAAGAACCCACTAGTTCAACATGCACACAAGGACCTGGTACTTGTGTTTTTTTCAAACAGCAGGTCTTCATGCCATCCCTCCTCTCTGCCCCCCACAACCCTGGTACACCTCCTGTCCACCTCTCCCCATTCCCCCATTCACCACTCTACTCCCTGGAATTTCAGGCAACCACCAAGCAGTGGAGCACTGGTGCAGAACCAGTGTGAGTGCAGCGCTGACTGGCACGGAGGATGCAAATATGCTTTACAGCTAATGTTAACATGTTTTACAAACATGCTGCAAATATGATTTACAGCACCAGTGGTAAGAGGTTAAGATTAGAAAATAAAGACACAACTAAATTCACAAAACAGGCAAGACACATGAAAATGCTTGTAAACTACACAACATGAAGTTACTAACCAACTGCTTGTGGGCATTCTTGTTAAACATCAATATTTCTCACATATATTTTATGTGAAAGCACACTCTCATCTCATGAAGGTTGATCATTTTCCACTTAAATATTGTTTTATTTCACATTTATTTGCGGTGTTTGCAGAAGAGAAAGGAGTTGTTCCTGAGTACTTCTTTGAAAGAATAAAAGGTGCTTCTCTAAGTTTGAGGGATGAATTTTCCTGTTGTTACCCTTTCCCTCAGGAACCCCATTCCCCAATAGTGGGATAAAACAGTTAGTGGGAATAGATAGTGGGAGCTTAAGCAGAACAGATCGGGAGCTGAAGCAGCATGGCAGGAATTTCTACAAAAACTGCCTCTCCCCTAGAATAAATTAAAGTGCCTTATCTACGTACTCCCAAGTTTTTATAATAGACTTCTTTCAAGGAATTCAGAATAGTATACGTGGCTTCTTCCTTCATTTTGTCTTCACAGCAATCCAGTGAGGTACGTTAGATTAAGTTGGTGACTTGTCCAAGGTAACCTTTCGTTTGTGGTTGAAATACATAAACCAGAGTCCAGTTCATCAAATGCTCATGAATGCACCTTAGGGCACAATCCAGAGTAACTACGGGAGCACATAAGAGACATTATGTGCACCTGTAGTTACTGCACCATCTAGTGAAAACCTATGGGAAATTCATATTGCAATCCAGAGTAACTTGCTCTTGCTCCGGAGCAAGGACTCCCCGTAGTAACTCTGGATTTCACCCTTAGCGTTTTAGCCTGACGTGCCAAAGACTCCACGAGGTTGTTTTTATTCCAGTTGTTTTAGGGAACTGAATATCCCTTATTTCAAGAAATGTATTGCTGGCTGACCTTCACTGCTGTCCTTTTGTCCACTCCAGGTGCGGAGAGGGGTAACTTAAGAAGGAATGAAGCAAGTTTCACTTCACAGAGTTTACTGTAATACTCTTGAGGGGGGGAAAGGTTGGCCATTTTGAAGAGAGTTCTCCTGGCAGGAAGGTTTGCTGGCTCTGACAGAAGGGCAGATCTGAAATACACACTTCAGTTGCCAGGTTTGATACAAGCTAACAATCCAGTCTTTGTTATATCCATTTTCCCAGACCAGAAACCTTCTTTCATCAGCAGGTATAGTTCAACCACTGAAAAGACCAGCACATACCGAGCTTTTACACACTTCAACTGCTAAATCTATAAAGCACTTTCTCATAAAGATCCCACTTGTGACATCATCGGCTCCATTTACACGCTATTATTTTCTACAAAAGGAGGCAAAATATACCTACAAAGCTTACAAATCTGGAGTGCTGGCCAGGATAGTATTATTTTTGCCATGTTACTTTAAATACCAAATTACTGAATGGTCTAGAAAACTGAACTCCACACACAGAAACTTCGGGTAATTATCAGTTTCACACTCGACACTGTGTAATATGGTTAGGCGGCCATCTCTAACAATCACTGTTCTAGGAGGTTCACTTCTCTGTACAAGAATAAAAGAACACAGAAGTGTATCTACTACTAGCAGTATATCTACTGCTAACATGCAAAGTGTATAGTAAATTGTGGTGCCAGTACAGGATATAAGATGAATCAATTGAAAGCTATAATTTGCAGCACTCTCAGCATTTCTACAGATGACTTTCAGCCTCTTATTTCCTATAAGAATGAGAGACTGTTAATGCACCAAGGCCCACTGGCTCCTGGCTGGTTTGTTGATCTGTCACTCCATATATCTATTTCCATGTAGTTTGAGGCCTAAGGAACTTGGGTCAAGAGTTTCTACCTCAAAGGAAGGCCAACAACCAACACATATACACCACTGTACAGAATCTTGACAGGAGTAAAAAAGAAACCCAGGAAATCATCTTGCAACCAAAATACATCCACAAGAACATCCAAGAGAATTTTTTGCTTAGATGACTGGAAAAATTGGTCTATATCTCAATTATTTAACCTGTTACTGTAGTGATGACCCCAGGTGAAGCTCTTAACACATTATGCTTCACCACTCTAAAAAGAGTAGACAATCATATAATTACTCGACTTTGTAAGGAAATTTAAGATCAGCTTTGAAGAGTTCCATTAGAGTAAAAAACCAGTTCATTACTCTTTCTGAAACACTATTATATCACTGATCAATTTTTAACACTAAAATTATCAGTCACAGCTGTCCATCCCCCATTAGAATCAGGCATCTGGCACATATATGTAGGATATATTTCACTTCCTCTTAGTGCAGCAAGTCCAGTGAAAGGCTCCCTTCCTGAAGCTATTAGTCATGGCGGGGGGAGGTAATGTTCATTAAGAGTAAGGGGAAAGGACTGAATACCTCCTTCTTTACAAGGCAGCCCCTCCCCACATAGTCGCTATTATACTGTAAAACAAACAGATGACATCTTTAATGATGCTTCTTGTATCACATATGGTTTAACCCAAATGTCATATGCTGTCTTTAACAAACTGAGCCACTACAGTGCCATTTTTAAAATTAAATGATCGTGTATCATAGTTACTGACAATTGAACATAGCCCTGCCAGTGATGGGCCCAGCCTGCCCTAACAACCCGTTCTCCAGAAGTGAGCGGGGCCAGGCTGGGTCAGGGGGCGGGGCCGAGGTCAGTGGGTGGGGCCGAAGTTATGTGTTCCATTATACAAATGAGAGATTTTGATACTCATTTAGGCCCTTCCCTTCAGAGCAAGAGGATAGAAAGAGTTGCAGTGTGTCTCAGGAAAGCTCCTCCACCAAGGATCTGTGGTCCTCTCGTCTACAGCAGCTTTCATCTTTCATGAGCTCTCGTCTTTCATGAGCTGTGGTGTCTCCCCTTTCTCAGACTAGTGATGCACTAACACATCGAACAGCATGCTACACAGGAGCAGTAGAGGCAATCGAAAATAACCAGCCAAATATATGGCTGCAAGGTCTGGACAAATATCCAACGTAGGCTAGAGTGTGCCTGTAGTTAAGCAGACCAGGGCCTCCACTTACAATTTTGACAACACCTATCAGTTTTCAACACACAGGCTGCTGCTCAACTGAGTTAGCATCAGTAAGAATGGCCACCTACTTTAACCTTTGTTTCAGCTTTAACTACATACCAAGATATAAACTCTTGTTTTCTTTGTCATGTATTATCTCTGAAATATTCATCCTCTTAGCAAAAGAGAAAGGGAAGGCAAAATATGATAAGGAATGAAAGATCTGGGCAGACATGAAAAATGGGATCTGCAAAAGCTGGAGAAAGGATAGGAAAGACAAAGGGAAAGAGAAATGTTACTTGTGGAGAAAAGAAATGGCACTTTAGCAAATATCTAGTAGCAGTCACTCACAAGCTTTGTTAGAGTGGCTGAGAATACTATGCCAAGTTATGTCACGCTTATGGTATTTAGGGGATCATTGCATTCAGTCAACCACAGCCTTTAAATTGCCCCACCACAGCTCTGTTGTCTAGTCAGATTTGATTAATTGGTTAGTTTAACAAACACCAAACATTTGCACCGTGAACTTGCAGAATGTAGTTTTATAAGTGTAAGTTCCACTAAATAAAAGTCTTGACCTCATCACAAAAAAATGATGTGCAGGCACTGGAACCTCCAGTTTGCCATTAATCTGAATTAAGACACAATCCAGAGCAAATTCCGCCTGCTCTGACCTAGCTGCACTCACCTAACTATTCTGTATCCAGAGCAGAAAGTTATGCTGAATCCAGAGAGTCAGGAAGCCTGGGCTGCCCTAACTGCTCCAGAGCATGCTAAGTAATTGACACAAGGGGAAGACTTGCTCCTGAGGAGACACCCCTCAGATCACACTGAACAAGGAACAGCTGTGGTACCTGCAATGGTGACATGACTCTGCACATCACCTGGTGCGGAAGTCTGTGCGTCCTCCCTGGGATGCGCGCCCCCCCCCACCTGGACTGCGCAGTCACCAAAGTTGGCGCCTGCGCAGTTGTTTCTGAAGCCAACTGGCTTCAGAAAGAGTACTGCGCAGGCACCATCTCTGACACCTGCGCAGTACTTTTCTGAAGCCTTTTGGCTTCGGGGGAGACTGTGCAGGCGTCAGAGTTGGTGCCTGTGCAGTACTCTTTCTGAAGCCATTCGGCTGCCGCTCCGCCTCCTGAGTGAGGCCGAATGGCTGTGCAGAGGCACGGACTTTCTCTGCTCTAAGGAAGTCTCCTCTGAAGCTGTTCGGCATGCTCAGTGTGTTTCTGCGCAGTGCACCTCAGATGGCCGTTCAGGCCAGCTCCTCAGACAAGTGGCAGCTTCTGGCTGCTGCTCCGCTTTGGAGCAGGCCTGAATGGGGGTGCTGACGCCCGGGGCCTGCCAAAGGACAGTCAAACTCCTCCGGCACATCACCCCATACGGAGCGCATCACCCAATGCAGCCCACACCAGCCGCACCAGTCTGGTGACGCCACTGGGTGCCTGCCTTATAAGGAGTCCCTGATGAGATGCCAGTACATTCTACAGTGAATACAAGGGGCTTCTTGGAGTGGCCTGCTGTATCCTGAGGTTTGTGGGCAGCCGTAGTTTGTTCCATATCCTGAGGTTGAGAGGCAGGGGTTGCAGCTAGGCTGGCCAAGAACTCAGATTTTTGGTCAGCACTGCCATTCTTACTCGGGCCTTATCATGGACCCCTATGGGTCTACTCATTACTATACCTGCTCCTGAGGTGGTATAACTCTGAGGGCTGGAAGAGGGCATTTCTGCCTTGGAAACAGGCTCTGGATACAGAGTAACTGCTCTGCCCTAGGCAATGCTAAACATGCCCTCAACTTGCCTCTCCTGAGCTGCTTAGGCTGCCCCAGTTAGGGCAGAGCAGGTCCACCTCTCTTAGGGCACCTCCCTATCTTGCCTTGCTCTGCCCTAAGCCTCTTCCAGAGTAACTGGGCTGGAGCATCTTGCAGTTGCTCCAACCTAGTGTTAGAAAGGGCAACCTAAGGGCTCTTATGTGGACAGATTAGTTGCTCTGGATTGTTCTGTTAGCCCAACTTAGCCCCTTGGACGAAATTATTTAGTGCACACTTGCTTCTACTGTGTTTCTTATGCCGATCCTTTAGTTCTTGAGACTTATGGCCTCTTTGCATAACCACCTTTTCAGAACTAGACGTGTGCATGCCCTTCCAATGGCTTTTGGAATTCTAGCACTATCTATCATTTGGGATGATAAGCAACAATATGCCAAAAGCCAAATTTAGCATATAGAGAGCTGTGCACATGATGGACTCAGACCAAGCTGAGGCTCCTGAAAAATTGCCACAAGCCAACTGGTTGCTTTTTCCTGCTGTGTGAACAGGCCTCAATGGTTGTACAAAGAGACCTTCCCCAGTTCCCTTTCTCCAGCACCTGTGCAAATGTAGAATAAGGTCAGATTCCCAATTAAGACTCTCATTTTCAAAGACACTTTCACAAAAGATACTGAACCATCATGCCAGTCCCCCGATCTTTTACTAGCTCCCAAAGTTTATCCAAATTAAAGCAATTGCTTCAGGGATAGTATCTGTCTCATCTTCTGCTATCACATTCTCATTCTGTCTTCAATTTTTCCCCAATATCAGGCTCTTTTCTAAACAGTCCTCCCTTCTCATGAGATTGTAAAAAATATTTGAGCTTCAATTTCAGTATCTGTCCTCCCAATGAACAGTCAAGCCACTGAACAAGCAATAAAATGCTATGTAAATTGACTCACAAATAAGTCCTATTGTGTTCATGGAGCTTACTTTTAGAAAAGTGTGTTTATGATTGCAATACAAGTTTACAAGTTTCCTGCTTATACATAAAGATGCATCCTACTGCTAAACATGTTCAGATGTTAGTTAAGCATTCCAAGATACCATATTCATCTATTTCTAGGGTAGGAGAGCCAGGACCCAGTGTGTTATCACACACTATGATGAATACAGCAACTGGTGAACAATAAAGCAAATCTTACAATCCCATCTGTTCATAGGAATAGAAATATTGTGCATCCTCTTGGTAAATTCACATTTATGGCCTCACTCAAACACATTCAAAGTCAATGGCCACATTAATGGCCACATAACCACATATGCAGATTCAAAAAAGAAGAAAACAAAATCAAAGATACAAACATGTTATTTGTATCTCTTGCAAAAGAAACCGAAGAGCAAAAAGTTTCAACGTGATCAGTGAAAATGACTCTGTTTCTAATTAAAGTTAGTTAAAAAAATAGTAAAAGGAAATATTCAAACCAGTTCAAAGCACACAGTATCATGTAAACTGACTTGCAACACTAGCATTGAGATTTAAGTGGCATGTGTTCAGGGTGACCTGATGCCTGAACCTCAAAAGGAGGACAAGGTCTTGGATTCCTCTCAGCCTGGCCTTTCTGGCAGACAATGGCACGTTTGCCTACTCATGAGTAAAGCCACAATATTGGGCACTTTCACTTTCCCATAGAACTCAATGTATATTTTATTTTTAGTTTTTTCGCCATAAATTTTGATAAGAAGGAGATATTTCAAAACCAATTTTTGCATTGGATTCTGTTCTTCAATACGAATCCAATGACATATATTACATGAGGAGGCACTGCACAGCATTGCAAAGTTCCAAAATGAAGCCAAAATGGAGGACAATGAAGCCCTTTTAGAGGACACCCGGACAGAAGGCTAAAAAAACAAGACAAATCCAGAAAAATCCGGTCGTATGGTCACCCTGCATGTGTTGTAAACTGCCTGACTGAACCAGTGGTCTTCAACGTAGCAGTTAGTTTATAGAGTAATGCTAGGATGTGGACCACATTTTCACATCTATATATAGTACTAGATTTTATTCCATGATTAGGCTTTCACTGAAGAGTGGTTCAAAGTTGCCAAAATGCATTTAACTTCAATTCCCAGTGACCTTAATGACTCAGCAGAAGCCCTACTTCCTAACATTAAAATCACTGGCCTATTTCAAAACAAATTATTACTGTAAAAAGGAACTTGATCTTGTCTGACCTCCATATGAAAAACAGGTAAATGATTCATAAGCAGAAAAGACAAGTTACATTTGCAAATTAGCTACAATTTATAATTCGCAAATTGGCACTAATTCTCCATATAGGAGATCTAATTCTCCATATAGGAGATCTTTTGGAATCCAACCATCAGCTATTCTCACGACATGCCCAAGCCAGTGTAGACGTCGCTGCTTCAGAAGTGTGTACATGCTAGAAATTCCAGCATGTTCCAAGACTGCATCGTTTGAGACGTTGTCATGCCAGGTGATGCCAAGAATACTTCTGAGAGAGTGCATATAGATGGTGTTCAGCTTTCTCTCCTACCGTGCATAAAGGGTCCAAGACTCACTGCAGTACAAGAGTGTGCTCAGGACACAAGCTCTGTAGACCTAATTTATCTTGTTACCAAAAACGCAAAGGTTACTGTACATTATAGTGTTGGTTGTTAAGCAATTGCTCAATGTGATCAACTGCTTGCAGGCTCCAAACAAAACCCCACTGAATTCATTGCTATGTATTCCTGTTTGCTGTTTACAGTATACAATACTGCGGCCCAGGGCCAAATGACAAGTACAGGCACACATGTGTTCCTAAGCTTTGAATCCAACTTCAAGTATCTATTTTTCTTTCAAAGCAGCCATGCAATATGATGATCCTCCTCAGAGCCAGAAACAAAGAAGGTTTATTGTATCACTGTTCTGTTGTGATCCCCAGAACTACCCACTGATGTGATGATTTGCTCTTAAAATACCAATTTACTCAAATCATCTCTTTGGGCAGCAAAGAGCCACTCCAGGTGCCAATTCCAAAAAATCCAGTAGTCTCATAAACTCCGAATTTAAAAAAACAGAATAGTTTTTTTTCCAAATTCTGTGGGCAAAGAGTTTGAATGATGTGACCTGGAAAAATTACACCTAAAGAGTAGACTCTGGCCTACGATAGCTCATGCAAAAAAAAAAAAAGACTTGTCAGTCTTGTAAATGTCACAGGCCTTCTGCTTCATTTAGGTAATTCTTTATCCACTGTTATAATATCTATTTTTAGCAGAGGAACTAAAATATGAAAATTACTGGTCAAATTCCGTACAGTCCCCATATTTGAGGTTTTGTAGCAGAAAATATGTGTACTGTAATGTTTTCAAGCTTTAATTAAAAAATTACGTATTTGCAGGAAGGAACATGATCAGACAAGAAGTTAAAAATGTCAGAAGTTATTAAATAATCACAGATTAAGGCTGCAATCCTAGGGAGGAAACTCCACAGCACTCAGAGGAATGTACGTACTTTAAAGTAAATGTTTGCTTAGTACTATATATAGTAAGATTGTATTGTACCAAAATGAATTTTTTAAAAATATTTATGTGTATTCTTTAAACTGAACTCTGAGGCTGCAATCCAAACCTTAGTTAGGTTGGCACAAGTTCCATGTTTGCCTGGGAGTGTCGCAAAAGTGCTGTAGAGCACTTTTGCACTACCTCTAAAAGAGTTGGACCAGTGCGCAGACATGCCCCAGCCTCCCCACACCACCACAGCAACAGGGAGATGGATGAGTTGTTCTGGCCTAAACTGGTTAGGACTACACCCAGAGTTAATACATAAATTTTGGACCCAGTCCTATCCAACTTTTCAGCACTGGTGCAGCCATAATGCTGCCCCAAGGAAAGAGAACAAACATTCCCTTACTTCGGGGAGACTTGTGTGACTGCCCTGATACCTCAGGCTGCAGAACTTGCCTTACTGGCACAGCTGTATGAATGTTGGAATTTTGGATAGGACTGGTCCTTTATACCGATGAAACTGGTGTCCATTTTGAAAATGCACTATCATAATAATATGATAGTCCATAGGAAGTCCATCTAGGAAGTCCATAATTTGGACTTCCTAGATGGCTGCTAGAAAATACTGTACTGATTGGCCAAACCTAGCCATACCACTATATATAAGGTTGAGTTGTTACTAATACAATTTAATTATTGTTGTTGTACAGTTGCACCCATAATACAATCACCTTCCAATCCAAGAGAAAGCATGGCATATACAATTCAAAGGAAGCTACACAATTGTAGCTTCATCTTGTGAAGGTCCACACCACACAAGCATAGCTGCTTGCTCCACCCACCATGCCACATCTATCTGACCTGTAGAGCTGATCTGGAGCAGGCAACACCCGGTGCAGCATTCTAGACTGATCTAGATCTAGTTTTGTTTATGTAGTTTTAACAGTATATATACATGCTACAAACAACCCAGGACAATCAAGGCTCACAACACATGCTCAATCATTGAAAAATATCTCCTTTCACAAAACAGGATACATAAAAAGTATATGCAGTACATCTCCTAAGGTCATCATAACACATGAAGCAACTCATATGCCTGAGCATAGACACATACAACGCCATGATAGTTTGAAGTAATTCAATTAATCTATCCAAAAGTCTACCTAGGGCACAATCCAGAGTAACTACGGGGAGTCCTTGCTCTGGGGTAAGACCAATTTACTCTGGATTGCAATACGAATTTCCCATAGGTTTTCACTAGGTGGTGCCGTAACTACAGGTACACATAATGTCTCGTATGTGCTCCCATAATAACACTGGATTGTAGGGCTAGATGAACATTATCAGCATTCAACCCTCTGAAATACAGTCGTTTTCTACAAAATTTGACATTTTCAATACTTACGCGTTGCAGTAGGGTTTCTTCTCATACCCTTTATAGTTGTTCATATTGAGAGCCATTTTGCAGACCTCACAATGGAAACATCCTTTGTGCCAGTACTGAAAAAGAAGTCATACCATTACACATTGTATGAACACCAACACTTGCAAATTAAATTTATGCAAGGGAGGTCATCATTAAAAACCACAATCTTTAAAGAGAACTGTGCAAATCTAGTTATGCCAATTCATGCTTCTCAACATACACATACCATAAGTTCTACTGAGACTATTTTCCAGAAAGTGACATGTATACCCTAGTGCAGCATCCATCTGTTCTGCTTTTATGAAGTTATAAACCACCTCAAGCATTTGGAGGGAGGAGGAGGAAGTCAATAAAACAGATTGATCTGCTCTTATATGCTTAGATGGTGATCCCTCTTCTAGGTTCATTTTCCTGCACTTGGGTATGTGGGGAAATGCCTTGCAGAGGTGGGATCTAATCATTAAAAAGGGCAAGCTGAATTAAGGGCATTAATTTCATAGGGGGACCATGCCTGCTGAATTTCACCCATATGTGTTACCTTCTGCTTACAGAATGTCCTTTTATACGACATTCCTCCTAGCCTCACTTCATGATTCTTAAGAGTTGGGACAGACCAAAGAATATTCTTCCTTACCCAGCATATTATTGGTCTGTGAAACTCCTTGCCACAAGATGTAGTGATGGCATCTAACTCAGATACCTTTAAGAGGCAATTGGACAAATTTATGGAGGAAAAGTCCACCATAGGTTACAAGCCATGATGAGTATGTGAAACCTCCTTATTTGAAGACACTGATACTCAAAGTGGGGGTCACAACTTGTGTTGGGGAATCGAGAGGATGGCATCCACCATCTTGGAATCTGGCACTGGGTTTTCCAGAGAGTAAGTCTCACTGAACACAGTGGTACTTGTGTTCAATGACTTCTGTTCCAAGTAAACATAGAGGAACTCTGGCATCACAGTGATGTCACATCCTAGTAAATTTGACAGGGGACCCAGACAGTTTGAAAGGGAGTGAAATGCCCAAGCAACACTGTTTTAAGAAACTCAGAATGTGAGATGCAGGCAATGGCACAAGGATGCAAGTTTCCTGTTGACGTGTGTGCTTCCTGAAGCACTGGTGGGCCAGTGGACTAGATGGGCCTTTGACCTGATACAATGGGGCTCTTCTAAGGTGCTAGTTTCAGAGTCCTTTCATGTAACACCCTGTGAAGCCTTGACTGTGAAGCCTTGACATGTAACACCCTTAATTCACCTTGACTGTTTTAAGATTTTGATGCACACTGCAGTTTTACCAGACCATATGCACCCAAAAGAATTCAGGCAATCATCCCATCAGCCTTTCAGGAGGTGGCTGGCATCCTCCCTTCATCAGTCTGTCCAATCTGTCACATACCCTTATGTGCTCAATGCTCTGGTGAGCCTGAGTTTCACACACACCCAAAAGGGGGGAAGGTTTCTTTTAACATTTCAAATGTTAACAGGAAATCAAGTCAAAATTCTTTCTGCAAGACTCAGCCCCAAACCTGCATAGCTGCCCAGAAACTACCTACACCCCTTGCTAATCCTTTTCTGGATCCACAATGCAGCAAAACTGGTCCATCAGACAATCGGGCTTTGTGATTGTCCCCAATAGAGCAAGGGAAAGAGATCAATTCAATGGGAAGGAAGGGCAAGGAGGGGTGTCCATGTGCCTCTTCCCCTCTCCAGACACACACACACCCCACCATCTCACCTGTCAATCACACCGGTGGCGTAGCTAGAGGGGGGTGCAGAGTCAGTTTTGGAAGGAGGTGTGCAATTGGAGCCATTCCATGCATGCAGCCATCCCCTTGCATGCCTCCCTCCAAAACGGACTCTGTGCCCCACTCTAGCTACGCCACTGAATCACACCAGCAGTTTCCAGGCGTTGCGTAAGAAGCTGTCGGGAAGCATCATCTCCTGCACTGCAGAGCTGGAGAAAAAGCAGCCTCTGGGACGCCCAAGGGGAGTCTCACCTTTGGGGGAGCAAGGAATGGACTCTCTTCTGGGGAGGAGGACAGAGCCCAAGCCTCTAAGGGTCTACTCAGAAGTAAGTCCCATTGTAGTCAAAAGAACTTACTCCCAAGGTAGTGTGGGTTAGGATGGTAGCCTTATGCACCCAGCCAATGGTAGCTAATGCCCAAGCCTTTCTCTACTCAGAAGTAAGTCCCATTGTAATCAATAGGGTATACTTCTAAGATAGTGTGATTAGGATGGTAGCCTTATTCACCCAGCCCAAGCAAGAGCCCCTGCCTACTCAGAAGTAACTCCCATTACAGTCAATGGAGCTTACTCCCAGGAAAGTATGGGAGAAAGTGTGGGAGCTCTGTGGATCGTGACACCCATATCCCACCCCATGCAAGGTGAAGGAGCAGGGAGGTGGGGGTCCAGTTCATAATTGTCCTCCTCCCACCTCCCAGAAGGTCTGCGCCAGTCATGAGCTGGGGCTGGGAAAAGGAGGGGGAGGCTTGGGCTGGACTGGAGGCAGGAGGTGCAGCTGTGACAGGGGCCCCATCCAGGCCACCCCACCTGCTCCTCTGGGGCGCCCACATCTCCGGGGAGCATCCTGTGCGGTGGCATTGCGCAGCTGGCCCCTGAGAGGTTCACAGCGCCCCCCTCCCAGTTTCACCCCAGTCCTCCCACACGCCACCCACTACCACCCCCACCTCCCAAGGGCTCTCTATGGAGTGATTTGGGGGGACCCACACACCCCTAACCCACCCTCCTATCACTCCCAAGTACCTAAGGGTGCTCTGGGATTCTCTTTATGGCACCCACAGGCCACCTACCACCCCCCACCAACCCTCCTATCACCCACAAGCACCCAAAGGTGCGCTCTGGAGTACTCTTTGGAGGACCCACCCTCCACCCACCACCCTCCGAGGGGTGCTCTCTGCAGACCTCCCAAGCCACTCACCTCTAGGGTGGTCTTTAGGGACCCCCCCACCACCCCGACCCTTAGGGGTCTTCTCTGGGGTGGGGAGGACACAGGCCACCCACCCCCTCCCAGGGGTGCTCTCTGAAGACCCCCCAGCCACCCGCCCAGCCAGCTCTGAGGTGCTCCTGGGGACCCCCACCGCACCCACCTTATCCAGGCAGTTGACTTTCTCGGTGGGATAGACGACTTTGGCGCAGCGGGCGCAGGGGGGGTTCATGGCGGGGGGCCGGGAGGGCTGCGCGGGGGCCCCGCTGCAGGCGCCCTCCGAAGGTCAGCGGCCCGGGGAGCGCCCGGGCGGCATCTGCGGGAAGAGGATGCGCTGCGCTCCGGAGCCTGCGATGGTTGCCTCCCTCCCTCTCTCCCCGGCAGAGCCAGCCCAGCCCCGCGCTGGAGGAGAGGGGAGGGCGGGCTGCTGGAGAGGAGGGAAGGGAAGGGAGGGGAGGGGAGAGGAGAGGAGGGGGCCACCACCCTACCCCAAGCCCACCCCGGGGTGCACCCCCAGGGCCAGGGTGACACATGTCTAGGATTTTAGCCTGGGGGAAAAAAAATCTTCATTGTCTTCTTTTTTCCTGGTGAGCAGGCGGCATGGAGCCTTCCTGTAATTCATAAATTATGTGTAATAGTACATATTGCACATAAATACTTAGAGGACTGCTTTCACTCCAGGCGTCAGCCGAAACCTGGGCATGTCTACCCAGAAGTAAACCCCATTAGAGTCAGTGGGCCTTACTCCCAAGTCAGTGTGGACAAGACTGCAGCCTCAGAGCTCAATCCTCCCATCCTTTCCTGGGAGTAAGTCCCATTGACTATAATGGGGCATAGTTACGCATAGGATTGCACTTGGTGCAATCTTGTACCTACAGGTTCATTCAAAAGCTACAGTGTTTGGTGTGGTGTCCTCCCAAATGAACAGAGGATGGAGCTTTAGGGCCCAGTTGTATCCAACTTTCATTCAGGATGCCTTCCTAACTGCCTCCCCCAGTGGCGTAGCTTATGTTCCTGTAGACCACTGCCAAAGATCAAAATGGGAGTGATGTCACAACCAGAAATGATGTCATCCCTGGGTATTTTAAAAAAGAAAATTGGGGGAAATCTTGCCATCACCTTCTCAGCAGTTCACTACCCATTTGCACTACTAGTGGCAGACCAAAAACACCTATCTGCTATCTGAAGTTGAATAAGATTTTGTTGCTTCCTCCTCCACCCCAGAAACAACAAATCAAATTTAATTAAGTAAAAAAAATGAAAATTGCATCCCTTCTTGGATAGTGAAACTGTTCTGGGGCAAAGCGGAATTGCCATTCTTTTCCTTCTTAATATAAGAGGAGCACAGCTTAGAAGTGCCGGAATTCCCAGTTAGTTTGGGTATCTGTATATGTTATATGTACTGAGAGCTGATAACACCTTTTTTGTTCCATACAGCATCAGCATTACATTTCATTGGCCTGCAGAGTAATCAGTATTATGGGAAAGTTGAGTTAAGAAAGTCCACTCTTGTTCCATAGGCTTTTGTATTTTCTTTTCTGGTTAATTGGCCATAACATATGATAGAATATAGATATTCCAATGCAGTTTGTTTCGTTGCATTCTGCATTAAATTACCTTTCCAATTATATATAACACTAGCGAAAATGTACTTACATTGCAGGAGTAAAATTCCCCCATATGCCATCCCCCCACTGTGCATCGCCCCCCCATGCATATCGTTTCCCCTTTCACACCATCCCCCCATGCACAATACCCCATACAACATCCCCCATGAGCACCATATGCACCACCCCCTATTCACATCATCCCCCATGCACATGATCCCCACGCACAACACCCCAATGTGCAATACCCCTGTACAACATTCCCCTTGCACACTGTCCCCATGCAGATCATCCCCCATGCACAACAACCATGTACAGTATCTTCCCATGCACACCATTTCCCCATGCGCATTATTTCCCCCTGCGCATCATCCCCCCATGCACACCATCACCCCCTGTGCACCCTTTCTCCCAGTGCATCAGCTGGATGTTGATCTGTCAGTCTTTATATATATAAACGAGAAAAGTCACTCACTGACTCACTGACTGACTCACACTGACTGACTCACTGACTCATCACCGCCCTGCCAAAACCACTGGGCCTAGAAGTGTGAAATTTGGGGTGGGTGTTCCTTCCGTGAGGGAGGGGTGCACTAAGAACCGGTTTTTGGAAATTCCAACCGGAAGGGGGTGAAAAGGGGCGCAACGCGTTTTCCTCCCTATACTTTGCATTGAGAATTGCTGACCCATCAACATTCCTCCCCAACTGCTGGGCCTGAAGCATGGAATTCTGGGAGTTCCTTCTGTCACCTGAACTCCCACCAAGAACCATCTGGAGACATTTAACCCTTCAGGGGCTGAAAAGGGGGCAACGTGTTTCTGTCCTATACTTAACATGGGAGACTGAACCACATCCAGCCAATTTGGTGCTCAGACCCTGGTGCACTGGGGGATGTTGTTCAGAGGAAAAGGTTGCGCCGGCGAGGATGCTGCGCATGAGGGGAAATTGCGCATGAGGGGAAGTTGCGCATGTAGGGAAGTTGCGCATGGAGGAAAGTTGCATATGGGAGGAAAATTGCGCATGGGAGGAAGTTGCGCATGGAGGAAAGTTAAACATGGGGGAAGTTGCGCATTGGGGGAAGTTGCGCATTGGGGAAGTTGTGCATGGGGGAACGTTGCGCATGGGGAAAAGTTGCGCATGGGGAAAAGTTGCACATAGGCGGATGATGCGCATGGGGAAAGTTGCGCATGAGGGAAAGTTGCACATGGGGGAAGTTGCACATGGGGAAGTTGCGCACTGGGGGAAGTTGCGCATTGGGGAACGTTGTGCATGAGGGGGAAGTTGTGCATTGGGGGAAGTTGCGCATCGGCGGATGATACGCATGGGGGAAAGTTGCGCATGAGGCAACATTGCACATGGAAGGATGATGCGCATGGGGGATGATGCACATGAGGGAAGTGGCACATGGGGTGTTTCTGCGCCATGGGGGGATGGCATAGGGGAAAATGTTACACCCGCAACGCGGGTACACTTTTTGCTAGTGTTAAATATAGGACAAAAACACGTTGCACCCCTTTTCAGCCCCTTAAGGGTTAAATTTCTCAATATTGATTCTTGGTGGGTGTTGATGTCACACAAGGAACATCCTCTCCAAATGTCATGCTTCTAGGTCCAAGGGTTCAGTCAGAGCGTCCTACAGTCACGCATTTTTCAATGGAAAGTATAGGGAGGAAAACACGTTGTGCCCCTTTTCACCCCCTTCCACTGAGAATTTTCGAAAACCAGTTCTTGGTGGGTGCCTCCATCATGGAAGGAACACCATCCCCAAATTTCACACTTCTAGGCCTGGTGGTTTTGGCTGGCTGTTGATGAGTGAGTGAGTCAGTGAGTCAGTCAATGACTTTTCAGTTATATATATATATAGATGACGATATGAGCATTCAAACATACCCTGCTTTTCACAATTTTAGCCACTAATGTTAAGCTTAGCTTGTAGCCCCCACTAAAGCTTGTAGCCAGGTGCAACAGCATCTCCCGTACCTAGGTATGCCACTGGTCTCCCCACCACATGATGCAGAGCATTCCCCAGTGGTTTGGTTGCATCAGCACTGGAAAGTTGGGATATGATTGTCTGTTAAATTGCAGTACAGCACAGCACAGGGGCTGTCGTGGCTGAGCTTGTTAAACCATGCTTGTTACCTGACAAGCCAGGGTTGGAAAACAGGGTGACTGTGCTCTGGCCTAACCTTCCCCCAGGAGTTGCGCAGAAGTGTCTTATGGCACTTTGTGACATCGCTAGGTCAGCACAGGACTTATGCTGGGGCTTAGACGAGCCTAAATGGAGATTAGCATTGCAGCCTAAATGTGTTATCATAGTGTGTCATAAGTGACACACCAAAGCATTCAATCTCACAGTTCTTATATCATTTATTATTTCTGATCTCTTTACTTAGAAACTTCTCTGTGCATCTGAGATTCTTTCTATGGGTTTTTATGGGATGCTAATATAGCTTCAGTCCTATTCCTTGATGTTTTCTTATTGGCTGCTGACATCTTTTTACTAAAGGGTATTATGCTTTGATTGTACATTTATTGATTGTTTGCATGCTCAGTAGAATGGGTCAGAAGGAGAGCACAATGGGAAGGAGACAGGGCAGGGTGGGCAGATAAGGTCCAGGAAGGGGCAGGATTGGCATCAGTATGCACAGAATCCTGGGTCTGAGCTGTCTGCATGGATCAACACTGCTGATGCAATCCAACTTGACCCATTGCAGCTTCTAGGGCAGCTTCAGGGCAAGAGGACCTCCAGCAGCCAAAAATCACAAGACTGCATGATGCAAAGTAGACCTAAACTAGTTTCGTTTAGGTTACTAGACCTAAACTGCCAACAGAAAGATAGACAACAGTATTTGCTAGTGTGAGAATAATTACAATTATTAGTAGTCACTGTGTGTGAGCTGCATAGTGAATACCACAAGCTAAATGTGACATGAGCATAAAATCCTATTAGTTTGGCAGAAAACATAAGGTAGTCCCATTTAAATCATTTCACAATTTTCCAAGTCACTGAAGCAGTGGAGTTATGTGTAGCTTGAAGATTAAATTGCCTGCTATGTTTCCAATTGTGATAATACAGAGAGACAGAATAACCATTGACTTGTGCAGCATTTTGCAAGCTTCCTAATGTACAGTACTGTTCCAGATTTTATGTACATACTGTACATACTGTTCCATACTTTAAGTTGGAGTCAGTAGTGGAGTCAGTGGTGGGATTGGAGTCAGTTGTGGGATTCAAATAAATTAATAACAGGTTCTGTGTCCTAATAACCTAAATTAGGTTCTATGTCCATAGAACAACAGGTCAGGGGTTGGAGTCAGTGTCCATAGAACAACAGTCAGGGGTTGGAGTCAGTGGTGGGATTCAAATAAATTAATAACAGGTTCTATGTCCTAATAACCTAAATTAGGTTCTATGTCCATAGAACAACAGGTTCAATGTCCCATTAGTAACCGGTTCTCTGAACCGGTTCACTGAACCATTAGCAAAGGGTTCTATAGAACCTGTGAGAACCCCCTGAAGCCCACCACTGATTGGAGTTCTCAAGATGCTTAATGTTTTTAGGTTGTTTATTTTTAATTACAGTTTTTTATAAGCACTTAGGTCTCTTTGTCCTAAAGGGTGGAATGTACAGGCAAAGTCTTCTGATTGACATTAGCTTGCAAAAATTCCACTTGCTTCCCTTGGATTTGAATTGACCAAGAAAAGTTATAATATTTGAACACTTCAATTTATATATTGCAAAATTTAAAAATGTGCTGAATGTCATGCCATCCATAATTCTGTGCACTTTCTTATAGGCACCCTAGAAGTTTATTTTGAGCTGGCCCATTGGCGATGAGCACACATTATAAATATTAAATATATATATATATATATTATTATATAAATTAATATACAGTGGCACCTCACGTAACAAATTTAATTCGTTCTGGAGGCATGTTTGTTACGTGAAACATTCTTTATGTGAAGCGGATTTTCTCATGGGAAATAATGGAAACTCAGACTATTGGTTCCACAACTCCCAAAATATTCATATAAAAATATTAACTGGATGTAAAAATGATGACAGAACACTGGGATTGAATTCAAAATATAAATTCAATGTGCATGATCTTATGAAGTCTACTTAGGCTGCAGTCCTAAAGACACTTTCCTGGGAGTAAGCCCCATTTAACACAATGGGGCTTACTTCTGGGTAGACATGGTTAGGAGGCTGCAATCCAAGATACCTTCAAAGTGTCTCCCCACTTTCTCCTTCTCTCCATCCTGAGCCTCTCTCTCCCCTTTTCCCTTCTGGCTGGCCCTGAGCTGCTTCCCTCTTCTCCACTGCTCTTCTCTCCCTCTGCCCAGTGGACACCCAACCACAGGAGGAATAGCATGGAAGTGTTGCTTTCACTATGGGCAGGTGCATTAGGCAGCCCTGACGCTTTTTAAACAGGCTGTCAGCCAGTGCGTCTGCCCCAACTGCCAATGAATGTGTTCTTTATGTGAGGCATGTTCTTTATGTGAAGCAGAATTCTAGAGAAATTTTTGTTGTTACCTGAAACATACTTTACGTGAGGCATTCTTTACGTGAGGTGCCACTGTATAAGGAAAAACAGCTGTAAACCTCAAGAAGTATTAGCAAAAAAGGTGAATTAAAAACAGAGTTTAAAACAATTGAAGAACAGCTGCACAGAATTATACTAAGGAGTACTAAACCTCATTATAAGTCTGTATAAGTTAGTTGGCTTCAAACAGTACTTCCAGATGGGATATTTACTTAGTCCAGGAATCTCTCATCTCGTTCACTCACTCACTACAGAAAGTTTACGTGACATTGATGTCCCTCCATTGCCCATTTGCCCCCAATATTTTTTCCCTGCACTTAAGTGATCCAGGATGGTTCAGTGATTCAGAAACTGGACTCTCACACTGAAAGATCCAGATTCAAATTCCCAGTCAGCCATGAAGCTTCAGAATGAAGGCAAGGGAGGGCACTCATAGATTTGAGTGAAGACATTAAATTAGTAGTAATTTTATTTGCAACTGCTAGCTTGAAATTAACCTTTTTCAATAGCTGCTATATACTATGGGTACAGTCCTAACCTAGGCCAGCTCAACTCATCAGCATGTCTGTGCACTGGCCTAACCTTTCCCCAGAGTGGCGCAGAAGTGTCTTGCAGCATTTTTATAATAGCCCCAGGACTTAGGCTTAGGTTTAGGCTCACTTAACTGGAGGTTAGGATTGCAGCCAAAGTCAATAGTCTAACTGAGCTACTACCATGATCCCAAAGTCTATCTTCTATTTAGACACCATTAGCTCAGAACTCATAAGTGTGTGTGTGTGTGTGTGTGTGTGTGTGTGTGTGATGCCCCAATGTGCATCCCTTCAATGCATTATTGTGGGATGCAGATGGCACTGGCTGATGCAATCATGATGACACTACCACTAGCCAAAATGTGAAAACTTGGTATTTTCAAATAATATTGTATTATATCATACAATATGGAATTTAATGCAGAATGCAACAAACTTCATTGAACTAGCATTCTATCAAACATTTTGAAAATGACACTTATATAACACTTATGTAACAAAAAGTAGATTTTTTTTAACTTAATACTAACCAGTGAGGCATTGCTCCAAGAGCCAATGAGGTGCAATTATGACACAGACTTGAACCAATGAGATGTTAGCATGTCATTTTCATGTACTAGAGCTGATATTAGAACTCTTATTCAGTTGTATGAGTTGAAATCTTATTTAGTGGCCAACAAATTAGCCACTGGTTTTTGCTGGGTGACCTGTTCTATAATAAAAAAATTTAAAGTTAAGAGAATTACACCATAACTATATTAATGTGGCTATGCATATGATAATTGTAATTTATCTGGTTAGAAAGAGGACCATCACAATAACCTCTCACACTGAGTGAGTTACACCTGTGCTAGTGACACTTGTGCTGTAGAGGATTCAGTTCCAAGATATTGTACTAGATCTGAAGATTACATTATAGTGAGATTAACAGTTCCATTTTTTTCCAGGATCAAGGGCTTTGTTCACAGAAAATGAAGATTAAAATAGCTCCCAGAGAAGGTGTGTAGAACAAAACCATGCTCATTGTTTGATTCTGTATTGCAGGGCTTGAATCATCCCATATTTATTATCATTTTAAATAAAACAAAATCATTTTAATATGCTTATATTTAAAAGAGATAAAAAATTACTGTGTGAAAATGCTCAGCTTAGTAATGTCTGTAGTGCAGTACCTTCATTTGGTAATAAGCAGATTGACTTCCTAAAGCATTTGTTTAATTTTATTTCACTGCAACTTTTCTTTCTTAAATTTGAGATACGGTATGTAATATCCATGAGTTCTCCCACATCATCATGTGGGAGGCAAAAGTTTAAAGCAAAAGCAAAACCCTGCTGGGGAAAAAGATCAGTGGAAAAGAATCAGGCACATAAATTTTGAAAATAAAGCATGTGGAAAGGAAAAAGATGGGGAGATGCCCAAGGCATCTCTTTCCTGTCTCTCATCTGTGCCCCACCTACATATCCTGACTATGCAAAATCTAAACAGAGTACAATTTCCTTGAAATATGCCCATCAGTATAGTATCTATCTATCTATCTATCTATCTGTCTATCTATAGTATTTATATACTGCTTTTCAACTGATAAGTTCACAAAGCGGTTTACAAGAAAATAAAAAATAGCTAATTAATAACTTAATTATTGTCCCAAAAAGGGGTTCAAAAAGGGCTCTGTCCCTGTCCCAAAAGGGCTTACAATCTATATTTTCTACATGCCTATATATCATTTATTTAATGGCACACAGTGCTCGCTCTCTCTCTCTCTCTCTCTCTCTCTCTCTCTCTCTCTCTCTCTCTCTCTCTGTGCTGGACTCTATGCGAGGTAAATATTCCTCATACCTTACAAACCAGAGTAACTATGGGAGCACGTAAGAGACATTTAAGTCAACGTAGTTACGGCACCACCTAGTGAAAACCTATGGGAAATTCATATTGCAATCCAGAATAAATTGTTCTTACATCAGAGCAAGGACTTAATAAATACTTTCAGAGGGGAGAGAAGTACTGGTGTACATTTGCGGTCCTCATGAACTATCACCATGGTCTGCAATTCATTCAGTAATCCCTTGCTCACTTACAATTCTCTGTTCTTTCTCATGCAAAATTTGTTTTTAAAAATCACCCTCAATGTTCCTTCATACAGTAGATTTCCAATAACCTGACATCCAATTGGCATCAAAATAATCCCAATAATCCAGCTTCAGAATGGCTCCTGTCCATTCTGAGATTGCCATTGTGCTGGATGCACTCAGGGTTTTCATCATTCAGCTGACTCAGTCCTAAGTGCATGTCCAGCTGAGCAAATGCTAGGAGCCATGGACTGCTATGGGGTGGTGCCTCATACAATGGCTTTCAGGCCTCATTGGCAGCTTTTGGTAAAGCAGCAGAGTGCCCTCTGACTACCCCAGCAGTATAGTGAAGCACATCCAGTTGACTTGGGCTTCGTGAACCACAGGGTGACCAGACGCAAAACCACGGGGTGACCTCTCTGTTCCAACCAACTTACTCCTTTACTCTCCTTGGACTTATACCAGCTATATAGCTAGGGTAAATTCAAGGAGATCAATATGCCATCAGCAGGCAGGTAAATAGAAAATATTTTTCAATAGGCATCCACCACCATTAAATGCAGTATGCACTCCATCAGAACAACTGCATTCTTCATGGGGGAGACTATAGGACTGAGCAGCAAACCATTTCACATAGGCCCACGGTTGTCATAAAAGCAAAGTCATCTTGAGCCATAAGAACGCATGCAATGCAGAGTAAAATCAAATCTAAGCCTCTATTATCTGCATCCTTCTGTAATCCTTAATCAGTACTTTTCAACCACATGCCATTCATCTTCCTTCTTTATTACAAGCTACCATACCAAGACAAGGTGTATTATTATGCTAAAAATATACTCCAGGGGAAAGAAGTATATATTTTCAGTCCTAGGGCCCTAATCCAACTCTTGCTGAATACCGAGAGGGAAATGTTTCCAAGAGTGTGTGTGTGTGTTTGTGTGTGTGTGGGTGTGTGTGTGTGTGTGTCAGAGAGAGAGAAAGAGAGAGAGAATTTATGAATTGTTTTCAATCCTTCAAGTTACATGTTAGTGCAAATTTGCTCGTGCGCTTAGCTCTCCTTACTGGTTAGTCAGTTAAGGACCTAATGTGGCCCTCCTGCCAAAAGTTTGGACACTCCTGGTCTGTACTGGAAAAAGTCACAGACCAGAACCACTTCTCAAATAAGTGCCAGTGAGCCATCAGTGCCCTTTAGAGATGCAGCAGAGGAGAAAAGGCATTTCTGCAGCTTATGTAACACACAGTTCAGCAACCTCAGCAGCTGAAATTCAGTCTGGATTCTATCGGTCAAAAGCATCTTCTGAAATAATGGCTCTTGCTAGTTAAAGGACCTTCCCGAATGACTGCCAAAAACCAAAAGGACACAAACACATACAACAAAAAAGTGTTGAAATAAGAGCTGACTGTGTCTTTTGAACCTGGCATTCCCACAAGCCTGGTGATCAGAGGCTGGCATTTGTGAGAACCTGCTGGGAGGGAACTCAAACTCCCCAAATGAGAGTCACTATGGAAACTAATCAAATGAACAAAGTATGAAAGAGCAGACTCAGTGGAAACATCGGAGAGGGAGGAACAGTCCAGTAAACAAATCGGAGTGTTAAATGTATTTGATTAAAAAAGCTTGAGTGAGCAGACCTGATTTCTGGAGGGTTCTGGAGAAAGTTCATAATTGTTTCTCACTAGGTCACTAAAAGCTGTGAACAGCGCCATATATTTGTCGGCGGGACGCACACACACACACACACGCACTGTGCCTCTTTCTCTGGCACACCAGTGCAGTTGGCACAGAGTGCAGTTAGCCTGAGAGAATAGATTTTTGGCAGAAGGTTGTGTTCTTGGTGCAACATGGAAATCAAAGGCTTCAGACAAGCTACCAGTAGGTTTGTGTTTTTTTCAGCATGACAAAATTTGGGGTTTCCCAAATTAAATAATGGTTGCCTTGCCTTTTCACTTATAGCAAGCCTTGTGAAGAGTTCTTTGAAAAAGTCAACTAAGTTATGGCCCTGCAAGCTCTTGAAGCGGGATAGTAAATAAAAGATCCTTGTTTTCTGTATCAAATACACTGCATGGTAAAATCTGGGTTGCAAAATAAAACCATTATTAGTGAACATACACTGTTAAAGGAAATGCTTTCTTAAATGCAACATTGATTTCACAGTTCTACTCCCTCTCCCCTAAAAAAAATCCTTTCCTGATATCAGACGTGATGACAAAGCCATGAAGGATTCCACCTGGGAGAGAAGAGTTCTACTAGATACAATTACCTACCTCACAGGTTGCTGTGAAGATTGTCTGTGATAGTGCATGTACATGCAATGGCTCACCACCCCAGTGATCAGTTGAGTCTGTATCCTGACAAGGCATCCCAAATTTGGTGTGCAATGACAATTGTACACTTTCTTTTTTTAAGTGGCCACGGATGTTTGAACAAATTTGGGATCTTTTGGGACTGCTGAATAGAAAATCAAACCGTATTTACATACCACTTTTCAAAAATAAAATAGCATCAGCTTTGCCTAATTGTTACGGGCTGTGTTCCATGCACCTTAGGCAGTCATGCCAGCCCCATGAAGTGTCACAGAAGTGTCTTTGGACTATGCTGGCTCTAAAGGCTTACAGGGATGAGCACCGCACCCTACAGTAGGTCACCACTGGAAGTATAACCTGCTGGGGACACCTTTACCTTTTGCCATATTGACTCTTGACAGTCAATACCATTTTATATGCTGATTCAAGCAATTCCCTTGGGAGGAAGGCAGGGGATCAGAATGGAGGAGTGTTCAGTGGGAAGGAGGCAGAACAGGGCAGGAAACCAGGAAGGATCCAAGTGGCACCAGTATACACCTCTCCCCAGTGGTGTAGCTATAGGAGGTATAGGGGGTGCAGATGCATCAGACTACAAGCTTAAGGGGGGCTACAAGCTGAGCTTAACACTAGTGGCTAAAACTGTGAAAAATGGAGTATGTATAAATGATAATACCATCATGTTATATATCAGTGGGAAAGTAATTTAATGCAGAACGCAATGAAACTGCATTGGACCATCTATATTCTATCAAAGGTTATAGCCAATTAACCAGAAAATGAAGTCTATGAAACAAAAAGTGGATTTTCATAACTCAAACATTCCCATTTCTCTGAGAGCCAATGAGCTGTAATTCTGATACTGTATGGAACTAATAAGGTGTTAAGAATCAACTCTCATTTCCGTATACATATATCATAATACAGTTGCCCATGCTAACCGGGTATGCAGGCTCCTCTTATATTTAGCAAGGAAATAATAACCATTCCTCTTTGACCCCAGCAGTTTCCCTAACCAAAAAGGGACACAGTTTTCATTTTTATTTACTTAATTACTTTTGATTTTGTTGTTGTGGGGGGATGGGACACAAAATCTTCTACAGATAGAAAATAGGTGATTTAGCAGCTGCCACTAGCAGTGCAAATGGGTGGTGATCTACTGAGGAGGAGGAGGCATGTTTTTCCTAAATTCTTTTTTTTAAAAATACCCAGGGATGACGTAACTTCTGGGGATACATTTTGAGCTTTGCACCAGGCTACATGATCATTAACTATGCCACTGCCTCTGCGATACTCTCTTCAAAGATCCAAGGTGACCCATTTGGGCAGTGGAAACTTGGCCCACAGTAAGGGAAACTAAAAATCCCTTATCATGACTGGAATTTTGTAACTGCCCCACCACCACCACCACAGGATGCAGCACAAGCTTCATTGGCACAGCTGCATGGTCAAGGGTTTTTTTTGTTACTGTTGAGATTGGCACGTAAAAGTTGCAACATTATACACATTTCCATGAGAATAAACCTCATTAAATACAATGAGGATGTGCATGAGATTGTTGTAAGAAGCAAATCAGGACTACCAAGGTTTAATTTTCATCTCTGTCATTACCGCTTTGGCCTGAGTGGCTTTAAGCAAAATTCTGCTTTGGGTTCATTACCTGCAACATGGGGATAATGATACTGTACTTTCAGTTGTGAGAATCAGTGGCACAGCTAGAGGGGATGCAAAGCAGTATGGATGCATTCCCAGGGAAGACTCACTGGTCTTCCCATTCACGTAATGATGTAGGGGGGCAAGCACATTTCTGTGCACTGGCCCACCCTTTCCCCCGGTGCAGAAATGTTTTACAGCACTTTGTGATACTCCCAGGTCAACACAGGACTTTTGCGAGGGCATGGGCCAGCGTAACTGGAGGTTAGGTCTTCAGCCGAAGTATTGCAGGGAGCCTCAATGTGGCTGCTTGCACATCACACTGAGGCTCCCTACAATATTTAGCGCTTTGCACCTCCTCTAGCTACACCATTGGTGAAGATTAAATCTAAAGAATAAATACCTCTAAATAAATATCACTTTGAAACTCTGAAAAAGTTTTATACTAATGATAAGTATCATCATGTAACACACAGACAAAACCTATAGCCTATGAGCAAGAACATGCTAGTCTAATGTCTTGCTCTCTTCCCTCTCACCTCTTTGAAAGTGGAGTTTTGTTATTATATAACAAGTGAAAAAGAACAATTGGTTTGAAGATTAATAACTATGAGAGATCAAGAATTGAAAAACAGACCTGGGCTGCAGTCCTGCTTTTACCTGGGAGTAAGTTCTGTTGAACACATGGGCTTCACTTCCAAGTAAACCAACATAGGATATCAGTTTTGGAAGCCTCTGAGCTCGAGTTCAATTGATTTCAAAGAATACACAGTTTTGGGGGGGCTTACTCAAATTTTTCATGATTGTCAGTATGCTGACTGTCTAAAGATATCGTGGTGAATTTATAAAGACATCATAAGATAATGTAAGAAAAATTCTGCAACAATAGCAAATTGTGTTTTTTGAACTTAATGGAAAGCCAGATTATAATGCTACATCACATGGATGGCACAGAGAATAATCTGGCCTTTGCAGAGGGGATACAGCACTTCTGAAACAGGTTACTGTAGCAAAGGATCCAATTTTGTGGGTATAAATGAGAAGCAATCATTAACCTAAAACAAAATCTTTATTCTGATGTCAGATATCTGTTACACATCAAAGGAAACCTAAACATCTGTAATGCACCCAGGATTCACTGAAATTTAAAATGCATCTGTTCAGGAAATGCAGCTTTTGAGAGGGTGGGGGGAAGTCCTGCTTTAAAAAAAAAAACTTCTGCTGATTAGTGGCACCATCTTGTGGATATAAGGAATAAGCACTGATCACCCAGGGGAAGACACCAAAAAATTGCACTTCTTTTAGGAATAGTCTTTTGAGTCTCATTTCTAGATCTGAAATCTTTCACTCTAGGTTTGCTTTTTGTTCTGCACTTTCCAATTTGAAAAAATAAATTAAGGCAACATTCAGTACCTGTAAGCGCTGGTATAGGGTATTTGCTAAGAGACCAACATTTCTCCAGATCCCACCTCTGTCATGAGTTAACAGAGACTGCATTCCATGGGAACAAATCAGAAATTCATTTTGATAAAGCTGAAATGGAGAAGAAATCAGATAAAATCCTATGTAAAAAAGAAATAACCACAGAGCTTTTTTTTGTTTGTTTGCTTGCTTTTTTAAATTTAAAGAGCAGAAATGGAGCATGTCTAGTAGCCATTCCAGCATCCTTTCTGTAGAGCAGGATTTCTCACAGTTATGGATCACAACCCACTGGATCATGACCTGGGTCTTCCCATCCACCCTCACCTCCATTTAACTCAAAATTGGAGGCATGGAGGTCCCAGAGGCCACTTCTGGCTCATGTCCAGCCTGCAACAAACAGCCTCAGAATGGCCTGCAGAAATTTCTGAAAGTGACTTCTGGGTTTCAGAAAATAAGTTCTAGTTTGCCTCCAAAAACTGGAAGGACTATAGATTTAAAAGGCTTCTGCAGACATTGTGTGGCCTGCAGACCCTTGTGGAGTGACCCTGAGGAGTCTTCTGGGGCTCCCACAGAGACAACAGGATCATTTGGTTGCAGGGTGGGAAAGACTGGGAACTGCTCCTCTAAAGCAATGATTTTCAACCAGTGTGTCTTGGCCACTAGTGTGCCATAGATAGTCCTCAGTTGTGCCTCAGGTGTGGGAATTTTGGGAGGCTCATTTATTAGTTGGAAAATAAGGGACTTTGAACAGCTTGATGTGCCTTGTCAATGGTAAAAACAACTGATGGTGTGCATTGAAAATTTCACTGCCTTGTTAGTGTGCCATGAGTTAAAAAGGTTGAAAAATCACTGCTCTAAGGTCTTTACTTGATCTGGCTTGCTGAAAGGCCAGGACGTACTTGCTGCATAAAGTGAAACAAAGTCCAGCTGCAGGAAGATTGAGTTCAAGATAAACGTTCACATGCGTACCAAACACACACACACACTCATATATGTGCATGTGCATGCAAACACATATGATTGCACAGTCGCTTACAAGTGCACATAAATGCACACAAAGTGCCCCACAGAATAGATACGAATACTATTTTTGTTTCCATATAGAGATACTCTATAGTCCTGGTTCTAGCAATATAGACTCCCCACCACAATTTTGGGTGCTGGAAATGCAAATTGTGAAATCCTTCCCTCTCCACAACCACATTGAAGCCATGAGAGAAGGCAATTACTGTGTTGTAAGAGAAGAATGTTCAGACCAGAAATCAGTTTCATTAGACTTGCTGATGGAGTGAATGTTTCCGTTCACAAAATTGGATATTGTGTGATGATCTGCTATGAAGAGGTGTCACTTGCAGTGACAAAGTGGTCATGTGAATCAGTTGTAAGTCATGAAAGAAGAAAAAGCAATCTCACCTAGTCAACACCTCCTAGAATCGGCAGCAATCTTTACTGCAGCTTCTGTGTCTGTTATTACTAACTCTGGAGTCCTTAATGTCTTAAACCATTTCTGCTATCACTAGATGTTTGTTTTACATGAAAAGGTATCATCTCAAGGTTCACCCTTTGATAAGTGTTTTGCATCTTTCTACCTTCTTATTTATTCAGTCCTGACACCTGGCTTTTCATTTTATGATTATATACTTTCCCTTCCATGTCTCTTCAGAATCCGGAAACTTTATCAAAAAAAGATCCCAATTTATCCCTTAATGATCACATCAGAGACATCAATAAGGAAACCTTTCATCATATGTCTTCCTGATCCCACAATTGTTCCATGCAGCAAGCCTCCCTTTGATATCAAAGGAAGGACTGGCGTTGAACAACTTCAGGATTAGCATCAGAAGCCTACTTCCTCTGAGGCTGAAGTGAGCATTTTGACTTGCACCTACCTATTGAAAACTGTTTTAAAGAAGTGCATGAGCAAGCTCTGGTACTCTTTAAAAGTAATTAACCAACACCAGAGCATTTGTACAATAAGAGTCTGGTGTTATGACCAAGTACACTCACCAAACATTTACAAATGGATGGACTCAACAACCCACTAGTTATTGCATTAGCAAAGACACCAAGAACTACTGCTAACATCAGGGGCAAAATGGACAGAGGACCAGTGACAATCCCTTAATGGGTCTTTCCCTCAAGCCCAAGTTTCAGAAGTATCAAGACAATCATACAATACCTTGATCACCTCCATCAGATCAATACATTTTATAGAGGCTATCGTGCCCTCATTTGTGTGACCCTCTAAGACCATCACTTGTGGATCACTTCCACTTCCAAATATGTTGAATGCAAATTTGTGGTAATGCATCCAACACTGATTGAACTGTTATGATAACATAAGACAACCACAAACCCTCCACTGGTTCAAGAAAAACAAATATTTTTAACTTCCCTAGGAGAATGGAAAGTTGACCGTTCAGCTGGGATGGGCAGCCCAATCCTATCCCTAGCAGGGCTGCAGGGTGCAGCAGTGCTAAAATGGTGACTGTTGTAACTTGCAGCCCCAGAGAAGCTGTGAGAGGTTTCTTCGAGCAAAGGGGACAAACATCCAGAGTCAAAGACTATCATAGTCATGACCAGGTAGTAAATAGTAAAGTAAGAACTTATGAAATACCAATTGAAAGAGCTTGAACTCAAGACCTGATGGACTGTTTTTCACCCCGAAACCCACCACTGACCTTGAAATGTTTACAACTCAGCTGCTGCTAAAGGAACTCTGAAGTTCGGCCTTCAGAGCTCAAGTCATGTTTACACTCTGACTGGCAATTGCGGTACAAAACAGTAGCTATTGCCTCACCTAAACTAAATCCAGAAAATCCCTGACGGATTACAAAATGAAACATTTGCATGTCTGCCTCTGTTGGCTAGACAGGGTTGGACATATTTTCTCCCTTAATTATATCTGTCCCACTCCATAAAATAAAGATGAGTTAAGGGTAGATGCCTCAAATGGCAGTTGTAGCTGTAGGATTTTCTGCAAGGACTCATCTTTGAGATGATCACAAAGAACAAAATAATTGTTTTACCAACTGATGGCCCAGCTTCAGTGCACTATGAAGTGCAGCCAGAAAAGTCTGGAAGGGACTTGGTCCTATATCTTTTAATTGGCCAGCTCTGATGGCACCCTGACAGTAATGAGCATGCCATTTCTGTCTCCTACAATGTTCCTTAAGCTATTTTGTGTGTTGTGAAGCCTGGTGGATACTGACAAGAGCTGGAAAGCTCTTATTAAAACTTGACTGAAGTATTTGGAATGAAGAGTTTATTTTGACTGTGGAGATGTAATGTCCTGGTAGTTTGCATTCAGATGCTGGGGAAGAGGGGATTAAGTGGATTAGCCTCAATCATCTGGGAGATGACATGTCTTGCTGTGTTTGAAGTGTTTTGTGAACAGGAGGACAGGGCTGGTTTTGAAGTTCATATTAATCTAATCTGTTTGATGCAGCAGCTGCAGTGACACACCCTAAGCCTTTGAAAGGGCTGGGCAATGTGCTGCACCACAAAAGCGTTGTCTCTAGGTGCCATGGGAAGGCACACTCCCCTCCAATAAACACCATTAGTCTCCTTAAAACTGCACATAAGTGCCATCATTAACATCCAGCTACTCAACTGGGCCTGCCCACAAACCAGCGAAGGTAAAAAACGAAAGCAGGGCTTAATAGGATCAGGCTATAAATAAATAAATAAATAAATAAATAAATAAATAAATAAATAAATGGCCTTTGAGCATGTGTGCAGAGTGGTTTTCCCTTCTTTACAGCCAGTCAGAAATTATATACACCAAGCTTAGCTCAGAAGTTGTCTCAGAAGCTGAGCATTACAAGAGTACTTGAATGGTTAAAAACTAAACCATTTAAAATCCAAGTTCTCTTGTTTGTGGGCTGTCTTGTAAATGGACACTGGAACTGATGATATTACTACCTCTTATTCAGATACAGTTTGAATCTTATTCTTCTGTGCTGTGATTCAACTATTTTATTGTGTCTTAGACCAATGGTAGATTCCTGTATTTTTAAGTAGATTTCAATTGTGTGTCTCTGAGACTATTGCCAATCTTTTAATAGCACTTTTGGGAGGAAAAGTTAGATCATAAATTCAAAATAGTAAGAAACAGTGAAAGAGGTTGGTGTGGGAAGAGAAATCATAACTTACAAATACATCCTTCATGAATTTAAATAATTCATATAAATTAAACTTAACTCTAAATTGTATTTTATTTTTGTTTTTTAATGTAAGCAACTTCAGAAAGCTCATTTCAAAACATAGTATTGGAAATAAAATATAAGAAATATTTTTAAAAAGTTAAAAGGCAGGAAAGATACAGCTCGTTATCCCTTTTAAACTGATAGGGAATGAAAGAAACATGAAATTCATGATGGAATTAACAGAATCTAAGCAATTAAATATCAACATCAGTTAGGCTTTTAGTGATGAATGGAAAAATAAAACAAAAGAACACATTTTATACATATATACCCAGTAATCATTGGAAGCCTCACAAAGCACCCCTTGCTTGAAAATAATGAAAGTTGCTGCCACAATGAAACCAGACGTCTGACTTCCAGTTTCATCACAATTACTACAAGCAGAAACAAAGGATGAAAAATTCCACACATTTTGTCTTTATCAGTTCACCAGATTTGCATAGACATTTTTACAAAGAAGCACGGTAATGATGTCAAACTGTGGACTTCCTATGCAGTCAATTGAACAGTGATTTGCATTGGTTTTATTGCATACATTAACCTGTGATACCATGGTGTGAGTTGTGTTTAGGAACAGAACTTGTTTTGCATTCACTATTAATTCAAAATGCCACCCTTGAAAGAAAGAGAAGACACACTCTGTAGGGTTACACACCTGTGATTAATCTCAAACTGCTGGAAATGTGATTTTTTTCCCCCTTCATAGAAATGCAGCTGAAACAACAGTACTTTGGCAGGAAAATAAATGTAACCCCTTGGGGTACCCCAAGACATATAAGATAAACACAACACACATAAACTCATGGGGGGTAGGGATCGGACATTCTGCTACATCATTAAAATTAATGTGCCTGCAATAACTGACGCATCAGGAGGAATGCTAGAGAAGAACATGGCACTCAACAGATAGAAAGAACTTGCTCTCTTCATCACACCTTCATGTGATTTCTAATAACAATGAATTGAGAACTGCATTCAGTGATACAGAAAAATACTTACACAGGAGTTCTGATTAAGTAAGCCAGAGGCCGGCTTTCACTTCCAAATGAACATGCATTTGATTTGTCTCTTTATTAAAGGTTTCCATCTAATGTTCCACTGATTCAGAGCCACTAAGACAGGACTAATTTTGTCGATTTCTCCTACAGCTTAGAGCAGCGTTTCTCAAAGTTGGGGTCGGGACCCCTTTTGGGGTTGCCTAGAGGTTTCCTGGGGGTCGCCTAAAGACCCCTGGTGCAGGGGGCTAGGTCAGGCTTGCCAGACCTCCGGCTGTAGCTGCACGTGCACTGGGGCTGACTGACAGCCTCAGGGCCCAATACTATGCATGCCTATTCTGAAATAAATCCCATTATAGTCAGGGAGGCCTTTACTCCCATGTAAATGTGGATAGGATTGCAGCCTTAGGACCCAATCCTATGCCCAATCCTCTGAAAAAAATCCCATTGTGTTCAGTGTGTGCATAGAACACACATTTCATTTGTAACAATGAAAATACATCCTGCATATTGGATATTTACATTACGATTCATAACAGTAGCAAAATTACAGTTATAAAGTAGCAACGAAAATAATTTTATGGTTGGGGATCCCCACAACATGAGGAACTTATAAAGGGGTCATGGCGTTAGGAAGATTGAGAACCACTGACTTAGAGCTTTAATCCCCCACCATACTTTCCATTATAATTGTCTCTTTTGTAGGTTACACACACACACACACACACACACACGTTTGATGACGCAGCAGCATTTTTTTCTGAAGAATTGGCACACATTAATTTACTGTGATCCCTCATACTCTCAAGGAATACAATTCCTTGAGAGTATGAATTACTTGAATTCCTTGAATTATTTGAAGTAATGAAAATTAATTCCATGTAAATGGATTCATGATCAGGGCAATCAGATCATTTTAGAGGCAACCTACATAATTGGCTTGCCCAAAGAACTCTTCAACCAAGGCCTTTTTTGGCTTAATTTATTATTTTTACTGATTCTGCTATATAATCCCTCTACTACATCTTAGATTGATTCTGTTGACTCAGTATTACATTTTATTGTATTTCATTATATTGTTGTAAATAGTGGAATTTTCCCACAATTGTGAGATTAAAATTTCAAGAATATTTATGGACCCTGGGCACAGCTGGCACTGGGCACAGGGCACCAGGCACCAGGATAGGCACAGGGCACCAGGATAGTGGTGGGCACCAGAGTGCACTGGGCATCCCTACCAACACCATCAGACAACAGGCACCACTGGGCACCACCATGCAGCAGGCAGTGGCTATTAGCAGGCACCATCACCACACTCACCCTGCTACTATTGGGAAGAGAATCAAGAAGAAACAGGCTGAGTCAACCCAACTATTCTCAGAGTAGAAAAGAATGCTGAATAAATTCTACCAAATTTATTTACACACATAATACCACATCTGTGTTTCTAACAATCCTCTTACTAGTATTCCTCTTTTTAAGTAATTTCCTCAATAATTAAAAAGAAAGCAAACTATAAGGTTGAATAGAAAAAAAGATAATTACTCTTGTTAAAAGATGGGATCTGACACTGGCTGGCTTCAGGGGACATATATACTGTATATCCAGTTACAAGGCTGATCAAAGACAACTGAGGCAGCTGTGTGGGAACATTTACAGTGGAACCTCAAAATAGGTGGAGCAGCAGGCTGGAGAAGGCTGTCGACAGATGGGCTTCTGGGCTTATCCAGGACTTTTTTCTGGTGGTACTTTTTTCACTGGTACTCAGTACTGCCATCAGACTACTCCTGAGTAGTCATGCCTAGGAGTCTTCATGGTGAGTACTACCACCTTTTATCCCAGAAAAAATCAACTGAGCTTATCCAAGGGTGCCCCTCCAAGGGTGCATAAGGCTCCCCCCCCCCCAACCATCACACATAGCTGCCTTAAATTGACAGGGCCATCTAGTTCTATATTCACACATCATTAGATCTTTCCCAGAGATGTTGGTGGTTGAGCTATGGACCTTCTGCATGCAAAACTACTTCCCTGTGCATCATGTACACATGCATTTCTTCACTACAGATTTTACATATGAATCATCAGGGTCAGTTGAAGTGTCATACTGTTGTTTTGTCACTCAGTCATGTCTGACTCTTCATGACCCCATGGACTTACAGCATGCCCAACAACCCTATCCTCCACTAGCTTCCGAGGTGTGTCCAAATTCATGTTAATTGCCTCAGTGACACTATCACACAAGAATTAATATTCTTCACACACACACACAAGATGTCACATTCACAAGATGTCACACACACTAGAATTAACACTGACTCTTACAGTGGTAACACTGATTCTTTTAAAAATGAGTACTTTTTTTAAAGAACCAGAAAGTTTTCAAACCCTTGACTTGCACTGTGTTGCAGGGCCAAAACAAAAAAAACCTGAATTGCAGATGCATTCACTAAAAGCCAGAATAACAGAGTCATTTTGCAGGTGCATTCTTTAGGAGTAAATGTAGATAGATGTTCATCTAGTCAGGGGTTTCCAAACTCTTTGGCAGGAGGGCCACATCATCTTTCTGAAACTGTGTCACTGGCCAAAAAAAACTAATTTACATTTCAAATTGGAATAAATTTACATATAAGAATGTACTGGAGTGGATTACAGGGCTTACCCAGAGGCTAGAGAGGCCTTGAGACTTGTCTAGGGCCACATCTGGGGCTGGGGTTTGGAGACCCCTGAAGAAGATTATGAATCAAAGAGGATGGAATGGTTCCCAGGTCAAAAATGGTTTCTGGAGAGTATCATAAAAGCTGTGTAGAGTAAGCCATAAGAGCTCATAATTCTGCCATAAGTGCTCGATGTTCAAAGGTAGATCAACACATTTCATTCTGTGAAAAGTGGACTCTGTGTGTCAGCTGCTGAGCTGCTTCTAAGAGCTATGCACACTGCTAACTTAATAACAGGATGACCATATTTAACCTTCTTGTATTTAACCTATTATATGTAATAAATTATATGCAATAGTTTTAAATTTAACAATAAGTCATATAGTGTAAATAAACACATTAAAGCAATATTTATTTTGTTGTGTCCTACATTTTTCTTTCCAAGAAAAGTCCCCCTACATTTTGGGGGGGACATACCCTTTTTTTGTTATGGCATATGGTCACCCCGGGGTTTTTTTGCGGGGGAGAGGGGGAGGACTGCAAAGAAGGAGGAGAATTCCAAGTTCAAGCCCTTAACACAAATTTACATCATATTTCATGCATGAATAGCATGCCATTCACAAACCATATCAATTTCAATAATTCATTGAAATTATTCCCAAATTAATGGAACAAATCTGTTTTATAACAACTATTCCCCCCAAAAAAGCCATAGAAAATTGCAAAATATTCATTCCATTCAACAATGTGCTAAAAATTCCCAATGTATTTTGGAGGATGTGTCTTGTGGTTTTTAATTATTTCTGCCTCCTTTTCCCAATTAAAATAGGTCAAGAATGGCTTACATTTACAATACTGTTAAAACAGCAACCAATAGAATTAAATTACAACATACATAAAATCAACAGATAAAAGCAACAGACTAAAAAGTGTTAACACTGCTCCAAAATTGATCTATAACCCAAAGGCCAGGTGAAAATTAAAGGATTTTATCTATGTCAGGGAAAGGTTGGTATCATGTCTTCAGAAACATGGTACCATGATTACCAATAAGGCCCATCGCTAGTGGCCACAAAACATATCTCAGTTAAAGGTGAGCCTGAGAGCAAGCATCCTTAGGCTTGTATGAGAGCTCAGGAAGACTTATACAGGGGCAGATAGAACAACCTCCAGTGCATTGAAAAGCTAATTTATTGAAACAGCCAAATGTATTTCAGAATTCAAGCATAAGAACTTCAATGCGTCAATCACAAAAGGAAAATTCATATTAATGGATGCAATAATAAGTTATACCTGGTAAGACAAACCTAGATTGCAAGAATTTACTATAACACAGTTGCATTCTCACAATTTTTTTCATGAGTGAATATGATCTTCTGTTACAATGTCCCCTGTAGAACTATTTTCTTGAAGCACATTGGGCCTTTCCAATAAATCATGTCTTTCAGCACACCTGAGGTTCTCTTGTTACTTGTTTTGTGTTGCTGCTTTCCTCTTCTGCATTTCAAACATGTTTTGGGTAGCAATGATGTTTCACCAGGGAGATAAATCCCACATATAAAGCTGACCGTTCTATCCTTGCTCAAAATTCATTGGGACTAGCCACTTTTGTGGGTTTCCATCAGAACATAAGAGCCCTGCTGTATCAGGCCCAGGGTACATTTAGCCCAGCTTTCTGTATATTGTAATGGCTCATCAGATACCTCAGAGACCACACAAGACTACAAGATACCTGCTTCCCATTGGCATTCCCTGCACCTGGCCTTCCAAAGTAGCCTATTTCTAAAACCAGGAGGTTGCACAAACCTATTACAGCTTGTAACCGCTGTGATGAATTTACTTCTAGAAATCTAATTCCCTTTTAAAGGCACCCAGACCAGGCCATTGCCACATCCTGAGTCAAGGAGTTCCACAGACTAATTACATGCTGGGGGAAAAATATTTTCTTTTGTCTCTCGTAACATTCCTGACAATTTTAGTGGATGTTCCACTACTTTTTGAAACTCCTGAAGTGGTACAAACTTCAGTCTGAATGTTAAGAACAACTAGGCTAAATTCAATTCAGTAATTCAATTATTTGAAAAGATTTAAGAGGCATGGTGTGGATAAGTAAAAGATGAAGTTACTGTTATCAAAATAACCATAGCTGTTTCTAAGCCATAGAAACAATTGTAGTTTTTTTAATTAAGTTCTCCAACTGGGATGTTGGCCAAGCTGTTTGTTCCTTATTTGATTAGGACAAACACATATCCAACAGATTTTGGAAAATTATGTACCGGTAATTCATCCATCCCCTTCAAGCTCAACATGCCTCCAAGAGGAGAGTATCCCCATCTGGGGCACACCCCAGTGCTGTGCCAAGGGAAATCCCAGGAGAACCTCAAGGGGTTATCAAGTAGCAATGGTGTGTCAATAGCGCCATTGTTCCTGTGCTCGATTCATCCCATCTGTCATTCAAAGGAAACCCTACCTCTCATTCTTACATTATTAAAAGGCATTCTCAAAAGATCCCTTTACAGGCGCAAAATTATCTTTTCAATGGCCCCAAAGCAATCCCAGAGCATTATCTTGCAAGCATCTGAGACGCTTAGCCTGTCTTTAGATACTTTGCAAAGAGTTACCTGTGTCTGGTCAATGGCCATGAAGGGAAATAGGGTGTTTAACGTGCTGTTTTGGCAGCCTGTTCGGAAAGAGGCCAGCTGTGTTCTGCTCTTGGCACAAACTTCATTTCCTTCTCCTCCTGTAATACAAGCACGGTTTTTGCCAGGTGGCAAATTCAAGTAGGCATCCTTTAGTATCTACCTGTTGATTCCCAAATAATATAATAAGCCTCTTCATAGATCACAGGTTTTTTTTTGAAATGTTTTGGCTTTCAGAGTTCAGGCCTCTGCTGTAATATTAAATTGAAAAATTTTAATTGCAAAAGCAGCCTGCAATTGTCAAACTTCAGATGTTGTCTCATTTACAACCTGGCTAGAATACATGTGTCATTTACACATGTATAAATGTGTATATGCTTTCAAAATATTTGAAAGCAGTCCAATCCTATGCTGCCCTGTGCTATACAGCACCAGGTGACTCTGTAGCCCAGTAGGTTGGAACTCTGGAGGAAGAACCCACAAGCCACCAGCTCCCTATGAGAAAGATTTATGGGAAAGGCCATAAGCTCCCTATGAGAAAGAATCTTAGATCACCAAAGAGCCAAGATTCACACGAATGCACATACCCAGTGCATACTGGTGTCTGATAGAGTGAATCCATTGTGCAAAGACTGGTGGAGGCATAGAATGGGGAAACTTCTACAACAAAGTTCACAGAGACTGCATTGGTATGTGTCAAAGTAGGAAGTAATGTATAGATCTGATTCTTCCCCCCACCCAAAAAATGTAATTGTGAGCATCACAAGATTGATATTATTGACTTGTAACAGCTAAAAGGTGGGTTACACGTATTTTGATAGGAGCAAAATTTCAGTCCTTGCTATGGGCACTATTTTGCCTAGATACACCTCTGCAAGGCTCCCATTTGTGGAGCAAGATATTTTAGATGGGAAAGGCATCTATAGGCATCTTTCCAGGCCTTCCTTGGAAAGAGTTCACTACATTTAATAAGGATGCCCAACTTCTTAAAGCAAAGCACTTTTTAAATAGTACTTAAGAGGATGAGAATGTGCTTTGATTATCCATTTGTACAGCTTGGACAATGAAGATTTTTTTTCCCAGGTTGAAAAAGGGGAGATGTCCTGGAAAAAGAGGACATCTGCTCTTTTGTGGCAGGCAGACAGAAATGCAACAGATGAGGCATCACTCTTGATGCCCAGGAATCCCCACCACCACATCTGACTCAGATGGGGAGATTCCTCTGAGCAGCCAGCCCTTTTCACCCTCTTTATCGCCTGCTGGCTCCATCTGGCTGCTCAGGAGGAAGAGCCAGGAAATTCCTCTCCTTGCAAGGCAGCAGCAATCCTGGCCCTGCACCATAGGTTGATGGGGGAAGGTAGATGAGGCACAGCCCCCCACCCTACCACAGTCCTGGAAAGAGCCAACACCCTGCGGGAGGTACAAGCACAGGCAACCCAAGGGCATAGAGTTGGCTTTGCCTCCCCTGCCTTCCACCCACCCCGTCCCAATACATAAAACAGAGAAAGACCCCTTGGGGAAGAGCAGGGTAAGCAGATGTCCTCTTTTCCCATGCCATGTCCTGGTTTTTAGCCTTATGTCCTGGGGAAAAAATCTTCACTGTTTTCTTTTTTCTTGTGGGTGAGCAGCATATAGCCTTCTTGTAATTAATAAATTGTTGGTGCAATCCTAAGCAAGTCTACTCAGAAGTAACTCTCATTGTATTCAATAGTACTTACTCCCAGGAAAGTGTGATTAGGATTGCAGCCTGTATGTAATACATTATATGTAGTAGTTTTCAATTTAATAATTAGCAATTTAAATTAAGCACATGAAAGCAATACTGAACATGTTTTTGCTTTTATTTTATACCCTACATTTTTCTTGGGTGTCCTACATTTTTGGAGGATGCTTTTTTGTGATAACGACATCTGGTTACCCTGTGGAAGATGAGCTATGCCATGCACAGACCAGACACCTCTGGGCTCTAGAACCTCCAGAGTTGTGAGTCTGGATCAGGACATCACTGCGGAGTGGTGGTATAGCTAGAGGGGGGTGGAGGACCCAGCCTTGGAGAAAGGCTCTGGCTCCCCCACCCCCGCCGCCTGGAATGGCTCTAAAGAGGAGGACCCCTTGCACCCAAGACTGACTGCTCCAACCCCCTCTAGCTACGCCACCAACCCCTCCCAAAGCGAGCAGAAACCCTGGTTTCTTCCTAGCCTGGGGGTAGCCCCTGCTAGCCCCCAGCTGACCTTCCTTTCCCACATGGGAAAGTCAACAAGCAGGCTGGTGGCA
Organism: Cryptoblepharus egeriae; assembly: GCA_030015325.1. NCBI lineage: Eukaryota > Metazoa > Chordata > Lepidosauria > Squamata > Scincidae > Cryptoblepharus > Cryptoblepharus egeriae. The sequence goes on along the minus strand of JAREYC010000004.1, from coordinate 18,829,120 downwards.
CCTTTGGGACAATTAGATTTATTGTGGCATAAACACCCTCTTGGGCTGGAGGAGGAACATCAGGTGCCCCCAGAGCGTTTATTTTGCTGGCAGCTGCCTGGGAAAGATCAGGCGCAAACCCACCGCAGACTCCGATTGGGACTCCTCTGCCTCTCATCTGGCAGGATCTGGCCCTTTTATCCCCTTCTTGACCCGATCCTTTCAAGCCACTCAACCCCAATATTCAAACTTCAACTAGGCTCATTGTTTTCCAAAGGAAACTCCTGAACACAGGAGTTCTCATGAAATCTATCTACAGTATTTATATACCGCTTTTCAACTGAAAAGTCAGTAACATACAGCTCTTTTATGCATATTTACTCAAAATAAACCTAACCAGTGATTTTCAAAATTAAACCTACTAGATTTTCAAACCTATTAAGGACCAGGACCCACTTTTTAAAATGACACTCTGTTGGGACCAGAGTGACCATCGCATCACAACAATCCTAAACACACTTTCCTGGGAGCAAGACCCATTGAACACAATGGCACTTACTTCTGAGTAGACACGGTTAGGATTGTGCTGCATATGTCCTCTTATTCCAGGACATGTCCTAGATTTTAGCCTTGTGTCCTGGGAGACAAAAACTTCATTGTTCAACTTTTCTTTGTGAGCAGGCAGAATATAGCCTTCTTGTAATTCATAAATTATATGTAATAAATTATATACGATACTGTAGTTTTAAATGCAGAAATAAGCAGTATAGAGTTTAAATTACATTAATTTATTTAATTTAATAATTAATAATTAGTTAATTTAATATACATTAAAACAATATATATGAGTGTTTTTAGCTTTTATATTGTCATGTACTACCTTTTTCTTGGATGTCCTACTTTTTTTGAGGGACCTTGTCCTCTTTTTTTGGTTATGACATATGGCATCCTGATTGGGGCCCACTAACTTTGCCAGACATTTTTTATAGATCTAGAAAAACATAGAGGATGCAATCCTAAAGACACTTTCCCAGAAGTAAGACCAACTGAACCCAATGGGCTTCCTTTTGAGTAGATATCATTAGGATTGCACCCATAATTTTATTTGCTTATGTGCAAGTAGTAATAAACAGAAAAAGACCTTTCAACATTTATCTCCCTATATTTACAAATGCTTGCAAACTGCAGGAGCTCAGCTCTTGGCAGGGCACTTAGCAAAGCTTGTAAACTGTAGCAGCTGATTTTTTGGGGTTGCAATCCTAAAGACAGTTTCCTGAGAGTAAAACCCATTGAACACAATGGGGCTTACTTTTGAGTAGATGTGGTTAAGCTTGCATGCATGATGGTTAATTAGAACCCCCTCCCCATATTTGACTTTTTAAGCATACAGTTATTGATCCGACTTTTCCATCAGCCTTATGCGACCTAGTAGTTGTTCCCAAATTACAGTTTGAAAACCATTGGTGTAATTAGGATTGCACATAGGATTGCAACATTAAATAAGAATGCAACATTTCATCAATCTATTAATCAATGGTTAAATATCTTAATTTACAAAAAAAAAGTGTCCCCAGTTTTCTCATCTGTACACACGAACAAAAGGATTTAAAAGGCTAAAATCCTAAGAATGTTCTTTGCAACCAAAAAGCTTGGGAAGGGATCATGAGTGTTGGGGGGATGGGTGCGACTTTAAACAGATCTGGTTCCATTCCAGCAACTTGCTTTTCCAGGTAAAGATGGGCCTGCTCTTTTTGGCAAAACTTTGGCATCTTCCTTGGTGGCGTAGCTAGAGGGGTGCAAAAGAACTAAGGAGCAATAAGGAGGCAGGGATCCTCCCCACAGAGTGCAAGGGACCTCCTCCCCTCTGAGCCATTCCAGGATGCTTCCCCCTTCTGGAAAGGCTCAGAGTGGGAGGAGATCCCTTGCACTCTGCAGTGAGGCTCCCTACGAAACCTAGTGCTCTGCACCCCCTTTAGCTACGCCACTGGACTGATGCTGCTACCACTGCGATGAGTTGCAGCCTTCATTCTGAATTGGGGGAGGGGGAATAAAGACCCAGTAAACCTGTTTTTGTCTGGCCTCCAGTTGTCAAATCATTTGAGGAGGGGGGCTCTTCTGTTATTTATGAATCGGAATGTTTAGTACTACATGACCTCAAATTTCCTGCAACACTCTGCTTTTTAGTAAAAGAAATATTCAGAATTTCCTTCCTGTCTCTCTTTTTTGGGGGTTTCTGGTTTATGTTCTTCCTGTGAGAAGAAGGGGGGAAATCAAGACTTGGCACAGCTTTGGTGGAGTTCAAACAGCCCGATCCTCTGCACCTCTACTTAGAAGTAAGCACAACTGAAAATGTAAGTCCCTAGAAAATGTGCACAGGATCGTAGCCCAAATCAGCCCTTTTGCTTGGAATGACCGTGGTTGCAATCCAACCACACTTACCTAGGAGTAAGCCAGTTGGCTATAAAGGTACTTAATTCTGAGTAGACACACATAGGATCGGCTGAGTAGACACACATAGGATCGGATCGGCTCCGCGTCACAAAGGGCTGCGATCCTCCGAAGGAAACTGTCCTTTCCAAGAAAGGAACTAGGACTTGGGCTATAATCCTGAACAGCCTTACTTGAGAGTAAGCTCTACTGAACACAATAGGACTTTTTTCCTAGTAGACATGCACATATGCGACATTAAGGTGACCATATGCCATAATTACAAAAAGAGGACAACACCCCCCAAAACGTAGGACACCCAGGAAAAATGTAGGACATGACAAAATAAAAGCTAAATCTACTTACATATATTACTTTCATGTGCTTAATTTAAATACTTTATTACTAATTATTAAATTTTAAACTATTTCATATAATTTATTAATTACAAGAAGGCTGTACGCCGGCCACATACAAGGAAAAGAAAGACATTGAAGTTTTTCCAGGACAGAAGGCTAAAAATCCAGGACATGTCCTGGAAAAGGGGAGCACCCTGCTCATCCTGCCTGAGATAGCTTGCGCTGCAGTAGCTGAGCCCTCTCGGTTCAGCTCCTACAAGGGGGGATTGTGGTTAACTCTGGACATGGTCAGAGGCAGTTTTCTTTAAGTCGTCCTTTCTTCCTGTAAAGGAGCTGCACCACAAGATTGAAGGGCTGGAATCAGTGGCGTAGCTAGAAGGGGGACCAGTCAGTTTTGGAAGGAGTCGGATCTGTGATCATAGCACAATCCTAACCATGTCTACTCAAAAGTCAGCCCCATTGTGTTCAATGGGTCTTACTCCCAGAAAAGTGTCTTTAGGATTGCAGCCCGTCATAAATATGTCATCGGCAAAAGAGGACATGGCTCCCCAAATGTAGGACACCCAAGAAAAATGTCGGGCATGACAAAATAAAAGCTAAAAACACTCATATATGCTGCTTTCATGTGGTTAATTTAAACGCTACATTACTTATAAAATTTTAAACTATTATATATAATATGGTACATGTACAGTGCAAGCCTAAACTTGTCTACTCAGAAATAAGTACCATTCTTTTAAATAGTAAAATTCTGTTCAGTAGTTCCAGGTAAGTGTGTTTAGGATTGCAGCCGTAACTTATGAATTACAAGAAGGCTACATACTGCCTGCTCACAAGGAAATGAAGATTTTTTTAAAAAAAAGAGGACGTACCCAGAAAAAAGAGGATATATGGTCACCTTGAGGATGGTTGTACGCCTCCCTCCATGACTGACTGCTTCGCCCCCTCTAGCTACGCTACCGGCTGGGACTGATAAGCCCTGGAACTGATGGAGGCAAAGGAGGGAGGGGTGAGAGGGGGGCTTAAAAGCACCAGCCACGCTTTCAAGCAAATGTAGCTGCTTGTTCCCGTCAGCTGAGATGCTCATTATAACCCTCCAGGGCTGGCAGGGATCCAGCATGCTGGAGTTGGCAGAAAGGGGGGTGGCAACGCGTGGAAGGAGGGGAGGTGATGCTCCAGTACAGAAGAGCTGGGTGTGCTTTGAATGGATGCTCAGAAGGGAGCCTCCCATCCCAGGCTGGGACTTGCCTCCGAGGAGACGCGGTGCTTCCTGCAGGATCTCCCCGCTGCCACGCTCTGCAGCTCCCCAGGAGAAAGGCTGCCCGAGGAAGCACCGCGCCTACTCAGAAGCAAGTCCAATGAGGCTTCCTCCCAGGAAAGGTTGCTGTATTCGAGACAAATGTCCTGGCACCCGGCCAGCCAGGCATCCTCAAGTCCCCAGGAGAGCAGCCCAGGTGGATCCTTCCAAGCAGCAGAATGGGACCGACTAGCAGGGGAAAGAAGGCTGAGCAGGAGATGGGACCAGCAGTGGCGCAGCTAGAGGGAGGGGGGCACGCAGTAAATTTGCAGGGAAACTCACTGCCCCATCGGAGCCATTCCATCCACTTACTTACTCCATTTACTTACTTATTCCATGAGAAAGTGCTTTACCCCCCCCCCTCCAGCTACGCCACTGGAGCGTATCAGCCCTCTTGAGCCGGGATCTGAACCCAAGCTCTGCTCGGCCTCTCGTGAAACTCAAGCAACTACATCTCTTTAACTCATAGAATCCTAAAGCTGGAAGGGACTCAGTGGATCATCTAGTCCAACCCCCTGCCTAGCAGGAAATCCTCCTAGAGCATCTCCGACAGGTGCTTGTCCAGCCTCTGCTTGAATATCTCCACTGAGGATCCCCAGTAAACTCCAAGGACGTCTCTTACCGTCCCGAAAAAGACCTGCCATATTCAGTGTGACCCTATTGATTTACATGGTTGCTGGAGGAGAGGGCCAGAGGCTGAGAGCCCAAAATCAGGGTGACCATATGTCCTCTTTTTCAGCCCTGTGTCCTGGAAAAACCTTCAGTGTCCCCCTTTTCCTTGTGAGCAGGCAACATGTAGCCTTATTTTAATTGACAAATCATACGTAATAAATTATACACAATAGTTGTAAGTTAAATAATAAGCAATATACTGTTTAAATGATGATAGATTATTGATAAATGATTATCTATTTGGATAGATGGTTGTGTGTGTGTGTTTAGCTTTAATTTTGTCATGTCCTATATTTTTCTTGGGTGTCCTATGTTTTTTGGGGTGCCTTGTTCTTCTTTTTGGTAATGACATATGGTCACCCTGCCAATCCTATGCATGTCTTCTCAGAAGTGAGTGTAAATGATAGTCAATAATGCTTGTTTCCAGGTAAGTGTGTATAGGACTGCAGCATGAACCAAGTTAATAAAATCAGTGTGGAAACACGAGCCCGATATCAAAGTCATCATACCAGACAAACAGACAATGCAGGAGATGTGTAGGTTTCCTGGTTGGGGGCAGGTGGGGGTGGAATCCTACTTACCCAAAGGATAGGAGTAGAGATTCCCTCAGGGGAGCAATACTGTGGATGAACAAGAAACAGAGGAAGAAAGAAAGGAGAGGAAGGAAGGAAGAAAGAGAGGAAGAAGGAGAGGAAAGGGAAGGAAGGAAGGGGAAAAGGCAAAAAGAAAGGAAAAGAAAAGAAAGAATTCATTGCACTTCTCAACCCAGTCGACCTTAAGAGAACCTTCCTCTTTTAGAAGCAAGATTTTGCAGCAATGAGTCTGAGAACCTGTAGGGGGCGCCGAAGGTCCGCGTTTCTGGTTTCCAGAGCTTAAGAGACCAGTTAATTGCTGAGACCGCAGAGCTGAGCAGGCTGTTGGCTCTTGCAGAACTGGAAAAGAAATAAATAACTCCGGCGATTCCCTTGGTGTTTCCATCTCCCAGTGCTACTGTACTAGGACTCTGCTCTCTCCTACACGCTGGCCCAGAACCTGGCTGCAATCAGTGGTAGCTGCGTTAAATTAAAGATTAATAAAGACAGAACAGTACTTAGTACCAGGGAGGGCTTGGTGGCATGAGAGCAAGAGCATGTGCGCAGGTACACAGACGAGATCCTGAGCCAAGACCCTTTTTAGATATGTATAAATATATTCTTGGAAATTGCAGATTTTCTGGATTTTGCCAATAACAGCCCTGTGCTTCCATAATGATCTTAAATCCATTTCTGATCAACTCACAGCTGTACACAACCTTGGGCAGAAATGGCTTTTAACCATTGGCTGTAATACTCCCACTGGTTAAATAAATTGTATCTGAACTCTGCTTATTTCCAGCGTCTTGTGACTATTGCACGATCCAGGAAAACTTTTGGGGGAGGTGGAATGAGAGGACCCAGCTGGAGTTAGGTATGTTTGCATCCCATTTATTTTCAGGACAGTGTTAAGAACCGTCTAATACAGTAAGTATTTAGGTCTGCAGTTTTATGCTTAGTAATGCCTGGGATCAAGCCACTAACTCTTGAAATAAAGACAGTTGAAGGCTGCAATCATGTACACGATCCTGGGAGTAAGTGCCATTTAAGACAATGGTACTTACTTCTGATGGTCTTGATGGTACTTATTTCACATGCCTGCACTTGTGTTCTAATGACAGTTCTCAGAGATCTTGTTTACTTTCAGCCCCCCCCCCCCCAATTCCCTTGCACCACAGACACATATACTGTCCTGAAGTCAGTATATGAAAAGATGTTCACTTGGGAATAATTTGCAAGCAGGGTGCGAAGGAGCAAGTTTCTGAAGTATGAAGGCAACTAAGGGTGGAGTAAGGCTGTAATCCGAAATACACTTTCCTGGGAGTAAGACCCATTGAATACACTGAGGCTTACTTTTGAGTAGACATGGTTAGGATTGTGCTCTACGACTCCCGGCAACAGGCATTTTCACCCAGTAAAGATCTATCTGGAAGCAGATTAAACCGGCAATCCTAACCACACTTTCCTGGGAGTAAGTACTATAGAACGCAATGGGATTTGCTTTTGAGTAGACATGCTTAGGATAGGATTGCACTGTGCTTTGCACCCCCTCTAGCTACGCCACTGGCAGCTCCTTCTCCCCCACACCCCTACACTTCGTATCTTCTTCGTTCCGCAGCACAGGGGCTCGCTGCGGAAATCGGATTAGTGCTCCTCACACTGATTTAGGAGGGATCAGGAGGGGGGGGGGCTCAGGAGGTTCAGGAATGCGCCTTACCCGGGGAGAGAGAGAGCAGCCTGCAAGGGAGAGAGGGAGCCTTTCCCCCCTACCACCACTCCAGGTCACCCTCACAAACAGTGATCTCAGGGAGGAGGAGAAGGGGGGCTTAAAACGTAGCTCTCCTGTGTCCTCGCCCTCGAAAGTGACCAGTCCCTTTTGGAGTGGTCCAGCCTGGGATTAATCCCTGGATGCTGATGGAGGGAGAGAAGATAGTGAAGACAGTGCGATTTCTTAGTTAGAAATTAAGTGTCACTTAAAAAGATTGAAATTAGTAGCCCTTTCTACGGTGGCATAGCTAGAGGGGGGAGTCGTAGAGGGAGCCTCATCCCAGCGTGCAAGGGGCCCCTCACCTTCGGAGCCAAGGCCTGGGGATCAAAAACGTACTGACTGCTTCGCCCCCTCTAGCTACGCCACTGCCTTTCGAAGGTTGGAAGAACTCATTGGGGTACTGACAGTCTTCAGGCACGACTACATTGAACCCCAATCTCTCAGGGTTTTCTAGAAACCTCCCACTCCCACCCTCCCCCCCCCAAAAAGCCACTTAGGAGGACAAGAACCTAATCCAGTGCATGACTACACAGAAGTTAGAGCACAATCCTAACCATGCCTACTCAAAAGTAAGCCCCACTGTGTTCAATGGGTCTTACTCCCAGGAAAATGTCTTTAAGATTGTCTAAGGCTACAATCCTAAAGATACTTTCCTGGGAGTAAGACCCATTGAACACAGTGGGGCTTACTTTTGAGAAGGCCTTGTTAGGATTGTATTTTTAGTCTCATTATAGTCTATGGGCTTACTCCCAAAACGCTGTGGATAGGATTGCAGCCTAAGGGCTCAATCCTATCCAAGTTTCTAGGGGCTGAGATTGCATCCATACTGGAAGGTTGAATAGGACTGGGCCCTTAGGCGGCAATCCTGTACACACTTCCCTAGGAATCAGCTCACAGTAGAAATTACTTTTGAGAAGGCATGTATAGGACTGTGCAAACCTAAACACACTTTCCTGGGAGTAAGACCCATTGAACACAATAGGGCTTACTTCTGAGTAGACATGCTTAGAATTGTGCCCTTAGTTTCCTATCTGGATTCATTTCAGTCTAAAATTGATCTGTTACATGCAACCTTGAATCCAATGATATGGTAATGCCATGTAGTCCTTTATAAGCTATTTCTACATCAGATCTCTTCAACCTTCCTCTAAGTAGGAGGAATCCTACAACCTCTGTGGCCTTTTCAACCCACCAGCGGAATCTCAACGAAGACACCCAACCCAGGACTGCTTTTTGCTTTGTTCCAACACTCTTAACACGGAGTTAAACAGCCTTTCTCCGTTAATTCAGAACCTAATCAGACGGCGCAATTGTCTAGGTGGGAGGAGGAAGCAGAAAGAGCTCCCAGAGATGCCAATAATCTTAATTTTCCTGTGACACGACCCCGGATACATGTATTTTCGGCGAATAATGAGAAGAAAGTAATCATTAATTAAAAACAAGGTTCTTCAAATGAAGATGATATCCGATGAGCCTTGGAAACATCAGCTGGGCGATTAATTGCCATTGTAGGGTGGAATAGGGAAGGACAACTTCCTCCATAGAGATATTAGAAAGTCTATAATCCTAAAGAGACTTTCCTGGGAGTAAGACCCATTTAACATAATGGGGCTTGCTTTTGAGTCGATATGGTTAGGATCGTGCCCATTAGCAGGTTTGGATTAAAATCCCCTAAAAACTATGCTGTGTTAAGTTCCAAGATCTGCACTTATTTTGATCTGCACTTTGCCCCCTCGGGTCTGCTTTCCAAGTTTCTCCCAGGAGTTTCATCCCAGAGATATCAATCAATCAGCCAAAGTAATTTATATACTGCTTTTTAACAAAACAAAAAAAAGTTCACAAAGTGGTTTACAAAGAAAATGAAATTACTACTAGTAGTGGCTAATATGTCACTAGGAAAACGTCGTTCAGAATGAAATGTATTGAGCTTTCCAAGCTGCCAGTATGATGGTGGCGTAGCTAGAGGGGGCCCAGCAGTTGGTCTTGGAGGGAGCCTCACCCCTCTAGCTACGCCACTGGCCCAGAATACACCCTCTACACTCCTGATAACATAGTCCAGTTGTGTCTCCAGCTAATGGGAGACACGTGGAACACGTTCACACGTTTTGGAATCATTTTCTTGTTCTCATTTATTAACCTAGAGAGTAAGGAGCATTTCCTTTTCAGCTGTAGATTTAATTCGGAGCCAGGCAAGATTTTGGTGCGAACCAGAGATGCTGATCTTTGCTGGTAGGGGTGGGGATTCAGGGTAATGAGCCTGATACCCTGGAGCCCCCAAATGTCAATCACCCAAACTGATTCAGAAATGCTATTGTTCTTACCCCCACATCATTCTCCTTCCTCTCATTTCCCTGAACAATACCTGAGTCCTCTGATCGCTCAGTCGGAATATGGGCATTATCTTGGGGAAAGGCACCCAGCAGTGGCGTAGCTAGAGGGGGGCTATCTTTTGGTATCTGGAAAGGGGCCCCTTGCACGTTCCCTCTAAGACTGACTGCTGCGCCCCCTCTAGCTACGCCTCTGCCGGAATCCCCTTCTGCAAAGCCGGTAGAGAAGGAGGAAAGCCAAGGCTCGGTCCTTCTTTCTTCGTCGGCAGAGGATTAGCAAACCAGGGCTGGCTCTGCAGAAGGCGTGAAGCAAGCCAGAGATTCTGCACCGAGTTAATGCCTTGGAAAGCTGCTTCAAAGCTGTCATGCTGCAGCTTCTTTCTGCCTCCCCCTTCCCTAAGTGCAATCAATTTCAGGCAATCCCAGAAAAAAAAATATCTCTCTCTTTCTCTTTCTCTCTCTCTCTCTCTCTCTGTGTGTGTGTGTGTGTCTCCTTAGGTCACCCCTTCAACTTGCTGGTATTTCCCTCCACAACAGTACATTCCAACATCGGCATCACCCCTACACTGAAACGGATTCCAAAGACCCCGAGGAATGAGTCCAATTTTTAGAGATCAATCAATTTTTAGAGATCAATTAATTTAAAAACAGTTCTCCTTCCGTATCCTTTGCCCAAAATATTTGCTGCTGCCGCCTTTGTGTGCTGCTTTTAAAGCTCACAGGAGTGGCAATTTGCCATCTTGCAAGCCTACAATCTTGGTCGATCTCCAGAAGATGAAAATGGTGAGCCCAAAGAATGAGCCTGTCCCTTAAAAAAGGCATCGTGTTACCCTCGTGGTTTGTTTCTTTAACTGCTTGCAATGTTTTTTCTCTTTTTTAAAATTTTTAACTTCACCAAGGAGTAATTTTACCTCCTGAAAACACTTAAATTCTACCCGTTTCCGAGGACCTTCCAAATCGGAAAGAGCTTGGAAATCTCTCCAGACCGAGCTAAACAAACCACTGAACTCCTATTGCTTTCAGGGGTCGATGCTTTTTACATGCTAAGAAAATAAACTTTGTAGGCTTTAAAATTGTAAAATGCCACTTCTATTAGCTTTAAAATCAGCACACCAAAGCAGCAGGACAAAGACACCAGCCTGAACCCACTAGATCGCACTTCTCCCCTGATTTCAGCATTTCCAGTTCATGAAACCAGCTCATGAAACCGCACTTTGGGAAACTCAGACGAATCCTAAACACGATTTGCTGAGATTTAAATCTCAAGGATTCCAGTTCTCTTAAAGGTAGTTAACCTGGCTGTTAATATTTTAGAGGTGGAAATGAAAATACAGGTTTTCGACACTGAGTTTCTAACGATGGCAACTGAGTTCAGTTTTAAGAAAGAAAGAAAGAGCTGAATTAGCAACATTAACCTTTTAAAGCCTGAGAAATTCAGGAAAATTGAAAAATGGAAGCAGGCTTTTTCTTCGGGTCGTTATTTCAAGCGCCTTTAGTCTCTTTAATTCACCAATATCATGGATTTACTTCTGGTGGTTGAATTCTGTTAAAGGTGGAGGAGGAAAATAGGGAAACATTTGTTTTCCTTTTCCTTGTCTTGACTTAGAGTGAACACCAGGATGCTGAGGCCTGGTTTAGCACTAACTCAATCGATCTTGGATTCTTTCTCATCCCTTACCATTCAATCGTTGCTTTCATAGCTGGAATCTGCTTGACAAGAAAAGAGTTTACTTGCGCCCTCCCCCTCGCTTTGAAGTCGCCTTCCTTAAAGTCAAGCACTTTTTAACCCTCACTATTTCCACTGCAGAGTTTAGGATTTGTTTAGGGCTGTAATATTAAGCATATTTGCTAGGGATCCTCTCGAACATAAGAAGGACTGTTCAAGAAACATATCTCTCTCTCTCTCTCTCTCTCTCAAAATACCACTGAAATAAAGGGGCTCAATGTGGTTAACATTACTGAACAGTATAGCCTATACAATAAACTCTTGGTTCGAAAGTTGCCTTTTATTTCTATGCAGTTTTGGCAATTGAATTTTCAGCTGTAGCGTACCCTTTATTTATTTATATGCTAAGTTTGATTGATTGACTGAGTTAAACATTTATATCCCGCTTTTCTAAGTGGTTTTCACATCTCCAAAGGCACATTCCCTGTCTCCCACAATTTTAGACTAGTGGCTCCCCATCTCAGCCCTTGAAAGAAAACAGGCCTAAACAGGGTGATCATGTGCCATAACCAAAAAAGGGGACAAGATCCCCCCCCCCCGTATGACACCCAAGAAAAATGTAGGACATGACAAAATAAAAGCTAAAATGCTCATACATACCGCATTCATGTGCTTAATTTAAAGTGTATATTACTTATTATATTTACATATACAAAATTTATTACATTTAGAGTACAATCTAAGCATGCCTACTCAAAAGTAAGTCCCATTGTGTTCAATAGTATTTACTCCCAGGAAAGTGTGGTTGGGATAGCAGCTATAATTTATTAATTACAAGAAGGCTACATGCTTCTCCTTTACAACAAGGAAAAGGAGAACATTGAAGTTTTATCCAGGACACAAGGCTAAAATCCAGGAGATGTTTTTTAAAAGGAGGACAGACATATGGTTACCCTGGGTCTGAATAATCAGGTTCCCACAAAAATGCTCCATCTAACTGGGAAGGTCAGTCCCACTGTCCAGTGGCGTACTAGAGGGGGTGCAGAGCGCTACGTTTTTTCAAGGAGCTTCATCCTGGCATGCATGGTGCCTTTCCCCTTCCCCTTCCCCTTCCTCTCCCAGAAGGGGAGGGGTCGCTTGCAGGACCCGATGAGGTGCCTTGCGCCCCCTCTGGCTACGCCACCGTAAGTAGCGTTACATCCCAAGGGACTTAAGTCTCAAGGAAGCGCGCTTAGGAGGAACACTGAGCAAAAAGAAAGCGAATAGCGCCAGAGAATCTATTGGAACCTAAGAGTGGCGTAGCTAGAGGGGGGCGGAGCAGTCAAGTCTTGGAGGGATCCTCGAGGAACCTCCCCTTCAAAGCCATTAAAGGCAGGGGCAGCAAACTCTGTTGAAACCTAAAAGAGAGTTTGGTGCCCCCCTGACTGCCCTGCTGACGGGGTCCACTAGTGCTGCATGCAGAACTAGGGCCATCACTGGGGGGAAAGGAAAGCTAATTAGTTTAAAGTGGGCATAAGTTCTCCAGATGAAGATCGGATTGGGAATTTAACACAAACTCAACACTTCTGAGCATCCTTTTCTGCTTTTTGTCTGAAATAAAACGAGCTATAGGGCCAGCAGCATCCCACTCATTTGCCTTGGACAAGATGTGGAGTGGATGCCATATCAGGTTCAGCCTGTCTTGAATAAAGTTGCAGGAGGTGTCCTTTGACATTCTTCGTGAAAATCACTTTTTTCATTGAGGCTATTAATTGGATTCTGCGTTTATGTTTAAGACTAAAGTTTGAGATCACTGTTTCCTTTTTTAATATTACTGTTACAGGGGACATAGATATGGGGTAACAAAGCATTAAGTTTTGTAGGGAGCCTCGCCAGGAGAGGGGGATGAATGGCCTCCTCACTTTTTCCTTTGGAGACGTTCAGGCGAGTGGAAGCAAAAACAATCGCTCTGAAGGGGAAGGTCAGGCTCCCTACAAAGCTTACAGTGCAATCCTATGCATGTCTACTCAGAAGTAGGTCCCATTATGTTCAATGGGGCTTATTCCCAGAAAAGTGTATATAGGATTGTAGTCTTAGGGTGCAATCATAAAGAGCCTTTCCTGGGAGTAAGACCCTTTGAACACAATGGGGCTAACTTTTGAGTAAACATGGTTAGGATTGCGCTCTATGTGCTTCACACCTCCTCTAGCTACGTCATTGACTATCACTGAGTCAATGTCATCACAGCAGTGCAATAATTCATGTCATCACAGCAGTGCAGTAACTTACTGGATAAATAGACATGATAAGAAGGGTATAACTATATATACTAATTAATTAACTATTTACAGTTATGCAGCATAGGAAATGGGAGTCCAACTATGATGGCCACACTTTACAGCTACAAGAAGTACTGCATTTGCTTTAAAAAAAGATAATTGTACAGTGTATAAAGGGTAGAAAGGGTTTGGAGTGCAGTATAGTAAATCACTAGCACAGGACAGAACAGTTTCACGTTTCAGTTCTTGGCAGAAATCTCCTGTATATATTTTTTTTAATTTTCATGTTGAGAAAGGGAGGTGAAGCTAAACAACACCTAGCCCTAGGCAAATGCTGGCTTTAAGCAAATTGGTCCAATTGCTCCCACGTGGCCATATGACTTAAGAGTCCCCAGCACTAGGGTAAATATAAAATCAATTTTTTTTCTAAATCATTTTACAATCACTAAAACAAGTGTCTAGTTTTGTAACAGTGCTTTGCCAAAAGTAACCTACACTGTTTCATGTGTAGGTTTAAATGATGCAATGTTACATTTCAAGGTGCTCAGATGTATTTGGTCCATTAACTCAAATACACTTCAAGCACACCGTTTAATTGTATTCCACAATCCCATAGGGATAATGGAGTATATAATAAATTATACTTATATCTGTAAGATTCTACAGGCTTTGCCTATGAATCTGAGGCCAGTCCCCCCCCCCCCCCGCCCAAAAAAAAAAACTGCAATTGAGCCTCACATTTTCTGGCCCTGTGAGGAAGGATGTGTAAGTCATCCACCCCTTAGGACAGTAGCTTGATTAGCAGGATGGTAGCTGCTTGGGCTGCAGCGGGGAAGCAAACAAAGAGCACAAGCCTAACCATCTCTACTCAAAAGTAAACCCCATTGTGTTCAATGGATCTTACTCCCAGGAAAGTGTCTTTAGGATTCCAGCCAAAAGCTGTAATCCTATCCATATTTACCTGGTAGTAAGCCCCATTTGTTATCATGGCTACTCAAGTAAATCAAATGCTTAGAACTGGGCTGCAATTCCATGCACTCTTTCATCCAAGAAAGGTACATTGAATGCAGTGGGACTTGCAACTGAGAAAATATGCATAGGATTGTGGTATTGGGCTGCAAGTTTTCTGACAGCCCAATCCTATGCATGCAATGCATACTCAGAAGTGAATCCCATTAGTTAATCGGGCTTTTCCCAGGAAAGTGTGGATACGATTGTCGTCTAAGTCTCACTGAACACTATGGGACTTTTCATGAGTAGGTATGCATAGGATTGTGCTGCAAAGCTGCACACTTGTCTGCTTGGGACTTGGGACAAGTTGAGTATACAACATGTAAAGGATTGTCTCTAGGAGAAGGGTGTTGTTGGCCATGTGACAACGTAGAATGGAGGACAGAGAGCCTCTACCTTTAAGCATTGCATAGAATAGGGAATTGAGGCAGGTGCTACTTTTTAAACCCTTCTACGATGAGCTAAACCTACCACAATTCCCTCTTCTATGCAATGGTTAAAGGTGCAGGCACTCTGTCCTCCATCTTATATGGTCACCCTGCTGTTGGCTCATGGAATCATAGAGTTGGGAGGGATCCAGTAGGTCATCTAGTCTAACCCCCTGCCAGTAGCAGAAAATCCGTCTCTTTTAATAAGGCAGTTTAATACTTTTATTGTCCTACCGAAGTCAAGCTGAATTAAGACATACTAGGAGGAAGGGCTCGTAGTAGTGTTACCACAATCCAGAGCTAAGGTGTATGATTATCTGACAGATGCCTTATTCTTCCTTATTCTCTCCAACACTCTCTCCCAACACTTAAACTTGCTTAATTGTTCCCCCCGAAGGCTTGGTGGGCTTCAGTTTCCCCGCCTAGAGTTCTCCCTCCAAACCCCTCCTATCACCGAGACCCCAGGTGATGGCTCAGGGTCCAACTAGATGGTCTATGTATTCCTTAGGCATAGATAGCCTCGGGATTTTTTCTTTGATACATATACATATATAAAATTGATATATCTTAAATATATAAATATATAAAATTGATTTATCTATATCTATATAGACCAATATATAAAATTGATTTATCTATATCTATATATAGCTTTCATGTGCCTCTTATATGCTTTTTATTAAATTGAAAACTTGTACATATAAAAACTTGTAAATTATTATATATTTAAAACTTATATTTACATATAAAAACTTGTAAATTATTAATTACAAGAAGGCTGCAAGCTACTCGCTGACGTGGAAAAGGGGGTCTTTGAAATTTTTCCCAGAACAGAAAGCTTCAGGACATATCCTGGAGGACATATCCTGGATAAAGGGGACATATGGTCACCATGGCCAGAAGTAGATTCCTTACACTAAAAACTGACTCTCTGAGCACTCCTCTTTCCGCCTTCAAATAATCGTATTAATTACTCCGGCTAAAATGATCCCTGCTTGGACATTATTTGCCTGGCACTGGAAGTTCTTCTCCCAAGTGCGAAGGCTGGGATGTTCAGGAATCCTTCAGTGTAAACCTCTTTATGCAGGAGATGCACTTCCAAGCCCTAGAGACCCCACTCTCCTACTTCCTTGGGCTGATAAATTAGAGAAGAAAGATTATGGCTGCAATCCTAAAGACACTTTCCTGGGAGTAAGACCCATCGGACACAATGGGGCTTACATCTGAGTAGACATGGTTAGGATTGTGCTCGTAGGCTGCAATTCTAACCATGTCTACTCAGAAGTAAGCCCCATTGTGCTCAATGGATCTTATCCACAAGAAAGTGTGTTTAGGATTGCAGCTTTATTCTCCCAAACCATCTGACACTACTGGATAGATTTATACTCTGCTTTTCCCAGGCCAGAGAAAACGCTCAAGGTGGCTTACGAAGCCTTAGTTCTTCCCCTTCTGCTGTCCACACAACAACCCTGTGAGGTAGGTGAGGCTGAAAGTGAGTGTCTGGCCTAAGATCACCCAGGAACCTTCATGACCAAGGAGGGAATTGCACCTGGATGGAGTCTTAGTCCAACTCCCCAACCACCATATCATCCTGATGTCTTCAGTCCTATCCGTGTTTACTCAGAAGTAAGTCTTGTTATAGATAACGGGACATAGTCCCAGGTACGTGTGGATATGGTAGGAGTGCAGCCTCAGTCGGTGGAGATATAAAGTAGGGGAGAATGGTGGAAGGTTGTTGCGTGGGGGGGCTGAGGGGGAAGCATATTGGGCTGTGCTGCTGAGGAAGGAAGATGACGTCAGTCCACCTCCAGCCAGGAGGAGGGCATCCCCGGAAGGGGGGAAGGGTCATTGGTCTGGAAAGGACTCCCCTTAATATTATTTTTCATGTCTAAAGCAGGAAGTGCCTTTTTGGAAGAAGTCATCTGGTTCAGCAACTGGGATCTCTGATCGCAGATCTGTGCTGCAGTTGGCTGTGATTCCTTGAATGAGAAGGAAATGCACTCTGCACGTGCTCAGAGGTGCATTGTTTTAATGTTAATTTTTTAAATTGCTTCCTATGACCCGAAGCTGATTTGGTGCAGAGTTGGAAGCCTCTGCTGCAGCAAGCCAAATGTTGGGGAGGGGAATTTCCAGGCAGGGTCAATGCCCCCAAAAGTCCCTTGATAATTAGCACCCAGAGGATCAGATCAGCCCTCCATGGAGCCACACGTTCCCACACTGGTGCAAAAGGATCTGTTTGGCCCCAAACAAAGAGGGACCTTAAGGGGAAGATTGTGATACCCCCACTTCGGAGTTGGGGGGCACTCCCTTCGTGTGCATCTTGGCTCCTCTTTAATTCGCCTTTCTCAGCACAAAAGCCTGGGGCTCCCAACCGGAGGCTGCTAACCTTTGGGTTTAACCACAGCTTCAGAGCTGCCTAAGGCAGAGAATCCCAGGGTTTGCCCGTCCACAATGCATCTCTAGCCAGTGGCGTAGCAAGAGGGGGGCGGATCAGTCAGTTTTGGAGGGAGCCTCGTTCACTCCTTTGGAGCCATTCCAGCCCACTGCCTTGAAAAGGAAAAAGTCCAGTTTCCTAGAGCTGGTGCCAAGGAAATCTGTTTCCCAGGGAAGGAGGGAGGCAGGCGTCCTTCCTTCCCCCAGGGGAAGATTTCCAGGGCAAGGTATGTGATAGATCCTCTTCCCCTTTGCACCATACAAAGCCCAAACGCCCTTCCTCGCTCGCAGATCCCAGGCTTTTCCTACAAGCTTTGCTTGCCTTCTTCAGTGGCGTACCTAGAGGGGGTGCAAAGCACTAAATTTTGCAGGGAGCCTCACAGCAGCGTGTAAAGGGCTCCTTCCCCTTTGGAGCCAGGCGAACGCCTTCTTTTTGCTCCCCTACCCGGAATGACTCCCATCGCTGATCTCGAGCAGGCTTTCTCGAGAGCAAGCTCCCTAGAAATCAATGGGATTGACTACTTCCGAGTAAACCCCTCTTTACATTTTGCAAAGGGAGGCGGCCCTACTTAACCAGCCCCGTTTTCTCCACCTCTTTTGTCCAGTACGTTTCCAGTACGTTTTGTCCGTCTTGTAATCCACACTGGGATTTTTTTTTTGGGGGGGGACATCTTTCTTTTGGGATAACTTCCCACCCTCACCCAAAATGTTTTCCCGCATGAATGAATATACATGCCTGGGTTTTAAATTTTTATTGTATTTTAAATTTTAAAATTATTTTTGAAGTAGTTCCGCAGCAATAAGGTAAAGTTCAGTTGTGTGATCCTCAAAAATGATTCGGATCTTTCATCCAAGAATGGAGAAGGTATCGCATCACATGCACCATACTGTAGACGTTTTGCTAAAATTAATTAACTGTTTTGCTGAAATTAATGAATTGAGTTTAATTTGTTTGTTCCTCCCAGAGATTCACAGTAAAATGGTTTGTTTTTCACTTGAATGCTACACATGAAAATTTTTAAAGTATGTGCCTTATCTAAAACCACTTGGTTTGTTTCCTCGATTCCCCCCACAAACCACGTTATTTTATTTTACTTTATTAATTTCTGTTTTGCCTTTCTTATTCAACGAAAGGAAACTGCACGGACACTGTCAACTTCAATCCAGAATAGCCAGGGAAATTCCAGCTTCTCAGTCAGCACAATCCTAACTATGTCTACTCAAAAGTGAGCCACACTAAGTTCAGTGGGTCTTACTCCGAGGAAAGTGTCTTTAGGACTGCAGCCAGACCCTCTTCAACAGCACTACAATGAGTGAGGGAAATGGATTCTGAATTGTCGTACCTTAGCAGCCAGATCCTAAAGCGAGTTTGCCATTAAAACCTAAGGACTTTTGTTTTCAGTGGGTCATATTCTGAAAACATTATAATAGATTGTGTGTGTACAACATACCTGCTTGTGTGCCAGAGAGAGAGAGAGAGAGAGAGAGAGAGAGAGAGAGAGAGAGAGAGAGAGAGAGAGAGAGAGAAACCATATTTATACATAAAAATATTTCATATTCTAGTTCTAAATCCATAGTACTGAAGATTTAATAAATTCCCTTTGATTTATTATTTTTTATTTTTTGTGGAGAGGCTTGCTTGCAAATAATGTTGTTTTATACTATACTAAATTTTATAGTGTTTGACATTTTAATATTACTGTTGTTACTGCTGCTGTTATTACTAGTACTCCTACTACTACAGGAAAGTAGGTGCTGTACAAAGCTGAGGCCCTGCTCTCGAGCTTATGATCCCCCAAAGAGTAAGCAATAAATCCACACATTTTCTTGCAAGTAAATTTTGCTGCATTAAGGGACTTCCTTCTGTGTCAACTGGGGAGAGGTCAGGCTCTGCATTTCCAAATGCAACTTGCTGCAGCAGCAGAAGACCTAAATGAGAGATCGCATTAGGGAGCTCGCTACTTCTCCCCCCTCTCCCTTGCATTAATTCCTTCTTGTTGGGGGGGGGAGGAGTGCTTGACCACCTAAGGAAGCCGAGGAGGTCCAGATCTCTCCACAGGGAGGGGGTGGGTGGGACAGGCTGGGGGCTGGAGGAGAGAGAGGGCTTTCCTGGCCTCCCCCCTCCCAGCTTCTCTTTGGGCTGGCTCTGGGGGTCCTTCAGCAGGGTGATCCCTCACTGACACTTCTGTTGAAAGGCATCCACATTATTGATCACTAATGGGGGAGGGGAGATCTACACTTTCTTTGGGAGCCTGAGATACAAGGGGGAGGGGTCATTAATAGTGGATTTAATGGGAAAGTTCTCAAACTTTTTAGAACCAAGATCTATTTTTTTAAATGTCGCTCTGTCAGGACCCAGCTAGCTTTACTAGACTTTTAAAAAGTGATCAGAAAAGAAATAATATTTATGTTCTGGATCCCTCTCTCGCCTGCTTATTTCCAGGTCTCATCCATATGGAAAGCTGGCCTGTCACTTAGAGCACAATCCTAACCTTACTCAAAAATAAACCCCATTGTGTTCAATGGGTCTTACTCCCAGGAAAATGTATTTAGGATTGCAGCCTGAATGACCATCCAGATCTCTGGGAAGAGAGGGAGGCATCATTACACACCTTCTCTTCACACACCCGAAGAGGGGTCAGTTTATCGCCATACATCCTATATGGATCCATATAAACCAACACTCTGAAAGTGATCTTCTGGTTGATAGTGGAAATCCTGTTTCTATTTGCTCCCCATTTTATCCCAAGGCGCTTGATCTCGCATAAAGATTGCAGCGAAGAGTAGGGGAAATAGAAGTAGGAGGCATGTGAAAATCAACCCCAAGTCAGTGGAGGTGGGAGACTGCAGGGGGGACCCCAAACGTCTTAACGCTGCGATGAATGGTTTGAAATAAACCTCCTGCTTTTCAGTGAAACTCAGATTATCCTCAACCTCGTGGGCTCCTCTTTGCATTGAAGGGAAATGTTTCTCATCCGAGCCAAAGAGCATGTTGTTGGTTCCCTGCATGACTGTGAGGTCAAGCGAAACAGCCTGCCGGATCAACTCACCCACTTACCAGCAAAGGCTGCTGCAGAGAAAGTCCAGTCCAACCAAAAAATGCAACAAAAAGAGAACATTTCAGACCAATCTGAGATTGTTAAACTTATCTCGTCTGGGTCAGGATGACCAAATACAATCTTTTTCCAGGACATGTCCTCTTTTTTAGCCTTCTGTCCTGGGGAAAAAATCTTCATTGTCCTCCTCTTTCTTGTGAGTAGGGACCATGTAGCTTTCTTGGAATACATACATTACATGTAATCGTTTTATATTTAATAATAAGTAATACAGTGTTTAAAGAAATCACTTAAAAGCAATATATATGAGTGTTTTAAACTTCTATTTTGTCATGTCCTAAATTTTTCTTGGGTGTCCTACATTTTGGGGGGAGACTTGTCCTCTTATGGTTATGATATCAGGTCTCTCTGTGCTGGGTGGGTGAGACTGTAATTGTGTTGGATAGTATTTGTGTTTACAACACTATATGCTGTATATACTGTATTCAATGCATAGAATAAATATGTACACACCCACAAATACTATATACTAAATTTGTAAATAGTCCTTAAGTCATGTCCAAAGTTTTCTGACCCCATGAACTGCAGCAGGTCAAGCCACCCAATGCTCCACTAGTATAAAAATATACAAATTTACCATATAGTAAATTTTAAGATAAATATATTTATGAAATCTAATTGGATATAAATTCTCCTTACCTTTTATATATAACATACTGTATTTACTCGAATCTGCTCACCTTTTGCAGCCAAATTTAGTCTCCAAAATCAGTGTGTACATTAGATTCAATGGTTAATTAGATTCAAGTGGTATTTTGATTATAAGGATAGGGTGTGCATTAGATTCTATGGCACATTGGATTCGAGTAAATATGGGTATATTATATATAACATGTAACATATGTATGTATATGAGAGAGAAATGCCACTATTGCTGGTCTGGAGGAGAAAAGTGTGGCGTTTTAAGCAGTTTCTTATGCGGGAAGGACAGTAGGCCTTTTCTGATTCCAAGAGGGGAACAACCCCAATGACCCAACCTGTCTAAAATATGGAGTTCCTTCTCCATTTTTTTAAAATCCAAGGATTTATAAAGGAAAACACTGCTACATTTGGACGTTGGCATGTTCCACATCAGCCATCAATAACGTTAATGTCCTGCTATCTCAACTGGAGACAACTTAAAAGCGCTTCCGGTGGGAAATGGACTATTTCAGCTGTCCAAAACAAACTGGGCTCTGTCCGTCCAATATTTAGGGACAGAACATCACAGTGAAGTCTCCACCATTCATCTGCTGCAGAAGGAAGAAGAGGATTGGTTGTGAAGCCAGTGAGCCCTGATCCCAAAAGTATTCCATTTTTGCCACAAGGAAACAAAGCCAGTTCCAGTAATAGGAACCCAGGAACTCAAAGCCAACTTAGAACCAAATCCTATCCAACTTTCCAACTCTAGTGTAGCCACAATGCAGCCCCTTGGTAAAGGAACACATGTTCATAGACCTTAAGAAGGCCCAATAGCTGCCTCTCCACCACAGGATGCAGTGAACACCCTGCTAGCACAACTGCACCGGTATGGGAAGACTGGATAGGACTGGGCCCTTAATCAAGAACCATCTATCCTACAAAATTCTAGAGACTTGTAGAAGAGATCTGTGTAACCAAGAGGCTTCCTGTATTGCTGAAGGATGTGGGGGAGATACTATCCTTCGTAGTCCATTGGTATTTTTCCTTGATCCAGTATCAGGTATTTAGGATCATACTAGATGTCATAATCACAAAAAGAGGACAAGGCTCTCCCACAAAATGAACGGCACCCAAGAAAAATGTAGGACATGACAAATTAAAAGCTAAAAACACTCATATATTGTTTTCATGTGATTAATTTAAACACCACATTACTTATTATTAAATTTAAAACATTTACAAATAATTTATTACATATATTTTATTAATTAGAAGAAGACTACATGCTGCCTACTCACAAGGAAAAGGAGGACTATTAAGATTTTTTCCCCCAGGGCACAAGGCTTTTTATGTCCTAGAACATATGGTCTCCCTGTAAATATATTTAGTTGGAAACAAAAATTTCAAAGTAGTTCAGAAATACAAAGCACTGGACAATACTGGATTTTAAAAATATATATATTTCTTCTCAGTTCTTAGGGTTTTTCTAGCCCAATTACAGCTTTGATTTTGGTTAGGTGTTTAAATGGATGAGTCAATCTGCTGGTGTGGCATAATCTAGTAAGAAAGAGCAGCAGTAAAAACAGTATTAGTGTCAGGAGGCAAGCCTACAAATTTAAGGCAATGCTGTGGCCTGCAAGAGATCTCTTTGGGGGGATGGAAACCGGGGTCCTCCTCTCCCTGTTCGCTGGGCATAGCAAAAGAACAGAAGCAAGCGGCTGTTTGAAATGCATTGGGGGGTGTGAGCGACAGTTTCAATGGGGTGGTTTATCTCTCCCTGTTCCTGAGACGTGCTTCCCCGGTGGAGTTTGTGGCTCTCGCTGGGGATGGGAGACCAAAGATGGGAGCATCCTGTTTGGAGGGGGAGGGACTGGGCTGCTTAGTGGAAGCGAGGAGGGGTCAGACCTGTGAGAATCAGACCTTGTGCATGTCTCTCTCGGTTTCCTAGCTGGGGGGACCGGGGCACGCTGGTGCTCCTTGCCAGAAAGTCCCACTGATCCTTGAGGGTCTTTCTGGAATGGTCAGAGGCCTGCAGCCCAGCAAAGGAAAGAGGGCTGGAATCCACCGACCCTGCTGCAGAGAGGAAGCCTGGAGGAAACAGAGGATCCAGACTGATCTCCAGCCGGGGTGGGTGGGTGGGTGGGTGGATGGGTAAGCTCGTCATCCCGGGTGGGAGCTCTTGCAAGACCCCCCCTTCCACCACGTGCCCCAAGAGAGGAGCTGCAGCGACGTGTGTGAGCTGCAAGAAGCCGGCTGGCTTCTCCTTTTCCTTTGCAAGCAAGAGTGAAAAGCTGCCCCCCTCCACTTTCCAATACCAACCTCCATCTGGAGTCTCCCTCGCTGGGATCTGCCAGCCTTGACTGGGGACAGAAGTTAGGGCAAGGAGAAAGGGGGACAAGGCAAGCTCTTCCCAGCTCTTGAAAACAAACAAAAAAAAAAGAAAGCCCCAGTGGCATAGCTAGAGGGGGACAGAGCAGTAAGACAAGGGAGGCGTGCAAGGGGCCTCTTCCTCTGGAGGCCGTTCATTGTGCTCCCCGCGCCTAGAAGGAAGGGGACCCTTGCATGACTCCCTCCAAGACTGACTGCTCTGTCCCCCTCTTGCTCCCCCTCTAGCTACGCCACCGCAAAGCCATCTCCACCCCTGAGCGCTCCAGAACTGCCAGACAAAGAGGATGTGGATCCGAAAGATTGAATCCTGTCGCTCATTCTGCGATCTGTTTGCAAACCAGGGATCTATTTTGCTAGCCGCCTCCTCTTGGTGGGTTTCTTTTTAGTGTGCTGGAAGAGGGGAGAGAAATCGAGACCCTCGGGAGGAATTCTGGCCCGACACCCTCGTTTCTCCTTTTAATTTGTTCTCTTCCCTGAGATCTGGAGTCTCCCGGAGCACTGGAAGAAAGCGAAGACCAGGGACTGCAGCTTAAACCCTTCTAGGTGTGGAAAGGGAAAGGCTGTTCACCCTTCCAAACGCAGCCTCCCTTTCCCCGGAATTAGCCCCCTAATGGCCCTCGCTGGATCACCTACACCTAAACACTGGATACCCAAGTGAGCTTCCAAAAAACCCTACTTTAGAGTAAATGGAGGGAGGGGAAAAGGTTTCTCTTGTCAGGCAGGAAACACACGAGACATTACTTCCGAGTAAACGTCTGGAGGAGTTAAGTTGTTACATCCAAACATCTCCAGTTCAAAAGGACCCTCTAGCAGGAGGCTTCAGAGGACAACATCCTGATGGAATTGGAGAGCTAGAAATGGCATTTAGGCTGAAATCTTAACCACACTTTCCTGGGAGTAAAAACTATTGAACTCAATGGGACTGACTTCTGAGTAGAGATGCTCAGGATTGCACTGTTAGCGTCCTACCTAACCTTTGGCTCTGCATTGGCAAAAGAAACTGGTATCTGGGAGGACTGGGGGGAAGCTTGGCTCAGCCACCCCCTTGCTCTGCTCTTCCTGGCTGACTCCAGCCTTGACTCTTTCAAGCAGGCGGCCATTTACTGCCCCCTGATTGCCCCACTGACCAGGTTAGCTCATAAAGCCATTCACACACCACAATGGGGATTTTCTCAACAATTAAGAAGAAACAACATCATAAAGCCATTGACAAAGGCCTGACTATTTACTAGAAATTAGGCCCTCTTTAAGAGACCAGTGCCTAATTTCACACACTTTACAACCGCCCAGTGCATTTTCCAACACCAGAGTAAACAACATGGGTGCACTTTCCTGCTGAGGTGTTGCCACAACTGGCCATCAGGGTTTCTTCATTCCTGGAAACATTTTCAAAATGTAGAGTAGTGGGAGGTAGGGGGGTGTGCGTGTGCGCATGCGCAAGCTTACTTATATATAAATATACACTCCACTACTCCCCAACATATTACTTGGCAAAAGTTTTCATTTCTTGCATCAGAAGCTTGCCTGGAGTCCTGTCCTTTGACCTGAAGGCCTGCCCTAAATCAGAGATCAGGGAATACTGGATGGGTTTTTCATTGAGAAAATAATGCATCCTGCTTTTGGAGGAGCCCTGAAAATAAAAAGAAATGCTGAGATTCAGATTTAACCTGGCATTAAGGTGCCTAACACCTATGGATCTGCAGTAATGGATGCAGACTTGCTCTGTTCAAATAAACAGGATTTTTTTTTTGCCTTGTGCTCCTGGAGCCCCTCCTGATTTGGGGTTTACAAGAGAGGAATAGGCCTGGTGAATTTTTCCAAGCTGCTTTCCATATATCCCAAGTTTAAACCTGAGACAAGGGGGGGGGGGAGGAGATTGTATTCCAGAGGAGCTTTGGATAGTGTGTGACCCAGAAAAGAAAGATGGGTGAATGAGGCCTAGTTGGAAGGCGAGCTGTTTGGAGAGGAGGGGAGGCAAGAAGGGGAAGCAGACAAAAGGCCAGGAATGGGGAGTGGAGGCTGAGAGTGCAGGCCCAAGTGGGCAAAGGCCCCCTACTCAGCTGTCCTGGCCTCTCCTTCAGGCCAGAAAGGCCACCTTGAAGTGGGTCTTTGGGCCTGCTCCTTCCGATTTGCCTAATAAGTTGGTAACACATTTAGGGTGAGACAGAAAGAAAAGAGGAAGAGGAAGGCCAGAGGGAGCAGGGCTGAGAAACCACTGTTAGTTTCCACTCCTAAGCAAAATGGCGATGAGGGGAGGCTGGAGGCTAAGCAGGGGACTCCTCTGCCCTGCCCCCTCTTCCCTCCCTCCCTCCCTCCCTGATGCCCCCTGCAAGAGCTGGGGAGCTACTTCCTGTCTCTTCCTTCCTTCCCCAGGAACAGAACCCAGGCAGGGCTGGTGTTCTCCATCACACAGCAGACATTTTTGCAAGGCTCCCCTGAAACTGCCACTCTCACCACCCCTGTTTACAAACACAGCTGTTGCCTTAGATTTGCAAGGCACCCTAAAGCCCCCAGCAGTGAGAGAAGGTGCAGGAAAGGGAAGGGGGGAAGAGGAGGAGGAGGAGGAGGAGGAGGAGGGAGGTGGTCTCGGCATCTGGAAAGGACAGAGCGCCTTGTTTTTGAAACTGTCAATTCTCTCAACCCCTATTGTGAGAGCTTCATGCAAAACATCTCGGGCCTTTTAACGCTGGGGCTTGGGAGGCCGCTTCAGATTGAAAAGGAGAGGGAGAGGAGGCAGGGAAGGGGAGGCCAGGGCAAGGCAAACAATTACGGTATATCGGCATAGGTACACACTCACACACACACACACACACACACAAATTGCAACATGCAATCCTTCCAATAATATAGCTTTTTTCCCTCTGGCTGCAAATCCGGCTGCAAGATTGGGAAGAAAAGGTGGGGATAATAATCTCTCTTTAGTCAAGATTAAGAAAGCCCCTGATCTTGCCCCCTCCAGTCCTATTTCCTCGCTTGTTGTAGGAATGCCTAGGAAAAGATCCGGCCACTGCAAATGCTTGCAGGGCGATAAAGGCGGCAATCCTAAAGACACTTTCCTGGGAGTAAGACCCATTGAACACAATGGGGCTTACTTTTGAGTAGGCATCGTTAGGATTGTGCTCTTAGCAAGCTGCCTTCCCACCCTTTGTCCTGCAGCTACTGCAAGGGAAAAAGGTCCTACAAGCTTCTGTCCTTTTGGAAAGTTGCTGTCAGTGTCATCCCAATGGATATGCAGTTGAATCAGGAACTTTTCTTTTGTGCTTTCTTCTTCTCTCTCCTCCTCCCCCATCCCACAAGCATCTTAACCGTAAAAAACCACAGCGAGCAGCAGCACTTCCTGGGGTCTATCTATCTGCTTTTCCTAAAGCTCAACTCTCTCCAGCCACATTCAGTCGTGTAAAGTGAAACCAAAACATGATCGCATGGCTCTTCTTTCTGCCCAAAGCTACATTTATGTGCACACACACACACACACACACACACACACACACACACACGAGTCAATTTTTAAAAATCCATGATTGAACAGCACAGTCTCCATACAACAGGCATCACCAGTGCCTTTATTGCTGAATACACAATCACTAGTGAGATCTTTGTGTGTTTGTGTGTGTTGTTTTGTTTTGTTTTTCATTTTGCCACCATAGTCAAGTAAGGATGGACTGATAGAAACAATTGGGTTTTCAAGATACAGGGTTGTAAACTGCGTGTTACATTGTTTAAGGCAATAGACCTGGTTTTGCTGAAAGGAATTTACACATGTTCTCTTTTGAATGCTAGATATATAGTCCAGCATTCCTTTTGTCTTCAGGAGGGCGGGGAAGAGCATTTCTCTCCCAATACTTTCCTCAGTAGCTTGGGACTGGAGGGGAGATGATTCAACCAATAATCATTATCATATATATTTATTTTGTTTTAGGGATTCTATCAGTTCATTTTAGCCCCCCAAATCTGGAAAAGCCAAAGGAAGGTTTTTATTTGAGAAATGGATTTTCTCCTGCAAGGGAGAAAAAAAAATAGGTAAGTCCTCAAGAGGTGACATTTTAGAAAGGGGGGTAAGACATCTATAAAGAAAATAACTCCATAATCTGGGCTGCAGTCCTCAAAAATGAGGATGCCAAAGAACATCAGTTTTGCAACCATTCAGAAACCAGTAAGAATCTCTTGGGCTGGCAGAGAAACTCCTCACAGGATCTGTGGTACTCCTATTTCTTTCAATATTTTCTTGCCAAACCTGGCAGGTTCTCAGCTAATTAGCCTCTCTTCTTTGGCTCTTAGGAAAGCTAGATGGACACAGTGGAAATGTTGGGGCAATTTTAGGAGAATTTGTGGGAAGGTTTGTTGCTTTAGAGCACAATCCTAACCATGTCTACTCAAAAGTAAGTTCCATTGTATCCAATGAGCCTAACTCCCAGAAATGTGTCTTTAGGATTGCCACAATAGGGGTGGCCTGGGCTGATGCTATGCAAAATCCTTTCACTCATCTTGCAGCTATTGGAAACTGCAGCCACCAAAGCCCTGAAAGCTGCAAGAAGGGGGTCAGAGTCATGGGGGGGGGGCTTATTTTGCTTTTTGTTTCACCACCAAGTACAAAATGTGGAACTTCAAGCTCCACACAGGATAGAAAGCCTTTCCAAATGCTTCCTGACATTTTCAGCTGAACTACACCTACGCCAAAGACCTACACCTCTGGTTGTGAATAGATGGATTTAGCCAGAAGCATGCAAAGTGGAGAGAAGAAAAAGAGCCTCACCAACTTATTGCATGGCTAGTTCACCTGGGCAAGACCTATGGTGTTCAGGACTGGGACTCTCAATAAGCGTGTTTTGGTGACACAAAGCTGTAGCCCATGCACCTCTTATACTTAAATTTGTGCATGTGTACAATTGCAAAGACAATTGCATCTGTAAGCCCTTCTCCCTACTTCTTTTGAGGCTGTAAGAGTTTAGCAAATCACACCAACAGCACAATCTGAGATATTCCTAATCTGAAATAAATCCCATTATTTCAATGGGGCTAATTCTGAGGAAACTGTGCCTTCAATTGCAGCCCGAAGGCTGCTATTCTATGTACACTTTTCTGAGAGTAAGATCCCTTGAACCCAATGAAACTTACCCTACAATCCAGAGTAACTACGTGAGCACGTAAGAGACTTTACGTGTACCCGTAGTTACTGCACCACCTAGTGAAAACCTATGGGAAATTCATTTTGCAATCCAGAGCAAATTGTTCTTACACCGGAGCAAGGACTCCCCGTAGTTACTCAGGATTGCGCCCTTAGTTTCCAGTAGGCAGGCTCAGCACTAAGATGTAAATAATCGCTACAGTTGACAATTGCAGTTGTTCATCAGGTAAAAATCTCTCTCTCTCTCTCTCTCTCTCTCTCTCTCTCTCTCTCTCTCTCTCTCTGTGTGTGTGTGTGTGTGTGTGAGAGAGAGAGAGAGAGAGAGAGAATTAAGTGGCATTGTTTATTTTTTCTAAGTATTTATTTTTTTCTCTGCAGAAGATCTGCTTGGAGTAAGAAATCTCCAAACCCTCTTTGTGTGTCTTGTGTTTACTTTCTAAAAACCAAATGAAATTAGCAAATATCTGCTTAGAATAAAGTCTCTAAATAGTGAGTGTGGGTTTCCTGGAAGTGTTACCAGGAGCAGGACTTAAAGTATATTAAATAACAAAAATAGGTGGAGAATTTCCATTAGACATGTTGATGTGAGACCCAGGGTTAACATCTCATTGTTGTTTTCCTTTCTTTTGTGACTGAAGATATTGTTCTCCTGGGTTTGTTCTATAGGGTTTGTTCTATAGGTAAAATTCTTGAGAATTTTAATTTAGACAGGGGATCTGGTATCAAAAACATCAGTGAGAAAGCAGTGAGAAAGAGTAACTCGGGAGCGAGACAGCACTAACCCCAAAGTGCTGATTCAGCAATTCAATTGTAACTTGCTTCTCAATGCTTTAACTTTAGGGTGGCTCTATTTAACTTCGCTAAGCTTCCTCTCTTGCCCAAAAGTGGACAGTATTGATCTCCATCTCTTGTTTTTTCATAGTTTATAAGAAGCAACAATCAACCACTGAAAGCACAATTCCTTCCAGTAAAGCTCTTCCACCTTTAAAACAAAACAAATAAAACACCCAACGAGACTAGGAAACAACAGATAACCCTGTAAGAAGTGTTTGCAATCATGATTCTTTTTTTAAAACAGTGTTTTAATTGAAAATAAAGCTAAAGCATGCTTTTTCAAACAGTGCAAATTTCCATCATTTTGATTTACTGCTTCCATCATCACAACATATTACACTGGCATGTCTTACCAAAGGCTCAACTCTAGAAGTCAGCCTGCTTCAACTATGTCGAGATTTAAGTGCAAATATAGACAATTGCCTCTGATTGTCATGTGCAGTAAAAAAAATGTTCCTGCTACAAATATAGGATGGTTAGGAATAAAAAGAGTCAAGTTTTCAGAGATGTAAAGAAACCAGTGATATGTGCTAGGGTTTAATTGCCTGAGTTTTGGTGCCAAAAACAGCCACCAAGAGTATGGGATTCTCCTTTGGGAACATTCCTTCCACTGGGGCCTCTGCTGCATTTATTATGTTGGATTTTACTGCATTTTCTAATTAGTCCTAACTCCCCCCACCCCACGCTGAGGACGTGAGAAGCTCACATTTTCTTGGATTTGCAAATGTGGGAGGATTATGGACACTCCCCTTCAACAGAAGCATGGCTAAAATCTACTCCACAACAATCCTCCTGATTTCAAGGGTGCCATCCTATAATATACACAGATCTGAAATCCCATTGAAGCCAGAGAGACTTCCAAAGAAAATAGCAGAGAATTCAGCCTGCAAGCTGACAGGATCCAGTACTGATTCCACATGAGTGGGCAACCTGAAATATCCGAGATGAAACAAACCAGCTTCCCACATTGAGTCTTTTAGGCACCTATCTTCGTTCCCTCCCTCCCTCCTCCCAATCGAATTCCATATTTATTGATTAGCTGCAGAGGAAGTCACATTCCCAGTGCTGATCTGGACATACATACATACACACATACACATTCACACACAAAAAGCACATATCCTCTGCCAAAATGCAGGAGAACAACTGCTTTCCTAGAAAAGGTTGGCTTGTTTAGAAAATAATAACCCTGTCCAGTAAAGTACGCTCCTGCCCCACCTCTTGAATGACAATGAATCCTCACTTATTTTCCTCCTTATTTAAGGAACTTCGATGGAATCAAACAGGCTTCCCAGGTTTGAAATCTAGTGCATTACTATTCATTCATTCATTCATGGCTCATTTGCGAATGGTTTGCATTCAACCTTTTGCTTTTAACATTTATTTTGTAGCAGTTGTATTGAGGTACCGGGTGCATTATTAGCATTTTTGAGACAGTAAAGTGTTTCAGCTTTAGCAGATTTCACTGAGGTTGGTGTTGTTGTTTTTTTTTTCTTCTTTTCTTCTTCTTTTTTTTTAAAAAAAACACACAAACTTGAGTCTTTCTCCTAAAGTAGTCAGTGGAATGTTAGACTTCTTCCCTCTCTCATTCTCCCACCCCCACCTACGACTTGTTTTCATGGCAAAGAAAATAATAATAATAATCCGATTCCTAGGTCTTCTCCCTCCCCCAAAAATAGGATAAGCCAAGATTCCAACGTGTAAAAAGGGGGGGATAAAAATATATATATCAGGTGTGATGGAGAGAAGCCATCCAGCGTAGATCCTCCAAGGTAAGGAAAAGAGGGAGGTGGGAGAAACCAAGCAACAGAAGCACCCCCACCACGTCAAGTAGGGTTCCCATTCAATCGCTCTCATGAATGAAATTTCCTGAATTTGTGGCTGGGTGGAAGAGGTATTGCTGAGCCGCCCAGCTGCCATCTCCAGACGGGATGGGCCCTGGGAGGCGGCTGGGCATCCTTGGCGGTGTTCAGGGTGTAGGCTGGCAACAGATCCCCGTCCAGGCCCACCACTAAGGAGGGAGGGCAGGGGAAATTGCCCATGAAGTTAAAAGGCCTCTTGACGGCCGAGGCCACGTTGCTGGCGACCCTCTTGCGCCGGCTGAGAATCGTCAAGTCATCCAGGGTTGCTTCGGGGGCCTCCAGCAGTTTGCCCGGAGACGGCCGGGGGCTCCGGACAGACTTCAGATTTGGTTTGAGCGGGGCCGGGCTGGGCAAAATGGCTCGCTTGCCCAGCACCAAAGTCCGGTAGTTCTTCCTCACCCGGGCTCCGAATTTGTACTCCCCGTCCTCGGGTTTGGCAGCAGCAGCTCCTAAAGTGCACGCAGCGGCGAGAGCCTGGCTCGGGGGGGCCGGAGGGGAGCTCGGGGGAGGGATGGGGGGCTCGTCCGGGCAGGCGGGGTCTTCCTTGGCTGGCAGCAGCGGGGACTGGACGGGGCTGGCAGGCGGGGACTGCCCATTGTCCGCTTCCAGCTTGGGTTCCTCGGGGCTGCCTTCACATTTCAAGGGGATTTGGGGGGGCACCTGGCTGGGGCTCTGCGGGGGGAGGGCACCGTACTCGGCGTTGGCACTGCTGTCCTCGACTTTGATCTGGGCAATGGACAGAAGGGGTGGAGAGTGGCCGGAGGGGGGCTCAGTAGCAGCAGAGGCAGCCTCCAGGGGCTGGCTTTCGGAGGAGCCTGGGCAATCCGGGCAGCGGGGCGAGGGGTGACGGGGTCGGAGAGTGGCTTCTGGGGCCTCCCCGGTTGGCTCCCCAAGAGCCTCGGTGGGGGACTGGGCACTGGCACGAGGAGGAAGAGGAAGGAGGCGGGCGAGTGGGCATTTTCTGGCTTCTCGAAGGAATCTCTGTGGCGGCAACAAAGTCTGGTGGGTCTTTGGGCTGGGCGAAGGAGCCGCCCTGGGCAGGCAAGGGAGGGTGGTCAGACAAGGGGCCTTCCTCTCGGGCACGGGGGAGGAACCCTGGTTAGCCCCGAGGGGGCCCTGGCGGAGCTCTCCAAAGCCCAGGGCATTCTGACAGTTCAGGCCAGGCTCCGCCTTAGGGACCCAGCCGGCTTGGCCGCTCCACTCCTCCTCCTCGGACGCCTCGGATTTGATGACCCGCGCGGGACCCGAGAACTCCTGGCAGGGCGGACGGAGTGAGAGGTTGACCGGAGCCAGGCTGAGCGGCTTGCAGAAGCTGGTGCGCCTGAAGCGGATGCTCTGCACAGAGACTTGGCTGGAGCCGGAGCTGGAGTCGGATTCGGAGCTGCTCTCTTCTTCCTCCTCCTCCTCCTCTTCCTCATCCTCGTCCTCCTCGTCGGAGCTCAGCTCGCTGGAGTCCGAGGCGCAGCTGCCTTCCTCCTCCTCCTCTTCGTCCTCCTCCGAAGAAGCGGAGTTGCTGGTGCTGGTCATGCTGGAGCAGAAATCGGAGTCGTTGGCCGTGGCGTGGTCCGAATAGGAGCTTGATTCGGAGTCGCTGCTGTAGCTCTCCGGGAAGGGCTGGGAGTGCAACTGCGGCGGGGGTGCCAGGAAGGCGGGCAGGCTCTGGGGCGAGGCGGCCGCCTTGGGCTTGCAGACTCGGGGCACGATCACCAGGTGCCGCCCGCAGCCCGGCGAGAGGCGGCCCTCGGCCACCCTCCTCCGCTTAGCCCTGCACTCCAGAGCCAGGGGGCTGCCTCCAGTTGCGGCTGCTGCGGCTGCTGCTGCCGCGGCTGCTGCTGCTGCCGCCGCGGCTGCAGCTGCAGCGAGCTTAGGCGGGCTGGCGATGGCAGCCGAGGAGCGATAGTAGCAGCGCGGGTGCCTGGAGCAGAGAAGGCTCCGGAGGCAGGTCGGTTGAGCGGCCAGGGAGACGTAGCGAGGCCCCCGCGGCGCAGTTTCATAGTCTGGAGGTCCTTTGCGAGGTGACCGCGGGGGCCCCGGGGAGCTGAGTCCCGGAGGGGGGCTCCAAAAGTGAGGTAGATCCGAAGCCGGGAGGAAGGCGCCCGAGTCCTCCGTAGCAGTGCGCCAGCCCTTCCTGCTGCTGTTCAAGCCCAGCCAAAGTTCGCCCCCTCCGCTCTTCCAGAAGGCATCCGGGCTGGAGGGGGCTTGTCCCGGGACGGTGACCCCCCTCCGCCTGGTCCGGAGCACCCTCTCCGTCTTGCAGGAGGTGTAAAGCGCCTCCACGTCCTCGCGGGAGATGAGGGTGCACTTGGCGGCATGGAAGGCGATGGAGTTGATGGCCTTCAGCCTCCGCAGCTCCTCCAGGTCGCAGTGATGCTTCTGCACCTTCAGGTGGTCCATGCGCTTGTGCACCGTCGTGCGCGGGATGTTCTTCAGCAGGTCGGTGAAGACCTGCGACAGGGCGAACATCTGCTTGCCCCGGATCACCAGGTAGCCCAAGCGCACGCCGTCCACCTCCTCGAAGCCCGCCTTCAGGTCTCCCATGGCGCCCCTCAAGCGACTCCCCGCATCGGGGGGAGCAGAGAAGGGGAGAACCCCCCGCGCCACACCACAGGCGCCCCAGCGGTGCAAAGATCGGCTGGCAGGAGCAGAAGAGGTGATGGGAAGGCGGGGGACGCCAAATCCGCCCCCGAAAGGCTGTAAATCCGCAGCCAGGTGTGGGTCTGGCTCTCAAGGAGGCATCCTGCTGGATGGAAGAGAACAAAGCCGGTTATGCCCTGGTTAAACTTTGGAGGGGGGATCGGCACAGAGAGGAGGGGAGAGGAGTGTGTGGAGCGCTGGATGGAGGGGGAGAAATACACCCTGGATGCAGAACTGCCTGGGAAGGAACCACAACACACACCCCAAAATCCACTTGGTTGCCCGGGGGTTTCTCCACCGCACTGCTGCAGACTGGCTGGCTGGCTGGCTGGCTGGCTGGCTGGCTCTACCTGCGCCCTGGAGCTGGCAGCCTCTCCCCCTGCCCAGCAAGGGTAAAGGAATGCGGAGAGAGAGAAGGGCTGCTGGCGAAGACGAGCAGAGCCACCCAGTCGCTCTTCCCGCCGCCGCTGCTTTCGCTCCGAATCCAATGACAGAGTGAAGTGAGCTGCTCCGGAGACACCTTCATCAATTAATTCCCCGAAAGCCGCCGCTGATTGGACACTCCTGACAGGTGATGCAATAAAAATTGATATTCCACCCCCTCTCCACCTACCCCTCCCCTCCAAAAAAATCTCCGGCTAATTAGCATACCCTGAGCCTGCCGCCTCCCCTCCCAAAGTAAATAATACTGTTAGTATATAAATCTTTCTATTAAACAATCCGGAGCTGGGCGCCAACCCACAGTTCGCTCTGCAGCGCTGGCTACTGGAGGGAGGATTTGGAAGCCCCGCCGAGGCGGATCTCTCCGTCTTTGCTCCTCTTCCTTGAAACCTCAGAAATAAAACCGAATTGGGCTCCCACTTCGGGCCATGGAGGAGAAAAGAAGGAAGACGATCCCCTCTCCCACGAAAGGGAATGCAGTGGCTGGGGAAGGATGATGGAAGGACCGAGTAACCATTTTAAGGAAGCCTTTTCGGGGAGGGGGGTGTTTATTCTGCATTGTGTGCCAAAAGGGGGCTTTTCCCACTTCGTATTTCCTTCCTGCAACTTTAAAGTTCGCCGGGCTGAGGACTGTTTGTTTTTTAAAAGGGGGTTTATTTGTTGCTATTTTTATTTTGCTGCTGTTAATGAGAGTACTCACGTTCACGAGGTTGGCCTTTGCTTTCCTCTTCCTTCTCTCTCTCTCTCTCTCTCTGTCCAGCCAATAGCCAAGTTGTTGCTACTAGGGTTTCTTTGGGGCTGTGCGGTTCTCCTGAGCTCCAGCCCTGTAATACTGTCACACTTTTCTCTGAAATTCTGCCTGTAATATTGGGGGGAGGGGAAAGGGAGGGGAGGGGAAGGAGGAGGTTGGAAGTGTTGGGGGGGGGAGAAGAGAGAGCGAGAGGGATCGGGAAGTGGGCTCACGTCAGACCCATAACAAAGCAGAGATAAGCCAGAAATGGATCCACTTTTCACAGTTTACTGTGCTAAGGGCTCACAAGGTGGAGGGTCCCTTCCAGACCCGTTTCCACGCCAGGCTTCTCTGCTTCTTTTTTGGGGGTGGGGAGGCAACAGAACTGTGGCAGGGTCTTGGAGATGGAAAAAGAAGAAGGAAGGATCCTTCTGACCTCCAGTCTTTTCCCCAGCTTCTGCCCTTTCTTCCTCCAGAGAACGAGCCTCCAAGCATTGGTGCAGTGTACATGACTGTCACAGCGGTGCCAGCCACCCTTGAGATGGATTCAGCTCGTAGAGCCGGTGAAGGGGGCGGAGACGTGACACTCCTGTCTGCTCACACGTGGCTCTTCCCTCCCTTGTGCTCCACAGAAACTGCACCCGAATCTGTCCCGGGAGACCAGTAAATAGTACCGGCCTGTCCGACAAAAGAGGGAGGGGAAACCTCCCATTCACCGGCCTCTAAAAAAACTTGCACCTTTTGGGGAGTGAGTTAAATATTCCTCCTTCCAACAAGGTAAACCTGTGACTCCTGTAAAGTCTTTTCTGACCAAAGTTGCCACCAGATCTATGGATGTCCAAGCAGGAAATGGCCAGCCCCCTGACCGCTGGGTTCCAAGTCCCTCCAGCAGCAGCAGGGCTGCAGGCCTTTCGGGGCCTGTCTCCTGCAATGGGAGTCCAACTGGCGTCGATTCACATTCTTCTGCTCCGCTGGATGGCGGCGGATCGAGGCGAAAATCGAGGCGAGCATCGATTTTCAACTCCAATCCGGCCAGAAGGTGGGGGAAGGGGGGAAAGCCAGCGATGCATCTCCTCACTTTAGAAATCTTATGCATATTTATTCTGAAGTAAGTCCATTCTAATCAATGGGGCTTGCTCCAATGTTAATGTGGATAGGATTGCAGCCTAAGGCACAGCCTTAGCACACGAAGCACACTAAGAGCACAATCCTAACCATGTCTACTCAAAGTAAGTCCCATTGTGTTCAGTGGGTCTGATTCCCAGGAAAGTGTCTTTAGGATTTCAGCCTAAATGTGCAGCCTAAGCATACTTTCCTGGGAATAACAATCATTGAATACAATGGGGCTTACTTCCTGAGTAGACATAGATAGGACTGTGCCCTTAGTGTCCTGACCCTCCTAAATAGATTCGCAATTTGGTGAAGGAAGGAGTAGGAGGGAGCATCACCGACCATCAGGTACATACAGGCGTGCCTGCGGATCTCCCACTTCCACCTAGCACACGCATGGAAAAATCAGAGTCAATTGCACGGCCCTTGTGTGTGACTGGGTAAAATTATGGCTGCAATCCTAAAGACAATTTCCAGGGAGTAAGACCCACTGAACACAATGAAGGTGATGATGGAAGAAGACATCCAGAAACGAAGGAAGCCCCTTGAATCTCACCCAGCTCCCCAGGCTGGGGCTAGGACAGAGCTCCCAGCAGCTCCAGACACAATGTGTGCTCTTCAACTTAAGGTCTCCTTCCTCTCAACTCCAAGGCCGATCTGGAGCTCGAAATAAATCGATCCATCTATAGAGAGATGTATCGAGATACAGATATATGTGGGGATGGATCTCCCCACCGTCCACCCCCACTCCTTGCCAGAGCCCAGAGAGGGGAGCTGGGCCCGGGGGTCTCGTGATCTGACAACCCTCTCGCCAGCACCGAGCGGAGGTGGCGAACAATGCCTGCCTCCCCCTTGCCAGCCCTCATCTGGATTCCCCCTTAGGACACTGCATTGGAGCTGTGGTCGAAGAAGTTTCGAGGGAAAACAGCTGCTGGGTTTTTAAAAAAAAAAAAGATGGGAGGAGAGAGAGGAATGAGGATCAAAGTCTGAAAAATGAGGTGATAAGAAAGACCTTTCCAAATCCTCTCTTCGCTATTTCTTGATGGGCGCCCCATCCAGCTCTCCCCTCTCTGACAACCCAATCCCTAAGCAATGAAGCCGGAGTTCCCTGCTGGGGTCGGTGGGGCTACAATCAGGCTTGGGTTGACAGGTTTTTCCTATGTGGCTAAGAAGCCCGGACTGACCAGCTCGCTCTCGGCTTTCTTGCTTGAGAGATAAAATACATAAATAAAGTTGGGTTCTCAAGTCCTGGCACCCAATTAAGCCTGCAACCGATTCCTGGCCCAGTGCCTGACTAGCGCTAACCTTGAGCATGTTGGGCTCGCAGAAGGCCGGTGAATTGTGGGGATCTCAGCTTCACAAAACAGATCCTGCTTACACTTGGCCTCTAGTTGCCAGCCTTCTTGGTTGGCTTCAGAGGAAAGCATCGGAGCGGGTTCTTTCGCTTTAAACAAGCACATTAAAGGTTGGGGGGCAGAGGGAAAAGGTACTTGGTTTTCTTCAGCAAATCGAGATTTCAGGAAGGTACATGCTTAGATTTCTTGATCTGAATCACAGACACAACACACACACACACACACACAGAGGAATGAATGAATGAATGAATGAATGACTGTAAACAAAATCTCCAGGAAATACGCTAAATGTCTGTAAAAGTGGAATCTAGTGGAGCATCTTCCACCAAATCTCTCCTGCAGTCTTTTGTTTCCTGAAACTTCCTTGTCTTGAGTGCGAGTGGGGGTGGGGCGGAAGAGGGGGAGGGGAGGAAACCTATCCCTTTTCTTGCGGTCACCAGCATACACTAAATATCCGGGATCTTCTTCCACGCATTGCAGGAGTCGATCCTTATTTTTACTTTTAATTTGCTAGAGAAAGCACCTCTTCACTGCTTAATAAGGCCGAGGGCTTACCCAGTGGATTCTGCATGTCTCCTAAGGAGGAATGCGATCGATCGCTACCAACATTTACAGTTTAGAATAGATCGTAAATGGGAAAAGGTTTAGAAAAGAGCAACGATGACCAGGAATCCGATAAGAGAAATTCTTGCTCCTTTCTTTGTGGCGTTCAAAGTTACGCGAAAATTCGCTGACTCTCATTGAGAGAATAACAGCCGCGGAGGAAAAGCCCAAAGCATACTTTCCCCAGCATACTTCTCCAGACTGGCCTAAAACAGAGTCTGATCTCTCCTTCAGACCAGTCAGGTTGACCGTCTTCAATTTAAGCCGAGTTAGGCTGCATAATTGCAATCTTTCTTCTCTAGTATAGCAGATTTACTAAAGAGTAAGCCCTCTCAAACACAGTGTGATTTCTAAGTAAGCCTGCAGAAGGATTGCTCTGCACAATTGCGGTGCAATCCAATTGCATGCTTATTTGGAAATCACGCTGTATTTGACAGGGCTTACTTTCTAGTAAATCAGTTCAGGACTGGTGCCCCAAACACACTCTTCCATTGGAATAAGCTCACCTGAACTCAATGAAACTTCCTTGCAAACAAACACGAATGATCTAAGGCTACGACCTCAAGCAGCTGGACACAAATCCCTTGAGAATCAGTGGGACTTCTTTCCAAAATCTGCATAAAGTGAGTGGTATAAATACAGCCAAAGGGAGGAAATCAAGTTTCACCTAAGTTGGAAGGTCTCCAGATGCTAAGGATCCTACAGAGTGGTGTGGTACCAAAATCCTGGCCTTCTTTTATAGTAGAAAGAACAAGGTACAAATGGATTCTGAAAGTTAAAAAAGAGGTCTGGGTTTACACTGCTTTACAGTAGATTCACTTCACAGAATTTAAGCTAGTAAGTCTACACAACATGAAGTGAAAGTATTGGAATTCAAGACATGGGGGGCAGATTTCAGAAAGCCAGAGTGAGATTCAATTCATATAGTTCACATTCATTGATTATGAAACAGGCTGGTGAAACCAAATGAATTGAACCTGGTTTCTTCTTTGTACACTAGATTAAATGGGTGTGGATAGAGATGCATATGGTATACAATCATACATATGCATACACATCATACATACGCATACACATGTATACAAGAGTATATATATGGTATACTCTTTCCTATACTCTCACTCAGTCCAACACACACATGCACACATACAGACACAGATTATCAATCATAAGTTTTCCTTTTTTCCATGCAGTTGCTTCAGCCTGTAACCCACACCCTACCTTAGATAGGATTTCTTTACCTAAGATGATATTTCAGTCTGAAGCAGTCCTAGCAAATGACAATCCTCATTAGAAAATAAGTAGGAAAAATAAAATTCCTTGTCTTCTGATGTAAACCTATTCCCATTTATCTCAGATTGCATGGTTGTTCTTTGTGTTACCTTCATGCACGCGCGCGCACACACACACGTGTGTGTGTGTGTGTGTGTGTGTTTGTGTACATACACACATTCACAACCTGAAATTGCTGCTTTGGGAGGGAAAGTGTGTGTGCTGCTATGGGGGGGGGGGAAGGTGTCAATATTTGAAACCGCCCATTTATATGGTGCTTTGATATATTTTCATTGTATTATCATCTATGTATAAATAGCCCTGCAATCCAGGCTGACCTTTCCTTTCTGGGACAAGTCACTCAGAGCACCATTTACAGTCTTTTAAAGGTTTACTTGTGAAATGCAACAGCATTTCAAACCTGTTTTCTGGAAGCCTTGATTTTTCTGCATCCTGGTGCATTTTAACACAATAACCACCTTCAGACAGCCTTACACTATGTTATTACTTATTATTACCTTTTTCCATTTGGCCTATATTAGTGTTCCGGGGTTAGCCTAACCCTAACAAATGCATTTTTTCCTCCCAGAAGTAGAAACAAAGCATTTTACTGACTACAACAGATATTTCCCCCAGTTTCTGACTGAATCTAGTAATCTCTTCCAATAATATATCCAAAGTAGTTGTGCAGGGGAGAGAAGCTGGGGGAACAGGACAAAGGTCACAGAGCCCCCCTCAGCTATTTAAATTCACTGAATTTGACTATAGATCCTTAATAATGTGCCATAATTTTTTTTTAAATGACAAATGAAGATACTTTTGCCACATTACAGCATACCCAGCTCAGTTAAAGGGTTTTTTTGACACGCCAAGGCCCATAACTGAATTCCTGTAACAACATCAGGCTTGTGAGTTATTTCTTTGTAAACAAAGCAACAATTTATAGTGCTGTTAAGAGCTCTCTTCCACCCCCCTTCTCAGGCTTTGTTTTCTCACATGGATGTATCCTCTTGCTCAACAGATATCAAGGAAATAGTTTGTTTTCCCCTTTAAATCTTCTAATTTTTCCTAGAAACTTCATTCTGCCTTGTTGTTTTCAGACCTCACTTTTAAAGAAGTTTTTTAGGACCCAAACTGCATGCCATGTTGCCTACTGACCCATAATCAAAATGCAGTGACCTTCTACCCTTTTTTTGCCCCTTGACCCATCCCGAATTCAATGCAGCCTTTATAAATTTGCAAATCCTTGGACGTAAAGGGGATTTGGGGCGGCTTTGTTCTGCAAAGGTCCTAAAAGTGTGCATTTTTAATTAGACACAAAGGTGCAGCACACAAAGACTTGAGAGCATGATTGTGTTTTTTCTTATTACAGGTGGGGAAATGCCTAGACTATATTTTTTTTGGATGGGGGAACAAAATAAGAAAATTATCTGTAGACGATGCCCCAGAATCAGAGCAAGCAGCAAAAGGAAATTATAGACCTGAGAGATCCAAAGGTTATGGATTGCACCAAATTAGCAATGTGGTACAAATCACTTTCATGACGTAAGGAATGGCTAGGCCAGTCTTCCAGCGTACCTCTTCTCCAAGGACTGTGGGGATCCTGATGACCCGGGGAGGGAGGGAAAGGGAGAGACAGGGGGGGGGGGGTCGGGAAAGAGAGAGAGAGAGAGATTTGATCTAAAGCTACAGGCACATTCCCTTATCTCTCCTGCTATCAGCCAGTTTAAAGGACACCGTAATTACGATTGCGATAAAAGCAAGACAATGCCTGCCTATTTGGATTGAATAAATAAGGAATGTTTACAACTCCAGAATGTTTCAATGGCAATTAATGGCTGACAGAGAAAACCTCTCCTTCTCCTTTCATACATCACTAATTTTTTCTTTAAATTATCATCTTTGATTATTTTCGTATGGAGCACACCAGCCTTTTAAAATGTTGGTAGGATTCGTAGGAAGATGAGAGGGTTAGGAGGAGGAACAGGAAAAATACACAGACATCAGGCCTCAAAAGCACCCCCTCCATTTTGTTGTTGCTTATTTCTCAGCAGCACATATGTAAAAATTTAGTGGGCAAAGAATGACTTTCATGTTTAGCAACACATATTAGCACAATAGAGTTGGATTCAGTTCTTTGAGCACCCTAAAATTATTTAAATATGGTAGTGAGGAGGGAGCAAACTCCTCTGATTCTGACCCTCTAGTAGGAAAATGTCAAGATAGGAAAATGTGGGTTGGGAATCAGTTTCTTTCCATATATATCAGGAGTCTCCAAACCCAGGCCCAGGGGCCAGATGCAGCCTTCAATAAGCCTCTATTTGGTCCACAGCCAGCCTCTGAGTCTGGGCCACTGCAAGCTTCTGGTCACTTGACTGAACACAACTGGAGTTGTGCTCTGGAGGGTGTCATAAGGGCCAAAAAAAGAATCACTTCCTCTTTTTCCCCCAAACCAGAAGTAACTTATTGTGTGCTCTGAAGGCCTTTATGTGTGCTTGGGAGTTTGGAAAATGGGGGTCCATTTGACTATGTGCTTTATTTCTGATATGTGCATTGATGCTTGGAAAAATCCTGGAAATTATAGTCCATTCATTATCCAATTATCCATTATCCAATTTGTTCATTCATCTACATTTTATCTCTAATGTAGTTATTTAACTTTTATGTTTAAATTTAATTTCTTGACACTACTCCAGATATTTGATGTGGCCCTCTGGATCCCCTCACAGCCTGGAGACCCCATCCCATTTGTTAAGACACAACTGGCTCAATTCAAATTTCCATTGTATCAGTAAACAGCACCATAATCAGATTAAAGGAGGTTATGAGCATTAAGGCTGTGAAACTGGACAAGAACCACCAAGCAAAATATACAGAATGTGTTTAAACTAAAACCTTAAAACAAACAAAAAAAAACACCAGAAAGACAGAAACCAGAGCATTCTCTCACAAAAAATGTGATCTTATTTCCTCTCTTGACACAATTCTGTAAACTCTAACAAACACTTTCGACCTGAATTTGTACTACCAGCTTTTTTGTTTTCATTCCACAATTCAAATCTTTCTGTGTAAGCAGAAGAGCAAACGGATTTCAAACGCAAGATCGTTTGAACACATTGCTCTGAAAGAAAGAATAAGTGCAAACTTTTCTTTCTGTCTCAAATTCAATTTTCACCTAAGCAGAGCTTCCTATTTCTTTCAGGAGATGGGGGCAATTGGGGTTGGGGGGAATCCGAGAGTGTTGGCAGCTCTCTGGCGAGTTGCTGGCCCCCCTGTCCTTTTGAAAGTTTAGCCTTCAATACCCTCGCTTCTACTGGCAGAATTAGGATGGCCTTGGAGGGTCCTAAACGTGACCATTCACTGAGGCGGGGGGTTACAGCTTGCAACAACGTGCTCGGCAACTTAATCTTCCACCCAAAAGGGAAGGGAGCGCAAAAGAATGGAAGGGAACCTCTCTTGGCGTCTCTAATCACTTTCCAAGGTGGACTGAGTATTTTGCAGTCGATGGGAACGTCTGGATTTCGGAGCAAAAAGGAGAGAAGGTAAGTGTTTGTCCGGTTCGTGGAGAAACAATGCCAGAACAAAGGGAACCACTTCTCCCTGGAAGCGTTTTACAATTTTCCGCCTCCATTTCCCATCGAGAAGGCACAGGGGAGACCGGGGAAGGGTGGCGGGGGGGGGGGAGAATGGGGCAACTTGTGGGGTTGTGGAAAGGGTGTTGGAGATATTCGAGTCGCTCCGGTTTAAACAAAAAAACGTTCACACTGTCCTAGGTCCCAACAGCCCCATCGCCGCAGCATCCGCGGCACAGCCAGAAGTTGCTATTTTCATGGTGGTGAAAAGTTACTAAACAGTCACAACAAGAAATAAAAATAACACAACTCCTCTTTCAAACGCTTACGATTGTTTCGTTCCCCAGAGCTTTGGGATTTTGATCCCTAAAACGGGACCTTTTTTGGGAGGGGGGGATGAACACAAATGTATCTTCAGAGTCGTCTTAGCAA
Source organism: Cryptoblepharus egeriae (assembly GCA_030015325.1). Classification (NCBI taxonomy): domain Eukaryota; kingdom Metazoa; phylum Chordata; class Lepidosauria; order Squamata; family Scincidae; genus Cryptoblepharus; species Cryptoblepharus egeriae. The sequence goes on along the minus strand of JAREYC010000004.1, from coordinate 18,785,828 downwards.
AAGCGACGGGAAAGGACTGGAGAGCAGAGGGAAGACTACGCAACTGTTCTTCACACCCCAGTAGTGGTTCTTTGGCTGATCCAGTCCACCGCGGGAGGCTTGTTTGTGCGGGAGCCAGATGAGCAGGCGCTACACCTAAACAAACAGCATTCTGGGCGGGGAGACCGGCTCGGTTCCTGGTGGCGTTTTTGTTTTTAATTATTTCCTCCGGTGCTTTTTTATAAAAAAAATTTGCAGAAAATAAATACATCCTCGCGACCATCAGGCTGCAATCCTATCCACACTTACCTGGGAGTAAGCCCCATTGACTACAATGGAATTTACTTCTGAGTAGACGTGGATAGGATTGGACTCTCACTGACGGAGCCCCTGGCTTGGCTGAGCTGGTAGTGGATGGTTGAACCCTGGGATTGCCTCGTCCCTGCCTGCCCCCCTCTCTTTAAGGAGCAAAGGGGAAGAGAAGAGAGTGGTGGAGGAGCCCCCATGTTGATCAGCCCTCTTCCTGGACTAGCTTTGTCCGGGAGCAGCGGGGGAGGAGATGGAGGCGAAGTGGCTCCAACTCCTGCAATGCATCGCTGCATGTGTCCCCCCAACCCAGGAAGGAAGGAAGGGATTGCAGAGAACTGGAACTTGAAGCTGCTGTTGCTGCAGCAGCTGCTGGACACAATCTACAGTGCTCAAGCAGCAGCAGCAGCAGCAGCAGCGCCTACTGTTACCGCTGCCAAAGCTGGAGCCTGGGCTTCCCTTCCTTCCTTCCTTCCATTCATTCATTCATTCACCCAGGCGCAGAGGGCGGGGCCTCCAGGCCGTTGACCTTTCACCTCCAGCCTCTCCCCTGCCTTCGCCTCCCTTCGGCGTTTCCTCTCCTGCCCAGCAGACTAGCTTACCCACAATCCGCTGCGCCGGGCGTGCTCGTGCCGAGCTCGAGCCTCTTCTAATCGCCCCTCTCGACCCCGCCCTCTTCGCTTCTTCTCGCCAGGCAGGCAGGCAAGCAGGCGCTATCGGGAGCCCCCGGCAAGGCTGCAATTCCCCACACGGCCGCCAGGGGCAGCAGCTCACAAGAGTCAGGGAGCCTTCTCTTGGAGGATGATGTTATTGACTGGACCTGGATTGCCTGCCTGGCTTCTATCCTACTCCGCTGTGATCAGTACTGTTGCAGGAGGAAGGGAGGCTGCAGTCCCGATTTCCACTTAGGTCAGGCTAAGCCTGGACTGTGCTGACCTTGGGGGTCACCAAAGTGCTGGAAGTCCTGCTCTTGCCTCCCTACATCACTACGGGAGCAGGAAGACCAATGATTTGTTCTGGCCCAGTTTAGGATTGCACCTGTAGGGCCCAATCCTAAGAAATTTGGGCCGGCTTAAGTTACCTGGCCTTTTTCCCCGTGATGGCGTGAGAAGGTCGGCATATGCCTCTGCTTTGGCAGGACTGCTACACAACATGCTTTGTTCTTAGGAGGGAAAATTCTAAATTGGGCCGGGCACAATTCATCAGTCTTCCTGTGCTGATGTAGGGAGGCAAGCGCACGTCTGTATAGTGGCCTAACCCACCCCCAAGAGTGGAGCAGAACTCTCTTACAGCACTTCTGCAACACCCACAGTTCAGCATAGGACTTATGCCAGAGCTTAGGCGAGCCTAAATGGAGGTTAGGATTGCAGCTGTAAGTTGTTTCTAGTAAAGTTGCTTTTTGTAGTTGGTGGATGGTAATTTATGTGGTTCCGATGGTGTTAAGGTGCTCTTCAAATTGTTTTTGAACAACAGAGTGGCACCAGTCACCTCTGGGATCACTTTGGTCTTCTACAGATTTTTAATTTCTATTTGAAATTAATATTTTGTTGTTGTATTTTGTATTTGTTGTACTCTGTATTTTGTTGTTTTCTCCAGTTCTTTTCTACTCTGCTATCCCCTGCTATATGATGATGTTTAACAGTGCAATCCTGACTCCCACCCAGGCCAGCATATGTTCTGGCACCAGTCCCATGCTGCCCCATGGGTGTTGCAAAAATGCCATAAGGCACATCTGCACCACTCCTGTGGGTGTTAGGCCTGTGCACAGATATGTGCCAGCCTCCCCACACTACCAAAAGAGCATGGAGATGGGTGAGTTGTGCTCACCTAAATTGGATAGGATTATGATATTTCAAAATATAAATAAACAAGCATTTGCCCCACAACACACCGGACATAATCTTAATTGCCCATCTAAAAATAGCCCAATTTGCATAAATTTGAATTTCCGGACTCTGGATCCGGATGGGCATCTAAGGGTTACGAAAGATGGATAGTAGACATTGCAATATCTGTTGACAGTAGAATAGAAAAAAACTGAAGAAAATCACCAAATATAAAAACCTGCAAATAGAAACTGAAATACTGTAGCACAAGAAAGCAAGAGTAGTACCAATAGTCACAGGGGCCTTTGGGTGCTATTTCAAAACAGCTGAAAAAGCACATGGACATCATTGGGAAAGGCACAAGTGCCACCAGCCTTCTAACAAAAGGCCATCTTATTTTCCACCAATATTTGTAACATAACAACAACAATAGCTACCTATCCTAGGTCCTCAGGAATGCCTTAATAGGTGGATATAAATAAAATACAGTCAAAAACATAACTGTGAAAAATACAACAATTACAATAACAACAACAATGTGTTTCAGGATGACACCTTGAACATAATACACCTTATATAGCAATAATAGAAAATTCAAATATCTGTTCGGTTGATATTGCATTTCCTGGAAATGGCAGAGTTAATGGAAAAGAACTAGAAAAAAATGACAAAATATTGAGACTTGGCTACTGCAATCACACAACTATGCACAAAATATACCAGAGCTGTTCCCATTATCATTGGGGAACTTGGAACAATCATAAAAAGTTTTGTGAATTACCTTAAATAACTGCAGCTACTGAAATAATGTCATTATATCTGCAAAAAACCCAGCACTTACTTTGCACATCCTGCCCCAATACCTGGTTGATACTTAGCTCTCAGGCTGAGATTTGTATCAGTTGCTCAACACCGGTTAACAACTGTTTCATGTAATTTGGAATTATTATAATAATGCATTTTAATACTCTCTGCATACAACGATCCAGTCACAGGTGAAGCTTCCTTTAAGTTCCCTATTTAAGACTGGGGTGACTATGTTACATAGATAATTATTAATGATAATTCATGGCAACAAGTATTAATTGTATTTATAGAACATACCTAATGCTTGTCATAAATCAGAATTATTAACAATAACAACAGTAATAGTGCTAGAAGAAGAATGAGGGTTTTGAAGCACACACACAAGAAGATTACAATGCTTTTATGTTATAGGGGGTTGAGGTTACAGGAGAGGGAGAGTTTCTCTTCCACAAGGTTAAATGCTGCAGTTAAAAAAGTCCTTACATCCAAACATCAATATTGTGAAAATGTAGCCGAAAAGAATTATTTCTGTTATGATGAGTCACTGCACATCCAACTCAGTATTTCAGAGGCTACTTGTTCCCCTTCCCCCACTGCCAAAAGCCCTGCTTTGGAGCAAGATTCACAACTCTTTATTTCTGCTTTTCTGCTAACTGTGGTTTTTTTCAGGGGGGAGGGGAGGGAAGCAGCAAACACATCAGTGATTGACTTGCTTCCTCATCTTTCAGCCTTTAGCAACTGTCTTCCCACATCTTTGGGGAAAAAATATTTCATTCCCATGCCATCTCTTTTAAAAAAGCTTCTAAATAGATTCTAAATCAACCCATTCTAACTGGGTAGAAAGAGCCCAGGACTGAGAAGAACTTGTTTCCTTTGTACGTAGGGTATCTAAACATTCATGGGAACACCAAAAGCAGGGACAGTCCTTTGCTTTTCAGTTGAGGTTTTCCTGTTCAGGAGGTTAGCAGACACACAACTACTTCTTTAGCTATTTCAGGAGAGACCATCTTTATAATCAGAGGTAATGCTGCAGCCGCTAAGGTGGCCTTTGCTTTACCACCCACTTCTGGCCTTGCATGTCCCTAGGGTTTGCTGCCTAGCTCAGAACTCTTAGCATTCAGATGCACAAACGGTAACAGCATCTGGACTATTTTCAGCTCACTGGCTATTATTTTCTTTTAAGTCTTTCTGAAGGGGGGGATCAGGGCAAGAATGAAGTGCAAAGTAAGGCCCTCAGCAGAGAGGTCCTTTGGGAAGGAGGGAGAGATGGAGTTTCTGCTTGGGACAGTCCAAATAACAGCTTTTGAAAAATCAGTAAGACATATAAAGAGAGGAAAAAAATGGTGATCAACTGCAAAATACTGAAGGTTTGCTAGACAACAGAAATCCTGAATGAAAAAAATTTGTTGTGCCAGGTTTGTGTGTAAAAGCACCCTGCAAATGAGTGCAAAAGGTATTGCCATGTGGCTTCCTTAGCACATTTTTACTGGTGACATATTCAGTACACACAAATCCTGAGAAAAGAAGAAAGATTTGCAGGGCAATCCTAACCCTGTCAACTCAGAAGTAAGTCCTTTTGTATTCAATGGGGGCTATTCACAGGAAAGTGCTTTAGGATTGCAGCCTTGATGTTTTTCACACAAAACACCATAAATGGCTGACCAATTTTTGGGATGGTTAATGTTTGGAGCCTGTTGTTGCCTGTTGAATATGACTTACAAGTGTTTTCTAAACCAGATGGAATCTGGTCTGTATATTCCCTCCCCCCCCCCCCCCCACAATGTGAACACATTTGGGAATTGGACGGTTAGGAAGCATCGTGTCAGGGTCTATACCAGAAAACCATGAACTTGCTTGTACAAATGAAAAACAACCTAGTATATTGGTTCTCCAGATTTTAGCACCGGAACTCACTTTTTAGAATAAGTAACTTTTAGGACTCCCTGGAACTGATGTCATGACCGGAAGACACTTTGAGCACAATCCTAACCATGCCTACTCAAAAGTAAGCCCCATTGTGTTGAATGGGTCTTACTTCCATTCAACAAGAATGGGTCTTGCTGCCAGGAATATGTCTTTAGGATTGCAGCCTTTATCAAGCAGGAAAATTTTAAGTGTTAGACTGCAATTTACTCTCATTATTAAAAGCATAGACATAGTAGCCTTTTAAAAGTACAGCTCTGTACTATTTTCTCAAATGCCATCACATCCCATGATAGCATCAAGTATAACATATTAAAAATAAAATATTGAAAAGAATTAGAACCCACCTGAAATTGGCTCCCGACCCACAGTTTTGATACACTCCTCTTGTATGTCAAAAAACCACCATAAGGTTGGGTGGGATTTATTTAATTCAAAAAATTTGATGCCTTACTGTTAATATTACTAAGTATAAAATAAGTCTATTTTAAAATGCGTTTCTTTGCCCAGTTAGTAGCGCCCTCTGATGGAAAGTGCAATATGTGTAATAAATTACAAATTGATTTGTATTTAAAGTGTCTGACATGTCTATAAACAGTTGATTGTGGCTCAAACTTGTTGGATTGCTCTGAAAGAAGTGTGTTTTTGTATGTGTCTTTAATTGCAACCTTAGGTTGCAATCCTGCTGGCATTTATTAGGAAGTGAACCTGGACACTTATCAATGAGTTATTCAATGCAATCCTAAGCATATCTACTCAGAAGTAAGTCCCATTGTGTTCAATAGTACTTACTCCCAGGAAAGTCTGGTAGGGATTGCAGCCATTGTCAGTAGTGTGTATATGATCAAGTAGCCAATGGCTGCAATCCTAACCATGTCTACTCAAAAGTAAGCCCCATTGTGTTTAATAGATCTTACTCCCAGGAAAGTGTCTTTAGGATTGTAGAAAATGTCTTGAAATGCTTAAGTTCATTTATTGAAGATTGCAAGCCAATGTACATTTTCTTGCATAAGTACTATGGATCTCAGTGCTCAGTCTCTAAATCAGTGGTTCTCAATCTTCCTAACACCGTGACCTCTTTATAAGTTCCTCATGTTGTGGGGACCCCCAACCATAAAATTATTTTCGTTGCTACTTTATAACTGTAATTTTGCTACTATTATGAATCGTAATGTAAATATCTGATATGCAGGAAGCATTTTCATTGTTACAAATGAAATGATTATTCTATGCACACATTGAACACAATGGGATTTATTTCAGAGTAGGCATGCATAGGATTGGGCCCTGAGGCTGTCAGTCAGCTCCAGTGCGTGCGCAGCTACAGCCGGAGGTCTGGCAAGCCTGACCTGGCCCCCTGCACCAGGGGTCTTTAGGTGACCCCCAGGAAAGCTCTAGGCGACCCCCAAAGGGGTCCAGACCCCCACTTTGAGAAACACTGCTCTAAATAGTCTTATTTAAACTTTCCACTTTGAGAACTTTGATTTAATTGGACTGTGAATCAGGTTGCCAAATAATAGCCCAATCTATCCATGTATACTCAGAGGTAAGTTTCATTTTGTTCAGTTGGGTTTAGTCCTAAGTAGGCATGCATATGATTAGGAAGACTGCCCTAACTTTAATTTCTATTTCCATGTTCCATGGTTTGGCCAATGAATTACTTGATTAGTTGCAAAAAAAAATTAAGTGTCAGAATATAAGGCAGTGTAAAAAGAAAAAGAAAACAGCATATTCTGATTGTATCAGAATGCAAGTTAAAAGCCAATGAAAATAAAAAAATATCCTGATCACTGACTAAAAATACTGAAATCATAATTGGAATTCATTTCAGGTTTTCAAGGTTTATTTTAGGTTTATTTAGGTAATTTTAGATTTATCTGAGAAAATGACAAAGCCAATAATCTTGAAAGCATCCTTCCCTTTTTCAAGTTATAGCAAGTCAAAATATATGTTCAATGTTTTCATTCGCAAAATGAATGAATTGAATTCAATTCGCAAAGAATTGAATGAATAAGTGGTTAATTGACTACTGTGGGTTTTTCTAATCATTAATAGTGGAAGTGTGCATTTTATCTTAAATGAAAACATGTTTTTTGTTACTTTTTGGAGAAGATACAGGAATGACTTGTGGGTCTGCTATACTGGGGCAAAACCACTAAACAGTTAATATAATTTCATGGGCAAGGGACAACGCAGGGCTGATGAGTTAAATATGTTGCAGGATATGTACATGACGTTTGAGCCAAGATTATTACAGACTACTTCCAGCAGAAAGAAACTGAATTAAACCAAATTAGGGATGGGGGATAGATGAGCTTGAATAAATTTCAGTTGTTGAAATGGGCCTTACTTCTGAACAAGCTGCATAGGATAGAAGGGCCGTCTATGAGAGCTGGATCTGGTCTTGTCAGAGTGATTTGCAAGAGTTTGGGGCTGGAATTGAGGTGCTCCGGCCAGGACTTGTCCTATTTTGATCGATGGTCTTATTCCTTCCCCCTTCCCCTGCAACCAATCGCTGAACGGAATGGGATGGGGGGTTGGTTGATTTGTGTTTTTACGCGGACCCCTTGTCACCCGCAGGAAATAAGTGTGTGCGCTGTTCTACTTAAGGCGATGCAGAGCCTCTGTTTTTCCTCTAGGCAGGGCTCAAGCTGTAGGAGGAAATAATAAGCAGGACCGGGGCCAGCTGGCAGGGCAGTGGCAGCAAAGAGGTTTTGCGCTGAGTCCTTGCAGGTCGTCCTAATTGGAACCCTGGACCTCGGGAGGAGGAGGAGGAGGAGGAGAAGCGCTGAGTTGGCTGGCTGGCGGGCAGCCAAGCCCAATAATCCCATTCCCTCCCTTCTCAAAGCCCTTTGCATTGTGCTTGATGAGAGAGGTTGAGGGCGAGCAGGTGAAAGAATGAATTTGTGGGTGTCGCTTACAAAATGAGAGTCAATTGAGAGGCCTGCTTGTGGAAAGCGAAGCTCTCTGGCAAGCAGGAGGGCTCAGAGGAAGGGGCAGAAGCTGCTGCTGCTCTTCCAAGGGTAGCAGAGCAGCCGGGCCTTGCAGGGTCTCTCCCTGGAGCAGGGGAAAAAGAAGACGAAGAGCCTGAAGGGAGGCTTGGAGCGCAATGAGAGAAGAGAAGAGAGGAGAGGAGAGGAGAGGGGAGGGCAGGGCGGAGGAAGAAGAGGGGCTGCAGGCTGCAAGGGAGGTGGGAGCCGGAGGCTCATTCAGGCAGGAAGTGCTGATGGATGGAAGGTACTTGCTTGCAGGCGGTCCAGGCCCAGGCAGGGTTGAATGAGGGAGCCTGGCTGCAGAAGGCAGAGGAAGTGGAGCCACGGCTCCTTTTCCTCCAGCCGCCCTATTGTTCGCAGGGAAGCTGCTGCTGCTGCTGCCGCCTGGTCCTGCTGCCTGCAAAAGTCTGCAGGCGAGCTTCTGCCGAGCAGCCGGTTTCCTCTCTTAAATTCTGCTCCCAGGTTGCAACCAGGGCAGCGGTGCGAGTTGTCTTGCCCGGGCCTCCAAGAAGCAAACGAGCTGGGCCTTTGAGTGCCAGCCGACCAGCCAGCCAGCCAGCCAGGGGCTTCCATTCTCAGTAACAATTGTTGCCCTTTCGTGCTGTTCAGTGAGGAAAGTTGCCGAGGTCCGCCGTCGAAGGTAAAGAAGACCCTATACCAAAGCGAGCGCTCCGCTGTTGCTACAAAAGGGAAACATCTGGTCGGTGGTGAATATTTAGAACAGGACTTTAGAGAGGGAGAGAGAAAAACAGCACTTGGGGAGGGGGAAAGGAGACGAAATGCTCAGAGGAGTTGGACTGAAACAAAAGAGAGTTTGAGGAAGGGGAGTGGGCTGCTTTTTTGTTGCCATTCTTTATGAAGTTTGCATCTCGTTCGTGTGGATGCTCGCAATAATAAAAAGTTAGCACGTTCTTTCCAAATCAGATGAAAGGTCTGCTCGGTTTATTAAAAAAAAAAACTTTGTTCTCCCCCCCCCAAAAAAATCAACCAACCCCCGCACCCTCCCCCCCCCCAAAAGATACAACGTAATGTTCCCGCAAGTTGATTTTTGATCATAATTACTGGGAGGAAAATAAACTGACCTGAATTTAAAAAAAACATTTCCAACAAGTGTCGGTAGTTCTTTTAAAGAAAATGGAGTGGTGGTGACCGAGCTAGAGGGGCCTCACCAAGACAATAACAAAAGGAATGGAGCCTGTATTGGGGGGGGGGAGATAGTTTTTAACCTTTTTTGCTAGGAAAATACTAGCTAGCGAAAGCTGGCATTTTTAGTTTCACAGATCTTGAGGATACTTAAAATACAGATTATTAATCTCTAAATATTGTATTTTAAACTTCTGAGGCAAAATGCCTTTTACTATGGTTCTAAATTGCAGAAGTCGACAGAGGTAACTGAATACCATTAGGCAGAATACATTTGGTACTTATCTGGATACAGCAAGGAAATTTTCCCCCTTTCTTTGGCTCTACCAACTTTGGGACCTTCACCTTTGGGATACAAAAAACCGTGATAAAAAAACACTCCTAAATTTAAAATGTGCATATTTTGAAACATAATTAAGGAAATTAATGTAATGTAAGACTTCAGATAGTTCCCTCCCAGTGATGGATATTTAACAACCACTATACTAACTTTCAAAATACTTCTGACGAAAGTTCTTAAGAAGTGACACAATTTATGTGAAGAATATAAAGATTTAAAATTAAAACTATTGTGGAAGAATCAATATTCAAATGAGAAAGATGAACATCATGGCGGGTTTTTCTTTCATGTTCATATTTTAATTTAATCTTCCTCCTTGCCACATGGATCATTTTTTTTAAAATGAGAAGTGTAGCATGAAGAGAAAAATCACAGGCCGACTCTGAAGTGCCACAGTGAGACTGACAAAAAGTGATCTGAGGCTTGTGCCCTTAATTCACTCGGAATGTTAAGCTTCCCAAGATACTCCCCACCTATGGGTCATATTAGATTTTCTCTGCATTAGTAGGCAGTTTTTAATGGTTAAAAATTAATATGTGGAGCAACAGCACTGAGCTGTATAAAACAGATGAAAAATGAGCACTCTGTTGAAAAACAAAACTAGAAAAGAGTTGCTAGAAAAGGTTTTTCAAAAGTTGCATTTGGTTACTCATTTCATGGACACAATACATATTCTTGGACGTGTTTTTGAGATTATTTGATACCAACCCAACTTGAGAAAACTGTATATACAACATACAACATAATTTTCCCAAAGTGGATTAATATAATTGATATTTCCTGAAGAGGTGTCTCATATATTGCAAGCTGCTTTAGGGTGCAAATCTAAGCATGTCTACTCCATTGTATTCAATAGGTCTTACTCCCAGGAAAGGATTGCAGCCTTACTCTCTCCAAGCAATTTTTTTCTCTGCTATGTACCATTTCTAACTATAAAAGTTTTATTAGGATACGTGTTAAAATAGATTTATATTCTACACCCTTGATTATGAACTAACGTTGTCTCTCAGTAGAAAAATAGTCAAATTTAAAAATGAGGAAAGACACTTGCATGGATGGATGCATGCAAAAATATAAATGTAAACTTCTGCTTTGGGATACTAAATGTATATAGATATTTGAAGGTTATTTTTGTGTTGTTGGCAAAAAGTAAGAATTCATACCACCTAAACCTTTATTGGCCTTTTACATAATAAAAAATTGTATGTTACATTGAAGCCACATGTAGTCTAAACTCCAGGGTTTATTGACATATCTTCCCCCTGACTCTCCCCTCCCCGCATTTTTCAGTGCTGAATACCGTCAGCATTTATTAAATATTTCCTCTTCCACAAAAAATCACAATATATTACAGCAAGTGTTCCTTTTTGCATGTGAACTAAAAGAAGCACTTAAACACATGTTACTAAATAAAATTAAACTATAGAGTATTGAGATTCTTTAAGGAATGTTTACATAATCTGCTGTTAGAAAAACACAAATTTTCCCCTATATCTTTTAATTTAAGGTTACTCATCCAAGCCCTTGCTTCATGTTTACAGTAAACCTCAGGCTGAAATTAACTATTAAATACTAGTGTACACCTAATAGGAGTACTTGAAAACAACTATTTCATGCATTGGTGCAGCTAGTTAAATGGTAATGCCAAAAGCCTCCTGAGGTGATAGTGCAATTTAAAACAATATAATGGATGCTTAAAACAAAACAACCCCTCCCCCCCAAAAAAACCCCCAAGAAACTTGCTTTCCTGTGTATTTGTGATTTTGCACTTGATTGGAAGGGGAGCTTTAAATAATGCCATCCATAAACAGTCATATATACTTCAATAGATAGATTTGGGAGCACACAGTTAACTTGGAGCATAATTCTTACCATGTCTACTCAAAAGTAAGCTCCATTGTGTTCAATGTGTCTTATTCCCAGGAAAATGTCTTTAGGATGTCAGCCATAACCTTGTAGACAGAAATTGCAAAATATAAATATATTCAAAAATATACTGTAGTTGAAAGGTGAACTACATCCTTTAAGTTGCTCTAAAAATTCTGTATAATTTGATGGTACTCCAAATCTAAAAGTGCAAACAAACTATATTTTTACTTCTTTTAATTTTATTTAGAAATCCTACAAAAAACATTTACTTATATGTTTCATTAATATCAATTGGGAGATAGACTTATTCAGGACTGAAGTACTGAATAGAAAACAAGAGCTATTAGGGATATTTTTTAAAAATGGGTAATATGCTATATACTCGATAAACTAAGAAGGTATGGAAATTCAAGACTATACAGCTTGGGTATAGTTTTAAATATAGCAGTATTTAAAACACATTAATGTGCATGGGTCAAAACACAAGTGCCACACTCCACATTGTGTGGACTGACCATTATGCATTTGTTTCTTAGGATTAAGCAACAGTAACCTTCACATTTATTTTGATTAATACTACATATTTTCAAGTTCACCTGACAAATAAAGAAGGCAAAGGAAAAGCTGCATTTTAAATAGACACACAGAGATATGACCTGCCAATCTGATATCAACAAGTACTTGTTTTTCCTAACATTTCTTCAATAGGATACTCTCTCTTGTACATCATAACTCCTTATATTCAGGTAAAGGTTAAAAGTAAGTCTGGATACAGATTCAATTTAAAAATCACTTTAAAAGTTGTTAAGAAAGGCCTTCAGGCAAACCCTTAGTCTCACCCTCACCCCTCAAAAACAAACAGCCCTGACACAACTTCTCTATTCCTCCTCTCTTCACCTCTGCTAATTATTTTCAGGATAAGATGGAAATGGAATGTGTATATTTGAGGGATTTATTTTTGTTTTGCTTTCCTATATTTGTTTTACTTTAAAAATTACTGCCTTATCAATATTAAGAAAATTGTGCCTTGTTTAATTGATAGTATATTTCTGACAAAGAGGTGATTAAGCAGGACAGGCCTTCTTTAACCCAACAATGTGCTGCTGATGCTGCTTTAAGAATAAATAGCATCACACAAAGCAAGGGAATTGCTTGGTAAGTGATTATAATTTTAAATTTGTTGTTTTTTAATATTAAGATTTAGGTGAGCTAGTAGATAAAAAGTTCAAAAAATAATTTTTTGTAGACACACTTCATTGTAGGACTGAGATGGTGTTTTTTTCCCCTAGCAATATCTTAATTGGGCTTGTTTACAAAGAAGTAAGTCCCACAGACTTCAATTGCACTTATTCCCTGGGATTGCTATTTTCCCATTACTCACACTAAGATTAAGAGTAAATTAAATAGACAAATCTAAAATGATAAGGATGGCAGAAAATATGTGCATTAGAACCCCCTTTTCATAGTAGCTAACTCAATATTTGAATACATTTTTCTTAAAATTAATAATAGTTGATAAGCAATTTTTAAATACTGAGCAGTTCTTTTTCTAATGGCTATAGACCTACATGTGAATGTGCAAGAATACCAGCCATAAGCTCTCCTTTTTCAGAAGCATTACCCACATGATATCAACTTTACAATGACTGCATTCATAAAAACACATCTAACACTTCAGTATTAAAAATGTGACTTGAAAGTAATTCCCAGTTATTTCAAGTCAAATTTTCCTCCAAGTAGTTCCTCCAAGTAGTGTGCTTAGGAATTCAACTGAAAAAAGCTTTGCACATTCATATCATATGGATGTTAATGGCATGCTATGCATACTATATTGTGGCAAAGCTTCTCTCTTCCTAGTTTGCATTTCAATGGTTCCCTCCAAATGCATTGTTTTACAAACCACCAAGAGCCTATTTGGGTTTTGCCATCAAGATTCCTGCATTGGTATAAGCTATTAATGATGGACTTTCTTTAGATCCATGTCCTGTACCTCCATTCTAAACACAGAACTAAAGTCAGTACAATCCTTTAAATTTACAGTTAGCACCTCATCGAACAATATATTTGATGTTTGCAAAACTAGTTTTAGATTGATCATTCTGTTAATATATTAACAGACATTTAAAAAGTATACAAGAGTATTACAAAATACATTTTGAAAGTAGGCATTTAATTTGAGACAGTTCTAGTAGTATAACTTGCAGTTGATCAAAATTTTAGGAAAATCAAAATGTAATACTGCAATTCTATCGACTCTTACCTGAGAGTAAAGGCGCAATCCGGAGTAACTACAGGGAGTCCTTGCTCTGGTGTAAGAACAATTTGCTCTGGATTTCAATATGTATTTCCCATAGGTTTTCACTAGGTGTTGCAGTAACCACGGGTGCACGTAATGTCTCTTGCATGCTCCCGTAGTTACTCTGGATTGTACTCTAAGGCTGCAATCCTAACCACAATTTCCTGATAGTAAGACCAATTGAACATAATGGGACTTACTTCTGAGCAGATATGGTTAGGATTGTGCTCTTAACACATTTAACACAGGCTACAATCCTAAAGACACTTTCCTGGGAGTAAGACCCATTGAACACAGTGGGGCTTACTTTTGAGTAGACATGTTTAGAATTGCGCTCACTGTAGAATTTATTTCTGAGTAGATATGCACAGGATTGTGCCCTCAGTTAAAAAAATCAAAGGGAAAATACTTAAGAATGGCTTACAAGTGAGAAGGAAACATAGGTTGCAATTTTATTGTTATATACAGAATATCCTTTTGTTCTGTTGTTTTATTGTATATTACAAACAGTAAAATTGTGGCAGTGCTCACTGCTTGTATCTAGTAATTCTGAAGTTCCCCAAAATCCCTGACATTAACCCTTCCAGTACTACCTTAAATCCCCAACTCCTCCTTTTCTTTCTGTCTGGCCTGTAGCCTCCTGCAATATCCCCTACAAAGAATGAAGCTGACCAGTGGTTGATATCCATTCCTGTTTTTGTTTTGATGTCCATTAAAAGGTAAATAGTATCAATGAGGACTCTCTGTAGAAGAGAAAATATAAATAAACATGAAATTGATTAATATCTAAGGTGTCAAAAGATTTTTATCCAAGGTTTCAGTTGGGCCACAGTTTAATTGTTGCAGTCAATAAAATCACAATACATTCTTTTTTTTTTTTACAAATTAGATACAATTTTCAGGATAATATAATATAACCTTGCAATACTATAATCCGGAGCCACAGTTCAATTAAGCCTGCAGTTTGTTATGCAAACCTACCTAAGAGGAATCCTGGCTGAATACAGAAGAATTTACTTCTGTGTAAATGTGGATAGGACAGGCTCCATGTTGAAATATTTAGATATAAATGGATTTAATCCCATTAAAGTCAATAGAATTGAATCAGTTTAACTTTGGTTTAACAGGATCCCAACAGTTTAAGTGCAATCAAATCTTTTAAAATAATTTATTAAAATACGCAGTTTTCATGATATCAAGAAATTAATAAGTTACATGTTGGAATTTTCCAGACCTTTGTTCTTTGTAGGAGTGAAAAGCAATAAAAAATTTAATTTTTTTAAAAAAGAAGACTACATTTTTCAGTATTTTACTTTGCCCTTACATACATTCACGTATACCTTCTTAAACAATTAAAAATCAGAGTTATTTTGTAAAGATGTTTCTGCTACTTTGTAAAATTAATGTGTTAAAGTTAAATGTTAAAGGCTTTTGGGAAGACAGTATTGCCATTCATAGTCATAGAAGACTGTGCAACCATTCAAAAATATTCAAATGGCCATGTTATGTTAATAAAAGTGTTTAGCAAAGCCTTCCATAGGAAAGGACACTCACCACTCCCATTCCCTGTCCTTCCTCCTTTAAAATTTTCACTTCCAATTTTCAAGGACAGCAATCCTGACCAAGATACTCTGCAGATAAACTACAGACTCTGCTGCCTGCACACTCCCTTCTTTTAAATTGCAGCTTTTTATAAACCTTCACTAATCTGCAGAAGAGTGAGAGTTAATTGCTTTGCAACTTTTTAGGGGAAAAATGATTCCAACTTGAATTTAAACACATTTAAGACAATGGCGATAATTAAAGCTGCAAACCTAAACATGCTTACATGATCACTCTTATGAGTAAGAGTGCAATCCTATGCATTTCTATTCAGAATAATTCCCATTATAGCCAATGGGGCTTACTCACATGAAAATGAGGATAGGGTTAAAATCTCTGACTTCTAAATACATTACAATTTAGAGTAAACTAAGTACTGAGCAATTCTGAGTAAGTTTGTTTAGGATTGCTAAACATACTTAATAAATGCTTAATAAAGCTATTTTACATACAGTGGAATTCATGTCAGCCAATAAGGTAGCCTTGCAAAATCATCATAAAAATGTACCAGGCTATTCATAAAGTCAGTTTGTCAGTTAGCATGATACTGGAAATAAATCAATGGTATTTTACTCATGCTTCTTTCCCTTCACCTTCCTCCTCACAAAAGTGCTAGCCCTCAGGCAAACTGAGAGGTAGAATTTTGCAAAGCTGCATTTAATCTCCTTTCAGTCTTAACAGTAGTCACAATTAGTTCCTTCTGCTACAGTCATACCTGTTTACAATGGATAATTGAAAAGCTGGGGATTTTCCTCTATGCTGATAACCTCAACCATCTCATTTTCACTCTGCTTTTTGAAATATATAAAAGCAAATCAACAACCATTGATCAAAATCTGGAAATATGTCCTTTTAAGTTAATCTAGATAACAGAAATATTTAAGACATGCACATATGTGCCTCTGTGTATAGAGGACTGAAGCAGCCAGTTTGGTTTCCCTGTTGTCTGTTCTGCTTAATGCTGGCTCAACCACCTTACAGAGAGACTTATGCACGTTTGAGACTTAGTGATATGGTGAGACCAGGATTAAGGTAATGAGTATAAATATAGTATGCTTATTTCAATAGGATTTATACAAAATTGTATGTGAACACATTAGTCAAACAGAAGGAAGGAAGGAAGGATGCAGAGGGTGCAGTTGCACCAGGCTATAAGCTTCAGGGGGTCTACAAGCTGAGCTTGACACTAGGAGTTAAAATTGTGAAAAAGGGTAAGTATGAATGGTAATTCCATCATGTTATATGTCGTTTTGTGTGTGTGTGTATACACACACACACACACACACATATATATATATATATACATACACACACACACACACATGTTGTATATATGTTATATTTAGGTAATTTTATGCAGAATACAATGAAACAAACTGCACTGGAATATTTATATTCTATCAAACATTATTGCCAATTAACCACAAAATGAAAACACAAAAGCCAATTGAACAAAAGTGGAATTTCTTAACTCAAACTTTCCCATGTTACTGGTGGCTCTGAGAACCAATAAGATATAATTCTGGTACTGTATGGAACAAATAAGTTGTTAATAATATGAATCAGTGATCATTTCCATATACATATATCGTAGTACGCTAACCCAGGCTAATTGGGTACACAGGCACAGGGGTGCTCCTCTTCTATTTAGCAGGGAAAGAATCATTCCTCTTTGCCCCAGCACAATTTCCCAATAAGGGACACAATTTTTATTTTTTTACTTAATTAAATTTGATTTTGTTGTTGGGGAGGTGGGGTAACAAAGAGCACAGTCCTAACCATGTCTACTCAAAAGTAAGCCCCATTATGTTCACTGGATCTTACTCCCAGAAAAGTGTCTTTTGGATTGCAGCCAAAATAATCTTTGACTCTGAATAGCAAAAAAGGTCATTTAGCTATGCCACTAGCATAAGTGGTAGGCCACTAGCACCAACCATAAATGGTAGGTGAATTGCTGAGGAAGAGGAGCCACATTTCTCCCCAATTTTTTTTAAATACCTGGGGTTGACATCACTTCAGGTTGTGACATCACTTCCGGGCAACATTTTGAGCTGTGCACTGGGCTATATGATCATTAGCTATGCCACCGCCTCAGATATGTACTGAGGCTGCATTGTGCTGTAAATTTGGTTAGGATTAGACTGTAAGGGTGCAATCATAACCAATTTTCCAACTCCAGAATAAGGACAGTGCAACTCCAAGATAAACAAATGTTGTGTTACCTTGAAGAGGCCTCTGTGACTGCTCCCCAACTGCAGGATGCAGTACATGCCCCACTTGCACATCTATTTTAGTATTGCATCCTAAGTGCCCACGCTTCTCCAACTTTCCAGCACCAATGCAGCTGCAATACAGCTCCAAACAAGAGAACAAATATTTCCTTACTTTGAGGAGGCTTCCATGACTTCAGCCCACTGCAGAATGCAGAGCATGCCCTTTTGGCCCAACTCTGTCGGTGTTGGAAATGTGATAGGATTCAGCCTTTAGACCCACTAAACCCAATAGGAGTTACTTTGAAGGAAATATGCACAAGATTGTGCTGCCATTAAGCTCAGTAAACTTGGGGCCCAATCCTAACCAAATTTCTATTTAGCCCACTGATGGAGGATGTGCTGTATGGGATGAGTGAGCAGTCACAGAGGCCTCCTCAAGGTACAGGAATGTTTGTTCCCTTCCCTTAGGCTGCATTGCAGATACATCAGAATTAAAAAGTTGGAGAGGATTTGACCCTTACCCTCCTTGTAAGCATGCACTACTGAACATATGGAATTTCTGAGTGAATACGAATAGGATTGTGTTGAATAGGATTGGGGTGGTGTGTGAAATACCACCAAATACAGTGAAGAACAGAGTAACAGTTTGAGGATGAATTATTCTTTAGTTTAGAGACAACAAAAAAGACCCTATCACAACTGTGTGTTCCTGCCCAATAAGATGAATGGAGAAGCAAGTAACATTACTGACAGTGCAATCCTAAGCATGTCTGCTCAAAGTACCTTTTTATCTGACACACAATGATGTAGTGGTTAAGGGGTTTAATGGAGACCTGAGGCCCAGGTTCAAATCCTCCTTAGCCATGAAGCTCCTTGTGTGATTGTGGGCCAGTAATTCTCAACCTCATATAACTCAAAGGGTTGTTTTGAGAACAAAAGAATAAAAGCTTTGTAAGCCACCTTGGGTATTAGTTAGGAAAAGGGGAAAATGGACTATAAATTCCTTAAATAAATAATAAAATTTGAGTGAAATATAGTACCCTAGAAGCACAACTTATCAATCTTCCTGTTCCCATGGTGGTGTGGGGAGGTGGGCACATGTCTGTGCATTGGACTAACCCTCCCAGGATTGGTGCAGAAGTGTCCTTTGCAGTACCCCAAGGCCAGCATGGGACTTGTGCCAGCCTAACTGGAGTGTTAGAAATGCAGCCTGAGTGTACTCTCGTTTTTGTCTGGCAATCTTACAAGTGCTGAGAAAAATACACACACACACAGAGGGTAGAGGACATGAGAGAAGTACCTAATTCCTTCAGAAGCAAGTAAACTGAGCTTACTCTCCTTTTGTCAGGCAAACCTGCGAGTGTTAAGAAGGAAAGTACCCAATTCCCTCCTAAATTGAGTCTACTGTCCTTTCTATCATGTAACCTTTCATGTGTTATGACGGAAATACTTGTACACACACACACACACACACACACACACACACACACAACATAGAGGGTACAGAATTTGAGAAATGCACTTAAGTCTTTCAGAGGCCGAGTATTCTTTTCTGTCAGGCAACCTTACAAGAGTTATATTATGAAGGAAACACACACACACACACACACACACACACACACACACACACAAACACACACACACACACACACACACACACACACACACACACACACACACACGCACGGGTAAAAAATGAGAGAAGCAGCTAATTCCCTCAAGGGTGGGTACTATCCTTTTTTGTCGGGCAAGTTTACAAGTGTTGTGTACATAAACACACACACACACAAACACAATTAGCATCTAATTCCCTCAGAGGCTGAGTGTACTGTCCTTTTTAACAGGCATCCTTACAAGTGTTAAGATGGAAACACCTGTACACACAAACACCCCATGAGTATACAGGACATGAGAGAAGCAGCTAATTCCCTCAGGGGCAATTCTTTTTATCAGGAAACCTTACAAGTGTTAAGAGGGAAATACCTACACACACAAACTCACTCTCACAAACTCTCACACACAATCTTTCACAAACTCACAAACTCTCACACAATCTTTTACATACACACTCTTACACACTTTCACACACAAAGGCTGCAATCCTAAAAACACTTTCCTGGGAGTAACACCCATTGAACACAATGGGGCTTACTTTTGAGTAGACATGGTTAGGATTGTGAACACAATCTCTCACACTTTTGCACATAATCTTTTACACACACTCACATAATCTTTTACACATGCACGTTTTTACACACTCCCATTTTCACACACTCTCACAATTTTTACACACCCATTTTTACACTCAAAATCTTTTACACACACTCACACAAGCTCTCTCAAACTTTCTCTCACTCACAATCTTACACACTGACACACACTTTTACACTCACAATCCCTGTTTCTCTCGCACACAATCTTACACACACACTCACAAACTTTCACACTCACAATCTTACACACACTCACAATCTTTATACTCATTCTCACATTCCCTCACTCTCACATAATCTCTTTCAGTCTTTTACATGTACACACAATCTTTCACACACATACTCAGAAACTTTCACACACAAACTCAGTCTTTTAGTTTTACACACACTCACACAATCTTTTACACGCACAATCTTACACACTCTTTCACACTCACAATTTTTACACACTCTCACACTTTCCCTCACCGTCACACAATCTTTCACACACAATCTTTTACATGTACACTCACCATTTTTCACATACATACTTTCAGAAACTCTGACACAATCTTTTACACTCAGAATCTTACACACACTCATTCTCAAACTCTCACACACTTGCTCTGACACTCTCACACAATCTTATACACACACTCACAAACTCTCACTCAATCTTACACACACACTCACAAACACACACACACATGCACACTCACAAACTCTCACACACTCTTACACACACACACTCACAAACTCTCTCACACACTCTCAATCTTACACACACTCACAAACTCTCACACTCTCAATCTTACACACACTCACAAACTCTCACACTCTCAATCTTACACACACACTCAGTCACACACTCTCAATCTTACACTCTCAATCTTACACACACTCAGTCGCACACTCACAAACTCTCAATCTTACACACTCTTACACACACTCTCAATCCTACACACACTCTCTCACAGACAGTCTCTCACAAGGCCCCCTGAGGGCAGAGGACGTGACGGGGTTGTGTGTGGTGATATTTTGTGCCCAGGAGGTGGAGGGTGTTGTGGGGAGGCTGCCTGAGCCCGGGGGGGGGGGAGAGAGAGAGCCCCTCCCCGCCTCTCGCCTCTCGCCTCCCCCTCCCCCTGGCTGTCGGTTGAAGGAACGGTCTGCGGTGGGGGAGGTGAGCGCGAGGCAGCGCTGGCGTTCCATCCCCCATAACCCCCCGCGCGGGGCGGGGGCGGGGGCCTAATGAGCGCGAGCCCCGAGTGCGCCTGCGCGGGGCCTTGCGGGGGAGTCTGCCTGGCGGTGTGGAGTGGCCGCCGCCTGAGGGGAGAGAGGCTTCGGCTGGCCCATCCCCAGCGCGGCAGAGGCGGCGGCCGCCATGGGTCGGAGGCGGTGCTGGCGGCGGCGGTGGCTGCCGAGGGGGCGCTGACGGTGTCTCTCCCCTTAGATGGTCTCCAGCGAGCCTCTGCCGCCCCCGCCGCTGCCTCTGCCTCTGCCTGTGTCACTGGAGGGCGAAGGCTCCAGTAGCATGAAGGAGATGATCGGCGGCTGCTGCGTGTGCTCCGACGAGAGGGGCTGGACCGAGAACCCGCTCGTCTACTGCGACGGACACGGATGCAGCGTCGCCGTGCACCAGGGTGAGTCGGAAGGGGAAGGGGAGCCAGCCGCCCTCCACTCTCAGGCGCAGGACTGTCCTCCGGGGCAGCCCCTTCGGCCCCCACCCCCACTCAGACTGGCTTGGAGCACCCACGAGCCCCTCCACCCCCCCCGACTCTCTCTCAGCATGGCTTGGAGCACCCACAAGCCCCTCCATCCCCTTTCTCTCTCCTCTCAGTACGGCTTGACGCACCCCATAACCTTTCTCTCCCACCCTCTCTGTCACCATGCCTTGAAGCACACCCCAAACCCCCTCCACCCCCCTCTCAACATGGCTTGGAGCACCCCACAAACCCCTCCACCCCCCTCTCATATGGCTTGGAGCACCCCACAAACCCCCTCCACCCCCTCTCATATGGCTTGGAGCACCCCACAAACCCCCTCCACCCCCCTCTCAACATGGCTTGGAGCACCCCACAAACCCCCTCCACCCCCCTCTCAACATGGCTTGGAGCACCCCACAAACCCCCTCCACCCCCCTCTCAACATGGCTTGGAGCACCCCACAAACCCCCTCCACCCCCCTCTCAACATGGCTTGGAGCACCCCACAAACCCCCTCCACCCCCCTCTCAACATGGCTTGGAGCACCCCACAAACCCCCTCCACCCCCCTCTCAACATGGCTTGGAGCACCCCACAAACCCCCTCCACCCCCCTCTCAACATGGCTTGGAGCACCCCACAAACCCCCTCCACCCCCCTCTCAACATGGCTTGGAGCACCCCACAAACCCCCTCCACCCCCCTCTCAACATGGCTTGGAGCACCCCACAAACCTCCTCCACCCCCCTCTCAACATGGCTTGGAGCACCCCACAAACCCCCTCCACCCCCCCTCTCAACATGGCTTGGAGCACCCCACAAACCCCCTCCACCCCCCTCTCAACATGGCTTGGAGCACCCCACAAACCCCTCCGCCCCCACTCCTCTCAGCATGACTTGGAGCACCCCACAAACCCCCTCCCCTCCCTCTTTCCTCCCTGTCTCTAAGCATGACTTGGAGGACCCCACCAACCCGCTTCATCCCCTCTCTCAGCATGGCTTGAAGCACCCCCAATCTATTCCGCCCCCTCTATTTCTCCACATTGCTTGGAGCACCCTGAATTCCCCTCCATCTCTTTCTCAGCATGGCTTGGAGCACCTCCCACTCCCTATACTTCTTTTAGCTTGTCTTGGAGGATCTCTCCCCCTCTCTTTCAGCATGTTTTGGAGCACCTGCCCCCATCTGTACCCCCTCAACAGGTCTTGGATCACCCTTTCCTACATGGCTTGGAGCATCCAACTCTCTTCTACTCCCCTCTCCTTGGCCTTGTCAGGAGCAGTTATCTTACAGCCCAAGCAGAAGTGAGTCTACTCAAAAATAAGTCCTATCAGTGGGACTTGTTCCCTGGGTAGTGTGCATAGGATTGTAGCCTTAACTCCAAATCTCTTTCTCTCTTTCAACCTGCTTTCCACCACCAAACACACTTAGGGCCTCACTTTTGTCCTTCTTTTCAGAGCTGATGCAGCTGCGTAGAGCCCACAGAGAGGTAAGGAAACAAACCTCTGTGGGTTGTTTTGCAGCTCCATCAGCACTGAAACATTGGATAGGAAGTTGGATAGTTGGTCTGGGAAACACTGGGAAGGCCTCAGTGATTTGCCATCCCATGGTAGGGTGTGCTTCACAGCTGTATTGGTGTGAATAACCTAGAGGACAGGATTTGCCTGTTATATCCTGCATTTGTGGCTACTCACTAAGCAGTGTAGGAAGAAGTGGCACTTTGAGAAAAGTTTATATGACAGAAATATTATGACATGCAACCCCCTTGCCATGTTCATAAAAGAGTGAGAAAATGGCTACGTATACTTTAAGATAGTGGTCTTCAAAGTGGGGGAGGTGCAACTTCATTTCAGGGGGGTTGCAAAAAACTGGGTGCAGCAATCTTGGAATATGGCACCTGGCACACTTACTGTCACTTCCAGCCATGACTTCACTTCCTGGAAGGTCCTGGATAGATTGTAATTCTCAGAATGGGGTCCCAAGCTGAAATGATGGAGTACCACTGCTTTAAGGAGAGCAAATCCTTCCCTCTAGCTCATGTATTTGTGTGAGTGGAGAAACTACATTATTTCCCCTTGTCTTACATTGTCCCTGTTATTTCCTCACGCTGCCCCTTTTTTGGCTGGCCTTCATCTTCAGTTCAGTAGTGAACACAGGTAGGAAGAGACAAGTACACAGTGTTGGCAAAACATCTCTGAGCTTGGAGTGTGGACAACATGTG
Source organism: Cryptoblepharus egeriae (assembly GCA_030015325.1). Classification (NCBI taxonomy): domain Eukaryota; kingdom Metazoa; phylum Chordata; class Lepidosauria; order Squamata; family Scincidae; genus Cryptoblepharus; species Cryptoblepharus egeriae. The sequence goes on along the minus strand of JAREYC010000004.1, from coordinate 18,762,422 downwards.
CTGTTTTACTTTGGCTGGGTTCTGTCCCTGCCTGTTAAATCTAAACCCTTGAATTGCTTTTAGCCTTAGAGTAGCCCCTGTTCCTCCCACGCAGTCAGTCTTTCTGGTTAAGCAGATTTCTGTTTCCTCAACTGAGACATGGAGCCTGGGAAAACGTGTTTGTCAATGAGAGGGTTGGCTGTCATGTGACACGGCTTTCCCTTCCCTCCCTCCTTGAATATGTCATTTGGCTGGATAGTGTCTGCTGGATGAGGAGACTTCCTGTTTGTGGTAGTGTAGTGGTGGGGGAGGGGAGGGGGAAGCGCACTGTAGAATTACTTGGCCTTTGATGGTAGATTTGTTTGGATTACTGGAGGGGAGCAACTGGCTGGTGCCCAGCAGAGTGGCTGTGTTGCTGCTTTTTTACTATAATTAGGACAGTGTGTATTTGTTTTTGTGTGTGCTTTGTTCACTTCTGGAATAAGTTCCATTCTTTGAAATTTGGAGTATATGGGGTTCATGCATGATAATATAAAAAGTCCACATCTTTTTTCTTCCACTTTTAGGATACTACAGACTGTGATTGCAGTCATAATTGAACTGTCATTACTCTCTGTGAACTTGTGCATATGTCTCTGTAAGATCTTCAGGAATGATCTTTATGCGCTTATGAAATATCTGTACTTTTCATATTGCTTATTGTCTTTATCTTGTCCTTTTTGCTTTTACGTGTGCAATTTTCTCTTTGTGGGACTTTTCTTCCAACAAGAAATGCTGAATTTGTGCACTTGCGATTGTGCTCCTAAACCTACCTGATAAATTTTAGGCAACTTGAGCCATTTCTGCCCAATTTTGTATATTTGCAACAAGGACCAAATATATGTGCCTGTTGCTTGGGCAGAAATGGGTTAAAAGGAAAGAGGGGGATGTATCTAGGTGAATTGATACATGCAGTCAGAAAAGGGATGTACTATAGTGTGAAATCAAAACAAAAAGGCTCTGATAGTGAAAGAAGGAAATGAGAACACTGGAGAAAGGTGAGGTGCTGGTCCACGTCAATTTAATAAAAGTCTACACAGTTTGATGTACCATATTTCATGAGAAAACAGATTAATAATTGAGAAATGTAGAAATAGAATCAGAACCTTAAAATAGAATAGAACCTTTAAAAAGGTTCTCCTCATTTGGCTTCAAGTATTCCTAAAGTGATTTAAAAATAGGACCTGTGATGTCCTGATCAGAATTAAGTACATTTGGGGGCAAAATACATTTTAAAAATATAATTTTTTGCAAATTCTCTGTCATATTTTGAGGGAGCTAGGAATGAAATGAATGGAAACAGATGAGCTCAAAGTCCCCCCCCCCTTTTCCTCTTATAGTTGCTATTATTTTCTCAAGGGACACAGATGGAATAGGCTGCCATGATAGCGTTGGGGAGCAGCTGTCATTCTTGCAGTGCTCTGATCTTCCATGACAGTAAAGGAATTTGAGATGGCAAGATGCTTCTGTACTGCTGCAGAAACACTGTGGAGCAGCTTCTTGGGAGAAAACAGGGTAATTTTTATGTTCAGTTAAATATGGGTGTCCTTGTGGAGACTGCACTTGTATACATAGAGTATGTGTTCAGAAATATGTATTCTCCTCTGGGAAAAAGGACTCCTACAGAAGTACCCAGTATTGTTTGTTCTTATGCGTGGAGACCCAGGACATTGATGCTAATTATGAACCTTGTGGCATTACATCACTGATGCGTAAATTGAGTAGTGCATGAAGGTTGTGTAGATAAGGAAAATAATGCAAACTTGTTTTTAGAAAACTTGTTTATGTATCCTTAAAACAAATTGTCTATTTTACTTAGGCCCCATGTTCCCATAACCCATTCTGTTTCTGTAGTGTTATCCTGATTATGGTTGTGAGAGATCTTGTAAACTGCCAGCACTTTCTAGGCTGGTGGTGCTCCTTCATTTTAGCATGGGACCTCCTTTTTAAGTGACAATTTTTCTGGGACCCACTGGAAGTGATATCATGGCCTAAAGTGACATCATCAAGCAAACTTTAAAAATACAAATAATTTAGGGGAGATGGGGAAAGCAGACCTGCTCTACCAAGCAAATTCTCTCTGTAACCTGCCTGCAGTAACATCAACACCCCCAAATCAGTAAGATTTCAGCCCTACATGGTGCCCATATCAATTTATGTTTTTGTATTTAAACAAGTTCTGTGTGACTTAGGATGAAATCGGTTTTAAATCCAACTTTTGGGGGGTTAGGAATGGTGTCTAGATTGAGTTTCAAATCTTCCTCTATTCAGCATTAACAGCATTAAAACCTTGAGTGATGAGGAGAGGAAATGAGTTCAAGGGTGAGGAGAGGAATCTGGAAAAGGCAACAACCCTGGAGCAGTGGTTCCCAAACCTGTTAGCACCAGAACCCACTATCTTGTGCCCTCACTTTCCCCTTTGCCTGACCTTCATCAAGAGCCAAAGCACATTTGGTTACTTGTGAATAAATGCAAATGGTAGCTTAGTTTTACTCATTAGATTTTGTTGTCTGAATTCTATAGCAACGCTTTTCATCTGGTAGGACTAATAGTACCACTATTGGTTTCACAGTATAGCCAATACTACTTGATGTTTCTGTTATGGTGACTATGTGGCAATGCCATGGTCTGCTGAAAGTGGGCTTTGAAGCTGCCTGGTCTTTTAAAGGCGGCACAGTATGGAGAACAGGGGTCCATAGAAAAGTCCAAACAGTGGCAGCTGCAAAACCGTTGAAAAGTTTTACTTTATAACTTAAGTGTCATATTTACTGTCTGTGTTATTTCATTGTTTAGCATTAGTAAATGGATTATGAAGCCTAGAGGAGTATTCTGTATGCTTACATGACGTCTGAGTTTGATCACATTATTAAATTCTCATGTCCTGTGGAATGGATTTTGGAGAGATGTGCACACAAGATAGCATTTCAGCCTAAATCCTGCTGAGATTAATCCATTGTACTTAAATTTACTGATGTTACATATCACAAGTTCAATGATTTAATTATTTAAAAAGTTCATTAAAATAAGTTCTGGTACTATAACACAGTTTTGGGGGATTGTATGTTGTGCATACACTCACATGCTTTTTCAGCTTTAAAATATAGAAAGCATTAACTGAATTAAATGCTTAAAGTTTAATCTTGATATAACTATACCAGTGTAGAGAATTGCTGGCATGCTTAAATATGCATGATAAAGATTGTAAAGTTCATCTGGGGTGAGCAGCTCCTCTGGGGAGTATAGATTGGTGGCAACACCTGCTGCTCCTTGCCTCATTCACTGTTGCTGTTTCCTTGTGTAATAATTGGAGTCCAAAATGGTACTTTGAGTAGCACATTTACACCTCTCACCTTCCCAATAATTTCCTTACCCCAAATATGTGTGGGGTAGGAAAAAGTAGATGTATTCTTGTTGCACCGTGTTTCCCCGATAATAAGACACTGTCTTATTATTATTTTTGGTCAAAAAACACCATAGGTCTTATTTTCAGGGTAGGCCTTATTTTAAATAACATTGACAGCAAAATGTAGGATAATGAAGCAAAAATGTTGGACACCCAGACAGGAGGCTAAAAATTGAGACAAATCTGGTCATATGGTCACCATGGGCATAGAAGTAAGTCCTATCCATCCCCACCACACTCAAAGGGCTTACTCACAGGAAAGTCTGGCTGAAAGATCCCTATTCTGTATGTGTCTGCACAGAAGGGTTGGACTTTGAGGCTGCTATCCCATCCACACTTTCCTAGGAGTAAATCCCACTGACTATAAATAATGGGGCTTCTGAGTAGCAATGCAAGGATCAGGCTCTGAGGCTGCTATCCCAGCACACTTTCCTGGGAGTAAGTCCCACTGACTATAATGGGGCTTACTTCTGAGTAGCAGTAGTACCAGGCTACAAAAGAGGACATGTCCTGGGAAAAAGGCCATATGGTCACCCAGTATCTTAAGAAAAGCCAAAGCCAAGGGAAGGGAGAGGGGTCTCCAGAGAACACCATGTCCTGGAAAAAGAGGACATATGTTAACCCTGTGCCAAAGCCAAGGGAAGGGAGGGGGGACTCCAGAGGACACCATCTCCTTGAAAAAGAGGACACACTGTTCCCTAAGGAAAGCCAAAGTCAAGTGAAGGGAAGGGAGGGCTCCAGAGGACATATCCTGGAAAAAGAGGACATATGTTATCCCTGTGCCAAAGACAGGGGAAGGGGGGCTCTTCCTGGTAAGGGGGTGAAGCCCCCCAAACTGGGGGAGGAAAGGGGATTCTCTCCAGTGCAGCTGCCAGGGACCAGGGAGGCAGGAGAGATGGACATACCTCCTTAGGGTGAGCCCAAGCCAGCAAAACACCAGCGTGCATCTTTGGCTTGCAGCAGCAGCAGGCTCTGCGGCTCCTATCCTATCCACACTTGCCTTGGAGTGAGTCCCACTGACTATAATGGGGCTTACTTCTGAGTAGCAATGCCTAATTGAGGGGGGGGGAGAGGGGTCCGTGAGGGGGTAGGAAGAGAGGGGCTTCTCAGCTTATGCCCCTTTAATAATTACCAGTTCCTTTCCTGGTCAGCAGCAGCTGCAGCAGAAGAACAACACCAGGCAGCAGAGGCAGAGCAGCAACAGCTCCTCCGTTCGTGGCCATTAGGCTGGGGTAGGAGCTTTCCTCCAGAATAAAGGGTTGGGCTTTGAGGCTGCTATCCTGTCCACACTTGCCTGGGAGTAAGTCCCACTGACTATAATGGGGCTTACTTCTGAGTAGACCCACATAGGCTTTGATGGGCTTTGATGCTGCTATGCGGAAGTGGGATTTTAGTAGGTCTTATTTTTGGGGGAGGTCTTAATTTAGACCTCAGGGCAAAAGTCCAGGTGGGTCTTATTTTCTGATTAGGTCTTATTATAGGGGAAACATGGTATATGTGTTATATTCACCATGTACCTTTGAGGACATGTTTCAGGCCCCTCCCCTCTAAATACAGAAACTATAAGTGAACCCACTCTTCTCACTACCACCACCAAACACACCACTACCAAACACACATGCCCTGCTTCTTGTTAAGGTTCTGGCTATGTCCCTCTCATATTTGGACACTGCTAACTGTGGACTATGGACACTGCTAACACAATCCTAACCAACTCTTGAGCACTGGCATAGCTGTGCTGGTATGGTATATGCTGTGTCCTATAGTTGGGGAACAGTCACAGAGGCCTCCTCAAGGTAAGGCAATGTTTATTCCCTTATCTCGGTATTGCATTGCCCTTATGCCAGTGCTGGAAAGTTGGTTAGGATTGCACCCTAACTATGGATGAGGGAACCCAGTCTTCTCACCACCATCACCACCACCCATGCCCTGCTTCCTGTTAAGGTTCTGGCTATGTTCCTCTTGCATTTGGACTGTCTTCCTCTTTTGTTATTCTGTGTGCTTGCTCCGCCTGTCTAGAGAATTCTGTAAAAGAACTGCTTGCTTGGCAGTACTTTTTAGAAGGAAAACAAAGGCAGTGGGCAATAGGGTGGCATGAAGAACTGTGGATAACTGAATCAGCTGATACCAAATCCCCAGATATGGTGGAACGCTTGCACTATGGTTCTATCTGAGTCTACATCTTGGTTTAAAGATGATTGTGCAGATATTTACAGTCTTAGTTTGATAGTATGACACCTGGCAGAGCTTGAGTTCTCAGTGAACATGCAAATCTATAATGGACAAGTTCTGAAGATCTAGTATAAGTCGGTAGGAATGGTTTCAATATGTTCCAAATCTGTAAAAACAGGCTAGTGAAACCAAAGAGCACATGAGTGAATTGGAGCTGAGTTCAGAAACCAAGAAGATATTAAATGTAGATGTCTGTGCAAAAGGAGAATTGGAGTCAGGATTGAGAGTTGCCAACATCGCAGTTGGGTAAACTATGTGGAGAAGCTGAGAGCAGGAACCTGTAAGCAAGAAAATGGCATAGTTGGAAGCAGATAAGTAAGTAGGAAGACAAGACTGTGAAGTATTGGCAAGAGTTTGAGCATGCAAGCTCAGGAGAATTGTGGTTCAAGAAAAGACTTGGGAATGATTGGGCATATGTATGAAAAAGTATCAAATTAGAGAAGAGCTATTGACAAGAAAGTGAGACAGCCATTTAAATGGTAGTGAGCGATTTGCATGGAGACTTGTCAGTCTGAGTAATTTAGTGACCAAAGGTCTTTGTTAAGACGACTGTAAATGAACTACTGAGAGCTTTTGGCACACATGACAGAAGTGATAGCTTTTGCTTTTACTTTTGAATAAGCCACAGTTCCCTTAAGCATAAAACCTGGACCTATGGTTTAGATTTGAAATAATTCTGCGAATTTTATACATTAGGGTAAACTGTACCTTAGTTTAAAGTACTGTAGAAGTTTTTCTTGCTTCATTATGCAAGTGGAGAAAATGGGAATATGGTAGGATTAGAGCCCTCTCCTATCCAACATTCTAACTCTAGTGTTGCCCAGTGATTCTCAAGAATTTCAGCCTGGGACCCCCTTCTGAGAATGATAGTCTCTCCAGAACTCCTTCCCTAGAAGTGATGTCACAGCCAGAACATCATCCATGTCTACTTGGACACATCAATGCTCCACTGTGTCCAATGAGACTTACTGAATGCCCCATTCCAAGATGGCAGTGCCCAGTGCAGTGTCTAATTCCAAGATGGTGGCACCCAGCTTTCTGCAATCTCCCTGAAATTGTCATTCTCCCCTAAGGAGTTCCTGACTCCAACTTTGAGAACCACTGATGTAACCATCATACTGCAGCTCTACAGTAAGGGAAAAAAAGATTCCCATATTTAAGGAAGCTCCAGTGACTATTCCTCCACCACTGAATGCAGTACACAACCCACTGGCACAACTGCACCAGCACTGGAAAATTGCATAGGATTGGGCCCTTTATGTGTCTCTTACAAATTAATCTAAATTATGGTTTAGAAAAGATGGTCTGGACTGCATCCTGATGTTGACCAAGAGCCAAGTCTGCATGGTTATAGCATTTATAGATGACAAGAGAACTGATTAGAATTCAACCATTTTTAAGTGAAAAACGATTATTTTCATATATTTTTTTCTGGCAGGACTTTTAGTTACACCTAAATGTTATTGTTAAAATTGGCAGTTTGCTCTGAAAAGAATGTTCTATTGAATGTTTTCTTTCATGTTACAAAGAATCAACTGTGGCATTAAAATCAAGGGTGGATCTCCCTCTGCTTTCAGTAGTATGTGGCTTGTACCCACATTACTTAGGTGTCGTAAACATACATGGCTGGAAGTGTATTCAAAAATCAGTTGGTTTTTCTTTCATGTAATGTATTTTTATTTGACTGGCCTTAGAACTAACCTGTCTAAACAGATTAGTTGATCTGCCAAAACGTAATATATTGGCTTCCATTTGCATATTCTAAAATCTACTTTTGTGTGTTATGTGTTTTTAAATGTTTTTTTGGCTCTTTCCCCCCAAAATAGCTTGCTATGGAATTGTGCAAGTACCCACTGGACCATGGTTTTGTAGAAAATGTGAATCTCAGGAAAGAGCAGCTAGAGTGGTAAGTTTAACTAGTGAATAATGCTTGCGTGCTTGTTAAAATGCTTCAGTTCGAGTGCTGTACTGCTACACAACATGTTTTGTTCTTGATGAGAGAAATTTTTTTCCTAAGGATGCAATCCTAACCTAGGCTGGCACATCAGTCTTCCTATTCCCATAGTGATGTAGGGAGGCAAGTGCATGTCTGTATTCTAGCCTAATTCTGGCCCAGAAGTGGGATAGAAGTGTCTTGCCTCACAGAACCTGCAGGTCAGCACAGGACATATGCTGGGGCTTAGGCCAGCCTAACTAAGGTAAGGTTTGCAGCCTAAGAGAAGTGAAAAAGTTCTCCAGAGAAGGACTCTGAGGAGGAGGAGGAGGACATCCCCCATTTCATTTTTTCAGGGTTTCTCTCAACAGGCGCAGTTGAACACTTAAGCATGCTACTTGCTTGGAAGCGTTGTGGGAAGATGTTATTGTAATGCACTTTGGTGGTATATATGTTGGACCAAAACCTAAACCTTGCCATGTGCAAACATAAGAATAGAGGCAGGTTTGGTTATGTTTGAGTTTAACTTTGAAAATTACTCTAGAGCAGTGGTTCCTAAACTTACTAGCATTGGGACCCATTTTTTAAAATGATACTCTGTCAGGACCCTCCACGTTTATCAGTCTTTAGAAAAGAACTAGAAATAAATATTTTCTTAGTAATAACCAGAAAAAGGCCTTCAGACATTTATCTCCCTTTACTTACACAGGCTTTCCATTGCAGGAGCTCACCTCTTTGTAGGGTAATTAGCAGCTACAGTGATACCTTGCTTAACAAGCATTTCACATAACAAGCAAAAATTTCAAAGAAATCTTGCTTCACACAACAAGTGCTTCACACAACACACTTAATGGGCACGCGTGCTATGCAGCCCTGACGCTCCACACGGAGGCTCTTTAAAAGGGCTGCCGGCCAGTGCTGCCTCTAACTGGAGGTGCCAGAGGCAGCTGCCCCTAACTGCCCCCAAGTGCCCCCATCAACCATCTTGAACCTCCAGCAGCAGCCCAGGTACGTTTCCCAGGAAACTGATTGCAGCCACCTAACCGTGTCTACTTAGAAGTAAGTCCCATTGTGTTAAATGGGGCTTACTCCCAGGAAAGTGTCTTTAGGATTGCAGACTAAGTAGACTTCATAGGATCATGCACATTGAATGCATGTTTTGAATTCAATTCCAGTGTTTTGTCAACATTTTTACATCCAGTTAATATTTTAATATGAATATTTTTTGGGTTGTGGAACCAATTGTCTGAGTTTCCATTATTTCCTATGGAAAAATCTGCTTCACTTAAAGAGTGTTTCACTTAAAGAGCATGCCTCCGGAACGAATTAAGCTCTTTATGTGAGACATCACTGTACTTCATTTCTGAATAGAACTTGGGGCTTGAGGTCTTTCCATCACCCATTGGTGACCCACCAAAAAATTGGGTTGTGTCACAGCCCCCGGTTTGGGAACCACTGCTCTAGAGTGATCTAAATCTAGATTATAATTTTTAAATGCTCATAACTCTTCACTGCAAGTATACTAAGTAGGTGAAGTGAAGTTTTATGTGGAATTGAGAATTGAAATGTTGCTGGGCATGAAATACTGAATAGTTAAGAAGCTTGCTGAAACATGTTGTAGAGTAACATGTTGAGCTATCCATGGCAGCCCGTTATCTTGGTCTGTCTTAAAAGTGTAGTGTCTGATGTTTTGCTTTTGCTTGTACTAATTTTAAATATTAGCAGACTCAGAATTACCAAAAGAGCTGCTTTTTTACTTCTAAATCAGTGGTTCTCAATCTTCCTAATGCCGTGACCCCTTTATCTCATGTTGTGGGGACCCCCAACCATAAAATTATTTTCGTTGCTACTTTATAACTGTAATTTTGCTACTGTTATGAATCGTAATGTAAATACAGTGGCGCCTCACGTAACAAATTTAATTCGTTCTGGAGGCATGTTCTTTACGTGAAACAATCTTTACGTGAAGCGGATTTTCTCATGGGAAATAATGGGAACTCAGACGATTGGTTCCACAACCCCCAAAATATTCATATAAAAATATTAACTGGATGTAAAAATGATGACAGAACACTGGGATTGAATTCAAAACATGCGTTCAGTGTGCATGATTTTATGAAGTATACTTAGGCTGCAGTCCTAAAGACACTTTCCTGGGAGCAAGATCCATTTAACACAATGGGGCTTACTTCTGGGTAGACATGGTTAGGAGGTTGCAATCCAAGACACCTTCGAAGTGTCTCCCCACTTTCTCCTTCTCTCCATCCTGAGCCTCTCTCTCCCCTGCTCCCTTCTGGCTAGCCCTGAGCTGCTTCCCTCTTCTCCACTGCTCTTCTCTCCATCTGCCCAGTGGACACCCGGCCACAGGAGGAACAGCACAGAAGTGTTGCTTTCACTGTGGGCAGGTGTGCAAGGCAGCCCTGACGCTTTTTAAACAGGCTGCCGGCCAACACGTCTGCCCCAACTGCCAACAAATGTTTTCTTTATGTGAAGCACTTTCTTTACGTGAAGCAGAATCTTAGAGAAATTTTTGTTACGTGAAACATACTTTACGTGAGGTGCCACTGTATCTGATATGCAGGATGTATTTTCATAGTTACAAATGAAATGTGTGTTCTATGCACACATTGAACACAATGGGATTTATTTCAGAGTATGTATGCATAGGATTGGGCCCTGAGGCTGCAATCCTATCCACATTTACATGGGAGTAAAGGCCCCCTGACTATAATGGGATTTTTTTCAGAATAGACATGCGTAGGATTGGGCCCTGAGGCTGCCAGTCAGCCCCAGTGCGCGAGCAGCTACAGCCAGAGGTCTGACAAGCCTGACCTGGCCCCCTGCACCAGGGATCTTTTGGCGACATCCAGGAAAGCTCTAGGCGACCCCCAAAGGAGTCCTGACCCCCACTTTGAGAAACGCTGTTCTAAATCTAGGTCTCCTTTGATTTTGAGCCTGCAAGGTCCTCCCCATTGACCTTCTTCTCTCTCTCTCTCTCTCTCTCTCTCTCTCTCTCTCTCCCCCTCTCTCCCTCTCTCTCTCTCTATATATATATATATAGACTGCAGTGGTCTGGTTGTATCCCTATATACACTTTTGTGGAAGATTTGTAAGGAGTGTTTTTTCCTTTTTCATACTGACCACACAAGACACTTGTGTGCCATTCTTGAGGGAGGGTTAGGTGCGCAGACATGCATTTGCTTCCCTACATCACCTACATCATTGGGAAGACCAATGAGTTGTGCTGGTCTAGGTTAGGATTGAATCCCATGACACATTGTATATCCAGATGGCCAGGCTTGCTTATAAAATTGGTTCAACAAAAATTGAAAGAGCCCTTGATGGTATGTGCTATATCTTTTGTTAGGCTCATTGGCCTTGTCATAAGTGTTGGATCAAGTATGTTGAATCATGAAGAATTCTAGTTCTATTGTAGCTGAGATAATCACTGAACACTACTTTAAATATGGCTATATTATAGTTGATTTGGTGTTCTGATTGCTGCCTGACCTATCTGGCAATTTGCTGGCCAGAACTTGCACAACAGATGGGTGCAAACTAGCTCTTTTTGCATTTGGTCCATTATTCTCTAGTGAGTCAGAGGCTACAATGTGACTCTCCTGTCTTTGTAGGGAACAGCGTTTTATCTTGTTCAAATATAGCCTTTAAAAATGAACCTCTATTAGCCAGACTCTTAGACAAATGAATTCTGTAGAGGGAAAATGTGTCATAGTGTAAGGGACCATTATCACTAGGGGAGGGTAGGCAATAGTCTCATTCTCTGTAGAAGGAAAAGAGGGGCGTTCTTCACAGTTTGGGGTAGCTGCCCTTCCCCCTTCAGGAGGTTGGACACGGTCTCAAAACTCCTCCCCTGGAAGAGTGGCACCATCATCCCCAGTTCTTGTCCATCCTCTCTGAAGCTTAAACGCAGTCTGGGGAATCTCAGTTCCCCATCTCCTCTATCTATTTTTCCTACTCATTTCCTGCTCCCTAGCCAAATTGGATTGCTTCTCCTTCAAGGCTCTTTTCTTCTGTAAGGCTCCCCTAGTGAATCCGTGTCTATACTTTATGTTGCTTGGAAGGATAATATACTAAGGTTCCATGGACTGCCTACTTATTTTGGTAGGCTGTGTAAACCTATTTTGTTCTTTGTGTCATTTACAAACATTTTTCCAAATTTTCTCCAGCCCTATATGGCAACTCCTTGCCTTCTGTTTCCTTTGGGCTCCTTGTCTTTGAGCCATTGGCAAGATGTTCTCCCTGGTGCTATTTGTTGTGTGGTGCTTGGATGAAAAAAAAAACAACCAGAAAAAAGCAAAAAAAAAAAAACTTGGATAAAAAAACAACATAGCATGCAGCTGTGTTTTGAGTGTTCCTTGTCCTTTGCAAATATTTCCCCATTTCAATATTTCTTTGCATCCCCAAGAAATTATTAATTACTATATATAATTTTTCCCCAAATCCCAATTGTTAACTCTTGTATGAATTGTCTCAGTAGGATTTAGAATTTAGCACTTCTTAAGATGAGCATCTTGGGAGGGATGTGTTAAGTAATATTCTTACTGCTTTACCAAGTACCAGATAACATGGCTTCTATTGAATTTACCTGCTTTTTGGAACTGGCATGCGGTATTGCATTGATTAGTTCATTGTGCAAAAGTGCTGTGATTACTTTGCACTGGTGTTCTGTAAAATGTTTTTGGAGGCCTGTATGATTCCCTCTTGAAAACTGAGATTCAGAAATGATTGCTTTCTACAAAATTAGAAAAGAAGAGCTGTTGGACAAATTTTTTCATACTGCATTGTGATTTATATAATCTAAGATGATTTTCTTAATATGAGATTATTTTGTTTTCATGCTTGACAATGACATGATGTTAAAATACTACATGGTTTTTCTGAATTTTTTTTGTTCATAATTGTTTGCCTTTTTGTAGAGATGTGAATTATGCCCTCACAAGGATGGTGCTTTAAAGAGGACAGACAATGGGGGTAAGTTTGTATTGTGTGTATATGCATGTGGTGTTTAAAAAATTCCTTTCTTTGCCTGCTAATATTGTGTAGTTTTGTGCTGTTTCCTTTTATTAGCTGAGATTGAGGAATGGCGTGTTCTTGCGCTTTCCTCTAAGTGAGATCTTAAAATGAAAGAAGCAATGTGGGGTTCACTGGAAACAACTCCAGTTTACAGAGAGAGCAATTAGCTTTTCAGAGAGGGAAGTGGTGGTTTAGGTGGCTCCTTAGGTGGCAGATCCCAGACGTAACTTGAAATTATGCAAGTCCAGGCTTACACAGGTTGGGAGTGCCTGTACTTCAAAGCAAAAGTACAAAAGCAATGCTGTCTCACTCTTGCTGTTCATAGCATGCAATAACGTATATAAATATGTATGTATAATTAGTTTATACAGATAGGGCAGATAAGAAATCAAGCAGGGTTTAGATAGTTCCCAAGTTATTGAATGTTTAACTCAAATTGAATGCTACAAATCCATCAGTTTTTAACATTTGTTCTCATTCCTTATTCAAACACTGTAAATAAAACCACTTTCCTAGGGTGACCCATTGAACACAATGGGGCTTACTTTTGAGTAGGCATGGTTAGGATTGTGCTCTACATGCAGGTTAATTTTTTATATGACTTTTTTTGGGTTGTGGAACAAATGTCTGAGTTTCCATTATTTCTTATGGAAAGATTCATTTTGATATACAAGCTTTTTGCATTATAAGCACACTTCCAGAATGAATTATGCTTGTAATTCAAGGTAGCACTGTACATGGTTACCAGCAGCAGTCTGAAACTGCATTTTATCATCCTGCCTTTACACTAGTTCCTTGAAGTAAAAGTTATGCAGTCTTAATGAAATTCAGAGAGAAAAAGCTGCTGACTCAAAAAGCTGGCATGTGACATTCTTTACAAGCTTAGGAGATCCCTCTCTAACCTTTAAAAATGACAAAACTATTGCATTGTTTTGTTGGCTTTCACCCAAGCAGCTGCCTTCCAGAAATCCTGTTATAAAGCTGACAAAGAATGCTGCTGCACAGCATTCCTGATCATCATCCAGTTGAAACAGATTAGAACTCAAGAACAGGCTTTTAAAAGCCTAAAATAAAGAGCTTTATTGCATATATTATAGCCCTCAAACAAAACTTGAAAACAAGATAGATACAGTACCATAAAACATAGGGTGGTTACAGTACTCAGTCTCTTCAATACAAAATAACTTTTCAATACAAAAATATCCAAAAGTAGGTGAAAAACAGAAAATCAAAGATATTCCAAATATACCCTTTTGTTAAACTCAGTATGGTATTATCCTTCATGCATGTTCATTCTTTCCTCCAGACCTTCTATATTCTCAAAGATGGCTAGAAAGGAGTTCAGAGATGTACGTATTCAAGGGAGTCTTGATATTGTCATCTAGAAAGACCAAAGAATCTTAAGTTAATTAAAGTAGTATGTAGACGATGTCCCAGTTAGATCACTTTTTCTTAAAAAATATAATAAATTAGTCTTGAGGGGAAAAATAGCTACAAGTTAATATAAATTTGTCTGCAGAAGCTTACTGAAAGTGGACAGGGGGCAACTTAGCAATTTTAGCAGCCTATGTTGTGCTACAGTGTAGGCAGAATAGTAACTAGGCCCTGAGTACTCTTCTTTAAACAAGATTCAATAAATGAGATTTGGTTCTACTAATATGCCCAATTTCATTGAACTATGCAACTAGCCTCTATTATTAATTGCACAGTTCTGTCACCCACCAATGCAACCATGCTAACAGAGGTTAAACTGCATGCTATTGGCGGGGGGAGATCTGACTGCCTGCAGGAGGAAAGAATATTTACTTACCTCTTGGTTTGCTGACCAATTACTTAAGGACAGGGTGACCAGATGCAGTGAAAGGCATAGTGCCTGTACCTTTAATCATTGTTTAGAACGGGTCCTCAAACTTTTTAAACAGGGGGCCGGTTCACTGTCCCTCAGACACTGTTGGGGGCTGGACTATAGCTTCCTTCCGGTGAGCCATGCCCCGCGCCTGTGACGCATACCTAAACAGAAGTAAATCCCATGATAGTCAATGGGCTTACTCCCAGGAGAGTGTGGCTAGCATTGCAGCATCAGAGCCCCATCATAAGCATTTCTACACAGAACTAAGTCCCATACTAGTCAATGGGCTTACTCCCAGGAGAGTGTGGCTAGCACTGCAGCATTAGAGCCCCATCCTAAGCATTTCTACACAGAAGTAAGTCCCATGATAGTCAATGGGCTTACTCCCAGGCGAGTGTGGCTAGCATTGCAGCATCAGAGCCCCATGCTAAGCAACAGAAACCCATCCGTCCTAGGAAAGCATCAAAGCCTCATCCTAAGCATCAGAGCCCCATCCATCCATCATCCATCCCTACACAGAAGTAATGGGCTTACTCCTAGGAAAGTGTGGCAGGCTTGCAGCATCAGAGCCCCATCCTAAGCATCAGAGCCCCATCCATCCATCATCCATCTATCCATCCCTACTCAGAAGTAATGGGCTTACCTCTAGGAAAATGTGGCTGGCTTGCAGCATCAGAGCCCCATCCAGCCTAGGAAAGTATGACTTGCAAGCCGGCGACTGAGCGGGAAGGGTGCAAGAGGGACTGAGTGGGAAGTGCACACCCCTGTTCCTGCTTCTCCGCAGCGCCAGGGGTTCCCTGGCAGGTACACACACAGCGACTGAGCGGGAAGGGTGCGCATGCCGGCCAGGGAACCCCTGGCGCCGCAGAGAAGCGGCAACAGGCATGCACGCTTCCTGCTCAGTCTCTCCTGCGCTTGTGCGCCTGGCGTCAAGGCCCCTGGGGTTTCCCCCCAACCCCCATCCAGAACATGCCTTCTGGCCTTTGTTGCATGCACTTTACAACTAGGTGGCAGAATCCTGAGAAAGGTCCTCTCTAATAATCACAGAGGATGCTCAGGAATATATGCGTGAACACCAGTAAACACTTACCACCAGTAGTCTTCACTTCATTTTATATCAGCAGTCTTCAGCCATTTTGGCCTGGGACCCCCTTTCAACCTTTGGCATCTGTCCAGGACTTCATTGTCAAACTTGCTAACCTGTCCAGGACATAATGCTAAACAAAATGACATGTCCTTGAAAAACAAGACATATGGTCACCCTGTCCCCCAAGCTCTCTCCCCAACTCCTCAGGCCCTCTCTTACCCCCCATCCCCAGGTTCCCAGATTCTCTTCCACTCCCACCGCCCCAACCACGCATTTCTCCCCCTCTCTCTCACACATGCACACAAAGCAGAGTCGAGTCTCCTTCTTCCCCTCTCCCCATCTCCTTGAGGTCTCCCTGCATGGGGGGGAGGGGAAGTGAGTTGGGGGTAAACAGGGTCCCCCAGTCCTCCTTAAGTACCTTAGGCTTCTGAGGCTCCAGTGGTGAGCACCACAAAGTGGACAGAGGGCCTAACCTGTCACAGAGGGAGGGGAGGGAGTGCAGCCAAAGCAGTGGCGCCTGGACCCCCTAGGCAGTCTACCCACTGCTCCGCTGTTGCCCCTTTGTGGTACTCACGCCAGAGCCTTGCAAAGCGCTTTACAAAAGCACCTTCCCTTGGGCTCCTGCAGCAGGGAGGGTGGCTTTTTGGGCTACCTAGCATGGTGCCGCAAAGGCTTAAGGCTGCTGCAGCTCTCCCAAGATCATGCACATGGCAAACTTGGAGGACCACTGTGGTTGCAGACTGACTTACACATTGAACTGGGCTTGGAAATGAATGGGCAGCCAGTGTACAGTAGTTGCCAGGGCTACTGCATAGCTGATAGCACATTCTTAGCCTTGGTGACCAACCAGTCTGCCGCACTCTGCACTGCCACCCTCTGCAGTAATCGCAATTTTCTGAGCAAGTTATACATCTAATGCCTGTCTTCTGGATTAGGACCTTTGTCTTAAGCAGATATAATTTCAGAGCCCTCATTCAGGTCATCAGCTTCCAGACAGAATTTCAACAGCCTTCTTGTAACATAGCAGAAAAGGAAGATAGAGCTGAGTGTCATTCAGATATTGTTGACACTCAATTCCCAGATGACTTCTCCCATTCATGTAGATGTTAAACAACATCTATTCTTTTGCTTTTTTAAACTTAGGATTAAGAACATAAGGGTCCTAGAACAGGGTTTTATTCTCCTTTTTTTAAACAGGCAGAACTGGTTATTCAAAGAACGTTGCTTGTTGAGGGGAAAATTTGGGCATTTGCCACCATAGGAAGCAGTATCCCCAGAGCCAGTTTGGAACAAAGTTGGTTGTTGTTTCTTAGGATTCAACAGGAAAGGTTGGAGGCAGTGGTTCCTCAGATTACCTTATGTTGAAGAGTACCTATTGCATTTCCTACAAGAATTGGGAAGGTGGGCAGTCTTCATGAAGATGTTTGATCTAGTGTTTATTTAAATTTTGAGGATGCCTTTGCTTTATGAACGAACCTTGAATCAAACCTGTTCTCAGAATCTTTCAAGGCCATGTTTAAAAGGGAATAGATGAATTGTCTAGAACAGTGATTTTCAGCCTTTTTCATCTTATAGCACACTTAACAAGGCACTGAAATTGTCAAGGCACATCTTCAGTTGTTTTTACCATTGACAAGGCACACCAGACTGTTCAACTCCCCCAATTTTCAAATCCCCAATGTCAGTCTCCAAATTCCTGCGGCACACCTGAGGACTATCCGTGGCACACCAGTGTTTCATGGCACACTGATTGAAAATCACTGACCTAGAAGATCAACATTTGTCAACCAGTGGTGGTATCTGGTAGCATGGCAGAAGTTGGTTATAGTTTCTTGAAGCAAGAAGATGGAGTCTTTGAAGGCAAAGCCGTTAATAAGTTTATTCAAGGAGCAAGCAAACTACTAGCTAGTTAAGGCTCAGATAGTGGAAATACCTATGAAAAAGCATTATGTTGGTAGAAGATATCCTGGAGAATGCCCCACAAACCAAGATTTTGGTTGGGCTAGCTCTTGATCTTATATAGGACAATCATGGTGGATGTTTGATGATGAAAGACATGAAAGATAATGATTACGGTTTAATGATTACGTATTACGGTTAAGCAAATAAACAAAGGCTGTTTTCATTTTACATTGTTTTGAAACTGTTGTACTTCTCCCTGAAAGATTCAATCCTTTTTAGGGGACTGTATTTGAATGCAGTGTGGTGTGATTATAAAGCCACTTTTGGGAGCAAGATAAATTCTTTCTGTCAAAGCAAAACTTGTTTTTCTTGATCATAGATGACTTGATTTGGAGATAAGGTTAAGTGTTGCTGTAATTTCCTGGGAAGTATTGCACAAGACATACGTTTTCTTGTATGGTATCCTAGACCCTTGTATTCACTTGTGGAGTTTGGTATGTGCACCTTGACTTCTGTACATATTGGAATAGATCAGCAGTTCCCAAACTTACTGAAGTCACAACTCCATTCTTTCATGGTGCTTCTTCTCGACTCTTCCAGGTGCTGCCATCTTAGATCGCATGAGATCCTGTTCAGTTTTTGTGAAATTTTGCCAAAATCTTGTGAAATGCCATGTGATTCAACATAGCCACACAAGAAGAGCCAGAAGATGAGGCCACAATGATATGCAGGAATCCTGTGTGTTTGCCACAGCACCTTTGGGTGCTGTAGCATGCAGATAGGGGACTGGGACCCCCCTCAAGGAATAAGTTGGAAAAAGTTGTGAAAATGATACAGTAGCTTGTTCATTAACCATATGGGATATATATTGGTTTCAGGCAGTAAATGTTCTCTAGCTAACTTCCTTTCATGATCACATGAAATAAAGACACCCTATGGATGTTTATGAATATTGAAAAATTCTGAAGTGATATTTTGTATATATTTGATGTTTGCTGTTGAGGGGAATGTAGGAACAGATATCAAGTGTGGCCAGGATGAAGACCTACTTTTCTTGTGAGAACTAAAATACTGTTTTGAGTATTGCTGCTAATCTGCCACTCTTCATATTGGGAAGTGAGTGTATCAGACTGTCTGGGGATTCTGTTATAAAGTAGTCCAAGACATATTATGGACAGCTCTTGAATAGCAAAGTAATTTTCAAGCTGAGCTATTTACACAGTGAAACAGTAGCAGACATGGTTAAATTGTTTCCTTTAGCAGGCACAAATTGGTGACTCTACTGGGAACCACAGAGAATCTGGCATCAGACAGTTCTTTTCTGGGTCAAGAATCCATGGAAACTGAAAAATCTAATTTGTTCATGCATTGTTTTCAAACCACTAAAACTATTCTTGAAAAAAATATTTTAGATCAGACAGAGGTAGATTCTTCCTACCAGCCTCCTGTGAGGAAACAAAATGTTAAATTTTTAGACAAGATTCATCCTATACGAATCCTTTTGAAGTAGAATGATTGATTTAGATAATGTTTGATTACAGTTGCCAATTCTGCTCCAAGTTACACGTATATAGACCAGATCTTAATTTCTGTTGAAAAAAATAGTGGCTGTATGATTACAGGTATGTTGTGTTCAGGTTGTTTTTGCAAAATCATCCATATAACTTGATTGGTTTCTGACAGGTTAGGATTGTATCTTTTTGAAATGGTACTGTAATCTTGCTTCTGCATGCTGTAGTATGGTAAGAAATAGACTTGCAAGAAAAAGATCTATATTTTTTGAAAAACTGTTGAACCTTATTTTCTATTGCAAATAATTTCAAATGTTCAAATGTATTTTCAAAGCATTAAAATTCAATTAATTTTTTTTAGGTTGGGCTCACGTGGTTTGTGCTCTATATATTCCCGAGGTGCAGTTTGCAAATGTTTCTACAATGGAACCTATTGTGTTACAGTCTGTCCCTCATGATCGTTATAATAAGGTATAATCATGTTATTTAATTTTATATAGATATTAGATACATTGATAAATTAACTTTTAGCTTTTAAAAATGGTTCTTTTTGAAAGTTTTTAACTTTCTTCAAATGTTTCAGATTAAATTGTTTACATTTGTTTTTGTTGCTGAAAATGTATATTGTGAACTAATATCCAAGCCTTGTCTAGGTATTACGGTTGACCATATGGGTGGGGGGAGTAGAGATGGATTGGCAAAGAGACTCTTTGTGATAAAAAAGCCAGAGTCTCTCTGAAGGTTCTGGACAGCCTTCTGAGGTACAGGGAGGTTGTGTGCAGTCTTCCCGTGCCTTAAAAACGGGGGTCCCCAAATCATGGTCTGGGACCAAAAGCAGCCTGGGCCCACCCTCTGGTCTCCTAAGAGGCTCTGGTCCACGTAAGAACATAAGAAGGACCTCCACTGGATCAGGCCAAAGGACCATCTAGTCCAGCTTCCTGTATCACAAAGGTGGTCCACCAGATTCCTTGGGGAAGATGTATGACACCTGCATCCAGGCATCGTCCCCTGTATCTGGCATTTTGATGTTGCCTACAACTTCACACACCCGTCCTGGCTTGTAACCTGTGATGGTCCATTCCTCTAGGAATTTGTCCAATGGCTTCTTAAAGGCATTGAGGCTAGATGCCTTCACCACATCCTGTGGCAGGGATTTCCACAGACCAACTACACCCTGGGTAAAGAAATATTTTCTTTTATCTGTCCTAATTCTTCCAACATTCAATTTTAGTGGATGTCCCCTAGTTCTGGTGTTATGAGAAAGGGAAAAGAGTACAGTGGCACCTCATGCAACAAATTTAAATCGTTCTGGAGGCATGTTTGTTACGTGAAATGTTCTTTACACAAAGCAGATTTTCCCATAGGAAATAATGAAAAAACAGACATTTGGTTCCACAACCCAAAAAATATTCATATAAAAATATTAACTAGATGTAAAAATGCTGACAAAACACTGGAATTGAATTCAAAACATGCATCCAATGTGCATGATCCTATGAAGTCTACTTAGGCTGCAATCCTAAAGACGCTTTCCTGGGAGTAAGACCCATTTAACACAATGGGGCTTACTTCTGGGTAGACATGGTTAGGAGGCTGCAATCAAAGACACTTTCTTCTGTAATCAAAGACACTTTCAAAGTGTCACTTTCTCCTTCTCTTTCTCCTCCTCACTTTCTCCTTCTCTTCATCTTGAGCCTCTCTCTCCCCTGCTCCCTTCTGGCTAGCCCTGAGCTGCTTCCCTCTTCTCCACTGCTGTTCTCTCCCTCTGCCTAGCCGACACCTGCCCATAGGAGGAATAGCACGGAAGTGTTGCTTTCACTATGGGCAGGCACTCTAGGCAGCCCTGAAGCTTTTTAAAAGGGCTGCGGCCAGCAAGTCTGTCCCAACTGCCAACAAATGTGTTTGTTACATGAAGCACAGTTTGTTACGTGAAGCAGAATCCTAGAGAAATTTTTGTTTGTTATGTGAAACATACTTTACGTGAGGCGCTTGTTACATGAGGTGCCACTGTATATCTCTATCCACTCTATCCATCCCTTGCATAATTTTGTATGTCTCAATCATATCTCCCACGTGTCTCTTTTCTAAACTGAAGAGCCCTAAAAATCCGTACACTTTTCTCATACGGAATGTGTCCCAGACCATCAATCATTTTAGTTGCTCTCAGAGATGGGCCCGGCCTGGCCCAACATCCAGTTTGCCAGAAGTGGGCGGGTCGGTCAGGGGCGGGGCCGGGGAGGGCACGCCACCCACCCCAGCGTGCTGCGGCTGCGGGCGGGTGGGTGGGGTGAGGGGTGGGCTCCAACCCTGGCGCACTGCGCATGCACCAACCCCGGTGTGTGCACAGTGTGTCTACTCCAGCTGGTGCACTACGTCTCCTCCAACCCCCAGAGCATGCGCAGTGCGCGTGCGCTGACCTCGGCGCATGCGCAGTGTGTCTCCTCCAGCTGGAGGAGACACAGTGCATCTTCCCCAGCAGGAGGAGATGCACTGCATGTGCGTTGAGGTCGGCGCACGTGCAGTGCGCCTTGTCCTCCTGGCATGCCGAACCGGCATGTCAGGTTTTCTCCCCCCCGCTACCGGATTGGTAGCGGCGGGGCCTTGGGGACCAGCGGTTTGGTTGATCTGGACCGAACCCGCTTGGGCCCACCAGTGGTTGCTCTCCTCTGAACCTTCTCTATTTCCTCTCTCAACTTTTTGAGATGAGGTGACTCCAAATGTGGCCACTCCAAATGTGGCCTTACCATTGATTTGTACAATGGCATTATAATATTTGCCGTTTTATTCTGAATCCCTCTGAATTCGGAGGGTCTAGGTGGCATCCCTAGCCCTTGGACCATGCTCCCGATATATTCTTTTGATGAGTTAGTTCTGAGGTATATCCTCCTGTCTATTCAAGTCAGCTGGTGGGGGAAGGGGTCCATTTGAGTGTATGATTTATGTATATATGTTGGTGCTTGGAGAAATTCTGGAAATTTAAGCTCATTTATTAATCTAAGTCCTATCGTTAATGTATTAGGTATTTTATTTAATATTTAATTTTCACTTAATATTTTATGTAATACTAGCAAAAGCATACCTGTGTTGCGGGAGTAAAATTCCCCTTATGCCATCCCCCCACTGCACATCATCTGGCAATGCACATCTACCTTCCATGTGCAACACTCCCCATGCACAGCATCCTCCCCAGTGCAACTGCTCCCTTCAAACAACATCCCCCCCAGTGCACTAGGCACCGAGCACCAAATTAGCTGGATGTTGGTCAGCCTTCCATGTTAAGTATAGGACAAAAACATGTTGCATCCCCTTTCAGCCCCTTAATGGTTAAATTTCTCCACATGGGTACTTGGTGGGTGTTCATGTGACATAAGGAACAGCCTCCCTGAATTTCATGCTTTTAGGTCCGGGGCAGGGGGTTGGGGCAGAGCATCCCTCAGTCAGGGATTCTTCAATGCAAAGTATGGGGAGGAAAATGCATTGCGCCCCATTTCACCCCCTTCCCGTTGGAATTTCCGAAAACAGGTTCTTAGTGAAATTTCCGAAAACAGGTTCCCTCTGTCACGGAAGGAACACCCACCCCAAAATTTCACGCTTCTAGGCCCACCGGTTTTGGCTGGCTGTTGATGAATGATTGAGTGAGTCAGTCAGTGACTTTTCTCTTTTATATATATAGATTTTTGCCATTAAATGAATTTAATGTGCCAGGTATTTGATGTGGCCCTCTGGCCAAAAAGTTTGAAGACCCCTGGACTAACTCAAGAGACAGGACCATAGGGAATAAGTGGTTCCTTGAATGTCCTCTTGCTTTGGATTCCAAACCCAACTGGTGCTCTTGTTTATCTCCTGGCCTCTTTGGTTTTATCTGTCAGGCCAAGGCTCTTTGGCATTGCCAAACCACATTCCATCCCAGACTTGCCATATTTACCTGCAGATGGCAAAGGTCGGAATGTCAGAGAGGAACTCTGTTGACTGACTCAAGCGGGAGTTATTTTATATAGGAAAAAGGAATCTTCTAGAAAGGTGAAAGGACCTATTTAGTATATAAGACCATAAATGGTATTCTTTCATCATCCTAACAACTGTGAAACTATCTGCATAAGCCCAGGGCAGCCTTCAACTTGATTTTTCACAAATAGCAGTCTTGCATATTGTACAGAAAATGCATTTGAAGTTGAATAAACTTGTGATATGAGAGTCAGATATTTAAAGGGAACTTAACTAGGCTAATGAAAGTCATTTGGATAAGCTCCAGGAGTTCTTGAGATTCCAGCCATATTTCAGTGTTTCTTCAAATATTGATTATTGGTCTTGTTTTATCTTGTGATTGTGATATTTGATTTCTTCTTGTTTGTCTGTTCCCTTTGTACAGCTTTTCTGTTGTCCAGGTGTCCAGTACTAAATTACAGGTGTCTAGGTGTCCATATGCAAATTACAAACCCACTCATTGTCATGTACTGTCACTGTCTTTCATCACAGTAATTGTCTGAAAATCTGCATGGTGTTTAGGTGTGCTACCATATCCCCTTAGGTATGCTCTCCTTGTTTCTGGAGGGTTTTCTGAGCTCAGTAGAAACCACAGATGGCTGTTGGGTTCAGATTGAGCCTTGGAGGCAAAAACACATGACTTGCAGTTTAAAAAACCAAAAACCTTAACAACATTTTAAATGTTTTGTATGTCTTTAGGGGGCCTGGGGAAACCCCAGAGGAGAAGAATGAATGACTTTCATACTATGATAAATATGAAAATAGATTTTCATACTTTTGAATATGTTTGGATCTGTCAGATTTGGCGAGAACGGTGTTACAAAAAACCCAAGTCAAAAGCATATGGGAAGTACTCAAATTCTTTGTTGTATCATAATATAAAGAAAAGATTGTAGTCATGTACTTGCTGTGCTGCTATCTAGTGAGGCTAATTCTTTCATTTAAAGAACTCATTTCTATATATGATTCCTGATGCTGACTTGAAAACCATGCATGCTTCCCCCTCTGCCACCAGTTAAATGATTGGCACTGAACTTGTTCAGAGGACAAACTAAACCAGTACTCCTGGCCTTCTCTTGTTCCCTAGTTCCAAGCAGGCAAATGAGTCTGTAAAATTGACAGCACTGACAATCTGATCAACAATTGGGCCCACTAAGCAAGTGTGCGCTACATGCATTGACAGTCTGGTATTGCACATAAGTATCTCTAGACTGTCTTGTTGTTGATCTTGAACTCATGTAAGTATTTAGCTCCTCATGGTTTCAAACTGTGTTGTGAAATGGGGACCAGTATCTGAAATTTTCCTCTGTATGTGTATTGTTTCAAGAATATCTTATGTTTTATGGGAAAACAAAGGGAAACTTGTGTAATTGATAATTACCAGTATATTAAATGGCCATTTTCTAGAACAGCCCTTCTCCATGTTCTGTCACTGCTAAATATTTGGCTGGCAGGGATGAGGGGAAGGGGTTTAGGTTCTCATTTAAGGTTTATGTTATTTTTTAGGTTTCAATCCTAAACCCTCTTTCCTGGGAGTAAAACTCATTGAACACAATGGAGCTTACTTCTGAGTAGGCATGGTTAGCATTGTGCCCTTAGTTTGCTTAATTTTGTTCTATGTGGAACATATGTTTGCTGAACAAATATACATTCTGAACTGTAAAATTTGGAGATACTGTTTAAAAACTTTATGTTGTCATCTATTTGATTGTAAATTACATTGGATGCCTAGTGACTGGAGAGGAAAGATGGGGAGGAAATGTTTCAAAAAATAGTTGCTAATGTTCCTTCATGTACTATGGAAATTGCTTATGTACTATGTGTAGCCTATGCTTGAAATTCTGTCAGTAGGCATTTATGTAGGCCTCATGTGCCCTCCTTCCTTCATATATGCTTCTTAAGGAATGGTCTGCTACAAGGTAGCTGGGATCACCCCTTTTCACAAGGAGCCATTAACAACTACTTGGTACAAAAAGTCCTGTCCCTTGGATTGTTGTTGAGCAACATTGGGTGGTAATTACAGAAAGTGATTTGAGTAACTCAGTTTCTGATGGTACTAAAATAATATCTGGTACTTGCATTGTATTCATCCTGGAAAAAATAAAATGAATGAATTCATCGGCAAAATGAATTCATTAGAGCAGATGATTTTATTTTTCAACACTTTCACTGTTGCAGACTAGGTCTTTAGTTAGACTCTGATTTGACTGGATTTATTATGACTTATTCCCAGTGAATGGGATTCAAAGAAATTAACAACCAGTTCTATGCCTGGCCAGCAGCCATTTTAAAATGGCTGTTTTAAAACTCTATAAGTCCTATCTCTCATTAACAACCAGTTCTATAGAGTAGGTGTGAACCTGCTGAAGCCCACCATCGGTTAATCCTCCATTCTAGTGTCCCAAGCGTTGTACTGGTGCTAGCTCTCTGCAATAGGAAGGAGCTAATTTACAGTGAGGCTTCTGAAGTCTGCACCAGCTGTTTTTCTGGCACAGACTTAAGAGTCTTGGTTTTAGACTTTGCAGCCTGATACGGAGAATAGGATATAGCAGACGGAGGTCCACTGATCCTGCCTCACTACTACCTGGACCTTTTACTATCCTTTGGGCAGCATCTATCTAGTGCTAGGCTCGGTGCTGACTCATTTTTGGATGTTGTGGATGTTCCATGTGACACATCTGCAACACCCAGTGCTGGTGCTAAGATAAGACAGGGTCTGCCCCTTATTTAGTATGTTTATATTCTTTTTTGTTTAAAATTGGCATATTAAAACTTGTTGGATAACATTTGGGGAATACAAGGTTTATACAGATGCATGTGGTAGAAGTTGGCCCTAGTTTTGGCTTGATTCTCTGAATACTGAAAAGTATTGATTGCCATGTTGAAGCAATTATTAGAACAGGGAATTGATTGGATTTATCAGCCTGTGTGTCCAGGTCAACTTAACTGGTTCTTCTTCCTTCATTTTCCATGAGGCTTTGACAGTCTTAACCTTTAGCTAGAGATCTGATCATAAGGGCCATAAAAACATTTTGAAACTGGCTGTCTGATTTCATTTTGGTCCTTTTAATGTTAGGTGTTTTGCTTGTTTTTTTCATGGATTTTTTTCATGCTGCTAAGATTTAAAAATTATTTTATTACTAGGTGACTGCTGCTGGTTTTGTACCATTTTTAAATTTTAAGCTTTGTTATATATTTTGTAAGCTGCTCTTAGTACCTATTTTGGGACAAGAGCAGGGTATAAATTGAATAAATAAAATAAATAATAGTTGTATTGTTGTCATATTTACCACTATCTGTTTAGCTCAGAATATCAAATCCAATCTAATTTAGGGCTTTCTAGGATAGTCCTGTGGTTGTCACAATAGCCAGGAATGCATCCCAGGCAATCCACTTTGATGTGAATGTTGACGTTATTCGACTGAAAAGAATGAGGGTCCTGAACAAAAAAATCCAGTTCATCTTTGATCAAGTGGTGGTCCAACTTGTTTTCCCAAGTACTACCATCTGAAATTTTGCAAGATTTGGATGTGCCATCTTGGATCTTATGAGACTTCATGAGATCCAAGATGGCAGTGCCTAGATTTCTTAGGAAGAAAAGGCTGTGAGGGCTTCTCAATCCTGGTAAGATTGGGAACTACTGTAGTAGGCCATTGGGGTTTCTCCTTGCAAACACAATCACAATTTAATAATCAGGTAGTTATAATGGAGCAGTGGGATAAAGAAATGTAAATTATAAAATCCTTAGTCTGCAGCAAGATTATATCAGTTGTTGTCTTATATCATTACATACAATTATTAAGTCCTGTTCTGAACTTTATCATTTATATCTTATCATTGCTACTATCATATCCTATCCTAATCGTCCTGTACCTAGAACGTTTGTTTGCCAGCACTAATTCATTCTAGGAATCAGTGGCACTAACATGAAGAGCCTACTAATATGAAGCAGTACATTCTACAGCAGTAATGAGAAACAATCATGCAATGCATTCTTTATCCCATGTAGCCTTGGGACTGTTTCTGAAAACTATCAGTTCTGGGAGCTGATAGTTCATTATTGACTGGGCACGCTTTTTGCTATAGTTGCGTAAGAGAATATTACTTGTATTTGTTGCCAAATTTACTTTAAAGTGAATAGTGTATTTATTTTATTATTGTCTTGTTTTTTCCTGATAGACATGTTATATATGTGATGAGCAAGGCAGAGAGAGTAAAGCAGCCACTGGGGCTTGCATGACTTGTAATAAGCATGGATGTCGCCAAGCTTTTCATGTAACGTGGTAAGTAAAATATATCAAGGGAAAATCCAGTTTTATTGTGCTTTTCTGAGCTATATAGTTTATTTAATTACACATGGCTTCAGGGTGATGCGACTTATTTTAAAAATATTTAAACTTTGATTTATATTTTGTGTCGATAGTTACATTTTACTATGCTATTCTCCATAATTCAGGTGGGCTCATGGCTAATACAGTTTTGATCTATATTTTCTGCTATTTCTCTATGCTGGAATGGTTTCCCTTCTCAGAAAAAGTAATTATCACTACATAATTCCAGTTCTCTTTAAGACACTAGTTTGATCTGATTTTCAGCTCAGCGTATAGAGACCCTTAACACAAATCAATACACTTTAATAATCTGAATAAGAGTTTTTCCCCCTACATTTTCTGTATGTAGTTTCTGACTCCTCCTTACTCTTTTTCTTCTCAGTGCACAGTTTGCAGGACTTCTTTGTGAAGAAGAAGGTAATGGTGCAGATAATGTCCAGTATTGTGGTTACTGTAAATACCATTTCAGTAAGCTGGTAAGAATTTGTTGAATTCAGAGTTTCAAATAATGCATTTGTGAATATGTTGAGTTTAACTATTGGCGTACAAAATACCGTATTTCCCGGTTTATAAGACGCACTTTTTTTTCTTCTTCCCAAAGGGGGGAGGGAATGTCTGTGCGTCTGATAGAGTGATAGGGCCAATCCTGGAGCACCTTACCCCATCATGTCATATGTCATTGGATTCATATTGAAGAGCAGAATCCAATGCAACAATCAGTTTTGAGATATCTCCTTCCTATCAAAAGTTATGACCAAAAAAGTAAAAATCAAAAATATAAAAACAAAAAAATACATTTTTGGCAATTTTTTAAGCGAGTCCGAATTTTGCCCTGGAGTTCAGGAATTTTGGGTTTGGCATCTGGTCACCCTGGCACAGTTGCAATCCTATCCAGCCTTCCCTGGCTTGGAGACTTGCTCCAAAGTAGACATGGACAAGACCTGGTCCCTCCTGCTCCATGCCTGTGCCTCTCTCACTCTTCCCTATGTATCTAGATCTCCTCACATTTCCATACCTACCCCCCAAAAGAACCCCCCCAACTTACCTGCCTTCCTGGACTATTTGCAGTGAGATTTGTGCAAAATGTTGTCTGATCATTTGCAATGAGATTTGTGCAAAAGTCACAAATCACTGACACTAGAGATGATGAGTTTTTGGGGTTACCAGAAAATTAAAAGAGTGCTTGAAGCTTAAAGTCTTTCCTCAGTTGTTAATGAAAGTGATAATGGTTCTTAATACCACTGTAGACTTTACATGGTTGAAACATTGTTCTGCTATATTTTATTAAATATATTAGTAGACCATTTGGTTCAGAATATTTTTTTCTTGTTTTGCTCCTCTAAACTTTGGTGCGTCTCATGGTCCGGTGCGTCTCATGGTCCGGGAAATACGGTATTTTAAGAGGGTTGTTGCTTATTCTAAACATTAAAATGTAAAATGATATGGGCCTTTTTGTCGATGAGAAGAAATACATTACACCAATGTGAAACTGGAGGCTTATGCCCAGTGAGCCCTCCTCATCAGTGCATTTTGAACCTATGGATTTGACCCAAAGTGGTTTCTGAACTGTATTAGGAGAGCATACAGAAGTCTCCAGATGTGACCAAAAGAGCTTTCTGCTTCTGGTTTTGTAGAAGATCATCTGTGGGCTTTCCCAACATGGTTGGGAAACCATTTTGGGTCATGGCCTACCCATGCCTTGGAACTCCTTTGGATGTACTTCCAGTCACGTTGAGGGGTCCTTTTTTGGACTCCTGATGGATCTCAGTATCCATGGAGTGTCTAGGAACAGATCCCCCTCGCATACTGAGACCCATTTGTAGTGTATTTTAAATAACACAAGTGGCAGCTTTGAGTTTCCAGAACTATGCCATAGCAATAGCCTTAATTGTGGGAATAGCATAAGGAGAGCCACTAAGGAGAGAGGTGGCAAAAGTGCTGTTGAGGAGAGCCATTGAGAACAGACATGGCAAATGGGAAGTTGAGATGCTGGAAAACGTGATGGTTTTATTACTGATGAATGTTGTTATATTATACTTGAGCAACTGACAACTGCAGGTTGTAACTTAGGCCCATATCCTAAACTCAAATTAAGCCCTTTGTTCCAGAGCAGTTAGGGTGACTTTCCATAAGATAACACTAGTGGGTGAAGTAACTGCGTGGACACGTAACTGCTCTGGATTTTGCCCTTAGTCTATCTGTATATATAACTAAAAAGTCACTAACCAACTAACTCACTGGCTCATCAACATCCAGCTAAAACTGCCTGACCTAGAAGTGTGAAATTTGGGGAGGTTATTCCCCTCGTGAGGGAGGCACCCACTAAGAATCAGTTTTTGGAAATTCCACTGGAAGGGGGTGAAAAGGGGCGTACATGTTTTCCTCCCTATACTATGCATTGAAGAATGCCTGACTGATGGATGCTCAGCCCCAACCTCTAGACCAGGGGTCCTCAAACTTTTTAAACGGGGCCGGTTCACTGTCCCTCAGATACTGTCGGGGGCCGGACTATAGGGGGAGTTTCTGGGGGTGGGTGGGTACTGGCAGGGCTAATGGGCGGTTTCTGGGGGGTAGGGTTACTGGCAGGGCTAGTGGGGGGTTTCTGGGGGTGGTGGGTACAGTCAGGGTTAGTGGGGGATTTTTTGGGGGTGAAGTCCTGTCAGGGATGGTGGGGGGTTTCTGGGGGGTGGAGGGGTGCTGGCAGGCCTGGTGGGGGTTTCTTGGGGGTGGTGGGTGCTGGCAGGCCTGGTGGGGGTTCTGGGGTGGTGGGTACTGGCAGGGCTAGTGGGGGGGTTTCTGGGGAGTGGGGTTACTGGCAGGGCTAGTGGGGGGTTTCTGGGGGTGGTGGGGGATTTTTGGGGGGGTGAAGGCCTGTCAGGGATGGTGGGGGTTTCTCAGGGGTGGTGGGTGCTGGCAGGGCTGGTGGGGGTTCTGGGGGTAGAGGTTACTGGCAGGGCTAGTGGGGAGGTTTCTGGGGGTGGGTTACTGGAAGGCTGGTGGGGATCGGGGAGAGAAAGGGAGGCACTTACCTGGGGAGCCCTGTGGCCACCATCCAAGCCCCCTGGCTGGCCGGGGAAGCTGTGGATGGGGCGCTGCAGCTGCGCGGTCCCCCATCAAAGCCCCCTAGCCAGGCAGGGAAGATGTGGCTGGGGCGCTTCAGCCGCACAGCCCCCCATCCAAGTCAAGTTCTTCTGCTGGGCGAGCAGGTGGGCGGGCAAGTGAACAGACAGGCAGCCCCTTGCCATGGTGGGCGCCCACCCCGGTGCTGTTGTGAGGGGATGGCTCCTCCCCCTTCCCTGCCTGCTCTCGCCTGGCAGCCACTCAGCAACAGCGAGGCAGGGAGGGGGAGGAGCTGTGCCCTCAGGACAGCGCAGTGCACACAGCAGCGTGCCAAATTTAAAATGGCAGCCGCCACCAAGCCTCTTTTCCCTGTGGCGGCCAGCAAGCCTTGGCGGGCTGGATTGAGGGCCCTGGTGGGCCGTATCTGGCCCCCGGGCCGTAATTTGAGGACCCCTGCTCTAGACCTAGAAGCATGAAATTCGGGGAGCATATTCCTTCTATGACAAGAGTACCACCAAGAACTCAAAATTTAAACCCTAAGGGGCTGAAAAGGGGTGCAGTGCATTTTTGGCCTAAACACCCAAACCTGCATAGGATAGGGCTCTGAGGCTGCAATCCTCTTCACACTGGCCTGGGAGTAAGTCCCATTGACTATACTGGGATTAACTTCAGAGTAGACCTGCATAGGATGGTGTTGCACGGTGGGAGGTGTCATACAGGGGTATTTTATTCCAACAGTGCAAGTACATTTTGCTAATGAATAATAACACTAAGTCTGAGACTAAAATAAAAAAATAGTGGAATTCTAACCAAAGCAAGTTTCCTGCCTGCTTAAACATGCACAGTGTCTTGAGTTGCAGTCCTGTAATGCTTAACTGAGAGTAAGCTCCATTGAACACAGCTTACTTCTGTGTAAATATGCCTAGGATTGCACTCTTGGCTAGAAGGCTTCTCCTGAGAAGAAATTCCACAATCTGAGTGTTGCCACCAAGAAAGCCTTGTCTAACATCTCCACCAGTTGTACATCTGCTGGTGAGAGACCCCCAGTGATTGCTGTTGCAGGTCATTTGCGTGAAGGACCTCCCTCTATTTTTGACCCCCATTTTTGGAGACTGCTTCTGAACATGGAGGTTCATTTTTGCTGGTCTTGGATATTATGAAACGACAGACATACATTCCATAAATAGGATAATATTCTCAGTTACTGTGAGCACAGTCCTAACCATGTCTAGTCAAAAGTAAGCCCCATTGTGTTCAATGGGTCTTACTCCCAGGAATTGTCTAGGATTGCAGCCTGTATCATTCAAATGTACATTTGAACATTATATTAAAGAAATTCAGAAATTCTTTTTTTGGAAAAGGTATTGAGCACAAACCTAACCATGTATACTCAGAAGTAAGCCCTATTGTGTTTAATGGGTCTTACTCCTGGGAAAGTGTCTTATGTTTTGCAGCCTTCTGATGATTTCCCTTAGGCTTGTTTTGTAAATTGAAGACTTCTAGACTTAATGATGCTTAGCTCCAAAATTCAGATTTCATTCTTTGTGTAAATAACTTCTCAGCTTGGGCAGCAAGTTAGGATAATGATTATTTAACCTTCCTTATACCTATATATCTTTGAAATAAAATTTGTTGTATATGATATTGTCCAGTCTTCAGGGGGCTGATTTTGTTTTAAGTTATATATTTTAGTTCAACAATTTTGCCTCTGAATTCTTTAAGAATCTTGGTAGGAATATCATCTGGTTGTAATGGCAGATTTTTAAAATTCAATTCTAAAATACCATCTACAGTTGCTTTTATTTGCTACATGTCATCAGATGTAATACCTAAAAACAATAATTTACAGGAAAATCTTGTGCAAAGAATTCCCTTAATAAGTCTGCAATTTCCTTGTGGTCTTCAGTATATTGCTTGTTATTTAAAAGTCCTGCTATTCTTGGACTTGGTTCCTACTTCTCATTCTCATATATAAACTAAGGGTGCAATCCTAACCTAGGCTGGCACAACTCATTGGTCTTCCCATTCCTGTGGGGATGTAGGAGGAAATCAAGCGCATGTCTGTGCACTGGCCTCTCACCTCCCCCAAGAGTGCTGCAGTTGTGCCTTACAGCATTTTAACCTCCATTTCAGCAAAAGACTTGAGCTGGGGCTTCTGCCGACCTACCTGGGGGGTGGTTAGGTTTGTAGCCAAGTCATTCTTTGTCTTCAGCCCTTTTCTTAGATTATTTCTCAACTTGTTTTATATATGTTTAGTTTGCCAGGTCATATTCTCTTGTGTATGAGTCCCTCCTCCCCAATTTAGGAATGACTTGTACTTTTTAAAAAGAAGCATTCTCTTAATAATTTTGATTGAAATCTAATCTTGTTACTATCCTTTGGGCTTGTTTATATTTTTTCTCATCTGTTTTATGCATTTCGTTGGGGCTGCTTTTATAGCAGTTATGTAATATACAGGGTGACCATATGACTGGATATTCCCAGATTTGACCAGATTTTTAGCCTCCTGTCTAGGTGTCCTCCATTTTGGCTTCATTGTCTTACATTTTGGCATCATTTTGGAATTTTGCAATAATGTGCTGTACCCTATCATGTCATGAGTCATTGGATTTGTATTGGAAAGCAGAATCCAGTGCAAAAATCGGTTTTGAGGTATCTCTTTATCAAAAGTTATGGCCAAAAGAACTGAAAAACAAAAATATGCCTTGAGCTCTGAGAAAGAAAAGTTCCCCATATTGCAGCTTTACTCATGAGTAGGTTTATGAGTGACCCGGACTGTGAGCATTTTGCAAGACAAGCAAAGATTTCCCAGAAACTTTGCTTGGTTTTGAGCAATGCCTTGCAAAGCGAGCAAGGCATTGTGGCCGTCTGAGTCAAAATGCCAGGGCCACCTCAGCGCATGTGTGCTGAGGTGGGTAGCATTTCCACTCACCCTCAGTGCTCTGCCTCCATGCCTCCTCTTTCAGCTGCTGACAGCTGAAGGGAGTGATGGGGGAGGGAGACACCCCTGTCCTCACTAAGGCATGGGGCAAACCTTGCCGCCTCCTTCAGCTTTCCACAGCTGAAGGACAGGCAGGGAGGGAGACACCTGCCTCCTTGGCAAGAATGTGGGGCAGAAGATATCTTCCCCTTCCTGAAGCCAAGTAGTGTAGCTGGTTGGCTTCGAGCAGGGGCAAAGAGGTGTGCACCTCCACCCCACCCCAAGTCCCTTCCAGGTGGTTGTCAGATGTGGAGATCTCTTCCCCTCCCCAAGCCAAGTAGCATAGCTGTGGTTTCTGGAGGGGTGAGTGAGATGCACACCTCTGCTGCCCCATCCTTCCAAGCCATGATCGTGTCTCAGAAAAACAGGGCAGGGAGGCTCTGTTTGCCCTCCTCCAAAAAGAGTAGTGGAGCTACTCATCTTGGAGGGGGCAAGGAGGTGCACACCTTGTTCACTCATCCCTTCAGAGCCACATTTGCGGCTTTGAATTGGTGAGCAAAGGAGGCTGGAACCAATCTGTGATTCCGATGCTCCTTATGGAATGCTCATTTTAATATACAAGCATTTTGGATTATGAGCATGCTTCTGGAACAGATTGTGCTCGTAAACCAAGGTACAACTATAAATGAATTAAAATTCAGCTTCTTGGATAGTTTAAAGTGATTTGACTTAGATTTACTATTGCTTATTTCTTATGGCATGGATTATCTTAAAACAATTAGCTTGTTTCTTTGGAAATTTCATGAGCAAATAATTTTTTAAAAAAATTAAAATTTAATTTAAAAAATATTAATATCCATCCTTTTTTCTATCATTGGAACATACAAAAAAATAAAAATACAACCTTCAGTCAATAATGCAACTTACAAGAGAAAGTTATATTAACAGCGTGGCAGATATAACATTTACAAAATCAAAGGAGTAAAAACAGAAATGGGATGGCTCTTACTATAGAAATTCTTGTGCTGTATAAATATAGAGTAGATATAGTTTTCTTAGGAACTAGTTTTTTAATTCAGAAAGTATCTGAAGCTCATGTTTGAAATTGGACTTTTAAATAGACAGCACAGTATGCAGTACAGTATACAGTGAACAGATGATAGAATGTTCATATTTCTGATTTTTCCTGGATTAGCTTAGTTTAGATTAAGTGTATTTTGGTCAGCTCTCAGGAAGATTTATGAATTTGTGTTTTGAGTGATGAGGTGGTAGTCAGACTTTGTTTAGATGGCTTTTATCTTTAGCCATTTCACTAGTATATATTTTCTCTTTTTAGAAAAAGAGCAAACGGGGATCTAATAGGTCATATGATCAAAGTTTAAGTGATTCTTCCTCTCACTCTCAGGATAAGCACCATGAGAAGGAGAAAAAAGTAAGTGGATCTGTTACATAACACATCTGCTTTATAGTATTAGACCAACATAATATTTCATGAATAATTTTAAATGTATGGGGATGTT
The DNA here is from genome assembly GCA_030015325.1 of Cryptoblepharus egeriae. Taxonomy (NCBI): domain Eukaryota; kingdom Metazoa; phylum Chordata; class Lepidosauria; order Squamata; family Scincidae; genus Cryptoblepharus; species Cryptoblepharus egeriae. The sequence continues at coordinate 18,727,638 of JAREYC010000004.1, read as the reverse complement.
GGGTGTCTAAACTGTAGACAACAGAACCTAGCCAAGGAAATCTCCTTTTTTGTTCTTTTTTACCAGTCCCCTTCTTCCTTCTGTATGTGGGGAAAATTAGAGTAAGGTTTCTTGCATGCTGTTGATTTAATTCTAGATCTTGTAAAAAAATTTAATTTTTTATATGAAATGGTTCAGAGGTCATACTAAACTATGGTTTAATCATGGTTTAGTGCAGTGGTATTTGGCCATTTCAGCCTAGGACCCCCTTTCAAACTTCTCTATAGGATCCCCTGTCAAACTTACCAGAATGTGACATCACTATGATGTCAGAGTTCCTCCATGTCTACTCAGAAATAAGTCCCATTGTGTTCAATGAGACGTAGGAATATATCCTAAAGTGAAATTAAGCCCTTTGCTCTGGAGCACTTAAGATGACTTTCTATAAGACAACACTAGAGGGTGATGTAACTGTGTGGTCCCGTAACTGCTATGGATTTTGCCCTTATTCCTGGGAAAGCCTTGTGCCAGATTCAAAGATGGCAGATCCCTCTGACCCTTCTGACCTGAAATCATGACCCTTCAAAGGGGTCCCGACCCCTACTTTTAGAATCTTTGAATCATAAAGTTGTAAGGGACCCAGTAGGTAATATAGTCCAAATACCACTGGTTTAGTGGGAATAGCTTGAAGGTTGGGTTTATGCTCTGGACATATACTTCATTTGTGCACAATTTACAACAAGCTGGGATTTGTTGTGCCTGTATCTGTTGCAGGTATGAATCACAGCTTGTTTTAAACTAAGAACATACAGAACATTATATTCTTGTTTTAAACTAAGAATATAAATGTTCCCTCATGTGGGGAGCAAACTTCTCAAACCTGAAAGTCTCAAATATTATTCTAAAATGCGAGTAAATTGTGATTTAGTGTAATGGGTATAACATTCTACTTCTTGAATAGCTTTATTTGCCATCTAATGTTGGTTTCATGTACCCATTGCATTCTCTGTCAAAGAAGGGTAGTTAGAGGTAGTTTGTTGGCTGATCTTTTGGTGGTACTAGCAGTCTTTCTACATTGCAGGGGGCCATGACATTCATATCGAAATTTGTCATCATTCTATAAATTGTAAAAAAAATCCACTAAAATTGCATTCCTGTCGACTTATTCTTCTTATACTTTGATTTTAGATAGTTTAGGGAAGAATGTTCGTTCAGTGTTGGTAAGTGAATACTTGCAAATTTTTGGCTCACAATACCAAATTTACAGTTTCTAAAATTACTTGTTTTTCCCATTGTGTAGAACTTTATTGCATAAAGAATACCTAACTGAGACAACCTTAGGAGGAAGTAGACTCTGATACTCTACAAACCTATCTTCAATACCATTTTATTCTTTCAAAAATCTACTTTCTTGGAAGCTGGGTTTTGGATTTCCAAACTTAGTTTAACATCATTAACTAGTACTCAGGTGGATATGTTCTTCAAGGCTATTCTGATTCAGGTCCTTGCTTGTGATGTGGGGCAAAAATTTTCTCATAATGGAAAATTATCAAAAAAGTATTTACTAAAAGTGATTTCTAAAATTGCATGGTATTAAAATTATCAGCCTAATGCAGGGGTCCTCAAACTTTTCAAACAGGGGGCTGGATTACTGTTGGTGGCCAGACTATAGTTAGGAAAAAAATGAATGAATTCCTATGCACACTGCACATATTTTATTTGTAGTAATGCCCAAAAAAACAAACAAACAGAAAAAAGAATGTGATATTTAAAATGAATTTAAAATAAAATGCAATATTTAAAATGAAGGCTGCAGCCTTCAACTCCCATGCCCTGCATGTCTACTCAGAAGTCAGTCCCATCCAAGCCAATGGGGTTTACTCTCAGGGAGGTTTCCAAGGGGCTGCAGCCTTGGACTCCCATGCCCTGCATGTCTACTCAGAAGTCAGTCCCATCCAAGCCAATGGGGTTTTCTCCCAGGGAGAGCTTCCACTTACACATGTGCTTGGGGACCTGAAGAAAGCTGAGAGGAAGATCTGAGTGGAGCGGGAAGGGAAGCACAGTGGGATACAATGGGGGTTGGATCTCCTTGGAGGAGTTCAGGGCTGCTGGGCACAGCGGGATACAATGGGGGTTGGATCTCCTTGGAGGAGTTCGGGGCTGCTGGGCATCTTTTCCATATACCTGCTGTCTCTCCCCCCCCCCCCCCACTGGGCTCACTGGGCTCGACAGGATCCTCCAGCTGGCTGTGCATGCAGCCTTAGCCACCTCCTCCTTCAGCCTGCAGCTGGAGGGAGGGAAGTACGGGTGGACACAAGCCCAGCCATATCAGCTTCTGCTACCCTCCTGGCAGGGAAGGAGACCAAGCTCCTCAGCACTCCTGCAGCAGTGAGAGGGCTTCAGGGTGGCGTGCCCTGGCTGGAGAGGGAGGGAGGCAGCCATCCATCCTGTCCTTTAAACCAGCCACAGAGATAGCAGCCTCTGTGCGCTCGGGCAGTGGAATGCTGGGGGGGGGGGGGGCAGCTAGCCCTTCTGCTCCTCAGCGAGTGCAGGGAGACTGCTGGCTCTCTGGCCGTCTGTAGAGGCCCCTGTAGCACCCCTTGAGAGCGCCCAACAGGGAAGGCGCTGGAGAAGGATGCACAAGCCTCCCACCAGCAGGGGGAACTCCTGCGTTTCCTCTCAGTGCTCTGGTGTATTTCTAGAGCGCAAGTTAAGAATATGGCTGCTGGGGCCCGGCCAAATCCCTGACGGGCCCAGGGGTTTTCCCCCAACGGGGGGAGGGGGTTCTGTAAATGCCAGCAGGCCGGATTAAGGACCTTGGGGGCCGTATCCGGCCCACGGGTTATAGTTTGAGGACCCCTGGCCTAATGAATTGAATCTACATTAGTCAACTCAAGCAATATCAGTGTTGAATCTGTCAGAAGCACACCTTAAGGATCAAGCATAAACATGTACGCATAGACATTAATAGGGGGGAAGGAGAGAGTGACTTAACCATTCGTGTTTCTTTACTGGAAAAATCTGCAATTCAAGTAGTTCTGAAAATTATTCAATTTAGTTTTAACTGGGTCTAGCATATATTTTAAATATTTCTACAGACAGAGAAATATTAGATGACTTCAGTGATACAGCTATATTTTGTTCAGGTAAATTAGAGTGTAATCCTAATCTAGGCCAGCATAACTCATCAGTCTTCCTGTTCCCATGGTAGGTAGAAGACCTTCCAACATTTGGCCATTAGGCATGTCCAGTTCAACCAAAACCATTGTTCCTTCTTCGACTTGTGCGAGGGCCTTTCCTTTAAGCACATCAAGGTGCTTGGAGTGTGTATGAAAACTACTTCTTTTCTTTAGCATTTATCCTGCATAGTGACGGGGTGCACTATTCTGCAACACGGATGCCATTTCTCCCGGTTGTGGGCTGGGTCTGGGTGCAGGCAAGTGGTTCTCAGGTTGCCATGCAGTGTGTTAAGCCAGCACTGTTTTGGTTGACCCTTTGGTCATTTGCCACTGACTTCCAACTGCCGGCCCAATTGTGCTATGGTATTGCTATTGGCATGCAGAACTTGGCCGTACCACTGGAGTTGTGCTTCTTGATTTAAGATGGTCATTGATCTTCTTGTCACAGAGGACACCAGTCATTGTGTGTTACTTAGCCCAGGCTGCATTTACTCATGCAGTGTTCTCATGAGTCAGGCTGCTGTCAGCCATGATTGTCGAGCCAAAATACCAGAATGTCACATAAGGTGGCATGTTAGCACCATTTAAGTGTATTGTCCCCGACTTGCTGTGGTCCATCATCTTATACTCTGTCTTCTTGGTGTTGAGGTGGAGGCCAAACATTGTGAGATGATTGCTCCAAGCTTGTACTTGCTGCTTGAGAACTGCCTTGTTTTTGGATGTAAGGAGGGCATCATCTGCATAGAGAAATGTCCATGGCACTGACTTTTCAAGTTCACAGGTGATGATGTCCATCACCATGATGAACGGCAGAGGAGACAGCACTGAGTCTTGTTGAACACCAACGGTAATGTGGCATTGATATTCCTGGAACAGCCTGCACACATCTCTTTGGGTCTCTGTACAATAGCTTAACCCAGCTCTTCTGGAACCCCTTCACTATGCAGCACAAACCAGATGACATCATGTAGCACATGGTAAAATGCCTTTTCAGGGTTAAGGAAGGTGACATGCAGTGGTTTTTGCTTTTTCTGTCCTTCGCAAACAAAAGATGTCCAGTATTCATTGCATCTGTTGTGCCAAACCTCTAATAAAGCCTGCTTGGTTTGTTGTGCGTTGAACAACATCGTGGATGCAACGGTTGCCGATCCTCTTAAATATTTTCATTGATTTATTCAAAGCATATTCTATAAGATACAACTTTCCCCTATAACTTTTCTAGACAGTCTGTCTGAAAGCGCAGTTGAGTGTGGTTTTTTGTTTGTGTGGTCAGACACTTATATTTGCCTGAGCTTAGTTACCCTTTTGTTTGTAAGGCGCCCATGGTGATGGTTCTGGGTATTAGATATGGCCTTCTCATCTGCTTTCCTGATTTTTTAATTCATTTTCTCAAGCCTACCATTAGGTTTCCTGACAACAAAACAGCAAAAATTATGATGCCATTGTACAAATTGATGGTGAGGCCACATTTGGAGTACTGTGTCCAGTTCTGTTCTCCTCATCTCAAAAAGGATATAGAAGAAATGGAGAATGTTCAGAGGAGAGCAACTAAAATGATTGATCATCTGGGACACCATCTATATGAGGAAAGGCTATAGCATTTGGGGCTCTTCAGTCTAGAAAAGAGGCATTTGAGGGGAGACATGACTGAGACATTCAAAATTATGCAAAGGATGGACAGAGTGGATAGAGAGATACTATTTTTTCCTTTTGCATAAAACCAGAACTAGGGTAATATCCATTACAATTGAATGTTGGGAGAGTTAGAACATACAAAATAAAATATTTCTTTATCCAGTGCGTAGTTGGTCTGTGGAACTCTCTACCACAGGATGTGGTGATGGCATATAGCCTCAATGCCTTTCAGAAGGGGTTGGACAAATTCCTAGAGGAAAGAACCATCACAGGTTACAAGCCATGAGGGGAATGTGTGTGTGTGTGTGTGTGTGTGTGTGTGTGTGTGTGTGTGTGGGCTTGCATAATTGTAGATGTGGGCAACCTCAAAATGCTAGGTGCAGGGGAGAGCTCTTGGATGCAAGTGTCTTATGTGCTTCCTAAGGCTGCTGTGAGATACAGGAAGCTGAACTAAATGGGCCTTTGGCCTGATCCAGTGGAGTTTCTTCTTATATTCTTATGTTTCTGCACATAGTTAGTGATTCTGTGTGTAAAGCATATAATGAACTTAGTGATTCATTCTTGGTTAATTTATAGAGATGCCAACTTGGCATCCATCAGTCTTGAAAGACTATGGTATTGTGCTCGACGTTGCATGCGAAGCACAAAGGCCTGGGTTAGATTGATATGGAGGACAGGCTGTTACCCAAGCAGCAAATCTCCCCTCTCCATGCCACTGAAATAGTCCAGTGGAACGGCAGAGCCGATATGATTGGTTCCAGCTGTGTCAAAGAGCTGGGCTAAGGATAGGAGCTCACTCTGTCTTGTGGGGACCCAGGTCTTGAACCCTGGCCTACTGGTTAACAAGCACAGTGTCTTAACCACTTGCGCCGCCCATAGCCAACAACCAGCAAAAATGCATTAAAATGATGAATTGATGGTAGAACAAATTTTGCATAAATTAATGATTAATATGCATGGTAGCATCTTGAGTAGTGCTTCTACCATTGGGAGCACAAATGTTCCACCGGCACAAATTGAATGAATTTATTGCAACATTTCTTCTATTTGTAGAGGGTGCTTCCAGTGGTGCAGACTGTTGTAGGGATGGTTCCCACAGAAACCAAATGTTCAGGAGTCAGTAATAAGTGGCAAAATGAATATGTGTTGGGAATAAAAAAAATTGTCTTTGTCAACTGACCAATTTACAGAGGGAGAAGTCCTCACCAAGCTAAATGATGGGCTATACTTCCCTAAGAGAGAGCTCAGAAATGTATCTTACAGCATGATATTGAATATAACTTTGTTATGTAGCAATCCAAAGACCACAAAATTGGCTAAATATAATCTTTCCCAAACAGCAAAAATGTGTTTGGCATTTGCAGACATTTCCCATGTTTGCAAATGCCAAAAGTAATATATGGCTTCTGGACTCATCCAAATACATCCCTCCTTAACCACAAATTCTTATACAAAAAGAGGAGAAACATTGAGCTGTTCTGGTATCTCATTGACATATGTCCTCTTTTGGAGTAAAATTATTTTAAAGCCAGCCTAATTTTTTCCCCTATGCCAATATGCCTTTGTCTGGGATTTATATATTTTGCTAGAACATACAAAATTATGTGGCTTGGTAATCAGATTTGCATTCTTCTGTGGGTTCTGTAATTTGACAGAGATATTACTTGTGGACTTGGAAAGGAAAACTGAGCAACACTAAATGAATTGCATTTGTTTAGTTACTTAACACGTTGTATTTCCTTTCCTCATACACAAGGCTACTCTGTCTGCCAGCTGCCCACATGGGAACAGGAGAGCCTCCATGTGGTAGGATGCGTATTTTTTTTCAGAACACAAGTATATTGTGTGTTATAAATAGTAAAAAGACAAGGCCTTATTGCTGCTTTAAAAAAACACCATGATAATAAAGAACCCTTTACGTAGTTCGCAGAGACAAATGGAAATTTGGTAGCAAGTATGCAGTACTTCATTGTTGCATTCCTATAGAGTTGCCATATGTCCAAAAAAACAGGGACAGGCCTGATTTTTGGGGATTGTGTACACATACTGGCAAGTGAGCACAATCCTAACCATGACTACTATACGTAAGCCCCATTGTGTTGAATGAGTCTTACTCCCAGGAAAGTATCTTAAGGATTGTAGACAGAGGGTTGTGTCCCAATTTTATGGAAGATAGTTATGGCAATCCCATATTCAAATTACCTTTTTAGAGCTCTCAAACACCTTTTAGGGTGGTGAACAACTAGGCAGTCTGTCTCTTGAGACTTAGGCTGCAATCCTAAGCCCCAGTTAGGCCAGCATAAGTACTGGCACAAGTCTCATGCTGGCCTGGGGGTGTTGCAAATGTGCTGTAAGGCATTGCTGTGCCACTCCTGGGCGGGTTAGGCCACTGCAAAGAGAAGCACCAGCCTCCCCATGCCATCACAAGAATGAGGAACAGGTGAGTTGTGCAGGCCTAAACTGGTTAAGATTGCACCCTTAGGTGGGATATGAGATTGCACAACACTCTGGGATGTTAGTTGAATGATAATAAATAAATTAACATATGAAGATGCCATGTTCAAAGTTAGACCATTTATCCATTTTGATTGAAGCTTTTCAAGATGTCAGACAGACTTTTTCCAACCTATCTGGAGATTCCAAGAATTGGATCTGGGACTTGATTTCTGCAAAGAATGTTTTATAAGTTGCAATCTTGGATTGAGAGCAAACTGGAATGAAAGTGTTCTGCAAGACAAGCAAACACTTCAAGTAAATTTTAACTTAACACAGCAAAAGAGTGATGTTTTGCAATGCAAATAAATATGTGATGCCAAACGTCACATGATCACAACTGAGCCATTGACTCTTCTCTCTCTCTTGCTGAGGGATTGTTGGTGATCGTCTCCCGTGCTCGGATGAGGTACCTGCCAGGCTGCTTTGAGGGGAACTTCCCCAGCAGCACTTTCCTGGAGGAAGCAGGGCATCCACCCAGGCAGCCAGCCAGTGGACCCTCCAGGACGGGAGCACATGGCTCAGCTGTCTTGGTGTGTTTATGCTCTACCATTCCCTCTGTTCCAACATCCTGCAGCTGCTACTGGAGCAAGGGGGGACAACAACAGAGACTGCAGTCTCAGAGACCAAGCCTTGCATATCTATGCTGTGGCAGTTGCTATACTAAGGCTGCAATTCCTGGGAGTAAGAGCACACAATTGAACACAATGGGACTTACTTTAGAGTAGACAAGGTTAGGATTGTGCTCTAAATGTGCTTGGCACTTTTCTTGTAATGTACAGAGGAAAGTAGCTTTCAAGATGCAAACAGAATGAGGCGAATCCAGCCTTTTTGCAGCCAGTCCTCCTCCCCTTTCAGCTGTTTGTGAATAACTGAATAATGGCATTGCTGTTCTGAGACAGGAGTTTATTTGGTTTCCTTTTAAAGTACAAAGATAGAATGCTATACATAGAATAAAAATAATGCAACAAATAATTCCATTGATTAGAAGAGATGACTCGCTGTTCAAAGTCCAATTCAGTTCTATTTCCCATTGCATAGATCTGTGATTTTCAGCCGTTCTTTCACAACATACTGAAAATATGCTAAATTTGACAAGGCATGTCATTAGCTTTTTGACAATCAACAAGGCACACAGTTTATTAGTATGATACTAAGACAGAGCAATTCATCACCCAAGGCAGAGTTCATAAACAGGCAAAATTTTGATGAACTTCCCTTCCAAGAACCAAATTGTGAACAGAAGCATTCGTGAACTGAGGTACCATTTTTTTTTACTTTTTTATCAAGGATATAGCATGGCAGTTGGAAACTTCCTACAGAGGTGCATGCTCTCTTACTCTTTGGGATTTTTTTTTTTGCATTTCCCTTATCTTTCTTTCACTTCCGTTTTTCCATTGGCTTATCATGGGCCTTAGTGGGTCTACTCAGATTTGTGCCTGCTCCTGAGGTGGCCTAAGTCAGAGGAGCTGGAAACAGGGTCTTTACAGCCTAACTGCTGTTCTAGGCCATGACCAACATGCCCCTGCTGTGCTGCCTAGGCTAACACTGCTAGGCTGGTGCAGGTCCATCTCAGAACTTTTACATAAATCAAGCAGAATAATTTGTTTGGGGGTTAAATATTCATTATGGAGTAGTTTCTAAGCTAGGACAGGGGACCAACCCTTTACTTATCTGTGAATCATGATCCCCTGAGTACATTTCATGATCCCCTGAATACACTAACATGTGTACATCCACTCTGCTCCCCTCAACTGCATAGGGAACTCTGTGCTCAGCAGGAGACAGTGACATTGCTCCTGGACTCTGCTGAGCTGAAATTGAGCTCTAAAGTTTTTTTTTAAAAAAGAAAAAACCTTCTGTTTTTACAGAGTGCCTTGTAGGGACCTGCAAAAGGCGAGGTTATTTTTCCCTGACAAAGGGGTATTATCCGTTGAAAGGAAAAATAACCTCACATTTTGCAGGTCCCTACAAAGCTTTGGGGGGGGGGGTCCCAAAGCTTTAGATTTTTTTTTATCTTTGAATGTCAGTCTGAGATTGGCAGAGGCCCTCTCCTCACCTCTGGGGTTTGGCCTCCTGGGACTGGGACAGGGATGGGCATTTGCTCATAACCATGGATTTAGCTGTTGGTGCGGGGGGCGGGTTTCCAGAACAGAGCTCCCATGGATAAGGGAGCATGCCTGTACTGCTCATATTCTGAAGAAAAAGAATGAATATTATGATCTTCTTTCAGTCAATATTATTAGAATATAATTTTCTGGCTGCATTGCAGCAGAAGTTATGTATACCAGTTAAGGCTTTTGTGACTAATAATACATTAGCATAATTATACTTATTGCACTGATGTTGCAAATGTTGGCATATCTTACTAATAAATTGTTCTCCTGTTTAAAGTTCTGGTCATATTTAAAAGCTGGCATACTTTAAGTATTATAGGAAATCTGAGTAGTTATCGTTGGACAAACTTCCCTGATACATTTTCAGTATTAAGATAATCAGTCTGTTTAGGTTGAAGTTTGATTTTTCATGTAGTAGGTCCAGCTTGATTCAATCACTGAGTCAGTAACACAGTATTTTGAGCAGTTTTTGCCTATAATATTAGGAAATTAAGCATTCAGATTGTTTTTATTCTATACATATAGGCTCAGTTCACACTTGTATCTAACCCTGGTTTGATGCCACAGACATGTCTCGATCATGTCTCCCTAAGTGTCTCTTTTCTAGACAAGCCCCAAATGCTGTAGCCTTTCCTCATATGGAAGGTGTTTCAGACCATCATTTATTTTGGTCACTCTCCTCTGAACCATCTTCATTTCCTCTATATCCTTTTTGAGATGTGGCGACCATTACTCCAAATGTGGCCTCACCATCAATTTGTACCATGGCGTCATAAATTTTGCCATTTTTCCTCAATGCCTTTTCTAACGATCCCAAGCATGGAATTTGCCTTCTTTACCGCTGCTGCACATTGGCACCTAACACTGGTTTAATTCTCCATAAGTGAAAGGCTTGTAACTGGAAACCTTTCAGAAAAACATTTGAAGATCAGACTAATACCAGATCCTTTTCGTGATTCATCTGACTGCTTTTTTTGAAAACTATTGAATCGTAAAGGACAGATCACACTGATTTAGTTCATAGAGAGAATGAATTAACTTTTTGTGAGTTTATGTGTTGGTAACCCTTGGTCTGATACCTACAATTCATATTGTAGTTTCATCCTGGTGTATTTAAAAGCCAATGTTAATTAGGAATTCTTCTAATATCTGTTGTTGACCATTAAACCAAAATCATTTCTGGTATCACTGCTAAAACTAAAGTTTATTATTTATCTCTGTGCTATACTGTAGGTCCTTGTTATCTACCGGGGTTTTATTCCAGAAACTCCTAAGATAGGCTATCCCAGTGGGGACAGGGTCATGGCATAGAGTCCTTGGGTATTGAGGGTTGCACTGGGATTGCAGCCTACTATATGGATGGGCCTTCTCAGAAGATCTGCTGGGCACTACCAGGAACCATTTTCAGTTGTGTAAAAGAAGTGTTCTGAGGCTTCCCTATGCCTCAAAACACCTCTCAGACACAAACAGAAGTCATGGATGCAAACTGGAAGTCCTGGAGTCCCTTTGTGGCATAGGGAGGCATCCATGAATGCTGAGCCTGCAGATTCCACCGGCCCACAGCACTACAAATGAAAGGGTTTGAAGAAGGAATTAGAAAGGATGTGGAAAGTGAAGGTGAATGTGATCCCAATAGCGATTGGAGCACTAGGAGCTATGACATCCAAGCTGGAAGAATGGCTCCAACAGATTCCAGGGAGTACATCAGAACACTCAGTCCAGAAAAGGGCATTGCTAGGAACAGCTAAGATACTGCGCAGAATCCTCAAACTCCCAGGCCTCTGGTAGAGGACCCAAGACTGGGGATAACATACATACACCACCCATGGAGGGTGAGAAAACAATTTTTTATGTTTATAAAATATTGTGAGATGACCTTGTGGCTTCTTTCGAGACAAAAAGGTAACTCCATGCCCCATCTCCCTGGTGCAACCCCACCCCCTGCGCAACATTCCTCCCCCCCCCCCCGGCAAAATCCTCCCCACAACCGTGGGCACCCCTATTGGGCAGGTGCAGGATTTTGGGTTGGGTGTTGATCAGTACAGGCCGAAAATGCATTGCACTTCTTTTCAGCCCCTAAAGGGATAAATTTCTAAAAATCCATTCTTGGTAGGTGCTCACATCACACATGGAATACACCCCCTGAATTTCATGCTTGTAGGCATGAACCCTTGCTTTCTAGGGGTTGGGTAGGGCATTGATAAGTCAGGGATTCTTCAATGTAAAGGGAGGAAAATGCATTGCACCCCTCTTTACCCCCTTCTAGTTGAAGATTCTTAGTGGATGGCTCCTTTACGAAAGGAACACCCTCCCCAAATTTCATTCTTTCAGGTCCAGCAGTTTAGGCTGGGAGTTAATGAATGAGTGAGTCAGTAACTCTTCAGTTTTTTATATATATAGACTAGTAAGTCAAGCTGTTCTTACAATATTGAGTGTAAATATGTTTTTGCTAATAAACCAGCATCAAGGAATTTACAATTTTGCTTCCTTTTAATGAATAGTATGGATGTGTGGATGTTGCATTAAAATACACATCATGTATATCTGAAAAGCTCAACTAGTAATATAGTTGATTACTATAATTGATAATATAATAATTATGATTATAATTGATAATTAATATAACACGTATAAATGTTTTGCATAAGCCTGATATTGCAGTAAATATCTGATTAGCTTTCTGTTTTGCTTTCATGCTTTTTAGAAATATAAAGAAAAGGATAAACATAAACAAAAACACAAGAAACAACCGGATGCTTCACCATCTTTGGTTCCTTCTCTCACAGTAACTACAGAGAAAGTAAGTGAGTTTTTGTATATTTTCTGTTGTAACTCAGAGCCCAGATCATCTGGACTGAACACTGGCAAGATGAGTGTTCTGCCAACGTTAACTACTTTTAGGCAATTGTGAAAGCCTTCTTGTCGTGTGTGGAGTTGCACTCATAAGGAGGCTGAAGGAAGCAATGGGATTGGGGGCATGCAGAATAGGGTGTGATCAGATTCGGGGAAAAGTGGGTATGCAACAGCAGTGGCTGCTAAAACCTAGCCCTGTTCCTGGACCTGATTCCATGGGCCAGGTCGATTTTGTGAATGCACCAGTGATTTTGTGAATGCACATATGATATCATTAGAACTTCTACACTGTAGAAGCATACTCCTAATTAAGGGAGCATTTGTTTCACTTCCCAAAGAAGACCTCCACATCTGTACCCCACCCCAGGATACAGCATAAGCCAATTTGGCATCACTGCATGGGAGGGGGGAGGAAAATGGGATGGACGCTAAATTTCTGGCTTCTGGAACACTTAATTGAATGAAGATTTTTATGTAGTTGCTTAACTACTTATTATAGTAAAATCGTATAGGAGTGCTTCTGATCAAGCATTTATGACCTTGGACATCTGTGGAAACTATGAAATTGAAAACTAAGGGCGCAATCCAGAGTAACTACAGGGAGTCCTTGCTCCGGTGTAAGAACAATTTGCTCTGGATTGCAATATGAATTTCCCATAGGTTTTCATTAGGTGGTGCAGTAACTACGGGTGCACGTAATGTCTCTTACGTGCTCCCGTAGTTACTCTGGATTGTAGGGTAAGTCAGCATGTATTGTGTATTATGGCAGTGAATTCCAACGCACACTTGCCCACCATTTCTTTCTGAACAGAAGACTACTGAGTTTTTAAATCAATCAACAGTATTTATATACCACTTTTCAACGAAAAATTCATAAAGCGATTTACAGAGAAAAATGAAATAACTCATGGCTCCCTGTCCCTAAAAAGCTCACAGTCTAAAGAGATGCTAAAGGACATAAGTAGAAGCCACTATAAAAGACATTGCTGGGGTGAGGAGGGCCAGTTTAACAGCTTTTTAACAACGCTTGTTCAATAATTATGTAAACTATTTGTCACTACAGATATAGATATTAAGCTGTAGCATTATTAGAATACAGTACAACCTTGGATTGAAACTGTTTCAGATTGAGAGTGTTTTGCAAGACGACAAACATTTCTAATACATTTTCTCTTGCAATGCAAGCCAAAAATTTAGTCCCGGCCGGGATACGCTACAATCCTAACCTGCAGTTAGGCTGGCCTAAGCGTTGGCATAAGACATGTGATGTCTTATGCTGACTTGGGGTGTCACAAAAGTGCAGTAAAACACTTCTGTGCCACGCCCGGGGGAGGATTAGGCCAATGCGTAGATATATGTTTGCCTCTCTACATCATGACTAGAATAGGAAGACCTATGAGTTGTGTCGACCTAGGTTAGGTTTGCATCCTGTGTCTCCTTTGGCTGATGAAGCTATGACACATCTATCAAGGATAACATGTCACAGTATTTTGAGTGACACACTAGTGTTTGACAACAGCTGAACTTGTTTTACTTGTATAGTGGTGCCTTGAATTAAGAGCACAATTCATTCCGGAAGCATGCTTGTCATTCAAAGTGCTCTTAATAAAAAGTGGTTTTCCCATTGAAAATAATGGAAACTCTAGACGATTTGTTCCACAACCCCAATATATTCATATATACAGTGGAGCCTCACATAAAGAGCTTAATTTGTTCCGGTGACATGCTCTTTAAGTGAAACGCTCTCTAAGTGAAGCAGATTTTTCCATAGGAAACAATGGAAACTCAGACGATTGGTTCCACAACCCCCAAAATATAAAAATATTAACTGGATGTAAAAATGATGACAAAATACTGGAATTGAATACAAAACATGCATTCATTGTGCATGATCCTATGAAGTCTACTTAGGTTGCAATCCTAAAGACACTTTCCTGGAAGTAAGCCCCATTTAACACAATGGGGCTTACTTCCGGGTAGACATAATTAGGAGACTGCAATCAACGACACTTTCCTGGGAGGCTTACCTGGGCTGCTGTTGGAGGTTCAAGGTGGTCGGTGGGGGCACTTGGGGGCAGTTAGGGGCAGCAGCCTCTGGCACCTCCAGGCAACTGCCCCCAAGTTGGGGGCAGTTAGAGGTAGCAGCAGTGGCCAGCAGCCCTTTTAAAGAGCTTCCATGCGGAGCGTCAGGGCTGCATAACATGCATGCCCATAGCACGCTTGCTTGTTAAGTGAAGCGGAACCTGTTATGTGAAGCAAGATTTCTTGGAAATTTTTGCTTGTTATGTGAAACGCTTGTTAAGTGAGGCGCTTGTTGATGTACCACTGTAAATGATTACAATACTGTAATACAGTACAAAATAATAAAAATGTCAGGGTGATGGTTTTCAGGTAGAGAGAGAAAGAGAGAGAGTTGGCTTTGCTTAGAAACCAGCTTTTGGAACAGCTGAACACCTCAACCTTTGCAGCTTAACTCATTTTGCAGAAGGTGCAAAGAAGTCAGTCTTTGCATCTTTGCAAAACAGGTCAGCCTCTGCAAAAAAGGTCAGAAGGAGCAACTAGCTAAAAGAGCCATTAGCACTTGAGAGCTAGGTCAGAAGATCAGCTCCTTGTCTGCCTTGTTACCATGGTAAGTATTTGCCTTAGTTAATCAGTTCCTTGGAACCAAATGTTGTTCCTTGCTTGTTGGTAAGAGGCTCTGCAAAAGAGGCCAGAAGGTCAGCCTCTGGAAAAAGTGCAAAACCTTTTGCAACTTCTACAGAAAGTGACCTTGTCTACCTTGTTACTAAGTAATATTAAGTAGTAATACAACCAAATGTTCCAAGGTGTTGCTCTTCAAGGCATTGCTCATTATTCAGGGCAGAATTGCTTAGAAATGTTTGCTCGTCTTTCAAAGCACTTGTAATTCAAGTCACGTCTTTCAAAGTACCACTGTATTTCAAAATTTCTTTATATCACAGCACTACATATGATTGGACTGAATTTTTTAAATAAATATGCTAAAATGGTTTCTCTTTGTGTGTGTTTGTATTTTACATCAGGAGAATTGGGCATTTTCCAAATTTTTGATATAAGAAGCCCAAAAGGTTTACCACCCAGACTTAGGGACTTTGAGGTTTAAGATTATTATTCATAACATATTCATACATTTTCTTGTATATTTTAAAAGTAATTAGTTCAATATTTTAGTTATTGATTTCAATATTTAAAAACAACAATTTGGAAGATGTTATATTGATGTGTATCAGTTGTTGTATCAGTTGTTATATCCAGGTGTGCACATACACTAATTACTGCAATTGGATGCATGCAGATCTGATGGCTGGTATCCTGATCCTGATCAATGTGTTTTGATTTTTCTACTTCCCTAATAGTTTAAATTAAGCAATAAAACAAGCAATGAATCCTAGTGTTTTGGTTTACAAAAGTTAGAGTACTTCTTTGTTGAGCTGAAATAATTTTATATCTCCTGGAGTACAGTTAGCTTCTTGTGGTCTAACTGTCTTTTTAAACTTCCTCTTTCCTGATTCAACTCTGTTAGACTTATACAAGTACTACCAACAATTCTATGACAGGAACCTTAAAGAGGCTGGAAGATACTGCAGCTCGCTTTACAAATGCAAATTTTCAGGAAGTCTCCGTACATTCTTCAAGTGGCAAAGATGTTTCAGAGGCCAGAGGTTCAGAGAGCAAAGTGAAAAAGTCAGTGGGTCATAATTCAGGTCAGAGAGGAAGAAAGCCTGGTGCTGGAAGGACTCCTGGACCTATGGTTTCTGCAGCTTGTCCTTTTCAACAAGGTACTATTCAAGAATGCTATATTACATCCATTTTAAACAACAGTTGAATAGGTTGAAATCTTTAGATACAATACACTTGTTATATTTGAATTCTGTCACTGCATCTTGTTTGCTAATTGAGTTGAAGAAAGTTAGTAGGCTAGCTAGTAGGAACAGTTAGCAGGCTGATAGGGAAACTGTTGGCCTGCTAACTGTATATATTAATTGGTATGGGTATATAATGGGTATATAAGGGTATATAATATAATAATATATTAATTCAATGGTCCTCAACCTTTTGAGGAAAATAATTTCTCATGGCCCAGGGAGGAAAATATGGCACTAATATGATGCCCACACAGCCAGGGAGAACTGTGCAGGCGCAGCCAAACACAGAGTCATGTCTGCGCAGTGCTCCCAGTAGCCTGGGAGAACGACACAGTTGCAGCCTGGCACTTGGCTGTGCCTGCCAACTGGGGCCAGGCTGGGGCTGAGCGCAGCCCTGGCTCTTGCCTGCAGCCTGTTCCTAATGGGTAGAATATTTTGAGTGTGGAGAGCTCAAATACATAACTTGCTAAGAGGCAAGGCCATTTGTGAATGTCCCCTTCCCCCTTTACATTATCCTTAATTCTACCAGAAAAAAGGAGCTTGTAGGAAGGACTAGGAAATAGGGCTTTCTTTTCACCCCAGGGCATTGAGTCATTATCACTTTATGATGATCTTCAGAGAGAGAAAAGAAAAACTCTTAGGGATGGGTTTCAGTGATGGGCCCAGCCTAATCCAAGAACTGGTTCCCCGGAAGGGTGGGGCCAGGCCGGGTCAGGGTGCGGGGCCTGAGTCAGGGGGCTTGGCCAGGGTAAGGGGGTGGGGCCGGGGAGAATTTAAAGGTGAAATTTTTTTAAAATCTAAAAATTAAAAAAAAATTAAATTTTTTTAAATCTAAGTTTTTGTTAGTGCCCCCCAGCAACCTTAACCACACTTTCCTGGGAGTAAGCCCCATTGACTGTCATGGGACTTACTTCAGAGTAGTCATCCTAGGATTGGGCTGTCAGGCTGCAGTGCCAGCCACAGTTTCCTGGGAGTAAGTCCCATTGACTGTCATGGGACTTCTGAGTAGACATGCAGAGGATGGGACTCTCAGGCTGAAATCTTTCCCTTTCTGCTCTGGGAGTAAGCCCCATTGGCGATCATGGAGCTTACTTCTGAGTAGACATGCAGAGGATACGCTGTGACTGTGAGGCTGCAGTCCCAGCCACACTCGCTGGAGCGGCAGGGGCAGCCAGCCAGGCACTTTTAAATTTGCCGTCCAGCCTGGCAAGGCGCCCCACAAGCCCCAGTGGCCAAGAACCGGTCCCCTAGTAATCGCCCCCTGCTGTTGCTACCGGATTGCCACCGCCAAGAAATTTTAACAACTGGTTCTATTGAGTAGGTGCGAACCTGCTGGTGCCCACCTATGATGGGTTCCTAGTGTACCTACTCTTCTATCGTTCCTCATGTTTCCTAGAAGGAAGGGAAAGGGGGAAATCTTTTTTAAGATAAGATAATTCTTTATTAACAGAGACCAGCAAAATTTTTTTTAAAAAAAATACGTCCCTGGACACTAGTCCATTCCTGTCACATTATTTCAACATATTTCAAAAGGAAGGAAGAACTCAGCAGCTGTAAAGATGCATGGTTTTAGCTTAGAAGACTGGCAGCACAATCCTAACTTGCACTGGAATGGGCAGTCTAGTGTGTCTGTGCTGTTTCCAGTGCAATTTTCTGAGGCTGCTAATGCACTACCCTGGAAAGCTTGTCTCCTTCCCCAGGGTAAGTCTTCATCAGCTTCTATGGATCTACTCAGACAGCGCAAGTCTGAGGAGATCAGAGCACTCAGGAGCCGCTCATGTCTGCCCTTAGAGAAAAGTCTGGATCTGACATAGTGGATAGATCCTGGCTTCTCCCACTCCCCTCTGTCTTGCCTTCTGCCCAACTCTCTCCCACCCACTCCTACGAACTGCCTGCCCTGGAACACCCCTCCTGCCTCCTGCCTGCTCTCGTCTGCCTCCACTGTGTCCTTCTTCTGGCAAACTTGTCCCCTGGTTAGGACAGCACAACATGTTAGGTGCATCGGCCTTACTTGTCCCCCAGTGGTGCAAATGTGCTTTATGGCACTTTTGTGAGATTGTTAGGCTGGCGCAAGGGACTTGCACTGGCCTAACTATATCTCAGGATTTCTCTGTGATTCGGCCCATGGACCAGCAGCTGTGAATCTGTATTCTGCCAGCATGGGGATGCAAAATGCAGTGCTGCTGTTGTTAATTCTTGTGCAATTCTTTGATGTAAAAAATAGAGCTTACTGGTTTTTGATGCCTTTTAAGGCATAGGGAGGCCCTGGAAAGTTGTCTAGAACTTCCCAGGTCTCTCTATGCCCTATAAAGCATTAAAAGTTTCACTTTAGGTTTCACAGTGACTTTTTCAACCTGAGGACCCCCTCCAGTGGTGAGGGGGCCAGAGCTTTTCTCATCTCCGTAGTGGGAAGGTTCTCCTGCATCTAGTTTCACCTAACCATGTAGGTTCTGGAATAGAACCCCTTTGGATATGAAAGGATACCTGCATTCATAGGCTTCTGTGTTGTGTTTGAAATACAGAAAATGTTTTAGAAAAGATTATTTCATTTAGAGCTCAATTCTGTCCAACTTTTCATTGCTGTTGTAGCTGTGCCGACAAGGCATGCACTGCATCCTGTTATGGAGGGATAGCCATGGAGACAATTCGAAGGAATGCTTGTTCCCTTAACACTTCACTGCAGCTGCATTAGTGCTGTAAAAGTTGGACAGGATTTGCACCTTCAAAAAATGATAGAATGCTCCTACTTCCTGTGACAAATTTTCAGTTATCTTTGAGACCACATCAATTATAATAGTTTTACAGAGGACTGAGTCCATCTTCTAGATTGAAACCCCCTGCCCCAAAGACATGATATATTCTATTTCTATTTCTATTTACAGTATTTATATACCGCTTTTCAACTAAGAAGTTCACAAAGCGGTTTACAAAGAAAATGGAAATATAATAATAGCTAATTAAATCTAATGGGTCCCTGTCCCAAAAAGGGCTCACAATCTGAAATGCAAAAAAAAAACAACAACACCAGCAGAAGCCACTTGAACAGGCATTGCTGGGGTGTGTAGGGCCAGTTACTCTCCCCCTGCTAAATAAAGAGGAATACCCACTTGAAAGAGTGCCTCTTGCTCAGTTATGCTCAGTTTTATTCTGGTGACACTTGTTAAAGATCTTCATTGAATAATGCAATAATAAAGTTGTTCAAAATACCTCAAAGCTTATGTTTTGCAGTAGTTTATATGTTCCATTTTTGCTAGGACTACACAGATTTGTTCTAAACAATTTCCACTTCTCTCCCCAGGCAGTTTTTTGGGAACTCCTAGCAGTATAAAATCATCCTCTGGAAGTTCAGTTCAGTCTCCCCAGGACTTTTTGAGTTTTACAGACTCTGATCTACGTAATGACAGCTATACTCATTCCCAGCAGACATTGTCAACCAAAGATGTACATAAAGGAGAGATTGGAAGTCAGGAAGGGAGTGTGAATTGTTTTACTTCCTTAACTGGTCTTCCTTCAACCACAACTGTTGCCTCCCAGTCTAATATTTTTGACAGCTCACCTGTAGAGTTGGGTAATTCAAGCCTTACGCCAACAGGATACAAAAGAGTTCAATCTTCTGGGACAGAAGAGGAGACTGTAAAAGAAAAGAAACGAAAAGGAAATAAGCAGTATAAACATGGGCCTGGTAGGCCAAAAGGCAATAAAAGTCAAGAGAATATTTCCCACCTCTCTGCTTGTTCTGCTTCTCCAACATCATCTGTGGCGTCTGCTTCAGGGAGCATAACTAGCTGTAATCTGCAGAAGTCTCCAACATTGATTAGGAATGGAAGTCTCCAGAGCCTCAGTGTTGGTTCATCTCCTGTTGGTTCAGGTAGGCAATTATCTAGTTTTAGAAAGTACATTTTGAATATCTGTGGTTCCTATATATATAGGTTGGCAATACTTCTTTGAACTTTGCTCTCAATTAGCCAGTTGAAACACAAAGATTAAAATTTTGAAAACACTGAAAACAAAATGGATAACAATAGATTTCCTAACTTCTGAGGAGTTGGTTTACTGCAGCCATGCAGTGGGAAGCAATTTGTTCTTTCCACAGCCAAGTGCCTGGTCAAATCAAAAGTACATTTGTTTCATGTATGGTAATGATATACATAATACATATAATGCAAATACTTTGAGCCATCAGCTCAGCCTGAGACTGGTTTACACTGGCTTAAACCTAGACATGTCCTACTGCTGCAAGAAAGCTTTTTTAATTCATGGAAAGACTGCTTTCAACTTCGTGAAAGAGAATTCCATGATGAAGGTGTCCCCAAATCCAGACAAGTTCTTCCATTGGAGCAAATTCTTACACAAGGGTTTTTCATGCCTTCCTACATATTGTAAGCCATAACTTTAAAGCTTGTTATTCACAGCATTTTTGTACTTTAATGTAGCCTCAATTCATTGTTGTACTATAAGGAGTCTTCAGTAACACTTGTTCATGAGTTCATAGACACTATTTTTTTCCTTCTCATGGCAATTTCAATCTCTTTCAAAGTTATTGGTAAATACTGTTAAATATAAGCATCAAGGATAACATTGCCCAGTTCAAATATGCATAACCATAGTTTCATTCTGATTTCATCCATGAGACATTCACAAGCCTCAGACACACATGCTGCTTTAAGTGTGAATGGAGAGAACTATAAACTTCAGTCCCTTTTTAGAGGGAACTGAGATTTGGTTTGGCAATTTGGACATAGCATAAATCCAGAAAATCCCAATGTATTTCAACCAGAGTTTAAAAACAATCCTGGCTTGTTGTTCAAACTCTAGTGAGAACAGAGATGTGCTGGTTTCACATCTCCTAGTAAATCCCACTGTGTTTTAAACTGAGCCTGCAAACTAACATTCTCCTCCAGTCATGTGTGATGAAAAGCAGGGAGTTTATGAGCTGCATTCTTGTGAATACTGAACAGAATCAGAATGAAACCATTGTTTCACTTGTCACTTGATGATGGAATCATTCACTGTTTGATTTTTTTATCTGTTGAAAATCATTGTAAAAATAAAAGAATCTTCCTTCAACATTCGCAGAATTGGAAGCAACTTACTTTAACAGTACTATCTATGTCAGCTTAGGTATGTTAACAAGATGTTGCAAAGAGAGCAGAAGTGACTGGCATACCTTACAAATTAGGGACCAGAGCATGGATGAATGTAAATAAATGGACCTATGTCAAAGCATAGTCTTATGTAGTTGCAAGTTTATTTTAGCCAGTGAAAAATGTAAATAATAATATAATGCACTCTAAATGTGTATGAAACCTAAATATAAATAAAAGAAAAACGTAAGAATGGTGATGAACGTCATAAAATATTGGATGAAAGGCTTAGAAACTTGAGAGCTTAGAAACTCAAATGTTAAAAGCTGAAATTGTCATGACTCTGGAGTAAACTGAATCTGTTTTGAGTGGTGTGGTATAACCTTGATATAATTAGCACGTCATGTTATGTTGTTATGTTCAATTCCTAGGTTTTTCAAATATATAAAGTATTCTTTTTTCATTTAAACAAGTTTTAAGAATGTGCTCTAATTCTGACAACCATCTGATAGAATTAAATTTGTGTGCAATCTTAATTAGAAAATACTCGTGGCAATATAAGATTCACATGGAACATTCACAAATTACCCTCTTGATTTAGTCTGCTATCCTGCAATGATAGAATCCTGTCCCTTTCATTTAATGAAGGCAACATTACTTCCTTGCTTTCCTTCAACTTGTGATAGGCAACTGAACAAATTATTTCTTAAGTAGACATGCGTAGAATTGTGCTGCAAATTTGATACTTGTGTGTAATTGACATTACTTCTACAGCCAGTGTTGGGGTCTGGCAAGTTTCTGTTTGTCATGGTTGTGACAATTTAGATTACAGTGGTACCTTGTAAGACGAATGCCCTGTAAGACAAATGCTTTGTAAGATGAACTAAAATTTATATGGGATTCTGCCTTGTAAGACAAAAAATGCTTTGTAAGACGAATGCCCATTGGCAAGGCTCCTTCTCAGCCTGCCTGTAGTACCAGCAAAGGCAGCAGAATCCTCTGAGCCTCTCCAGCCAGCATGTCTAAGCCTCCTACAGCAACCACTATCAGGTAGGAGGGAAACCCCCCTTTCCCCCACCTTGAAGGAAACCCCTTCCCCTAAGGAAACCTCCTCCCTGCCTGGACCACCCCACTTTCCTGTGAGTAAGCCACAGTGGATACAATGGGACTCAATTCTGACTAGATAGCATAGGATCTTGCCCCTTTTGCATCCAGGCAGAAACCGCCACACTTTCCTGTAGGTAAGGCCCACTGGATACAATGGGATTTGTTTCAGAGTAGACAGCATATGATCTTGCCTCTTTTGCAGCAAGGCAGAAGCTTTTGCTGCTGCAAACTGCCTATCTGGTTTGTATAGATAGATCTCTCTCACACACAAACACTGAGAGATTCCTTCAGCCGAATCAACCCTGGCGATCAATGGGGTGACAGATGTCGCAGCCAGATCGCCCTCACATCCACACGGAGAGGTTCCTTGTTAAACTTGTTCAGAAAGAACACCAGTGACTCTTAGTGAAAATTGGTCATCCTTGGACATAAAGGTTTTTCTTTTTATGTTTTACTGTGCAGTATATTACAGTGTTTTATTAGAGTAATTGTGCACTGTTTTGTATTATAGTGTTTTGAATTTGATTACAATGTTTTGTCATCATTTTTACATATAGTTAATATTTTTGGGTTGTGGAACCAATTGTCTGAGTATCCATTATTTCCTTTGGGAAAATCCACGTTGTAATAATAATGCTTTGTGAAACAAACATGCTTCTGGAACGAATTATGTTTGTCTTACAAGGCACCACTGTATTTAAGAATTGTGAGGTAGGTGTAAGACAGCTTACACAAAAAGGGTGTCCAACCTTTTAGCTTCCCTGGGCCTCATTGGAAGAAAATGAGTTGGTTTAGGCCGCACATAAACACTAAAAACTTTAAAAATGTAGGACAAAATGTAGGATGTCCTATATTTTGTCCTACATTTTTAAACCTTGGAGTAAGTCTCATTGATTTTAATGGGGCTTACTTCTGAGTAGGCATGATGCAGAGGATGGGCTGCAATTCTCTCCAAGCTAAACCTTGGAGTAAGTCTCATTGGTTATCATGGGGTTTTCTGCTCAGTAGCCATGCATAGGATTTGGCTCTCAGACTGCAACTTGGGAGTAAGTCTCACTGAGTTTAGTGGGGCTTACTTCTGAGGAGGCATGATGCATAGGATGGGCTGTGATCCTCTCCAAGCTTAACCTTGGAGATATGCTGCAATCCTGAACACACTTTCCTGGGAGTAAGACCCACTGGGTACAGTGGGCCTTACTTCTGAGTAGACATGGTTAGGATTGCAGCATATCTCCAAGGTTAAGCTTGGAGAGGATCACAGCCCATCCAATGCATCATTGGCAGGGTGCCCACATAGAATGGAAGACAGAGTGCCTCTACCTTTAACCATTGCATGGAAGAAGGAATTTAGGCAGCAGCTGCTTTTTAAACTCTTCTTTAATGAGCTAAACCTACCTGAATTTCCTCTTCGATGCAAAGATATGTTAAAGGTAAAAGGTATGGTAAAAGGTTAAATGCAGAGGCACTCTGTCCTCCATTCTATATGGTCACTCTGATCATTGGGCTCTCAGACTGCAACTTGGGAGTAAGCCTCATTGATTTTAACAGAGTTTACTTCTGAGTAGGTCTCAAGGGCAGCAGGCAGCAGCTGGGATAGAGGCTGAGGCTGCTTTTGGGGGATGCGGGTGGGCAAGTGCTGCAAGCTCTGCAGGGGCCTAAAGTGCTCTGAGTGCCAGGAGGCAGGTAGGGGGAGGAGCCAGGCAGCCCAGACCAGCTTTGTGGTGGCCGCCCAGGTCAGTGCGCAGAGAAGAACGCGAAATTTGAAAATGGCTGCTGCTACAAAGCTGGTTTTTCCAATGGTGGTGGCCAGCTTTGCAGGAGGGCCGCATACACACTCGTCTTGGGCCGCGTGTTGGACACCCCGGTGTAAGATAAGGCATTCAGGTGACATTCTGTTTTCCTTCTTTTGGATCATAGGTGACAACCTATGTGCTGAAAAAAATTATGAGCTGAACAAATCTGTTTCTACTAAATTAGTTGTAATATTTTTGTTTGTTGTAGTTTAGAGGGAGCTTTTAAATACAGGAGATATACACCCAAACCATCCACCCCCCCCCCCCCCCAAATATGGTATTCTTTTCACTATGGATTTGCAAAAACTAGGGTCTGAGCAACTACTCTTGAACTTGATAGTCCAAGCTCAGGCTTGAATTGAGAATATGTGGTAAAAAAGTTGATTCAGTTCACATCTGCATGCCTCATGCTCTAAATCAGGAGCGTAGAACACATTGTCTTACAGCAGGTCAAATGGCATTCATGATGCCTGCTGAAGGCCAGAAGCAGCACTATTACACAGGAAGTGATGTCTTTTAGTAGATGATGCCCAGAAATAAGCACCTTTCTCATGTAGGAACTCATTAATTGTAAATGACTGAAGAAAAAATATGTAAATCTTGATCATGTTTTCAAAATACCAAAGAGACCATCACACATGCTACTTTGGCAGTGGTGAACAATCAATAGCAAGCCAGATTGTTTGTAATATTGGGAAAACAGCTTACCATGTATAAATATAGGAAGCTTTCCTGTTTTCTTACTTGTGTCCCAGTGTTCAGAATATAGATGACAGGAGATGACTTTGTTTCGTGTGGTTGCTCTTGATCCATTATAAGAGAATGGTCTACCTCAGGGGTCTCCAAGTATTTTGGCAGGAGGGCCACATCATCACTCTGACACTGTGTTGGGGCCCAGAAGAAATATTTACGTGTCAAATTTGAATAAATTTACATATAAGATAATAAGTTACATTACAAGGCTTGCCTGCGGGCTGAATGGAGGGATCTTGCCGAGGGCCACATTCACCCCCAGGGCTGGGGTTTGGAGGCCCCTGGGGGTAAATTATCCATATTACCATGGGAAAAATGGTTTACTTCTGCCTGTCTCTCCATGCATTACTGTTGTGTTTTGTTACTGGTGTTTAGGTAAGTACACCTTGATTTGTTTTTTTCAGACATAAGACTCTTCATGTGAATGTTGTTTCAAAGAATTCAATAAAGTTTTTGCCCTTTCTGGAAATTGATTGTTGATCTTTCCCCAATGAAATAGCATTTTTTTGGTGTCCATACAATATAGTCACAGGATATGTAGGTTACATAGTGGAGATTAAGCAATTCACAACTCGATCCTAGTCTGGGTAGCATTGAAATAGTGCGGATGGAATGTAATTACAAACATGCTGTAAAGTGCAGTGTGGGCAGGATCTGTGCCTGCTGACCAGGGTAAGTGAACTACCTGGCAGTATGGAGACAGGGAGGAGATATAGCTTGGGGGGCGGGTTGAGGCTGGGGTAGGGGGACGATGGCAGCAAAGGCAGATCCAAGGCAGATCGCAAAGGTGGCGATGACACCTAGCACAGATCCAAGTAGACCTATGGCTCAACACAGGGTAAAGGTAACCGAAGTTCCCTTAACCTAGAAGACCTCTGGCTGTCTACTTAATTTCATGGGATATAATAGTAGCTGTACTATGAGCCTCCATAAGACTGAGGTGTTAATTATGTTTGTTCAGTATCTGAAATTTTGGTCTTTAGCAAAATCTTGGATATTCAAGTTGTACTACAAAGATTTCATGCATAAATTTTTTAAAAATGAGATCTTGGACAGAAATTTGTTGACATAGGTATCTAGAAAGCCAGAGTTTAATGGAAAAAGATAAATTTTTTCATTCTTGTTAATAAGTGTTTAATTACTTTTTAATTACTTCAGTTTCCTTTCCTCTATATTGAATGCAGTCTACAGAACTGTGGGTTTTTTTGCCATTGCTCTTTTCTGAATGTGCTGTTCCTTCCTGAAAATTGCAAAATACTTCCCTTATAGCTGCAATTGTAATGTTTTACAAGATGATTCAAATGACTTGTCTCTATATGTGTTCTCTTAAAACTGTTTTGTTCTAACACTTTCATTTACCTTCAGCAGCAACAAAATGCACAAATACAATTTTAGGAATCATTTTTATTTGTTCTTGCTTCTCTAGGACATAAATCTTTAAAAACAAATAGCCATGGGAATTTTTGGCAACAAAGGAAATATTTTGGGAATGTGAGGAGATTGCAGAGAATAGTAGGCTAAATAAATTTCATTTCTTCAGCATTTCCCAACGCAAACACAGAGATACTTGGCACTCACGGATTTGACTACCGAAGATGCCAAGGTTCCCGTTTAAAGACCTTTAAATACAAAAGAAGAAGAAAATCAGGATTTTATATGTATGTGTGGTGAAAATACACCATTTCCAAGTCTCTCTGGCCTAAAGCTTTAAAGACCCACTTCTGGGTTGGAGGTTCTTCTCCCAGCATAATTATGCCAGCCATCACATGGGACAGAATGTAATAGAATCTAATAGAGTGAAATAATTCTATTTCATTCTATTAGATGGAAGCTCATTTTCCAGATGATACCATCCCATGCCCCACAATGAGAAGAATTTAGAAATTGTGGAGGTCCAATTTGATTCATGATAAGAAGTTGAATTAATTTAGAGCACAATCCTATCCATGTCTGCTCAGAAGTAAGCGCCATTGTGTTTTTGCAGCCTTAGTAACAGTAGGTTTGTCTTTCTTGAAATGGGGCTCCTTGGGGGTACAGGTTTGTAGATTGTGGATTCCTCTGGATGTAGCATCATATATGGATTCCCAGGATTATCATTTCACCAATTCATCACCTATACCAGCAGTTCCTTAATTTACCCACTCTGTGACCCAATTCATCTGGCCGATCAACTTGATTGTGCCGGGGAGGCCACAGAGGACTGTTCCATGCTGGCCTAGGACCCACTCTATGTGACTCTGCAGCCCTAAGAATGGTCTGTAGAAGCTTCTGAAAACTACTTCTGGTTTTTGGAGGCTATAGCAGTATGCATCAGGTCGGACTGCCATTCCATTCCCTTCATTGTTGTCATTAAGTATATGTGCCAAATATACACTGAAAAAGATTAAGATTTTTAGCTGCTGGGCAGTTTTGAGGAATATGTTGAATTTAAACATGTTTAAGGTTTTTTAGAATTGAAATCTCTCTCTCTCTGTCTCTCTCTCTCTGTCTCTCTCTCTCTCACACACACACACACACACACACACACTTTATTTTTTTGGTCTGTTCTGGTCTGCCAGACCAAAAAGTAGATTATAATCAATGTTTATAAAGGAATTGGTTTGTGCCTTTGGTTGGCTGCGAATATGTTTCATTCTCAGAAACAGTTATTCTAAATCAGGGGTCTCCAAATGCAAGCCCAGGGACCAGATCAGCAATCCTCTGTCCAGCCTGTGGCCTGCCCCTGAACCCCTGCAAACTTCTGGCTCAGTTGAGGGAGCTGAGTTGTGTCTAGAGGCTGTTCTGAGAGCCAAAAAAAAATCACTTCCTTGTTTCCCCCCAAATTAAGGGGGAAAGTCGTAACTTCTTATGTCCATTGAAGACCTTAGTGCTTGGGGAATGGTGGTCCATTTGAGAATGTGCTTTATTCCTGTAGCTAGCAAAAAGTGTACCCACATTGCGGGAGTAAAATTCCCCCATATGCCATCCCTCCACGGCGCATCAATCCCCCATGAGCAACATCCCCCCATGCACATCATCTCCCCATGTGTATCAACCCCCATATGCATCAACCCCACATATGTATCAGTCCCCCCACGTGCATCAGTCCCCCACACTAGGTGGTCCGCAAAGTAATGAGTTTTTATTTTTTAAAATATGTTGAAGTCTTACCCCCCTATATTGAACTAGATGAGAAATAACCCTTGTGTGCGAAATTTCACTTTATTTCAGTAATATTTACGGGTGCCACATTAACATTGAAAAAGAGGAACTACTGTGTATATAAAAATATGTAACCCGTACAATCTTGTACAACCCTCTAAGCCTATACAGTAATATATGATTCTGCTAAATGTGTAAGCAACCCAGAGGAGCTATTTGAAAGAAACCAATAGTAAGTATATTGAAAGACAATAGTAAGCTATACTGAAAGAAACCAATAGTAAGTACATAATGTACTGCTTTTGGTCTTCATTCTTGGCTAAGATGTTGTTAAATGTCTGCATTAGAGCTACACTTCTTTCAGCAATGCCACTTACAACTCTCAGGTTCATAGCAACAGATTTAGCTGCCTGGTAGTCTTCCCTATCCTCCCATTCCTATGGATCAACTTCTAAGAACTCAGTTGGCAAGTTACGGATTTCAAAAAAATAAAGAGATGAATGGGCAACATAATCTGCCACTGTTTGCTGAAGAGCCTTGGTTTCAAAGTGTTGTAGACTTTTTATTTTGATTTGCAGTTTAGAGGTCTTTCTGTTCCTTCCTTCTGTAAAGATCTCAGTATCTCCCTTTCCACTGGTAAGCTTGTCTCAGCATCAAAAAAGGAGAGTGAAACCAAAGTCTCACTAAGGTACCATTGATGACGAGAGAAAGCCTTTACTGCTGCCTTGGATATCTCTTTGTCTTCATATTCCACTAACTTCTTCATTAGTAAAAGGTCATGCCTTAGAGCAGCAGTTGCTAATTGTGCATGAAACTAGTACTGGACATAGGCTGTGACCACAAATGTTGCAAAACGCTTCATACCAAGTTCTTCATTCTTCGCCATTTGGAATTTTGACTGGAACAAGCAAATTTTCAAAGCATAGATGATGCTGCATGTGGCACCACTGAAACGTTTCCAATCCTTATGAAATTTTACATAGAATTTTGCTATCATACATACATCACTTCCAGGAGGTAATTAGATTTTCTGACATTTTTTTAGGACCACCCTACCCCACACGCATCAGTCCCCCACGCGCATCAGTCTCTCATGCGCAATTCTCCATGCACAGCATCCTCCCCAGTGAACGCCTCCCTCCGAACAACATCCCTCACTGCACCAGGCACTGAGCACCAAATTGGCTGGAGGTTGGTCAGTCTTCCATGTTAAGTATAGGAAAAAAAAACACGTTGCACCCCTTTTCAGCCCCTTAAGGCTGAAATATCAGTTCTTGGTAGGTGTTGCTGTCACACCCTCCCCAAATTTCATGCTTCTAGGACTGGGGGTTGGGGCAGAGCGTCCCTCAGTCACCAGTTCTTCAATTCAAAATATAGGGAGGAAAACACATTGTGCCCCATTTTACCCTCTTCCAGTTGGAATTTCTGAAAACCGGTTCTTAGTGCACCCGTCGGTCACAGAAGGAACACCCACCCCAGAATTCACATTTCTAGGCCTGGCGGTTTTGGCAGGGCATTGATGAGTCAGTCAGTTAAGTGACTTTTCTCTTTTATATATATAAGAAGATGTGTGTTGGTGTTGGGAGAAATTCTGGAAATTTTAGCCCATTCATTATCCTATTTATTCATTCATCTATGTTTTATCTCTAAATTATTTCAATTTTATATTTAAATTAATTTTTAGCCCCTGATGCTGTGCCAGTATTTGATGCTGCCCTCTGGCTGAAAAGTTTTGAGACCCCTGCTCTAAATGCAAACTTAGAGCCCAATTCTTTGCCTATCTACTCAGAAGTAAGTCCCATATAGCCAGTGGAGCTTACTTTCAGGAAAGTGTGGATAGGACTGCAACCTTAGAGAATTTTTAAAGAGTTTCCTAAAAAAAAAATAAAGATGACTTTTTGGCATCAATCATCTTTGAGCATCTGGAATAAATTTACCACAGAGCACATTCCTGGTAACTCATTTGCAAGATAGCAATCAGCCATTAGCTTCAAAAAGTCTGCTTAAAAGCTGTTGTGAAAAAAATGGTTTTATAAAGACTTTGAAAGTTGAGTTTGGATGCTATAGTATTTATTGCAGTTCTAATAGCAATAGAAAATATTGCTAAAATATCTGAAATTGTTGCTCCTACCAGTATTTAAGCCCTAAAGATTAATTAGGCAATACAAAAAGGGGGAAAATGGCAGAACTCGTAAAGAAGAACCCAACTTTTTGTGTGCATTTGGATAAAGCATAATTCTTAAAACAGTGGTTCTTACATTTAGTAAGGACAGAGCAACTATATTCACCTAGCGCAGTCTCTGTTCTGTGGGCATTTGTTGGCTTTTAAAGAAAAAATTAGAATTGGATTGGGGACTAGGAACTACTTTTCATTTTTTTGATGTGTAAAACCTTAAAAAAATTAAAAGCAGTGAATTTACATTTGTAGAAATATAAATCTGAAGCAATTGACATCAGAAG
The DNA here is from genome assembly GCA_030015325.1 of Cryptoblepharus egeriae. Classification (NCBI taxonomy): domain Eukaryota; kingdom Metazoa; phylum Chordata; class Lepidosauria; order Squamata; family Scincidae; genus Cryptoblepharus; species Cryptoblepharus egeriae. The sequence continues at coordinate 18,697,160 of JAREYC010000004.1, read as the reverse complement.
GTACAGTTTCATATCCCTTGTATGATTTTTTTTATCTTATAGAAAAATTCTAAAACATAGTGAAATGACTGTATGCAGGCCAATATGCAACTTCCATTTCAGATTTAACAAGGCATGTATGTGTTTAACAAGGCAGTTAATTCCTTGATTTCTGTTAGCTGTTGGACCAGTACCGATGCCTTACGTATCTGGGGCTAGTTCTTTCCTTTGGATTAATTGACATTTATCTTAAAATGCATATTCTGTAAGAGGTGCCAAGCAGTCTGCTTCTGCCAAGCATTGTGAAAGCCACAGAATTGTACAAGCAGGAAGGAAAGAAAAAGAATAGGTTGGTAAAGGGTTAAGAGATGAGAGGTGTGTACATGAGTAGAGGGGGAAAGATTGAGGAGCACATCCAGGGGACAGGTAATGCTTTTCCAGCATTTCCAGCTTGCCAATGAGACATGGTAGTTCCTGAAAACCAATCAACTCTTAGGGAAGCTTCTTCTCAATCCGCTAGTACATCATTCCATACTGCCGAGCACTACTCCTACTGCTTCACTTACTTCCCTCTCACCTAGGCTAACTAGTCATGCCTGTTCCTTCCTCCCAAAAAGTGACAGGGAAAAGATATGTGAAAGGCAGCAGTGAGGGAATAGAGAAAGTTGCCATTCTAGCAGCCATCAATGCTCCTTCTTCCTGTTTCCTCTGATGCACATTTCAGATGATGGGAGTAGGATATAGAGGTAGTGGTGGAATGGTGGTGCCGTAGGGAGGCTAGGATGGCAGCAACTATTGCTGAAGCTGGACACACAGATGGCAAGGGGTGAGGGTGGGGAAGAAATGAGTGTGTAATGTTTTGCATACCTACGATACCTTGCAGCAAGGGGAGCACCTGCATGTTATCTCAGACACCAGGGGGGCCAACACGATTGGCCCAAGCTTCATTTCCAGTCATCTCTGCAGTGATGGGGTGGCAGTGGGGAATAGCCCTCCATGATAAACAGTGCCATTGAAAGCTTGCCCTGTCAAGAAAGGTTGTCTCTGATTTCAGCACGTCTTCATTCTATTATAGGATGTTAATCAAAATGCATCCTTTTACTTTTGTGTGGTTATGGATGCTCTCTGTTGATCCAGGTGAGTACTTACGTGCTTGTGGAATGCAGTGGCTCAGCTGGTTAAGACAACTGTGTCTGTCTTCCGGCAGGCCGGGGTTTGAGACCTGGGTGCTGCAAGATGGAGTGAGTTCCCATCCTTAGCACAGCTTGTGCCAACTTAGCAGTTTGAAAGCATGCAAATCCAAGTAGATGAATGAGTACCTCCTTGGTGGGAAGGTAAACAATGTTTCATGCTGGCCACATGACCACAGAGGCATCTTTGGACATCAGTTGCTCATGGCTTGAATTGTGGATGAGTGCTGCACCCAGCAGCTGTGGCTGGTGCCTAGATGGGGAGCAGAGCAACCTGCAGCCAGTCATGACTGGAAGAGCAACCTGCCAGGTAGCTTTACATCACCTTACTTTACTTATTTAATTACCTTGATTAGTGTGGTTCTCAGCAGTTGAGACTTAAGGGTCTGAAAACAGGCAAGTTCCTTCATAGTAAACTAGATTTTGTTATTTCTCTATCTGGTACAAATAATCAGTCAGTCATGTGTTCTTGTGCTTCCATAAATCCTACACACAGCTGCATATCCAAACAGTAACTCTGTTAGAGGCAAGCAGTAGCCATACCTTGACGTTTACCATTCGCATCACTCATTCCTTTTGTAGGTGCAGCTAGGCATAGGTGCCTTCTTAGTTGCTTCTTTCTGCATATTGATCAGTAATGCTTTTGCTCTAGTACTTTTTTTTGTAGTGGTATTCCATCCCTCAAAAATCAGTAGGGCTTATTGTGTAGTAAGTGCTGCAGAATTTAAATAAGAACCATAGTAAATAACTAACACTTGCTGAGGTGAGGGCCTTCATAGTGTTTTGATTGTGCAACTACCACACAATCGTTGTATTAAGTGTTTTGGATTTTAGTAATGCAAATAAGTGTGAAAAAAGAGGAGGAAATTGTTTCTTGATTTCTGGTATCAGAAGCACTGAGGCCTGCATGAGTGCAGCCTGAGAAGATTTAAAACTACTGTTGGTGTGCTTCCCATTCATACTTATACATGAAAAAGCTTTAGATAAAACTGTCATTTGTAGGATGAAGACTAGCCAAGGAGTGAATCTAACATCACATGACATCAAAGGACAAGTCTTCTTTTAAAGTTTAAGAACTTCAATCAAATGTGAATATAAATGGAGAGAAAGATAGCTATAGTATAGATGACATATTGTGATTTATATAAATTGCCTGAAGATGTTTTCGAATACTATCATTTCATTCATAAAATAAGCAATATTATGGAAAATACTTCAGAGGCCTATCAAAAAAATCAGTGATGATGTAAGTGCCTAAAATAAATGCCTTTACAAGTTTAGCTACTATGAGTGATCAGAGCAGTGTCAGCTGAACGCGAGATCCACATTCTATACTTATATATTCTTTTGTGTGTGTATTAACACAATTTTAGCATGGAGTTCTTTTTCTTCAAACTCAAAAGCCTTCTTGTGGTTGATGAATACTGTACAAGATGGTAAGTTCTATTAGAATGTTCTCCACAGGTTCATTTATCACAAAAGGCAGGCTTTTGTACAGAATTCTGATTGAAGGTCTGCATGTTCTATTGATTGGATGAAATCCAAGGTTGTAGTGAGTCAATTGTTCAGTACCTCAGTGAAAACTTTGTAGATGCCTGCAGGAGACTGATAGGTCAATGGTTCCTCAGGTTTCTTTTATTACAGTTTTTGTGTGCAGCAAAATGATAATAGTGTTATTCCACTACTGAGGCTCTTTTCTCTAATTATTTTTTGTGACTTGCTCTCCTAGTCTCCATTCATAGCTGTGCCATATGAAGTTGTACGTCAGGGTGCCTTCCACTTTTTGCCACATTTTTTTTTTAAAATACATGAAAATATTTGTGGAGTTATCCACTATTCTATATTCTTAGTAAATGATGCAAATTTAAAAGGTGTAATATCCCCATCAAGTTCAAAGTTAACCAATTAATTAAGCTCTAGATTATCTGTTTAGACCACACCTTTTCATTATATAGTCATTGGCAGTGCAACAAACAACTCCTTGCTGTTTATTATAACAATAATAAACTCTGCCTTGCCCAGTTGGAAGTTAAATGAATTGTGTATCAAGCTTATTTCAGAGTACTTCATCTCATTAATTTCAATGTGTGGGAATGAGTAACAGACAATGAATAAACATGTTTAAATTCATCCCATTGAATGTAAGATTCAAAGTCCTAGAAAGGCCAGCTTGACATTAATCATTTTTTGCCTTTTAGTGAATAGCAAAACAATTTTTTGCAGACATTTGAGCTGGGTACAGAGCATTTTCAAATTTCACTCCACTGCAAAATACATAAATTACAAAGTATTTTAAGATTATTTTGGATGTTTATTTTCTGGCCTGTTCAGATGTTCAGATCAGAAATGGGATAAACATTTTAAATAAATTCCTGTATCTATCCTGGCTTGATTATGCCCCAACTTAGCAAGCAACAGGTTGGTTGCCTCACTAAAAAAAAGAAAACTTGCTTGGTGTAACTTCTTGAAGGTCAGTTTTCCACTGGATTTTGTTGTGTACTCAGAAACATTACATTTAGAATAGCATGCATGCTCTATATTAGCTTCCCTATGCATCTTTGCTATTGTCACCAATTATAGCTATGATACACTTTTCAGATTCTGTTAATTTTTGTTTGGAAAATATGAAGATCCATGACTTTCTGATGTATTTAATTATATTTTGCAGTTAGTAATTGTTGGTAGAATCACTGGGGGAAATATTGTAGATAAATACTTTTCAACATAAACTCTAAACAGCACCAGCTTTTTAAAAACCATTCAAATTAATCACTTTATTGAAAATTCATTTATTTAGGCTGTAATCTTAACCTCCACTTATGCTGGACTAAGGCCTGGCACAAGTCCCGTGCTGACCAGGGGGTGTCACAAAATTGCACTAAGACACTTCAGAGTTAGGCCAATGCACAGTCATATGCCAACCTCCCCACACCACCATGGAAAGATAGGCCAGATGAATTAGGCTGGGGTAAATTTCTTAAGATTGCACCTTTAATAGAGCTTAGTTTTTTGTTTCTTTCCCCAAAACTAGAAAAACCTCACGCCAAAATATGCTTTAGGCTGCAATACTAAAGACGCTTTCCTAGGAGTATGACCTGTTGAACACAGTGGGGCTTACTTTGGAGTAGACATGGTTAGGATTGTGCTCAGTCTCAAGTAATGTCCTTTTCTCTTGTTGAATTTTCTACTTTTCTCTCTCTATTGAGCTTATTCTCTGCTAATATGACTACCATCTTAATCCTTCAAGGTAAAGTACAGGTTTCCCTTGCAGGTTGTACTGCTAGTTGTGACCAACTGTAGGGAGAAGTGCTTATCCTGTTTCTAAGCTGAAGAGCTAGAGTTGTCCAAAGACACTTTCATGGTCATATGGCTGGCATGACTATAAGCTGAGGCGCCCGGAGCATTGTAACCTTCCTATCAAGGTGATACTTATTTATCTACTTACATTTTCATGCTTTCGAACTACTAGCTTGGCAGGAGCTGGGCAAGGGACAGGAGCTCATTGCATCTTGTAGCACCCCGGTCTTTAATCCAGGTCTACTGGCTGTCAGGCATGGCATCTTAACCACGGAGCTACTACAGCTACACCTTAATCTTTAGCTGTGCCCTAAATCACTGCTTCTTCCATCCATTCTTCTTGAGCATGCCAATGAGCAACTATTCATCTAGGGATTGTAATAAGCACACACCCAATTACATAAGGGCATCTTCATGCACTTTGAGTTGTGGTTCTCAAACTGGTGGTCATGACCTACCAGTTGGTGAAGCACTTGGATCTTGGCTTGTGAGGGGATGGGGAATTGCAACAGCATAATTTTGTGCTGTTGCTGCAGAAAATTTGAGAGTTCTCACCTGCAGCCAGCAATAGGCCCAGGGAGTTCATGGATCCCCACAGACACCTCCGCAGGGTCCCCCAAGCCTGGAAAATAAAATCATGATAGGAAGTCACTTCTGGTTTTATAATAGCAATTTTATTAATTTTTCCAGGCTTGGGGAACCCTGTAGAAGTGTAGAAGTATGTGAACCACATACCCACTGTACCTCATCACTGGCTTCAAGTAAACAAGAAACCACCCCTTTTCCCAGTCATCCCACTCCCTTAAGCACTTGGATTGTTCTCTCCTTCTGAGGAGAACTTTGGGGACAACTGACTTAGGACTTTGGGAACAACTGCATGATACCATCCAGTTTTAAAATTGACTAATAGCCCTTCTAGAATTTAGATGAGAAATATTCAAACGCCAGCGCATGTGCCATCTGAGTCTGGGGACCCCTAATTCGGCCCCTAGGGAGCCCTCCATCTCCAACAGGCACTAGCAGGAGTCCTGGCCTGATATTGCTGGCCTGATAAGATTGTTGTTCATGTCAGTACCGAGAGTGCTGCAGAAGTCCCAGTCATCCAGCAAACATTGGTTTGTGTTACTTGAGCTTTCTCTGGATGGGGGAATAGACACTGGTGTGGGAGAAATCACGTCTGTGCTGCTTGAGTGTGCTGTTTTGGGGGTGGCTGGAGGGGTGACATCGAATGTTTGAATGCTACTGGAGAGCATGCCTACTCAGCAGCAAGTCCTATCAGAGTCAGTGGGACTTACTCCCAGGAAAGTGTGGACTGGCTTGAGCTATGTATATGCTTCATATTATGGCGAGTGCTGAGGCAGGACAAATTGAGGGCATGTTTCAGTGCTGCTCAAGAGTATGCCTACTCAGCAGTAAGAGTGAGAGAGACACATGCTTCTGTATGGAGAGGGGAGGGAGTCCACGCTGGTTCCTCTTGTTTGTTTTGTACTTTTCCAGGGCATGGGGTGTGTTAAGAGTGTTAGGAGTTATTAATCCTGTTCATATTGTACCCACTCAGTAAAAATTCAATCGTTCATTCAATTCAGTCTCTAATGTATTCATTTATGTAAATTTATTCAAATTTGAAATGAACTTTCCCCCTGCTCCCAACACATGTTCAAAGAGATGTGACCCTCCTGCAAAAAATGCTTTGCCCATTCAAATCTAAACTACTAGTCTGGGGTTTTTATTCTACCTGTTTAGCCAACATGAGTGGTTGCCATCATTCCATTCCACAAAACTGGGACAGTACAAAGACCACTGCAAACCAGGACAAATCTGGGACAGAGCCTTGGGGGTATGGCAAAAACTCTGCATGTCTTCTCAGAAGTAAGCCCCTTTATAATGAATGGGCACTTCTGAAGGGATGTGGAGGCTGGGCAGGAAGTGTTTGCCCTGCCTCCACCTCTCCTTGTCTCCGTCTGTCCTCTCTGTATCCAAACCTGGGATTTGGACCTAGGCAGATGGGTTGGGATCCTCAAAACCAGGAATGTCCTGGTTTTGGAGGGCATATAGTAACCCTAACCCTAATCCATTTTCTGTTGAATGCTTGCCAGCCAAGTTAAAAATGGAGGCTTTCACATTGTTTATTGAACTGAACAAGATTGCTTCAGGAACGAGGTGTCACAAATAGCTTGTGAGGACTGATTTTGACCTAGCATCACTGTGAGTGTGATGCAATAAATTGCTCATCCCTTTGAGATGGGCTGAGCTGTAAGCAAAAGACTGTTCAACAAGAGACACAAATTAGCAGCCATTCTAAATCAGGACATTGAAATGATCTTCATATCTTCTAGAGAGCATCATGGAATTGTAAGAATTCCATGGAATTATTTTGATGATTATTTTTCAGTTATAGAAAAAGGGATGAAGGGCAAACTATAATTGTTTAATAAAATGTGGCTATAGTATATACTCATGTGTAAGTCTAAACATTATACCTTTAAATTCACCCTGAAAACATGGGTTGATCTATCCATGGGTCAATACAGGAAATCAGTGGTTCTCAAAGAGGGATTTGTGAATTCATTTCAGCTTTCAAGTGAAAGCTGGATGCTGCCTTCTTGGTATCTGGCATTGGGTACTGCCAGCTTGGAATGGACACTCAGGCTTTAATCCATACTTTCCTGGGAGTAAGTCTTCCAAGTCGAACAAACAGTTCCAAGTGTGAACAAAATGTTTCCTGTTTGTTGTCACTTCTGACCTTGACATCACTTCTAGGGAGATTCCCACACACATTGTCATTCTCATAAGAGGGTTGTAGACTGAAATGCTGGAAATGCAGTAAATAAAGCAGTTGCTTTGTGAAGCAGTTGCTTTGTGAGAGATGGATGGGACTGGGCTTAGAAGCAGGAGAGATGGATTGAGGTGAGAGGAACAATTTTCAGGGTTTCAACATTTCTCTAGATTCATCTTGACTCGAGCCCCACTGAATTTTCCCATCACTAGCAATTTAACTTACTAGCAATTATTCTGATGTGGTGACAGAAAGCAAACAAAAAAAGTAGTCATTTTAGCTTCTCCAATAAGGGTATGGGGATTTATAAGAATTGTAGTCTTTATGAGGGCTCCTCATAAGTGAAGTAAAGCTCCGTTCTCCTCACTGAGCCTACAACGACCAGAAACAACTTCATCTCCCTTTGTGTTGGAGAAGAAGCTAAAATGGCTACTTTTCCCTCCTTTTTGCTGCTGCCTCAGAACAATTCCTGCTAAGTCATTTTCAAAAAATTTCACTCACTTCTGAGTTTTACTCCTTCCCCCAAGTTTTCTGAAAGTCTCAGAAAATTCTGAGAATTTTGCGTCAAAATCTGCCCTCAACTTATCTCTGAGATTGATTTACAGGTGAGTGTCTTTGGTGACTGAAGTAAATGTCCTTTAACATAATATTTCTCAAAGTAAATTGTGGTAAAATGTAAGTAATTGTTGACAAAAGCACATTCATTCAAAATCTGAATGAATCCATAATGGTTTTTCTGCATGTCTCATCTGCCGTGAAAGATAATTTTATGTACAATATAAATCCTTATTAAGATCCAGATCTTTAGTAATTTAATTTAGTAAATAAGTACAGAAAGACATTTTGTGTGTGCTTTTTTTCAGGCATTTATAGCAGTAATGATGTAGCAGTATCATTTCCAAACATAGTGTCTGGCTCAGGCTCTAGCACCCCTGTTTCCAGTTCACATTTACCTCAGCAGCCTCCTGGTAATGTGCAGCAAGCGGGAACTTTGTCTCCGTCTTCTACAGCTTCTGTATCTACAGCTGTTGCTACTACTCAGGTAAGTTGCTGCAAATATTGGTAATGGTAACATGGTAAATGAGCCATTTCAACTATTTGTATTTCATTATCTGTGTAACTAAATGGTAAATCTTACTGTCACTATTTATATAGACATGATAAAAATAGTTCAGGTTATAATTAAAACTGTTTTCACATCCAAGAGCTCTAATAATTTATTTCTGATGTTTAGTTCATCATCCGTTTCCTCAAAAACTGTTGTGCATATTATTAAAGAAATATCTTGCATATCATGGCTTTATATATGAGCATTACAACATGCTCTGGATTATTTCATATCCTATTACTTACTTGTATTGGAGTTTACATCCTGAACAGATGCTTTCTTTGAGTGCTTTAAAATAGGGATACATGGATTAATAGTCAAATTTAGAATTTCTCCCCACATTGATATCTACTTTAATAAATATACATACCAATGAAGGCAATACATGATTTTGACTACATTACTCTATTTTTGTAAGTAGTTTTGAAGGCCAACATAGCATTTTCTAAGCTGAGCACTTGCTTTATGATAGAAATAAGAGCCTGTAATTTCTATAGGATGGTAGCAGTAATTAATCATACTAAAAAATGTTGGTACAAAGGCTACATAGGCACATTATTGGATACAGAACATTTGATAAACAAGATTAATATTTTATGATGAAATGCGAAGTGGGGGTTGTGCGTCAGGTATATGCATGCTATCCTGTATTCACATACCAAAACAAGGAAGTGAAGGGAAGAGAAGCTACTGTAGATAAACAAAAAGAAAGCATGGTTTACCTCCACAGCAGAATTGGAATTCATGGTTTAAAGTGGAATTGCATTTCTGGTTTGGTTGCTCTTGGCAGGAAATATGCAAACTCAAAAACAATGGTTTGACCACTGCATATGAATTAAGCTTTGGAAAGCTACATTCTTACATCATTTTATAAAGGCAGTAATACTGTATTTAGCAGCTTTTTTAGAATACTTTTTTTGGGAGAAAGACTTGAGTGTAATCCTAACCAATTTAGGCCAGCATAAATTGGCATATCTTCCCTTGGTGGTGTGGTGATGTTGGTGTATGCCTGTGCACTTGCCTTCCCCTCCCCTTCCCCTGGAGTAGGGCAGAAATGCTTTTGGACAGTTTTGTAAAAAGCACAGGACTTATACTGGCCTGACTGGAGATTAGGATTGCAGCCTCAGAGATTTAATCTGACCTTTCTCATCCAAAGGTGGCTGACAACATGAATAAAATACATAAACAGTAATATATATTTAAAAACATCCCACCATCACCCTAAAATGATTATTAAAAACTCCGTTAATTGAAGCTCACAACCTTCCTGTTAATTGAAAGCTTTGGTCCATAAAAATGTCTTCAGACCCACCAAAAACTCTGCAAGAGCTAGGTTGTAGCCCTATACATACCTTCCAGGAACAAAACGCTTTTCTGAAGTCATTTTTATGTAAAGCTGCCCAAGATGGCATTGCTACTCTTGATTACTAAAATTATTTTGGAGGTTTATCTATAATCACATAACTGCTTGCAAAAACAGAAGCTATCGGATCAAAAATCTCTCAATAACTACAAGTGTAACAAGGTACTGTAATATTTAGAGCAGTGATTTTATCATCTCACTAGTAAAAAGCTAGTGAAATCCCCCTGTACGCCAACCCCATTGCACATCAATCCCCCGCTAACATCAACCTCCCATGTGCATTCTCTCCCTGTGCATCATCCCCATGTTCATTCACCCCATGTGCGTCATCCTCCTATGCTCATCAACCCTCATGTGCAAATCCCCCATGCACAAAATCCCCCATGCGCAACATCCCTCATGTTCATCCCCCCACCTGCATTGAAACCCCCCACGCATCAAACTCCCACGCACAACATCCCCCCAATGTGGAAATTCCGAATGAGAATCACCCCATGTGCATCATCTCCCCATGTGCAACACCCTCCATGCACAGCATCCTCCCCAGTGCAACCTCTTCCTCCAAACAATATCCCCTCACTGCACCAGGCACTGAGCACCAAATTGGCTGGATGTTGGTCAGTCTTCCATGTTAAGTATAGGACAAAAACACTTTGCACCCCTTTTCAGCCCCTTTAGGGTTAAATTTCTCCAAATTGGTTTTTGGTGGGTGTTCATGTGACATAAGAAATACCCTCCCCCAATTTCATGCTTCTAGGTCCAGGGTTTGGGGCAGAGCAGCCCTCAGTCACTTATTTTTCAATGCAAAGTATGGGGAGGAAAACACGTTGCTCCCCATTTCACCCCCTTCCGGCTGGAATTTCCAAAAACTGGTTCTTAGTACTCCCTCCATCATGGAAGGAAAACCCACCCCAAATTTCACACTTCTAGGTTCAGCAGTTTTGGCAGGGCGTTGATGAACGAGTGAGTCAGTGACCTCTCTCTCTCTCTCTCTGTCTCTCTCTCTCTCTCTCTCTAGAGAGAGAGAGAGAGAGAGAGAGAGAGAGAGAATAAAACATAGCCGAGAAAGCAAAAACTACTTACAGATAAAAATTTGAATGGCTGACAGTCTTTACTATGGCTTACATACAATGTTTTTGTTGAACTACCTTCTTTAGTAAAAACAAACTTTAATCACTGATTTCACCTGTGGAGACTGTGTCCTATCAAGTTTAGTGAAGGATGCTCATTTTATTTAAAGGGCAGTGGCCTTGCCAGTTTAAAATCTATTTAGTACTAAGTTTGGGTAAAGAGCATTAATAGTTTATAGTAATAGAGTAGAATATTTTTGTTTTATATCTGGAGACCTATTTAATTAAAAAAATTGCCCAAAGTGTCCCCAAAAGGCCATTTTTAAGGAAATAATTGTGTGAAATATTTTACTTGAACAATGATTGAACATAAGAAACTTTGAAATTATATTCAGCACTAAAACAAATTTTTATGTTCATTTTCCTTTTACTAAAATGAGCATTGTACAAGTTGATAGATGTTGATGTTCCAAGCTCTATAGGGGAAATAATTTAATGTCAAACAGAAAGCTTCTGTAGAAGCAACCATTGTGATCACTGCTACAGTAAGCACAATTATACAAGATATTTTCTTAATATTAGTTTTTCCTCATTTGGCTGGCAGCAAAATAGATTATAAAATAGGTAGTAGACACTTTTTAAGAAATTGAGGTTTTTGTGTAGAGCAGCAGTAGCCAAATTTGCTATCATTACACAGTAGACATGTGGTCCCTGTTCAGACCCTTTCTTTCCATTCTGAATTATCACACTGCATGAAGTCTGCTCTCATATCCAGGGTAGAGGTACGACTATAGTGTTTAGAGATCTTTTCAAACATAATGGCTTTTAACTTTGCAGTTGGCCCCAGAAACAAGGGAGATACAAATGCTCAGGGGTCACCCCTCTCTGAGAATGTCTGAAAGGACATTCTACACCCGAGAGAGATGGGAGACCCCAACGCTAAGGGGATTCCCCCTCTGAGGCAGAGAGGACATTCCTTCTCCTCTCAGTAAAGGGGGGGGGGAACCCCAGCGCTGTTGGGATTTCCCCCTTACTGAGGCAGAGAGGATGTTGCTTCTCTACCCCAGAGACAGGGGAGACCCTCACAATCAGAGGATTCACTGTCCCTGGAGTGGAGGACATGCTTCCTGTCCGCCCCAAAGATAGGGAATCTCCTGAGTGCTCAGAGGATTCCCCATCTGTAGGGCTGGAAACAAACTTTTACAGATAAGAAGATGCCTCTTGGACCTGGTGGTAGTCCCAAAGGTTTGTTCATATCTGTGAAATTTAACAACTCAAATGTTTGTAAATCTGGGGCTTACTGTATTTGGTTTTCCATAGGACCATATAGATTTATTGTGAAGGGCACTAGCTCCAGTACAGATTCATGTGGAAAATACTATTAACAGTGGTACTTTGTTTTGTGAGTACTTTGGATTGTGAGTATTTCACAAGTATTTTGCTGATTTGCGAGCACCTGGCAATGATTCAAGCCGGCACCTCAAGGATCGGAACAAATACCTGAGTTCTATTATTTCTTATGGGAAAACCGGCTTTGTAATACAAGCATTTTGGATTACGAGCATGTTTCTGGAATGAATTATGCTTATAAACTAAGATACCACTGTACCTTGTACCATTGTGGAAGTTAGCTAATCCTATATCTGTTCCCTTAACACATAGTTGCTAATTTTCAGCCTTTGTTTTGAAACATTTTAATTAATGATTAATATGTTTTGAAACATTTTACAGGGGATGTGTGTCTCAGTATCTGTGGGGGATATGTTCTCAGACCCTTCATGGGTGCTGATTTTCATGGATAAACAAATCTGCAATCAGATCCTTTCAGCCCTTTGATGGCAATCAGAACTCTGCTTCAGGATTCTGCAGAGGACCTCAGAAGCCCACAGTAGCCGCATGAAGTCATGTTTTTTGGCCAGAATCTGCCATTCGAAAGCCCTCATAGGCAGTGGGTGGTTGCATGCTACTTCTGTGGGCTTCAGAAAGCCATCTGAAAGTGACTAGAGTACAGCTCTGGTCACCTCCATAGGGCTCTCTGGTCTGACTAAGTCCTAGAGGGACCCAGATGCATAATCCCCAGGCATGGAAGCCTCACTTGTACTTTATTGAAATTTCAAAGGGTAATGTTAAAGGCAATCACTTAATTTTTCAATTCGAGAATAAAGCCTCTGCAGATATTGAAGCACTACCTTATTAAATTAGGAGCAATAGAGGAGTAAGAAATATTAAAGTGGTCTTTAAATCTATTTGATGATGATGATGATGATGATGATGATGATGTACTATTTCAGAGTTGCCAGGTGTTTGACTGGAATTGGCTATATTGTGATTCAACTCCTATCCAAGGAACAAGAAATCACAAAGGTTTTGTCTCAATATGTGTGAAGTTCCCAGGAGTGCTGCTTTTGGTAACTGGGCAGTTGTGATCCTCTGGAGGCCTATTAAGTTTAGATGTTCCTGGAGACTTAATGGTATCGCTCCAAAAGCACCTATTATTATTGGAATTCCAGTGGCTTTCTTTTCCCAAATTATCTGAATTTCTATCTGTAGGTCCTTATACCACGTGATCTTCCCATGTCCTTTTTCTTGAAGCTGACGATCTCTGGGTATTGCAATGTCAATTATCCAGACCTGTTTTTCCTCAACCACGGTGATATCTAGTGTATTATGTTCCAAGTGGCTATCCCACAGGATTTTGGCCTGTTCATTCTGAACTATCTTTTCTGGTTTGTGGTCCCACCAGTTCTTGGTTGTGACTAGGTTGTACTTTTGGCACAGATTCCACTGTATCATGACAGCCACTATGTTGCGTCTTTCCAGATAGTCCGTTTGGGCAATCTTTTCTGCAGCCACAGATGATGTGTTCCACTCTTTCTTCTGCCTCCTTGCACAACTGGCACTTGCTATCTTTCTGGCATTTGTCTATTTTGGCCTTTATAACATTTGATTGCGGTGCTTGTTCTTGGGCTGCTAGTATCAGGACTTCTGTTTCTTTCTTTAATGTTCCTTTCCTCAGCCATTTTCATGTTGTTTTATTATCAGTATTAGTATTTTTTTGAATGTTGTTCAGGTATTGCCCATGCTTTGCCTTATTTTGCCACCGGTTTCTTCTGTTCTTAACCATCTGCACTTTGTAATCCCACTTTGTTTCATCACACTTTAGGATGCCATTTTTGTGAGTCTCTTTTAAGTGGTTTTCTTGACTTCCCCTTAAATACTTGAAAAATGCCTGTATTATTATTACTCTGTGAGGGATAGTTTTTCCTCTTCCACTGACTGTTGGACTTGAATAATGCTCCGTCCTCCTTCCTTATGTGGTAAATATCTGGTAAATATCTGTCTACATCACTTCGTGTGTGATGCATGGTTGATGATAATTATTTTTTGTATTTTCCTATCCAAGTTCTCTAAGTCAACGATGCCAGTGTTTAATGTTGTCAGTTTGGTGTATGCCGAGGTATTTATAAGATGTTTCTGGTTCAAGACTTTTTATTTCACTACAAGCGAAGGCGTACCCACGTTGCGGGAGTAAAATACCCCATACAACATCCCCCCACTGCGCATCAGCTGCCCATGCACATCTAACCCATGCGCAACATCCCCCATGTTCAACCCCCACGAGCATCATCCCCCATGCGCAACAGCCCGCTATGTGCAGCATCCTTGTATTCCTCCCCAGTGCAACCTCTCCTTCCGAACAACATCCCCCTCAGTGCACCAAGCACCAAACTGGCTGGATGTTGGTCAGTCTTCCATGTTAAGTATAGGACAAAAACACATTGCACCCCTTTACAGCCCCATAAGGGTTAAATTTCAGCACATTGGTTCTTGGTGGGTGTTGATGTTGCAGAAGGAAAACCCTCCCCAAATTTCATGTTTACATGTCTGGGGGTTGGGGCAGAGCATCCCTTAGTCAGGGATTCTTCAATGGAAAGTATGGGGAGGAAAACACATTGAGCCCCATTTTACCCCCTTCCAGTTGGAATTTCCGAAAACCGGTTCTTAGTGGCTCCCTCCATCATGGAAGGAACACTCACCCCAGTTTTCATCTGTTTCCCACCGGTTTTGGCTGGGTGTTGATGAGTGAGTCAGTGACTTTTTTTATATACAGTGGTGCCTCACATAAAGAGCTTAATTCATTCCGGAGGCATGCTCTTTAAGAGAAACGCTCTCTAAGTGAAGCAGATTTTTTCATAGGAAATAATGGAAACTCAGACAATTGGTTCAACAACCCCCAAAATATTCATATAAAAATATTAACTGGATGTAAAAAATGATGACAAAACACTGGAATTGAATTCAAAACATGCATTCACTGCGCATGATCCTATGAAGTCTACTTAGGCTGCAATCCTAAAGACACTTCCCTGGGAGTAAGCCCCATTGAACACAATGGGGCTTACTTCTGGGTAGACATGTTTAGGAGGCTGCAATCAAAGATACTTTCCTGGGAGGCTTACCTAGGTTGCTGCTGGAGGTTCAAAGTGGTCGTTGGGGCAGTTAGGCACCTCCAGCACCTTCAGGCAACTGCCCCCAAGTTGGGGGCAGTTAGAGGCAGCAGCGCTGACCGGCAGCCCTTTTAAAGAGCCTCCATGCGGAGTGTCAGGGCTGCATAGCACATGTGCCCATAGTGAGCTTGCTTGTTAAGTGAAGTGGAACTTTTTATGTGAAGCAAGATTTCTTGGAAATTTATGCTTGTTATGTGAAACCCTTGCTAAGCGAGGTACCACTGTATATAGAAAGATTGTTTGGCATCTCCACTTTATCCATAATCATATAATTATAGAATCCTAGTTGGAAGGTACCTAGTAGGTCATCTAGTCCAACCGATAGCATGTAGCAGGAAATCCTCCTAGAGGGTCTCTGACAGGTGCTCATTAAGTCTCTGCTTAAGATCCCCAGTGAGGGAGAATCGACCACCTCCCTTGGCAATCTGTTCCACTGCCAAGCCGCCCTCACTGTCAGGAATTTTTTCCGGATATCCAACTCGAATCTCCTTTCTTGCAGTTTGTACCCATTGGTTCTAGTTCTGCTTTCAGAAGCAGCTATGAACAAATGAGCCCCTTCCTCCATATGACAGCCAGGTATCTAAAGAGGGCAATCATGTCTCCTCTCAGCCTTCTCTTTTCCAGGCTGAACATCCCAAGTTTCCTCGATTTATTGCCAAAGTTTCACACTTTTGTAGACCAAATTCCACTGATATGTCAGTACTATGAATCCGAAGGGTGTTTAGCAGTGATTCAAATTCAGATTGTGAATTCCATATACAGTAGTTTGAGGTCATCCATGTAAAGTAGATGATTGAGCTTTGTTGATGACTTATGAAACCTGATATCCATGGCCTGTTTTGTCGAGTATTTTGGACAGTGGTATCAATGTAATCACAAAGAGTAATGGAGAAAGTGAATCTTCCTGGAAAATGCCTTATTATGGTTGTTGTTTCTTTATACGCTGATAATTTTTTTTATCCGAGATAAGTTCCAGACTGGAACCTGAGTGGATAAAGAGGGACACCTGTATGATGCCCTTCAACATGAGCAGTTGTCCCCATAATTAACAATTTTATTATTTAAAAATTTGCTATTTTTTAAAGAAAGGACCAAATGTGGCCTCTTATTGTCAGTGTAGAATGACCCAGTGGAATTTTTGTATAAGTTGGAATTTTTTGAAAAGTGAAGTTTGTCAATAGTTGAGACCTTTCTATTTAATTTCCCTAAGCACACACTAGTTTAATTTCCCTAAACACACACTAGTAAATATTATGGTGATAGAATTTTCAGACATACCAGTTGAAGGACAAAACAATTTTGCTTTTGATACCTTGTAGTGAAGATTATGCAAAAAATTCATTTTAGTTTCTTTACAATATATCCATTCTATTGGATATAGATATCCAATTACTATTGGATATAGCCCTATTACTGTTCTGCTCATCTTCCAACTTAACTATTTTTAAATCTTCATGCATCAAGGAAGTTGCTGTATGGTGAAATAATAGATAGAACTCTTTGCAGAAAGGAAGATTGCATATGAGGTGGTGTTTGCTTTCCTTTGGATTGTGACAAGCATAGTAAAATCAAATGACTCACCCAAGCTGAGTATTCATTGGAACTGATCTTAGGTTTTGTAGTTATTTGCAAGACTATGCCTTTTTCATTCTTTAAAACTTTGAAATTACTTTGGTAATGTGGGAGGCAGTTAAAATGTTTGTATATTTTTTTTTCCTGAAGGGCATGATAAATTTGCATTGGAATTAAATGTACAGTCTCAGTTGCCTGCACTTAACCATGTACAAGGGTATGGGAAATTCATGTGTCAAGCCCTGAACTTTGTCCTGAGTGTCTATGTGCTTCTGGAGAGTGGTATTTATACCATTCTACAGTGACACCCTCTGGCTGGCAGCTATAAAAGCAGTCCTATGTAATCCTGGTTCTCTCCCCTATTGGTTCTCTCCCCTACTGTATAATGGGAGTATTCTCCCCTAAGTGCAGTGGTTTCCAACTTTGGGTGCATGTATCCCCAGGAATACTTGACTGGATGTTTTCTTGTGAAAAAGAATTATATAATGGCAGAAAAAGGCAGGTATATATTAGAATGCCTTGCAGGGCTAGCA
Organism: Cryptoblepharus egeriae; assembly: GCA_030015325.1. Lineage (NCBI taxonomy): Eukaryota > Metazoa > Chordata > Lepidosauria > Squamata > Scincidae > Cryptoblepharus > Cryptoblepharus egeriae. Next base: position 18,679,764 of record JAREYC010000004.1, on the reverse strand, counting down.
TTAGAATGCATTGTGGGATTATCATGAGAGTACAATGTATGAAAATAGGCTGCCGAAGGGTACCTTAATGAAAAAATGTTGGAAACTACTGCCTTACAGTAAACATAGTGAAAAATGGCATGTAGAAATTCTGACTCCTACATTATCAGGAAGACTCGTGGTACAATCCTAAGTTAGGCCAGCACAACCCATCAGTCCTTCAATTCCTGCGGTGATTAAGGGAGACTAACCCTCCCCAGGAGTGGCGCAGAGGTGCCTTACAGCATCTTTGTGACACCTTCAGTCCAGCATGGGATTTGTTCTGGGGCTTATGCTGGCCTAACTGGGGATTAAGATTGCAGCCTCTGTTATGGTTATTCTTAAGTGCAGCATGTATACTTCTAACAGCGCGCATATATATATATATATATATATATATATATATATATATATATATATATATATATATAAAGTATGTATATATCAGAAATATATATATATCAGTATATAGCTTAAGCAGTATCTTAAATATGCAGTATTCTTCAGAGCAAAACATACTGCGATTTCCATAAGTGTATCTGTATTTATTTTGAAACTTTCTTAAATAAAGGGCTGTGGGTGGCGCAAGTGGTTAAGACACTGTGCCTGTTAACCAGCAGGCTAGGGTTCAAGACCCGGGTCTTGAACCCACAAGACAGGGTTAGCTCCTGTCCTTAGTCCAGCTCTGCGATGCAGCTGGATCCAATCGTATTGGCTCTGCCTTTCCATTGGACTAATTCAATGGTTTGGAGAGGGGGGATTTGCTCCTTGGGTAACAGCCTATCCTCCATAACAATCTAACCCAGGCTTTTGTGCTTTGCATGCAGCGTATGCAGCGTATGCAGCGCCAAGCACGATATCATAGTCTTTCAAGACTGACGGAGGCCTGCTTTTCTTAAATAATATTTACAAATACTAGTCAAATCTAAGCAAACCCCTCTTTCTTCTTTATCATTATGATGGGAGATGTTTGGGATAGGAGAGAGGTATTTACAGCCAGAGGGGAAATTCCACATAGCATGTGACTCCTAGTAGAAGAACAAAGGAATAATAGTTTATACTGGAGTATTTTGTCCAATTAAAATCTTCACTTTTTAATGTACTGATTTCAGTAAAACAGGCCTGGAAATATCCCTGCGCTAGGCTAAAAGACAGTTGCATGATTTTGCACACACTATTACATGCTGAGACAACTGCATCAATGTTTCAGTCTAGCAGTAAATGCTTTCTGCCTCTGAGCTGAGGCTTATTTAGTTGGGCTTATCTGGTGCTGCTGTAGCAACCATCAGTCTCCAGGCAACTGAGGCACATTGACCTCTTCGATGAACTAAGTGTAGCACTACTTCAGTTTAGCTGCCTGAGACAATAGAAATGGTAGTGAATGTGAAAAATGGTTTATATTTTTCTTTTATAAAGCCTATATACAGGGAAAGTCTAATGGAATACATAGGTGAATTTAGGCATAACTTTTAGAAGGATTGTTCAGAACCTTTCATAAGAGTATTCTAATTTTGTGTATATTGCAGGGTTCTTATGGATTGCACATATAAATATAGCATGGTTTAAAGTATTTTGCTGACAACATCTCTTGAATTTGACTGCCTACCATGTAGGCCTTCTTCAGTAACATGCCATACCACTTCCTGATAGTGGTCTTGCTTGCTTTATATACAGTATGCAAATTTTTTTTTAAGTCCAGATATAATTATTGGGAAGAAATTGGAGCAAACATAGTCTTAACTGTAAAAACACAAATTATAATAATACGAAGAAAATGGTTTGTTTAAATGACTTGTTGATTTGAGTTTATTGTGTACTGGGCACAACAGGTGTGCTGGAGGTGTGCTGTTAATATAGAATTTTGCTGTTCAAATTTCAATCTTCCTCAGTTTCATTTTTTACTTTCTTGGAAAGTATGAATGCTTTTATTGAATGATAGGTATTAGACATATCAAACAATTTCCTTATTTTGTTGTAAAATTATATTTCATTTTGATTTAACTATATTGACATCGAAAAAATCAGAATTAAAAAATTCATAGATGCATATTGCTTGAAGGCTCTTACTTCCATTATCTTGTACTTTAATGTAGAATTATCCTGGTTGACAAAATTATTATGTGTGGCTTTAACAAGTTATAAGACCTATTTTTTTTTAGAAAATTCTTATTTTTAAAAGATTTTAGTTAAAGGTTGATACAGAATCTTTTGGAGCGATCCTACATCAATCTCCATCTTTTGGAATGATGGTATGGCTGTATCAAATTCTTAAAAGTATGTTGAAATATTTTCCGCTTAACTCCTTTAATCAACTATTATTTGGTGGGCCACTCATTGTCAGCTGGATAGCTCCTCCCTCTTAGGGAGGCAGGTCAGGTTGAAAGTTTTCTTGAGAGGAGAGGCTTCCTAGATTCCTTGCCTTTAGACCTTGACTTTGCCTCTAAAGCAGGCTTTTCCATATCTCAGCCCATGGGCCAGGTGCAGCCCACGGTGAGACTGTCTCACCGCAACCAGTCTCTGATCCCCTAAGAGCTTCTGACCAGTTGACCAAATATCACTGGAGCTGTGATAGTGGCATGGAGGAGTGCATTTAAGTGTGTACTTTATTTCTGTGCTGTGTGTTGGCGCTAGCAGAAATCCTGGAAATTTGAACTTATATTCATTAATCTAAGCTCCATCTCTAATGTATTTATTGAAGTTTTATATGTAATTTTTTTCTGGCCCTCAACACTGCCAGATATTAGATTTTGCCTTTTGGTCAAAGTTGGAGACCCCTGAATGACAGATAAAGCCAGCACCAAAGCTATCTTCATTGGGACACATTGCCCCCATCTTCTGTACCAGAGTTTCCCAATGCCTCTGCAGCGCTGCACCTTGCAACCACTTAGAATTTCAGGAGCCTCCACGCTTACAGAGATGGTCACAATAGCATCGACTGTACCCTGACTGCTGTCCTTCATGTGTCAGGACACAGGGTTATCTGCAAGCATAGAAGATAACATTGCTCGTTGACATGATCTAGATATGATACGATCTAGATATGGAGGAAGAGGGGATCTCACTGGGTTATCTACTGAGGTGGAGGTTTTTGAGGATGTTAAGAATTTTGACCAGCAGAGTTTCAGACTCATCAGATCTTTCCCACAAGCTCTCTTCCACTATATTAGTTTCTTGCTTTCCATCCTGTTTTAACACCATACAGTATTTTTTATCTCTTAAGGCTGAAATCCTAAGCACGCTTATCTAGCAGTAAGTCACACTGAGTACAGTGAGACCAACTTTTGAGTAAACATGTATAGGATTGGGATGTTAGCTTCACTTTCCTGCAGGAACCATAACATCTATGAAACATTTTCAATTATAACCCTCTCTCACACAGAAAATGGACCCCAAAACTATTGTTGTGATAGGATTATCTGTAAGTCATTTTCTGATTGGTCAATGTTCCTTCTTAAGGTGGAGAGCAAATTAGCATTGGTTCAGTAGTATCTTCACAGTGAATATATGTAGCCAGTGGACAGAGTGCTTGTCAAGCTTTGCCCTTTACAGTGGTTCTTAAAGTTCTGCTTGGACAATGAGACAGTGCTAAGTATTTATGAAGGCACAGCTGCTTTTTAACATACATGGGGACAGTGCAGGCCATCTGGAGCATGTGGAGGGTTTGTAGCAAGCCTCCCTGCTGCTCTGAACAGTAATGCACCTCTAGATAGCAATACTAGATCACTGAGAGAGCTGTTTGAACAGCAGAAAGGGTTGCAAACAATCCCCCCCCCCAAAATCCTCCAGATGGTTGGCACTACCACCCAGGTATGTTTTAAATCCCCTTAATCATGTGGCATTGTGATTGATGGAGTCATTTCTGGACCAGTTCCTTTTAAAGGGAATATTTTCCTTCTGATGGGTCACAACCCACCAGTTTGAGAACTATTGATGCTACATATAGGCTGCAATCCTAAAGATACTTTCCTGGGAGTAAGACCCATTGAACACAATCGGGCTTACTTTTGAATAGGAATGGTTAGGATTGTGTCACTTTGCCTGTTAACCAGTAGGCCAGGGTTTGAGACCTGGGTCCCCACAAGACAGGGTGAGTTCCTGTCCTTAGCCCAGCTCTGCGACGCAGCTGGAACCAATCGTATTGGCTCTGCCATTCCATTGGACTATTTCAGTGGCATGGAGAGGGGCGATTTGCTGCTTTGGTAACAGCCTATCCTCCATATTAATTTACTGAGGCCGTCATGCTTTGCATACAGTGTCAAGCATGACACCATAATCTTTCGAGACTGATGGATGCCAATACCAAAAAAAAAAGGATTGTGTCCATCTAACCCATCCAATCCAGTCTACAGTGTTTATATCCCGTTCTTCAACTAAAAAGTTCACAAAGCGGTTTACAATGAAAAAGGAAAAATTAATAGCTAATTAATAGCTAATGGGTTCATAGTTGCCTTTCCACTTGCATTCAGTGTGGCCCAGACTGTATCCTAGACATGCCAATTAGTTTATTAAAGGACTTGCAGGCAACTTCTTTTGCCTTCTGAACAATGAACACTGTGGGCATGTTGAAATATAAGCATTCTCCTAAGAGGAAAATGTGAACCTAATTGTTAGCTAGCTGATTTCAGTGACTGTTTTACATCTCTCAATTTCATGGCACATACTTATTTCCACATGTTATTTTCCTTTGTAAATATAAACTGTGAAGAGGAAATACATTTTTCTATTTTGATTTTATTTGACATTTTCATTTTTAATGCTTTATGTTGGCCTAATTATTTTGGAATGCTTGACTTCTTAGAGATGCACAACACAGCAGCAATGTTCTGTAGAAATTTTGGCATAACTGGAATTGTGTACTGACAATGTCAGCTTGAGCATATTGTATTAATACCATTTGAATGGGAAAGTGAACAGATATTGCACTTTCATTTTTAAAACATGTCTTCATTTTTAACAGTATCTTTTAAATACACAATAACATAAATATACATAAATACATAAAGATTTTTTTTACATAAAATCCTAAACATATACAATTTCTACAATTGTATTCTCCAATACAATCAAAGTATCCTTCGTTTGATTTCCATATCTGGAAGCTATTGTAATCTTAACTGTTATAAACAAAGACATTAGTTTCCAAAAGACGTATTGATTAGGTATAAACTTATATCTCTGGAACTGAATTGGAATTGAATTCTGGAATTGAATTGGAATGGAGCTCTGGAATTGGTGGATCAGCCCTTTCTTGTTGGCCTATCATGAATGAAGGAGAGAGTTCAGTAAGTACAATTAAGTCCCTCCCACTTCTTTGTGGCCACACTCAACTGTGGGCATTTCAGCCTTAGCCTAAACAATGGTTCTGAATATGTTAAGCTCCTAACAATTAGGAAGAAGTTTTGGGCATTGAATAATGTTGAATGATGCAATTGAACTTGACAGCTTCAACAGTCAGCCTACTCATGGGACCTGAAAGTTGTTCACACTTGGTTTCATCTCTCATCACCCGCTGAGTATTAAAATCTTACTGGTGTGGGCATCTTGGACAGAAATGGGGTCTGTATCACAAAATATTTCATTTCTAAAACTTATTCTGAATAGGAACCCGTGCTTGACTTTAATACATTTGGAATACATTTTAGAAAACAATAAAATCTCTTTTCAAAAAAGTTTTTTCTTTCATTTAAAGCACTTTTCTTGAAATATAATATCCAAATCATCTAAGTAACTTGCAAATCTTATAAAAACTGTATAAGCAATTATTTCTACCAATAATCCAGTTCACTTTCCATAGAGCACTGATGCTCAAATGTTTTTAGCACCAGATCGCCCTTTTTAAGATTACAGTATGTGATATCATGACCAAAAATAAGGTAATCAAGCAGGAAAATTTTTAACATGCATGATGTGACAAAACCAAAGCTAATTAATTAATTAATAAGTATAAAGTTAAATTAATTAACTTTTATTAAATTAATTTAATAAATTAAATTGGAGTAAATTAATTAATAAGTATAAAGTTAAAAAATGTTTGGAAAACACTGTAATTGAGTATTATAACTCCTCACCAGTCCATGAGCCAGTGGCATGGTCACTTGGCACTCAGGGCCCACAAATTTTTTGACACCACCATAATTATTTAATTACTTACTATAAGTATTAATTAATACAATTAATTAGATATTAATATTTTCATATTTTAAAAATCATCTTACCAAACACAATGGAAAACACAATACTAACCACGTCTACTCAGAAGTAAGTCCTATTGTGTTCAGTGGGTTTTGCTCCCAGGAAAATGTGTTTGGGATTGCTGTGTAAGTCTGTTTTATTCTTTTTTGGGAGGAGAGTGAAGCTGCCTCCTGTACCACTTGTTGAGCTCCATTTTCACTGGATTGGGACAATTCTGTTGGCTTTGCAGTCCTCTGTTCCTGACATGAACACGAGCCAGTAAGTGTGGCTGTGTAGCTCAGTTCCATTTTCCAAAGGGCTTAATGCAATTATCAGGTACAGTGGTGTCTCACATAACAAGTTTAATTTGTTCTGGAAGCATGCTTGTTATGTGAAAAAGCTCTTTATGTGAAGTGGATTTCCCCATAGGAAATAATGGAAACTCAGGCGATAGATTCCACAACCCAAAAAAACATTCATATAAAAATATTAACTGTATGTTAAAAAGATGACAATATATAATTGTCATCTATAATTGAATGCAAAACATGCATTAATTGTGCATGATCCTATGAAGTCTACTTAGGCTACAATCCTAAAGACACTTTACTGGGAGTAGGACCCATTTAACACAATGGGGCTTACTTCTGAGTAGTCATGCTTAGGAGGCTGCAATCCTATAGACACTTTCCTGGGAGTAAGCCCCATTGAACACAATGGGGCGTACTTCTGAGTAGACATGGTTCAGAGGCTGCATGGAGTATAAGGGGCTTACCTGGGCTGCTACTGGAGGTTGGAGGCTGGTAGGTGCACTTGGGGGCAGTTATGGGCAACTGCCCCCACGTTGGGACCAGTTAGAGGCAGCAGTGCGCTGGCTGGCAGCCCTTTAAAACAGGCTCCATGTGGAGTTGGCTTTGTTACCTAACGTGCAGCGCATTAGCCCTTAGAATACAGGGATTTTTTTTTCACGCCGATGACAGCATGGGTCAATTTGACCCATACGATCCTGTACTATAGCTCGGTACATATAATGCACATATGATGTACATATATTATACATATAATGAATAAATGTTGTGTCAAGTTTAGTATAATTATTTTTATTGTGGAATGATTTTTAGTACAATTTTTATCATCTAAGAGACTGCACGGGTCACTTTTGACCCGTGCGACCCTGTACTATAGTTAGGTACATACAGTGTTCACAAAATGTACATATAATGAATAAATGTTGTGTCAAGTTTTAGTATAATTATGATTATAATTAGTATGATGATTATATTTTTACATCCAGTACAATTTTAGCTAGCAAAATATTGAATAACCAATAAAAGGCAACATGGGTCACATGGGTCAATATGACCCACATGGTATAATATGTAAAAAATGGATTTTACAGAAAAACTGTAAATTCAAAATCTTCATGCTTTTGGATTTGTAACTGTCAAAATAGCAGTAAAAAACTCAGAAAGTCTTGTCAAATAATAATAATAAATTCCAGTAAAAAACACAACACAAACTTCCAATTGGGTCATATTGATCCAGTTGGTATTCTAAGAAGCAACACTTCCTGTTTCTCTGTGTGCCTGCCTTTCGTGTCCCCAGATGACCTAGCCAGGTTGCTTTCAGGTTACCTGGGGCTTGTTAAGAGGAGCACACTCCCAATGGGAATTTGTGCTTGTTATGTGAATCACTTGTTATGTGGGGCACTTGTTATGCGAGGTACCGCTGTACATTCTTCTGGGTTGATTTGTGGGGCTATGTTCATTGGATCAGGACCATTCTGAGATCATTGAAATCTTCTCAGTCTGCCCTTTCCAATGGACTAAGACATGTTTATCTACTCACGAGTAAAAGTGATGCAGTGCACTTTCGCTTTCCATAGGGCTCAATGCTTTTTTTCTTTTCTGTTTTACTTTTTTGGCCATGACCTTTGATAGAAAGGAGATAATTAAAAGGTATTTTTTGCATAGAATTCTGCTGGAACACACACATCCAGTGGTATATGACATGACACGATGGGATTATTCAGAAAAGTTTTAGCAGATTTAATGATTTTTGTCATCCCCAGTGACCACGTTCTGAGGGTGGTACTTGGGGCTCATGGCCCCCTAGGCCCCACCTAAGGTCACCACTGCCATGAGCTTTAAGACTTTAAGGTTCAAGCACTCTTCTAGTTTTCTGTAAACCCCAAGAACTCATCATCGCTAGTGTCAGTGATTTGTGACTTTTGTTGCACAAATCTCATTGCACATGATCAGACACCAACATTTTCCACAAATCTCATTGCATATGGTCCAGGCAGGAAGGCAAGTTTGGGGGAGGGGGTTTCTTTTGGGGGTTGGGGGGATCTAGGTAGGGAAAGAAGGGTGAGAGAATCTAGGTAGGTAGGGAAGGGTGGGTGTGTTTCTTTTGGGGGCTGGGGGATCTAGGAGGCAGGTAAATGGGGATCTAGGAGGCTGGTAAGTGGGGAGGAATCCAGGCAGGGATGCATAGGATTCCAGCACTTGTGACCAGATCCTGTACATGTCTACTCAGGAGCAAGGCTGTCCTCGAAAGGATGCTTAGCCTTGCAGCTCCAGGGCTCAGATTTTGTGTGTTTCCACTCAGGAGGAAGCCCTACCAGAAAGGATGTTTAGCCTTGCAGCATTAGGGATCTGGTCCTATGCATGTCTACTCTGGAGCAAACCTCTCCCTGCCCCTGGAAAGGATGCCTAGCCTTGCAGTTCCAGGGCCCAGATCCTGTACATGTCTACTCAGGAGGAAGCCTTTCTCTGCCCCTGGAAAGTATGTACAGACTTTAAGCAGCAGGGACATGATCCTGTGCATGTCTGCTCCGGAGCAAGCCTCACCCCATCCCTGGAAAGGATGCACAGGATTTCATCAGCAGGGACCTAATCCTGTGCATGTCTTCTCAGCAGCAAGCACTCTAGCTAGAGCAAAATAGGGGTGGAGGAAGCAGCTGGGACACTGAGGCTTGGGGAGGGGGTGCAAAGAAACCCACACAGAAACAGAGGGAAGGAGGCAGGGACTGCTTTGCATCCCTTGCCCCCTCAAGCCTCTTTTTCCTGGGCTGCTTACTCTACCCCTGCCTGTCCTCCCCTCTTCCAGCCAGTGCCCCTTTGTTTTTGCCTACATGCCTACAGTTGGGCTCCATTCCTCAGAAAGTTGGTTTCTTTGGGGAAGGAGCCTGTGGGGAAGCCTCTGTCCCCCGCTCCCCAGCTTGCCCTCGCCTTCCTGGAGTGGAGGACAGCTGCAGAAGGCACTCCAGGATTGGCCCCTTTGATTTATAAGATGCACCAACATACACTTTGGGGGGGAAGGGAAAGTGTGTCTTAAAAAGTGAAAAATACAGTAACTTCTAGATTTTGGGAAATCCAGAAAGTGATATTTTTGACCCTCACAACGCCCTGCAGACCTAACCAGAAAACTGCTCTGGTTGTGTTCAGATAAATGGACCAGAAGTTTGCAGGTGTTCAGAAGCTGGATATGGGCTCCATCTGGCCCCTCGGCCAGGGTTTGGAGACCCTTATTTTCAAGGGATGCATTTTTCCTCTTCTGCAGAGATTGATATGTTCCTTCTCATTTTTAGTGGGTGTTCATGTTGAGTCAAATCTGTGTATAAAAAATTGGTGTATAACAAAGTTTGTCCTGTAATGGTGGCTGTGGAAGCAACCAAAATCTGTGTGATCAGATTTTGTGAAGCAACCAAAATCTGTGTGATCAGTTTCTAAAAAACGTATTTAACCGAGATTAAATATTGGCTAAAATTTGTTTTGGTTAAAGGCATTATAACCAAGTAACACCTTGGAGGCTTGCATTTAACTTAATCCAGTCCAATGCTGGCTTCCACCAGCAGGATGTATCTGTTGCAAATGTGCTGTTCGAAGGTTTGCACCAGCATACTCAACCTGTTGGCTGAAAGGCTTGCTTGGGCCTCCCAGTCAGAGAGGGAAAAGAGGGGTTTTCCTAGTGGGAAAGGGGTGAGAAGAGGGTGATTCAGGCCCAAGTGGAGGATGGGGTTAGCAGCATAGTCCTCTGCCATATCCTATCCCACCTTCTGAGCCTGAAAGGCTGGCACAGTTTCAAGTACCCTATAGAACAGTGATTTTCAATCCTTTTCATCTCGTAGCACACTGACAAGATGCTAAAATTGCTGAGGCACACCATCAGTTTTTGGACCATTGACAAGGCACACCATGCTTCTGATGTAGGGCTCTCACTCCTTTGGCCCAATTAACAAATAATCCTTCCCCAAACTTCCAAGGCACACCCTTGGATCACTTGTGGTACACCAGTGTGCCATGGCACACTGGTTGAAAATCACTGCTATAGAGGCTGCTCGGGCTTTACCTAGTGTAAAGTTAATGGTCCCCCTTCAAACTGACTTCCAGCAGCCACATATCCTGTACTGCATGCTGCACCACATAATGAGTCAGGATTGCGCTGTGAATAGTATTTATTTCATTTTATTTATTCAATTTACAGTAAAACCTTGGATTGAGAGCATTTTGGATTGAGAATGTTTTGCAAGATAAGCAAACATTTCTAGTAAATGTTGTCCTGCAATACAAGCAAAAAAAAAAAAATAGTTCCGGCCGAGATACGGCCAGTTTCAGTGCTCTGCCAGCACCTTTTCAGCCTCTCCTGAGAGGCACTAAAACTGGCCATATCTTGGCCGGGAATATTTTTTTTCGCTATGCATTTCTGAAGTAAGCCTATTACAGTCAATAGGGCTCACTCCAATGTAAGAGAGCAATGGAAAGGAGCCAGAGAGATGTCTAAAATAAGCCCTATTAAAATCAGTAGGGCTCACTCCTGTGAAAGATTGCAGTCTGAGAGACCTGGGAGATTAACAGCACAATCCAGAGCAACTAATCTGTCCACATAAGAGCCCTTGGGTTGCCCTATCTATCACTAGGGTGGAGCAACTGCAAGATGCTCCACCCCAGTTACTCTGGAAGAGGCTTAGGGCAGAGCAAGGCAACATAGGGTGCCCTAAGAGAGGTGGACCTGCTCTGCCCTAACTGGGGCAGCCTAAGCAGCTCAGGAGAGGCAAGTTGAGGGCAAGTTTAGCATTGCCTAGGGCAGAGCAGTTACTTTGTATCCAAAGCCTGTTTCAAGGCAGAAATGCCCTCTTCCAGTTCCTCAGAGATATACCACCTCAGGAGCAGGTATAGTAATGAGTAGACCCATAGGGGTCCATGATAAGGCCTGAGTAAGAATGGCAGTGTTGACCAAAAATCTGAGTTCTTGGCCAGCCAAGCTGCAACCCCTGCCTCTCAGCCTCAGGATATGGAACAAACTACGGCTGCCCACAAACCTCAGGATACAGCAGGCCACTCCAAGAAGCCCCTTGTATTCACTGTAGAATGTACTGGCATCTCATCAGAGACTCCTTATAAGGCAGGCACCCAGTGGCATCACCAGACTGGTGCAGCTGGTGCATGCCACATTGGGTGACGTGCTCTGTATGGGGTGATGCGCCGGAGGAGTTTGACAGTCCTTTGGCAGGCCCCGTGCGTCAGCGCGCCCATTCAGGCCTGCTCCAAGGCGGAGCAGCAGCCAGAAGCTGCCACTTGTCCTCAGAGCTGGCCCAAATGTCCAGCTGAGGTGCACTGCACAGAAACACACTGAGCATGCCGAACAGCTTCAGAGGAAACTTCCTTAGAGTGGAGGAAGTCCGCGCCTCTGCACGGCCATTTGGCCTCAGGACGCGGAGCGGCAGCCGAATGGCTTTAGAAGGAGTACTGCACAGGCACCAACTCTGATGAAAGGCTTCAGAAAAGTACTGCGCAGGTGTCAGAGATGGTGCCTGTGCAGGTGTCAGAGATGGTGCCTGCACAGGTGTCAGAGATGGTGCCTGCGCAGAGATGGTGCCAGTTGGCTTCAGAAACAACTGCGCAGACGCCAACTTTGGCAACTGCGCAGTCGAGGTAGGGCGGTGCGCACATCCCAAGGGTGACGCACAGACTTCCGCACTGGGTGATGCACAGAGTCGTGTCACCACTATAGGCACCACAGCTGTTCCTTGTTCAGTGTGATCTGAGGGGTGTCTCCTCAGGAGCAAGTCCTCCCCATGTGTCAATTACTTAGCATGCTATGGAGCAGTTAAGGCAGTCCAGGCTTCCTGACTCTCTGGATGCAGCATAACTTTCTGCTCTGGATACAGAATAGTTAGGAGAGAGCAGTTAGGGCAGAGCAGGCTGAACTTGCTCTGGATTGTGCCCTAAGTGCAGGTTAATTTTCTTTATATTTTGTATTTTTTATTATTTTGCATTAAATTACAGTATTGTAATCATTTTAATATGAATATTTCGGGGTTGTGGAATGAATTGTCTGAGTTTCTATTATTTCTTATGGGAAAATTTGCTTTGATATGCAAGCGTTTTTGATAACAAGCATGCTTCTGGAAAAAGTTTTGCTTGTAAACCAAGGTATGTTCTGCTGAATTGTTGATAGAAGTTAAATTTCTTGTTTTGAGGTTTCTGGCTAAACTGACTCAGCTGAAATAATGGACTATATAGTTTTAAGATTGTTATGTAATAGGACTTGGTTTAAAGCCCTGACCTTAACCATGTGCATTGACAGGATACGTGTATGTTTTTAAATAAATGCTTTCTTCAGAATATTTCTATTTAGAATTGAAACATGATCCTTCTGTTTCCCCTTTTAAAAAGGCAGTAATCTAATACTTTCCTGTCCAAATGAAGTTGTCACTTATGTAGTAATACTACTTAATCCCATTTTTCTGTCTCTTCCTCCTAATGCGCTCATAAAAATAGTTTTGTAGTTTAGGATACAGTTCCACTGTCCTGACCAATTTTATGAATGTTCAAGCGAAAATATTAGAAGAGAGCGCAGAGAGTACACAACAGATTGTGACAGTCCCAGCATTTAAAAAATGTATTAAGCTCATGTGAAGTTAAGCATTAGTTAAGCATTTTTGATGTGTTTGTATTCTCCTGAAATAGTAGCATGTTCATTATCCAATAGTTTGATCATTAAAAATAAGTATAATTAAATATGTGCATGACTTCCTGCATCAAAGCATATGTTCTCTTTACTAATACTTATTTAATTTTTCATGCTAACACTCAGTTCTGTCAAACCATTTTCGTTAATCTGTGACTGACTCTTCAGTTGGGTATCTTTTCAGTGTAAAAATTGAATTTATTTTCCATAGAAAGGTGGTTTGGATAGCTACAACATCATGTTTGGAAAGGTATGCACAATTTAAAATTGTTTAGACAAGGTCAATTTACATTCTGGTATAAATGCAATACTTGCAAGTAAATATCTGTACACTCAAAAGTTAGAATGTAAAAGAACAGTTCGTCTAATTCTTTATGATCAAGGAAATTGGCTTTTTTAGTTAAAACAGCAGTTTCTTGAGCTGCATGGCATACCTTTTTTGAAGTTAGGGAGAGATTCTTAAAATAGTTTTGGAAATGTCATGGGAGGTTTGCTGATCAAGGTGGAGCCAAGCAGAGAGAAATTAAAAAAATACTGATAGGCTTGCTAAAAAGAATCTCTACAAGCCTCTCTTGAAAATGTTAAAATAATTTTTAGAATTTCTTTTGCACTTGGGAGTGTGCAAAATTCTCCACATGTCTTATCTTGATATTGTCTTTAAAACAATCCAGTAAAATAATTAAAGGTATCTCCATATAACTGAAGAACTCAGGCTGAGAAGGGAGTGCTTTATCTAAGGCTGCCTAGTAGTTTCTCACTGAGTGAGAATTCATAGCAGAAGGCAAGATTCAAGCTAAGAAGGTCTGATCTGCAACTCAGGGTGTAATCCTAACCAATTCAGAACAGCACAATTCACCTATCTCCATGTCATTATTGTGGTGGTAACCCAGCACATACCTTTGCAGTGGCCTGACTCCCCCAGGAGTGGTGCAGAAGTGCCTTTTGACACTTTCATGACACCCTTGCGCCAGCACAGAACTTGTACCAGGACATGTGCCAGCCTAACTAACTGGCACAAGTCCCATGCTGGCCTGTGGATGTGAGAAAAGTGCTGTTTTGGGACCTACGCACACTTCCTGACCTATGCAGACACCAACAACTGTGTTTCGCACTTTTGTTCAGGCATAGTAATTCTTTAACAGCAAGAACTACTTGTTTTTTTTTTTACCTTCATGCATTTCAAGTTGCATATGGATCTCCAGAATCTAACCTCTTTCTAAGGAGGGCAGTGGTTGTCAAATTGGGGCATCATGTTACCTCACCCTGAATGCCATGGCCTCTGTCCGTTTAAGGGGCAGGTCCCTTAAGTGGCATCTGTCCACTTAAGGGGCATGATCCCCAGGATCATGCAGTGGAGGGGTTTTTTCTAACATCTTACCTCCTGCCAGAGGCCAGAGGTTTGTGGGGAGTCCTGAGGAGCATTCTGCAGCTTACACAGGAGTGAAACCCACTGACTATAATAGGCTTTCTTTATAGTATGCACAGGGTGGTTTCTCAGGCTGCAGTCTCTGCCTCCCTTACACAGGACTGAGCTCCATTGACTGTAATAGGTTTACTTCAGAGTCGACATGCACAGACTTGTCTCTCAGAAGTGGCTGAGGCAGCTCTGGCAGGCACTCATTCCCCCCTCCCCCACACATACAACAGGCAAGGGACCCCATGAGACAGGCTGGCTGGCTGGAGGGAAAGGGAAGGTAGTAGGGAGGGCAGGCACTATCCCATCTGGCAAAGGAAACCACAGCCAATCATTCTCAGAGGCAAGGGGAGGAAGGAGGGCAGGCTCTTACCCCACCCCAATAGCAGAGTCCCGTCTTGCTCACCTTCTCTGCCACTTTTGCATTTTAGATTGTGAGCTCTTTTGAAACAGGGACCCATTAGCCATTAATTTTTTTATTTTCTTTGTAAACTGCTTTGTGAACATTTAAGTTGTAAAGCGGTATATAAATACTGTAGGTAAGGACTACAGTAAGGACTACTTCTTAGCAGGAGTGAGGCGAGGCTGGGGCAGGCATTTCCTGAGGTGGGAACTGGAGGCTAGGCCACGCTTGGCAAGGAAGTGTTTGCACTGCTCCACTTCTCTCTCCGGCTTTGTCCAGTTCTGAGATTTGGACGCAGCTAGATGAGACCTGTGAAGGGAATGTCCTGGTATTTCCAGGCATATGGCAACCCTATTTGGGAGGCTTATTCCAGAGAAGTTTGAGAACCCCTGAAGCAGGGGTAGTTATACTTTTAACTGAACACTTAATAACATCTGTAGGATGGCTCGATACAGATTATTAACACAGCATGGGGAAATAGGGCTGTAACCCTTTGACTCCATTGTGGTTTGGGTTACTCTTCTGCAGCTGTTTCTTGTCTTGAAAAATAAGCTCCCATTTTTTTACAAAGAGAGCTTCCATTTTGATGCAGGTAGCTATGATGGCTCTGATTCAATTTGGAACTGCAGTGGGCAGGGCTATCTTTAGAGGCCCAGCATTTGAAGCAGCACCCAAATCTTCCACCCCTTTAAATACTATTACTGTATTTACTCAAATCTAATGTGCCATTGAATCTAATACGCACCTTATACTTATAATCAAATTATTGTATTTACTCAAATCTAATTAGCAATCAAATCTAATGCGCACCCTGATTTTGAAGACTGAATTCAGCTGAAAATGGTGAACATTATATTTGAGTAAATACAGTATATGTCAATATAATCCTTACCAGCCATTGCCTTCTCCCCTCCTCTGTCCAAGTTGCTCCCCCCCAAAAAAAAGTTTTAAGAAGTTCTTAGAAGCAGAACACAATTATTCTCTTGGATCCACTGGTTTACTGAAGAAATTTAATTAATGAAGAAATTGGGCAGTGACCAGAAAGGAGGGTGTGTGTGATTCCCATCTGATCCCATGGTAGCAGCAGTTCTCTACCAACTTTTCAGAGGTGCTGGAGGAGTTGGTAGAGGAGCTGGTGCCATCTCAATAGTTTTCCAATATGTGTGATCCAGAATGGTCCCTAATTGATCCCTATTTGAGACATAGCTGAGATAGAAAAAGCTAAGAATTAAATTCCCTTCTCTACTTCATGATTTGGATCATCTTCCCATGTGTGCATGTAACTAATGGTGGTTTGTTTAGTGTATTTTTGCTGGCTTTTGCCTCTTCTTGTTTGCATACATTGTATTCTTGTCTTTTTTGAATAACAGCTGAAAAAGTACATTGAGGGCCCAATCATCTCTACCTTTCCAGCTGCAGTGCAGCACTGAGGAAAAGGAACAAATGTTCCCTAAACTGAGGCTTCTGTGATTGTCTCCTCACCACAGTATGCAGCTCTTGTCCCTTTGGCACATTTTTATCAGCATCTATATATATAAAAGAGAAAAGTCAGTCACTGACTGACTGACTGACTGACTCACTCACTCACTCACTCATCACCGCCCTGCCAAAACCGCTGGGCCTAGAAGCGTGAAATTTGGGGTGGATGTTCCTTCTGTGATGGAGGGGTGCACTAAGAACTGGTTTTTGGAAATTCCAACCGGAAGGGGGTAAAAAGGGGCGCAACACGTTTTCCTCCCTATACTTTGCATTGGAGAAGTGATGACTCATCAACATTCCGCCCCAACTGCTGGGCTTGAAGCATGGAATTCTGGGAGGGATCCTTCTGTCACCTGAACATCCACCAAGAACCCATGTGGAGAAATTAACCCTTCAGGGGCTGAAAAGGGGGCAACGTGTTTCTGTCCTATACTTAACATGGAACACTGACCAACATCCAGCCAGTTTGGTGCTCAGTGCCTGGTGCACTGGGGGGATGTTGTTAGGAGGAATGGGTTGCACCGTGGAGGATGCTGCACATCGGGGGTTGGTGCGCATGGGGGGAAATTGCGCATGGGGGGGTTGATGCACATGGGGAAGTTGCGCATGGGGGTTGATGCACATGGGGAAAATTGTGCATGAGAGGAAGTTGTGCATGGGGGTTGATGCACATGGGGGAGGTTGTGCATGGGGGTTAATGCGCATTGGGAAGTTGCACATGGGGGTTGATGCACATGGGGAAAGTTGTGCATGGGGGGTTGATGCGCATGGGGGGTTGATGCGCGTGGGGGAAGTTGCGCATGGGGGGTTGATGCGCATGGGGGAAGTTGCGCGTGGGGGTTTATGCGCATGGGGGAAGTTGCGCATGGGTATTGATGCGCAAGGGGAGTCAATGCACATGGGAAAGTTGTGCATGGGGGTTGATGCGCATGGGGAAAGTTGCACATGGGGGATTGATGCGCATGGGGGAAATAGCTCATGGGGGAAATAGTGCATGGGGGTTGATGTGCGCGGGGGAAGTTGCACAGGGGGGTTGATGCACATGGGGGATTGTTGCGCATGGTGGAAGTTGTGCATGGGGTTGATGTGCATGGGGGAAGTTGTGCATGGGGAGTTGTTACATACGGAGGGATGGCATACAGGGGAATTTTATTCCCGCAACGCGGGTATACCTTTCGCTAGTTGGAAAATAAAATAAGATTGGACCCCAAGTTGCTTAATTGTCTAAGGCTTCAATCCTGAAGTGTAGTTGGGCTAGCCTGTCTTTACTGGGCTGGCCTAGTGAAGCTGCACATGGGGCCAGCTTACCTACACCAGAGAAGGCTTGGGTCAGTGTAAGTCTTCTTAGGCTGGCCCAAGACAGATAGACAGGCTGACCCAGCAGGCCTACTAGGGCTAGCCTAGGCAGTTCAGCAGGGGTGTGTTGAACGCATGTGGGGCATGGGTTTGAACAGTATCGTTAGGTTATATTGAGAGCCTTTTTCCAAGGCAGAAATGCCCCCTCCCAGCTCCTTAGAGTTATGTCGCCTCAGGAGCAGTCGTAAAGTTTTAGGCTAGGCTAATTACCACTTGTGCCTCCCTCAGGCACAACCACACCAGCACACCTCCCACTGCCCAGTGAGCATGCTGCCCTTGTGCTGCTGCCTCTTCATCAGCTGTTAGGCCAGTCAGAGGCCTCCTAGCCCTGGGGATTTGTCCTGTCAGCTCAGGATATGGCCTACATAGGCCAGCTTAGCTGGGCCATTTTTCTGGCTTAAAGTGAGGATTGCACCATAAATACTTTTACTATCAGTGCTTCATTTCAAATCATCTTTGGAAATACATGAGTGGCTGTTCAACACAATTTTCCATTGGTTTGTAAACAAGGGATACAGAGAATTCCTTGAAATTGTTGGTAAATGTATACATTTGTAGAAGCTTAACATGTTGGCTAAGGACCAAACATGATTCTTTTGTTAAGATTCTTGCTAAGATTCTTGTTAAGATTCTTTGCTAAGATTCTTTTGTTAAGATTCTTTTGGAGTTGTAAGCTATATTGTGTGTTTTTTGCTTGTAAGTGTATTTCTGTTGTCTTTTGTCTGTTGTCCTGTACTGTATTTTATGACTTTGCCATATGTAAGCCATTTTGTATCTTGTTTTCTGTTTGAATTAAGCATACACTTTACCATTATTTTCTGAGTCATTATAAGAGCATCTTATATAAAGGAGTGTAGTATTTAAATATTGAGGTCAAAATCTAGGTAAAACATTTAGTAACTATAGCAAATTCAAATATTTAAAACACAAAAGGAATTCAAGACTCTTATATCACATTGTGTGTATCTCTCTCTCTCTCTCTCTCTCTCTCTCTCTCTCTCTGTGTGTGTGTGTGTATCTCTTTGTGTATATATGTCTCTGAAGTATGTTTGCATGTTGTTTAACAGGGTTAGGTTTTAAATTATTTTTTTATAATTTCAAATATCTGATTTTCTCTTTTTCAAATCATGGGGATGAAATCTGTACTTTTGTTATTTTTAAGTAATTTGCTGTAAAAGTGGTACTGGTGCATTAAGCTTCCAAATTAAGTACTATCTGAAGGGGAATGCAGTTTATTTGAAAGAAACATAGTTGAGAGAATAAAGTATTTTTTTTATACTGGATTATGAAAAAATTCTGTAAGTTTGATCTCTTAAAAGGCCTGTTTTCAGTTGTTTGGCACAAGTCCCAGCAAAGACTTCCAGAATTGTGGTTAGCAACATGAATGAATGAATGAATGAATGAATGAATGAATGAATGCAAATTTGAACCAAACTTCAGTAAGTTGAGTTGGCCAGCTACCAGAAAAGTATTTTCCTTATAAGAAGGTCAGGGAAGATTTGCTGTGCCCGATATTGGAAAGAAAGCATACTTGTTATGACCATTTGATTCCTTTTAAAATAAAATTAAAACAAAAAAATATGTGTGGTTAATCTATAAAACTGTAATTTGAACCTTTTAACCTCCATGGCTGCCTTGTGATGTAAGGAACCCAAGCATTTGTGAGTAATCTATTATCCACCTGCCTTTATTTTATAAATGGCTTAATAAGATTAAATAATTAGAATTACAACACGGTCACCTTTTAGCTAAATCTCTTTTTTTGTAATATATTTTTATTTATTTTTCAAAAGGGGGGAACAATAGAGAAAGAAAAAAAGAATTGAAAAAGAACAAACCAGAAAAAATAAACAAATATGTTCTTATCAGATTATATGGCAAGCACAGATTACCTAATTTACCTTTCTTTAGTCTAAAATAACTTCAATTAATTTCTATTAAATTATACTGCCTAAGAAATTTTCTTAAACTATAAGATTTAGCTAAATTTTAACATTACCAATGCTCTTTAGAAATTGGAGTAATTCTTTGCATGCTTGGTGGAAAATGTATCAGTGAGTTGCAAATAATTGCAAATCAGGCCCCTTTTCATGTAGTTTCTTAAAATATTTTAAGAATTCTCTCTCTGCAAATCATGTATCTGCCTGCTTGTTGTGGCTCAGTCTTAAAGTACTGCACAAGTGTTCTAAAAGTTATTACAAATGTGTCTTTTATTCAAAGTTTGACTGAAATTTCTAGTAACTATTCTTGAATTGCCTATATTAATATACTAGCAGAATTTACCTTTTATTGCAGGAGTAAAATTTCAAAAATATTTGTGAGCCTTGAGCATGGCTGGGTACCAGTGGGTATTGCTGGGCACCACTAGGCGCTGCTGAGCATCTGCTATTGCCACCATGTGGTGGGCACTGCTGGACACCAACAGACACAGGATATTGGAGGGTACTAGGGGAAGTGATAGGCAGCAGCAGGGACTGGGCACCACCACGCAGCAAACACTACTGAGTGTCTTAATGGGATACCAAGTGGTTGAAACTGAGGTTGCAATCGAGGTTGCAATCCTAAACACACTTCCTGGGAGTAAGATCAATTGAACAAAATGGGGCTTACTTTTTAGTAGACATGGTTAGGATTGCAATCTGAGCTAGCTTGTACAACTTTTTCCACTCTATTCAATGGAACTAATAATAATTATGGTTTTATTCATACATTCAGAGTGGGTAAATTGCAGCAAAGTTGACAAAAAAAATCATTTTAAAAAATAAATTCAAAATTTAACGTCATATGGCTCCCACAATAGTGAAGTAATAAATGTGAAATTTAGCACATAATATCTCAATATAACATTGTTTCTGAATGTAAAATTTCAACCTCCTAGCATTTTTCATTAGTGTACAAATTGAGTGTAGATGATTTTTGTAAAAAGCCCCCAAATAGGATATTTTCAATCTGATATTGCAAAAAAGTACTTTCTATAAATTTACTAAGTTTGTTTAAGACATGTGGGACTCTGCTTACAAAATTTCATCAAAATCCGTGATGGTGGTCCAGGGAG
The DNA here is from genome assembly GCA_030015325.1 of Cryptoblepharus egeriae. Lineage (NCBI taxonomy): Eukaryota > Metazoa > Chordata > Lepidosauria > Squamata > Scincidae > Cryptoblepharus > Cryptoblepharus egeriae. Next base: position 18,658,893 of record JAREYC010000004.1, on the reverse strand, counting down.
CCTGAGATCACTTGGCATGGAATGACCCTCACATCATGTAAGAAGTACTTCACCCAAATTTCATACTTGTAGGTCCGTGGGTTTGGGATGGGCATTGATGAGTCAGAGATATTTCTGACAGGTACAAAAAGATGTTGTACCCCTCTTCAATTTCTAAAAATTGGTTGTTAGTGGATGCCTACATCATGGAAAGGAGACCCTCCTGAAATTTCATGCTATAGGTCCTGCGGTTTTGGCTAGAAATTGATGAGTCAGTGAGTGAATCAATGAGTCAGACAGTGATTCTTCAATTTTATATTTATAAACTATAAATTTAGAACTAACGCATAATAAAAAACTAAAGCATAATATTTTTATTGCTTTAGGTTTTATCCTGAAATCCTTACAAAATAGATTTTAATTCCTGTTTTATTTTTGTTTATCTTTGTAGGCAAGCACTCTACCTGGATCATCTCTCAGTCTGCCCCCGTCCCATGTGTACAGCAGTAGACTGAATCCCACCTCAGCAATGGCAGCACTTTCTGCTCAGTCTGAAAACAGTCAAACAGGCAAGTTTGTGTTCTTTAACACAACTCTTCTGGACTAGCTGGTTAAGGATTTTAACTGTATTACATGGTTGTTCTTAGCTACGTGGTCCACATCTTGCTGCATTTTGAACAGAAATGCTGTCTAACATCAGAAGTTGTTGCTGTGTATCTTTTAGTATCTGAAATGTAAAGGTTTAAGCAGAACACAACAATGTCTCCTTGACTCTTGTGATTGATGCATTCAGTTCCCTTAGTTCTCTGCAATGGGAGTCGCATTGCACCCGGGTTTGTTGTGCATAGTTTTAACTCTTATTTACATAATCATGGATTTGTACAATATAAAAGTTTGTATGGCTGAGATTGTGTTGCACACTTCTACAGTATTTAATAATCCCGTGAATATTTGCCAATTTCTGCTTTGTTAGTATTGACTTTTAAAAAACAAAAAACCAACTATAATGAGCTCCTGGATTTACTTTGTGTCATTCCATCCTTAAGGATTTGTTGACATGTCGTAATAGTCATGCCTGTTTGGGGGAAGGGAATGAGTTTAGCAGTTTACCAAGAATGGATCAGTCATGTCTTGCCCTCTAAGAGGCCAGAGGTCATTTGCTGAGAATAGGGGGAGGGCAACCTTGAAAGGGGCAGATAGGGTTATTTTATTGAGGGGGCCATAGGGAAAAATAACCCTTTTGATTCTTACCAAGCAATGCAGTTCTGTATATTTAATGAAAGATTTTTTAATACTTTTCAATGTTTTCGAATTTCTTCTTCACTTATAAAACAGGCATTAATCAAATACATAGAACATTTTTTCGGAAGTCTTTTGGAACAAAACTGTTACCAGTAGCCATGAATAGATAGTGCAGTTTATGGGTTTCCCTGGCATGCAAAGTGTTAAAAAAGTACAAAGCCTGGGGATTTGCTGTGATAAGCATACAGATTAGCTGTCCACAGCTGTGATTCATTACTTTCACTGCAGAAATTAAAAGTGGCCAAGGGGAGGGTACTGGAAATGCAAACCATGCTTCTGTGCTGTAAAACTGAAAGCAATGAAAGGACTGAGCTTAATCCATGGCCTGCTACACCCACAGAAATGAGCACAGAGAATGCCTTTAAACTAGTGCTCATAGCAACTTTGGATATTGCACTAAATTTTTAAATTATCTCCATTTCTGAACATCTTCAATATCTTATCTTTGAAAGAGTCACTCTTTTGGCTGTGAAATATTTACTCTGCAGATCAAGATCTTGGAGACAATAGCCGGAGCCTTGTTGGCAGGGGAGGTTCGCCCAGAGGAAGTCTTTCACCACGGTAAGCAATATTTACACTCAAGTGCTGAGATAAAGAAAATGTTTTTGTGTTACAGAAACTTTTTAATGTCATATCAGGTATGCTTACATTTTTAAGTTGAAAAGAATTATATAGTTTATGTGTCCAGATGTTTTAAGAAAAAAGTGTCCTGATATCATCATTTGAATAAATGGAATAACACAAAAGAAGAACAAATAGCTTTTATCCCAGTATGAAAATAACTTCAGGGGACATAACTTTCTTCCACTTTATATATAATCCAGGCTCCGCTTTAAGACTAGTTGATTTTACAAAATTTGCATATAAAATACCATGCATTAGGAATTGTATAATATTCACAATATGCATTTTTTTCCTTAGATTGTTGAATGTAAATATTCTTATACTTTGAATGAAGGATAAGAAAAATGTATAGTGAGAGAAATGTGGAAATTTTCTAGAGACAGTAAAATGTATACTGTCTCATATGGAAATTAACCAGAATTGAATCACTGTCTAGCTATTTTTTACTTTCTGCTAGTTTCTTTGTTTACAGGACCCTTCATCAAAATTATTTTTATAAAGATGTTGCAGTGTTGCTTTGCTTTGACCTCAGAGTAAATATCATTATATCTACTGGATGGCATGTTATTGCTTTTCATTTATAATGTAATGGCATTACATGCCACTGTTATGATAACAATTATGCATTGCTCTGCAGTCGTGTAATAACTTGGTAATAAATAAACATGGTTAACAGAGGCATATCAATATCCAATAACTTATACATGACACAGCACTTCTGTTTAGAGTAAATGAACTGTAAAGTGGATGCTAGTGATTTTTTTAAAGAGTAGCAAGAATCTGCAAAATCCTTAAGACTGACTGAAAAGTATGTTTTCTATAAACCAGGTCAATATTGTAATGGACAAAAATCCTTAAAACTCAAATGATTAAACAGACTAGACTGATTCCAAATACTATGAGAAACCGACAATTCTAGATATATTGCTTTACAAAACTTTCAGTTCTATGGGAGCTGCTTTTGAGGTTCTGGTAATGTGTATTAAAAACACATTACTCTCTTAGCATTATTTTATTTGCTTCTTTCTGTTGCTGTCTAACTGTAGGCCTTTTATTTAGCATTTGGATTGTCCCTTTTTCAGAGCTTTTGGATTGACAGAGAAATGCAAGAAGAGTGCTATAAAAGAAGTAGAATCTAGAGAAAAATTATTTTCCTTGCTCATCCTGTTCATCTCACTGAGATGAGATTTCACACAGATAAGCTTTTTAAAGGTTGTGGTCTAAAAATAAACACTTCCACCCTAATTAATTACCAGCTATCTGTGGATTGGTGTGATATAAAAATGGTACATAAACATGACAATGGACCATTTTATTTACAGTTTTTTCTGTATTTATGTAACAATTGAATTTTTCGTTTACAACCACAGAAATGCGTGTCTAAACATTTTGTATTTTAATCCTGTGTTTAAACTGAAATTATTGTTTCCAGTGTGTCATATTGTTATAATGTGTAATATACTAAAAAGAATGGCACAGAATGTATTGTAGGAGCTTTTTTTCTAAGGCTATATTGTATGTTACCCTGTTAAAAATAAGACAATAATGCACTTGACAGTGTGAAACAATGAAAAAAGTATTTTCTAAATCAACTATTTTAAATATAAAAGCTACCAGATTAAATTCAGCTGGTGACATAAGTGAACCTTGCACCCTGTCTCCAGCAATGTGTACATCTGAAGGCCTGTCTAGAATTTATAGATATAAAATGGGTATAGATAATCCACTGTCTCTATTTTGGTAATTTTTTTCCTTTAAATCTTATGCTCAAAGGTTAGTTTTAGGATGCTGCAACCTGCTAAACCTAAATGTATATATAAAATATATTTCCATGGACGCTATGTAGTACTCTCAGAATGAAAGCAAGCTAGTGATTGGAGTCTATACTACTTTATGCACTCTGTGCCCTTTGAAAATATGCAGATAAATTTGGTTAGATAGGTTTATCAGTAGAGGTGTTTGTTTCTGGTGAATAAGGTAGGATTATATCTTAAGTCTTACTGAACACACAGTGGATTTACTTATGAGTAAAATACATCACATCATTTTCAAACATGTCTGTATCAGGGGTTATTAGCAAGTTTAACTTTAAGACTATATTTTATCCAACGGAATATTTTGCCCACTTCCTATGATTATGTATTATGTGGATGAATTGTGCTCTCTATGAAGGAACGAGTCTGTGTGTGTTTGTAATGATGAATATAGCAGTTAATTCAAGAATTTCCTTTAGACTGAACAATTTTTTATTAAATTTCATGCTATATAGAAAATATCCAATATTGAATATTTCCACCAACTTTTTAATAATATATTTCTTTATAAAGATATATTTTAAGAATATGAATTCCTTTTAAAATGCAAGATAGGTAACCAAAAATTATACAAACCTGTGTTTCTTCACTCTTAATCATTTTTAGTGTCCTGTCTTCAGTTCATTGAACTAATTAATTATCTCCATAGTCTATTTTCTGTGTGGAAGGCAGCAATCCTAAGCTGAAGTTAGTCTGGCCTAAGCCCCAGTATAAGTGCTGACCTGGGGGTGTCACAAAAGTGCTGCAAGACACTTCTGCACCACTCCTGGGGGAGGTTTAGGCCAGTGCACAGATGTGCTCTTGCTTCCATACATCACCACGTGAACAGGAAGACTGATGACTTAGGACAGCCTAGGTTAGGAATGCACTCAAAGTCACTTCAGAGGAATCTAAAATAGTATTATTTTATAGTCTTTTTACCCTTCCCTAACATATTCACTAATGAGTTTAGGAAAACTGAATTTTCATCTGCCATCTTAGGTATAGTACATTGTTCTTTAAGAACAGTCTTCTAACCCTTCAGAATCTCTTTGGTACCACAAATGAATATACAGTATATTAGTTTTATACTTCACTATATTACTCACAGGAGAATCCAAAACTCTTTAACAAAATATTTTTAAACTAACTTCGATTGCATACCTACAAATTTTGTGTTTGCATCCTGTTAAATAGAGTCCATATTATGTGGTGCTGTTAGTTTTTTAGAGTTTTTTTTCCTCTGATCTAATTTAAACATTTCTTTTTATTTTTTATTTATTTTAAAAATTTATATCCCGCCTTTCTCGTGCAAATTAGCCCGACTGTAGGTTGCTGCCATAAAACATAATTAAAAACATAAGTAGAACAATTTGATAAAAACAATTATTTATTTTAAATAAATTATTTATTTTCTGTATTTATGTAACAATTGAATTTTTCATTCACATCCACAGAAAAAAAGCAGGTCGTCAGTCTTGAATGACTATGGTATTGTGCTTGGCGCTGCATACGCTGCATACGCTGCAGGCAAAGCACGAAAGCCTTGGTTAGATTGCTATGGAGGATAGGCTGTTACCCAAGCAGCAAATCCCCCCCTCCATGCCACTGAATTAGTCCAATGGAAAGGCAGAGCCAATACGATTGGATCCAGCTGCGTCACAGAGCTGGGCTAAGGACAGGAGCTCACCCTGTCTTGCGGAAATGTGTGACTAATGTGTGTCTTATATTCATCAACATTTTATGAAGTTAAGAAAATGGTGTCTTACTGCCAATCATCACTTGTGACATCTGTCAGAAAATTTGATTAACTAATCTGTTGGGTTTTTCTTTTTCATTGCTTGACTTTTGTTTTCTTTTTGTCTGCTTTTTGAAAGTAAAGCACTATGTATTTAACATTGCAGGCCAGGTAATGAGACATTCTGACATATGTTTCTTAGCACTGCTTTCTGGCATCCTGAATATTTCTATTCAGTTGCTTGAGATGAAACTCAAGCAAGTTGAGTTTCTATTTCAAGTTGAATATTTCCATTTCAAGTTGCTTGAGATGAAACTCTGATGTCAAAGAGCAATTTGAGAATAAATCCATTAGCTACATAAGGTACAGTGGTGCTTCACATAACAAGTTTAATTTGTTCTGAAGGCATGCTTGTTATGTGAAATGTTCTTTATGTGAAGCAGATTTTCCCATAGGAAATAATGGAAACTCAGACAACTGGTTCCAGAACCCAAAAAAATATTTGTATAAAAGTACTAACTGTATGTAAAAATGATGACAAAACGCTAGAATTCAAAACATGCATTCAATGTGCGTGATCCTATGAAGCCTACTTAGGCTGCAATCCTAAAGACGCTTTCCTGGGATTAAGACCCATTTAACACAATGGGGTTTACTTCTGGGTAGACATGGTTAGGAGGCTGCAATCCAAGACACTTTCATAGTGTCTCCCCACTTTCTCCTTCTCTTCATCCTGAGTCTCTCTCTCCCCTGCTTCCTTCTGGCTAACCCTCAGCTGCTTCCAACTTCTCCACTGCTGTTCTCTCCCTCTGGCCAGCAGATGTGCGGCCACAGGAGGAACAGCGTGGAAGTGTTGCTTTCGCTATGGGCAGGTGCGGTAGGCAGCCCTGACGCTTTTTAAAAGGGCTGCCAGCCTGTGAGTCTGCCCCAACTGCCAACAAATGTGCTTTTTAAGTGAAGCAACACTTGTTATGTGAGGCAGAATCCTAGAGAAATTTTTACTTATGTGGATCACTTGTTAAGTGAGATACCACTGTTCTATTATTCAGTACTGAGCACCTGTAAAAACTTGTGGATTTTCATGGAACAATGTGACTGGATCCAAAACCTATCCAGATCAGCGGGAGAACTAGTATTATCATGAGCCTTAACTGAGACATGAGTAGCACATGGGCTTTCCCACTCCTCCTTGTGAATAAAATTAATTTGCTGCTGGGAGAAAATTGTGCTGTGGCATTTAAGAATTATTTTTGTTCTTGACAATTTTGAACATCAAAAGGAAGCTACAATGTGTACGGTAACAAATAGCAAGCACTTTATTATGACTCAAAGGATCCCTAAAATGCTGAATTACAATGAATGCTGCAAAAATGTAGCTTAAAAGATTTTTAAATGTCTGAGTTCAAATGCAGTGATGTAATCTTGATATTTAATGACATTTCTTGGTACCTGCTCAAAAAATGCTTGACATTCAGAGGCTCATTAGGGTCACAGTCTTCAAAGTATCTGGTGTGACTGGGTGTGGGTGCACACAAACATTTTTTTTCTCAAAGAAAAGTTTCCAATCTGGTTAATCTATCTGTCAAGATGACAGAGTGCTGATCAGGATTTCCTAGGTTGTGACCTAAATTAACTATACTGTACTGTCTACATGTGTCTTTAAATCTTTCCCTTGTGTGTCTTATTGATTGCTGCTGTACTTAAAAAGTTTTTTTAACAATGTCTAGTGTATTAATAACTAGGTTCAGTTATACCAAGTTTCTATAATAAAGAAATCTTTCCTATTAATTAATTAGAGAGTTCTGGGAAGTGTTGTTGTTTTATCCTTACTGTTGGACCATCATTAGTGGATATCTAATGAATCATATCTGATATCTGACATCAGCAGCAAAACAGCAATTTTCTCCTTAATATCACACATGAGTATTTTGCACAATAAAGCTCCATGGAAAAATTTCACTAAGTGTGAGCGAGTTCAATAACTTTAATTTCAGTCACCTCTCTTGTTTTTGTCTAGGTGTCTTAGAATGTTGTCCATCATAACACTTTTTTTCTGCAAAGCTATTCTTGATTTATCAGTAATAATGTATTTCATAAATTAGTTAATTGGCATTTATCTGCAGTGTTAAACTGGGCAACATGAATAATTTTTTGGCATTCTGTACAGAAATTCTCTTAAAATTGTTGTCATGCTGGGATTTCTTTATTTAAATATTGGTGATGAGCCAGAACTTTTACAGACATTGCTTGAAATAGTCTGAGGTTGCCTCAGAAAACTGATGCGGAGTCTGATATGTATGTATTTTTGAAAGTGTAATTTATAATCTTTCTGCAGGTCTCCTGCAAATAGTCTCCCAATCCGCTATGATCCACCAGGAAATAGCAGCGTAGAACACTTGCCTCCAGTACCAACTACTATAGAACAACTTCTGGACAGGCAATGGAATGAAGGGCAACAGTTCTTATTAGAACAGAGTACTCCTAGTGACAGTAAGTTGTTCGTATTGTTTTGTGTTCATCACATACTGAATGCTGTTAATGGTGTGTGCTAATGGCACTGTAGATGTAAACTGGAGACTAAACATTGAATAGGGGAACATAATACTTAAGTAAGGGTCTGGGTGGTGATTCTGGAAGGTCCTTTTTTCCTTTTGTTTTTAGCTAAAGCTTGATGCTGACTCTTCTTTAGTTTTGTAAAAAAAATACTGTAGTATTAAGCAGTGACAGTATCCACATTCTTGGGGCAGTAAACTCAGATATGTTGGAGGCTAAATTTTTTAATTGAGATGATTAAAAAAGATTGTATGGAAATCCAGATGGGATCTTTGCTGGTTTTAGTATTTATTTCATTGGCTTTAGTTGTTCTAGTTAAGTTTACAAATAGAGATTTCATTTCTTCAAAAATATTGTTTGGTCATTTCTTCATAAATCCTTGCACATGCTTTCCTTGTTGTTGGTAGCAAGTGTAGTGCTATCTAGTTAGTATTTTTATGAATGGTACCCTGACAAAAATGCTAATTGTGAGGAAATTCATGCAGGGATAATCCTTTAAACATGATAGCTGGAGGACAGGTTTAGCTAAGTCTCATTGCATCTCATTTGGGCGCACTGAGAGTCCCTTTGTATGTTCCTGAAGAGGAGGGATAAAAAGCTAAATCCTTGGGAAATGACCAGATGTGCCTGTACTGGTAGACTTGTGTCTGTATTAGGCCCAGAGGTCATATTAAACAAATACAACTTAAAATTTTAAAAGTGGCTTTTCATGTGCTAGGATAGTTGATCTATCTTGCCTGCTGGCCGATACAAGTTCCAAAACTCATCCAAAACTTGAGAGACTATCCATGGAAGACAGAAGTGGATGGTATTTGGCTGAGATGTGCTTTATCTGCAGGGAGAGGGCAGGGACTGCAGGGTTCCTCTAGCTCCCTGCTGGGTACTCTTTAGAGGGACATTGAAAGCAGCTGGAGTCTGTTGATTTAAAAGCAATAAAAACAGAGTAAAAGTTTTCATTGATTACATAAATTTACAGGGTTTTTTTGGCCATTGAACCAACACAACAGTTCTCCCTATAAAACAATTAGTAGAAAGGCTTGTTATAATAATGTTTGTTTGTTTGGCTTGTTATAATAATGGCAGTGCCTTAATCTTTACAACCTAAATCAGGCTATCCTTTTCACAAACTATTATTTGATAGTGGATTTTACTGAAGGAATTTCTGGGGTGGGTTGGGTTATCTTGTGAATCAGAAGTGAATGTAACAGAAAGGATATCCACCACAATTTTATTCATAGAGATTGGTAGGATAAAAGTATTGGGAGTGGCTCGCTGTGCAGTGAATCAGGTGTAGGATTGAGGCTTTGCAGTCTAAATATGTGTATGAAATGTAAGTAATATACAGACTTAGGAATTTCCAAAACATTTGTCTATACAGAAAATTCATGCAACTCTTTTTCATAGTGGAAATGAGCAAGCTGAAACTTATACAGGTTTGAATTCTAAGCTGAGTTAGTCATTACTGTACCCATTTTGAAACTGGTGGGTAACTCAACCTAAGTGTGGTTCATGCTACTTTTTGATAAGGATTTTCAGGTTGCTGAGATGTAGATGAAGAAGTTAGTGGGCCTTAGCTGCTGCCTGCATCTTGGCTTACTTCAAAAATTTTAGATCACCTCTGCGTAATGTTTGATAAGGATGTGTCTTAAAATGGAGACTAGTACTCTCCAGTACCTTATTTGCTAATGACTAATTAGAACTGGGTCACTATGCTGAATTTGAGTGCACAAGAGAGTGAATTATTTCTTAACACAATAACTCATTCAAATGGATTTTTTTCCTCAGGAATTTAACTTAATTGGTCAAATTTTGTTTAGTTTTAGGCATGTTGAAGTCATTACATCAGCTTCAAGTTGAAAATCGTAGGCTGGAAGAACAGATTAAAAATTTGACTGCTAAAAAGGAGCGCCTCCAGCTATTAAATGCCCAGCTTTCGGTTCCTTTCCCCACAATAACATCTAATCCAAGTCCATCTCATCAAATGCACACATTTTCAACTCAGACTGGTGAGGAAAGAGAAATTTTTCTTTTATGTTTAATTCCAGCATAATTACTATAAAATTTTTGGCCTCTTGACCCCTTTATTGTCATCACTTACAATGTGTATGCAAAAGAAATAAGGTATTTTTAGTAATTATGTTTCTCCTATGAATATGATTTTCAATAATAATTTTTAAATAATCTGAAAAAAGATTATGTTCATATTGGATATGGAAAAAATTTTATGCAAGATTGCAAAATCAAATAGATAAATGTGACATATTTTTATAAATGTTCAGCTCAAACATATTGCTTACTTTTATGGAACATCAACTTCTGATTATTTGTTTAATCTACTTTTTTGAGTTGTAGTAAAAAGCATTATCATACTAGATCAAGGTTTCTGACTTACCGCATATGTTTATTTGGGTTAATTTATATAAATGTTTCATGTAGAATTAGTCTTTTATTCATTTGTGTTGCAGAAGTTAAGATGTGTTCATTTTTTAACTTCATTTTAGCAACTAGCACAGATTCTTTGAACAGCAGCAAGAGCCCTCATCTGGGAACCAGCTTTCTACCTGACAATTCCCTTCCTGTATTAAATCAGGTACTATTTGTTTCCTTTTTTGTGTGTGTTCTAGACTTCTACTAGGTTAATATTGTCTTTCCATTCTTTTACTGCTATGTGAAGCCTGATACAGCTGGGCCTTTGTGTTTTCACTAGGAGATAAACTCCAGTGGACAAAGCACCAGTAGTTCCTCGGCTCTTTCCACTCCACCACCTGCTGGGCAAAGTCCAGCTCAGCAAGGCACAGGAGTTGCAGGAGTTCAACAGGTCAATGGTGTGACTGTGGGGGCACTTGCCAGTGGAATACAAACTGTAACATCCACCATTCCTGCAGTGGGTGGAATAATTGGAGCTTTGCCAGGTAACCAGCTGGCGATCAATGGAATTGTTGGGGCTTTAAATGGGGTAATTCAGACCCCTGCAACAATATCTCAGAACCCTTCTCCTCTTGCTCACACAACTGTGCCACCAAATGCAGTGCATCCTCTGCCAACTACACTAAGTAACAGGTAAGCCTTTGCTTTTATTTCTTTTGAATGGATCACATTAACAATGTTACTAAAAGGCTGTTGTTATCAGAAGAGCTCCCATTATTTTAAATGAGGAAGCATTATTTTAAATGCTGGGGAAGAGCTGTGTTACATGTGCCAAAGTTTAAGTCTAGCAAATGATTGTCTTTGTTTTTTTTAAAAGAGAGAGAGAAGTATGTAACATTTGGAATTTCTTTTGAATCTTACTGAAAACTGAGTTATCAATATTATCCCACTGTGTTGTAGAATAAGGCATAATTAAAATATCCCACCTCCTCCCTTCCAAGCTAAATATCCAATAGTCTTCAAGCATTCAAAATAAAAATGCAGTACAATATAAAGAATACCAGAAAAAGGAGCAGATAAAGAACATAGAAGAGCAGCACAATAAGCCTAAAAGCTGTACACATTTTAAAAACAAAGAAGAAACAAAGCAAAAATATAAAACAAGAAGAGCAAAGCAACTGTAGCAACAAATCAATTGTGAAAACATTAATATAAAAAATAGGAACCAATTAGCTCTCTCTGTTTTCTTAATTGTAATCCCAAGTAGTGGGCCTGCCCTCATTGTGCCCCAGGGCAATTTCCAACATTCCAGCCCCCCTCAGAAATGCTTCCCCCCTCCAGCATACTGCCAGCCCTTCCCATGATACTCACCAAGGCTCCCCTATGAAAACAGAAGTATTGCTTAAAACAGCAGCAAAAGCCTTAAAAGGCTTTACACCCTCTGCTGAGTACCTCACAACTTGGACAAGCAGGCAAGGCAACTCTACTACTACTGGACAAGTAGGCTAAGGCAACAGCGACTGGGGTGCAGAGAAGATCTCCCTTCCATGACTGCAGGCAAGCATTAACATAACACTTCCACACCTGCTTCCATATCCCCATCATCTTGCTGCTTATACTCTTTAAACCCTGCTCCTTTGAGGGAGGGATTTGGTTAGGACCTCTGAGCTAGGGATGAAAACTGGAAACTAGAAGATAATGTGCAAGAAAGCCCTATATATCTGCAAAATGTGGATGAGATTAAGAATGCTGCATTTGGTTGTGTATATGTCCAGAAAATAAAAACTTAATTATCAGAATTCAGTGGCACATACGGAGGTGCTGCTCAGCATATGCATGATTTACAAAAGTTTGTGTTCTGTTTTTACTTTTACTTGAAAGGGTGGAATAGAAATTATACCAGAGCCATTATGCACTCTGTGTGTGTATGTATGTAATTTCCACATTACTTTGCAGTGCCTCTGGTCTTGGATTTCTTCCTGATCCACAGAGACAACTTCTGCTACATCAGCAGCAGCAGCAATTTCAGCAGTTACTAAATACTCAACAGTTCACATCAGTAAGTATTAAACATATGATCTGCCTTGTACTGACCATCTAGCTTAGTAGTTTCTTAGGTAAAAAGGTGTGAGGGGCTTTTCTGAGGTCCAGCTAGATATGTCAGAGCTCAAATCTGTCATATGTCATTGGATTTGTATTGAAGATCCGAATCCAGTGCAATAATCGGTTTTGAGATATCTCCTTCCTATCAAAAGTTATGGCCAAAATACTGAAAAACAAAAATATGCATTGAACTCTATGGGAAAGAAAAGTTCCCCATGTTGTGGCTTTACTCACAAGTAGTCTGCCAAAAAGGCCAGGCTGAGAAGAATCCAAGGACACCATAATAGTCCTGATCCAATTACCGGACTCTTCAAAATCACCCCAAAAAGAGGCCCCTGATAATTGCATTAATCTCTTCGGGAACTGAAAGGGGGCCATATTGCACCTTTACTTGCAAATAGGCAAACTTGCCTTAGATATTTTGGGCAGGCTGAGAGAAATCTGGTCCTGATCCAATAAATGAAGCCCCTACTACACAAAGAAACACTTCCTCCAAGCAACACTACATTAAACCGTTTTGAAAGTGAGACTGCACAGCCACTTTTACTTACGAGTAAGCAAGCATGCCTTGCTGGTGTGGAAGATCAATCCAGAGAGTGCAAGGTTTCCAGAATGGTCCTGATCCTGTGCACTTGGAGCTCAGCAAATGCTCCACAAGGCAGCATTTGAGTGTTTTCAGATTTTATTTTGTCATGCCATACATGTTGGGGGGCCTTGTCCTCTTTTTTTCGTTATGGCATGTGGTCACCCTGGCTGAGAATCATGTCTGCTTTGAGCCACTTACATGTGCCTTGTTGGTGAAAACAGGTCTTGCATAGAGGTTTTCAATTTAAAAAGAAGTAACATAGTGTTGAAATTAAATACAGGAAAGCAATACAAGTGTTTTAGCCTCTATGTTACTATGTCCTACATTTGTCCTACATTTTATTGGGTGTCTTACATTTTTTAAACATGTCAGGAATTTTGCTTGGATGTCAGGAATTTTGGTGGACCTTGTCCTCTTTTTGGGGTTCGGACATCTGGTCACCCTGGATAACACATTTTTAAAGATATAAACCTAGATTATTTATTTTTACCCAGTTTTTCTCATACCAAGGCAAATCGCCCATGGCTGCCTAGCTCCTCCCCTCCAGCTGTCCTCACAACAACCCTGCGATGTAAGTGAGGCTAAGAGTGATTGATTGAGCCAAGGTCATCCAGGAAGCTTCATGGCCAAGGAGGGATTTGAATCTGGATTTTCCAGGTTTCTGTTCAACTTCCTAATCATTATACCTTCCTAGATGGGCTAGGAACTCCCTGGTTACACTAAAGTTTGGCTTTTCCCAGTAATGGTCATTTATTTATCAGTACATATAAAGAACAGGATCACTCATAACATGACTGACCAGAACATTCTTTTGCTGACTTCTTTTGAGGAACAGCACCAAGCTCTTCTGTACCAACTTGTGCAGCAGCAGCAACAGCAACACCAGTCTGATGTGCAGCAATTGCAGATTTCAGGAACAACACAGATTCCCATCAATAACTTACTGGCAGGCAGTCAGGCATCTCCGCTTCATACAGCTACAACAAACCCATTTCTTTCAATTCATGGGGATAATGCAACTCAAAAAGTATCTGTAAGTATGTATATGTACCGTTTTATGTTAGAGTGAGTTTGAGTGAGACAAGGGCAGAGGAAATTCTTCACTTGATGTAACTTAAAACAGAAAAAGAGCCACAAAAATACTTGTATTATAGATGTAAATTGAGAGGAAAAATACTTCCTCACCTGTCACTTTGCTACTAAATTGCAGGGTTTTTATTGTTGCTTTGGTCTCCAGTCCATCAAGAGTGGGTGGGTCAAAGCCCAATGATATTGCGCCAACTCTCCATCCTTGCTAGGGAAGTTAATTAAGGGCACAATCCAGAGTAACTATGAGAGCACTTAAGAGACATTACGTGCACCCGTAGTTACTGCACCACCTAGTGAAAGTCTGGGAAATTCATATTGCAATCCAGAGTAATTTGTTCTTACTCCAGAGCAAGGACTCCCTGTAGTTACTCTGGATTTCACCCTCAATATCATTATTAAAGTAGAAATTAGGTGTCTTCAGCTTTTCTTGGTCCTTTCATCCTCTCGCATACTGAAGATAGTTAAAAGCTGCTCTTCCATCTTTCCACATGGTGGAATAATTGTAAGAGTAGCATGGATGGTGCTGGATCAGTGGGAGCTCTGGATCATGGGAGCTCTGGATCAATGTTGCACTTTTCATTGGGTCTTTGGCATCTGTACCTAAGGTTGTGCTCTGAAACATGCTTAATTAGGGAGTAAGCTCTGTTGAACAGCATGGGACCTGCCTCCAAATAAACATGCACCTATATGGGATTGCGTTGTAACACCCTTAGCCCTTTGACAGCAATTTGAATAGGCCTAAAATAAAGTACCATGAGTTACAAGACAGCACATTAATTTGTGAACTATATTGGCGCTTGAAATTCTTCCCTTCCTCTTATTCTTTTGTTGCCTGTGCCCCTTCTTATTTTATAGCTTTAAAATCCTATTGGTAGACATGAATTTTTCAGAAATCTGCACTGCAATATACTCTGGTTCAAAGAAGCAGCTTAAATATTGGAAACTGCTTCAGTACCAAGGCTGTAGACTGGGGTTTCTGAATCCCAGCCCTGGGGCCAGATGTGACCTGTGGAGAGCTTGAATGCTGCCCATGGCAAGACCCTCCATCTGGTCCTCGGGTTAGCCTTGTAAACCTCCAGATCTGTCTCTAATACACCCATATATTTAAATTTAAATACATGTAATCAATTCTGAAATGTAAATCATTTTTTATGGCCCCTGACATAGTGTCAGTAAAATGATGTGGCCTTCCTGCCAAAAAGTTTGGACACTCCTGCTCTAGACCAGGAGTCCTCATCCCCTGGTTTGCGACCCAGTGTCTGTCTGCAGTGCCTTAGCAAGTCCTGCCAGCCCAGAATGAACTAAGCGTGTGCAGCTCAGCAAAGCAATTCATTCCCAACCCAGAGCAACCTGGGCAGATGCAGCAATCTGGAACGAACTGTGCATACACAGCCCAGTTCTCTGCAGCCTAGAGCGAGCTGGGCATTCGCAACCCAACTGGTCTGTGGAAAAAAATGTTTCAGCAGAACCAGTCTATGGTTTGAGAGACGTTGAGGACCACTGCTCTAGACCACTACTTTTGAACCATTTTCATTCATCTCATGACAGTGACATGGGGCACTATTAGTTTTTTGTATCAGTTTTTCTTTATCTCAAAGAAGTGCATATTTGAGAGACAACAGACAGAACTTCAGATTTGCCCTCTTTCAATCTTCTTTAGTCCTTGACTGTTTATTGGGGAAGGAGTCATCCTCTCAACCAATATGCTGCTGTTGGTGCTGCTGGAGTCCATGTGTCAGTCCTGATACTTCTACTCTTGGTAGTTGGTGGAGATGTTTCTAGCTTCATCAGTGGTCAGTTGCTGGTCCCTTCAATCTTCTTCAATAAATTTGAGGCTTGTCTTTTTTTTTTTGGTGCTGCTCGTTGGTCCTTCCAACGGATAGGTCACTCTTGCCAGAGGAGCTTATGTGGCAGCTGGTTGGTGTTCATTCTGCAGATGTAGCCAAACCATCTCAGTCTGTGTTTATTGGATTAGTTCTTCTAATTGATGGTTGCACCTTTCCCATATCGTCTTATGGTGGCAGTCATGAGGAGAGATGCTCAGGATCTGTCTCAGTCGTCACATTTGGAAGGCCTCAAGCTTATTCATATCTGATTTGAGCAGAGTCCATGTTTCTGATCCATACAGGAGAATTGGCAGGATTAGTTTTCGGAAGAGGCACATTTTGGTGTTGGAATTGTTTGCCTTCTTTCATAGGCAACTTCAATTGAGTGAGGGAATGCTGCTGTTGCATGGCAAATTCTTCTGTGGACTTTGGCGGTAAATGCCACTTCCTTCTCCTGCACCAATGACCCCAGGTATTTGCGTATTGGAGTTGCTTGAGTTGGACTCCACCTAAGTGAACATTGGCCTGTGAGCCATTGATGATCTTAACTTTAGTCTTCTCTGCATGGATTCTTAGGCTGTAGGTTTGGGCAACACAATGTGGTAAAGGATGTTGGTGGCCTTTGCATCCATGTCGATGAATATGGCACTGTTGTCTGCAAAAATCAGGTCGGTCAAGAAGTTGTGTTGTTAGTGAACCCCACAGCTGCCTCATAATGGCATCAATCATGATATTAAAGACCAAAGGAGAGGCAACATCTCCCTGATGGATTCCAGTTTGGATAGGAAATTCCTTGGGTAGCTCATTTTGATCAGGATGTTGCTGGTTAAGCTATTGTATGATGCCTGGAAAAGTCAGATCATCTTAAGTAGCACATACTCATTCACCAACACCTACCACAGACAGGCCAGTAAACACAGTTAAAATGCGAATTTGAAGTCGATGAAGACAGTGATGATCCTAATCTTTTCCTCCACCAGTTGACAAATAGTAAATGATTGATGTGTCCTGACTCCTGCTTGCTCTTTCCAGTTGGTCTGTTCCTGATGTTCCTGCAGTTTTGATTGTATGATCTTTGTTATCACCTTGCCAGTGATGGAGAGAAAGCTGATTCTGCGGTTGCTGAATCATTGTAGTTGCATTCTTGGCTATCGTCTTTCTTTAGAATTGGCACAACGATGGCTTTCTTCCATGCTGTTCAGATGTATTCTGTATGCCAGATGTGTCAGGAGGATGGAGATGTTGCAGCAGGATATCTCCCCACCTTTGATCATTTCAGCAGTTGACTTGGTCAACTCTGGGTGCCTTTCCATTCTTCAGCAATGTTATTGCTCTCCTCACTTCATCAATAGTTGGCTCACTATCAAGGAATGAATTCTCTGCCAGGTTGATGGGTGGTGGCTGTGGTGGTGGTCCCTGGGGCGTGTCATGGTTGTATAGTTGTTTGAAGAATTCTTTCAATGGCAGCAGGCATGGAAGTGCCATATGTTTTCTTGATGTTGTCATTGATCAACTTTGTTTAACCACTCAGCCTTCTGAGGGTCAATGTCAATAGTGTGAGATATAGGAGCAGTTATCTCTGTTAGCTCCTCATTAGAAGCTTTGCTCTTAATATCTACGTGAGCTTGGAAACCTTTTGCTCATATGTTGTCTTATGTGGAAAAAAGAGAAACTGGCTGAAGTCTGAGCATAATCAGCCCCGTCACAAGGGCAGGGATTCAGGTGGAATTCAGGTGATTCTCCTCTGGTCTGCAGGAGGAAACAAAAAGTGAGAGCTGTAGACTGTTTTTTGAGGTCCTCTTTATTCACAGGTCTCCTCCTATACAGTGGTGCCTCACATAACAAGTTTAATTCGTTCCGGAAGCATGCTTGTTTTGTGAAATGTTCTTTATGTGAAGCAGATTTTCCCATAGGAAATAATGGAAACTCAGACGATTGGTTCCACAACCCAAAAAATATCCATACAAAAATATTACGGTATATACTCGAGTATAAGCTGACCAGAGTATAAGCTGAGGCACCTAATTTTATCATAAAAACTGAGAAAACTTATTGACTCAAGTAGAAGCCTAGGGTGGGAAATGCAGCAGGCTCTGGGTGGGCTCTGAGGCTGTAGTCCTGTCTACACTTTCCCAAGAGTATGCCCATTGACTATAAAAGTACTAACTTCTAAGAAGATATGCCTAGGATTGAGCGCTAACGATTACAATCCGTTTACATACTTTCCTGGGAGTAAGCCCCATTGCTCTAAGGGGATTTACTTCTGAGTAGACCTGCCTAGGATTGAGCTCTAAGGATACAATCCTTTCACACACTCTCATAGTTAACTCTCATATAAGCTCTGATCTTTAACCAGACTAAAGTGCAAGGTATCGAGCCAGTGACGGGTAGTAAGCCCCATTGCTCTAAGGGGACTTCTGAGTACACCTGCCTAGGACCAAGCTGTGAAGCTGCAATGCTATGCACACTTTCCTGGGAGTAAGCCCCATTGGCTCTAATGGGACTTACTTCTGAGTAGACATGTATGGGAGCAGCAGCAGCTGCAGGATTGGGTCCAGGGAGATCATGCCTCCCTCATCCTTGCTGCCTGGAACACAGCAAAGATTGGGTGCATGCAGGGGTGGATGGTAGGGGATATTGGAGGGAGGGGAAATTAGTAAGTAGAGAGAAGAGTAGAAATTAGTAAATTAGAGCACTCTGAGGGGCAGAGTGCATTTAGGGGTGACTCGTAGGGATGGCTGGGGGTGGTGGGTGCAGGCAGGGCTGGTTGGTTGGGAGGGGGGAGGTTTCCTTAGTGGGATCAGGCAGGGCTGCTAGGAAAAATTGCAAACTGAGAGAAACCTGAACAGAGAGGGTTAAAATTCCTGCAGCTCGAGGGAGGGAGGAGGAGAGAGACACATACTGAGACACAGAGCTTTTTAAATGCAAAGGAAACTTTTAAACTGTTTTCTCTGAATTTTAGCACAACTTTGCACCAGGAGAGGCTCCAAAAGAGGTGGTTTTGTTTTTTTCAGAATTTTGCCTGACCCGAGTATAAACTGAGAGGCTTTTTGGGAGCATTTTTTGAGCTCAAAAAACTTGGTTTATACTCGAGTATATACGGTAACTGTATGGTAAAATGATGACAAAACACTGGAATTGAATTCAAAACATGCATTCAATGTCCATGATCCAATGAGGTCTACTTAGGCTGCAATCCTAAAGACACTTTCCTGCAAGTAAGACCCATTTAACAATTGGGCTTGCTTCTGGGTAGACATGGTTAGGAGGTTGCAATCAAAGACTCCATCAGTCTTGAAAGACTATGGTATCATGCTCGTCGCTGCATACGCTGCATGTGAAGCACGAAAACCTGGGTTGGATTGTTATGGAGGATAGGCTGTTTCCCAAGCAGCAAATCCCCCCTCTCCACGCCACTGAATTAGTCCAATGGAAAGGCAGAGCCAATACGATTGAATCCAGCTGGCATCGCAGAGCTGGGCTAAGGACAGGAGCTCACCCCGTCTTATGGGGCTGCCCCGGGTCTCGAACCCTGACCTGCTGGTTAACAGGCACACCGTCTTAAGACCCATTTAACACAATGAGGCTTACATCTGGTTAGTCTTGATTAGGAGGCTGCAATCAAAGACATTTTCTTCTGTAATCAAAGACACTTTTAAAGTTCCCAACTTTCTCCTTCTCTTCATCATGAGCCTCTCTCCCCCCCTGCTCCCTTCTGGCTAGCCCTGAGCTGCTTCCTTCTTCTCCACTGCTGTTCTCTCCCTCTGCCTAGCGGATGCCAGACCACAGGAGAAACAGCATGGAAGTGTTGCTTTCGCTATGGGCGTCTGCCCCAACTACCAATGAGTGTGCTTGTTAAGTGAAGCAAAACTTGTTTTGTGAGGCAGAATCCTAGAGAAATTTTTGCTTGTTATGTGGATCACTTGTTAAGCAAGGCACCACTGTATGCTCCTGTAAGCAACGTGGGGAACATTAGCAATGCTGGCAAGCCCATGTGTAATGTGTTATGAAAGGCACTGAGTATGGGGAGAAATCTCTCTCATTGCCAGCATGGATTGTTTCAGAGCAGAAATCACCTGTGTGTCACTGAAAATAAGTATCAGGTATGATAGGGCCAGACGTTTTAGTGTGATCTTGTCCTATCCCTCCCTTCAAAGTATACTGGACTTTAAACTTACAAAGAGGTGCTGCAGGGAAGGGCTTTGACACAGCTGCAAAAATGTGGAATCCGCAGCATGAAGATGAGATATCCACCCTGGCTGTCTAGGCTTGCCTCTGGCCTCTTAAGCTTTTTGACACTTAAACCTATTCAGTGTTGTCTATTGTGTTGCTTGACTACTGTCAAATGTAAGCAAACGAACCTCTTCAAATGTTGATTTTGGATCTATCTAATGATGCCACATAAATAATTGCCATTGCATTTCCTTTCCATTCCAGAGACATAATGATAAAAGTGGAACGGTTGCACCAGAAAAGAATTGACTTTGGGGGGAAGAAATGGAAAATTGCCTATCTTGCTGTTAGAGCACTTCATTAGGCTGTAAGTTGCAGCCTCTCTCTGCAGGTATGACTAGATGCAACAAGGAGTGAGAACTGCACACTGGAAAAGTGAATCTTCCTGAAGACACTTCTTGTAAGGTTTTGATCTTGTTGCTTTTTGTTGCACTGAATCTGAACTGTTTTCACCAGATTTCAGGAAACTCTGAAGAAAGGTTTTGCATACCAGAGTTGTCAGTTGAAGAATTCATTTGAATTCTGCTGCTGAGCTAGTAGCCTTTAACATAACGGAGTACTAACCAAACAGATGGCCTGTTCCACTGCTTGTTGGCCGTAAGCAAACCAAATTTGTACTCCCTGCCAGGCCAGCAGTTCTGTGAGGAATTAAACATCGGTGTGTTTGAATTACCAGTTTTTCCCAAACAGAACTGATTTTAAACTTGACTCAGTTTTGTTTTATTATTTTTTAATGTTTTACCAGAGCAGGGGTGTCCAACTCCAGGGCTCCTGGAACTTTAACAAGTGTGTAAAGGAGGGAATTTCAGCAGGTGCAGCTTCTCATCTCACAGATCACAAGCTGCACCTTCTGATATTCCCTCTTCTACAAGCTTGTTAAAACGTCCAGGAGCCCTAAAGGTGAAAGTTTGGACACTCCTGTACTAGAGCAAGAAATATAAAAATGATCTTGAAATTTTTGTTAAGATTGCTTTCAAAAAACTTCATTTCAGAGATGAAATTTTACCAGATGAGAAGTAAACTCAAGTTCTGCTAGTGTTTGACCTAACCCAAGTGCCTGTTGCTTACCTCTATAGTTGGAATGGCTTTTTACAGCTGGGTGTGCACTAAATGAATCTTTGTGAAAGCCGCAAGAGTGTTCAGCCTTGTAGCAGGAGCCTTCCCCATTGATCTGCCTTGATTAGAAGTTTGTCACTGTAGATAGCTCAGGCAAATGTTACCTGGGTTGCTTTCCACTAATAAATTACCAAAAAAGTGAGAGGAGGATCAGAGACTTCACATTCCTAATGAAATGTGAAAAAGTGTTTGAATATTTTCACAGTATGACTATGCAGTACAGAAGAAGATAGATTGAAACTGGGGTTTAATGACCACTAATCTGAATTTATAAATGTAAATTATGAGTGGAAAAAACCCAAGTATAATTAGACCTTCACTGTGTACTTAATTGGAAGAACCTATTTGTTTCTGCAATATCGCTTGGTTAAACATTGCACAGTTCTTACCTCATTTCTGTAAATAAGGTTTTGTGACTGTTTTGTATTGTGGACGATTCAGAAAAAGTGGCTATTTTGATTTGTAATATTTCTAATTGGTAGATTAATGGAAAAAAATTTAAAATAATTTATTTTTATATGTTCAAGGGATTTTTAAGAGTCACAAATCACTTTTGTAGATAATTTACTAAATTTAATTCAGCGTGGTTTAATTTACTTAAACCATTCGTTAATATTCTGTAACAGTTTGTAAAAAGATATTGCTGTTTTGCTGAGATGTAAAATTGCAAATTTATATTAAGATATGTATAAAGTTTGGTTAATAAATTTTAATATTGTTTATGGGTTGTACACATCATGTATGATTCTAATAACTTCAGACTCCTCTTTATTTCAGCATTGACAATTAGCCATGTTATTGTTCAGATTTACTTCCTATATACAATAGAATCTATGCCAGTAAGGGCACAATCCTAATCTCCATTACTTATTATTAAATTTAAAGCTATTACATATAATACTACATATTGGGAATTACATATTACCATAGAACCATATTACATATTAGTTCTAGTTCTGCTTTCAGAAGCAGCAAAGAACAAATGAGCCCTTGCTTTTGAAAACAGAACTAGAACCAATAGGTACAAACTGCAAGAATGGAGATTCTGGTTGGATATCCGGAAAAAATTCCTGACAGTGAGGGCGGCTCAGCAGTGGAACAGATTGCCAAGGAAGGTGGTCGATTCTCCCTCACTGGGGATCTTCAAGCAGAGGCTTGATGAGCACCTGTCAGAGACCCTCTACAATGGCGGTTCTCAATCTTCCTAAAGCCATGACCCCGTAATACAGTTCCTCATGTTGTGGTGACCCCAACCATAAAATGTTTGCATATGTGTGTGGTTTGCGTGTGTGTGAAAGAGTGCATGCCTTGTGTGTGTTTGCTTGTGTGTGTGTCAAGCATGCACTCACTGACACACACACGCAAACCACAAACATGCAAACTACTCACATAAGGCATGCACTCACACACTTGCAAAACACATATAAGGCAGGCACTCACTGATACACACACACAGGCCAACCACACACACTTGCAAAACACATATAAGGCAGGCTCTCACTGACACACACACAGGCCAACCACACACACATGCAAACACACAGTGAGGGCAGGCACTCACTGACACACACACACGCAAACCACACAAACATGCAAACACACATATAAGGCAGGCACTCACTGACACATACACACATGCAAACCACACACACAAGGCAGGCACTCACTGACTCATGCCTGACATGCAAACACACATGCAAGCCACGCTCTCAGTCACTCACACATGCAAACACACACTTGCATACACAGACACCCTCTCCTCATCTGGAGTGTGTGAAGTGGCTGGAGAGGGAGGGAGGCTGGCTGCTGGCTCTCTCGGCCAGTATAGTCTGGGTGTCCGTGCTTCTGTGCCAGTTGCAGCTGCTGGTGAGGCTGCACTGTTGGAGTGGGAGAACCAGCAAGCCTCCATGTTCCTCCCTGTGCTTGCCAGCTATTCCTCCTCCCCTCCATGTTGCTGGATGGGAGCCTGTGGGTGCCGCTCTGGGCATCCTGCTCAGAGCATAAGCTAGGGAGGCTGGAGTGCCCCCAGGTGGCTGGAGGCTGAACAGCTCCAGCCTCCTATGCCCAGGAATGGCAGCATGAGGAGGGGAAAACATCGCTGCCAGGTCCAGCCTGCTTAGGTGACCCCACTGAAAGTGCTCTGCGACCCCAAGAAGGGTTGCGACCCCCAGTTTGAGAACCCCTGCTCTAGAAGGATTTCCTGCTACAAGCAGGGGGTTGGATTAGATGACCTACTAGGTCCCTTCTGTTAAGATTCTATGATAATGTATTAATTACCAGTGAAATGTACCCACATTGTGAAAGTTAAATTTCAAGAATATTTGTGGGCCTGGTAAGCTGTGGACACTAGCAGGCACTGGACATCAAAGGGTATTGACATATGGCAGGGTGACCATATAGAATGGAGGCCAGAGTGCCTCTTCGTGTAAGCCTTGCATAGAAGAGGAAATTTAGGCAGGTGTAGATCAGCATACAAGGGTTTAGAAAGTAGCACCTAATGATTTCATTATGTATGGATGGGGTTGGGAGGGAGGAATGAAAGGAGACAGCTGCTGAGAGAGATGGATGCTCTACTTCCTATAGCTATGCTGAGGGTGGATGTGGTGGGGGGGGAGGGGTATTGTTCATCCAGCTCTGGATCCCTTGTAGTGGCATAGCCAGAGGGGGGAGTCCTGCCTGGAAGTGCTGCAAAGAGATGAGGCTCCCTCCCAGATGACTGCTCTCCCCTCTTTGGTTATGCCACTGGAACAGCTTCTCCACCTCAGCACTTTCAGAGAGGGAAGCAGGTGACTGGGCTCCTCTCCCCCTCCTCTAGCTGCAGTGGTGTGGGGGGGGGGGGTCCTTTCCTGAGGAGGGTGAGAAGATCTGAAGCTGCAGTACATCCAGACTTTCCTGAAAGCCCCATTGAGTGCAGTGAGACTTAGATCTGAGTAGACCTGCTTAGTGTTGCACTGTTAAGAGAAGTCTGAGCCAGGGACAGAAAAGCAGGGCAGGAAGGAAGGGGCTGCAGCAGGGGAAGAAGCCTATAGGAGACTTAAGCCCAGCCCAGCTGAGCCCCTGCTCTCCCTCACCGCCTCCTCCTCCTCCTCTCCTTTCTCCTTGGGAACTCAAAGCAACTGGGGAAACTCCACAGCACACTTTCTAGGGACAGGCTCCCTACTCTGCAAGCAGATCCCTGGGATGGCTCTGCTCCTACAGGTTCCAGCAATGGCTGACCGGCCCTACAACTTTTATCTTTTACCGATCCTCTGCTGGGAGCCAATAGGGAGCTGCCCCTTGCCCTTGTCCTGCCTTCTCCTTCCAGGGAAAGAGGGACTGTAATTCTCCATTTAGCTGCACATTGTAATCGCCAGCTAACAGTTTTTTAAAACTAATGTCTGTAAAAATGGGGTATGCATTAGATTTGATGGCACACTACATTTGAGTAAAAACAGTCATTTAGGGACAAGACTACAGCTGCATCATTTACCTTGTTGTCTCACACATTTTTGTACAGGTGTCCCTTGTTAGCCACTAGTAATCCTCCCACAGATTAAAAAAATCCATCTATAAAGAAAACAATGGAAAAATAGTTTAAAGACTCGCCTCCACATTTCTTGCTCTTCCATTGCACCTAATGAAATAAGGTATCTGCAGGGATTTGATTCTGGGACTGGACTGCTTGTGTGACTTCCTATCTACAACAATAGAAAGGCAGTTTTTAAAACTGCAGTTTGCATGGACCATTCATGTTGAATCAAATCCTTGTATAACAAGGTTGGATCTGGACCTGTGAAATCAGTCCTTGGAAATAATTAGCTCTTAAATATGTAGACCTTTATTTCTAGTCTCAGAGACAGGTTTCAAACAAAAATCAACTCCTGTACTCCCAATTTTTTTTCCGTTTTGGCAGTAACTTTTGCCAAAGTCCCCTGAGGCTGGATGGAGGCTATGCTCCTTTATGCTACAATACATATGTCAAAATGGTAAACTGAACTGAATACAAAAGAAAAACTAGGCTGGCTAACCTGGGCCTAGAACAGAACATGTGCACATCTTTAGGGATTATACTCGTCTTGTGTGTTAAGGTTTTCAGTGATACTTTCATAGTGTACACAAGAGTATGTCAAAATAATTTTCCAGTACAAAAATAAATGTTCATAGAATGAGAATTTTAATGGAAGAAGGCATCAAGTTTATTTATTTTGGTAACTAAGGCACATGACGTACTGAGGTACAAAAATACAAGATACTGCATATGGTGTTTAAAATATCCCATTCTGGTAAGTAAAGGCAAAATTCTTCAGAATATTCAGCTTTTTGCCATTTTTTTCTTTTGTATGAGTTCAACCAGCAACTTGTATCTAGCCATACATTCTTCCTGCAAAAGGGGGTGGGAAAGAAAGAGAGAAAACCGTGAGTATTTAAGAGTTGAGTGTCTTTTTTTGCTTAAAAAGAAATCTTCAAAGTTATGGTAAATGTAAGTTTTGAAACAAAGATTAATGTTCCTATACAATGGTGATCCTGGCCCTGGAAGCACCAGGGCTGAAACCACATGCAACTGCCTCCACACCAGTGGGCTGCTGCTCTTGCTTCCCTTTAGGCATCCCTAGGAGGCAGCACATTGTCTCCCAAATCTCCAAAGGATTCCCTGAAGTCTTGGAAGGCCAAAAAGTCCACTTCCAATTTATAAGATTCTAAAAATGTCACTTCAGTTTCTTCTATGAAACATTTTAATTTTTTGGCTTTCTGAGGCCTTAACACTTCTAGACTTTCATTCCAAGTAGAGTGAGGAGAGGTAGTGTTGGACTACCAATCTGGGGCTATCTGCCTTCTTGCCTTCCCAGTACTGTTACTGATTTTATGCTGTCTAAATCACCAAACCCCAGCTGGTGGGCTGGATCAGACAACCATGCAAGCCCTTTGCCTGAACAGAGCAGACCATTCTGCTCTTATGTAGTGTAGTGGTTCCCAAATCTTTTAAAACACCACTATGGGGTGGGGGCCTGCTAGCTTTCATGACACCTTTAAATGATTCAACAGTTGCTGAAGCTTCTGTTTTTATCCATTTAACTATGGGGAGGACCACTTTCTGAAACATTTGTTGAGCTCTGTTCATCTGCAGTTGCCCTAGTGCTTAAAGGTGTGGTGCCTGTCAGTCTGAAGATCGGCAGCCCAGCGGGGTTTGAGACACAGGTGCTGCATGAAGGAGTGTGCTCCCATCACTGGTCCCAGCTCCTGTCAATCTAGCAGTTCAAAAGCATGTAAATGCATGTAGATAATTAGGTACCACTTCAGTGGGAAAGTAACAGCGTTCTAGGTGCATGTGGGTCACATGTCCACGGATTTGTCCTCAGACAGTGCTGTCTGGCTTAAGAAACGGGGTTGAGCCCTATTCCCTAGAGTCGTTCACGACTAGCCAGGTCGTTTGTGGTGGCCTTAGGTTCTCTTTTGCCTAAGTGAAAAGCTGAGGCACAGTCATCTACTCATGAGCAAACATGCAAGTGTGCATGTTCAGTGTCACATTCCACAGGGCAATGTTTTCTTTTGTCAGTTTTGTGACCCACCAAAACTTGGGTTATAGCCCACTGGTAGTTCTTGCTCCACAATTTGGGAGTGAGTTTCTGCTGTAGCAAAAACCTGCTCAGACATATAATTCCAGGGACTATTCCTGTGCAAACACTACCTGTTGAATTAAATATGCAGGCTTCTCCGCACCATCTTACAAAACCAACCAAATTTCATAAAACTATCTTGAGAATGAGAGGAAGGAATTCCTCCAAGAAACATCAGTCACCTTGTGCTCCTGACTCTCAGTGACATTTTATGAAAGCCCATGCACATTGCCCTCTACCCAATGTGAACTTCTGGCATGTGCAACTGAGAGGTCCCCTGCTGTGTCAAGCGCTTTAGCTCCATCTCCTCTTTCAAGACTGACCCCTTTTAGAGCCCAACTATGTACAAATTACATGATGGACCAGGAATGCCACTCGTACTTCTCAGCTTTATAATTTCAGGTCCTCTGCCTGCTTGTTTCCTGTGTTGCAAAGTGCAACAACACGCATCTGGCAAGCAGTTTCAAAGGATCCCAAATTCAAGTGGGATATTAAATTGCTTATGGAGCATTAAGGCACTTTCATTGTTCATGCACTAAAACAACAGGTGGTGGTGATGGTGGTGGAAAAATCTGAGCAAAGTAGGATATCACTCTGTCACAAATGCAAGCAATTAGTCCTCTTTGACATGCAGACCTCTAGCTTTTGCTCTGCAACCACACTAGCTTCTGCTTCAGCATTAGGCTGATGACTTGTGCCCAGCAACAGCTCTGCATTGTAATCCTGCACAAAACCTTGACATTACCTTGCTTTTTCCTGGAACGCATTTTGCAATCTTATCCCAGCGTTCTGCTGTTCCTTTTGGATACTGTTGTAAGGCAAGTTCCAGAAGCTTCTGTTGATTCTGAGTCCACAAGTCTTCTGAACTGCGACATCTCTCCTTTTTTCTGGCTTCGTCATCACTGTATTCCTCTTGCTCTGCAGTGTCAAAGTCCTTCTGGCGCTTCCCTCTACACTTGTCCTCGGCTGTTTCTTTCATCACTGGCAGTGCGTTTTCAGGGGCCTTTGTTGCAGTCTTCCGTTTGCGGTGTCTGGTTTCACTCAAGGCTGTCTCCCGTTGATCTGTGGCTGCCATCTCCATTGGTTCCAGATCACTACTGTGCTTTGCTTCTTCTTCTTCTTCATCTTCTTTTTCTCTCTGTGTGATTAGATGATCTGACAAATTAACAGCAGCTTTGTTGGATTTTGAGTTTTGGGCCAACATTTTCAGCTCTGAGAGCCTGACTGTACCTGTTAGAAACAGTATTATTTTAATATGCAATGAGTCAAATGGATACTGGAGAAAGGTATAGGGGAAGCAAGTCGCCAAGCTACAACTGGTAGTCACATGTGCTTATTTCTACAGCATTTATTCAACAATCACTCTCAAATATGAAGTACTGTACTTACTTGAATGTACTACGCCATCATATCTAATGCACACCCAATTTTAAAAGGCCTGAGATAAAAAAGTTTATTAGCAATTTGCAAAGCAGGTGCAAAATTTAATTTTACTGCATACAACAAGATACATGTCAATAATATGACAATGCACTACCAAATTGCACACCTTTTACAAAATTGCACTACTTTATACAACAATGGGTTTATTACAATATAATAAACTGTTTAACTAAATACTGATCAATTATAATTATTCAAATCACTCAAAGCTAAAGCAGTGTGCAAATCCAGCCTGCATCCCAATTTTTGAGACTAAGAGCACAATCCTAATCCTGTCTACTCAAAAGTAAGCCCCATTGTCTTCAGTGGGTCTTACTCCCAGGAAAGTGTCTTCAGGATTGCAGCCTTTATTTGACTATAAAAGAGGGGTTTTAGATTTGAGTAAATATGGTATTTGACTCCGCCTTGGAAGAATCCAGATGCATCGATTCAGAAATCAGCTACTGAACAAATTCTTATTTAGTAGAATTTGTCGTTCTTGCTTCTTTGTTTCTGTGGTAACTATAGCTGGCTTAAGTAAAACAAGGTGTGATCTTCCTTTGTTAATGTACTCGCCACTGAGCACAGCCGCCCTACAGTCTCCATTCACTGAAAATTGCAGTGGACGCAAAATATATCACCACAGCACGTTAGAGACATGTTCAGTTATTTTAACTCACATTTTTCCTCTCAGGTTTCTCTTTACCACTGATAACTAAAGGCTGATTCACATTTTCACTCCATGAGGATTTGTCTGCTTTTAACCCTTTACACTGTGCTTACTTAAAGGTGGCCAGTACAGATAGTAGCAGCTCCAAGTACCTTGGTGTGTACAATGTTCTAGGAACCTCCATGGATGCTGATTTCCATTTTAAACAAAAGCAATTGCTTGCCAAGGTAACACAACAAGCAGGCAATCAATTTCCTTCTTCCGGCTTAAAACAGCTTTGTTTCAGCTGGAAGCCAGACCCATCCCTTCCCCCTGGATCAAGGAAAGAATGCTAAATAATAATCACTTCCCAACTGCTTTGTGTTTTGTTGCAAGCTGGGGCGGGGGGGGGGGGGGAGAGAAGGATCTGCCTCCCAGCTGAAACAAAGCTTTTCTAAAGTGGAGAGGGAGGTAGGTTGATTGCCTGCCTGCCACATTAAGCAGGGTATTTTTAAGCCATTAATCTTTGCCTATATGGAGTTTCTTTTAAAGGGCCAACCTCATTCATGCTGAGATAAAACCATGGGTGAAAATCCAGTGATTGTTTGGTTATACCTGAACTTCTAGCTTTCACCAGTCCCTTCTTAATTTGCTCAAGTCTCCCAGGAAGGGAGACTTTTTAAGTGCTACTGTCTCTTATCCACCATTTACTTCCAGCAGTGTCCCTGCACAGACAGCTTGTTTTCCCTGAACTTCCCAGTTCTGCAGTGGAACCATGGCGTTCAAGTATTTCACTCCCTTTTGCCTATGCATTGATTTTATGTCACCACCATGAAAGGAGCCACACGGATTCTTTCCAACACAGGCTGCAATAAAGCTTAACAGCACAAAAAAGCCTCTGGTCCTGGATTGTCATTCATAGGAAAATGGAATAAATTCATTTCCATCTTCTGCATTTGGAGCTTGATAAAGCAGCCAACAACCTGACGGGCAGTTGCATCACCAAAGGAGTACGCATGGCTCATGAACATTTTAGGCTGAAAGAATCTACCTGTGTGTCTCAGACTTAATAATTGGCCACACATAGTCCAAAATTGGGGGGGGGGGGCAGAAAATATACTGTGGTCTAGCAGGAAGACACTACTAGCTACTCAAATTTTTTGAACAAATGATGGACCACAATTGGATAAAGCATACCCAAAAACACCAGAGATGAGCTTGTATGTGCACTTGTTTTTCAAATTTTAAAAAGCAGGCATAGGGCATCCTGTGTCAACCACGTGAGTTTTGTTCCAAGACCCCACCATAGACAAGGAAACTCATTGATTATGAAATGCTTTTGAAGGCCTTAAAGAGCAACTAAAAAAACAACAACTGGAAGTGACATTTTAAGGAGTTCTATGGGGAGGGCTGGGGAGGCTACACATGACCTCTCCAGCCCTCAGAACACCCGTTGGAGGTGACTGAAACACAGCTCCACTTGCCTCTGGAGGATCCATGAGAGTTTAATCCACAGGTCCCATATCTTTGTGAGTCCACTGTGATGGATCACAGGGATTCTAGTAAAAATCCAGCAAACCAAGCTGTAAGGTCAGAACATCAATAGACTACAGGATGTGCAACGCAGCAGATAAGACAATGAGCTGAATTTGGAACTTACCTGATTAAAATTTCTCCCTTGGCAGCCTTAGACCAGCTATTTCCTCTCAGCCCCTCCCCACCCACCCCCAAATGGGGTTGCTACCAATCATCTTTAAAGTGTTATTGTAAGGACAAGTTCAAGGTAATCTATGCAAAGCACACTGCACACTCAAAAAGTGCACTTACCGGTATAAATGCTAAGTAAAATCATAGGATGCATTTGCTTATGTCAATTATGTTAGCTAAGAAACTAGTAACATACGTACCCGGAGCACATGCAACTGAGTCCTTAACTTGTTTGGCTTTCATGGTAACCT
Source organism: Cryptoblepharus egeriae (assembly GCA_030015325.1). NCBI lineage: Eukaryota > Metazoa > Chordata > Lepidosauria > Squamata > Scincidae > Cryptoblepharus > Cryptoblepharus egeriae. The sequence continues at coordinate 18,627,961 of JAREYC010000004.1, read as the reverse complement.
ATTGGGAACAAGAAACATTTGTTCATTAAACAGACTAGTCAGAGGTAAGACTGACCAAGAAATAATAAATCCAATTTAATAAGGAATATGAAGTCCATCCAAGCCCATACTGTTAATTCTCATTCCCACCCCGACATATGAAGGTGGGCACAAAGACTGATCCTTGGGACTTTCCAACCACTATTTTTTTAAAAAATAGACCCCCCTAACTCCAGATAACGTATAGGAGACCACATAAGAACTATGTATACAGGCCAGAACCCAAGTGCAAGGAACAATGCTTCACACTTCATGTTCTTTAGAATCCATTACTGACAACATCACCTTGGGAAGGTCCAGTGGAGGAAACACTCCTTTGAAACCAGATGCCTTCTCATTCCCACCCCGTCATATGAAGGTGAGCACAAAGACTGATCTTTGGGACTTTCCAACCACTATTTTTTTTTAAAAATCAGAGAGTTAACATTAGGAAAACAGCCTATAAAAATAGCATGCAAAGCATAAATCAAATGTGCCTATTAACTGCAGGTTCTCTGAACTGATTGCAAAAAGCTCTCCTATTTCATCCTCATGAAATAATATCATTTGCTTGCCTGAGTGGATGTAAACTGATTCTGCTGGCGTCAGTGGTCACTAATTCAGGTCTAAAAAGCAGGCTGGTAGGGATTTGCCACCTGCCCGTAAAAGGCGCAGGTAGGTAGCAAAACAATAGACAGGTGGGCAGATATCAGCACACTTACTTTAATTAGCATGGTGCCTGGTCAATCAGGGGTAAATGGGGCCCAGTTTTAAAAGCATCCAAAATGGCACTGGGAAGAGCTTGCAATGATGAACCACTACTGAGCTGTCAGGATTGAGTACACACTCTTACATTATGTTAGTATCAGGGGTTAATTGCTATATGACTCGGATCTACATGGACATATTTAGATTATGGGTTTTTGCAGAGATTCTAAAGACAAGTATTGGATTTACTAGTCTCAATAGTAGTATATTTTTAAAGAGCCCTGAAGATGAATTTGTTAAAAGCAGTACATTTTGCATCACTACAGGTATCCCCTGATTTCTAACAGAGGATCCCTTCTCGGTACAGTTTTAAAAATATACCCTGAAGTTTGTAAGTAGGGCCCATTCTTTTGACAGCTCGAGAAGCAAAACTGAGTTCACTGAGAATAGTATGTATGTGACTGACCAAAGAAGCCATAAGGAATTCAAATTACAGAAAAAACAAAAGCTGGTTAATTATATCCTTGAGTGAAATATGTTGCACTTTTAAATGTGTGGATCCATGATCAGAGTAAATAGAATAACAGCCACAATATTCCTCTAAGCACCAGCATCAACCATGCCAAAGCCCTAAGTTTATTTAATTCAATGAATGCTGAAATATGCTTTATTTAATTCAATTATTTGTGATTTTCTTTAGTAAACTACCAGATATGAATACATAAGACATTCATTGCCCACCTGTGCCTTTGTTAATTTTACTATAATTTGTTATGTATTTTGGCTGTGCGTTATTAAATGTATTATTTAGGATTTTGCAAGTGATATTTGTGGTTTTTTAGGATGGCCATTTTGTAGACGGCTGTAGAGGCTCAGTGGTTAGAACAGTGGGGTTAGAACACTGCCTGACCAGAATTCTGCTCAGCAGGCCAGCAGTTCAAGACCCAAGCACTGCCAGATGGGGTGAGCTCCCATCCTTAGCCCCGCTCCTGCCAACCTAGCAGTTCAAAAGCATGCAAATGCAAGTAGATCACTAGGCACCACTTTGGTGGTAAAGCCAAAGTCCTGGCAACAGGCCCCTGCATCAGGCCAGCCAGTTTTCCCCAATCACATCCATCGTGGAGTGGATGAAACGCCAATCAACCAGTCAGCTAGCAGTCTGTCCGTCAGTCCATTAGTTCTTCAGTCTATTAATCAGTCCGCCTCTCAGCTAGTCCATCAGTCAGTCCCTCTCTCTGCCAAGTTCCTTCAGCTCTGAGTATCTTAAAACTCCTTCCTTCCACACTCACATCCTTTTCCTTTCTCCTGGTTTGGTTTTCATCCTTGAGGACCTTTTTGCTTCTAACTGGCTGCAGTTTTGCAGAAAACCTACTGCAATCAAGAGTCATGGTTTTAACTGCATGCTTGCCTGCCCAAACAAGACTGCCCATCTCCTCAAGAGATCTCACATACTTCCGTTACTGGGCATATGGGGAGAGTCAGTACTCTGAAGTGCAGCATTTCCCAAACTGAGTAACAACTCATTGTGTGGTGGGTCAAAATCTGTGCCAAAAAGCCTTACGTGAATTTCCAGAAGTTGTTTCTGGGTTGCAGCAGCCCTTGGCTTACTCCATTGGCTCCTATGGGCCTCTGAATGCCTTCCAGGATTAACTGAAAAATGTTTTTTGTTTGCTACTATGACTTCCTGTTTGATCCAGAAGCAGTGATCAACAGAATGAGCCATGGGCTGGCAAAACAGGATTTCTTACAGCAATTCAGTACACAGGCTACATAAGCAAAACCACAAAGTCCAGCTAGTAACAAATATGTGCCAACATGACAACTGGAAGGGAAACTTAAGGGCAGAGTGCTCTAACTCTCTCTCTCTCTCCTGCCCCCCTCCCCCCAAACCCAAACAAAGTTTGGAATGATTGAGCCAATAATGAATCAAACCAGGGGAGCTCACCCATCACTAGTGTTTGCGGAAGAACATTCAATTATTTCTTCTAGTAGTAAAAGAGCAGGAATGAGTAATTAAGCCTGAAGCTACAAATTCAGCAAGGTAAAATGGGTCAAAGAACAGATGTGGGGAGGCAGACATGGAGCACTGGTCCAGGTAACCAGGTCAGCTAGCAGGGACACTGATTAAAAGAGAACTGACGGCAGCTTCCCTTTCATAATCAAAACACTTGACCAAACAAATCTAATTAATACCATCAGCCCAAAGTAGCAAAGTAATTTAATAAATGTTGCATTATCTTTTCTCTTATAAATAAAAATATGATCTCATGAAGCTGTGACTAGTTGAAGAAGATTCTGTTTTGTTTTGAAGAGTTGGAGCAGCTTACACATTAAAGCAGTTCCTTCAAACAGTTAGATCTTCAAAACTGATTAGCTGTAGGCTAAGCAGATCCAGGCTGACTTGAGGTTTCTTATATAGCAGTTGAGTGACCATTTCATCAAGGTTTTCACTGCACAGCTGTATTTACCAGGACACCACAAAAGATGATAGTGTCATTTCCAGTGGCAAGGGAAACATGGGAATGCTGGTGGTGAAGGAAGTTGGGAAGCTTGGATCGGGGCAGCTAAAGAAATATGCTTCAGGTTTTCCTAGCATAAAGTACTACCAGTACATCAGTTTAGCACCCATGCTCATACATGTTGCTTCCACCAGTTCCTATTCAGTGGAGGTGCTATACCAGAACCAGCTGAGAGGTCAGACACAGCTGAGAAGTTTTTACTTTCAGCAGCAATAGAATTTCTTCTATTCTTGAGGGAAAATACTTAACCAAAATGTTTAAGGGGGGGAAATGCCATTATATTGTCCGTCTCTGTCTCCACCTGTATGTAACCCCTTAGCTGGGGCATAGGCCACATACAATATCCTCCATCCATCTCTGTCCTGTGCCTTCATCTCTGCTTCCAGGAAAATCCTCTTACTTTTGTGTCAGCTTTCACACTTCAGTGCCATGTGTTTTCTCCTTTTCTCCTATCCTGGAGTAGGGTAGGGCATGCCTTGTGATGGTTTCTGGTGGCTTGTGAAGCACGTGTCCACCTCCAGCATCTTTACCTAACTTTAGCCTTTAGAGCAGATGGGAGGCAGACCCCTCCTTTCCCCCTGAACCATGAAAGAATGCAAAGTTATAATCACTTCCCAACAGTTTTGCATTCTTTCACATGCTCCAGAAGAGGGAAGGGGTCTGCATCCGAGCTGAAACAAAGTGCTTCTAAGGGTGCAATTCTGACTTAGGCCAGAGAAAATGGCCCAGCTAAGGCAGCCAAAGATAGGCCATATCTTAAGCTGACAGGCCAAATCCACAGGGCTCTAGGAGGCCTCTAGGCTGCCGGCAGCAGCAAAAGGGCAGCATGCACACTGGGATGTGGGAGTTGTTCCATATCCTGAGATGGGCTGTTGTGTCTTATCCTGAGGTTGAGAGGCAGGAATGGTGCTTAGACCAGCCTAAGACTCAGAACTTTTTATTTTGCTTTCATTATCGTTCTCATTGACCCCTATGGGTCTACTCAGATTTATGCCTTTTCTTAAGGTGGCCTATGTCAGGGGCTGGGTGGGGGCATGATTACCCTGAAAACAAGCTCTGGATATGGCCTAACTGCACTGTTCTAGGCCATGCTGAACATGCCCTCAACATGCCCCAGCTGTGCTGCCTAGGCTACGACCGCTAGGCCGGTGCAGATCCATCTGTCTTGGGTCACCCTATGTGGATTTATGCCACCCCAGGCTTTTTCTGGTGCAGCTAGGCAGACCTATCTGGCATTAGGCCAGCCCAAGAGCCAGATAGGATGGCCTAAGTGCACTTCAGGATTGCACCTCAGCCTTTTAAGCCCCACAGGGGGAGGTTCCCTTATTTATTGAATGCCATGTTTCCATGGTAAGCAGACTATTTTTAAACCTATAGGGATGTTTATATCTTAATTTAATGGACCATCTTCATCATTTATGTTGAGATTAAACCACAGGTGAAAAAAGGTGAATACTCTAAACTATATTATGGTAGGTTGTATCTGAATTAATGTTGTTGACAGCATTTCTCCTGCAACTGTCTAAGGGAAAATACCATATCAGTGGTGGACCTGAGGGCTCGGAATCCACACTGTGATTCAGGATAGAGTCTCTCTGCAAGCACCTGGAGCCTCCTCATTACAATGCATGCAAGTAGCTTCCCTACAACACTAGGAAGAGAGATGCCATGATAGTCGTTACAGTTGCCCCTGTCACCTTTGTTCTTATACAATGTGACGATATTGGCATCCTTCATGTCCTGTGGTTACCTTCCCTCCAACAGAGATAGAAGATTCCATATAGTTCAGTGGGAATGGTCCCCCTACAGCACCTCAGAATTTCGACAGTGATGTTATTTTTCCCAGGTGCCTTTCCAAAGGCAAGGGAATCCAGGGCCGGATCTAATTCATCCAAGGCTGGTTCACTGTCAAGCTCCTCCAAGACAGGCAGGCACTCAATGTTTTTAATGCTTCTTCAGTTACTACATTTTCTCTGGAGTATAACTCAGAGTAGTGCTGCAACCAGCATACCATCTGCTGTGCTCGGTCCTGGATGACCTCACCTGTAGTGGACTTCAGAGGGGCAGATTTCCTCACTGTTGGACCTAAGGCCTGCTTGATGCCATCATACATCCCCTTGATGTTGCCTGTGTCAGCTGCTACCTGGATCTGGGAGCAAAGCTGCAGCCAATAATTGTTAGCACATCTCCTGGCAATCTGTTGGACTTTGCTACGAGCAGCTCGCAGGGCCTGTAGGTTGTGCTCACTGGAACAGGCTTTATATGCAGTTAGAGCTCTCCTCTTTTCCTCAAGGGCTGGCGTCAGCTCCTCCGAGTGGGCTTCAAACCAATCTGCTGTCTTTCTAACCTCCTTACCAAAAACTGACAAGGCAGTAGTATAAACAGCATTCTTGAAATGTTCCCATCGATCGGATGCATTTGCATCAACTGGGCCTGGGAGAGCTTCCTCCAGTGCTTGGTCAAATTCCTTCACTTTTTCCAGACTGCGGGTTTTGCTGTTGTTAATTCGTGGTCTTCCTTCTTTCTTTGAGTGATGCAGCCTCTTAGTTTTCAGTTTTAATCGGCTGCATACCCGGGAGTGATCTGTATTGCAGTCAGCACTCTGATAGCTGCGTGTGATCTTAATGCTGGGAAGGCTGGAGCACCTGGTGAGGATCAGGTCAAGCTGGTGCCAATGCTTTGATCTTGGATGCCTCCAAGAGACTCTGTGTTGAGGCTTTGTGTTAAAGAATGTATTGCTGATGCAAAAACCGTAATAGCAGCAAAACTCCAGCAGGCGTTGGCCATTTTCATTCATCTTCCCAATGCCAAAATGACCTAAGAGGGCCAAGAATTATGGTCAGATCCAACTCTGGCATTAAAATTGCCAAGAATAAACAGTGGTTCTTTCTCAGGGATGTTCTTGATAGTGGCAGCCAGATCATCATAGAATTTGTCTTTGGATTCTGCTGAAGATGATAATGTTGGTGCATATGCACTAATAAGAGTGACCAACCCTACTAATGACTGTAGCTGCAAGGACAGGATTCTTTCACTTCCTCCAGTAGGTGGAGTAATGGATCCAAGTAGGGTGTTTCTAACAGCAAAGCCAACCCCATATTCCCTAGTCTCTTCTGATGGTTTTCCCTGCCAGAAGAACGAGTAGTTTCTCCACTTAATAGATCCTGAGTCTGTCTGGTATCTTGAAGGGCAACGATGTCCATCTGCAGTCTGCTCAACTCCATATCGATGACAGCTGTCTTACGTACGTCATCTATTTCTTGCAAATCATCAGAAAGGCCAGGGGTCATTGTCTGAACATTCCAAGTGCCCAACTTTAGCACTAAGGATTTCTTTTGCTTGTTGCATGGTGCAGAGTTGCCAATCTGCTTGCTGGATTTCATGCTGTATGCGAAGCTGGAGTGTCCTCTCCAGAGCACAATGGCCTGGGTAGGTTGATGTGGAGGATAGGCTGTTACCTGGGCAGCAAATCCCCCCTCTCCACGCCACTGAAATAGTCCAATGGAACGGCAGAGCCAATATGATTGGTTCCAGCTGCGTTGCAGGAATTATCAGAACGTGGTATTACATGGTCACAAACTGCTTCCGGGACTCCAACTCCGGATTTTGCCTCGAGGTTGAGCTATCAACTAAGCTAAACCCCACCCCTCACCCCTATGGTCAGCCAGGACAAAGCCATCAGGCCTCAGCATCCAGAAGCATCAGCTAGGCTAAACCCCGCCCCTCACCCCTATGGTCAGCCAGGACAAAGTCATCTGGCCTTACAATACCCAGAAGCATCAGCTAGACTAAACCCTGCCCCTCACCTCTATGGTCAGCCAGGACAAAGCCATCAGGCCTCACAGCATCCAGAAGCATCAAAGTGTCAACAACTTTTGGACTGTTTCAGCAAGGCCTGCCAACACTTTGGACTAACAATCAGCCTGAAGAAAACACAAATCATGGGATAGGATGTGGATTCACCCCCTTGTATAACTATCTCTGAACATGTTCTGGAGGTTATCCATGACTTTGTGTACCTTGGCTCAACTATCTCCGACACTCTCTCTTTAGATACCAAGCTGAATAAACGTATCGGTAAAGCAGCTACCACATTTTCTGGACTTGCAAAGAGAGTATGGCTTAATAAGAAGCTGACGGAACATACAAAGATCCAGATCTATAGAGCCTGCATCCTGAGCACACTCCTATACTGCAGCGAGTATTGGCTCCTTCTTGCACAGCAGGAGAGAAAGCTGAACACATTTCATATGCGCTGTCTCCGACGTATTCTTGGCATCACTTGGCATGACAAAGTTTCAAATGGTGCAGTCTTGGAACGTGCTGGAATCCCTAGCATATACACACTTCTGAAACAGCGACGTCTATGCTGGCTTGGACATGTTGTGAGAATGGCTGATGGTCGGATGTATGGAGAATTAGCGCAGGGAAAGCGCCCTAGAGGGAGACCACAGCTGCGATACAAGGACATCTGCAAGAGGGATCTAAAGGCCATGGGAATGGACATCAACAACTGGGAAACCCTGACCTCTGATCGTTCAGCATGGAGGCAAAAGACACAGCATGGCCTTCTTCAATTCGAAGAGACACTCATTCAGCAGGCTGAGACAAAAAGGCAGTTCTGGAAACAGCAAAATCTGGGGGCTGGGCAGGGGACTGACTGTATCTGCTCTCAGTGTGGAAGGGATTGTCACTCTCGAATTGGCCTGTTTAGTCATAAAAGATACTGTTTTAGGACCTCCACTTCTGAGCACGATACCATAGTCTTTCGAGACTGAAGGATGCCAATGATGATGAATGAATGATCTGAATTAAATACTCTAAACTGAGTATAATAAATAAGGACATACTAACAGGATGTTTAGGAAAGACCAAGGAAAATAATTCATTCAACACGTAATTAACGTACAAAATTCATAACCTCAAGTAGTTTAGAGTTCTGAACAGCAGACGACAGAATTCTCAACAGCAGATCTCAGTGTTTTCAGACTCTACCAGGTGAAGGATTCAATTGCATGACTGAATGTTTTTGAATATTAAATATTTCCCACATGGAAAAATAATAAATAAAAAAGCAATGTTTTAAGCTTGCCTTTGTTAACCCCTCACCCACATAAGTGGAGAATTCAAGCACAAGACATACCATATATACTCGAATATAAGCCAAGTTTTTTTTACCTTTTTTGGAGATTAAAAAGCTTCCTCGGCTTATATTCGAGGCAAGCAGCCAGCTAGTCCGCCAGGAGTTCCCGGGCAGGCACAGGTCTCTTTACATTCCTCCTCCTCTTTTTCCAGGACAGGTCCTCTTTATTAGCGTATCCTGGTGGGGAAAAATACATTGCCCTTCTTTTCCTCGTGAACTGGCAGCATTGAGCCATCATGGTCAATGGACGTACTCCCAGGAAAGTACTGAGTGACCATATGTCCTCTTTTCCCAGGACATGTCCTCTTTTTACTCTTGTGTCCTGGGGAAAAAATCTTCACTCTCCTTTTTCCTTATGAGCAGGCAACATGGAGCCTTCTTATCATTCATATTTTTTTCCCGGACCACAATTTTCCCAGGACATGTCCTCTTTTCACTCTTGTGTCCTGGGAAAAAATCTTTACATTTACCGGTAACCTACTGATGCCTCAGTAAATGTTATTTTGTTGCTATCTATTTTTATGGTATTTTGAAATATACCAGTAGCTGCTGCATTTCCCACCCTCGAGACAATAAGTTTTCCCAGTTTCTGTGGTAAAATTAGGTGCCTTGGCTTATACTTGGATTGGCTTATACTCGAGTATATACAGTACATTTTCCACATGGTAGTACAGTGCAGAAGAATGTTATTTGATCTGCTGATGACCCCAAGATGATTTTAAAAAATCATTTTGGTAATTCTAATCTGGACTAGAGGTAGAAATGATAGCAGAACAACAAAATCAAGCCTCCATATTTAGATGCAGTATATGCTTCTTTATCAGTCCCTGGACACAAACAACAGAAGGTGGCAAACTTCATTAAATTATCCCAGGGGAAGTTGACTGGCTTGCTGCTGGAGATTATCATTCCACAACAGAGGATTCCAGCAAGATTAAGGCTACAATCCTAAACACACTTTCCTGGGAATAGGCCCTATTGAATACAGTAGGACTCATTGAATACAATGTGGCTCACTTCTGATTAGGCATGGTTAGGATTGTGCTCTAACCAATCCTTATAGTAAAATACAAAAGCGCATCTGGAGGTAAGAGAAGCAAACAAGCGAAGGGCTATATCTGTTGATCCCAGAGCTGCAGCCAACATGGTTGTGGGGGAGAGGGGAGGCAGTAACAAGAAAACCAAGATCATACTCATCTAACACGGCGCCTTCTGGGTGGTGGTGTTCCCCTCCACAGGGTTCCACATGTCTCTGCAACTCTAAAAATAACACTACCAGTTTTCAATTGCAAAACCCAAAATGGGTTGTTTCAACATTATTTTTCGATTTACAGAGGCTGGGGAAATTGTGTATGTCCTAGAAAAGTCCTGGTTTTAGGGGGGTATGCCATTCACATACTGGCAAGTTTGACAGGGGGTCTCATCCTGGTTTTGTAGAGGAGAATTATGGCAACCCTACAGGGGAGCCATGGAGCTGCCTGCACTTCCTTCCCTAAGACGGGCACTTTTAAGGATGGTCTGCCCTCTCTGGTACGTGGTGATCATACTGCTGCCTTTCCCCCTCCCTTCTCCTTAACGGGACAGAGGCAGTTTGAGTGAAGGCTTAGCTGAATTCCCAAGCCCCGAACTGATCCACATTTTGTGCATTTTGACTTTGCTAGCCTGATCAAAATTGCCCCAAGGTATCTGATCCTTCGGACAGGTGCTCCATATGTCCACATTGCTTTCTGCAAATGTCTAAAAGCTACCAATCACCAGCACACCAATATGGGTACATAAACAACCTGTTTATAGCCAGTTACTATGTATATTGTCCAGAAAAGGTTTGTTAGAAACAAATGCAACTAAGAGAGCAACTGTGAATCAATCCTTTGCTGGAAAGGGAAGAGCTGGTGTTCCTTGGACCCAATCCAGAATGGTCCACCTCACTTGCACCCTTGAATAGCACAGGGAACATAGCCAACCAAAAGGGTGAGGTCTGAACTACAACAGAAGTGGTGTAAGCACAAGGCAATACAATACACTGTCCCCAGTGGTGGGCCCAGCCTGCCCTAACAACCGGTTCTCCAGAAGTGGGCGGGGCCAGGATGGGTCAGGGGCGGGGCAGGGGAGGGCACGCCACCTTAACCCTTAGTTTACAAAAAAAAATTGTATCACTTGTGACAGCATCAATCAGTATTAAGCCCCTGGGTTCTGTGTAATTTATTCCTATGCATTATGCCTTGTTGTGCTCTCAGGGGGAATGTGTGCCACTAATAAGAACATAAAAGCATAAGAAAAGCCTCCACTGGAACACACCAAAGACCCATCTAGTACAGCCCCTGAATCACACAACAGCCCACCAGCTGCCTCAGGGAGCACATATGACACTTGCATCCAGGTGCCTAAGTACTAGCAGACACCCACAAGTTTCACTGATGGTACTCATACCACTGGTTGAAAAACACTGATCTACAGTTTAGGACCAGAATCTGTGGTATCCCCTCTGCAGGCTGAGGTTTGCCTCTAAGCCCCTACTTAAGGCTACAATCCTGTCCACACTCTCCTGTAAGTAAGCTCCATTAACTGTGATGGGACTTACCAGTACTTCTGAATGGTCATACATAATATTTGGGCTCTTAGAATCCCAGCCTCTTGCTGCAATATAACACTTGCCTCCAGGTGCCTCAGTACCAGCAGACACACCTCATGTTCACAGGTGGTACTCATAACACTGGTTGAGAAACACTGATCTACAGTTTAGGACCAGAGTCTGTGGTATCCCCTCTGCAGGCTGAGGTTTGCCTCTAAGCCACTACTTAAGGCTACAATCCTGTCCACACTTTCCTGTAAGTAAGCTTCATTGAATATAATATGACTTCTGAGTAGTCAAGCAAAGGACTGAGCTCTTAGTAACCAGCCTTTGGCTGCAATCCTATTCACTTTCCTGAGAGTAAGCTCCACAGACTCTAATGGGACTTACTTCTGAGTAGCCAAGAATAGGATTGGGCTCTAATGCTGCACTCCTCTGCACACTTTCCTGGGAGTAAGCTTCATAGATTGAAATGGGATTAACTTTTGAGTAGTCAGGCATAGGATTACAAGCTCTTAGAAACCAGCTTCTTTCCAGGGAGTAAGCTTCACTATTATAATGGAACTTACTTCTGAGTAGACATATGATTGGGCTTTGAGGCTACAGTCCTATCCTCACAGGGGAGTAAACCTGCTGACTTTAATAGGATTTACTTCAGAGTAGGCAGTGGACTGGGGGGGCAGGATGGGAACTGGGGCTATTTCTTCAGGTGCCCCCCATACTTCCCACAATCTCAGGTGGAGAGATTTCTCAGAGGGGCAGGATGAGGTGGGGAGATCTCTTGGGGGGGGAGCAAAAGGTCTACAGTGTGGATAGGACTGCAGCCTGAGCCCAATCCTAACAGTGTCTACTCAGAAGTAAGTACCATTCAAGTCAATGGGACTTACTCCCAAAACTGTGTGGTCAGGATTTTAGTCTTACAGTCCAATCCTATGCAGGCTTACTTAGAAGTAAGCCTCATTCTAGTCAGTGGGGCTTACTCCCATGTAAGTGTGGATATGATTGCAGCCTCAGAGCCCAGTCCTAATCATGTCTACTCAGTAGAAAGTCCCATTATAGACAGTGGGCTTACTCTCAGGAAAGTAGGTAGGGCTGGAAGAACAGGGCTGGAGGGAGAGATCCAAGCAATCCTCTGCCAATCTCCTCAGAAGTAAGTCCCTTTATAGTCAGGGGGCTTACTCTCAGGAAAATAGACAGGGCTGGAGGAACAGGGCTGGAGGGAGAGATCCAAGCAATCCTCTGCCAATCTCCTCAGAAGTAAGCCCCATTATAGTCAGTGGGCTTACTCTTAGGAAAGTCTGGATGGGAAAATAGTCTCAAATCCTATGCTACTCAGAAGGAAATCCCATGATAGTCAATGGGAATTGCTCCCAGGAAAGTGTGGCTAGGATTGTGGCCACAGGCTACAGTCCTCTACTATACAGTGTGGCTTACTCCTGAGTACTTCTCCATGCCTAGTACTGGGCTGCAAAGGCACCTGGGGAGGCAGGAAGGCAGGCAGGCATGGCCCCCACCAAAAGCCCTGGAGGAGCTCAGATGTTCAGCTGCAGTCCTTTCTCAATAGCTCTGGCTTCTGTATTCCCACCCTTTGTAAAGCTGTCGATCGTGTGCCTGATTAAAAAAAAACACACCATTGCCAGAGAGGCTGCTCATTTGCATATGAGAACCCAGCATGCTTTGCAAACTGCACAAGGAAATAACTTCTGAAAACTTGCTAGAAATAAGGTTTTTAATCAAAATGAGATATTTAGCAAAGACAGGATTCCTGAATAGCCTCATTCAAAGGTTTGGGGCATGAAGAATTTACTAACCCTGACTTTAAAGTGTGGAGCTAATAGTGATGCAAACTCCCTCCAGCTCAGCAGTCAGAGTCTGAATGTGCTGTGGGATGGTGGCAAAGCCCTGTCTGAATGATGGTAAATTAAAAAATAAACTTAAGGAGGGGGGCTCAGAAGGGGGGGGAGGAGGAGGGAGGAGTAGAGCTTCAGCTCTGGAAAGACAGACCCAGAGGCCCTTTAAGAGAAATTCAAACACATTTGCATGCAATTCAAGGATGATGGCCCCCAATTAACAACCGGTTCGCTAAGTCAGCCCCAAATTAACAACAGGTTCTACTGAACCGGTCAGAACCGGCATCAGCCCACCTGTGACTGTCCCAGTGGAAAGAGCAAGAATTCCCGCCTACAGCTACCCCAACTATCATTCATCCCTCTTCAATCTCTTCATATAGCCTCTGCAAATATTGTTGCCTGCAGAACTGCCGTCTATAACATAAAGCTGGCATACAATCAGCTTTTCTCACAGGAATGGTGTAACTTCCTTAATAATGGCAACAGCCAGTTAACTGCCAAAGCCTCACTGATAACATTTAAGTGAAACTAGTGCACATTTTTCTGATGCCACTGGATGTGAGAAACACCTGAATGGAATGCAACCTGTTCTCCCTTAGAAGAGGGTTCAAGAACCACAAGTTTGCAAATCCATCTTAAGAGCAAACAACAGCGTATGTTTGCCCTCAATCAGAAGGCAAATTAGTTATTATACACATCATCATACCCTACTTTATGGTCCCATTACTTTGTGGAAAGAAAGCTTCAGATTAATTAATGGATACCACCTGTCTAAACACTATTAACTGATCAGCATTTCAGGTTTTTTAAAAAGAGAATAGGCGCAAGGAGAAATATTATCTTTACTTAAGTCTCACAAATGTTCTCTTCCAGCTAAAAGGGTTTACTACAAAGACTAAAACTGGCATTGTTTTTCTGTTATCAGGTTACAGTAGCTCAAGTCTCTAAGCACCAGAATCCCCTATAGCTGATCAGTTACAGCTGTTAATAGTGGAGCAGAGAAACCAGCTGACATCTGCTTCTTGCTTAGTTAGTTAATGGTTCACTTCCAGGTCCTAAAAGGATTGTAGCCTCTCTCAAAAGACAATGTCAGACCCCATCTATGTCTGGCTTCTCTACTGCCTGGTTTGTCCATACAATGCAAATTTGAGTAAACTCACATCTGCCACTGATCGACCCAATTCATGAGCAATCTTTTCCCATCGACCAGGCATCCCTCCTGGGAACTTAACCATACTTCTTGTCAGTTGACTAAGGTCTTCTTCTGTCCATTCAAGTACCTGCAAAACATTTGTAGAACATTTGTAACTCTCTAGAAAATTGGGGGATTTTTGTTGGTATAAAGATTCTGAAAAAGGAAGACTTTATGCAAAGCAATCAAATTAATGAAGATAACCAATCATAAGTTCTTGCACTTTAACTGTTTAGTTCTTCTGTTGAGTAAGGCAATAGAAGATCCACTCACTGTAAGCGGATCACCGTTATCTACTGGACACATATTGCAAACAGGTCAATTTTTTATCAATTTACAATAATCTGGGCAGAAGTGTGCATCCCAAGGGCCCTCATGTTAAAAAGCTACACATGCGTTAAGATTTCAAATTCTGAAAGACATACAGAACATCCTTTATGACCAGAAAAATGAAGTACAAAAAAAGATGGCATTTGAAATAACCCCAAACCTTTTTGAAAGCTGTAATCCCAAACCTTTTTCATACAATTATATTGTTGTAACAGATTTGCAGAATTTATACCCAATCTACCTGGCCAGAAATTTGTTAAAAAGCTGCAAGACTGAATAGCACACATAGAGAAAAAAAACTTTCTTATTACCAGAGAGGCCAACACACAACACACATTGCAAACAATTTCTTTTCATGACAAATCAAATCCAGTGCTCCCTTCCCGCTGCTCCCTAAGCAAAAGAGCAGCAGGTCTCTCTGCACAGAGAAGCCTCAACATTCACCATGTCAGCAGCTGTTTCCACCTTCCCTTTCTCTCGGCATGCCATCTGCATTGGGCTTCCTCTACACTGGAACAGGAGTCAGCAACAGCTTCCCATTTCTATTTCTTTCTCCAAAAGAGCCTTTATGACAAATACCTCCCCTAATCACCATTTCCGATAATGAACAGGCAGGCATCAAGCAGTTTGCATTACAGAGCCATCAGCACAGAACAACAGTCAGAGGTGAGTGACCCCAGAGACCATCTCCACAGCTACGGCAAAGCCTGTCCCTGACACTAATCCTCTCTGTCATTCTCCCACTGTGCTCTAACCACACTGACGTCCGCCTGCTGCACTGCAAGCTTAACAGGGCCCGGCCTGACTTTTTACTGTCTCCCCCAATCAATGGCTCAAGCGTGCTCTTTTCACCATGTCCAAATGGCAGCTTCACTCATCATCAGAGTGCCTTGCCCCTCTTTTACCAGGCCTTCCCAAAGGCGCTGCCATTTGCATTCATTTGCAAAGCAAACTACTTTTATTCACTTTCGCCTGCTATCAAGAATGTTCCCTGAAGCAGATAAATTGGCATAAATATACATCCTGCCGCTTAAGAGACAGTAAATTAAAGCCAATAGTGGGAAGGATTTTATCAATCATCCTGTTGTGAGTATGGCTTTGTTCCCCAAATGCTGAAAATCATATCTACATGGCATTTTGTGCAAGTGCTGATTCAGGATAGGTTGCAAGGACACATGTGAGTGAGAAGAAAGGAGCCAACATACAAATCTCTCTCAACACAGGGAGATGATTTTCTCTTGGGGAGGAGAGAAGGGAAAAAATAATTACAAGGCACATGCGAGAACAGCCATTTTCAACCACTATGCCGTGGTGCACTGCTATGCCACAAGTGGTCTACAGTTGTGCCACAGGAATTTGTAATTTGAATTTTTGAGCAGATCAGTGGGGGGTGTGAGCCACCCACTGGCAGCATGGCTTGCCTGGACAATTTCAGTGTGTCGTCAGTATGCTGTGTGATGGAAAAGGTTGACAATCACTGTGCTAAAGCTTTAATTTGGGGGAGCTGGTTTCTCCTGAAAATCTTCCACACAAAATGAGAAAGTTCTTCCTACCTGCCCCCAAATTAACATGTTACCAAAAATACAAGTACTACCCGGGCAGATGAACCCATTATTTGCTAGTAATAACAGGTGTGCAGCAGGGGCTTTATGTGCCGTGGGGTTCTCAGAATCTTGCAATTCTTTCTTTATCAGAAGATTCTAAACTGCTGTTATTGTAGACACAAGGCTGCAGTGACTGCCCTGAAAGAGGGACTTCTGAACTCCTGCCGTATCCATTGAACTACAGTAGGTGTGCAGCCCTTTGGATCCCAGCCTGCACCACTGACTTGGGAAGTTGAGAGAAATGAAGCTTGCCAAGAGCCTGTGTGTTTTTCCAACAGTCAGCGGAGGCTCCAGCTTTGGGTGGGAGGAGAACCCTGTGAGATCTTCCCAATCGAAGATCCCATGCTTTGGAAAGAACGAGCCCAGAACCACTACCACCACACAACATGTCTGGGAACTGTACAGCAGATGGATACTCTTCTTTCATATTGTTGCTCACCTGCTGCCTGTTCAGGTTATCTTTCCTGGATGGACAATATCAGTCCATCAACTAGGATCTATTCACTATTGCTCTTTTAGCCACAGACAGCACCATGAAGGAGGGCTTGCGTCTGCTGCTTGCTTCCTTCTGCCTCCTTGTAAGCCTCCTCAGTGTGGTCTGGGCTGTCCAGGTGATGATGGGAAGCCACAGCAATCACCAGAAAGCATTTCCTTGGGCAGAGATATAACTAGGGTGGGGCTCAACACCAAGGGTAGCTAGGGTGGAGCTCAACACCATAACTCTCCCTTAACCCAGTTGTGAAGGAGGCATTAGTACAGTGGTTCCAACAAGTGTACAATGGCACATTAGTGTACCATGGGAATTTGGGGAAGCTCATTTATTAGTGGGAAAACTGAGGGATTTAAACAGCCGGGTGTGGTTAGTCAACAGCAAAAACAACTGATGGTGTGCCTTAACAATTTCAGTGCTTTGCTGGTTGAATAAGGTGGAAAATCAATGCACCACCACCCTTCCTTCTCCTTCAAAAGAGCTTCTACAGGAGATGGAATGAGGGAGTGTGAAGGAGCAAGCACTCCCTCTTCTGGGAAAAATTCACAGGTAATGTCATATGATGCCATTGCCCAGGACGCCATGGCAGAGCATTACACCTCTGCCCACAGAGTCTGTATTACCAAGTGGTGGGAGTGAGGTATGGTGGAACATGGATGGCCTGGAATGAGTGTGATACTTGTAGAATCGCCCTTATTCCTGCACTATGCACTATACTATGATTCCTACATTAAGCACTATTGGGAGAATGCAGGTAATTCTTTTTCCCCCTATTAAAGACATGTAATATGTCTTCGTATTAATCTGCCCATAGACAAACTGTGCACTGCCATCCTGGAGCTAACAATGTAAATCTAGAACAGTTCATGCAAAGCATTTGCAGAAATTTAAGAAATTAATGTGAAAAAGAAGGGACCCCCTCAAAAGCAACAGTGTAAAAAAAACCACACTCTGAATTTCATCCATGATGTTTTTGGATAACAACCTCCCTTCTCAAGCCCCACTCAATAATAGCCTTGGGCAAACCACTCATTCATCCTACCTCTCTCACACAATTGTGGAGGAGAAGCTGTAATGAGATAAAGATATATTGCAACTTGCCCCTGAACTCTTTCAGATAGAGTGGGAGAGAGACTCCTAAATACATCTGACAGACACACACCTGAAAGAGCTTCCCGACTGCTTCACTATATACAATGAGTTCCTTTAGCATCTGCAAGATCAGGCCAGGCTTAATTTATATATTCTTTCTGAGCCTCAAGGCTATAGGCAACTCTGATAGTCATGCAAAGACTGTAAATATTTCAATTTATCTTAGAATACCCACACTTTGGGGTAAGGGGGAGAGAAGTTTCTTAGGTACATCAACATTTCCAGAAATTTCACATGTCATGGATTGGATTCAAACTTCTTGGACTGAAGCCAACATTACTCAATAGACTTGCAGCAAATCAGTTAGTTTATAAGAGCAGTGGATGATCAGGCTACAAAGCACACTGGGATGGAAGCACCTTTAAAAGTCCATGTCCAAGAACATGCCCCTGTTGCAGAAGAAGAAGCCATATAAGTTAGCAAGAATTTCACTAAAGTTCCAATCCTAACCTACAGTTTGGCTGGTCAAACCCCTGGCACAAGCCCTGTGCTGATCTAGGGGTGTCACAAAAGTACGGTAAGGTATGTCTACTCCAGTCCTGGGGGAGGGTTAGGTCAGTGCACAGACATGGGCTTGCCTCCCTACATCACCACAGAAATGTTGAAGACCAATGAATTGTGCCACCCTGGGTTAGGATTGCACCCTAAATGTATCAGTTGAGACTCTATGTATATAACCAAATATCATTAATAACATTTATGAATTATATACTTGGATTTGTATGTTTGCAAGTAAGCATGCTTCTTCCTTATGCTGGAAATCCCACTCCTACTTTCTAGAAATTCTGATCTTGGGGATGGACACACAAACCATCCACAATCCTGGGTATTTTTTGTTGGACAGCTGAAGTCTTTTTTAAAGGCTTGATGAAACTAAATTTCCTCTAGAATAGTTAATTGTGTCTTTAGATGCAACAAAGCCCCTTGTGATTCGAATACAAGAAGGAGCTAGGAGGGTGGCCACAGTGTGAATTTATTTTCCTTGTTCTAATCTGGAGCCAACAGTAACTGTGAGAGTCAGATGAATGCAGAAGCATAAACCTGTGCCACTTAAAACCATGTTTGCCCAATATTGCTGAAAACACTGGTCCAAAAACTCATCTCTACAGTCAAGTAACAGAAGATGCCACATGGTGGGAGGACAGCTGTTGTGTCTACACAAGCATTCAGATTTCACATCAGAAAGGCTGTGTTTTGGGACCCGCTCCCCATACTGCACAATACAATAAAAAAGAAAACCAAACAGAAGCATGAAGCAATATGTTTAACATCAAAATTAATGCAGATTGCCTTTGTATTTATAAATATTCATATTATTTAGTTAATTCATGTTTTAAGAAACATTTTAGTAGTTGAGATCTATGACAAACACTTGAATATTTCAAGAATGGCTACTTTATTTGTCAACAGATTAAGTTGCAATTTATTAGTAAAACAAGTTTATAAGATGCAGTATGATTTAAGTGTTTGGTAGAAATTTGTTAATCACACTTTAACAACTGCAGTCAGTCTTGCCAATACTTAACTACAGTAAGGGACTTTGTTCCTAATAAACTCTGAGAAAGAGAGGCGACTTTTTTTTTGCTGTCCTAATTTACTACTGAATTTTTTTTTACAAAATTACCACAACACATTCAATGTAAGAATAATATACTC
Source organism: Cryptoblepharus egeriae (assembly GCA_030015325.1). Taxonomy (NCBI): domain Eukaryota; kingdom Metazoa; phylum Chordata; class Lepidosauria; order Squamata; family Scincidae; genus Cryptoblepharus; species Cryptoblepharus egeriae. Next base: position 18,608,727 of record JAREYC010000004.1, on the reverse strand, counting down.
AATCAAGGATAATACAATGGGAGATGAAAATCTGCATATAAACTACCATTAAAATCTGAGATTTTATAAACTGATGAGATTACGTATACAATCCAGCCAACGTAAACACATTTACTTTTCAATAATTTTAACGGATTAATTGGAGATGTTGCTGATACTGCCAGGAGTTTAACTAGTATGTCAGGGTTTGTTTTTCTTAAAAAAATACCTTTATTTTATTCTCAGCTGTTACAGTCAATTTACCCCCAAAGGAGATAAAATAGTTAGATGACAAATTAATATCCAAATGCTAGCAAACATAAAGGCAAAGTATAAAGGTAAAAGGTTCTGAAGTGCAGTTTGTTCTGTTCAATTCAAATCAAATCTGTTCAATTCAAATCAAGTTTGTTCTGTTCTATCTATTCAAATCAGATCTGAATGATATATAAATGCTCTCATTTGCAACAATCCTGCCAGTTCCATCAACCTTACACCATGACCTGTTTTTCCCAAGCTCACAAGTCAGTGCTTTTTGAAGCAGAACAGTCTTCAATTTTATAGACCTTTGCACATCTCTCTTGCCAACTAATGGCAAGAGATCAGTATGCTGCTTAGATCAGTAATATGGAATATTGTACAATATTACATTATAATACTAGCGAAAACATGCCTGCGTTGCAGGAGTAAAATTCCTCCATATGCCATCCCCACACTGTGCATCAACCCCCCATGAGCATCAACCCCCCAATGCACATCACCCCCATATGCAACCCCTCCCTCTGAACAACATTCCCCCCAGTGCACCAGGCACTAAGCACTAAATTGGCTGGATTTTGGTTGGTCTTCCATGTTAAATATAGGACAAAAACACGTTGTACCCCTTTTCAGCCCCTTAAGGGTTAAATTTCTCCACATTGGTTCTTGGTGGGTGTTGATGTCACAGAAGGAACACCCTCCCCAAATTTCATGCTTCTAAGTCCAGGGGTTGGGGCAGAGCATCCCTCAGTCAGGGATTCTTCAATGGAAAGTATAGGAAGGAAAACACATTGCGCCCCATTTCACTCCCTTCTGGTTGGAATTTCCAAAATTCTTAGGGTTCTTAGGGGATACCTCCATCATGGAAGGAATACCCTCCCCAAATTTCATGCTTCTAGGCCTACTGGTTTTGACAGAGCATTGGTGAGTGAGTGAGTTTTCAATTTTATATATAGAGAAGACTGTCATATCGTAATGCTCACCTGACTTCAACCACACAGCTCTACATATAAACAGCCACACAAGCACACACCAACATTAGGACTTGCCTTCACAAGTCCTATATAGACTTCACAAGTCTATGTAGACCTGGGGTCAGTGGCAGAGTACATACTTTGCATGCACAGTGTCCTTGGTACAGTCCCAGCATCTGCAAGTAGAGCTGGGAAAGGCACGGAAAACAGATAGTTAGATGAATCAATAATCCGATTCTGCATTTGGCAGATGCAGGATACATTCACAGACATGGAAAAAAGGAGAATGATGATTAAGTAAAAACAGGCTGGCAAGTAATGTCCTTGAATGAAGAAGAAAACAAAAGTAGAGACCACTTTCCATACAGCTTTTTCCTGACTTGTTCAATGCACATACAGTATCACAAACAGTGTAGGGAAAAATCAACATACCAAGTGTTCCTAATGCCACAATTCTCAAGGCCATTCCTAAGTTATCTGCTTCCCTTTTCCCCTCCTGAATCATCTTTGTGGCTCTGGGAATCAACCCAAAATGTGGCAAAGATTCTTACAAGAAGGAAATGGTGCTCATAGTAAAGTCAGTGATGCAAAAGAATATTTCTGGGTTCCTGTAAGAAGATAGTATTAGGGTTGTCAAGATGGGCAACAGAAGGGCACACCTACAGGCCGGTCTTCATAAAAACATTCTACTGTACAAGCAGACCCTGCCATGGCGGGAATAACAAGATGATGATGATACATTTCTTGTACATTTCATCTTTCAAAACAAGACGCCTTTTTCTGAAAGTAAAGTTTTTACATGTGCCAAAATGCTGGGATGATTGCCATACAAACTAAACAGGTTAAAACCAGATACATCTACAAAAGGGTAGGCACACAATACTCCAGTAGTTCAATTGAGATTCAATTGGTCCTACATCCAAATAGACATGCTTAGAATTGTGCTGTAATTCCTACATACTCCTCAAGAGTTCTTCCTCCTCCTCTGCCCTTTAACTGGAATTCTTTGTAACTAAATCAAGAATGCAGAGAGCTGGCTCTCCATGAGGATAATTTATATCATCTTGTAAATCCTGCCTTGCGAGCTGAACGTTTCTAAGTTTTTGCCCCCAACCACTCATGAGACAGGACAACCCACAGGACAAAAGCGTGAAAAAGAATGGGTGGACTGAAGGTTGCAAACGAACTGCAAGATTAAATGGGCAGATATTTGAAGGAAGAAACTAAGTACAAGGCCTGGGGATAGGAAGAAATGTCTGCTATTAGTGGGAATGCTCTTCTAGGTGTGAGAATATGTTTAAATCAGACCTGCAGGTCTCATATTATTAAAAAAAACACCCATATTTTGTACAGATACACAATTGTAAGCATGCACACTGGGAATGTGTACTGCAAAGTGTACACATGCTCTCAGAAAGTGGTGCAAGAGATATGATCAAAGGTTGCAGAATGATGTAGTATTAACAATGTCACCAAAACCGGAAAGGCATCTGGATTCTGTCTTGCTGCTTGTCTTGGAAAAGACAGACACCCTAATGCCTGAGCCGTCCCATTTCAACGACGATAACAACGCCTCCTTCACAGTGGCATCATGAGAAGGCTTGTTGACAGGATGACCACCAGCAGCCATTCAAGGGAGTCCTCCTGGGCAGGGAATGGAACCAGACCACAGCATAGCTTATGTCTGCTTGTAAGCAGGCATTCAGGGGCAATTAGCCAGCGTGTTCAGATGAAACAACAGCCCTGAATGAGTTGCTCTGGGGCAAGCTAGGGCAAGTCGTTCTGGGACACCTTCTGTATGAGGAAAGACTACAGCATTTGGGAATCTTCAGTCTAGAAAAGAAGTGCTTGAGGAGGGACGTGATTGAGATGTACAAAATTATGCAAGGGATGTATAGAGCGGATAGGGAGATGCTCTTTTCCCTTTCACATAACACCAAAACTTGGGGACATCCACTAAAATTGAATGCTGGAAGGATTAGTACGGACAAGAGAAAGTATTTCTTTACTCAGTGTGTAGCTGGTCTGTTGAACTCCCTACCACAGGATGTGATGATGGCATCTAGCCTCAATGCCTTTAAGAAAGGATTGGACAAACTCCTAGAGGACAGAACCATCATGGGTTACAAGCCATGAGGGGTGTGTGTAGAGGTGGACAACCTCAAAATGCCAGATGCAGGAGAGGGCATCTGGATGCAGATGTCATATGTGCTCCCTGAGGCATCTGGTGGGCCACTGTGTGATACACAAAGCTGGACTAGATGAGCTTTGGCTGGATCCAGTGGAGGGTCTTATTATGTTCTTCCGAGAGATTGTCATTCTAAAAAGGGTGTCCTGGTGCTAAAATATTCAAGAACACTGACTCATATCTTTATATATAGCCTCTTCATGTATTTTGTGGTACCACTTAGTTCAGTGGTCCTTCTTTGACCTAATATTCCTTTGCACATGGATGTATCTCAGAGCATAATCTATAATCTCTCAACATTCTAGGATCAGCCTCATACAGCAAGCACTGTGGACTAAGTTTAGTATCATTCACAGACATGTAAGTCATACAGAAACATTTTTGGCGAATGTTTCTATAAACTGACAAGTACTAAAACAAAACTGCCTAATACTGCAAAATTAGCACACAAAACAGATATCTATTATTCTCTTTTAAAGAAACAGCAGAGAGGGTGAAAGAACATGAAACCCATACAAGTAATGAATGACAGATTACTGCAGCATAACAGAACTCATACAGCTCTAATCAGATAAAGAAGCTTTTCTTCTTTCACTCAAACCACATTCTAGTTTACCCCTTCCTACAACCTTATCCCAATCTCACCAGACAACCTAAGCAGTCTGTGAAAAAATAGAACCTTGCTGGGTAAAAATCACTTATTTACAGTGCAATCCTAAGCGTGTCTACTCAGCAGTAAGTCCCAATGTGTTCCACAGTTCTTACTCCCAGGAAAATGTGGCTAGAATTGCAGCCATAGACATCTTTGATCTAGTTCAGTACGACAAACATGATTGATTTGAGCATTTTTTTTAATGCAGAAAATTCTGCTTCTTTTTAATCAATTGAAGCAGACATTACAGTCACATTTTTTACTTTGAGGCCATTATTAATTAGGCCAATTAAGCAAATATCAATTCTGACATTCCCATCTCCTGAGTATCATCACCAGGTCTCAGGACAGAACATAATTAAGACACTTATTTCCGAGTCATGCTGTTTCTGAATACTTTACCAGGCTGTAAAGATTAATTTATTGTAGTTTGAAATTACATATAATAAACCCATTACATCACTTTTTATCTGTTGGAAATGTTAATAGTGTGGGTGATCAATACAATGGAAAACACTACAAAGATTTGATCAAACACTTAAGTTATATTTTAGGTACATGAACTGTCCATTTTAGAATTGTTCCCAACATTTGCTTGAGTCATGACTGTACTGCTTCCTTAAAATAGCCAGTTTATTCCACCACAGACACCCCATCCTCAAAACACACATCATGTGAAAGCTTTCCAAACTTTGTTTTTAAATAAAAATTCCAATTATATTCAAAACGACTCAACTGTTTCACAAGCTTAAAATGACAGTGCTTGAATGGGAAACCTCTGCAGATCAAAAGCCAACCAACCTTAATGTTCCTGAAATTACTGTGGTATCTGAATTAGTATGACCACCAAATAAAGAACATATTTGTCATTCCTTCTTTGAAACCCTCTGAAATAGTGCCACTGATCCATGCTAAGGTGTCTGAAAGTTCCATGCACATCCAGGACACCGTTTCATTTAAGAAGACATCATGGACTTGGGAGATCTTAAAACAAAAATTAAAAAGTCTCATTTGCCTGGAGCTAAATTGCCCAGCCCTACAAGTGTTACTAAGGAAAAATGTATCCACAGGGCAAAACAAACAGCACATGAATCCTGCTGTCACTGACAAGAGTGGGATGTTTACTGATCTCAGAAGAGTAAACCCTTAGGGGAAGCTGTTCCTCTTTAAATGGCAAATGGCAAAAGCTGCTGGGATACCTGGGATAACACAGGACAACTGCTGAAGGATGGCCATCACAGTGTAGGAGGAAGAACTACCATGGCTTTTGCTATGAAGAAAGCCCTGAATTGCAAGTAGAACATACCACAAATCCCACAAGGGTGGAAGCTCACTCTTAAATACATTTTCTGTAAAAAAAAATGTATATATTTGATTCAGAACCCAGAAGTGTTTTTTTCTTTCTAGCCTTTGCTTTTATTTAATAGCTACACAGGCAATCAAAAGCAAGGGGAAGAGAAAGTAGAGCTCTTTTTTCCCTGTAAATTTTGTCTGCCATGCCCTCAAATCAGCATTTTCTTTTCTCACATAATCTAGGGTTCTGCTGGCCTGGGGTTTGTGGCCTTTGTTCCTCGATTAAAAAAAGGATTAATGCACCTATTGTCTATCAGATATAAGTTCCTTACTCATTGCTGTTGCATCTCCTGTCTCTCAATGTCCGCAAGTCCAGCTTCTTTAGTATTTGTGGTGGCAGGGTCTGCTATTCTGGATTGGAGACATTCAATCCATGTTTTGACAAAATGTTGAGGAAATTGGCCAGCCTATTGCATGAGTCTGGTATCATCCAATGTCCTCAAGTCCATGAAGCAATAAAGGTTGCACATAAGTCCTCCACAAAGACTAGAAAGGCCTGTGTATTCTTCCATGTTATACAAGTTCCATTAAGTAGAATTATTAAGCTATCAGCAAGGGTTGGAAGAAATAGTTAGTACTGAATTCTAGTAGGAACACTAAGCCAAAAAGAAAAGAGGAATTCTAGTACCATCCTCTATTTGCTTTCTAAGAAATCCTTTGGGATCCAAATTTATATGAAGAAGTTCATAAACAGCTTTTGAAGTGGTGCGATCTGCCTGCACTTGGATAACTAATGTTATTTTCTTACTTTCAAATCATTACTTTAACAACCTGAAAATATTTGTTTGTGTATTGGTTTGTGTATGTGTATTTAGTTCCATAAAGAGCTAAAGAGAAAAGCATCACAATTAGGCAGCTCATAAATACTAAAGTTCATGTTATGGAAAAGAAATTAAAATGCAGTTTTTAATTGAAAGACCAATCTAATGGGTAGCATTTAGCAGAAAGCATTAACTCATTTATTTTCTGATTAGCTTCCAGGCAATTGTTTTAATTCAAAAAAGATGTAAATGTTCTTCAGTAAATTTGATTACAGAACACTCAGGCATGTAGGACACAAAAGCCATAGGTTGAATACTGATTGGCCTACAAGACACTGGTATGAGAAAGCCATAACAAAAATGCAATCCTACAGTGAAGCTGTGTCAACATCACTGCTACATCAGCACAATGTCCAGCATATCCTAAGACCAAATGGGAGAAGAGCCCAAGCAACTTCACACTGATCAGCTCTCCCAGTAAACACTACAATTGTTAAGAGAAACCCCTTAAAGTCCATCATTCAAATTCACAATGGCAGCACAACAGGCTTCTCTTCATTCCCCTGTAAAGTCCCATGCAGAGACCAGCTCTGGAAACCAGGAAAAGTATTCAGTCTACCATCTTAAAGACAGAATCGCATTTGAAAGTGAAACGTCCTCTCTCCTTCTAACAGGGCTGTGGTGCCATGGAAATCCATCCAAAAGACAGCCAAGTATCATGTCAGTGAGAGCTAGCTGCACCTCTTGGTTAGCTGTCTCTTATAGAATTTGCAAAGCCACGGTGGCCCATCTAGGAGCAGGTCAGGAATTTCACACTGAGAAGCAGCTGAGCCCACACTGGTCACTAAGGGCAAGCAACCAATGTGCTCCCCTTGAGGTTGACACCAGGGTCTGTCTGTTGGAAACAAGGAGAAACACAAGAGGAATTAATAAGGAATCAAGAGCAGTTCAGTAACACACGCTCTCTGGATCAAGATGAGAGAGGGAGGAATGGTGCCACCAGCATATGCATTCAGTGGTACCCTGTGGAGGATGGGGCATTGTAACTTGATATTACCTTTTCCCTCCTGCTGGATCTCTGTGAAAAAAGGAGTCAGCAACCTTTCAGCAGTGTAGTGTCGAACTAATGTTACAATGTTATTCCATGTGCTGACATGATTCTAAAGTTATATACATGTGCATGCAGGCACCAACTCCTGGGGTTTTTCTGTCCTCCAACCAGCGTGTGGCTTCCTCTGCCCCCATTCCCAAGGGACATCTCCGTCCCTGGGCTGCTGTGGGAAATGGAGATGCTGAAGAATCCTTGCAACAGAGCATACTTCTGAGTAGAGAGGCACTTGATTGGCCTCTAAGGATGCAGTATTCTCTATCCCTTCCCGGTAATATGTTCCATTGACTGCATTGGAGCATACTCCATTGACTTCTGAGTAGAGGGGTGCAGGAAAGGGCAAAGTTGAATGTGGCAGAGAAGCAAGGAACTCCTTCGCTCACCCCACACAGGGTTCTGGCTCCTGGGGCTGCAGGGAGGGCTCTGTGCTACCCCTCCAACCTCCCTGCCACCCTGCTGGCATCACCTGCCTCCCTGGCCTAAGTGCCTCCAGTCCAGGCCAGCTGCTTCTTAGCTGGCCCTGGGAGGGCAGCCAAGAGAGGCACTACAGAGAATGACGGTGGCCAATGGGTGCTGTTCCCCCAGCCTGGCCGCATCCATGCCACCCACCTGCTTTCCTGCAGAAGGCTCCAGAGGACACAGGGTCTCTGCCCCACCAGCTTGCATTCTGATGGTGGCAGGGCAGAGTGAGGGCAGAAGAGATGTTGCCATTCTGGAAACTGGTGATAGTGTCGGGCAGCCACCAGCTGGCAATTGGGGCTGTGGCAGTGGCAGCACTCTTGGCTGTGTCTGCCATGGTTCCTTGGCATGCCAGTAAGTACCTTTTCTTTGTGCTGAGCTCAGCACTCATGCCAGGGCTTGCCTACCCCCTGCCTGTCCCATGTGGCAATACTGCAGTAATGAAAAACATTAGGGTTCTAGTTAAGTGTATGTGAGGCAGTTACAAAGTTTGGAGTAACTGGCATTGACTGAGATACAGCACAATCCTAACCATGTCTACTCAAAAGTAAGCCCCATTGTATTCAACGTGTCTTACTCTCAGGAAAGTGTCTTTAGGATTGCAGCCTTAGAGAGTTATCAGACTTTGAAATACCCTGCTATAGCTTTTCAAGTACTTCTACAAATATAGAATCTTTAGCAGGCCTCCGTCAGTCTTGAAAGACTATGGTATCATGCTCAGCGCTGCATACGCTGCATGCGAAGCACGAAAGCCTGGGTTGGATTGTTATGGAGGATAGGCTGTTACCCTAGCAGCAGATCCCCCTCTCCATGCCACTGAATTAGTCCAATGGTAAGGCAGAGCCGATACAATTAGATCCAGCTGGCGTCGCAGAGCTAGACTAAGGACAGGAGCTCACCCTGTCTTGTGGGGCCGACCCGGGTCTCAAACCCTGGCCTGCTGGTTAACAGGCACAGCGTCTTAACCACTTGCGCCACCCACATGAAATTGTTAATCTGTGAATTCTGAAGTGCTTGGAATAGTCCTGAGTGCTGCAAAAGCCCAATTTAGGTTTCCTTCCTCTTCTAGAAATGTCAGGCAAAATTTTATTTTATGAACAGGTGTAATATAGTAGTTATGAGTATAGTAGTTATGAGTCAGATGAACAAATAAATTCAACTTTTGCTCTTGCAATAATCTCTTTCAATGGCCTTTGTTAGGCAAGGTGTACTTCCCCTCTGCCTGAAATACTATAATACTATCCTACCTTGCAGGATTGTTGCTGATTATGCAAGACTGGAAATCTTTGAATTCTATAAGCACCATATAAATGCCAAATACACTTTTATTCATGCCTGTTATAGAAGATATTTTCTCCCATTGGACCTTATTTGTTTAGTTTAGCCCTTAGGGAGGAAGTTATACAGGAAATGTTCAGACTTAGACCTTAGGAAGTCTCCAAGGGCAGTGGGGTTCACATGTTTGATCAACCACTATGAAGGCCTCTCTGCATGCCCAAGTCATTACTGGGCTAGCTAACAAAAAGATGCAATTAGCAGAGCATCCTCTGCGTCTGCTGAATCTGTATATTTCTGAAATGCAAGAAGAAGCTGACAAATCTCAGCTTCTGAATAACAATGAGGGTAACAGAGAAGTAAGAACGTGCACACCTTACCCAGGGGATTTTCACTCACGTTTTTTTGTACTGCAATAAAACAGGGATATTTGCTCTTCAAACTAATATGATTTTAATGAAGTAATACCATGTAGCGTAGCCTGGGGTGGGCATTCTTCAGACTTGAACGATCTTTGCATTCTGTCTTGAATGATTTTTGCATTTTACAATAATTCCAGTCATCACCAAGCAAAGCCAGGTATGAAAGAGTGGCTGGGAAACTGTAGAAAACCCCAATGCAAAATGGAGGCTCTGAGGGAGGGACCCATCATCTACTGCACACCATGAGACATATACTGGGATCATATTGATACATGCTTGCCAATCTCTCAAGTGCTGTGGATCTGGGATTTCAACACAAAGTGATTATTAGAGCAGCAAAAAGATCCAGCTGAAGACCCATTATTAATAATGTAGGCACCTAATTAATAATTATAATTTGATACTATTTTAAAGGATTATGTGGCCAAGAAATAAGTAATTAAGCACAAAACCTGCCATGGCAACCAAATCTCCTTTAATTTTTTTAATACATTCCTTCTATATGTTGAGTATTCTTTATCCCAGTGTTTCTCCACCTGTCACAGTTGAACCACTGCTGGTACAGTACTTGGAGTGGTGTCTGAAGAAACTCACAGGACCCTAGCACCTGTTTCTTGGCAGCAAGACCAGCAACGCAATGCAATAAGCAGCAGGTGAAGGCTTGGCTTGGGGGCAAAGCTCCAGTATGAGCTTTTCACAAGCTGAGAAAAACCCTCTTACTGAGCCTCTTACTTGTGTTTGTTGCATTGCATCTGGCCTCCCAATCGTGAAGTCACTGGCAATGTCTCATCATCACCAGCAACTTCCAGTGGCATTCCCAATATATGGGCCATGCGAGCGGTACAATGAGGGATAAATGTTGAGAGACACTGCCTTATCCAGACTGCTTCGGACAGGAAGATGTCTGAATTTCAGATTTGTCTGGACTTTGGAATAATTGCATAAAAATGAAAAATGCTTCCTTCTGCACTTTTCTCTGTTACTCTTATGGGTGTCTGCTGGCCTCCTTGACATTTTTTAGTGATGTTTGCAGAGATACACCCAGGGTAACTATATGCCATAAAAAACTGAGGACAAGGCCCTCCTAAAATGTAGGACACAAAAAATATAAAATATGATAAACTAAAAACTACATTACACTATTTATTATTAAATTTAAAACACATACATTACATCTAATTTATTAATTACTAGCAAAAACGTACTCGCATTGCAGGAGTAAAATTCCCCCATATGCCATATGCTCACTGTGCATCAACCCCCCCATGGATATCCACCCCCATGCGCAACTTCCACCATGTTCATCCACCCAAGTCATTACTTTGCATCATCCCCCCGTGCAGGGTAGGGCATTGTCCCTGCCATCTGCAACACCCCCATGTGCATCAACCCCCCACGCACATCAACCGTCTCTCCAAACAACTCCCCCACCCCCGCCGTGCACCAGGCACCAAACACCAGATTGGCTGGATGTTGGTTAGTCTTCCATGTTAAGTATAGGACAAAAACACGTTGCACCCCTTTCCAGCCCCTTAAGGGTTAAATTTTTCCACACTGGTTCTTGGTGGGTGTTGATGTCACAGAAGGAACACCCTCCCCAAATTTCATGCTTCTGGGTCCAGGAGTTGGGCAGAGGGTCCCAATTCTTCAATGGAATTCTTCAATGGAAAATATAGGGAGGAAAACGTGTTGCGCCCCATTTCACCCTTTTCCAAAAACTGGTTCTTAGTGGATCCCTCCATCACAGAAGGAACACCCTCCCCAAATTTCACACTTCTAGGCCCAGCAGTTTTGGCAGGGCGCTGATGAGTGAGTTAGTCAGCGACTGACTCTTCAGTTTTATATATATAGACATGAAGGCTACATTTTGCCCACTTACAAGGAAAAGGAGGACACTGAAGAATTTTCCAAGACACAAGGCTAAAATCCAGAACACGTCCCAAAAATGGGGAACATATGGCCACCCTGGATGTACACCACTGAGCAGAGAACAGAACGTACAGTCTGAGCCTGCACTATATGAACTGCAAGATCTTAAAAGATCTTCTCGCCTTCACAGTACAGACAGTTTAAAAAATCTTGGACAAATATGTCTGAATTTTGAAATAGTCCTGATTTTGGATGTCCAGATAAGGGTTAACCTACCTGTATACACTATTTACAACACAGTTGTTTTCAGTTCCCCTTCCTACTGAGAGCTGGGAGCTTCCTACTGAGAATATAAAACAAATCTGAACACTCATAAAATATGGATTCATTTCAAATATTGGCTTCAATGATTTTTGTTACGGTATTCTCTTAATATATTTCAATACAACTGGTATTACATAATACCTTAGCAGAGAGCAACAACAAAGGAAAAGTTTATTAAAAACATCTGATTTAGACATCCTTACAATCACTGGCAGATAATGCAGGCATATTAGAGGCATTAAACTAAAACCAGTACCACAGGCCTGGAAAGTATATTCAAGTAACCTATAACAGAATGCTGCCCAGAACAAATGATGCATTATTTGCTGCCTAAGAATAAAGGCATTCTCTAATTTCAAAGCAGCACAGATGTGATGAAGCAACAAAGCAAGAGAGAACAGGTGGCAAAGTATCTGGTGGGACAAGATGTGCAAGAGTAAAAACGTGAAACAAAGATTTAATCTGAAATCTTATTTCTTAGACTTTCCTGGCAGAAGTGCAATGTTTAATTGATGCATCTTAACATGTGATTAAGCACAATTAATGAGACAGCAGGTTTGTTTTAAAAGGTGTTCATCCTTTTTTCAGCCAAGGACATACTACAAAGTTTGGGTAACTTTGCACTACTCAGTATCATTCGGCCAAATTTATTTCTTGGGACTGTAAAGGAGTAAAAAATGGGAAGAAGAGAAATAAGCTCATACAAGGCCATTAGCTTCCTTTAGGAAAGGCAAGATGGAATAATATTTGAAATGACAATGACTATCTGAAATCATTCAAATTTTAGAAGGTTTCCACTTAAGGGCATTTCATGTCACCATGTTTCCTTTTATCTCTTACCACCACCACATGGACTGAGTAACACAGCTATGTAATTAGTAATACAATCTCTTTAATCTGTGGGTTGTGATCCCAAAGGACTTGGCAAAGCTTCACTAGAGATGGGAGTTTTGCAGTAAAATAGCCTATGCAAGCTAAGGTTTGATTCTAATCCAGTGCTACTGCCTTATCAAAACTGAGTTATTTAGAAAATCCTGCACACCCTATCTTACCCCACAACTCCTAAGCCAGCCCCACTACAGTGGTGCCTCACATAACAAGTTTAATTAATTCCGGAAGCATGCTTGTTATGTGAAACACTCCCATTATTTCCTATGGGAAAATCCGGTTTGTAAGAAGAATGCTTTGTAAGACAAACATGCGTCTGGAATGAATTAAGTTTGTCTTACAAGCCACCACTGTATATAGATTTGAGAGGCCCATGTGGATAAGAGGACTTGCTGAAGCTCTCTGAATTTTAGAAGAGAGAATATGTACATTTACAGTGGTGCCTCACATAGCAAGTTTAATTTGTTCTGGAAGCATGCTTATTACGTGAAACACTCTTTATGTGAAGCAGATTTTCCCAGAGGAAATAACAGAAACTCAGACGACTGGTTCCACAACCCAAAAAATATTCATATAAAAATATTAACTATATATTAAAAAGATGACAAAACACTGTAATTGAATTCAAAACATGCATTCAATGTGCATGATCCTATGAAATCTATTTATGCTGCAATCCTAAAGAAACTTTCCTGGGAGTAGGACCCAATTAACACAATGGGGCTTACTTCGCAGTAGACATGCTTAGGAGGTTGCATTCCTAAAGATACTTTCCTGGGAGTAAGTTCCATTGAACACAATGGGGCTTACTTCGGAGTAGACAAGGGTTAGGAGCCTGCATGGAGGATAGGGGGTTTACCTGGGCTGCTGCTGGAGGTTGAAGGCCGGTGGGGGTACTTGGAGGCAGCTACCTCTGGCACCCTAGGCAACTGCCCCCAAGTGGGGGGCAGTTAGAGGCAGTAGCGTGCTGGCCTGCAGCCTTTTAAAATGGGCTCCACATAGAGTTTCAGCGCAGAGCAACTTGGGGCAGTTGCTTTCGGCTTGTTCACTTGGGCTTGTTAAGTGATTTGGGCCTGTTAAGTGGAGCACACTCCCAATGGGAATTTGTGCTTGTTTTGTGATTTTCTCTTTATGTGGGGCACTTGTTATGCGAGGTACCACTATACCGCAAGTGCCTCAATTAGCAAGTGTTCGACATAAAGAGTAAAAATTTGTGGGGGATTTTGCTTCACTCAACGAGCTTGATTCACATAGTGAGTGCCCAATGGCTGGGCTCCCCCTCCTCCTGTCTGCATTGGCTGGGCTGAGGCATTGAGGTGGGACTTTCTCCACCAGCCCCGCCCCCCCCCCCCCCCGCTTGCAGTACCAGGGAAGAGGCCAGAAGAAGAGGGAGCAGAAGAGCCTCTTCTGTCAGAGGAACAAAGATGGCTGCCTACTGCAGCCAGAAAACATGAGGCCAGGCCAGCCTCCATCAGTAGGAGGGAAAATGCATCCTGCACCCCCTCTGCAGCCCCCCTCAAACAGACCCCTTCCCCCCATGGAAGCCTCCCCTGCCTGGACCCCACTACAACCACCCCTCTGCCCCCCCACCACCTTCCCTGTCTGCAGTTTTCCTTTCCTGTGAGCAAGCCCCAGTGGATTTAATGGGGCTTGATTCTAAGAAGACATCATAGGATCTGGCCCCTTTTCAATCCAAGCAAAAAACATTAAACCCAAGCAAAAGATTTCAACCCAAGCAAAAGTCACCCCAGTGCCTGCCCCCCCAATGCCTCAGCCCCCCCCCCCATGCCAGCCCTTCCCCATGCCAGTCCTCCCCCAGTGCCAGGGCCTTATAAGGAAAAGGAGGACAATGAAGATCTCTTTCCAGAACATGTCCTCTTTATCAGCCTTGTGAAGACATGTCTTGGCAAGAGATTTCCATCGTCCTCTTTTTCCTTCTAGGCAAGCAGCTTGCAGCTTGGAATAAAAGAAGGACAATGAAGATCTCTTGCCAGGACATATCCTCACAAGGCTAATAAAGAGGACATGTCCTGGAAAGAGATCTTCATTGCCCTCCTTTTCCTTCCAGGCAAGAAGCTTGTATCCTACTTTAATTCAAAGAAGGCTACAAGCTGCTTGCCTACAAGGAAAAGGAGGGCAATGAAGATCTTCTTCCAGAGCACAAGGCATGCCTACTCAGAAGTAAGCCCTTTTGTGTTCAATGGGTTCTATTCCTAGGAAAAGTGTGTTTGGGATTGCAGCCTAAGCTTAAAAGGAGGCAAAAGCAAGCGTCAGACAGATTCCTTGTTCCAGCTGCTAAAAAAGACACCAGTGATTCTAGTTGAAAATTAGTGATCCTTTTATTTTCTGCTTTATTATACATACAGTAGTACCTTGGGTAAAGAGCGACTTGGGTAAAGAGCGTTTGGGTCAAAAGTAAAATTTTCTCAGAAATTTTGACTTGCGTAAAGAGCACTGTCTTGAATAAAGAGCACTTCTGAGGAAGTTTGGAACAGGCTTCCATGGCAAAGAAACCCACAGGGGGGATGAGGGGACTGGCTTGAGGTACAGTGGAGCAATGGGCAAAGTTTGGAATAGGCTTCCATGGCCAGGGAACTCATGGGAGGTCTGGGGGGAGCAGCCTGAGCCAGCTTTGTATGTGGAATCTGTGTGTGGCAGCGTGGAAGGTGTGCCTTATCAATGTTCTAGTGCTGCTCCCCATCAGCAGCTTGGGAATGTTAAAGTTGCACAAAAAGACAAAGATTCCATTGAGCCAATGGATAGCAGGCCTCCGTCAGTCTTAAAAGACTATGGTATCATGCTTGGCGCTGCATACACTGCATGCGAAGCACGAAAGCCTGGGTTGGATTGTTAAGGAGGATAGGCTGTTACCCAAGCAGCAAATCTCCCCTCTCCACCCCACTGAATTAGCCCAATGGAAAGGCAGAGCCAATATGATTGGATCCAGCTGGCGTCGCAGAGCTGGGCTAAGGACAGGAGCTCACCCTGTCTTGTGGGGCAGACCCGGGTCTCGAACCCTGGCCTGCTGGTTAACAGGCACAGCGTCTTAACCGCTTGGAATAGGAATAGAACCACAGCCCACAAGCCAATGGATAGCAGTGACTCCATTAGTGATTGTGAAAGAGCACAATCCTAAACATGTCTACTCAGATGTAAGCCTCATTGTGTCCAATACGTCTTCCTCCCAGGAAAGTGTGTTTAGGATTGCAGCCAAAGTCATCCCCCTCTCTGTAACCCTCACACCAGCTATGAAGGTTTTCAAAAGTACAGTACAGTTCAGTACTGTACAGTAGTTTCTTTATTGTAGTTTTGTGTGTTACTGTATATTACAGTGTTTTGAACTGTGTTATGCAGTGTTTTATAATCATATTTATAAACAGGGAATATTTTTATATGAATATTTTTTGGGTTGTGGAACCAATCGTCAAATTTCCATTATTTCCTATGGGAAAATCTGCTTCACGTAAAGAGCGTTTCACATAACAAGCATACCTCTGGAACAAATTAGACTTGTTACGTGAGGTGCCACTGTATAGAGAAAAATAAAACAAATTAACCTGTACATAGGCTGCAATACTAAACACACTTTCCTGGGAGTAAGAGCCATTGAACACAATAGGTCTTACTTTTGAGTAGACATGGATAGGATTGTGCTCTGCCCTCTTACATAGGAGGCACAAAGGGGGCACATGCAATCTATCACATAGGAGTGAGCCCCACAGATTATAATAGGGCTTACTTTAGAGGGGTCATGTATAGTCTGGTCTCTCGGGAAAGGCTGAGCAGGTGTTGGTGGAGCGCTGAAACCGGCTGTACCTGGAAGGGATTGTTATTTTTAGCTTGTTTTACAAGACATTGCTTGTATTGCAAGTCAAAATTTATTATAAATGTTTGCTAGTCTTGAAAAACACTATTAACACAAAAAGTTACTCTCAATCCAAGGTTTTACAGTATTTCCTTGTGGCACAAAAAATGTTGAAGACTAATCTACATACCACAGGCCACACCCTGGAATTCAAAACCTGGAGATTATATATATAAAGCTCACATAAAGCTCACAAATTAAGCTCACATGAAGAGATTAATTTGTTCCAGAGGCATGCTCTTTAAGTGAAACACTCTTTAAGTGAAGAGGATTTTCCCATAGGAAACAATGGAAACTCAGATGATTGGTTCCGCCACACACACAAAAATTTACCGTATTTCCCGGCTTATTACACGCACCGGACCATGAGACGCACCAAAGTTTAGAGGAGTAAAACAAGAAAAAAAAATATTCTGAACCAAATGGTGTACTAATATATTTAATAAAATATAGCAGAATAATATTTCAACCATGTAAAGTCAACAGTGGTATTAAGAACCATTATCACTGTCATTAACAAATGAGAAAAGACTTTAAGCTTTAAGGGGTTACAATTTTCTGGTAACCCCAAAAACTCATCATCTCTAGTGTCAGTGATTTGCGACTTTTACACAAATCTCATTGCAAATGATCAGACAACATTTTGCACAAATCTCATTGCAAATAGTCTAGGAAGGCAAGTAAATTGGGGGTTCTTTTGGGGGGGGTAGGTAGGGAAAGGTGAGGGGATCTAGATAGATAGGGAAGAGTGAGGGAGGCACAGGCATGGAGCAGAAGGGACCAGGTCTTGCGCATGTCTACTTTGGAGCAAGTCTCCAAGCCAGGGAAGGCTGCTTAGGATTGCAACTGTGCCAGGGTGACCAGATGCCAAACCCAAAATTCCTGAACCCCAAGACCAAAATTCCTACACCCCAGGGCAAAATTCCTACCAGCTTAAAAAATTGCCAAAAAATGTATTTTTTATATTTTTTATTTTTACTTTTTGGGCCATAACTTTTGATAGGAAGGAGATATCTCAAAACTGATTGCTGCACTGGATTCTGTTCTACAATACGAATCCAACAACATATGACATGATGGGATAAGGTGCTCCAGAATTGGCCCTATCACTCTATCAGACTCACAGACATTTCCCCCCCTTTTGGATGAAAAATGTGTGTCTTATAAACCAGGAAATATGGTATATATAAATATTAACAGTATGTAAAAATGATGACAAAATACAGGAATTTAATTCAAAACACTATAGTATAATACAGACCACAATTACTTCAATAAAACACTATAATAGTCTGTACAGTAAAAAAGAAAAGAAAAACCTTTATGGCCAATGATGACTAATTTTCACTAACCCCCAAATCCAGAGTAACTACGGGAGCACGTAAGAGACTTTATGTGCACCCGTAGTTACTGCACCATCTAGTGAAAACCTATAGGAAATTCATATTGGAATTCAGAGTAAGTTGTTCTTATACCGGAGCAAGGACTCCCCGTACTTTGGATTTTGCCCTAAAAGAGTCACTGGTGTCTTTTGGAGCATCTTTAACAAGGAACCTCTCTCTATGTGTGAGATCTATCTATGCAAACTAGATATGCAGTCTGCAACAGCAAAGGTACCAGCTCCTATGCTGTCTACTCAGAATCAAGCCCCATTAAATCTACTGGGGCTTACTCACAGGAAAGTGTGTAGGATGCAGCCTGACTCCAAGTTTGCATGAAGAGCAAGAGCAGAGGGGCCAGGTTCTATGCTGTCTACTCAGAATCAAGCCCCATTGAATCCACTGGGGCTTACTCACAGGAAAGGAAAACTGCAGGCAGGGAAGGTGGTGGGGGGGGGGGAGGAGGAGAAGTTGTAGTGGAGTCCAGGCAGGGAGGGCTTCCTTGGGGAAGGGGTCTGTTTGGGGGGCACTCCAGAGGGGGTGCAGGAGGAGTTTTCCCTCCTACCTGATGAAGGCTGCAGTGCAGAAGGTGGGCTGGCCACATGTTTTCTGGCTACAGGAGCAGAGCAGCCATCTCTGTTGCTCAACTTAAGAGGCTCCTGAGCTCCCTCTGCTGGCCTCTTCATGTCCTGCAGGCAGGAGGAGAAAGTGGTTCTTTCATTTTGCACATGTAAGGGTGCAAACAGGCAGACTGGGTGGGGAGGCAGGTGGACTGTAAATCAATAATCTCTATTTTTAGCCCACTGGGCACTGGATTTCTCCCAAACTCTGAGCTGAGTTCATTATGAACACACCCAAACAACCTCATCTTTCTCTCTTCTGTCCAGATGTATCAATGGCAGTTGCTGCAACACATATGCCTCACTTGGAGTCTGTTAGATCTTAAGTTGGAAATCAATCTAACTGCTACCAGGAAATTTTGGTGAGAGGAAAGTAGCACGAAAGGGCTCATGGACAGATTGGGATTGCAGATGTCTTCCTTATTCTCTGGGATTCATTTTGTTACAGATGATTCCTATGACTGCTAATATGATAAAAATGCTAAACTAACCTGCGCTTTAAAATAATTATTTTTCTCATAAGACAATTCTCTCAAAAGATATTTTCCACAAGTGAAGAGATACAATATTCTCTATATTTTCAATAGCTGTGCTACATTTGCTCTGCTGGTATCATAACAGAAAACAGCAATTCAATGGTACTATCTGTGCACTCACTTCAAATCCCAAATCAAGTTTGCCTAAACAAGTTCCCTCTCTTCTCTTGACTCCAGTTAATAATATGATGACTTGTTAGATTGACAGCAGGAAGGCTATGATTAATAAGGAACAGAGAAATATAATAGGTGCTTTAATAGTACACACAGAGCAGCAAACTCATCTGATGAAGCAGGGAAGACAATGACATTTATATCTTCTAAGTATCCCTTAAATCCTAGCAACAGCCTTTTCACCATAATGTTCAAATAGAATTCAGCACACAGATAAATACTAAATGGAACCTAAATCCAAACAAGACGAACAATCTGTCCTTGCCTTCTCCTGAATCAGATTCAACGAAAATCCCAAACTAATTGTACCAAGCACACACAGCAGAGGAAACAAAACTGTACATTATCAGACACAGTTATACACAGAGCTTCCCAAGTCTATTACAGCTGATATTTTCAGAAAACACATGTTACCTCCATTTCAACTTCCAGGCCTAATGTGTTCTTGCCCAATTCACTCAAAACTATTGCAGTTCCTTTTTCAATATTATACAGAACTGGTGATGTTCTGTACCTATCTCCCAAGCCATTGGGAGACTGAATTTAAACATGGAACAGCCTAGAGAAATCCAAACTGCACTCTACTGGATCAGGTCCACTGCTGTTTTATTTTTTTTTAAATGTATCCTGCATAAAATCAACTCTGTTACAGGGAACTAGAAAATAACCAAGGAGTTAATCAATAAGTCATCTGTGACTTCCTTTAAAAACTTTTCTTAGCCAGCTGTTCCTAAAGTCTTGGGGAATCTGGGAACTCCTATAGGTCAATGTGGGGGAAGGGGGAAGGAAGTAATGCAATCACCAGGACAATAGTTCTTTTTTTGAAACTCACTGTTAGTAGTGCAGGACTTTTCGTTTATACCACTTTGAAGTTTAGCTTCAAATGTTTTACATTAAGGGAACAAAATATATTAGTCCATTTAGCTATTTCCTGGCCAACTATGTATTTGATTTTTTTTGTCCTAGTAAATAATATTATCTCTTCATGGTGTTTTGATCAAGACCCTATAGTTTTGCTAGATTAAAAGGCAAGTCACCAAGTATGTAGGAATTTTAAAGTCACATAATTTCAATATTACTGTGAAAGTTTTTGCAAATGTACATATTCAAACGAAGGAGAATCTCAAGTGTGTAAAAACTGTTTGCTAATCAAACAGTGACACTGGTCGTGAGAAAATGCACCAAATGCCAAAGCCTTATAAAGCCCTCAGCAACAAAAATCACATGGCTCATTATTACTTTTTTAATGTGTAAGATTTGGGGCTTCCTTCATGCATTGGTAACTGGCACCATGCTCTGTAAATCCAAGATAATGGTCACTTTTGCTCCCCTGCAGTGTCCAAGACTCACTTCCTCAATGTGTGGTAAATGAATTGCTGTCAGTCACAATTGCCTTATTAGGCTCATGTAGAGACACACACCTACGAATCCATCTGCCTTTCATGTCTTCCTAATGCCCACTTGAAAGAGTATTTTTGTTCCAGAGCAAACCAGCCCTTTGCTCCTTCTCCACCACTCCCAAAATCCACAAATTTTAATGGGGAAACATTTTAGAATACAGCATACCATGCATACAAGAGAGTAAATAAAAGGATTTAGCACACAGTTGTTCTGTGAGTACTGGCAAGGTGTGGCCTTCCTAGAACAACTCAATTTCTCTCCCAGTTTTTGTGTGTGAAATAGAATAAAAAAGGAGACAGTTGTGCAGGCACTCTCAAATGAACCACACATTTTCATACATGATCTGTTCAAAAGTGGGATCAAAGAGATCTGTTCAAAAGTGCAGTATGTTTAAAAGTATAATAGAGGAAACAGATGGAGAATGAATCTGGGTAGAAGGACACTGCATGTGATTGCTCAACATCATCAGAATGGATAAGGCCTTTCCAAGTGACTAAAACAAAACTTCCAGCCTGGAAGCAAAATTTACACACAACTCT
Source organism: Cryptoblepharus egeriae (assembly GCA_030015325.1). Lineage (NCBI taxonomy): Eukaryota > Metazoa > Chordata > Lepidosauria > Squamata > Scincidae > Cryptoblepharus > Cryptoblepharus egeriae. The sequence continues at coordinate 18,587,706 of JAREYC010000004.1, read as the reverse complement.
TCACTTTGTGCCAGCCTGTGATCCTACCTCCCCTAATTTCCTGGCAGGGGATCTAAAGACTAAGAATATAGAAATTCCTAAACTACTGAAGGAGAGCTACATTTCCACTGTAATAGGACATGTCCTTAGTAAGTGTGCTGCAAAGTTAATCACTTCAAACTCTTTAGAAGTGATACAAAAGTGAACTTCACATGCAATACTAAAATGAATGGAAAGAGCATGATGGCGCTAACTTCAATGGGACTGGTTGATTATTCCTTCAGTGATTTATGCAGTGTATTAATATGCAGCCACATACAGAATTTTTGCAGGCATGGAATGAAGTACAGCTCATTAATACTATAGACATTAACATTAGTTTAGTTCTCTAGTACTGGAGATTTAAGAACATTAAGAAGAGCCTCCATTGGACCAGGCCAAAGACCCATCTAGTCCAGCTTGCTGTGTCACACAGTAGCCCACTAGATGCCTTAGGAACACATATGACACCTGCATCAAGGTGCCCCCACTGCATCTGGCATTTTGGGCTGTCCACCTGTACACACCTCTCATGGCTTGTAACCCGTTTACATTATTCTTGCCCTTTATCAAGATAACTTGTTAATTGCATATTGTTATATTGTAATATTCTATTAGTCACCTCAGTTTGACCCATTTTTACTACTGAAAATGGCTGTGGTGGCTCAGTGTTCGTCAACCAGAAGGTCGGCAGGTATCCCAAGTATCACAAAATTAAGGGAGCTCCCATCACTTGCCCTGCTCCTGTCAACCTAACAGTTTAAAAGTAGATAAATAAGTACAACTTTGGTGGGAAGGCAACACATTTCCATGCACTTTGGCATTTAGTCATGCTGGCCACATGACCATGTAGATGTCATCGGACAATGGTGGCTCTCCAGCCTTGTAATATCACTTCTTAGAGTCAGTCACCACCTCCAGGGGACACCTTTACCTACTACTGAAAAAATATAAGTACTTACCTTTCTTTTAAGTGACCTGTTTCTTTCTTCCAACCAACCGTCCATTTGTTCCTCAATCTCTTCAATAGAAGTGCCAGAATCATATGAAGGCAGATATGCATTTTTTTCAGATACTGTATATACAGGAAAATCTGGTTTGGGTTTCTTGACTTTAGGTTTCTTTTCCTCTGCAAAACAAGCATGATTTAGTTACTACCTTTGCTCAGGAGCTTCTCTCACAGACACAAGAAAGCCACACTTTTTTTAAAAAAAGCTATTATTCCCATATTTATAGGAAATTCTCTCAGTGGTTATATAGCAGGATTACAAGCCACAGATTGATGATGGCTTGTTTTACCTAATTGTAATTAGTCCAGGTTCACATGTAACAAGAAACTGGTTTAGATCAAACAGAAAATGGACATTTTAAATATGAAATTCCTTTCACATAAAAAATGATCGGGGACTGGACAAGCCCAGCCTCATTCTTAAAGTAGGAAATCATTATTTTTCACTACACATGAACCAGACCAGTGAGTGACTATTTACTACAGACTAATAAAATGCTTATATCCTGATTATAATGTGTATTTTGGGAGTTCATTTTACAGCAAACCATTTTCCTTGGATCTACTGAAATAAATTTTATTTCAAAATATACTTCAATGTGAAACATAGCAAATGTATCCAAAGGATCCTCAGCGGTCCAATCCTATGTCTGATGATACTGGCATAATGTGTATTATGAAAGCAAAAGCAAGTTTATGATGGCTACAAAGCAGCCTGCTGGCAGGAAGGCTGGAGCAAACTCCCATGCACCACTGGATGAACAAAAACCAACCCAACCATGTAAGAATATGTCAGCAAAGAACGGGGAAGGGAAGAGCACAATGGGACAGATCAGGCTGCTTGGTCACAAATCCGAGTCAATGCAGATTTATACCAGTTACAGCATTGGTGCAGGTTCAAACTGGCACAAAAGTGACTTAGCAAAGGGCAAGGGGACAAATGTTTCCTTACCCTTAGGTAACAAAAACCTCTGAAATTCCCCTGCAGAATTCAGTGGAGACCACACAGGCAGCCCTGCATCACTGCACATGAAGTTGCAATGGATTGAATCAGACTGACTTCTGAATAGACATGCTTACAATTGTGTTTAGTCACAACTAGCTTTCTCAAGATGCAACCCAAATAATTTAAAGGGGAAAGCATATTTGGAGGATTTTGAGCTTTTTAAATACTACATCTGAGACCCAACAGTAAAATGAATTAAATCAAAAAAGAGTTTTTGTAATCTGAATAAGTTATACAGTAATCTTTTCTGAAACATTCTTCTTTCTAAATACGTCATGATGGAGGTGATATGGCAGAGAGTTTGTTCTATCAGCTAATGAAAATAATATCATTAACCCAATTAAGGCGTTCTCGGACTCCAGTGCAAATCCCTTTAATCAGTTGTATATTATCCTTATGCCCTACTTTCCACCACAGAGGAGAAAAAAGTTCAACACACCATTTTTGGTGGGGACTATACAGAGAAAGAATTATAGGGTATCTACTATTTTGTATAAGGCCTTTTTCACCAAAATCTATCATTTAAAAAAAGTTGGGCAAGTATATAGGGTAATAATATGAATATAATGAGACAACCTGAAAAATACACAATGCCATAAACAGAGAAAACAGCCTGTAGAGTTAGTGTCAGAGAACTACAGTATCAATCAGGTTCCTAACTGGAATCTGACAAGATAGTGCAGTGATACTCAAAATCAGGATTGGGACTCCTTTGGGTGGTCATGGCCTTGGGTCAGGGGGTAGTGAGAGGGTGGGATCCACCATCTTGGAATCTGGCATTGGGCTTTCCAGGGAGTAAGTCTCATTAAACACAATGGGACTTTCTTCCAAGTAGACATGGAGGAGCTCTAGCATCACAGTAATGTCCCAACCCAGTGAGTCTGACAAGGGGGTCCTGACAGATTTTTGAGTTTAAAAGGGGGCCCATGGCTGAAATGCCCGAGTACAATTGAGACAGTGAAGTGATCTGGTAGTTCTACTTAGACATGGAAGAACCAGGTTCAAATCCCTGTTCAGCCTTGAAGCTTTCTGGGTGATCTTGGGTCAGTCACTCTCTCTTTCAACCTAACCAGGGCTGGAATTTGGACAAAAGGAGGGAAGGAATTATGTACACTACCCTGAACTCATTGGAGAAAGGGCAGTATAAGAATAAAAAAGGGCAGTATAAGAATAAAAATAATAAATACCTCAATCAATACTTTTGGTTTGCAAACAAACATGCAAACAGTCCCCCTGAAAAGCCATGTGTCTGTGGTGTTTGACCCCAGTTGTCTGCTCTCAGTAATGCAAGTCATTCAAGGAATGTTGCATGTGTGAACTTGTCAAGTCTTCCTTGGCCTGGTTTCCAGGGCAATAGGATGGGGTGGGGGGAGAAGAGCGAACATAGTATCAATCACATTTGGGTTTTTTTAAACCTGAATAGTACCAACATATACACATAAATCTGCCAGATTACAACAGCAAAAGAGGGTGTCAAATCTCTGCATATAGTTCAAACCTATAGAACCCAAGTAAACTAAGGAAGTCGTATTATGACATTTTGGTGCACCTACCAACAATCCTCTGCCTTAACTCTTAAAAATCTTATGTTACTGTATTCCAATATATGGAATACAAATCAAATTTATCCCTAGACACACATAGATATTTCTTAAAACTGAGTTTCAAACAGTTACATTTTAAGTTACCGTATTCAAGTTACCCTTATTTCCCCATGAATATTTTGGATTTTTAAAAAATATCTACTAGATTAAAATAATCAGTAGCTTAAAAGAACATTTCAGCATACAGAAAAAATAGGAGACCTTCACTCTACCTCATAACCTTTTCCTCATCTAGTCCCAATTTCAAAAAAGGAAAAAAGAATATTATCCTCAGCTTTGCCAAATACTAAGCCAAGCTATTTATTGTAGTTGATTGCATAAGTGGCTAAGAGAAAGTCTCACTAAGTTCCAAATCAAAATATCAAAGGGGTCACAGCTTTGCCTCTTAAATTTTGCATCTACATTTTCTACAGATGTGTATAATTTTGAGCACATTTTATAATACTTAAAGTCAAACCAATTTGAAACTGCTATAAAAATGCACCCACCAATTATTGAAATTATTTCCAGGCACAAAACCAAGACAGCTTCACAATGATTACTCTAGTCCTTACTATGGGAACTATTAGCATCTCCCTCATATTTCTTCCACCAATATTTTTTGCTCAACTGATGCATTGCTCACCATCAGAAATTCAAGTATCATTTGGCAACTTCATACAACAATTACCACATCCTGAGCAGAATACCCCCAAAAGCAGACTTGCCTGCGGATGTGATGTCATTCTGACACCAGGTGAATATATTTTTATGTGCCCCTACATTCCAGTATGAATGCAGTGGTTTCAGTGGTTTTAACATTGTTTTTATTCACTCCATGGAGTCCAATAATTAAAAATGGAAGCTTCATTCTAGTTGATCAAAAATTTAAAAACCTCCAGTTCTGATTGTAGAAGTTTGGCAACCAGATCAAATACTCCAAACCAGTTTAGAACCATTTAGTGTGGAAAAATATAGAACTGTGCAAAATAAATACCATATTTACTCAAATCTAATGTGCACGCCTTTTTTAAAAGGCTTGAGAGTAAAAAAAAAAGTTGACTGGTGATTGTACTGCGCAGCTGTAAAGCAGGTACAAAACTTAATTTTACTCCATATTATAATGAGTTATATGATAATAAAATTGAAGTGGATTTTTGTTATAATTTTTACCTAATTGCACTACTTTATACAACGGGTTTATGATACATTTTAATCACAATATAGTAACGGCATCCATCAGTCTTGAAAGACTATGGTATTGTGCTTGACACTGCAAAGCATGAAGGCCTGGGTAGACTGATATGGAAGATAGGCTGTTACCCAAGCAGCAAATCTCCCCTCTCCACACCACTGAAATACTCCAATGGAACGGCAGAGCCAATTCTAATGGTTCCAGCTGCATTGCAGAGCTGGGCGAAGAGCAGGAGCTCACCCTGTCTTGTGGGGACCCGGGTCTCGAACCCTGGCCTACTGGTTAACAGGCGCAGTGCCTTAACCACTTGCATCACCCACAGCCCATAAAATATAGTAAAGTGTTAAACTAAATACTGACCTATACTTATATTTAAAATACCCCTATTACTTCCAATGCACCATTGAATCTAATGCGCACCTAGATTTTGGAGACTAAATTCAGCTGAAAAAGGGTGAGCGTTACATTCGAGTAAATAGGGTACTAACAATACAATAAATTTGTACAGCACATTTTTTTGATATGTACAGTAACTAAGTTTGATATATGCAATAACTATTAATACAATAACTATGCGTAAAATCCTAACCAATCTATACACACACACACACACACACAGAGACGTGTCTTATAAGACAAACATAACTAGTTCCAGAAGCATGTCTGTCTTACAAAGCGTTCTTTCAATTGTCTACAATATTTATATATTGCTTTTTAACAAAAAAGTTCACAAAGCAGTTTACAAAGAAAATAAAAAAATAATGGCTAGTGGGCCCTTGTCTCAAAAGGACAAAAAGAACACTAGCAGAAGCCACTGTAACAGACATTGCTGGGGTGAGGAGGGCCAGTTACTCTTCCCCTGCTAAAAAAAAGAGGATGGATGAACACATGGTTGGGCCTACTGAAGATACTTTCTAAGGACTGTAGAGGCAAAAACTTATTTTTTTCAAAAAAGGAACAATGCAATAGGGTACAGTCTCAGCATGTACTCATAAAGCTTCCCATAGGATTTAAAAAGTCTCTAGGCTGCATTGTGAGGCCCACAAAGGCCATTTCAGTTCTCAGAAGAGCTCTAGATGCTACTAGAATCTAGTTGGGGCCACCTTCAGAGCTTCCAGATGGCCCAATTATGTGGATTAAAACATCCAAAGATTTCAGTGTCTATGGTGTTTTTGGTTCTAGAAACAGAACCCCCTTGTATAATGAGGCCCACCCTGTAACTTCATTATTTCTATTGTAGGCTGTCCCAATAGCTTTACTGACAGAAAATTTTGAACCATCCTCTTTTCTACAGTGCAAGAAGCAAGCAGTTCATCACCCCACAATTCTATAAAGTGTTAAAATATTTTTTTCTCATATAATATAAATGTTAAAAGGACACATTGTTAGAGTATAAGAATCCAAGATAGGGTTGCCATATGTCCCTAAAAATAGGGTCAATCCAGATTGTGTTTATTATATTTATTTATTTTAAAAATTTATATCCCGCCTTTCTTAGGCTATTTAGCCCAACTCAAGGCAGCAGACATAAAACATAATTAAAAACAAATAGTTAAATACAATAAAAACAATTAAAACATACAGGTTAAAACAACAACTCCCAATAAAAAGCCCCTTTGAAATAAAAGGTTTTAAGGCTCTGCCTGAAGCTCTACAATGAGGGAGCTTTCCTTAGATCTAAGGGGAGGGAGTTCCAAAGCCGGGGTGCCACCACCGAGAAGGCCCTATCTCTGGCCGCCACACCTTTCACATCTCTTAGTGGCGGCACAGTCAGTAGAGCCCCTTCAGATGACCTTAGGTGACGGGTCGAATTATACAAAAGAAGGCAGTCTCTCAGATACCCTGGACCCGAGCCATTTACATACGGCCAAATGGGACAAGAGTCCTGTCCCAATTTTGTGGAAGAGAATTATGGCAACCCTAATCCAAGTCTATGATCAAAACGAGCACAGCAACTCACTTTGGAGTGTTTCTAGTTCTGCTCGGGTTTGCGCATCTTCTTTCTCCTTCATTTTTGTTTCTTTATATTCCACATACAGATGTCTGGCCTCCTTTAAGAAAATATTGAAATTAATTTAGCATCTCAAAACAGCTGGTTGCAAAGACATTTTAAAACTTTAGAGATGATTAATTTTAAGCAGCACAAATTAATCACTTAGAAAAATGTAGGCTTATGTGACTTAATCCAAAATTTAAATACTGAAATTTATTACATGGAAGGAAAAAAATGGTAATTGTGCACAGGACAAAGACAAAATAAAGTTATATTTATTGTTATAAAGAAGCTGCATTAGAGAGCAACATCATGCTGTCAATCTTAACATTACAAATCTAACGAAGAAAATTGAAAGGTTTAATGATTGCAAATGTGACGAGTATGATTCCATTCAAGTCTCCTGCAGAGTATAATTGCATACTATCAGGGATCACAAAGGCCCATAGGCTGAGTTCAGTTTCTTAGATTTTGGGGAGTTAAAGTGAACAAATCTCTTAACATCACTACAAGCATATACGGTATATTGCTGTGGAAGCACACTCACCTCATTTTAGCTGAACGCAAATCCTTGAATGCAGAGCCTGTACATTCACATAGATGTAGTAATCAAGAAGTCACCTACCCTCCTTTTTTGAAGCCTTGACAAAAGGAGTAAGTTTTAATCCTAATAAATGTTCCAGCACAGATACAGCTGCAATGCATCCCAAGGTAAGGGAACAAATATTCCGTTACCTTGAGGGCCTGTCGCAGGATGTTGTCTTTCCCACTGAAGTGGTTCCTATTTATCTACTTGCATTTAAATGCTTTCAAACTGCTACATTGATAGGACCCGGGCTAAGGATGGGAGCTCTCCCCATCTGGCAGTACTCGGATCTTGGACTGCTGGCCTGCTGAGCGGAATACCAATCAAGCAATGTTCTAACTCCAGCGTTCTAACCACTGAGCCGCTGCAGCCCTCAGAAGACCATTTCTAGCACTCCTAGAAGCATAGTCCTATATTAAAGCAATTAAGAATTTGTTTATTTAGCTTTAAGGCAAGTATACTGTCCTGTAATAACTATACAGACTAGACTTGATTTAAAGTTTCTGTGTTGTATGTCAGTATTTTTCAGCTTGCGGGTCATGACCCCAATGGAATTGTAAAGCTCATTTGAGGGACTGTGGCAATCTTTCAAAGCCTGTGCAATAGAAGACTTGCATCCCACCCAATAATAGTGCTACCTTATCAAAACTGAGCTCTTGATGGGCAATCTCTACATTGCCTTGCAACATTTAAGGTTGATGCTGCTCAGACGTAGGTCTGTTGTGAAGACACAATGGGAGAAAATAGCATGTGCAAGATCTGGTCCCAAGTGGGATTGGTGGAGGATTTACAGACTCATATTTTAATTATGTTCTTATTTATTGGGGTAGTGGCATGGAAAATACTGAAGAATATTAACTGCAAATTAAAATGAGGACAAAACACTGGAATTCAAAACATGCATTCAATGTACATGATCCTATGAAGTCTATTTAGGCTGCAATCTTAAAGACACTTTCCTGGGAGTAAGCCCCATTTAACACAATGGGGCTTACTTCTGAGTAGACATGCTTAGGAGGCTGCAATCAAAGACACTTTCCTGGGAGTAAGCCCCATTGAACACAATGGATCTAACGTCTCAGTAGATATGCTTAGGAGGCTGCAATCCTAACAACACTTTCCTGGAAGTAAACCCCACTGAATACAATGGGGCTTAATTCTGAGTAGACATGGTTAGGAAGCTGCATGGAGGAAAGGGGGCTCACCTGGGTTGCTGCTGGAGGCCGGTGGGAGCACTTGGGGGCAACTGTCCCCAAGTTAGGGGCAATTAGAGGTAGCAGCACACTGGCCGGCAGCCCTTTAAAACAGGCTCTGCATGGAGTGCCCACATGGAGCAAATCGGGGGCAGTTGCCTGGGGCTTGTTATATGAAGCGGGCTTGTTAAGTGAAGTACACTCCCAATGGGAATTTGTGCTTGTTATGTGAATCACTCTTTATATGGGGCACTTGTTATGCGAGGTATCACTGTAATTCTATCATAGAACTAAAGAATAGTAATTTTTTAAAATCTAGTGAATTAAAAAAATAGGCAAACCAAACAGACATAGGGGTGGGGAGAACTGTAGCCCCAAAATATTGTGCTAGTACAACTGATGTACAATGAAAAAGCTATCTCCAAAGCTAATAATTTTGCTGCAAATGCTTTTCTTCTCTATTCAGATGTTAAATTTGCACTTCAGTACTGATCTTCATGTTGTTTATGTGTGTGTGTGTTTGTGAACCCATGTGTATATTTAGTTATGATCCTAAGCAACAGCATTCTCTCTGTAGCTTTTAATCCAATATTTAAGATCAAAATGGAAAAATCTCAAACAACATTGGTTTTCTCTACTCATTTTCAACTGTTTGCTTTAGATGAATATTAATCAGTTTACTCTCCTTTGTACATTAATTATATCTACATTAAAAAAATTAATTCTCTGCTACCTTCCTGACTATTGATGTTCATTTCATTCTACTACTAACTCATAGATCAAGATTGGCTGGCTCCTGAACTGTAGGGGGCCACTCCATTCTACAGAAGTCAAAATGGACACAACAGTATTATGCTGCATGTTACCACACTTTGGGGGAGAACCAGACTCCATTAAAAAGTGGCAGCACCTGATAACAAGGGCTTTTCAGTCATGCAACTTGGATAAGATATTTCATACAAAATCAAAGAGAAGCATTGAGAAGCAGTAATATCTCCATCTCCTCACCAAGTACTGAAAAAATATTCTATGCCTTATGCTTAGATATAAGTATTGAGCATGTCTCGGCAAAAACCGGGTAATGCTAAAGAGACATAGGCTGCAATCCTAAAGACACTTTCCTGGGAGTAAGACCCATTAAACACAATGGGGCTTACTTTTGAGTAGACATGGTTAGGATTGTACTCACAATAGAGGTTACAATCCTGAAATGCAGTTAGGCTCGCCAATCTTCACTGAACTAGCCTAATTCCAAGATAGGCCAACCTTGGCCTAGCTACACCAGAGAAGGCTTGGGCCAGTGTAAGTCTATTTAGGCTGGCCCAAGACAGATTGATTTGGGCCAGCCAGAAGGGCCAGCCTAAGCAGCAAATCAGGGACACGTTGAGCATGGCCTAGAACAGTGCAGTTTGGCCATATCCAAAGCCTGTTTCCAGGGCGGATATGCCCCCTTCTAGCTCCTCAGAATTAGGCCACCTTAGGAGTAGGCATAAATCTGAGTAGACCCAGAAGCGTCCTTGATAAACCAGAGTAAAAATGGAAGCAAAATAAATTTCTAAGTTTTAGGCTAGCCTAATTACCACTCCTGTCTCTTAACCTCAGATATGACACACCATCAGCCCAATGAGCATACTGCCCTTATGCTGCAATAGTTAGGTCAGCCTAGAGGCCTCTTAACCCTGTGGATTTGGCCTGAGTGCCTCTGAACAACTTACTGCAGGTATCCATGTGTTTCTGGCTTGGTTTATATGTTATCACTGTGCAAAGGAGTGTGTGACAAAACAGATCACAATTCTCATGTATTACAGTTTTCAAGCATATTATAAATAAGCTCAATAAAATTCATTCATACAGTACATATTCCACCTTTAAAATATTAATTTGTGCAAATTAAGCAAATTTAAAATATAATTTTAAAATATAATTTTCTTTTCCCCACACAGCCTCAGAGAGATTATGTAGCCCTCCTGCCAAAATATTTGCCCAGTTCTATATAGATAATAATGAGTTAGGCATATATAAAAATAAATAAGACTGGTCATTTGCTACTTCTGATTGATGAAGATTTGGAGTACTATGTCCAGTTCTGGTCACCACATCTCAAAACGGATATATAGAGAAAATGGAAAAGATTCAGAGGAGAGTGACTAAAATGATTTATGGCTATGACGAAAGGCTACAACGTTTGGGGCCCTTCAGTCTAGAAAAGAGGTGCTTTAAGGAAGACATGATTGAGATGTTTAAAATTATCCAAAGGATGGACAGAGAGACGCTCTTTCCCTTTCTCATAACACCAAAACTAGGGAACATCCACTAAAATTGAACATTAAGAGTCATGACACAAGAAAATATTTCTTTACTGAGCATGTAGTTCGTCTGTGGAACTCCCTGCCACAGGATGTTGTGATGGCATCTAACCTCAATGCCTTTAAGAAAAGATTAGACAAATTCCTAGAGGAAAAGGGCCATTATGATTTACAAGCCATGAGGCGTGTGTAGAGGTGGACAACCTCAAAATGCCAGATACAGGGGAGAGCACCAGGATGCAGGTGTCATATTATGTGCTCCTGAAGCATCTGGTGGGCTGCTTTGTGATACAGTAAGCTGGACTAAATGGGCCTTTGGCCTGATCCAATGGAGGCTTTTATTCTTATACATTCTTTACAATTATATAAATAAGATCCAGCTGCCTTCATGCATACTATTATTAATATGACATGACATATATATTTTCATGATATATATATATATATATATATTTTAAATCAACCAAATTATATATTTATTTATATTTCACTTTTCTCCCTAAGGAGCACCCAAGGCATCTATAAGCCAAATAATTAATCGTGTTTCTTAAGAAAATAACATAATACCTGAAAAATTTCTTCCTTGGCATATAATTCAATCTTCCATTTGATTTGCCTCACAATACAAGAATAGATGACAAGATAAAATAAGGGCACTGACAGCTTTAAGAGTCTAAGCTACAGCTTTCAAATTTCCAAAGATACTGCTAATCTGTGCTCTTCTACTGGACTGGGCTTTAAAAAGTCTTAGTGACAAGCCACCTTTCAAATTAATGATTTTCCCCAAGAAATCATCATGCTGTCCCAAAAGTACATCTCTAGGTCACTGACTTGAATGACATCCAAGCTAGCAAATGTGAAAAAGTAATTAATATTTTCTGGTCTACATGAAATAAATGGAAGAATTTAACCCCGTCTTTTTCATTAGTGGATATGTGCTTGCCTTATAATTTAAAAAGTCTTCCACCTCAAAAGAAATCACTTTAGGAATCTCAGTATACTGAATTCATCAGCACTGTATTATAAACAGAGTGAACTGGCTTCTAGCAACACAATTCATCTGGGGAAAATTAATCTGTCCCCACCCAACTAAACAGGAGTTAAGATAGAACCACACCTATGCACTTGCACTGCTCATTAATTTCAACAAGACTTAAGGGCGCAATCCAGAGTAACTATGGGGAGTTCTTGCTCCAACTTGAGAACAATTTGCTCTGAAAAAGAACAATTTTCCTCTGAACAATTTACAGAAATTTTTAATGCAAGTCCACATTTTTCAAATGAAGGATATGGGTAGGCATTAAGGAGTTATTTATAAAATAAAATAGAAGACTGAGCAACAAAATTCATTTCCTAAAAAACCATCCGAAAATCAAAGCTTTTAGGTCAAACTCCTAACCTCTTTTTAAAACAAAAAAAATAGGAGCAAATGAACACTTAAAAGAGAAAAAATAAAATCCATAATTAAACAACCGATTCATAAATTGTATGAATTTATCTGGAGATTTGTGTGAATTTAAGATTTGGAGTTTTGAATGACTGCTTAGGTCACTAGTCTTCAACCTTTTTCTTGTCATGACACAATATATAAATAGTGAGTGTGGCAAAAAGTGGGGGAGGGCTGAATACCAAGTCGTAATAGTTGTAGACTGGCTAGGCAGGATTCTAAACCTCTGTCCTAAAGTAATAAAAACCACAGCTTGTGAAGGAAGGAGAACAGTGTAGGTTATACTAAACAGGTTTAAGGCAACCAAACCTTGCCTTAAACACAAACTCTAGAAAATGCATCAGAATTAACACAACAAAGCTTATTTCCTAGGATAACTGGCCTTGTCTAAGGTTCAGAGTACAACCCTAACAAATTTAGGCCTAACTCACCTGGCATATCCTCCTATGGTGGTGCAAGGAGGTTGGTATATCCTTGTGCAGTGACCTAACCATCCCAGGAGTGGGGCAAAACTGCCTTGCGGCACTTTCGTGACACACCCAGGTCAGCACTTATGCCGGGGTTTATGCAAGCCTAACTGGAGGTTGGCATTGCAGCCTTTTGCTGCAATCCTAACCACACTTTCCTGGGAGTAAGTACTATTGAACACAATGAGACTTACTTCTGAATAGACAAGCTTAGGATTGCACTGTTTGTCCATTATCTTCTTAAAAGTTCTAGTCCAAGGCAATGTGGCCCTTCAGGCCCAACTTACAAGGAAGTGCTGCTTTGGTTCCCTTGTAGCTCCCAAAGAGGAAGAATATCCACTTTTTGGATATTATATGTCCATATGCAAATACAGTATATCTGTGCAAATAGGGCTGTGGTGAGCAACTCAGGTTGAGCTGCCGACTTTAATCCAGCTCCTGCCAATCTAGCAATTTGAAAGCATGCAAATGCATGTAGATAAATAGGTACCACTTAGGTGGGAAGATAACAGTGTTCTGCGCACATGCAAGCCACATACTGGACAATGCCATTGGTCATGATTATCAGCATAAACTGCACGGGACACCTTTATAAGCACCTCTGTATGAGATGCTTATAAATTACTTAACCAAAGTGCAGACCTTTATGGCTCTTTATAAAGCTAATTCTTCAATATTGTGATGTTCTTCTGCTCCCCCTTGGCTTGCTGTTTTACATCATTCCCAACAGTGTTATTTGCTTGCAAGGAATCTGTTTCTTTCATGGGCTAGTGAGATGACCCCAGACCCCCATTCTTGTTTCCCAAAGCTGCTTAACTAATGCATGTGGCTCATTTGGTTGCACGATGATCTTATACCATCTTGTGGCCACCAGGTGCCAGGCCCAAGCCCATATCTATTACAGTGACACTGGGGACCCTACTATAGATCCTGTACCCCCTCCTGGGACCTATTCCTCCACTCCTTGTGCTTGTTATGCCCTCCTAGCACTGTTCACTGTAACCAAGTACTAGAGAGAACAGGAAAAAACATTCTCATGGAGTATAGCACTAGTGAAAGGTATTTCAGAACTCTTGCTAAGAACCTGAGCAGGATTGGGATGCAATCTCCTAGTACCTGTACCTGAAGGGGTACACCAGATACCTCCCTTTTACCTGGTGGCGCTCTAGTCCAGGGATCGTCAATGTTTTTCATTATTGTGACCCACACAACTGAAGCTTTGTGATCCCTCTGTGTCCTATCCCCAAGATGCTCTGCAACCCATGAATAATGCTGCCATAGTTCAGTGGGAACTTTGACTTCCCCAAGCATGTGGATTTCAGAGCAGGCAAGACCTGCAAAAGACTTCAGAAGTTTCATTAGAGGAAAGAGTTCCAAAGTACAATACATGTGAATTGCATTTCTGCAATGTCATTTTGTAACTTATGCGTTGGAAATCCATCTTCCTTCTGCCTCATCCTATCCTCTACAAAATAATTAAAAATAAAGCTCTCAAAAAATTGTGCCTTGAAACCTGTACACTCACACATCATTTTTCTTTCAGAGAACCAGAGATTTGGTTCTGGCATAGTAAAAAAATGGCTGGCATAGTTAAAAAAAAGAAGTAAATGACAGTGTGGTCACACATACAAAGCAGTTTTCTCTAGTTAAGTACTACCTTAATTATTTTAAGTGCCTTCTTGTTCTTTTTTTTAATTCTCCAGAGTCAGGGAAAAGGAAGGGGCAGGAGTGATAGAAAACATTTAGTTGGATAAATGACGATCAGATGCAGGTAGCAACTTTGCAATTTAATACATGGAAAAGGATATTTAGCCAGACCTCTTGCATGTCTTTGAAAATATATTAAAAGAGATTGGCTTGGAACCAAATATCGCCTTGAAAGAGGGAAAGACACTGCTGAGTGCACACAGGGTATGCCAATTGCTGCTTCAAGTATAGCCCTATCTCATCCACAGTCGTTCCAGAGCAGGGGTCAGGGTACTTTTTTTACCTTTTACCCCAAAATATAGTTAGATATGCCAAGGTTACCCCCTTGATTTGAAAGGAAGGAAATAATATTAATTATTTGAATTCAAAATTTTATTGAATCTATTCAAAATTTGAAAGCTTCAACTTCACAACTTCATATATTCATATGCATGCCCAGGGTGACCAGATCCTAAACTCAAAATGTATGACATGGTCAACTATGGTCCCCCATTTTTTTTAAAAAGTAGGACAAAATATAGGATGTTCTACATTTTGTCCTACTTTTTTAAAAAATCAGGAGTAAGCTCCATTGAATTAATGGGCTTACTCCTGAGTAGACACCTGGGAACGGGTGCTTAACCTTGGCTGGGGAGGCAGCTGAGGAGGCTCCCGCTGCAGTTGGGGGCAGCTAGACTGAGTTCAGCCATCTGGGCAGGCACTGCAGACATCCATCTTAAAAAGAATGACTACGCATGTGCACGAATTTTTTCCTGCCTTCCTGCCTAAATTTCCCATGGAGAGGCTTCTCCTTGGGCAAAGTATCCTTTCCCAACCTTGCTGGCACACGCCTCCAATTAGGAATGGGAAAGTGCTGGTGAGGTCAGGAGAGGACACTCCACCCACGGAAAAGCCTCTCCATGGGAACCTTTAGGCAGGCAGCGAGGGAAAGGCTGCGAATGTATGCATGGTCATTCTTTTCACGATGGATGCCCACAGTGCTCAGACTTAGCTGCGCAAAGCTGTGGCTGGCTCAAACTGCTTCCCAGTCCATTACCCCCAAGAATTTCATTTTACCCCATTTGGGGTAATTTAACCCTGTTCCCTGACTACTGTTCCGGAGGGTTATAGTGGAGTCCTGCAAAATTGCATGTGATGTGGCACATTGGGAGGGATGAAAATCAGAAACCTTCTTCAAGAGTTGTGTTGGGGTGTGAGACCCTACTAGCAAGCAGGGCTAGCAGAGAGCGTTTGTGCAGCAACAGCGGGCAGCGGCAAACAGAGAGTAGAACAGGAGACAGCTGGTGCAATAACAAAGCAGTTATATTGTCTCAAGGTTTTAGAAGGCAGAAAGCAATTCCAGTAAACCGTCCAAGGTTGTACACAAGAAAATCACTCAGATTACATACAGCAAGTCCAAGGGTTATACAACAGCAAGTCCAAATAGTCAGTCCACGTTTGTCACAATTCAACAGACTAATGTGCAGCATCTACTCCTATCATCCCACAAAATGCAGCCTTACAGGGCTTCTTTAAATCTAACTTTGTGGCACTAAAGCACCAATCAGAAGGTTCACTGAAATCAGGTGATTAACAGAGATACTGACTCAGTAGTTTCTATTATGTTGCATCATGCTGGAGGGGATTTCCCCAATTGCATCAGCCTCTTACAGTATTGCATCAGCAACCTAGCACAACTTGCCTGAACCAATATGTTTAGGGGACACAAACCCCAACAAGTCGTTTCCTTCCATTATCACAAGGAATCTTTGAAATAAAAATATTTTAAAAAACTAGTGAAACGTACCTGCACTGCGGGAGTAAAATATCCCCCGTACCTCATACCCCATGCGCAACTTGCCCCCACAACCGGGGCACCCCTACTGGGCAGGTCCAAGATTTGGGACTGTGCGTTTCAACATAATAGGCCAAAAATGTGTTGCACCTTAGGGGTTACATTTCTAGAAATTGGTTCTTGGTGGGTGCTCCAGCAACCGAAAGAATATGCTCCCCGAATTTCATGCTTCTTGGTCCAAGGGTCCAGAGTGTCCATAAGTCAGGGATTCATAGGGCTGTCATATGGAGAAAGGGGCTTATTTGTTCATAGCTGCTTCTGAAAGCAGAACTAGAACCAATGGGTACAAACTGCAAGAAAGGGGATTCCGGTTGAATATCAGGAAAAAATTCCTGACGGTAAGGGCAGTTCAGCAGTGGAACAGGTTGCCAAGGTAGGTGGTCGACTCTCCCTCATTACGGATCTCCAAGCAGAGGCTCCATCAACGAGCACCTGTCGAAGATGGTCTGGGAGGATTTCTGGCTAAGAGGCAGGGGGTTGGACTAAATGACCTATTAGGTCACTTCCAACTCTATGATTCTTCCATGTAAAGTATAGGGAGGAAAATGTGTTGTGCCTCTTTCCATCCCCTTCTGGTTGTAATGTCTGGAAACCGGTTCTTAGTGGGTGCCTCCATCAAGGAAGGAACCAAATTTCATGCTTCTAGGTCCAGTGGTTTTGGGTGGGTATTGATGGATGAGTGAGTCAGTGAGAGTCAGTCAGTCTTACATATATATAGATGGAAACTACCAATGTTACATCCCCAAACTAATTCCTGTAATGTGATTCGTGTCATGTGCACAGGGCTGGCATTGAAGCTCAGTTAGAAGCTTTAATTTATGGAAAATATTCTGGCTCAATTCTAATGGGTGCTGGGCGGTGGGCACCTGCCTGCTTCCAGGCAAAATGAAAAGTGTTATCAGTGAACTCTTGATCCCCAGAGAGTTAAGTGTTGGACAAATTATCAGGGTGTTTGAAAACCAAGGTTAACATATGCAAGTAAGAACTTTCTGCAGCAACCTCCCTCAATGGGGGGGAGATGATTTCAAAACCTTCTGCAGAGCTGTCCAGTAAAACAGAAAAGAAAAAACTTTATGGCCAAGGATGACTAATTTTCACTACAAGAGTCACTGGTGTCTTTTTGAGCAACTTTCACAAGGAACCTCTCTGTATGTGAGATTTATCTATGCAAATCAGATAGGCAGTTTGCAGCAAGAGCAGCAGCAAAAGCTTCTGCCTGGATGCAAAAGGGGCAAGATCCTATGCAGTCTACTCAGAATCAAGGAAAGTGGGGTGGAAAGTGGGGTGGAGTGGGGTCCAGGCAGGGAATGGGGTGAAGGGGTAGTTGTAGTGGGGTCCAGGCAGGGAGGGGGTTTCTATTGAGGGGGTCCAGGAGGGGGTTTCCCTCCTACCTGATGGTGGCTGCTGCAGGGTCTCAACTGGCTGGCTTGAGGAGATTGGGAGACTGCAGGAGGCTGGGTGGGGAGACATGCTCACTGGGGAGACTCAGAGAACGCTGCTGCCTGTGCATCCCTCTGCTGGGTGTGGGTGCGGGTACTGCATGCAGGAAAAGAGATCCCGCCTCAGCCACCCAAGTCCAGGCAATGGGCATTTGTCTTACAAAGCAGTTTTGTCTTACAAGGCAGAATCCCATAGAAATTTTAGTTCATCTGTCAGAGCATTCGCCTTACAGAGCATTCATTTTACAAGGTACCACTGTACTTCCCACTGGGGATTATGTTGCTGCCCTCTTTCCATCTCTGCTCTTTGGGGACCAGAGCTAGGGCTTCTCCAGCTGGAGCAACCTCATGTCCCAGTTTGAGAAAAACCTGGTGTAAACCAATATATCTAACAGCTCTGTGTTGTTATGAAGAAGTTGTTTGTTTTTAGTAGTTAAATTTAAAAGTTTATAATCACACACACAAATTTTAAAAAATACACGAAAACTATTCCAGGCACAATCCACTGGGTTTAAGAGCTCATACCTAGTATCTCCTAGTGCAACCCTCAAAAATTCCTGTGTAACTGGCCAGTCAAACTATACACAACCAAATTAACCTACATATCATTGACAAGCATTCATAATAGCTACAGCTCATGATCAGCGGTGGGCTGAGGCTGGTTCGATCCGGTTCTTGGGGACCGGATGTTCCAATCTCCCCGCCACTACCAATCCGGTAGCAGCGGGGGGCTCCCAAAACCATCCGGACTGGTTTGCCGCTAGCGCGGCAGCAGCCAGCCGGGCATTTTTAAATTTTTAAATTTGCCGCTCGTAACGGCAGCCCGGTGAAGCACCCCACAAGCCTCAGCACCGGAACGTCCTTTCCCCGGCCGCTGAGGCTTGTGGGGCGCTTCGCTGGGCTGCCGCTGAAAGCGGCAAATTAAAAAATTTAAAAATGCCCAGCCGGCTGCTGCAGCCTTTACCTGCCATGCCAGTGGCCAGCTGCAGACTGAGAGATCTATCCTATGCATGCCTACTCTGAAGTAAGTCCCATGACAGTCAATGGGACTTACTACCAGGCAAGTGTGGCTGGCACTGCACCCTGAGAACACTATCCTATGCATGCCTACTCTAAAGTAAGTCCCATGACAGTCAATGGGACTTACTCCCAGGAAAGTGTGGCTGGCACTGCAGCCTGAGAGATCAATCCTATGCTGACTACTCAGAAGTCCCATGACAGTCAATGGGACGTACTCCCAGGAAAGTGTGGCTGGCACTGCAGCCTGAGAGATCAATCCTATGCTGACTACTCTGAAGTAAGTCCCATGACAGTCAATGGGGCTTACTCCCAGAAAAGTATGGTTAGGGTTGCTGGGGGGCACTAACAAAAACTTAGATTTTTTTTTAAAAAACTTAATTTTTTAAAAAAAATTAAAATTTTTTAAAATTTTTAGATTAAAAAAAAATCCCCTTTAAATTCTCCCCACCCCCGCCCCCTTACCCTGGCCCCACCCACTTCCGGGGAACTGGTTGTTGGGCCAGGCTGGGCCCATCACTGCTCATGATGTAAAGGAGATACATACCACCACATCTATACAGTAACTTACTGTATAATGTTTTCCCCCAAATCCAACCTTGATGCATAACCTAAAGTATTCCTTGCTTACCTGTGAGGGTTAAATTCTTGCTCTGTTTAACTAATATAAAAGAGCCTGACGTATCCAACACAATGTTCTGTGTTAGACAAAACTGCCTTAGAACTACCTTGCAAAATCAAGAACTCAAAAGAATTAAGCCCCTATTCAAATAATTATCTGTCCTAACTTGTGGGATAAAGTCAAGTAACTGGTGATGCAGGGCAATTCCAATTCAATTCCAAGACTCTGCATGGTTAGGGAATCCTGCAGATGTTGAAATCTACAGGCTTGGGGAACCTGAGATCCTCCAGAGGTGACAGAAGCTGCATTCCTGTTGCCTCTGGAAGATATTCTAAGGCCTTCAGGAGGATTTAAAAAGTCACTCCATATTTTCAGAATAATAATTAGTGATGTTTTAAGGCAGTGATTTTCAACCTTTTTCGTCTCATGGCACACTAACAAGGCACTGAAATTGTCAAGGAACACCATCAGTTGTTTTTACAATTGACAAGGCACACCAGACTGTTCAAATCCCCCAATTTTCCTATTAATCAACTCTCCCCACATTGCCAAGGCATATCCGAGGATTATCCGTGGCACACCAGTGTGCCATGGGCATACACTGGTTGAAAATCACTGTTTTAAAGTCTGAAGAGGTATTTAGACGGTTCCCCAGTTTTCCAAAGGCCTTTCAGGTATATGTAAAGCCAGCCTCTCCACCCCTTAGAACACCCTCCAGAAGTGAGCATTGATGAGAATCCAATATGTGGATTCCAGAACCTGTGGAGTCTGTAGTTCTGAGTTCACATATACAGAGATCCCATTTATTTAGAAAAGAAGCATTGATTAGGAAAAATTTTGTTCTAACCTGTCACAGCAATACCTCCATCATCAATCAGCTGTATTTTTAGAAGGCTACTATATCTATGTTTTTAACTATGTTAGTTAATGGGACTTATTCTTTGGTAAATGTGGATAAGATTGCAGTCTAGGTTTGTTAATTCAGTAATTTGATAAGGTCAATTCCAGCCATTACATCACTTCCAGTGGTGACCAATTGAGAACTACTGTACTAATTTGAAGATTTTTGATAGGAGCCGTGTCAAACTGAACTTTTATTTAGTGCTTTCATTTGCTCCATAATCATGCATTCTTTGCCATGAGTCCCGTAAATCATTAAACTGATTCTTTTCAGTTACAATTTGTGGTCTGTGGTCTTGTCTACTGGTTCATGGACCCACTGGTGTGTAAAAATAACTTGACTTTCTATGACAATGTAACAAGAAATGTGAGAGTGACAGAAACTACAGAAAAACAATCTGAATTTTTACCTGGAAGAGTTGAGGCAATGCTTTCACTGTTAGACAGAACCATATTCCCAGCTTACATGGAAGCAAGTCCCGCCACTGTGGTTTTTCTAGTAACCTAAAGAAATTTTTAAGAAAAGTTTTCTAAAATTTAAAGAAAAGTTTCAATGTATTATATGTAAAACATATTTAAACAGAAGTCTCAAACCCAGAATGACAGGTTGGTAAAAGGAAAGCACAGTCTATCTAAGGAATGTGTAAACATTTTATGTGCAAAAACAAAGACAGGCCCATAAACATCTTCAAATAATCCTCACAGAGAGCCTCCCTTAACACTGTCCTATCTACACCTCACCAAATAAATCCCTCAGCCCTTTTGACGGCTTCAGCTTAATAAAAAAAAGGCTAACCACCATCAAACCAGTCACAAGCGCTGACAACCAGATATGAAGACTGTGGCATAAACAAACCAATACATAAAAATTAATGTCATTTGCAGTTCACTGAAGCATTACTCACTGATGTCATCAGAAGACAGGCAGAATGGTCTCTGATCTCCATCCTGCATTGATCCAGTTCATGCTCCTGCTGTGTGAACTATTTAAACCCTTTATTTCTTTCTATGAATCAATAGAAGAAATGGTGGTATCTTTTGGTGTATTCTTAATGTAACTCCCTACCTCCAGTACTGTTTCTTGACTCAAACCACCACTACCACCCTCTCTCCCAATACACACATACATACAGGAGGAATAATATTTTACTAACTGCTTTCCTTTCTATGTTCAAATTATACTAGCCAAAAAACCCCGGCTAAACCAACTGCAAATACATTCTGCAAATAACATCACCAGTGACTATCCTGCATTCAATAGGAGTCCCTCTTTTGGTATTCTTCCTTTGCTAAACTGAAGAACAAACAAAAGCAGACATTTAAATCAATTAAATGAATTCTGCTCAAGTTTCCTTGTCTGATGCTGGATTTCAAGACAAAGCAAATGCTCGTTTCACACTTTCCACACCAGTGTCTCAGGAATTATAAGAAATATTTTCGGCAGGATTTTAAAAAATCTCAAAAACCAAAATATTGAGCAGACCTTTGCATTTAAAAGATTCTACTCCGTGTGCCTGGTATGTAATAAAAAAATTTCAGCACTTCAACAGAAAAAGTGACAAATTCCATGAAAAGATTCTCCTGTGTTCCCACCTTTCATTCTTCTCCATGCCAACTTTCACTTCTTCTATATTTTTCCCTCCTGTTCTTTTCTTCTTCTCTCTCTTTTTTCTGCTAAGCAATTCATCCTGAACATATAAAGAAAAACTGTTAGAGGTTATCGTGAACACGTGCTTAGCAAATGTTGGGACGATTCTTCAATTACCAATAAACAGAACAGCATTTATGCAAATGGATGGGGGAGCAACATGATTAAGTAAAATCACCTAACAATAACTGTTGCCATGGCATCCACTCCTTAAACACACATGTAGTCCAGCTCTGTCAGTCATGTGTATCTCCATAGCAATCAAAGTTTTCTTTTTTTAAAAAGCATTCAACTTCTTTTCTCATTGAACAACTTTAATAAGGTAGCTTTGAAAACGGAAAGAGAATAAACAGATGCTAATGCTCAAGAACTGCTCAATGATTTTTTCCCTCCTGCAAATAACAAAAACGCTCTAACACTTTCTAGCAGACAAGGAGACAGCCAACATTTAAACATTTCTTTACTTCTGTTATTTTGCCATGCGAACCCGGGAACATTTATCATGTTTGAAAGACTCTTCAATTTGGGGATGGGGAAAAGGAATCTCTATTAAGACATTGGCTGCAATCCTAAAGACACTTTTCTGTGGGGCTTTCCAATGGGGCTTACATCTGAGTAGACATGGTTAGGATTGTGCTCATTAAAAGCCAGTGTGAGTATGAATTTACCAAACACCCACAGTCATACAATTCCCAAGAAGGCCTTGGTTCAGCTTCAAGTCTTTTAAAAAGGTATTCTGATATCAGATCATTGAAATCTCCCCAAAAAGCCTGCATTTTTTAACAATTTTGTTATCGTTGAAAAGGTACTACCACTTTAAAAGCTTTTATTTTAGTCAGTCATTTATTTTGTATCATATATGTATACGTAGCAATTTTTGCCAGTAAGCAATTAACAGAAAAAATATTTGGTGTCGAAGATGTGCCGGTGCTCACATACATGAAGGATGAACAGTAAAGAATCGAGAAACCTGTAGTTCCCTCCTACAGTTTTTATTACCAGTGCTTACCAGTTGTTTTTCCAGGTAGATTGACCAAACCACAGCATAATGACCCACTGTGAGGATAATGAATAAAAGCAATGCCAATTCTGCATTGCTCATTTTCCTCACTCGCCTATAGTAGAATACAGGCTGCCGCCAATCTGGTAGCCCATTGATCAGGATATCATCATACCTACAGTAGTAAAACAAACAAAGCTTTTATGAAAGCTTGAAAATGAACCTTGTTTTTAAAATGAATCATGTGATTATTTTGTTTCATTCGTCAGCCTTTTAAAGTATTAAATCCCTGCAATTATATTTGTCAGCATTTTCATCCGGGTTGTAGGACAGAGAAAATTCCAAGCAGCATGCTATGGAAATGATCTCCAGCAACCGAATAAAAAATGGGAAAATTCTACTGTTCTTACAGCTCCCCCAGTTGATTCACTTGAGAAATGTTTTTTCTCTACAATGAACCATATGTTCAACCTACCTGTCAATCACTGGTCATGTTCCCAGAATAAAAGAATTACAAAGGGATGATTTAAAGTGGGAAGGCAATGACAACCAAATCCATTTACTTGCTACAGCTCCTTAATTTATTTAAAAATATAAGAATAATAAATGAAGTATTGTTCAATGGATTAATTATTTGTTATTTCATTTCACATTATTTTATTTCATATTAATGCAAATTTTAAAATAGCTTAAGGTTTTAGCAATCAGAATTCCAGAATTTCTCTTAAATAATGCTATTTGTAACATTACTGAGATATTTTGATCTAATGGTTTTTCTGTCATCTTATTCCTTCCATAAGAAAAACCTTTTACACTTTCTCCTTCAACCTCCTATCAGGGTTTTTTTTTTAATTATTGTGGCCTTAAAACACACACCACATTTCTTGCATGCAATAAAGTACTGAATTAGATAACTTTTAGTAGGAAAACTGACTGGAGGCAAAAGTCTTATTATTTAAACACTTGGAACTGAGACACTTAAAATACTGTATGCTCAAATTAATCCTAAATGGAGCAGAGCTCATTGAATATTCTAATCACGCTATTTCTAGAATTAAATCTGCACTGAAAGGCCTAATTTGGTGCAACACATTGACCAAAATATTTTAATTAAAAATATTCTGAGTTAGTCGCAGGCCTAATTACAGGAATAGAAATAGGGCCTATATTGTCATGCAGGTCAGTAGAACTCAGTAGTAGGTTTTTCTCAAGTAAATTGACCGATCCAGGAATAATAGCGCAGCTGCTGAACTGCCAGTCTTGACATGTAAATCAATTTAAATGCAACAACTGCAGTAGCTACTTTGATAGTTATTAAATTGATACCTTGGAGATAGATTAATGGGGAAAAATTGAATTTTTTTGCCAACAACCCCCCCCCCCCCCAACAAAAACTTTGTAGAAAATAGATTTCATTCAACAAATCTAGGGAGATAGCCTACGATTAAAATCGATCATTTCAAGATAATGCTTAATTTTTTTGTAGGCCAGAGGAAAATATTTTACTATCTACTTGAGCTATGTAAAACAGAATAAATGCTGTATAATTTACCCATGACTTGTTATATGTAAAATTAAAAGCAGGAATGCTGCATCATAATTTAATTGAAGCTTTTTAGTGTAGGTCATTGCTATAAAAACAATGTGTTTTCCCCAATAGAAATATATTCTCAGTAACCCTGCAAAAGTGGTTCTGATATAAAGTACAATTAGGTATTTCTGGTAACCTAAAATGTGTTCAGACTGCATTAGTAATTTAAAATATAAAAAGGATTATAAACATAAATGGAGAAATTAGAATACATTTTAAAAGTGCATGTATCCTAAAAAATTTAAAGCTTCAGATTTTACATGGTTAAGATAAAATATTTTAAAATCTTTTACACTTTTATAAATTTTCTTAGTAAAAATTGTTTACACCAACAGATGAAGTCCACAAATAAGTAAAGTAACAATAAATATGTTGCCACATATTTAATTCTAGATATATAATACATTATATAATCAAATTCATTACATAATTTTTTAAAACTTGTTTCATATGTGCAAAAATTGAGGCAGAAGAATCTTGTGCCCTAACACACTGAACAGCACTCTGTATTTACCAGGCTATGTCTGCCATCCTGAACAAAAGCCTCCAAGGATTTAGTTCCAGAATCAATGCTCTATTGATTTTACTATCAATGAACATTATGGCTCACACGACTGGCCATTTTAAGGGAAGATAGCTTCTATTATAACCCACTTTTTAGAATATATACTGTCAAAAGATAAATCACTCCTTTCCATGGTAATTAAGCACTGTATTTAAAAATTAAGACATCTGCTTAATTTTCAGGACTACATGTGAACAATGATCTTTAAGTTACTCAGGACCCTTTGATAATTTTTAATCTTGTTTTTCACGTTTAGGAAATTAGTTAATTAGGAAACATGAAGACGATTCATTAAAGTACTTATTTGCAAAAATCAATCTATCACCTACTATGAACCTTCAGAGCACATGCAGCTGAACTGAACACATAAGGAAACCACAAACCAGGCTCACATTTATGCCCCTTGCACCTTATCTGTCCCCATGGATTGCCCAGAAAATTGGAATAATAAGCTCATATGTGCAGCAAACACATGCTAAAACATGCCAAGTAGTTTTAGTATTTCAAAAACAGCACTGCAGAGACACTATTTAAAAATATTAGTACCCCTCCAAAAACCTCACATTCAATGCAGAAACTCCACATTAAAAACAACAGATTAAAACAAGTAGATTATTCCACAGCAAAGACACTATTGCTTCAGGTAAAGATGCAACTTTCAAAGTATAAACAAATCCACTAAATTTTGCCCTTCCCATCAGTTCATCCTGAGCCAGCTTGCTTCACTACTGCCATCATCTAGCTAGCTACAATATACAGCTCTTAAAACCAAGCTGTGGTATGTCTGTTCTACTTATTTCACACATGCACAAGAAAGTTCTACTTATTTCACACATGCATTATGTCAGAGGCTTAAATTTAAAATGGTTCTCTTAAAGCAGAGTGAAACATTTTGCTTAAATCAGTGGGATTTGCTTCCATGTAATATGTGTTAGGATTTGAAATCTAAAGCCTACAAGGTAAAGGAAGAGAAGACTCCTTTCCTTCTGCTTTTGTTTTTAAAAAGATTCTACAAATGTATTAAATGATGCTCCATATACTTTCCATGTGGTGTATGCAAAGCCTCTTCATTACGAAAAGGGCCATAACATACTTGTCTTAGCGTAAAAAATAATTTGTTTTAATTTTCTCTACAATGTAGTTTTTGAAAATGCTGTCCACAAGCATTTAGAAAGAGAGAACAATTAGAAAAGCAATATGATTTTGAAATTGGAAATATATTGTTTGGTCATTAAGCTCTAAAGAAACAAATCTGTTCAGACTGCATTTCATTTTAGCTAATGGAAGAAAAGAATCTGCTGGAATTCAACCCAATTCCTTTTACACATTAAAGATGAGTAATGGACTAGAGCAGATTTACTTTGCAATATTGCAACTCATGTAACTGGATTGAAAGTAGCTCCCACTATCAATTCGCATGTCCTCAAGGCCAAAGATGCATTGAAAGAGTTTCCTCAACTGTTTGTCTACTAAGTACAGGATACTTGCAGAAGTAAGTCCAACAGGGTTTCCCCAGTACGCTGCTCATAAAACAGGTTAAAAGTTTGAAATGAGAACTATTTTAAGTGAAACTCTGACAGCATGAGAGCCCCTTCACATCAGCACTAGTTTCACACACTCTGAATACTCAAATCAAGTTTGAGCTCAACACAGCCAACAGGACTGCTTTTGCAAATATCCAGGACTTCCTAATGTATGGTGTGGGGTGGGAAAACGGAGCTCTCCCAAATAGCCTTGAAATCATGTATGCAACACTGAAAAAAGCAATACTTAAATTTTTTAAAAAAACTGAGTGTCTGATGTTGAGCTGCTTTGCTACATTCTGAGAAAATTATTTCATTAATCAGGAAGGCTGAGAAGACACTGAAGTGCTTAAGAATGATGATGGTCCAGCAAACATATACACAGTGAAGCACAATCAGGGAACTTCAAATCTGAAGCATGCAAAGTAAAAGAAAAACAAAGGGAGTCTAATTTATTACATAATTGATAAGCTCATGGTTATCCCTTGTTGCCCCCTGACAAGCAGTTTATAGAAAGCAAAAAAAGAATCTGCCACATATATAATTATCAGTGCAGTTATTAAAATGAGCCTGTAAATTCAAACTGGTTAAGAATATTGGAAGGCAAAGGCCTGGGGAAAGATGCCTCACATAGCAGAGGTGGCGGGATTCCTGCATTTCTTTTTAAAAAGGTAAATACTTGCCTGCAATGCAAATGCTGGCACTTATTGCTGAGGTAATCATGAGACATTCAGTAGACACCAAGTTGAATAATCATAAAAATTGATCTTTGTTTACTGTAACCCATTCTTCATGGGGGTTGTTGCAATAAAATGAAGTGCGTTCCTAAAGATAATTTACTTAAATGGATCACAATCTTTAATCCCTAAATTTAATCCCTGAATATTTTAATTTCATTATAGCAACCAGCAGTTGCAAAAGACACAAGTACTTAGCACAGCAGGTATTATGGAAAAAAAATGCAAAATATTTTAAAAATACATATACAAAATCATAAGGTATTTAATATTTAGCCATTGTAACCGCATCAAGTGTTTAAATATCACTACTCCAAAACACAGTAAAGAAAAAATAATGTGCATGTGAATATGTGTGAGGGGGGTGCATTGAAACTAGTTCATACCTTTTGCAACCATTTGACATCAGACATTGACCCCCTATTGTTAAACTTCCTAAACTTCCTTGATCTATGACTCCAAGCTGAAAGACTGCAGTGGGAGGCAGGGTAAAAACCATACACAGAATCTCCAAAACTCCTCTGAACACTGTTCCATGGCTCTTTCAACACAGAGGATTATCTGAAAGTAGATAATCTCTACTATGAGACCTGGATTCATGCCAAGGTTTCTACAAAGCCAAGAACCTCCTGGAGAACTTTCAGCATCCCTACTCATAGAATTGAAAACCAAGAGATATTTCAAACACAACTCCTCTGTTGGCAGAAAACCTTTCTTTTCTTTGATCAAAATATCTGGGTCAACAACAGCTCAAGTGAGCATCCTAAAAATCACAAGTCCAAAGTACAACAGAATGGCCCTCTGGAAAGTAATCCAAGCACAAGTGATTATAACCAATATTCTCTTCTTGCAGGTGCTATTTACTGTATGTCAATGACATGCCAAACCTTTGTGTAAAATTGCTATACTAATACAACCTTTTACTATTTTTTATACATTAATAGATGGTGTTTCTTAAAATAAATACAATCAGCAACATGATAATCAACAGCAAAATACACTTAACAAATCATAAATAAAATAAGCAGAGTCTACCAGAAAAGTAACTTATGTCATTTGGTTTAATTGTTTAATATGCTAATTATTGTTTTTATTGCCTGTTAAATTATGTACAAATCTTTAGAAGTACTTCACATCAAAAAACAGTTCTAAATAAAATATAAGATAAAAATAAAAGATTTGAACAACACACACACTTTCCCTGTGCTAGCTAGTATAACTTCTATGAGTCTTGAACTGGTGGTATAATTTGAGGATCAGATTAACAAGGAGGAAAAATCAATAACTAGCCTAAGCACATGTTTATGTTATAATTGATAATATTATTCCCCATTCCCCTATCAACTTTGGCTAGGATGTAGAAAGTCTATTTCTACTCAAGCAAGTGAATAAAATATAAGAAATAATTTAGCAAAATATGTGCCTTTAAAGAAATTCTAGACTTTATGGCTCACATTAATAGATTAAAAAGTGAATTCCTGCTTCAGAATTATGTACAAGATAAACTCACCTACGCCTTCTCTCTTCATCCTTTAAAACCTCATAGATGGCCACCAACTAAAAAAAAGGAACTAATTTTAAAATCAAAATCTGATCTAAAACAGTAGGTTTTGCAACATTTCAAATATAACTGACAAAGTCCTCTTAAAGAGTGAAGAACAGTTCACATCCTTCTATGTAACACTGCAACATCCTAACAACATCCACTGCAACATCCTAACATCCTTTTTAAACATAACAATCTCTTATACAGACCTCACTTTTCATCATATTTTCTGTAATTAAACATCTATACACAGTCATATAAATTCTATTATTCTCCGACACAACCAAAAAGCCTTTTAATTCTAAAAGCCGGAGTTCACAGTTCATCAGTAGCCACTAACCATCCAGTTTTAATAACAAATACAAAATAAACAACTTGTGTTGATAAACCCTATCGTGCCACATTTAGGAATTCACTAATATAAGAACACTTCATGTTATACACATTGAATATTAATGTAATTGTCTAACAGATATTTACTTTAGAATGTTTGATTCTACTATGAGATTTTAAAAACATGCAACTTTTGGCACTATGCAAAAAGAAAGAATCTACAATGCCCATTTTTCAAGCATTTTTCTTAGCATTTTTTAAATTTCTGACAGAATATGGCACATTTTTACCCATGTTAATATTTTTTTGCAGAGATATAAATTATCTACAGCTTAAATCAAAACTCTGCTATAACAAAAGCTTCAAAGTATGTGATGAAATATTCATTTCTAAATACTATCACTTAGTGCAAGCTATATTTAAAATTGTTCTAATCATACAACTAACATGTTCCATCCCCCTCTTCTCCCAAAGGTGGTGGATATATAATTATGTGTCACTTACTTGTCTAAACTGGGTTTCTGCATTTTCATCTTTGTTCTTGTCTGGGTGCAATATTAGAGAAAGCTTGCGATAGGCTTTCCTAATGTCTGCCGATGAAGTATCCTACAAAAACACAAAGCAAACTTTGTCAGAAATGAATTCCCAGAACCTTGTTAAGATCCAAGAAGACAGCCAACCAAGTGCAGGGACCTGAGGCAATGTAATTTGAGCAATCATTCTTAACAGCCGAGATATGCTGAGCCTGGGCCACATGACTGAACAATCAGTCAATCTAATTCTGCTCTCTTCTTAACTTCTTTCAATGCCATGTGCTCATTACAAGAAGATAGTTATTTGCCAGATACTTTCAAACACTTGCTTCCTTAAAATTAGTCGATAAATCTACAAGGATAATTAAGAGATCAAAAGGACAAATTAAAATTAATACATCTGGGTATCTTCAAGAAAGTTACTCAGGTTATTATGCTCATTTTTTGTAAGTTGTTAGATTTACATCTCTTAATTTTTCCAGTGCTTTCAAACAAAGTTTATTTCACTGTGCCCACATAACAGGACTTTTAAAGCTATATCAGCTTGAACAGCATGAGAAAACTACAGCAGATGTACAAAACAATAGCACTGTCACGATCTCTGTTTGGTTTCGTTTTTCAAGCTTCAGTTCGCCTTTTAATTGCTTAAATGCACAAATTCTGTTGCCAAGATCATACAATATGAAGGATGCTGCAGTTAATCTCCACCTCTTCTCTGGAGGAAAAGGTTGTATCTATTACCCATTGGAAATTAGGCTAAGTATCATTACATATATATTGTGAAAACAACAGTTTAATGATCAACATGTCAAATGCAATGTATCCTTAATATGATACATTACCACCATAACAGTCTATAGCTTAAAACAGAATAGAAAGTTGTAGGCAGTTTATTATCCTTAACACTGCCTGGGTACAAGAACTTAGTTCTGGAGAAATATTTTATTCCAGATTTTAGTTGGTTGATGGAATGTATGTAGACACAACAAGATGTGTCTATAATCTGCTCTAAAACTATGTCTCTGCAAACTGTTGTTGTGGGTCAAATCTGGAAGAGGTCCTGAAATTATAAGAAGCCAAATATAAAACAATTAAAATAGGACTGTAATTAGTCTGTCAAACCATTCAATATAAAGCACTGTTTTCATTACAGATTTAAAGCACAAACATAACTCAGCATAAAGCATTAAAGGCAGAAGAAAATAATAGGGTGGAGTGGGTTGTGTGTGAGAAAATATCTGCCTATTTTAAGTATATATGGACTGGGAAGCCACAGTCCACAACAACAACAAACATACATGTGCAAAATAGAGACATGAAACATGTAAGTTTCAAGCTTTCTCCAACATGAAAATGGCCTTTACATATTCTTTGAGACTAATAATACAATCCAGAGTAACTACGGGAGCACATAAGAGACATTACGTGTACCCGTAGTTATTGCACCACCCAGTGAAAACCTATGGGAAATTCATATTGCAATCCAGAGTAAATTGTTCTTACACCGGAGCAAGGGAGTCACTGTAGTTACTCTGGATTGCGCCCTATTGAGGAGAGTTACTTCCCACATCCTTTTAAATAATTACACCAATGTTTGTGCAAGACTTTTTCTGATATTTAAGCACTATATTTTAATAAATCTAATTATTGGACTTTTATCCTCCTTTGCTGTATCTATAGATTGAAAATGTACAATTTATTCATTCTAGAATCCTGTTATGAAAGCAAGTGAAAAGCAGCTTTCTACTCAGAAAAACCAATATGCTATATATGTAAATTGAGTAATTTAGAGACTAGAAATCCGTACCTTCACCTACTGCTTAAGCAAGGTGTCTCACTAACACAATTTCATTATGTTTGGATATGGACATGAAGAGTTGAGCTAGCCAATGCAATACTGACCATGACTTTGCAGTCAATTAGATGAGGACAAATTGTGTTCATCATCTGTCACTTAATTGTGATTAAACCCTATGGGGCGAAAAGGAGGTAGGAGGAAGGAACGAGTGAATCCAGAAAAAATTCATGTTTAGCACTGTGCCATGTTTAGACAACACTATTATTTGCCTACACCAATCTGAAAGCCAGGGTCAACACTGTAACCGTTAATTGGTTTCTTTACAACACCATTCAGGTCTCATGGCATATTGCAGCCTAGACATATATAAATTGTGTTCAAGAGACATCAGACTTTGAAAAGTTTCCATCACTCAAATTTTTCAAAGTGAAAGGAAGCTGCAGCATTTGAAGCTGTTCCAATTCCCATTACATCCAGATTGAAAATGATTTAAGAATGAATTCTTATTTAAGGCCTTTACCAAATAAAACAGGAATTTTCTTCCAAATCTTTATTTTTATAAATTATACATTATATAAACAGATTTTTATAGATTATATAAAAATTATAATGCACAGGTTATAGACAGACAGCACAATCCTAACCAGGTCTATTCAAAAGCAAGCCCTATTATGTTCAATGGGCCTTACTCCTAGGAAAGTGTCTTTAGGATTGCACCCTAAATGTCTGAGGGTGCTATTTTTACACTGGCAGCCTGGAGTTTCAAGAACTGGTAATAGAGATGCTGCTCTACTAAAAACTCCTTCTCCCCATGGCACAATAGAAGTTCAACAAACCCCAAAACATAATCTGCAAGGCTAGATTTATGGCAGTTGCTTGTTAATCTAATCAAATTCAATACAGATGTTGTGTCTAAGACCTAGTTCTCATCGAGGGGTAGATTTGTGCCCATTTCAGATTGCAGGTGGGAGTTGACAGCACTGAACAATTTTTCTATACAAAAAATCCCTGCACACAGAAAACTTGAGAGGACCCAGAGAAAAAGACTAAAACTTTTTCCAAAACCTCTAGTTCAATTTTTTTAATGTAGGGTCATTAAGTTCTGATTATATCTAAATCTACAGCCTCTGTCTTTATCGCTGACTTCTTCTCTTCTTTCAAGAAGTCTGGTCCAGTGCTCCAGAGCAACACATTACAACCTAGACAACAGGATTCTCACAAGTAGCACTGCTATTTACTTTCAGGATTGTAATCAAACTGCTTACACCAATTCTCCATCCTCCCTCTCCTCCCAACCCTTGTAAACTGCATTCCTTCCAAGTGGCCAAGCATTCATCATACTGCTGATTAAAGAGCACACTGCTACACAAAGCAAGATTTTGTTGCAAATAGGTTTTGTATTAACTGTGAGAGCACTGGTCTCTCCAGCATTTCATGTTATTGATCAATATTAACTAAATATAACAAATTTAATTCACTTGTTTCAGTTATTTAGTGTGAACAAATATTTTCCCCTCAAAAATCCTACATTTATTTTCTCATTAAAAAGCATTTTTTTAACATTCACAATATAATAGCCACTATCTGCTTCAACAGTTAATAAAAATACCATTTACTCAGGAGTTTTGCTAATCACAATTATACCAAGTTTCTAGAGTTACAGATTACCTGAACTTGAAGCAGTATTAGTTTTATGATAAAAGAATAGAAGGGTTAATAGGAGAGGATGACGCTTATCCCTCCCCAAATTGCCATTTTCCACAGCAAATACTCAGAATCTTTCTATCCCTTTCCCCAAGATGAACTTTGAGAAGGAGAAGAAAATGGCTGTAACAAATATTTGTAAGGGATAATAATGTGCATGGCATTCTTGCCTCCAATCCTCCCACTATTGTTTTCAGGAAGTGTAAGGAGTACATATTTGCAAAGAAAACCTAGTTTTGACCTTATTCACAGACATTGCCCCTTTACCTGTATTAAAACAGTCAACTCTGTTCTGCCTCTGTTCTACCAAGAAGCAGGTACTGATGCAGTAGGGGTCTCTAAAATTTTTGGCTGAAGTGCCACATCAAATACCTGGCACAGTGTCAACGGCCAGAAAAATATTTTAAATATAAAATTTAAATAAACAGATTAGAAATGGAACTTAGATTAATGAATAAATGGAGTCAAGTTTCCAGGATTTCTGCAAGCACCAACACACAGCACAGAAAAAGCACACACTTAAATGAACCCCCATTTCCCCCGTGCCACTATCACAGCTCCAGTTGTATTTGGTCAACTGGGGCAGAAGCTCTTACGGGACCAGAGGTTGGCCACGGGTCAGTTAGAGGCTGTATATGAGCCACATCTGTTCCCCTGGACAGGGTTTGGAGATCCCCCTGCATTAAACAAACCAAATAATGTTGGAGCCCTTGAAAGCATTTACTTACAAATAACTTTTTTAGAGTAATCACAAACACTTGTATGGGCTTTTACACACACACACACACACACCCCTTGAAAAGCCAAGAGTAGAGAAAATTAGTGGGAGCAGCCATTAACTCAACAAATCTACCACTATCAGCTTCTCACTGGTCCACTGACAGAGTCATGCAAGGTGGCTACTGAACACACCCAGGCTAAGGCTGTATTCATAGATGAGCAAGCACTTGGCCAAACACACCACCCTAAGCTATCACAGATATAGCTGCTACTGCACAGACCACCTGCATTCTTTGGCAGAAGGACAAAGTGGCTACTCCTGATCCTCTAGTCAGCTCAGACACAGTGACTGACCCAGCCAAAAGCCAGAAAGCACAAGCGTTGTAACCCTTGAGCAGCTGCACCGATTGCTCTCCGTCTTTTGGTATTTAAGTCCTTAAAAAACAGAAGACAGAGAATGCAAGCAGCTACTCTGTAGTTAAGACTGCAATTTGCCACCCTGCTGCTTACTAGTGAGTGGCAAAATTGCAGCTCCAATCTGGGCCATCTGCACTTCTACTACCCTTGCTCCAAGGCCTACTCTCTCTCTCAGCATCCCAAAGGGAAAACTGATCTTCCACTTCTCACACAGCAGCTGCACTGTGTGTCAACATTATACGGCTAGCTGTACCTCAGCAGTTCAAATGTTTATGGACATTCTGTCACATCACAGCTGATCATCCAATGATTCAGGGAGGGCTCTCAGGGTACAAGTTAAAATCTGATACACACGTACATATGGCAGCATATATTAAAAACTGATCATGAAGAGAGATTGTTGGGTTGTGGAATTTTAAAAAAACACCTTGAAAACCATTTTCTTTTGTCTACATGTTATCTCAACATGTACAATCCTAATTTTGGTAATATATAGACACACTTCCTTTTTTCTAGCACAAATCCATATGCTTATATATGCATCCAGATTTCCTCCAAATAGAGAACAATCACAATCTAACCACTTGCTTGCTAGATGCAAAACATGGATTCTCTCCGTACACAAGAACATTTTCACATCTCTGTGCTCCAGGGCTCATGGTTTTATAAAGGCTTTTCCTTTTTCTTTTTATAAAGGCTAGGAGGGAGACTTTTCTCCCAAAGAAGCATTTACCAACTAGCCCTAAAACAGAGATGGAAGATAAGTGATTTCCCAGAAGGTCTGGGCAAAGAAAGAACTATACCAACTTAACACAATTACATGCAAATTGTATGTATATCTCTCTCCTTCTCCCAAGCGGCCATTTTAAGTCACAGACAACATTAAGCGGCAACCAACGCAAGTGTGGATACAGTGTCTACACAATACAAATTCCAGAGTCACTGTTCCACTGTCACTGATTTACAGGAAGAAGGAACTAAAAATATGTGGTGAAATTATACACAAAACCTCTCACATGAGCTGAAGGATCCACACAAATGGCCAACCATACAGAGGCTTTTAATGCAATACATCCTGTTTAAAAAAAACATAGGGTTGGGTGGGAGACTGCATAAAGCCTACATGCAGATCAGCTCAGAGACCTATCCTCACATTATGAAGCAACATGTACAAAGTTGATGCTATAAGCTGTCAGCATTTCTGAAAACTCTGGGTTACATCCTACTCTTCAGAGTACTCTACCGTGATCTGGAGTTCCTTCTCTGTACAGAAAGAAAAGTTGCACCCATTCAAAAAGGACCCCTTGCATGAGCACAACTCCCCTTGCAACTTTTTCATGATCCAAAGATCAATTTCCATGTTAGCTAAGCCAGCTGACTGGCTTCCACTCTGTACCAATAAAGTGTACTCTTCAGACTACATAGTTTAATCATACTGCATGCTGATACAGGCCAATAACCATCATTCCCAATAGGACTGCTAACACCAGCATATAAAAACTATACAGTTCAGCTGCATATTTATTAGGCCAACTCATGTGGTTACAGTTGCTTCTTCCTTGTCAGAGCTGAGTACCATTTGCTAAAGACAGTGACAGATAGGAAAATCTATTTTTTCCAGGAAAGCTTGTCCAGCAAAATATTGGCAAAGCTGTTAAAAGTCAAACTCTGATAATTGCTGCTTGATCTTTTGCTGTACTGCTTTCGTACTGCTGAATTGTTTTTATGTACTCTTCATCTTTGTTTTCCATTTGTAGATCACATGAAACTTTTTTTCTCCTTGAAGTGTCTATATGTTAATTTTTTAAGAATACATCACAAGCAGTTTTTAAAAGTTTGTGCTTTCCACTTCCCTCCACCTTTCTCTTAAGTTAACCTGCTGAATATTTCAGCCATAAATCTCTAAAACAGTTTTGATGTAGAGTGGATAATTTATACAGCAACCCCTGAACAAGTAGTATTGTGATCTTCTTTCACAGTGTTGTTACCCATTTACTGAAACAGCCTGCAGGCACTCCAGGAACAGTCAAAGACCACTATAAATTAAAATTAGCTATATGCCCATCTTCTCAAAAGACTGCAAAATTTCCAGACAGACCACTGAAATAAAAGTGTCTAGAACTGAGGTGAAGAAAATATAAGAGAGATGTCAACACCATGATGGAATAATCTACATTTAAGTACATCTACATTTAAGAAACAACCTTTTATGGAACAACAGAGTGGTTTAAAATTGGGAAAGGAGTACCACAAGGCTGTATATTGTCATCTTGTTTATTTAATTTATACGGAGAGTACATGATGAGAAAGGCTGGGCTGGATAAATCAAAAGTCGGAATTAAGATCAAGGGAGAAATATCAGTAATCTCAGATAAGCAGATGATACCACTCTAATGGCTGAACATGATGAGGAACTAAGGAACCTCTTCATAACGGTGAAAGAAGAAAGTGCAAAATGTAGCTTAGCCCTACAATCCAGAGTAACTACGGGAGCACATAAGAGACATTACGTGCACCCGTAGTTACTGCACCACCTAGTGAAAACCTATGGGAAATACATATTGCAATCCAGAGCGAATTGTTCTAACACTGGAGCAAGGACTCCCCGTAGTTACTCTGGATTGCGCCCTAAAACTATGTTACCCAAGCAGCAAATCCCCCCTCTCCACGCCACTGAATTGGTCCAATGGAAAGGCAGAGCCGATACAATTGGATCCAGCTGCGTTGCAGAGCTGGGCTAAGGACAGGAGCTCACCCTGTCTTGTGGAGCCGACTTGGGTCTCGAATCCTGGCCTGCTGGTTAACAAGCACAGTGTCTTAGCAACTTAATTAAAAGCAGAGACGTCACATTGCTGACAAAGATCCGTCTAGTTAAAGCTATGGCTCTCCCTGTGGTAATGAATGGGTGCGACTATAAAGAAGGCTGACCACCAAAGGAAAGGTGCCTTTGAATTATGGTGCTGGAGAAGACTACTGAGAGTCCCTTGGGCTGCAAGGAGATCAAATCAGTCCATCCTCCTGGAAATCAACCCTGACTGTTCAGTGGAAGGACAAGCACTGAAGCTGAAGCTCAAATATTTTGGCCATCTCATGAGAAGGGAGGATGCTTTAGAAAAGAGCCCAATGACAGGAAAAACTGAATGCTAAAAGAGAAAGGGGGCAGCCTGAGAATGATGTGGTTAGATACTGTCACAGAGGCAATGAACATGAATTGGGACAGACTTCAGAAGGTGGTAGAGGATTGGAGAGCCTGCAGTCCATGGGGTCATGAAGAGTTTGACACAACTGAACAATGACACCACATTTAAGTACTGTATACAGAATTCATATTCTGTCTCACATGGTCTTTTAAGAACAAAGTTAACGATCAATTTATACTTCTGCAAAAGTATCAGAATATTCAGATCAGAATATTCATTGTTTCTTAAATGCAGATGATTCCATCTACCTTTTGCTACCTTTTGCCAGTGCCTACAACTGTTTCAACTTATAGGGCCAGTTTCAACATAACACTTGGCACCTATGACTTTTTAAAAGTAGTGAGAAAGCAGATGCAGGTGGAAGAATCAAGTCAGAACAAATTGGACAAATGATAATTCTGGGAACAAACCCAGGAACATGAGTCAAGAGCACAGATTGGTGGAATGCCGTCCTCCCAGACTCAGGTGCAAGTTAGACACAAATGCAACCCATTACATACATCATCATCTCTTACATACAAAAGAGACTTTACTTGCACCCATAGTTACTGCACCACCTAGTGAAAACCTATGGGAAATTTGTATTAGAAACCAGAGTAAGGCTGCAATCCTAAACACACTTTCCGGTGAGTAAACTCCACTGAATATAATGGGACTGAGTAGACAGGCATAGGATTGCACCCTAAGTTGTTCTTACACCGGAGCAAGGACTCCCCGTAGTTATTCTGGAGTTTGCCCATAGACAAGTTCATGTGAAGTGCATGCTTCCTTTTGCAATTCTCCTGTATTGCCTGGATAATCCATATGGCATGTAGCTTTTACAGTTTAACCACAAAAGCCAGTGTTTAGACAGCAACAACCATGCTGCAGATCACATGCACACACAAACTGGGCCTAGGAGGAGAATGAATAAGTAGAAGATACCTAGAGCAGCCACAACTATAAAGAAAGGCTTAGGGAAAAGGAAGTAGGGAGAGAAACATGGCATGAAATAGGCATGAAGGACAGGGGAAGGTAGAGAAGTAGAATGTCCTTTAATACACAGTAAGATAATATATGCACTTGATAAAATATTGAACTGTTGGACTCCCATATAAAGCTAAGGTTGGATCTTCAGGACTTCTATTAACAACCAACATCTCTCCCAACTAACAACAAACCTTAGACATATAGGGCACGCTTTTTATTTTAGTTTCTAAGCACTGCTCAGAAATGTTACAGCCGAGGTTCTCAAATCTTTCAGCACTAGGACTGACCCAGTCAATGACAAATTGCTGGGACCACTGGAAGTGATCTAATGGCCAGAAATGACATCATCATCAGGAACACCCACAAATATGGCCACTGTGAACATAATATTAACAACATCTTGCTGATGCTGTAATTAAAGAACCTTTGAAAAAAGCCTGCAAGTCTTATGCCTGTTGGCTGGATTTTGGAATTCAGGTCTTGACTGCAGAAACAGGGAATCTGAAGGAGCAGTAGCTTTTAAAAGGGTGCATCTGAAAGACACAAATTCTGATTTTATTTGCAACAAAACCTTCCAAAGTACTGAAAGTACACAGTTGCCTTCTCAGACATATTAGGTCAAGATCTTATCACATGAACAAGACTGTATTTTCAGAACCTCTGAAATTTTCTTTTCCACACTCTATAGATGAGTGGCTAAACAAGTGCCTCCAGGTATTTCCTTCTCTGAGCCCTTTGTCCTGGTTTGGTGAGCAGGACATCAACACACATTCAAAAGCTGTTTAAAGCTTTTAATGGATTTTTAAATCCATTTACTTAGACAATTTGGAACTCCAAGATAGTCGTGACTAACAGCATAAGCTTACACATAGTTACTCAGATGTAAGTCCAAGCAAGCTCAAGGCAACTTACTCTCTAGGGAAGAATGTTTAAGATTGGTAGAGTTAGCAGTTAACCCCTGCTAACTGAGCAAGAGGCACTCTTTCAAGTGGGTGCTCCTCTTTTATTTAGCAAGGGGAGAGTGGCTTCTGCTCTAACTGGCCCTACACACCCCAGCAATGTCTGTTCAAGTGGCTTCTGCTGGTGTTCTTTTTTGAATTTTTGCATTTTAGATTATGAACCCTTTTGGGACAGGGACCCATTAGCTTTTAATTAGCTATTATTATTTTTCCATTTTCTTTGTAAACCACTTTGTGAACTTTTTAGTTGAAAAGCGGTATATAAATACAGTAGATAGAGACCAAGTCCTATTGACTGGTAAAAAGATTTTTTTGAAGCTGTGCTTTGTAATTTAGTAGGAGAGAGAAACAGCTCCTATTCACCCCATTGTCCATTATTTTCTAGTGGCTATTTTCCGGTGTTTCTTCTGCATCTTTTTAGATTGTGAGCCCTTTTAGAATAGAAAATTATATTGATTTGCTTTGCTATATAAACTCCTTTGTGAGCTTTCTGTCCAAAAGCAATACATAAATATTCTGAACAATAATCTCAGTGGGATTAAGCAATGGCTGAATAAAGTTGGGATACAACTCGCTTGACTACATAATTTAGTTTTCACTTTTTTCAACTTTTCATATCCTTCAGGTAATTTTATTGATGTTTTAAATTACAAATTGGTCTTATTTTTGTCCTCCACCCTGAGAGTTGCTATACTGAACAGTAGGCTATATATTTTCTAAACTAGTAAATGGAAAAATAGCTTGTTTATAGCACATATCACAAATACCATGAAAGGGAAGGATCTCAATTTGATATAAGTTTAAAACCAAGCTAGGGAGGTAAGAGGAATGACTCTTCTTCTATCTCTTCCCCTTAGAAGGTCCTGAAACTCCATCTAGAGGTTTTAGTTCTGCTCCTGTCACTTGTAATATCGCCTAGAAATGGGAATAACATCAAAGTGTCAGAAACTTCTTTTGTACCTCCCATTTTGTTATTCGTAATAGCATCTTGTCCTGAACCTTTCCTGGCAACATCAGCTCTTTCACTGCCATCAAGTGGTAAGAAGCCAAAACTGAAGTTGTTAAAAAAATGTGACATCTTCAAAGTGTCAAGATCTATCAGACTAACACAAACCTTAGAATATCACTTTTAGGAGTAGAATACATCCGTATACCTGGCTATATTCAAACCAAGCTCCACAAATATACACAAGCCATTGCTTGTGAAACTCTGCTTCTTTGGACCACTAAATATTTATTTATTTATTTTTTATTTTCAGGATTTTTGCCCCACCATTCTCAGCCAGACCAATTCAAGGAATATTATTCAAACAATAGGAAAAGTAACAGCATTTACATTCCTCATCTGGATTAGCATCAACTCAGTGCCAAGCTAAATAAGCATGTTTCTCACAGATGCAGACTTGCCTACCATTCTTTAAAACAGGGGTCCTCAAACTACGGCCTAGGGGCCGGATACGGCCTGCCAAGGCCCTCAGTCCAGCCCGCGGGCATTTTCAGAAACCCCCCCCCACATCCCCTCCCCGCTGGGGGTTGGGGGGAACCCCAGGGGCCTCGACACCAAGCACACAAGCGACTGAACGGGAAGCGCACATGCCTATTGCCGCTTCTCCGCAGCACCAGGGGTTCCCTAGCCAGCGAGCGCACCCTTCCTGCTCAGTCGCTGCTTTCCACTTCCTGGCCAGCATGC
This sequence comes from Cryptoblepharus egeriae, assembly GCA_030015325.1. NCBI lineage: Eukaryota > Metazoa > Chordata > Lepidosauria > Squamata > Scincidae > Cryptoblepharus > Cryptoblepharus egeriae. The sequence goes on along the minus strand of JAREYC010000004.1, from coordinate 18,546,451 downwards.
GCGCCAGCCAGGGAACCTCTGGCGCTTCAGAGAAGCGGCAACAGGCATGCACGCTTCCAGCTCAGTCGCTCATGCACCCTTCCCTCAGTTGCTGGCTTCCTGCTTGCTTAATGAGTAAGCTCATTACATCTGTGTAGGTATGCTTAGGATGGGGCTCTGATGCTGCAAGCCTGCCACACTTCCCTAGGATGGATGGGGCTCTAATGCTTAGGATGGGGTTCTGATGCTGCAAGCCTGCTTCACTTTCCTAGGAATAAGCCCATTACTTCTGTGTAGGAATGCTTTGATGGAGCTCTGATGCTGCAATGCTAGCCAGATTATCATGGGACTTACTTCTGTGTAGGAATGCTTAGGATGGGGCTCTGAGGCTGCAATGCTAGCTACTCTTTCCTGGGAGTAAGCTCATTGACTATCATGGAACTTACTTCTGTGTAGGAGTGCTTCGGATGAGGCTCTGAGGCTGCAATCCTAGCCTCACTTTTGGGGTTTTTTTGTGGCATGATTCATAAAATGTTTTCATCTTTCCATCAACTTCAGTATATGTTATGCTGAGTAGCATTTTTACATGAAAGGAACACACTGTTTGCAAAATAATTTGTTCCTTATTACTTAATTTAATTAATTAAATAATTAACTACAGTCTGGCCCCTGACAGTGTCTGTGGGACAGTGAACTGGCCCCATGTTTAAAAAGTCTGAGGACCCCTGCTTTAAAATATTTCTATTCAACTTATTATAGTTTAGTAAATATTTCCTATTTACTTACCACTTATATGCAGGTTATTCTAATTCCACATTCAATATAAAAATCATCCCAGCCTACTAGTAGGCTACTCAATAGCCTACTATTAGATTCCCTCAGTTTACCCTTCACATACATTCTGGGATACAAGGCAATACCTTGACTTTCATCACTTTCCTCTTTCCTCCATTTTCAACTAGACCCACATCTCATATTTCATCCACATGCTTTCCTCTTTTGTCCAGCTCCATCCAGCCTAACCTTCCGTGATGTTTGTAAATGTTTTTCTTTTATTTCAGCTTGAGGTTTCACACACATTTGGCAGCTTTATATAGTCAGTTATTATGTTTGCCAACTCAAAATAGAAGTGAAAGCTAAAGAGGGCTATGCATTAACACATCTGTTGTTAACTTTCATCCATGCTATGGTCCCTAACAATATGAAAATGCACAGTATTGCTGTACGCCTCTTTAATTTTCTATTCTCCAGGTCTGTGCACATTTCTTCTTGTCAACAGTTAGTAGACAAGGAGATTAGATTTTATGGCATCTGGGGTATCTTTTCTGCACACTAAATTATGCTGCATCTGCAGAAACATGAAAATGGCCCCTGGCAGTTTACGTTATTTAGTTTTTTTGCAATGTCATTTCCTCATGCAATAAATTAAGCTGGCCACTTTCCAAAAGCATGGCGTTTTCTACTGGATAAAGAGAACCGGAAAAGGTGATCTGAGTAACCAACGTGCTCAGAAATGTCAGCCTAAAAATCTTATACTCATGTCCCATCCAACCACAGACAAGCTGGGGGCTCTGAAGGAACTACCCAATCTCTTGATTTTCCATTTCTCCATCTATACAATGGGACATGCCTCCACTCACACTGTTGTGTTGCAATGTGTTAAGGAGCATAATGCTATAGGACAGGGGTGTCCAAACCTCAGCCCAGGGAACAGATGTGGCCCATGGCAAGCTTCTATCTGTCCCTCAGCCAGCCTCTGGTCTACTGAGAGTTTCTAGTCCACTCAAGAGAACCAACCAGAGCTAAGCTCTATTTGAATCCAGAAGGTATTCTGAGGGACTCAGAATTAAAGTTCCATCTCTAAAGTACTTATTTAAATCTTACATTTAAATTTTTCAGCTCAACAACATTCGAGATATTTGAAGTGGCCCTTCAGCCAAAATGCTTGGAGATCCCTTCCACAGGCCACTGAATAACTACAATATACCGGTAACTGGAATTTACCAAAATTTCAGGGAAGAAAAGAATGCTGCAATTTCTCACAATTCATCAGAAGGACCTCAAATGCATAACACTTTGATATTATCTTCCTGCAGTATTAAAATATAAAGGAAATTGACTGTTGCACAGTGACACATTAAGGGCATATCCATCATTCAAAGATATGCATATAAAAAGAGCTACAGCAGAACCACTTACCTTCAATCTCACTCTGCATATAAATAGGAACAGCAAAAGGGGACATGACACAAAGCAAGCTGGGGCATCATAAGGCATGGAAATCTGAGATTCAGGCTGCCTTGTCTCACCACTTCTTACCTACCCTTTCCCTCAAGAGCAAGGGGGGGGGGGAATGAGAGAGACAATGGGTGCAATCCTAACCATGTCTACTCAAAAGTAAGCTCCATTGTTTTCAGTGGGTCTTACTCCCAGGAAAGTGTCTTTAGGATTGCAGCCAATATTTACTAAGTTGTAAGGTGGACATCTTGGTATCAATTTATTAAACCTACAAATTCTGACCTAAGAGCCCGCTGAGATACATTTCCTTGTGTCTACCACCGATGCTAGACCAAGGGTTTATACAGTTGTGTACAGACAATTGCAAAGGTGAAGGACCTCAAAACAAATACAGTAAAAGCCTGGCTTCTATTAAGATAGATGGTGAAATCTGAAATTTTAAAACATGCAAGTTTTCATGGCATGTGAGAATAAGATTCCTGCATTTAGCAAGAAGATGTCAGGCCTTATGGGGGCAGAAGGGGGAAAATGATGATGTATCGACAGACATATTCATCCCTTTTTAAAAATCTGATTTAGTCCAACTTGATAAAACTAGCTTTCCCAGGATAAGAACAATTTATCTGTGGAAAAAGCAGAAGACTAATGGGGCATCTTCAAAAGTCTGACTCCTGGTGGATGAAGGGAAGAGAACCCAGCACCTGTATCACTGGTGATAGCAAATAGGGAGCTAGTGAATCACCATCTGATTCACTGTGGTTTCAGTGGTGGAGTCCTTCAAGTTCTTGGGCTCTGTAGTCTCCCAAGTTGAAGTCTCCAAGTTATAGTCTCCCAGTTGAAATGGTCAACTAACATCAGCAGCATCATGAAAAAGGCTCATCAGAGGATGTTCTTCTTGCGCCAACTGAGGAAATTCAATCTGCCTCAAGAGCTGATGACCCTGTTTTATAGGGGAATTATTGAATCTGTTCTCTCCAGTTCCATCACTGTCTGGTTTGGCACAGCATCCAAACTGGACAAGAAAAACTACAAAGAACTATAAGTATAGCAGAGAAAATAATTGGAGTCAGTCTGCCCTCTATGGAGGATCTATATATCGATGGGGTCAAGAAGAGAGCCGTGAGTATTGCTGCAGACCCTCTTTGTTTGAGCTGGACACTTTTTGTTTGAGCTTCTTCCCTCTGGACGCCGATATAGGACTCTGTACACTAAGACAACTAGGCACAAGGACAGTTTTTTTCCTTGTGCCATTAAACTGCTGAACCATCAACTATGCTGAGGGACTATTGGAAAAGACTGAGGTAGTGTTTTTATTTGATTGTACAGTGGTACCTCACGTAACAGAATTAATTTGTTCCGGAGGCAGTTCCTTTACGTGAAACTTTCTTAACGTGAAGCGGATTTTCCCATAGGAAATAATGGAAATGCAGATGATTGGTTCCACAACCACAAAAATATTTATATAAAAATATTAACTGGATGTAAAAATGATGACAAAACACTGTAATTGAATTCAAAACATGCATTCAATGGGCATGAGCCTATGAAGTCTACTTAGGCTGCAATCCTAAAGACACTTTCCTGGGAGTAGGACCCATTTAACACAATGAGGTAGACTTCTGGGTAGACATGGGTAGGAGGCTGCAATCAAAGACACTTTCTTCTGTAATCCAAGACACTTTCCAAGTATCTCTCCACTTTCTCCTTCTCTTCATCCTGAGCCTCTCTCTCTCTCTCTGCTCCCTTCTGGTTGGCCCTGAGCTGCTGCCCTCTTCTCCACTGCTCTTCTCTCCCTCTGCCGAGCAGATGCCCGGCCACAGGAGGAGCAGCGCAGAAGTGTTGCTTTCACTACGGGCAGGTGCGCTAGGCAGCCCTGACACTTTTTAAACAGGTTGCTGGCCAGTGCGTCTGCCCTAACTGCCAGCGAATGTTTTCTTTACGGGAAGCACTTTCTTTACGTTAAGCAGAATCCTAGAGAAATTTTTTTTTGTTACATGAAACTTACTTTACGTGAGGCGTTCTTTACGTGAGGCGTCACTGTATGCTCTGTATGTATTGTTTGTTATTTGTGAGTTGGTGTTTGTATGTCTGCAGCCGTTGCCGAAACCAAATTCCGGGTATGGAGTTCATACTTGGCCAATCAATCAATCAATCAATCAATCAATCAATCTGAACTGAGGTCAGAAAAATAATTGCAATTCAGCATATGAAAAATGAATTGGGAGATTCAGATGAAACTGGCAATCATTTTAAAGGGACTCAATGGCTATGTTGCAAACTAGTGTTTTACACTGGTTTAAAAGTCATTAATTTTATTTTAAGGCTAGCAAAACGTACCCACATTGCAAGAGGAAAAAATGGCCCTGTGTGCCATTCCTCCCATGTGCAACACCCTCCCCCCACAACCGTGGTAACCCCTACCAGCCAGGTGCATGATTTGGGGCTGGGTGGGATCAGTCTTGTTATGTATAGTCCAAAAATGGGTTGTATTCAGCCCCATAGGGGATAAATTTCTAGAAACTGGATCTTTATGGGAGCTTCCATCACAAAAGGAATACGCTCCTTGAATTTCATGATTTTTGGTCCAGGGGATGAGGCAGAGTGAACATCAGTCAGCGAATTCTTCAATGTGAAGTATAAGGAGGAAAACACGTTGTGCCCCTTTTCACCCCATTCAGGTTAAAATTTCCAAAAACCAGTTCTTAGTGGATGTCTCCGTCAAAGAAGGAACACCTCCCCAAATTTCATGCTTCTAGGTCTGGCGGTTTTGTGATGAGTAAGTCTCTTCAATTTTATACACAGTATATAGATTTTTACACCATTTCTTGTAAACTTTCCTAAGAGTTCTCATGCTATTAATTTGCCCATGCAAAAGTCCCTTTCAAAGAAGTGTTTCACATTTGACAGCCACAAAGGTCCTTTTAAAAAAACCATATACCGGTAAGCACTTGTGCATGGCATTTCTAAATGAAAAATGCAAATACAGTGGTGTCTCACATAAAGTTCCAGAGGCATGCTCTTTATGTGAAACACTCTTTAAGTGAAGCGGATTTTCCCATAGGAAACAATGGAAACTTAGACAATTGGTTCCATAACCGTAAAAATGTATGTAAAAATGATTACAAAACACTGGACCTGAATTCAAAACACTATAATATAATACAGACAGCAATGACTGTAATAAAACACTGTAATATTATGTACAGTAAAACAGAAAAGAAAAATCTTTATGGCCAAGGATGACTAATTTTCACTAAAATGAGTCACTGGTGTCTTTTGGAGCATCTTTAACAAGGAACCTCTCTCTGTGTGTGAGATCTATCTATGCAAACTAGATAGGCAATTTGCAACAGCAGGGGGACAAGATCCTATCCTGTCTCCTCTGAATCAAACCCCATTGAATCCACTGGGCCTTACTCACAGGAAAGTGCATAGGATGCCAGTCTGACTCTTTCGATAGGATGCCTGAATGGCTTCTGCTTGGATTGAATCAAACCCCATTTAATTCACTGGGGCTTACTCACAGGAAAGGAAAACTGCAGGCAGGAAAGTAGTGGTGGGGGAAAGAGGGGTGGTTGTAGTGGGGTCCAGGCAGAAAAGGTGGGGGGGGGAAGATGGGTGGTTGTAGTGAGGTCCAGGCAAGAAAGGTGGTGGGGGGAAAGATGGGTGGTTGTAGTGGGTCCAGGCAGGAAAGGTGGTGATGGGGGAAAGAGGGGTCCACGCAGTGGGGGCTTCCTTGGGGAGAAGGGGTCTATTTGAGGGGGGGTCCAGAGGGGGTGCAGGAGGAGTTTTCCCTCCTATCGCATGGAGGCTGCAGAGGCTGGGCTGGCCACATGTTTGCTGGCTGCAGGAGCAGCCATCTTTGTTGCTTGAATAAAGAGGCTCCTGTGCTCCCTCTGCTGGCCTCTTCATGTATTGCAGGTATGAGGAGAAAGTCCCGTCTCAATCCCTCAGCCCAGGCAATGCAGGGAGGAGGGGAGAGAGCCCAGCCAATGGGCACTTGTTATTTGAATCATGCTCGTTATGTGAGGCAAAATCCCACACAATTTTTACTCATTATGTGGAACACTCGCTATGTGGGGCACTCGTTATGCGAGGTACCACTGTACTATTTTTCCAAATACATCCACTTTTTACTGGCACAATTTTTCTACAGCTGCCACCAGCGAGGACAACTGTGCACAAAAGTGGGAGATTTCCTTCACAGTTAGTCTTCTGCTCTGCACCCTCCTTTATTCAAATTGTGCCTCTTTAAAAGAGGCATAGCTATATCTTACCCACTGATACACCATTGCCTCAATCATCTCCAGTTCTGGCGAGGCTGGGCCAGGCAGGGTAACATGAGCACGGAAGCATCTTTGGACAATGTTGACTCTTGGCTTAGAAACATGTATGAGAACAACTAGTAGGGCAACCTGCAGGGGACACCTTACCCACCTCATAGGGACTGCATTGGCTTAGTAGTTAAAGGCGCTGTGCCTGTCAATCTTAAGATGGGAAGGTCAGCGGTTTGAGACCCGAGTACTGCAAGACGGAGTGAGTTCCCATCAACTGCCTGATTTCTAGCACTTCAAAGGCATATAAATGCAAGTAGATAAATAGGTACTACCTTGGTGGAAAGGTAGCAGTATTCCATGTGCATGTGGGCCACATGTCCACAGACATGTGCCTTCGGACTGTACTGCCTCTGTAGCTTAAGAAATGGGGATGAGCACCACTCCCTAGAGGCGGTCACAACTAGCAGGAAAACTTGCAGGGGACACATTTAACTTTACCCATCTCATAGATTTATTCCCTCTCTCACACACACACTTGAAAGGCTGAACTGAGATCCTTTCAAATACACTGTGCTTCACTGGATCAAGGAGAACCTATTTAACTGACAACAGAAACAGACTGACCAATGTTCTTGAAGACTTACAGCCAAAACCTGTAAGTTTAATTCATGTTCAAGTCCCTTGAACTAGTTCAGTGTGGCTTATTCCCAAATAAGGACTGTTTAAGATTAACTCATACCATTTTTAAAATAAAAAAAATACTACCTTTCTCAAAAAAAACTTTTTATGGTCATAGTTTCAAAAGTGATCAAAATTTGCCATATCCTGGAAGAACAACTAGCATCATTCAAGACGCCAGGAACACATTCTTCAACCACAAAAATTGTCAAAATATGCCAGAGTTAACAAGAAGCCAGATACTGGAAGCTGTGAAATAAGCCAAGAGTCTTTACAGACTTTTTTAATCGTCATTCACCACGCAGGAAAGGGTTCTTAACTGAAAACATTGTCCCAGGAATGATGGGAGCCCTTTTTATACTTGAATATTTTCCAGTATGCTGAATCGGGTCTCAATTTTGGCTAGGAATGTCAAATTCATTTCCTGTAGAACCACCTTAGCATAATCCGAGGGGCAGAAGTGACATTATTAAGCAGACTAAGCAGACGACAAGAACTTTTTCACATTTAGGTCCTCATTAGCTGCAAATGACAGAAAATATGCAAATCTTGATCATATTTTCAAGATATGGGAGAGTCCAATTATTATATAGGCTGCACTTTCAGCAGTGACACCTTACACAACTCAGCAGCTGGGAGCAGCAGATAGTTGGACTGTATCAAGCCACCACTGCTATAATTTAGGCTGGATAAAGGGCTTTCATAGGCCTTGGACCTTATGCTTGACACCCCTGGTTTAGGACATTTCTGTATTTCTAGTTTTGATATCCCACCCTGTTTAATTTCCCCCTTTCACCATTCTGTCTGCTTGTATGTTAGGGATCATCTTCTGTAAAAAAGATAGTTACACCTTTGGAAATGCCCTGTTCATCTACCATGAAGAAGACAGAATGCTTGCCCATGCCACTGACACAGACACAAAGCAGCTCTTTATGGTTTCAGATGGCCATTTCTCTATGCCAAACAAGTTGTCAGGCAGATGCCAGGAATTGAACTTAGGATTTTCTACATGCAGAGCAGATGCTCCTTCACCACACCATGTTCCCTTCTATTTACTACAGCCTTGGATTTAGCAGAGGAAGGGCCTTGCTGGATGTGATTCATATGGCCAAATCGTATTACTCCCAGTGGCATGTCCCCAAGAAGAATTTATTGCTTATTTCTGAAAACATTGCATTTTTAAAACAGAAATTCTTCCAGGAAAAACAAAATTTAATTGTGGGGGAAAATTTTAATAGTTTTCTATTGTGGACAAAATTCCAATGCAAATCTCCACTGCCAAGTATACAGCACAGCAACTAAGAAGCCAAACATAACCTTGCATTACCAAGAATGAAGTGAAAAATAAAGAAAATACCAACTTTGGGCTAAAGTTGACATAAATATACGGCAGTCCCCAGAACAGACCAAAGGTGGCCAAAGGAAGCCTGCGAGGAGCTCTTATGACCCATGTGAACAGTCCTGCTGTCATCACTGCTACAACTTTAGAGTACTGTATCTTCCTGACCACAGGATGCAGGAGACATACCCTACAATCCAGAGTAACTACAGGAGCACGTAAGAGACATTACGTGCACCCGTAGTTACTGAACCATCTAGTGAAAACCTGCAATTCACAATTGCACTTACACTGGAGCAAGGACTCCCCATAGTTACTCTGGATTGCGCCCATAATCACACAAGGGTGGAATTAGAGGCATCATGCAGGTAGTTGCTAGGCAACTACTCATGCGTCTCTTGCTTTCCATCATCACAGGGAAGCAGTAGTTCCTTCACACAACAAACTGATGGAATTCACAAATGCTTAAATATGTGGAATGTGAATCCAAGGAGTAGTTTTCATAGCAGCCAGCAAATATATCTTTCTTTCAGCAAACAGATCTGTCTTTCCCCACAAATCAATGAATAAAAATATGATGCAAAGTAAATTATATTTTTAAGTTAGCATATATCACCTTTTAGCATGCTTTGCCTTACTGATGACAATGCAATGTTTGCATCAAGATGAAGCAGCAGCAGAAACACAAATGAGAAAGAGCCTGGGTAGAATGGGACATTTGATCCCAATCTCAGGGCTAGGCCAAGATCCTGACCCAAAAACAGAAGTTTGGAAAGAACAGCAGCTCTGATTTTAGCAACTGTTACCTTGATAAACAGGCAGCAAGTTAACATCAGTGCTTTAGGAGGGCTGCAACAAATCAAGAGAGAACTGCCAGACCTTTCTCAAAGAGAGAACACACATTGACTCATCAGTAGACGAGACAGGCAATTCCATGTGTCAGCTGATGTTTCACAGTGGTAAGTTTACTGCATAGTTTTCAACCCACTCAGTTTTGCAAAGCAGCCTCATAGGATTGAGCTCAGATAAAAACAATTACAACAGGACATATTTCTGGAAGAAAAGTCCTTCACAGGTAACAAGACATGAGGGGTATGTGAAACCTCACAGTTTTAGAACTAGGCTACCATAGAATGCCAGGTACAACAGGGTGGCAACAGGATGCAGATACCTTGTTGTTTGGGTGCTCCCCCTGAAGACTCTGATGGACCACTGTGAGATACAGAAAGCTGATTTAGACTGGCCTGATCAATTCTAATGTTCCCCAGGCCTATAGAAAGGGTAAGATCTGCACAAATGTTGGCAAGACAATCAGCTGCCAATACAGAAGAGAAAAAGTAATATCTGCGTGTAAAAGAAGAGCATTTCAGAGAGCCAAAAATTCTGACCCCTATAACTGCATCCAGAATGCTACAACTTCATTCTGTTGCATGCATAAACTCAGCCACAGTTTCAATGGATGATGTGCATATGCTATATAGCCTCTGTTTTGGACTATCACCCATCCTGCTTCTGCCAGACTTCTATCAGGACTAGCAGCAATTCATGGGGAGAATAGAACAAAGCCCAGGAGGCTTGTGGAACTCAAACATACTTAGCCCACATGACAATCACCATGGGATCAACCCTAGCATTACAGTTTATGCTCAGATTTTCATGGCTTGCCTTTCCTTTTTAAACAGTAACTGGATCAGAAGTCTCAGAGGATCTGGACAATGGGAATGGGGGGGGGAAGGAGATGGCTTTTACCCTCTCTCTCATTTTTCTAATCCAGATCAATCCAACTCCAGCAGTTTCTATTCGCCCAAAGAATATAGCCTCCACTATACCGCTGACAAACAGCAACAGCACAGGGCTGTGCAATGTGGACTTTGGCAAAGAAAGGAACAACTGGCTGTGGCTTTGATCTGGCTAGTTCCAATAGAACTTTCCTCTATCAAACTGCTAAACACATGCTTCTGGTATTGGTGCAGCTTGAATCTTAAAACCACCTGCAAACACCCTAAGTCTCAAAACACCACTCATAATATGGAGAGCAAACAGGTGCAAGGCTACAAAGAAATAATACAGGAAGCAAACTGCTTACTGTCGCCTGACAGAGCACAGAAGGCAAATCAGGTAAGCATTTTCATACAGAGACATGCTTCAGTCACTTTCTGCTTGGAATGTAAAACATAAATTATCCAGAATACTAATCTGCATTACAAATGCCTTACCTCCACATCCAAAAGGCTCAGATTTTCACAAAAAGTATCACAGCAGTGAATCAAAAGCAATTTAAACCTCCCTATGGAAAACAGTTGACAGCCTGGATGAGAAGAGGCCAAAAACAACCCAGAGCATTTTCAACCAAGATGGAAGGCAGAAACAAAACCTAAGGCTTTCCTCCATACCTCTAGGAGGAGAGTTAAAATTTCATACAGTATAAACCTCAGCTGGAGACCAAGGAAGTTACAACTAATTGATACTTATGCCTAGGTTTGCTTAAAGGTTATTCTGTACCCTCAAGAACTGCTTGATTCCTGCTGATTGAACTCCAATAAGGGGAAAAAAGGGCAAGATGTTTCCATGTTTTTGCATTGCATTAAAAATATTAATTGTGGAAAAAATTATTGTGGCTATTTATGCAGCTAAGTAGTTATATTTACAAATTATTAGTCTATCTTTTTTAAAAGTCCAGATATAACGCAGGCTTTTAATGCAGAAGTCATGTAGGGACAGTTCTTTCATCCGCCAAAGATCTGTTTAGGAGCTGTTTGTCAGAAGGTTATTAAGTGCGCCGAACAAGTTGTAAAAATGTCAGTAACTTATGAAAATTGAAAAAGAAACCATTGAAAATCTGCTGAAACAACAGCCCAAGTATATTCCTGCACTAGAGAAAGCGTACCCGCATTGCGGGACTAAAATTTCCCCATACGCCATTCTCCATAGCACATCAACACCACATGCCATCAGTCCCCCATGCGCATCAGTCTCCCCTGCGCAACTTCCCTCCATGCGCATCAGTCCCCATGCAAAACTTTCCTCATGCTCATCAGTCCCCCATGCGCAACTTCCCCCACACGCATCAGTCCCTCATGCACAACTTCCCCATGCGCATCAGTCCCCCCACGCACATCAGTCCCCCCCCACGCGCATCAGTCCCCCCCCACGCGCATCAGTCCCCCCCCACGCGCAACATCCTTCCCAGTGCAACCCCTCCCTCTGAACAACATCCCCCCAGTGTACCAGGCACAGAGCACCAAATTAGCTGGATGTTGTTCAGTCTCCCATGTTAAGTATAGGACAAAAACATGTTGCCCCTTTTTCAGCCCCTGAAGGGTTAAATATCTCCAAAAGTGATATTGTGGGTTCTTGGTGGGTGTTCAGGTGACAGAAGGATCCCTCCCAGAATTCCATGCTTCAGGCCCAGCAATTGGGGCGGAATGTTGATGAGTCATCAATTCTCCAATGCAAAGTATAGGGAGGAAAACGCATTGTGCCCCTTTTCACCCCCTTCCGGTTGGAATATCCAAAAACCAGTTCTTAGTGCACCCCTTCGTCATGGAAGGAACACCCACCCCAAATTTCACACTTCTAGGCCCAGCGGCTTTGGCAGGGCAGTGATGAGTGAGTCAGTCAGTCAGTGACTTTTCTCTTTAATATATATAGAATATGTCATGAAAGGTTATTTCAACCTAAACAAGAACACTGAAAACTGACTGGTTTCATTGCCTGCAGTTTTTAAAGAAAAATGTTAAGTTTTAAAAAGTGTGCTTCAGCCACACATGTTGTTCAGATTCAATTCCATGTAAAAACTACACTTGAACATTTATATGTTCCACCGAGTAACAGAATGAACTACTTCATAGAATGGATTCTATTAAAAGCAGCAAAGGATAACCTCTGTTTATTCATATTCTAAACATCTTACAGGTAAACATTACCTTTTTAATTACAAACTGGATTTTTAAAAGATGTACAGGTAAATTGGCACCAGATAAAGCTACCAGGGACTCAAGAAATTTTACTATTTTGATGGACAGAAACAGCCCTTGGCTGACACAAGGGACCCAGAGGATTCATGGAAGTGCCATAAAACATTCTACTGAGAGATGAGGAAGAACAGATCTGTACATAGACCAGAACAGATCTGTGCAGAGACCAACATTAACCCCACAGAGGTAGGTTCACGCTGGCTGAGTCACCAGTGCCAGATTCCTGGGAATGGTGGAATAGGGGTGTTCCAGGGAGGGAGAGGAAGGCCCATAGGTTGCTGGGCCTAGATGGGGAGTGGAACCAGGATCTTGCCTCTTTGCTGGAAACTAATTCTATTACTGGACCATTCAGCACAGCACAGGCTGTCTGGATCTATGCCATCTCTTTAAGTGCTGCAGATCTGAGTAGACCAACTGGGGCTGCTAATGCACTACCCAAGATAAGTAGAATGAATTCACCTTGCCCCACGCTTAGCCACAGGCAGCCCCAAACCCTGCCAGCTGGTCTTTCTGTTCCAGAATGGGTCAGGATTGAGCTGTTTATCTCTTTGCAACACTATGCCCAAGCATAATGCTTTATACTTCCTCACATTCACTTTCATAGGAGGAGGTACTATGAGTGTACTTATAACGAAGACATTATTACAGTTGTGACCATAGAATCTAAGGAATGGACCACACCACCAGCAGTGAGAACTCTGAAGTCAACCAGACAGACAAGACCACTGTCCACTGGACAATTCAGAATTATCCCATCTCAGCTGCATCCCAGCTTGTAAGTGTTCCTGCTGGCACAGCTTACAACTGTCATCAAACTGTGGACACTGCATTAGGGAACAGCACTTACCATTGTGAGACTTTATCATTCCTCCTACTCTCTTTTATCTTCACTCATTTTTACCTGAAAACTCAAAGGTTCTTTTGTAGGTGAGAGGAGTTAATAAAAAAGAGGGCAATGAAGTTTTTTTAAGGGCATAAGTCTACAAAAGAGGACTTGTTCTGGAAAAAGAGGACATACTGTCATCTTCCTATCTCGTCACCACTAACTTCTGGGGTGAGCTAAAAGTTACGGTCTAAGTAAGATCAGATAACCTGAGACTACTGAAAAATGGAATACTGCTAAGAGGCACTTTTTAAAGTGGGTGCTCCTCTTTTATTTATCAGGGGAGAATAACTGGCCTCATCACCCTCACCTCAGCAATGTCTTTTCTAGCAACTACCTATTGGTGTTCTTTCGCATCTTTTTAGATCGTGCGCTCTTTTGGGAGGGAGCCATTCTTGACTGTAAACTACTTTGTGAACATCTTGTTGAAAACCAGTAAATATACACATATTATTACATTTACTAATAGAAATTGAAAGGTTGTTGCAGAAAGGACCAAAGTGAACCCAGTGGGGGTTGGGCCCTTGACGCTATTCCAAAATACCTTGAGGAGCACATGAACAGCATTGGAGCTACAGAAATTACTATTCACCTACTGCAAAAAGTAGCTTCTTTGGGAACAAGCTTCATCTTGCAATGATATTTATATCAGCAAAATAGGATAAAAACGTGGCATCCCTGGTCCTTGGGAAGGCCTCAATGTTTGGTTAAAACAAACCAATCAATAACATCTACATGATGCAAGAATATGGTATTATAATAATAATAATAATAATAATAATAATAACAACAACAACAACAACAACAACAGCAATAACAATAATAACAACCCACATCAACAACATTCTAAGTGGCTGCAAGAAGATCGCACAGATTGACTACAAACTGAGGCACAACTCTGTTGCTCAGATGATCCACTGGAATTTATGCCAAAAGTATCATCTGCCAGTGGCAAAAAACTGGTGGGACCACAAGCCTGAAGAAGTGGTTGCAAATGAACATGTTAAACTTCTGTGGGACTGCAGGATACAGACGGACAAGGTCTTGGAACACAATACTCCAGATATCACCATCATAGAAAGCAGTAAGGTGTGGCTTGTTGACATTGCCATGCCAGGTGACAGCAGAATTGAGGAGAAACAACTGGAAAAGATCTCCCGCTACCAAGACCTAAGAATCAAATTACAGCATATCTGGTGTAAGCCAGTGCAGGTGGTTCCAGTGGTAATTGGCGCACTGGGTGCAGTGCCCAAAGACCTTGGCAGGCACCTGAAAACTATTGGCATTGACAAAATATCACTCTGCCAACTGCAGAAAGCTGCTCTTCTGGGATCAGCACGAATTATACACCGCTACATCACACAGTCCTAGACTCTTGGGAAGGGTCCGACTGGTGATGTGAATGAAACCAGCACGAAATTGTGTGCTGTGTATTTATCTTTGATTTTCAATAAAATAATAATAACCCACAAACTACAAAAGAAGCTTTACTGGCAACACATTATATTTTGTGATGATATAAAATCAACCCAGTCAACATCTACCTGACTGTGCAAGAACATATAATACAGTTGCTGCAAATTACCCTGCAAAGATCTTAGCTCTTGCAGGTAGCAATGCAGCTGCTAATTGCCTTGCAAAGTGCTGAGCTCCTGAAGTATAGACTGCATGTGTATGTAAATAGAGGGAGAAAAAGGTTTGAAGGATCTTTTCTCATTGCAAACAAAAATATTATTCCTGCCTAGATCTTCCTTTTAAAGTTTTGTCAACCTAGGTGGGTCCTGATAGTCTGGTGCTAAAAAGTTTGGAAGCCACAGTCCTAGTACCAATGCCACTGTAGGAAAAACGTGAAGAGGGCAAACTCAGGAGTGCATGGAAGTGGAAGAGGAAATAATGTTTCAATGTGCAGCAAAGCTACATTGTATTCCTGTGCTCTGCTGGAAAAATCCCATAATCCTGAGAATTATGTCTCCTGTTGCCTGGTCAAATCCTATTCCTATGCATGTCTACTAAGAATCAAACCCCATTATAGTCAAAGGAGTTACTCCTAGTAAAGTGTTGATAGAATTGCAGGCTCACAGCCCACACCTATGGCTGTCAACTCAGAAAAGACCCATTGCAATCAAAGGGCCTTACTCCCAGGAAAATGAGGATAGTATTGCAGACAGACCAAACCTAGGCATGTCTACTCAGAATCAAGTTTCATTATAAATGAGACTTACTCCAAGGAAAGTGTGGCTAGAATTACAGCCTCACAACCCATGCCTAGGGATGTGTACTCAGAATCAAGCACTGTTGTAGTCAATGCAGTTACTCCCAGGAAAGTGTGGATAGGATTGCAGCTTCACAACCCACGCCTAGGGATGTCTACTCAGAATCAAGTCCCATTAGAGTGAATGGGAGTTACTCCCAGGAAAGTGTAGAAAAGACTGCAGCTTCACAACCCAAGCCTAGGGATGTCTACTCAGTATCAAGCCCCATTAGAGTCAATGCAGTTACTGCCAGGAAAGTGTGGAAAAGATTGCAGCTTCACAACCCACACCTAGGGATGTCTACTCAGAATCAAGCCCCATTAGAGTCAATGCAGTTACTCCCAGGAAAGTGTGGATAAAATTGCAGCTTCACAACCCACGCCTAGAGATGTCTACTCAGAATCAAGCCCCATTAGGGTCAATGCAGTTACTCCCAGGAAAGTGTGGAAAAGATTGCAGCTTCACAACCCACGCCTAGGGATATCTACTCAGAATCAAGCCCCATTAGAGTCAATGCAGTTACTCCCAGGAAAGTGTGGAAAAGATTGCAGCTTCACAACCTACGCCTAGGGATGTCTACTCAGAATCAAGCCCCATTAGAGTGAATGGGAGTTACTCCCAGGAAAGGCGTGTTGAGGAAGGCACTCTGCACATGCCCAGGAACAGTGTCGCCTGGGCGCCCCAGCCAAGCCGGAGCCTGGAGGTCCCTCACCTGCTGCACTCCCAGGAAGGCGTAGAAGTTCATGGGCACCTCCTCCACCAGGTCGAAGAGCTCCAGGTCCCCGCTCTCCCAGGCGAGGGCGGGCGGCGTCAGCAGCAGCAGCAGCAGCAGAGGCACCCCCGCTGGGCACCCGCAGCCCATGGCTCCAGGCGGGCTGAGGGACCGGCAGACGTGGCCCGACAGCCTGGCCCCTCCGCGCATGCGCCCAGCACCGGCAGCAGCACCGCCACGAGGGGAAAATGGGCTCCGCTGCCGCCTACGTCATGTCGCCCAGCAACCAGCAGGACTCTGCGGCCTGCAAGGAACCAAGAGCCTGCCTGGCCTGAGAGGAGCAGAGGAGGAGGAGGAGGAGGAGGGGCCGCCTGGATGCTCCCCCCCCCGCCTCCCCCAGGCACAGGGCTGCCCTCACTCCCTCAGGAACAGCTGGGAGCAGGCCCCACACACTCCTGTGCTCATGTCAGGGGAACCTGTGAATACACAGACAACACACACACACCTGAAGCAAGCATGAAACATACACATATGAGCTGAAGACAGGAACGAAACACAGAACATGTGAAGAGAACATGAAGCCTACACACGGATGAGCTGAACACACAGATAGATGAACACACAGATAGATGAACACACGTATGAGCTGAACACACGGATAGATGAATGCACGTATGAGCTGAACACACGGATATATGAACACATGTATGAACTGAACACACGGATAGATGAACACACGGATAGATGAACACACATATGAGCTGAACACACAGATAGATGAACACACAGATAGATGAACACACGGATAGATGAATGCACGTATGAGCTGAACACACGGATAGATGAACACACATATGAGCTGAACACATGTATGAGCTGAACACACGGATAGATGAACACACGGATAGATGAACACACATATGAGCTGAACACACAGATAGATGAACACACAGATAGATGAACACACAGATAGATGAACACACGTATGAGCTGAACACACGGATAGATGAACACACATATGAGCTGAACACATGTATGAGCTGAACACACAGATAGATGAACACAGATAGATGAACACATGGATAGCTGAACACACGAATAGATGAATGAAACACACATATGAAACACATACAGTGGTGCCTCACATAAAGAGCTTAATTCGTTCCGGAGGCATGCTTGTTACATGAAACGCTCTTTAAGTAAAGCAGATTTTCCCATAGGAAATAATGGAAACTGAGACGATGGGTTCCACAACCCCAAAAATATTCATATAAAAATATTAACTGGATGTAAAAATGATGACAGAACACTGGAATTGAATACAAAACATGCATTCAATGTGCATGATCCTATGAGGTCTACTTAGGCTGCAGTCCTAAAGACACTTTCCTGGGAGTAAGACCCATTTAACACAATGGGACTTACTTCTGCATAGACATGGTTAGGAGGCTGCAATCCAAGACACTTTCAAAGTGTGTCCCCACTTTCTCCTTCTCTCCATCCTGAGCCTCTCTCTCCCCTCTGGCTAGCCCTGAGCTGCTTCCCTCTTCTCCTCTGCTCTTCTCTCCCTCTGCCTTGCGGATGCCCAGCCACGGGAGGAACAGCTTGGCAGTGTTGCTTTCACTATGGGCAGGCGCACTAGGCAGGCCTGATGCATTTTTAAAAGGCTGCCAGTCAGCGCGTCTGCCCCAACTGCCAACGAGTGTGCTTGTTAAGTGAAGCAACACTTGTTATGTAAGGCAGAATCCTAAAGAAATTTTTGCTTGTTATGTGGATCACTTGTTAAGCAAGGCACCACTGTACTTATGAACTGAATAAACTAATAAAACACACATGTGAAGTAAACATGAAACATTTGCACATATGAACTGAATATATGAAAAACAGACATACATGAAGTAAACTTGAAACATGAACATATGAACTCAATATATGAATGAAACACACAAATTTATGAAGTACACTTATGATGTAAACATGAATATATGAACTAAAGATATGCACATATGAACCAAACATGAACTGAACAGAATTTATGAAGGACTAGCGAAACGTACCCGCTGCTGCAGGAATAAAACTTCAATCTCCCAGGCACCATCCCATCTTCCCCCCGCTGCATGCACCATTCCCACCATGCACCATTCTCTTGTGCACCATTCCCTCCAGATACCATTCCCCCCACCACGCACCATCTCCCCATGCACCATAACCCCTCATGCACCTTTCCCCCCATGAATCATTCCACTGCGTAAACCATCCTCCCCGTGCACCAGGCACCAGTTGGTTGGTTGTTAGTGGGTCCTTACATCCAGTGATGGGATTCAAATAAATTAACAACAGGTTCTATGTCCTAATAACCTAAATTGACAACAAGTTCTATGTCCCATTAGTAACCAGTTCTCAGAACCAGGCACTCATTAGCAAAGGGTTCTTTAGAACCTGTGAGAACCCCCTGAAGCCTACCACTGCTTACATCACAGAAGGATACTCCCCAGATTTCATGCTTTTAGATCCAGGATAGGGGCTGGGTGTTGATCAGTCAGTTTTCAATGTTAAATATAGGACAAAAACATGCTGCACTCCTTTTCACCCCTTTATGTGTTGTGCATAGGGGTTAAATTTCTAAAGATTGGTTCTTAGTGGGTGCTCACAAGGAATACCTCCCCAAATTTTATGATTCTAGGTCCAGGGGTTGGAGTAGGACATTATCAGTCATAGGGAGGAAAATGTGTTGCAACCCTTTTCACCCCCTTCCGGTTGGAATTTCCAAAAAACTGTTCTTAGTAGGTCCCTCATCATGGTAGGAACACCCTCTCCAAATTTCACTCTTCTAGATCCAGTGGTTTTGGCTGGGCATTGATCAGTCAGTCAGTCAGTCAGTCAGTCAGTGACTCTTCAGTTTTATATAAATAGAAGATACTTATAAAGTAAACATGAATATACAAGAATTAATCATATGCATATATGAACTAGACATATGAACGAAATGTGAATTTACAAACAAATGAATATATGAACTAAAAGTATGAACTTAACATCAGCCAAAAGTGTAGTTTATTCCCATAAATGTAGTTTTTACAAGGCACAACGTCTTTTTGCCTGAGTGAAAATCAGTAGAAGTTTTACCAGCAATGATGTCACCTAAAAGCTAATTCAATCTGAAATGGTGACTCATTTCTGTTTGTCATCATGTTAAATCACTCTAAAGTGAGCTTTAGAGTAGTTGTCCTCAATGTTTTGAGGACCACGGCCAGGGACCATGGAAAAAAATTCCCCACAGACTGGTGGGGGGTACGCATGCCTAGTTCTGGCCAGAACTGTGCATGTGCACCCCAGGAGCAGGCCATGTGTGCCCAGTTCACCATGGAGTCCGGGCAAGCTGGGCATACTCAGTCCAGCAACTGGGCTGTGCATGCCCAGTTTGGTCCAGGGCAAGGCACAACAGGGCTCCTGCCTCCAGTCAGGGGTCCAGTCCCAGCATGGGCCAATTGTCAAGACAGCGCAGACCAGCTCTGGGCTGCAGACCAGAGGTTGAAGATCCCTGCAGCCTTATGGCACTGAAGCTAGGGTTCAGAAGCAATGCTACATAAGTATCAAATTGAGCCCAAATGCAATACAGCAATGGTACTCAGGCATGTCCACCCTGGACCCTCTTTCAAACTTGAAAATATGTCTAAGACAAGACCCTCTGTCAAACTTACCGGATGTGACATCACTGTGATGCCAGAACTCCTCCATATGGAAGAAAGTCCCATTGCATTCAATGAGACTTAACTCGCAGGAAAGCCAAGTGCCAGATTCTGAGATGGCAGATCCTACCCCCTTGCTGCTCCCCCAGGGAGTTCCAATACCCACTTTTTAGTACCTCTGCAGTACAGTCTTTACAATAGAAATATAAATATGCCAGAATGAGCTTTTAATTTTTTTAATTTCTTAAATGTTTTGGTTTAGTTCTGTTATATTGCCATGGTAGGGTGTTGCACATTCTAAACATTTATGGAAAAATAATATTACAAGTAGCTTTTACTTCTAGCAGTTAGTCCTGCCTTTTGTTCATTAATTGAAATTGTTCTACATTTAACAGGATTGTCAATAGCTATTGTTCAACAACTAGCAGTGTACTGAAAATTTACAATTCTTCAATATCTATTAGAAATCCTACTTTGGGAGCATACCAATACATCAGGACTGGCTAAACATCTCCCAACACCTGAGGCAGCATATCATCCCAATATGTTGCACTTTCCACGAAGGTGAGTTATGTGTACAAATGTTTAGTTTTATATGTTTTGTTGATATATTCATATGCTCAGTTCATGTGTATATATGTTTCATGTTTGGTTCATACATGCGTATGTTTTGTTCTTATTTTCATACATTCAGTTTATATGTGTATATTTCTTGGGAGTCCATCTGGATTCACAACTGCTCCTGGATTTCCATATGTACATTATGTTTAGTTTTATATAGCCATATGTTTTGTTGATGTAGTCATATGCTCAGTTCATAACTGTGCACATTTCATGTTTAGTTCAAATGTGCATCTTTATCATTCATATGTTCATTTCACATGTGTATATGTTTTGGGGGTCTATCTGGATTCACAAGTGCTCCTGGATTCCCAGGTAACTGCAATTAGTGGATTAGGAAACTGCAATTAGTACTGAACTCTGTGGCCTAAGTAGCTGCTGGAGATAAGGGGTTTGACTCTGTTGGACCACTTCTCCAGCAATTGCACTGGCTGCCCATTCATTTTTAGTCCAATTTAAGGTGCTGGTCTTGACCTATAAGCTCCAATATGGGCTTTATCTATGGGCTTTATCTAAGAAACCGTCTATGTCTATATCTTTATTTATCTATATCTAAAAAATTTTCTATTTTCATATAGTCTGACTCATCCTCTCAAGTCTTCAAAGACGGCTTTTACAAGTGCTACTGTCGAAGGAGGTTTGTGGAGCGATAGCAATAAATATTGCCTTTTCAATAATGGCACAAACACTATGGAACTCCATCCCTCTTGACCTAAAACATTCTCTTTCCTAGAAATATTCATGTGAGGCCTGAAAACATACTTGTTCAGACAAGCCTTCTGACCTTCTAATATCTAGTTTTTAATTAGGTAATTGGTCTGGTTTTTATAGACTCAGGCTATTAAGATGCCACTGCTTTTATCTGTTTTTTATTGCGATAATTTTATGATACTGTTTTTACTCTTTTCTAATATATATATTTTTTATGTGTTTTAATTTTATGAAATGTAATGTTATGGCTGTTTTTAATTGATTTTATGTTTTATGTAAGCCGCCTTGGGTCCCCATGAGAAGGACATGATGCAAATATTGAAACAAACAAACATGCTGCCCCCTTTACTGGTTGATTCACCAACCTCTGCTCTTCCTATTCCCTGCATTATCAAAGGAAAAGCACTATCATTATCTCCCTGACACTGTGTCAGGAACCTGAAAAATGATTTACATTTAAATACATTTACATAAATTTACATTCATGTGTTTGCATAAATACATTTACATAAATTTACATAGAAGAGTTTATTTGAGACAGATCTGGAAGATTTCAAAGCTTTCCTGCGGGCTACATGGAGGGGTCTTGCTATGGGCCATACTGAGGCTCGCTGTGGGCCAGGTTTTAGACTCCCCTGCTATAGCTCACCATTCTCCTCTCCTTTGCACTTCCACTCCATCATATTCTCTCTTTACAAGCCTGGGGAAGGAATGAGGAGGAGCAAAGCAGGTGAGTGAGCAGATGGAGTTGGGTTCCATTCCCACCAACTTGCTTCCTGAAGCAACTGCTTGAATTGGCTTCACAGAAGCTTCTACCAGCAGCTGCATCAGAAGCATGCTGCTAAAATAGCAGCATTGAGAAAGCCCAATTATCATGCAGACCATCCTATCAGTGGCAGCAAACCACTATTAGCAGAGCCTTCTGCTGAGGAGCTGGGAGGGAGAAACAAGAAGAAGCTTCAGAAGGCAAGGGATGGTACTAGGGAAAGGGTAAGCCAATACGAGTGAGAAGGGAAATAAGAACAATGCTGCCCAGGTGCTGGAAGAGCCCACTTATCACACCCACAAACCACCCTTTCAGCAGCACCATGTCTTTTGAGGTATCCTTTTTTCAGAATAGCTGTCATCTGCAACTTGTCACCCCTGCCGAAGCAGTGCGGCTGAAAAGGTGGTCACGCTTCCCCATATCTTGAAAATATGATCAAGATCTGCCTGTTTTCTCTTGTGTCATTTGCAGCAAATGAATTCTGAGGTGAGAACAAAGTGCTTTTTCTGGTCATTGCCTGCTTAATGACATCACTTCTGGCCCTCAGCAAGTGCTGAGAATGCTATTCAGCTCACTATATGACATGACACCTGTTCTAGGGTATAGAAAATAAATGGAGACCATTCTCTAGGCTAGTTGAATTTCATAAGTGTTCCAAGAAAGTATAGCCTAGAGAACAAAATGATGCTCTGCTGTGACTATATACCGTACTCCTCTTGAAGATGGATAGTGGCAGGCATGCAGTCTCCTGGGGAGTTTGACCATAGTCCACCATCACTGATATTTTAATTAAGGAATTCCAATGAGTTTCCAAGGAATTTAAGTGTTCCTCAGGACAGTGTGGAAATTACTAATTTAAGGATCACAATTTACATACTTAGAAGTACTACTGAGTACATTGTTTGAAGCAATAATAGGGCACAAATAAGATAACACGAGTTCATAATTTTGATTGTGAAAGCACTGAGTTTAATTACTATATTTCACAGGTATTTTCTCAAAAGAGAAATCAAAACATGTGCATGTTAGCTGAAAATAATTACTTGCAAGAAGCACAAACCTGTATTCTAGTGAAATGAGCAAAGCCTGTTGCTTCCACTTTCTTTGTTTAAACTCACTGTTCATTTCAGCAAAGCAATACCCATGGATTGTTTTCATCTGTTTTTAGCTTCTCAATTTAATTTACGCCAGTTATCAGACGTTACATTTCACAAATACTTCCATGCAGGCTTCCCAGCTATTTACAGTATTTTTTCAAAACCATCTGACCACAAGGGGGCAAGGAAAAAATGGATCCCAATCAATAATATAGTATCTTCTCAACTTCATAACAATTATGTTAAATAACTACTCATTTGTTTATTGCCAAAAGGTGAAGCATGCAAGTAGCCAAATAATTTTTTGTTTTATTAAAATGCCATGCTTTATTAAAATTCCAACAGGGTCTCTACTAGTATTAAGGCTGTGCTCCCATTTGCATGTTTGAATTAACTTTCTTTTGTTGCAGATTGCCAAGGGAAATGACACTCTTCTCATTTCATATGTCTTTCTGTCCCTCTCTTCCTTTTCTAATACAGGAAGGGGTGAATGGGGGAGGAATGGCAAGGGAGAGGTAGGTGGAGCTCAGTTCTGTGGGATCCTGATCCTGTTGGGCCTCATGGCATGACACAGAAACTCTTGATTCTGCAGCAGCTCTAGTAGTTCCACTGTGTTTACTTCCCTTACCTGGAAAGTCCTGATTTCCAGAGTAGTTGCGCATGGTAGCCTGTAGTGTTCAGGATACTGCAGCAGCCATTTTTGTGCTGTGGGACGCCTGGCACTACTGGCAGCTTAGGATTGAGCTGAAAGTCTTGATTTGATCACACGTGTTATTAAAATAATGATGCATCAAAAAAAATGAAACTCTTAATATGTGTAGAATTAGTAGATTCTAGCTTCAGGTCTCTGAAATACCAAAGGTGGAATTAGAAAATTTCTATCTACCCTACTCCTGCTCCTACCTCTAGACACTTCACTTGCTGCTGCTGCCAGTGTGCTACATGCCCTACCAGTGTATCTCTGGCACATTATCTTTCCTGTTTCCCCATTGCTTTCTGTCTCCTTAATGTTCTCTCAGCACAAAAGTTCAATGTGACAGACAGCTAGCACTGAAGAACTAGCTACTATGGATTGACATATGCTATTTACATTACAAAAGGGAAATAGCAATACTTGGGTACAATACAGTAATGTAGTGTAGAAGGAATAAAAGCTGAAAGGAAAACAAGCACGAAGGAAAACAACTAGATTGCTTAAAGGAAAGGAAAGTTTAGTAGGTTAGCACGTTTAGTCAAAAGTGACAAAATAGGAATAATGTATACATTAGCTTTACATATACATGTTTGTGGAAATGCTAGAAAAAAAACAAAAGAAATGGATGCCAACAATCCATTCATTAAGTTCATTTCAATAGTGACTATGGCTGCAATCCTAAAGACTTTCCTGGGAGCAATACCTATTGAACACAATGGGGCTTACTTTTGAGTAGACATGATTAGGATTGTGTTCATAGTTCCCTGCAGATTCAGCTATATAATCTTCAGGCAATTTCCAACACTGAAATCGATTCAGTGCAAAATGTGTGTAGTTTGTTCTCTCTTTTTTTGGTAATTAAAGGTGTCTATGGCTGCAATCCTCCACAGGCTTACCTGGGAGTAAGCCCTGTCCCTAATGGGATTGACTTCTGCACAAAAGTGCTATGAATACTTTTAAAATCCTACTGATGTTTACAGAATCTGAACTAAAGAAAATTCTTGGAGAAACCCAAGTGTTTCGTTTTGTAGTACAGTAAGAAAAATAATTACATTGCTAATTGCATATTTTTCCTCTAATCATAGCCAAGGAACAATTGTAAACAGTTATGGAAAATTCTTGCATTGCCAGTTATTGCTGGCAACTTTTTGAGCCCTTCGTTTCCCCCTGAAGCCAAAGCCAGGCAAAAGCCATGCCACAGATGATATCATTACATATTGTTAACATTGCACTTGTCACAAAGCACATGTCTTGTTGCCAAGTTGCATTATGACTGGCATATGGTACACCAGAAGGATCAATCGCTGTGTGTCAAGGACCAAATAAAAGAATTCTACTAGTCTATCACTGTAATAGGCCTTTTAGATTCAAATTAGGTTCCCCATTTGAAAGGTGGAGTCCATATCCAACAACCAGCCAAAGACCAAATAAAAAAATTTGTCTTTCAAATCTCTACATTCAAATTTTTATTATAAACCTAAAAATTTCAGGTCAAGTAATGAAGATCTTACTATGAAATAATTACACATTAACATTTTAAAGAATTTCCTGGACAGTGATTGATTGCTACGGAGATAGCTGAACATATTCTGCTCTACTGTTTTCTACAGAAATTGTTATGAACTATTGTTTTGGCAATGAAGATCAAAATAATGACTGGTTCTGCTTATTCAGTTGCCATATTGTGACCTTCTCCAGAAAGCAAAACAAAGACTTTTTAAAAGAGTTCCCACTGTATTGCCTGTTTATGAGAATCAAACCATGAAATAACAAACATTAATGTAATACAATAACTGGGAGAGGCAGGTCCACATATCTGGAGGGAGGTTATGACGAAGAAAACTGGACCTGTGTAGTGTGAAAACCTACTGCATCAATACCTTGACTTTTATCCACTTGATTTTCATTACTATGTTCTTACACACACACACACACACAGAGAGAGAGAGAGAGAGAGAGAGAGAGAGAGAGAGAGAGAGCTGTGAGCTAATACAAAGCTGATTAATGACTATGCTCTCCAGCACTCAGAACGATTCCTCCTTTTTCTCGCTTTTGTAATGGGGCTTGGAAGGACAGCAAAGAAATTGTATTATATGCACATGCACACTCCTTGATCCCATGTGGTCATGACTGTATCACATTTTGAATCCTAAGCAGAAGTGAGCTAGAAAGAGAAAAGATGAAAGATAGCATCCAGATTTAATCACCCTATTTCAAGTCTTCTTTTTCTCATTCTGGTGCACAGAAAACTTCCTAAAAAGAAAGAAAGAAAGAAAGAAAGAAAGAAAGAAAGAAAGAAAGAAAGAAAGAAAGAAAGAAAGAAAGAAAGAAAGAAAGAAGATGATTGTCTATAGATTTTCCTGTTCCTGCTAAATTTCTAGTACTCAAGGAAGACAATTCCCAAATCCCTGTGAAAATATTAATTTTAGCATGATATCCTTGTTTCCATTAATAATATATTTTGCTTCATTGTCTTTGCTTACTGTAATCATTGCAGCTGGACCAATGTTTAGGTCAAAAGTAGTGCTGGGGAAATTTTTTTAAACTAAAATGTGCAAATGCTCCTTTGCAAATGCCCTTGCTCCTGTTCATTTCCTTTCTTTCCCTTATCTACTGCTGCTCCTAATTTCGTTTCTAATTGCTGGGTCTTTCTAGATCACATATGATCCTGAGAAATTGGAAATCATATAACAAACTGAACATCAGAACACTAGGTAGCCGATCAGATTTGACTAAAATGGTTACATCAAACAAAGCCCTTCCAAAGCAATCACTGGGGAAAAATCACTGGGGAAAAATGAAATGAAAAAAAGAAAACAAATCTGCCAATATTAATTACCATGTTTGCAAAAAGAGCTGCTCCTAAATTTCACTAACTCCGCATCACCCCATATCACTTCCTTCTGTTTTCTAGCATTCCAGTACTACTCCTTACATCAGGTGGTGGGCAATCATTTTGGAAGGAGGGCCACATAGAGTGTTGGGGCCAGGAAATATTTACATTTCAAATTTGAATAAATTTACATAAATATAATAGCTTATGTTGCTACCAGCACTTGCCCTTCAATCCAGAGTAACTACGGGTGCATGTAAGAGACATTACGTGTACCCATAGTTACTGCACCACCTAGTGAAAACCTATGGGAAATTTATATTGCAATCCAGAGCAAATTGTTCTTACACTGGAGCAAGGACTCCCCATAGTTACTCTGGATTGCACCCTTGGTCTCATTCCCCTACAAGCCAGAGTAACTACAGGAAGACGTAAGAAGCACTTACTCTGGATTGCTCTATGCACAATACAACAGGTTTCCCATAGCTGGCACCGTAACTACGTCGGTGTAAAAGGTACCGTAGTTACTCCGGATTGTAGCCTTCATTTCACTGGGCTTTCCTCCCTGACCCTAAATGCCACCTGATCTAGCATCCCTACAGCATCCTGAACAGGCTCTTGCCCCCTGGGGAAGCCAAGCCAAAGGGGCTGACCATTCTGCAGCAAAGGGGATGGAGCTAGCCAGGGCGGTAGGCGGCAAGACGTGCAGGGGTGGGCAAATCAGGAGGGAAGCAGGATCAGTGGTGGGTCCACAGCCTCACACTTTGTTTTTTGTTTATTGGTTGGTTCCTGGCATGAAAAAGGTTGAAGATCACTGCTTTAGATCATTATAATCTTTCCCCCCTCCCAGAAATTGCCTCTCAATTTCACATTTCCAGTGCAGATGCAGCCACAACATAGTCATGGGGTAATGGAATGAATGGTACCTTACCTGGTTGAGACCTCCATGACTGCCTTCCCACTCCAGAATGCATTACATCCCATTGGCATGACTGTGTCAACACAACACTGGAAAAGTGGACAGGATCATGCTGAGACTTCTTGCAGCTGCAAACCATAACAGGAAACCAAGAAGTTGGTTAAATCTACGTTAGCTATTATTTTTTCATTTTCTTGTAAACCACTTTGTGAACACTTCAGTTGAAAAGCGGTATATAAATACTGAAGTTAGATAGATACACAAAAGGTGAGTAGAGAAGATGGGTGAATGTCCTACCATTCTAATATTCTCAAAGTAGATGCCTCTGAAATTGGCCACTGATCAGCCCACTTTATTAAAATAATTCCACAAGTATCATAATCCATATGCAATGGCTGTCAAATAGATCTTCGGAAATGGCTACCTTGGGAAACTCTGTCTCTGAAGAACATATTGTCACTCAGAGGATGGTAATGGTATCTATAAAGTGCGCCATACTTTTAGCTTCCCACTTTATCTTTTTTGTTGCATCCCACATTTCATGATACTGAAACTACATGTTGCTTCCTGGTTAATGTTCACTGAATGCATTAGAGAAGAGACAACCATACTCTCTTCCTCCCCTAAGGGGTTACTCAGCCTGTCTCACTCCTTACTTTATCTCTCATTATATTTTATAGGATAGCTTGAAATTAACCTCCACAGCAAGACAATCTAGGTGGATTCATTTTTGTACTTACATAAATTAAAGCAGCTACTCTCGCGCTAATTACGACCAATTTGTAGCTGAATGCTATATTAATGACAATATTCCTGTTGTGGACTGGAAAGATTATTGATTTGCATTCCTTTCTTTCTCAGTTTTTTCTAGCTGAAGATTATCTAGATATCTGCTTTCCGTCTAGGGCTAACTTTGCATCTAGATTTTCAACTATATATCTGGGGCCATAATACAACAGGTCATAGTATGACTATGAAGGGAGAAGGTGGGGCAGGTGAAGGTAAAGACATCTTCCATGTGAGGGTTGTGACTGTGGTCTCAGTCCTATCCAATTTTTCATACTCAGTGGGGCAAGCCCTGCATCCAGGATGACCAGATGTCATAACCACAAAAGAGGAGCAGGCATCCTAAAATGGAGGACACCCAAGAAAAACGTAGGCTGTGACAAAATAACAGCTAAAACAACTCATGTACAGTGGTGCCTCACATAAAGAGCTTAATTCGTTCTGGAGGCATGCTCTTTAAGTGAAACACTCTTTAAGTGAAGTGGATTTTCCCATAGGAAATAATGGAAACTCAGACGATTGGTTCCACAACCCCAAAAATATTCATATGAAAATATTAACTGGATGTAAAAATGATGACAAAACACTGGAATTGAATTCAAAACATGCATTCAATGTGCATGAGCCTATGAAGTCTCATTAAGCTGCAATCCTAAAGCTGCAATCCTAAAGACACTTAAGTCTCCTTAAGCTGCAATCCTAAAGGCACTTTCCTGGGAGTAAGCCCATTTAACACAATGGTGCTTACTTCTGGTAGACTTACCCTACAATCCAGAGTAACTACGGGAGCACGTAAGAGACATTATGTGCACCCATAGTTACTGCACCACATAGTGAAAACTTAAGGGAAATTCATATTGCAATCCCGAGTAAGTTGTTCTTACACCGGAGCAAGGACTCCCCATAGTTACTCTGGATTGCGCCCATAGTTAGGAGGCTGCAATCAAAGACACTTTCCTGGGAGTAAGCCCCGTTTAACACAATGAGGCTTACTTCTAAGAAGACATGGTTAGGAGACTGCAATCAAAGACACTTTCCTGGGAGGCTTACCCGGGCTGCTGCTGCTGGAGGTTCAAGGTGGCCAGTGGGGGCCCTTGGGGACGGTTAGGGGCAGCTGCCTCTGGCCCTCTCAGGCAACTGCCCCCAAGTTGGGGGCAGTGAGAGGCAGCAGCCCTTTTAAAGAGACTCTGCGTGGAGTGTCAGGGCTATATAGCACGCATGCCCATAGCGTGCTTGCTTGTTAAGTGAAGCAGAACTTGTTACGTGAAGCAAGATTTCTTGGAAATTTATACTTGTTATGTGAAACGCTTGTTATGTGAGGCACTTGTTATGAGAGGTACCACTGTATATTGCTTTCATGCAATTAATTTAAACTCTATATTACTTGCATAGACGTAATAAATTTTATGTAATTACATCTTTATAATTTATGTGACCTCTATGTAATTTCATGCAATTTATGAATTACAGGAAGGCTATGTGCTGTCTGTTCCCAGGGAAAAGGAGGACATTGAAGTTCTCCTTTGGGGATATGAGGATAAAAAGACGACATGTCCTGAAAAAGAGGACATCTGATCACCCTGTTTGCATCCTGCAGTGGAGGGGGGAAGGCAGTAACAGAACCCCCCCTCCTCCAATGATAAGGAACATTTGTTTCCTACATTCAGTGTGGCTGCATCAATCAGCACTGGAAACTTGGATAGGATTGGCCCCTCAGTGTTTCTCCAATACTGTCCAAGTAACAGAATTTTGTTTCCTTCTCTCCTCCAGGCCAAACTCAAACTGAGGCTTGTTTGGCTGTGACATAAACAGTGGCCGCAAGCCAAGGAACAACAGCATGCACTCAAGCTGCAATATGAGCCGGGTTCCTGGGAGACTGGAAAAGACTTGAGGAACAGCTGTCTCCTTTTAATTGTTTACTACTTCCAGAGTTTTCCTAACAGTCCAGTTACTTTCAGTTTCTATCCAAGATGCCAACAAATAACATAAATCTATTTTTCTTTCCTTTTTTCCAAAAAGAAGATCAAATTGCTGCACATATGATTTCAGTGCTAGGTTTTTTTTCCTTCCTGGACAGCGTCTGAAAAATGAAAGCATCTTTGCTGTACCCTTTGGATTTGGTTTTGCCTCCCTTATCCTTTATCCATTCAACTTCTCCCCCTTTTATTTTTGCCAAAAAACAAAAGGCTGTAAACAGTGGGACTCTGGGTGCACTCCATTCCACTCCACTCCAAATAAAGTTAATGGGTACTTATGGCCCCTTTATCCATGTCAGCCAAATGGGTACCCTCCAGTGTTTAATTTGTAAAATCAGAGGTGCCAAGACTAAATGGCAGACGCACCCTGTCGCCTTGGGAGCCTTGGCCCCAGAACACCATCTGGACAAAGGATTCTGCCCAGAGGTGCATTTTTCTCCAGGCAAGTGCAGGATAAATATACAGTCCAAATTAATCCATCTCATAGAAAAGAGGCCAACACTGACTTCTGAAGCAGATTTAATCTAGTGCAACCCAACAATGAGACCTGGCTCAGATTAAATGCTGTAGCTGGGTATGTCTTTCTTTATACTTGGCATTTGTGCTAGAAGCAGAATTAATTTTTTTAAAAGATTTTGAATGGGAGACTGGCCAATGCTTCTTTGTTGTGGCATCCTTCGCAGTAGCTGAAATACCTTTGAACCTTTGGATCCTAACAGAATCCCTTCCATTTCCCCAGCCAGAGATGGCAAAAACTGATGCTAACAGACTCCAATTTTCATTTCAGAAATATCATAGTGATTTTTAAAAAAGCATATTCTTAATTTTTTTGTTTTCATCTATATATATAAAACTTAAAAGTCACTGACTGACTCACTGACTCATCACAAAATTGCCGGGCCTAGAAGTGTGAAATTTGGGGAGGGTGTTCCGTGATGAGGCACCCACCCACTAAGAAACGGTTTTCAGAAATTCCAAACGGAAGGAGGTAAAAGGGGGATCAATGTATTTTCTTCCCTATACTTTCCATTGACTAATCCCTGACTGATCACCGCCCTGTCCCAACCTCTGGACTTAGAAGCATTAAATTTGGGAAGGGTGTTCCTTATGTGACATCAAAACCCACCAAGAAACAATGTTGACAAGTTGAACCCTTAAAGCGGTGAAAAGGGGTGCAATGTGTTTTTGTCCTATACTTAACACTGATCAACATCAAGCCAATTTGGTTTCCAGTGCCTGATGCACTAGGAGAAAGTGTGCACTGGGGGGATGTTGCACATGGGGCACTGATACGCATGGGGGTTGTTGCACATGGAGGGGTGTTGCACATGGAGGCTTATGCGCTTTGGGAGGTTTTGCATATGAGGTGTTGCACATGGGGGGATGATGTGCATGGGGGGATGATGCACAATGGGAGAATGGCATACAGGGATATTTTACTCCTGCAACGTGGGTACATTTTGTTAATTCATTTATAAATTTTATCCCAGCCTTCCTCAAAGGTCCTCACTCAATACAAATGGCCCATCTGTTCTCCCCACTCCCCTATTTTACCTTCATGGCAACCCTATTCCTCATTCCTGCAACCCTAACCCTAACCTTGTTGTCTAGGCTAGACTGAGGGAGAGAATGACTGATCTAAGATCACCCAGTAAGCCTCCCAGCTGAGCAAGGAATTGTATTTGGATCACCTCAATGTAGGGTGACCAGATGCCAAATGCAAAATCCCTGAACAGCAAGGCCAAAATTCCTGACCGAAGGCCAAAATTCCTACTCCCTACTGGGAGAATGTAGGACAAAATGTAAGACATGATAAAATAAGCTAAAACACTAAAAAATAAGCTAAAAACACTGGTATTGCTTTCCTGTACATAATATATTATACTATATTACTTATTTTAAATTGAAAAATGATGAACTCTCTGCTTACCCCATCCCAGTCTGGTTTGGGGGTTGTGGAACCAATTTTGGGGGTTCCCAAAGTTTTCCAAACAACTTTGCCAAACGAGGAATTCAGCTTCATGTAGGTTCTGTTCAGGTTTGAAAGAATTGGGGGAAAATTGGCACTTGTGTTTTGGCATTATGGAAAATAAAAGCAGATATTTATTTTTATGCCCAGATATTAAGTATTTTGAACAAGGTGATCAGATGACAAATGCAAATTCCTAAACCCTTAAAATCCCTAAAATTCCTATGCGCTTAAAAAATTGAAGGACACCGCAAAAATGTAGGACACATGTAGGACATGTTAAAATAAAGCAGAAATACTCATATTGTTTTCCTGTACCTATTTTCAACCCTTTAAAATTGAGAACCTTGTAAAATGCATGATTCAGACCCAGACATTAAAGAGACCGTTTGTAGTAGCATAACGGAAGCCGGAGACTCCAACATATGTGGTTCAGACCCAAACACACACACACACACACACACACACACACACACACGCACACACACACACACACACACACAAGCAAGATATCAAGCAGGTAGGGGGATAGAAAGGAGGACATCTCTGCATCAGGGAGGTGGGATCTGGAGTCACCAAGAGAAATCTGCAGTGCCCCTTGAGGTGAGCAGAGTGCAAAAGCAGACTGTGGGGAGCCAGAAGGACCAGGAATGTAAAGGACTAGGAAGGAGGAATCAGAGTATCCCCAGTCAGGAGATACCTTGCAGGTCTAGAAGTGGAGCAGAGCCTGAATTGTTGGCTGAGGCAGGGTTAAGAGGCACTGAAAGGGTTAAGAGCTGGAGTTTTAGGGCTAGGGAAATCTGAGCTGCATGCATGGCTCGTAAAAGTAGGGAAAATCTTGCCTTTCCCTACTCCCCCCTGGACAAGGTAATAAATACCGGACGTGTCCCGGGAAGGTCAGACGTCTGGACAGTCTGCCTCAATCCTAACCCAAGGTCACTTAGAGTGCAATGGGACAACTCATTGGTCTTCCAGTTCATGTGGTGGTGTAAGGAGGCAAGTGTATGTCTGTGCACTGACCAACCTTCCTTCAGGAGTGGCGTAGAAGTGTCATAGAGCACTTTTGTGACACCCCCAGGCCAGCACAGGATGTATACTGTGCCTTCAGCTGGACTAAAAGGAGCTTAGGATTTCAGCCTTAGATACTGCCTCTCATTCAACACCAGAAACAGAGACACTCACTAAAGCAGAATCTCAGAAGAGTTAAAAGAAACAGAAGAAAATATTTCTTTATGCAGCATATAATTAGTCTGTGGAACTCCTAGCCACAGGATGTGGTGATGGCATGTGGCCTAGGTGCCTTGATTGGACAGATTTACGAAAGAAAAATCCTTCACAGCTTACAAACCATGATGGGAAACCACAACTTACTGGTTTTAGGAGTTGGGTACTTCAGAATGCCAGGTGCCAGAGTGGCACAATGATGAGGGTATCTGGTATCTTGTGTTGGGTGCTCCAGTGAGCATCTAGTGAGCTCCAGTGAGATTCTAGAAGCTGGACTACATAGGTCTATGGCCTGATCCAGCAGATCTCTTCTTATGTTCTTGCATCCTGTGGCTAATAGTGGTCAATCAGGGTAAGAGACTGAGAGCACAATCCTAACCAGTTTAAGCCGGCATAACTCACCTGGCATAACTTCCTATGGTGGTGTGGGAAGTCTGTGCATGTCGGTGCACTGGCCTAGCACCCCAAGTAGTGGAGCAGAAGTGCCTTATAGTACATTTGTGACAACCCCAGGCCAGCACAGTACTTATGCTAGGGTTTATGCTGGCCTAATTGGGGATTAGGATTGCAACCACAGGGCACAATCCTAACCAATTTATGTAATGCCACTCATCCATCTACTATTCCTGTGGTGTTGTGGGAAGGCTGACATATTCACTGGCCCTAAGGCCAGCAGTAAAGACGTTAACCTGCAGGCCAGGGTTCCTGGGTCGGCCCCACAAGACAGGGTGAGCTCCTGTCCTTAGCTAAGCTCTGCGACGCCAGCTGGATCCAATCGTATTGGCTCTGCCTTTCCATTGGACTAATTCAGTGGCGTGGAGAGGGGGGATTTGCTGCTTGGGTAACAGCCTATACTCCATAACAATCTAACCCAGGCTTTCGTGCTTTGCATGCAGCGTATGCAGCGCCAAGCACGATACCATAGTCTTTCAAGACTGACGGAGGCCTGCTTAAGGCCAGTTCACTGGCCTACGAGTGGTGCAGAAGTGCTTTACAACACTTTAGTGACACACAAAGGCCAGCACGGGAATTGGGAACTCTGTAAATTGGGAGTTAATGCTTGTAGCCTGGCAGCGAAATCCTAACCCCAGTATATGTCCTGGCACAAGTCCTGTGCAGGCTTGGGTGAGACACAAAAGTGCCATAAGGCACTTCTGTGCCACTCCTGGGGAAACTACGCCAGCGCACAGACATGTGCTAGCATCCCATGCCATTGTGGGAACAAGTAGATGGGTGAGTTATGCCAGCCTAAATTGTTTAGGATTGCGCTCTGAGTTTCAGAAAAGAAATTTTCTGAGTAAGAAACTGAGCTTCAACTATTCAATCTGATCCCTGCACTTTTTTTTTACAAGCACATGCAATCTGGCTATAAGCACTTTTAAGCTCAAGATTTTAGTGCTCTATCATTCCTCTTTATAAGTAACATTTGGTTCTACTACTACTCTACTGGTTTCATTCCTCTACAGTCTTCAACTGCAGGAAATGGAAATTATCCAATAAACTGGATAAACTGAAGCACTGAGTTGAAAGCCATAAAATTGAAATTTACAAAAATAAATGTAAATTATTATGCAGTGGAAAGAAAAATGGTGTGTAACATCAAAATGGAGGAAAATCTTGCTTTGTTCTAACACTGCTGAATAAATCTTGTAATGTTAGAAAGAAAGAAAGAAAGAAAGAAAGAAAGAAAGAAAGAAAGAAAGAAAGAAAGAAAGAAAGAACGAAGTTTGCTGATGGAAAAGGAGAAGTAATAGGACATAATCAGCAAAAATCCTTATTCCTATGGTAAAAAAAAAATGTCACAACCCAGGCTAATTGCTTGATATGAATAAAACACTAATAGAGGAGGTTTTGTTAAGATTTCATAAGTTGCATCTGTACATCTTTTGAGTGGGATCAGAAGCTCTAACACTTTACACACACACCACCCACACCCCTACCACTGAGTTGGCCTCAGATGACTGGACAGACATTGCAGTCCAGAGTGACCATATAGAGTGGAGGACAGAGTGCCTGTATCTTTAAGCATCGTATAGAAGAGGGAATTTTGAAGATATAGCTCATCATAAAAGGGTTTAAAAATAGCACCTGCCTAAATTCTTGCCACAGTCCTACTCCATGAGAGCTATTTACAGGAAAGGGAGCAAGCATGTCAGGACTAAAGATACGATTAAAATAACACCTTCTTACCTTCATCCCAAGGCATGGTAACAGAAGAGGATGTAAAATGCCTACCGGCATTTTTGAAAAAAATACTCAACTGGTGCTGGTACTCAACTACTGGTACACACAGGTACTAACCTGTGTGTATTTGTGTGTGTGTGTGTGCCAGTAATCACCTACAGAGGTGCCAGTACTCATACAGAGGTGCTGGTACTCCATATGAGTGCGTACCCTCTCAAAAAGACACCTGCTCACCAGTGTCTCTGTCCATCCACACATCTCTGTATGATGATCATCACACTTAAAAATAACCCTAAATTCCACTTAGGGCAAAGGTCTCCAAACTAAACACTACTGTGTGCCAATAAAGTGTCCAGAGCAGTGCTTCATGTTCTGCTGCACTGCTGTGTGTCATTCAAGTTGATCTGGGCACAGCGTTGCAAAACAGTAAGTGCTGCTCACAGCGGGAGGGGATCTGGCCCATAGGCTGGGTTTGGAGAGCACTGGTCTAGAGTTATCACATTTTTTATTGGACCCTATTTCTCCTTGTACAGTGGCTTATTTGCAGGGATAATGCTTTTCTCAAAGCTCCATAGATGTTGGCGATCTCTGCAGATCTCTTACAGAAGCAGACCAGGCTGATTTGTTTACTGATGGCAAACCCATTTTTGTCCTAGTATTCCAGGCATCCTTACGTCCCTAAGTTTGGACTTAGATGGTCAGCTCTGCATCTCTCCTTGCATTGGTGCATATTCTGTGCTATTGCTATTCTATGGTTGGCAACAGATACCAAATTATCAACCCCACCCAAACCGTTCACCCCAAAGGATGTAAATTTGTAGACTATTAACCAGCAGTTAATAATATACTAGACTATTAACCAGTAGCACAGATATAACAGAGAGGCTGGCATCTCTTATCATATCCTTGGAATCAATTGCTTCCATTCATATCACAGAAAGCTATCTCTATTGATAATCCTCTTGAGTCCCCTTGTGCAGGAGAAAGGTAGGATATAAATCCAACAAATAAAATATTGGAGGCTACATGACTTTCTAGAAACCTTCTTGGAAAAATATGCAAATTCTGGTGGTAATACAGATTTTATAGAGTTAACCCTGAAGCCAGAGAAGCTCAAGGCATTCTCCAACCCAACTGAAGTAACATATGAACAGGCTTTCAGATAGAAGAATGAAAGTTGGGGAGAGAGAAATATATACTGTATGCCTATTTTTGTTAAATTTCAGGTAGCCCACTCACTATTTTAAAATAAGCAGTGTGGTTAAACTAAGAGGCTTCCTGTCACTGCTCCATAGACTCCTATTGTCCGCATGGCCTCGGGAAGATAAAAAATCTTCACATACTTAGGGGCAGGAATAAACAGGAATCCTATTTACTGAGACCTCCAGTGATCTGGGAGCTCAATGACAGGAGACATCTGTAGTGAGATTCAGATAATGACACAAGGGAAATAACTGCGGTTCAAGTAAGGGGGTTCTTCCCAGGCTATAAGTGGTGTTAACTGTGTGTCCATGTTTTTGTTAATATAACTGAGTTGCAGCATCTTTGGAAGAATCCTCTGTATTGTTTTCCTTCGTGAATCAAGGACATCTTTTTCTCATCCATCCACTTCAAGAACCCTGTTTTCATCATACAATATTCCTCTTTGCCTCCAGGGCTTCTTTTTGGTCTTTTTTTCCAAAGTCTTCAATCATTATTCCTTAAGGACTGTGGTCTTTTTCTTCAAATCCCCAAGCATCAGACATCTTCGGACTCTTTATTCCCCGAGGAGTTGATTTTATTTTATTTTTCTTTTGGTGGTCTCTTTGCTTAGTGGTGGTCTCACTGCTTAGTAATTGTCTCTACAGATTTTGTTCAATAGAAGGGGGAGGGACAGGCAATTTTTAGGTTCAGATAAAATTTGGTATACTAGAAACACATGGGCTGCAATCCTAAGAGCACTTTCTTGGGAGTAAACCCCATTGAACTCAATAGAACATATTTTTGAGTAGACATAAATACGATTGCACAGATATTCAGCTTTGTCAAAAGAACTCTTTTGAATTCTAAGTCATATGCTCTGAACAAGAGAGAGAGAGAGAGAGAGAGAGAGAGAGAGAGAGAGAGAGAGAATATGCTGTACATTGGGCTTCAGTTCCACCATGTTGATCCACAAGTTCCACAATGGATCAACACTGGTGCAAGTCAAGAATTAGGCCCAGGAAAGGGGTTAGGATTTGGTGGGTCCTTCTGCTGCCAAACCCACCTCTTTACCGGACCCAATCCACCCTCCTCTCTACTCCATCATTCCCCCCTCCCATCCAACCTATCATGTTCTCAAAGCTAAGCCAGCTCTGATGATGGCATAACTTTGAGTCTGCCAACATACCCTACAATCCTGAGGAACCATGAGAAGACATAAGAGGCACTTACTCTGGATTGCTCTATGCATTTCCCATAGGTTTCCCATAGGTGGCACCAGAACTACATCGGTGTAAAATGTCCTGTAGTTACTCTAGATTGTAGCCTTAGATTCTGTCTGGGGTCTGTCTAGCCCAGGATGCCAGGTCACAATCTAATGGCCACTATTCAGGCCACCCTGATCTGCCCTCATCCCTTCCTGAATCTTGCCCTATTCCTCTCCTTCTGCCCATAGATCCCCACTGCAGCCTATCTACACCATATTTCTGGGAGCAACCAGCTTAACGGCTGCTGTACTGGAGACTGTACAGCAGTTACTAGTACTTTGATATAATGGCAGGACCCTCATTTCATCAGTGTACCTGGCACTAAGCTGGCAGAATCAGGAGCAAGAATGGTTCTGTAAATAGATGCCAACCATATTTTTTTCTCATATTACATTTTAATTTGACTCTTATTCAAAGGAATTCTCACCCTTAGTAGGAAATATTGGCACCTGGGGCTCCTCACGGGGGGGGGGGGACCACGACGACGATGGGGGACAGATTAGTTCTGAGAGGCTCAAAAATCACTTCGCTACACTAGGATGAGCTACTGTCTTACATTTATAGAGCACATGTGCTTATTCCCCCAGCAAATGTTGAAAACTACCAGTGCAAATCTAATGCAAGCAATGCATATATGATGCATATGCTATTTTATTTCACCTTAAAGCCAGTTGTATTGCACTCCACTTTCCACCTCCTTTAATCTTTCTTTTTATTTACTCTTTAAGATAATTAGTGGAGGCGTTCCAACCAGTTACACTCAGCAAAGTAAATGCACCTAACTGAGAGGGAGGAAGCAGGTTCAGGGTGATGAAAGAAGCTCAGTGTAGCAGCAAATTCCATTCCAAAATCATTTTCAATTCAAAGGCTCCATTTAAGGGATAATGATAGGGGCTCAGGATTAATCATTGGCTGGGGGAGATGATAGCCCAAGGCAAGCCCACAGGCGATTAACCCTTGCAGGTCACATTATACCCATAGGAAATGCACTGGGTCAAGTTCATTGTTCCTCTTACAAACTCACATAGAAGGGGGGGAAAGGTTAAACTTAAATGTTTATGTTTTCTACTCCCAGATCCAATGATTAGGGATGGCTTTTAGTGTATTTTGTCTCAGGGATAAAAACACATTCTCCTGTTACGCTTGATACCAAACATGGATTTTTAAAAATGTTGGTTGGGATCAGTGATGGGCTTCAAATAAATTAACAACCGGTTCTCTGCCCATCTGGCAGCCACTTTTAAATGGATATTTTTAAACTTTATATTGCCTATCCCTCGTTAACAACCAGTTCTATAGAGTAGGTGCGAACCTGCTGGAGCCCACCACTGGTTGGGATGCATATGAGTGCTCAAAAATGCAGGGACCAACAACACAGAGAACAAAGGAACTGACTGGGCAAGAGGAGCTCTTGAGAGGTCAATTCAACACATGTGCATTAATCAGCCCACCTTCCAATAAAACTGACATACATTTGCCCATTTCCTCCCCCCAACAAATTTGAGGTGTGGTGTCTGGTGAAAAGTCCTCTAAACAGCAGTCAGACCAACCTAAAGCAAGATATGTTCGGGCATCCTATTTAAATGCACAGTTGTTCTGCAACTTTCTTTCTGCTGCCTAATGTAGTTTTAAACCCACTATTAAAACCACCCTGTTTATTTTATAAGCAACGGTTTTTGGCTGCAAATATACATGCTCACATCAGGGTAAACCCCACTGAACCCAGAGGATTTATGTATAGGGCTGAGCTGCATGTGGTTGTAGAAGTTCAGTTGCCTTCACACCTTTTGATACAGACTACCTGTTTCTCTCTAAGGGCTTAAAAGAGATAACTTTCCTATCAACGAAGTGAGTCATATGGAGGTCCATAAATGTTAATGTAAGCATGACACTTTATGATGAAGCTTTCCCTCTGCCATCACCACTTTTAACAGAAAAGCCGAATTCTCTGTCCAAGCCCAGACTTCCCCAAAGTTTTTGAATGCTGTGTTGAGGTCATCCCTTTATGGGAGTCAGGACAGGATGGAGCTTTCAAGTTCAGATCACAAGCTGGCCTTGTGGCCCAAGAAACCTGTTGGACCCCTGATTAGAAATATAAAGCAGATTTTTCGCTTTCAAGTGAACAAAAATGTATTTAACACTTGGTTTGAGGGGAGCTTTGGAGATGTAAAGCAGTCACAGGGGATGAAAAGAACAAACAGCTGGGCATTGGTGGGAGGTGAGGAGTGGGGGGAATCATCTGGTGCTTGAGGCAGTGCCCTGGGATTCAGAAGGCTGGGACTCATAATGGAAATCCTACATGTGCTCAGGAAAATAATGTCATGTGCCATTGCCTTAGTCCTGATGCCATGAAATGGGACATGGTAAAAAATTTGCTATCAAATAAAGAACTATAAGCAAATCTTTGAGAGGTGTTTTCCTACTGAACTGATTGTCTACATTAGAAAGTCCATATATAAGAGCCACAGAAACATCCATTAGTGTCACAGAAATCTACACCTTTTTGAACTTCAGTGATATCACTGATATCCTCAGTCAAAGGTAAGCACAGTTCACTATGATAACTTTATTACCATCTCACTGCTAGTTCCCTATTCCCCAAATATCAAGTGAGCATCTTCCCGAATAAGTACACCAGTTCATATACAGATATCCCCCACTTTCTGAGGGTTTATTTTCTGATGACCTACTCTTTCAATACCTTTCAATTATACCCATAACTCATTTATTCAATGCATGTTCCATTCTTTCAACATCTCTCCGCTGTCATAAAGGCCAAAATTGCCCTACCCCATATTGTAGCTCCTGCTCTAATCCAATTTCTGAAGGAGTTAATGAGAATTCATTTGCAGAAATCTTTGTGTGGCAACAGGAATTTGCAAGATAAAAAAGAAATTTGTAATTTGTTAGCTAAAAAAGCATTGAAAGGAACATTTATAAACTAAAAAATATTGGGTTCCTTTTTCAACATTCCACTTTTAGATGGTGCTTTGCTTCCTAACGCATCCAATAAGTACGGGATGCCTGTATTATTAGGAACTTGCTTTAGGTGATAATTTCTGAGAGCATGAGACCTCTCTTTTAAGCCAGCCCCATTGGCTCCCAGTCTGTTTCTGGCAAAATTCAAAGTGTTTACTATCAGTTTTTATAGCTCTCAACAGCTTATATCCAGAAAAAAGAAACAGGAGGTTGCTCTTCATTTAGATCAACAATATAGGGTTTCTTGTGTCTTTCTCCACTCTCGGAGGCTCAGTGAGCAATGCAATCATAACCATGTTGGTTAAGATGGCACAAATTCCCTTGATTCCCAGCACAAATCTCCTGCTGTCCTGGAAGTGTAGCAAAAATGCCATAAGGCACTTCTGCACCACTCCTAGGGTGGTTAGGTCAGTGCACAGACATTTGCTGGCATCCCTAAGCCACTGTGGAAATGGATGTGAATTGTGTTCACCTAAATTGGTTAGGATTGCACTCCTAACTCCCAGATAGGCTGGCACAAATCCTGGCACATGTCCCATGCTGGCCTGGGTGTGTCACAAATGTGGGCCCTACTCCTAGGGTGTTAGGCCAGTGCACAGACATGTGGAGGGCAAGCCTGGGGGTGAGAAGGCTGGGAATGGGAGACAAGGCTTGGATCCAGCAGTTTTGTCAGATCCAAGCCTCATCTCCCATGGAGCCAGAAGGTCTTCTCAGACACTGTCTGCCTCCCCTTTTCCATGGTAGCATAGCAGCAATCCCAATACAGTGGTGCCTCACATAAAGAGCTTAATTCATTCCGGAGGCATGCTCTTTAAGTGAAACGCTTTTTAAGTGAAGCAGATTTTTCCATAGGAAATAATGGAAACTCAGATGATTGGTTCCACAACCCAAAAAATATTCATATAAAAATATTAACTGGATGTAAAAATGATGACAAAACACTGGAATTGAATTCAAAACATGCATTCAATGTGCATGATCCTATGAAGTCTACATAGGCTGCAATCCTAAAGACACTTTCCTGGGAGTAAGCCCCATATAACACAATAGGCTTACTTCTGGGTAGACATGGATAGGAGGCTGCAATCAAAGACACTTTCCTGGGAGGCTTACCGGGGCTGCTGCTGGAGATTCAAGGTGGTCAGTGGGGGAACTTGGGGGCAGTTAGAGGTAGCAGCGCTGGCCTGCAGCCCTTTTAAAGAGCCTTCGTGCAGAGTGTCAGGGCTGCATAGCACGCGTGCTCATAGCGCGCTTGCTTGCTAAGTGAAGCGGAACTTGTTATGTGAAGCAAGATTTCTTGAAGTTTATGCTTGTTATGTGAAATGCTTGTTAAGAGAGGTACCACTGTACTTGTTTTCCATTCAGCTCAGAGAAGCTAGTTGCTTAATCCAGCACAAGTTAGGATTGTGCTGCTGGTCATGCTAATGCAAGAACTGGGTAACACTACAGTCAATAGCAGCATTTTAAACATCATGTCTTTGTTTCTGGAGGGTAGGATATAACTGATCAGTTCTGGCCATAGGGCAATGTGGCTTATGTTGTGACATGTCTATCTGGGGTGCCTGCACTGTGCTGACAGGTGGATCTCCCACTGCTGTAGCCAGCATCTAGCAGCATTATGCATCTAGCAGCATGGGAGGACAGCACAATGTGAACTTGCTTGCTCTCCCCTGGGATTGTTTGGTCTGAAATGGGTCTCCTAGAAGTAGTCGATGGTGACATTTTGTTACTGTCATACTGCTGGCATGCAGCACCACAAGCATCTGGCTCACCAGGCAATAGTTGCTGTGGCTGCCTGATGAATGGGGGCACCTGTGTGAGTACCGCGGACACATTGGGCCTTGCTGGCTCTGTAACTGATGCAAATGCTGATACATAAGTCTTCTCGCAATAGTAGCATTTTAAACATAAGTCTTCTTGCAATAGTAGCATTTTATATATCATGTCTTCATATGTTCAGGGAAGGATAAAGATTTGACATTTGAGTTTTATAGTTACAACATCTTGTAAACTGATAACTATGGCAATAAAGAGAAGCATGGCACATTTTGTAGAACCTTTTTGAGAGGGAAATAGCTTCGTTCAGTGGCACAAACTTCAGCTTTTAAGTCTTAGAATAAATTGTTTCCAATTTATATAATATTTATAATATTTCCACAATTCATTGGTGTCACAGGAACAGATTACAGATTCATGATAAAAGAGGGTTACCTAGCAAGGCTGCAATCCTAATCTCCACTTAGCCATGACAATAAATCCTGTGCTGACCTGGGGGTGTCAAAAAAGTGCAGTAAGACACTTTGCCCCACTCCTACTGGGGTTAGGCCAATACACGGCATATGTTGACCTCCCCACAGCATCATGGAAAGATAGGCCAGGTGAGTTGGGTTGGCCTAAATTTCTTAGGATTGCACTCTAAATCTATGATAGCATAAGATTCCATGGACTAAAATCCACTGCATCAGGTTCATGAAGAATTATCCTCCATTGGCAGATATGTAAACTCATAAGTATATATGCATTGAAAAAAATAACTAGGCCAAAAAATTGACTCTACATAAGATCTATATCAGTTAGCAAAAATTTTGCAATTGGCTTTTAACAATTCTATATTTTTTCCTTAGGGTTGAAAATTTAAAAACCTCAAAACCTGTGCATGAGAACCACAGTAAAAAATATGAGACAAATATAAGGGAAACTCATCAAATAAATGTGTTAACTATAAATAATATGAGAATAATAGAATTGGACCACACTCATAGTTACTATGCATATAGTTGCTCTTAGTATGTATATTCATACAAACGCATACACATGCATGCATATTTTAGACATACCATACTAATGTACAAAATAAACATAATTACAGTAGCTCTCACACGTAATGGAATGCTTTTTGTTTCACTGTTAATTGACTAAAAGGATTTGCAACTGCTGAATGGAAAACCTTTGGCATCAATATTTAATAAAGAACTGTAATAAGATGCTAATCATCTTATAAGATTAAGTAGCTAGATGGTGATAAGATGATTTAGTGTTCAACTGCTTCGGCCCAGTGTGTGCTAATTAAATCCTGAACCAACATTAAAGTTAAGTTAAGGACCTGGTTTAAACCAAAGGGGGAAAACATATCTCACATGACCTGATCCTTCTTCTGTGTTAATGGTTCCACCAAGACAGAAAAAGGGAAAGTTGAAGGACAGTCTAGGATTAGCCAATTATGCTAAATAGTCCATAAAACATGAGGAGAATCCATCATCTGTGTACTGAGTCACTATAATTTGCTTATCATATTTTTCCCTAACTTTTTTTTCTCAAGGAGCTTAGGGTGGCATACACAGGATGTGTCCCATTCCATCCTCATAACTATGCTGTGAAATAGGCTATTCTGAAAGATGGTGATACTGGTGATCCTTGCTAAACTGCAGGGGCTTGAAGTTCTGCTATACCAAAATGACTATGACCAATGGGTTATCATAATGGTCATCATCAATGGTTTCTTCCACCAGAAAAGTGGCCAGCTTAACATGG
Source organism: Cryptoblepharus egeriae (assembly GCA_030015325.1). Classification (NCBI taxonomy): domain Eukaryota; kingdom Metazoa; phylum Chordata; class Lepidosauria; order Squamata; family Scincidae; genus Cryptoblepharus; species Cryptoblepharus egeriae. Next base: position 18,501,690 of record JAREYC010000004.1, on the reverse strand, counting down.
TAGCGGATGATGTCCATCATCTGCTAAGACTATGCAGGTGTTGATGGTAGAGGCAGGGAGGAGGGCAGATATGGATCAGGAAGGGAGTAGATTTGGTGGAAGTAGTGGTAGCAAAATCCTAACCTATCTCTTTCCAGGTGTCCTCCAAAAGGGCTTCATTTTGGAACTTTGCAATGGTGTGCAGTACCCCATCATGTCATATGTTCTTGGATTCTTATTGAAGAGCAGAGTCCAATGCAAAAATTGGTTTTGAAATATACCTGTCCTATCAAACGTTATGGTCAAAAAACTAAAAAACTATGCATTGAGCTCTATGGGAAAGTGAAGGTGCCCAATATCACAGCTTTACTTGTGAGTAGGCAAACGTGCCATTGTCCACCAGAAAGGACAGGCTGAGAGGAATCCAAGACCTTGTCCTCCTTTTGAGGTTTGGGCATCTGGTCACCCTGTGCTGAGTCAAATAAATAAAAAACCAGTGTATAACAAGGCAGGATCAAAATCACCATTGGATCAAAATCTAAACTATCCCTCAAAGGCTACAAATGAAGTTGAAGTTCAGGGGTTAGGTGAGGCAGAACATTGTCCATGGAAAAGCACATGGAAAAGATGCCCTAAATCCTTACTCCCAAGAAGGTTCTCCTTACTCTTGAGGAGTTTTTCCTATACACCCTTTCTTGGGTGTATGGTGAGCCACCTCTGGTGTGAGCATGTGGGGTACCTGCGGTGCTTTTCCCGTGACTGCAATAGAGCAGTTCTGCCTCACTTGCCACCCGCACACTGCACATCCCTGAATAGGAGGACACTTGGCATCCATCCGAAGCTTTCTGAACCAGAAGGCCATGGCACCTCCATCCTCTAAGAAATTGTTTACTGTACTTAGGGTCCAAAAATGATTAATCTGTACTGGAATTAAAATCCAAAGGCCAATAAACTGAGCAGCACAAGAACCTGAGTGAATTAAAAGGAACTCTACAATGTAGGGTGAGGTAGGGGCTAGCCACTGATGGGAAATAGTAGTCCGGTTTTGACAAATATTGATCGAACAGTGTCTGAAGCTGTGCTAAGCCTGTGTATGATGCCAGAGAGCTGGCCCTGAAGCACAGATGGGGAAAACCAAAATTACTACATGAGCAGCTTGTCGTTGCTGAAACCACCGAGTCTTGTGGCATCTTAGGGCTAACAAATGCATTTGGCTAGACTCCATATCCAGGCTCTGGTTGGCCCTGCCTGAGGAATGTTGAGCCCTTGCTGGTCCCTATCCTCCATTTTCAGCAAGCAGGCTCCTTTCTTTTCCCTGGCCCCTCTCCCTCTTTTTGCCTCTCTCTCCTTCATCTTCCTCCCTGGACCCTTTATAGGGCCAAGGCATATTCTGCCGTTATGGAGGTTAGTTGCCTTGTCTCATTAATCCCTTGCAGTTAGCAACAAGTAATGGCTGCTTTTGTCACTTTTGCCTTGTAGAGTAATAGAAATGCACTAAGCAACTCCATTTCCTGGCCCCATCCTGTTGTCACCTCCTGTGGACTGTGGGTAGGAGAACAGATGCAGCACCATGAACATTTGTGTGATTTAGGGTCTGAAGCAAAAGAAAATCTAAAAAGTTCAGGCAATCAGTGCAACAAACTAAACTTAAATCAAAATCTTAAAATGGAAAGTGATTTGTAGATTATAGACAGGAACTTCAGACCTGGTCACATCGCTTGTAAGCTCCATTGATTTCTATGGGACTTTCAATTAACATGCTTAGATCGAAGTGTTCGTGTCTTAAAAGGGTTACTTAATGTCCAGTGTAACCTGAGTGTACATTTTACCAACAAGTATAGCATAAAATCATTATAGATAATTTAACAATGTGTGATAGTGTCAGGACATTCATTTTAAATAGCTATTTGTAATACTGTACTTACAGCATACTTTGCTTGCGGCAATATGCTCCTATGCATGGTGAAATTAATTCTCATTAATCTGTAATGTTCCTCCTTGAAGATGGAAAGCTAATTAACTGTTTCATCTAGCTGCTCATGATAAGTCCACTTAATGTTGAGCCCAATAAAATTAGACTTTTGATGTATATTTGTACCTTTATAGAATTTGTTCAAGCTTAACTAGTGCATTTAATGTGAAAGTAAGAATGTCTACAAGGACATAGCAGAGAGTAAAGATCCAAGCATGTGCTACTTTCACATATCCTATAGAAACAAAATATAATTTTTCACAGCTCCTTTGGGGACTTTCACTGGTCCATTTTGAGTTGGTGCTGTCATATGTACAATCAGTTGCATGAATGTGCATGCCATGTGCAGAAGCAGTCCAGAGCCAGAGATGTTGGGGTATATTACATTGGTCAACATGAATAGAGACATGTAATCAAGTTGACAGACGCTCAGCCACATTCATTTCAAATAAAGATCTGTCCTTTAGCAGTGGATTCAGGACCCATGATAGAGGGCCACACCTGAGCTTCCAAATGCAACTAGACGTGTTCTTTAGTTGTATTTTGGAGGCTTTCACCATATTTATATTAATATGCTTTTGATAAACTTCTTCAACAATATTCTCGCTCTGACCCCCTGGTGGGGGGAGAAGGGGGAAAACTGAGGTTTTCTGATAAGACAGAGGTCCAGAAGTCCTCGACTCGGGTATTGGAATATCATCCCGCTCTGGATGGGGTTGCACTCCCTCTGAAGGAGCAGGTTCGCTGCTTGGGGGTTCTCCTGGATTCGCAGCTGCTCCTGGAGTCCCAGGTGGCAGCTGTGGCCAGGGGAGCCTTTGCTCAGCTTCAGCTGATCTGCCAGCTGCAACCGTACCTGAGTCGCTTGGATCTGGCCACGGTGACCCATGCCCTAGTGACATTGAGACTAGATTATTGTAACGCGCTCTACGTGGGGCTGCCTCTGAAGACGGTCTGGAAGCTTCAACTAGTCCAGAATGCGGCGACCCGTGTGGTTGCTGGGGCTCGTCGGTTTGACTCTGTCGGGCCACTGCTTCAGCGACTACACTGGCTGCCCATTCGTTTCCAGGCTGAATTCAAAGTGCTGGTCCTGACCTTTAAAGCCCTAAATGGCTTGGGTCCAGGGTATCTGAGGGACCGCCTTCTTCTGTACAAACTGACCCGTCACCTAAGGTCATCTGAGGGTGCCCTTCTGACTATGCTGCCACTAAGAGATGTGAGAGGTGTGGTGGCCAGAGATAGGGCTTTCTCGGTGGTGGCACCCCGGCTGTGGAACTCCCTCCCCTTAGAACTGAGGAAAGCTCCCTCAATACAGAGCTTCAGGCGGAGCCTTAAAACCTTTTATTTTTAAAAAGCGTTTTAAACAGGGCAGAGGTTGGGGGCAGTTGTTTTATTGTTTTATTTTATTGTTTTAACAAATGTTTTTCGGCTTGTTTTTAATTGTTCTTAGTCTTTTTATTCATTCTAATTGTATTTTAATTGTATTTTAATTATGTTTTAACCTGTATTTATTAGCGATTTTAATGGTGTTTTATTCTTCTCCGATGTTAGCCGCCTTGGGCTCCCTCTTGTAGGGGAGAAAAGGCGGGATATAAATTAGGAAAATAAATAAATATACAAACTGTGAACGAATGGCCTAAACCTCAAAAGAAACAGGCCCTCTTTAATTAATTTGTAACCCCTATCAAAAGGGAGATACCAAGGCTGAAAGATCAGGGCAGGACAATTCCATCAGGAAAGTCAGAGTTCTTCCTCTTCCTCTTACTTTATCTCAAAAGTGTAAAACTGTGCCTGGCCAGGCCAGGATTATAGTTAAGAGTTGTGAGATGTGTCAGGGTCAAACTGTTTCAAATCACCCTTCCTTTGTTCCCCTCTGTCCCAACTCTTGTACCCCTCCTCCTTGCCCTTTGTACCCCCTCCCCTACTGAAAATGCCCTATAAAAATGCTTGCACAGTCTTTGTTGGTGGTTCACCTTGCCTAGTGGAGGTGGAACACGTGTGTACACATGTAATAAAGCTAGCTTGTATCGTGGTCCTTGTTTGTAGTCTTCTGCCATGTTGGTTGCCTCACCTAAGAACCCGTGTAGGGCTCCAGGGGTCATGGGTTCAAGTCACTACCCATTTGGGAACAATGAGAAGTTATGTCAGGTGAGTTATGCTGTCCTAAATTGGTTAGGATTGCAGTATGGTGGTCAATGATGAAAAAACTGATGGTGTGCCTTGACAATTTTAGTGTCTTGTCAGTGCGGCAGGAGATGAAAAAGACTGAAAATCCCTGATCTAGCTCATCTGCTTTAGGGAGCCTACACTGAGGTTCTTAAACTTCCTCTGGTGTGGAAAACAGCAGTTGGACACCAGCAGATCTAAGACTGTACACATTTCATTTTCCTAGCTCATGTGTGTCCAAATGTTTAACTTCATGGCTGCTGGACATTTAACAAGTGTGTAAAGGAGGGAATTTCAGCAGGTGCAGCTTCTCATCTCACAGATATGAGTTGTGCCTGCTGAAATTCCCTCATCTACAAGCTTGTTAAAGGTCCAGAGGCTCTAAAGTTGCAAGTTGGGACACCCGTGCCCTAGCTAAAGGTAAGCAACATTTTCCTGCTATACAACTAACATGCCACCCTTTTAGTATAAGGTGGTAGGCGTAAGGGCAATTTTATAAAGTGACACAATCATGTCAGTGATGAACATGGTAGCTGCTTGGAAATCATCAAGGCTACAAGTATTGAATTCCCTGACATGCTCTAACAATAGGTAAAATTGCTTTGGCAGCTCCCAGTACCAAGGGGTTTTCAAACAAGCAAGACCAGCTGTGACATCAATTTGTCGCCAGTGGAAATAAACAAGAAAAACCGTTCATCAAGTCTGCAGAGATAAACTCATTGATTTAAATACCAAGCAAAACTCGACAGCTATTCTCATTATCAGAAGACCTGCAGGGTGGCGAGGGTGGGAAAAGGGAATTCAAAAAGCATTTATTTGGAGAGAAGGAAATTTTAAATTTTCCCCAAACAATAATAACAACAAAATGTAGCTGAACAGCTAACATATCCATGCAATTGGAGAACAGAGAAAGTGCCAATTGACAAACCTGTCCAATAAAAAATGGGCAGTCCAAGACACAACCCAATTAAGCCAAAGAACTTGGATTGCAGCCAGTGTAGCCCCATTGACTGGATCAGGCTGTAAATCAGACAATGGTATATTTGAAATATTTACAACCTCAAAGTCCAATAAATTTAAAGACAACAGGAAAAAATGAATAAATCAGTGGAAACGGTGGTGTAATGACAAATATTGCACAGGCAGAGAAGCTGGCTATTGACATAAATGATTTCCAGATTATTCATTCCACTCCATTATCAACAAGATCAAGGGAAGAGGATCTTGGCAGCCAGATCTGCTGCTCCACCTCCATTCAAGAGCATTTGTATGCCCAATAAAAATTCACTAGAAGTTCCAAGACTGAGGGCCTTGTTATGAATTTTCCCCCATACAAAATGTATTTCTGTGTGAGAGGAAAAAGCACGCAAGCCACATGTGCGTGGTCTTCTGTAAAGGTCTCATACACTGCATTTATATGCTTTGTGAAACTGAGATTGGCTGCAATGTTTCAAAATAGGCAGATGCAGTGAAATGGAACTGTAAATGTTAAGAGTTGGAAGGGATCTTACAGATCACATAGTACACCACCTCTGCTCAGTGCTACAGCATCCCTGACAGATGGCTGTCCAGCCTCTGCTTGAAAATTTGCCCAATATTGCACAAGATACAGCTCGAAAAAGGGCAAGAGTGTATGACTATATTTGCCTTGTGCACTTTTCCTGTTTCAAATTTTTTTACTCTGTTATTGAAAACTAGCAGAATTAACCCACTGTTGTGGGAGTAAAAATTTTAAGAATATTTTTGGGCCCAGGCATGGCTGGGCACCTGCAGACATTGGTAGGCACTGATGGGTACCAGCGTTGGCACTGGCACTAGGTGGTGGCCATTGGGTGATGAACACCACTGGATACCGCTGGGCACTGAAGTCACTGGACACTGCAGTGTAACAGGGAGCTAGTGGAAGACATCAGCTGGCATCCGTACTGGGCATTGGGCACCCCTACGAGACACCATGCATCATCAGGCAGAGGGCAACACTATGCAGTGGGCAGCAGACACCAGTGGGCAAAAGGCACCATTGGGCAGCGCACTGGACATCCCTACCAGACACAGGCAAATTCAGGCAGCAGGCATCAGTGGGCACCAGTGGACACCAGGCATCAGCAGGCACCGAGCATCCCTACTGGGCACAAGCAGGCACCTGGCATCCCTACTGGGCAACAGCACGTACTGGGCTCCAAAGGGCACCGGCGTGTAGCAGGCACTGGGCACCAATGGGCAGTGGGCACCAGGCAGACTTAACAAGAACCAGGCATCTTTAACAGCCACCACCAGGCATTAGGCACTGGACATCCCTACTGGGATCCTGCAAGCCTAATCAAGAACTGGGCACAACCAGCCAGCAGGCACCACCAGGCACTGGGCATCACTGGGCACCACAAGACACAGGTGGACAGCAGGCACTGGGTTCCACCAGGCACTATTGGGCCATGGGCAACAGGCATCCCTACCGAGAACTGGGCATCCCAGCCGGGCAGATGCCAACACCAGGCAGCAGGCACCACTGGACACCAGTGGGCAACACCAGGCACCATATTAGTTCTTAGTGGGTCCTAACATCACAGAAGGAATACACTCCCCAAATTTCATGCTTCTATATCCAGGGGCTGGAGCTGGGCTGGGCGTTGATCAGTTAGCACACCCTTTCATCCCTTTATGGGTTAAATTTCTAAAAACATGTTCTTATTGGGTACTCACACCATGGAAGGAAGACCCTACCCTAATTTCATGCTTCTAGATCCAGCAGTTGGTTGATGGGCATTGATGAGTCAGTCAGTGAGTCAATCAGTGACTCTTTGATTTTATATACAGTACATAAAATATACAAAAGAAGAATCTTCAGCATATCTCTTGGTTGACATTTAGGGCCTGTTGGCCAGACAAGAAATGTGTTCTGAGAACTGCACATAAATCTATATCAAACTCTCTTTCTGTTTGAAGATCTAATTGAACCACCTTGAAAATTGCAATGATAGACTTTGATTTTGAAACTGTTCATCTTTCAGGAGCCAAGAAGTTGACTGTCAATTGCCTATTCCCTACCAAGAGGATGAAGTGAAATCTAGTTGTGAAGAAGTTACCATTACACAGATTACTACACATACCCACGGGATAATTTTCGTTTCAGGATGAGCAATGTATGGGAAGGCAATTTCCAAGCCAAAGACCTATAAAACTAAAGAATGGCCTTGAGAAAGAAGATACGAAAAAAATCAACAGTCCTTTCAAAATGTTTTTCAAGCTCTGTCTGTTGTAGATGAACAAGTTTTGAGAAAATTATTGTTTTGAGCTTGGGATGTAGATGAACAAGTTTTGAGAAAATTGCTGGGATGTTTCATCCAACTGTTTCATGAAGATAATCTGGAAATGAGTCTAACTACATGGTGAATCTATCTAGACATTTGAAGGCCAGAGATGGAAAACAAGTTCAGAAGATAGCAAGAAATTGCATAACATAGGTGGGCATGACAAATCATGGAAGACAGCTGTACTCCTTTAACACTAGGGTACTTTTCCTTCCACCCACGGAAGACCTTTGCTTCCATGGGGAGTGAAATCAAATACCAAAATGTTATTCTTTCAAAAAAAAGTCTTTGATATGGTTTCATAGAGAGCTTGTTGAAGTTCAATTTTTGAGTCTTTTACCATTTCCATGTCTAATATTTTCTCCCATTTCTTTATTTTCTTTTCTTGCAAATCTGCAACATCTGGTAGTGAGGGTGATGGGAGATTGGCAATAGGGGTAGGGTGGGCAAATTGGGCCTGGAGGGGAGTAGGATTGGTGGCACCAGTAAGCAGCATATCCTATCCCCTTTTCTGGACCCAGCCTATCAACATAGATATCAGATATGAGCCAGTGATACATATTGCTAGCACAGGTTTGAATTAATCTGTAGTGGCTGCTGGAGTTTACCCAGAGGCAAGGGAACAAATATCCCCTTACCCCAAGGAGACTTCCAGCAAGTTGAATTCCCCTATGGGTACAGCATAACTCATGCTAGCACCATTGAATCACCGCATGGAAATTTAGTTAGGATTAGTTAGGACTGTCTGGCTACAATCCTAAACTCCAGGTAGGTTGGCATGAGCCCTGGCATAAGTCCTGTGCTGACCTGGGGGTGAAACAAAAGTAAGACACTTTTGCCCCACTCCTGAGGGGGTTAGGCCAGAACACAGGCATATGCCAATATCCCCACATCACAACAGGAAGTTATGCCAGGTGAGTTAGGCCAGCCTAAATTGGTTAGGATTGAGCCCTTCGTGTATGTGTGAGCTAATTCAGTTTTCCAGCACCTTTGTTTACTCACCTTCACCCTTGTATCTGTTTTCACCTCTGAATTATACCGCTGTGCCATTGCTCATTACATTCAGTCTCTGCGCATGATTATTTTTTTACCCTGTGTGCACATATGTATCTTAAAAAGCAAAAAAGGGAAGCTTCAGGTACATTCCAATCTCAGTTTTCAAAATCTCTCATCTCTAAATTTTTGTAGCAGCTTTGAGCTTCTGAAAGAAGCAAGCACATATTTAACATTTGGAAGAGAAAACACACAGATCTATTATTACAGAATAATTTCTGGACTGGTATTACCCAGTGGGAATAAGGAATTATTTTCTAGGGAATAACTGCATCAGTGTGTAAAATGTGGCACAGAAAAGTAAAAAACACATTGCTGTGTTGAAAGCACACTAGACTTTTGTGTAAATCCAGACAGCCAGCAGACACAGCTTGCATGCATAGCCACTTCCTGGAGACAGCCATCTTGCCAATAAAGTAACAGGCGTTATCCACAAAAGCAACTGTATGACTCATGTCAATCTATCATTCCCCAGAGGATTGTGCCATGTTCTACAAAATTCCAGAGGAAGAGGCAACTTCATACAAAATAATTTAAGTGGAAAAAAATCAGGTCCTTCTGACATAATTCTGTAGTTAATTTAAGAAACTGCTACGCAAATAATCATTGGATGGAAAACCCAACCACCATCTGGATGGTAAAACCAGTTGGATAGGACAGGTGGAATATGGGTGGGGACTCTGGGGAAGGGCAAAACAGGATGGACTGAGGACAGGGATGGCGGATCGGATCTGGGAATATGTGCATTTAGAGACATTGGCAGCCACCAAATCGCTAACCCCCTTTTTGGACCTGCTCCAGTGGCTCCCAATTCTGAAGCCATTTAGCTAGCAGACGACTCAATAGACCCATCATAGGATACAGCAGTTGTCATTTTTGCACTGCTACATCAGTGAGGAGGAAGGATAGGATTGGGTTGTTATTTTCTGATGGTTGGGCAGCAACTCTCAGTTTGGGTCTTTGTATTTTTGTACTAATGAATATTTTTGTGATTTCAGTAAGATATCTGATGAATCAAATGATAGAAGAGCAAGGTGCGAATGTTAGAAATTTAAAAATGTCTCCCTTCTGAATACTATTCTTTTGCTCCTCACACCCTAAGATGCAATCAGCTCTGTATTTCAAGGATTTGGGGCACAATCCTAATCAATTTAGGCCAGCATAACTCACCTATCCCCTCTTTCCTTTGGTGGTGTGAAGAGGCCGGCACATGTTTGTGCAGTAATGGCACAGATGTGCCTTGCGGCAATTTTGTGACACCCCCAGGTCAGAATGGGACTTGTGCCAGTCTAACTGGAGTTTAGGATTGCAGCCTTTGCAACACAATGAAAAACTGCAGACATCTGTCTGTGCAACACACCAGCCAGCCCTCAAAGCCTCCACTTATGACAGAAGGAAGCTAGCATGTTACTGGTAACACTCAAAACACATTGCAGATGCTACTGTGATTCTAATAAATCCCACATTATGACTTGCATGAACAAAGGCTGTACAGTCTGAACTCATCTAAATGAAGAGGTCAAAAGCCCTTTTTATTCAACTATAACACATTAACCTATACCCAGTAACAGACAAATGCATTTCACGGCCCTATAGTTAATTATTCTGCACTATCCCAGGAGCATGCAGTTCATATTAGTGTAACAGATACATGGATGTCGACACACTGTTCATACAGGAAGCATCAAAAGCTTAACCCATCACTTGCACAACAAACCTGAATTTTTTTTTTTGCCTGAACATCTTGGTGAAAGACTTCCAAAAGAACCAGAAGAACAGGCATCCAATGTTGCTCAGAAGAGATCTCTCTTTCAATGAGATAATCTGTCGGCCCTGGATGTCTACTCTGGCCCAACTGGCCATTCTCAGAGGCTGTTTTCAGGAGATTTTCAAAGTGATTCTGGCACAAGCAAGTTCCTGAAAAAATACTACTTTGTAAAAAGAAATGCATTGTAAGAAGACTACTCTAAGCCTGACATGATGCTACCTAATCACTGATGTTGAGTGTTTCCCCTTAAGTAGAGCCCAGTCCCCAAATTCTGCTTCCCCTTCCCTATTGCAGAAGGTGCTGTAGACTCACAGGCTTATACTGTATTAAGAGCCCTGTCAAAAAGCTCTGTGCAGCTCTGTTAGTTCTCAATACCTGTGTAGAATCTAAATGCAGTAAAGAATCCAGTCTGATCTCCTATGTTCATAGTGGTCAGTGAAAATTACTCTCTGCATTCAGGACAGTTCATTACTCCTGGACATTGGTACAGAGAAACTCTCCGGTACGGAGAAAAGAGACAAAGCATTTCACAATACCCAAAGGCCCAGTGAAAAATATGCATCCTTTAAAAATGGGTTTAGAGGCTCAATAAATATTGCTACCTTTTTCTTTAGTATGGTTCATGTCCCCTTTGTAGCTATACATCAGGCAAAAATTCAGCAGGTGCTTTGTGTATCTCCCAGCAAATGCTATTGCCTGGGGAGACATATTAAAGTGGTGTCTCTATTTGTGTGGACTTAACAAGGGGATAACCTTTCCAGATGGATCCAGGTAACCTATGACACTGAGCTCAAGGTAATTCTGAGCCCCACCTGTTCACTGGGGAAAAATATGGGACAAGTGGAAAGTCTTCTAGAAGCACAGCAGGAATAATCAAAGATAGAGAATGCCTGTCTTGTGAACAGGATTCATTTATATGAACAGTTCTGGGAATGGAATATTCAGAGGGAAATGAGTCAAGGCTGCAAGACCATTCGGTATCTTTTTCTGCCCCTGCTTTTCCCCAATGATATTCTGTTTGCCTTCCTAGGCAAGTGGCTTCCTTCATCGCTGACCAGGTTAGCTAGAGGGCAAGACCCTTGCTCTGTTGACTTGCCACCCAGGGAGATCCTGTGTCCTCAGCAAACTGATGAAGCGGCACGACTAATTCTAAGGAGGTGTCGCATCTGAAGTCCTTTTGGATTATAAATTTATGTGGCATGGTCTGCTTTTCACCTCTCTCTCTCTCTCTCTCTCTCTCTCTCTCTCTCTCTCTCTCTGCAGTACCTAACAACTGCTGAGAGGCATTGCATTTAGAACTGTACTGCTGCCTTCAGTAGGAAGGTGGTATTATTGCTGTCATTTTTGTTTCAGTTAGAGGATTATGATAGTGAATATTTTCACTGTTGTCTGAGTTTTTTAATTGAATACTGATGGGTATTTTCTAGAAATTCAGTAAATGATACTTAATAATAATTTGGGCACATCTGAAACAATAATAGAGTTGATTACATTATTCTCACCACTGAAGTACTGAAATTTCACATCATTCCTTGTATTTCTGACTATCCCAGAACAAACTTGCTATATTACCTGTACCCCTGAGTAAAAAGGAAAATCTTCTATTACTATTTATTACAGTATCATAATTGTGAATCCAGAGGGGAAAAAACAATTACACAAGAGCAAATGTCATGTTATTATGCACACAGACATACATGCATGCACACACACACTTACTGTACAATCTCATTTTTAATCATTTTTTTAGTCCTTTGGGTGCAGGCACCATTGCATAGCAGGCTCTAGCTCTGGGTACTGGCACTGGCAGGCACCTGGTATTCGTGGTCATCAGCAGTCAGCAGACACTGGGGGCACTGGGCACCAACAGGCAGAATCAGGCAGCGGGCACCAGCAGACATTAGTGAGCACCGTGCATCCCTACCGAGCAGTGGGTGGCACCAATCAGCAGGCGGCACTGGGCATCCCTGCTGGGTACCAAATCAGTTCTTAGGAGGTACTTTCAATACGCTTTCAAATTTCATGCTTCTAGTCCAGAGGATGGAACTGAGTGTTGATGAGTTGGCTGTTATTCAATGTTAAGTAAATGGACGAAAACACATTGTATTCCTTTTCACTCCTTTACGTTCTTTGAGGCAAATTGAAGAGGAAGAAATGGAACTCGTGACAAGAGTTTATTTTTTCTAAGATCTCTGCAGATGGCCATTGCAGCCAAGAAATCAAAAGCTTTCCTGCTTCTGGGAAAGCTATGACAGGGCTAGACAACTTAATTAAAAGTTGAGACATCACCTTGCTGACAAAGATCCATCTGGCCACATCATGAGAAGGGAGGACTCCTCAGAAAAGAGCCTGATGATGGGAAAAACTGGTGGCAAAAGAAGAAGGGGGCAGAAGAGGATGAGGTGGTTAGATAGTGTCACCAAGGCAATGAACATGAATTTGGACAGACTTCAGAAGCTAATAGGATAGGATGGACTGGAATGCATAGGGTCATTAAGAGTTGGACACGATTGAATGACTAAAGATTTCATCATGTCTTAAACCTTCATGAGCTTCGTGTTTCAAAAACATGAATTATTTTTTTTTTAAATGACACAATGTATGAATAACTATACAGGTAGAGATCAACTAACTGTGTCACTGTACACAGATTACATATGCACACACACCATAATGTGGAATAGCCCTAAGTAGCCACTATATTACTGTGCATAAAGATTGTATGGTGTCGCTTCACCAGGGTGACCATATTTCTTCTTTTTCCAGGTCTTGTCCTGGATTTCAGCCTTCTGACCTGGAAAAAAATCTTCATTTTCATTCATTTTCTTATAGCAGGCAGCATGAAGCTTTCTTGTAAATAATAAAATATATGTAATAAATTATATCTAATAGTTTTAAATTTAATAAGTGATATAGTGTTTTAATTAATCCAATGAAAGCAAAATACATTAGTATTTATTGTGTCATATCCTACATTTTTGGGAGATCTTGTCCTCTTTTTTGGGTTATGACATATGGTTAACTTGGGCCTCTCAGAGCATTCCAGCAAGCACCATAGTGATGTGTTATGTTCCCAATGACATGCTCTGGAAGCAATACCTCCACCTCCACACCTGGGAAACCTCTCTGTGATCTTAGAATTTACAAAAGAAAATATTTTTTTACCCTGTGGGTAAAGTGGAACATTTTTCCTCATGTTGTGGTGATGGCGTCTGGCCTAAGTGCCTTTAAAGGGGATTGAACAGATTTCTGTAATGGAAAAAAAATCCATTACAGATTACATGATGGTTATGTGCAGCCTTCTGGTTTTAAGGCAAATGCCAAATGCAAGGAGAGGGTATCTTGTCTTGTGGGCTCCCTGATGCATCTGGTGATCCACTGATAAGAACAGATTAATTATAGTAGAGAATGCTTGATCTTAGCCAAAAGGCCGAGAAGTGATGGTCCACTGTTGTCCACTGGTGGTCCACTGTGAAATACTAGAAGCTGGTCTATATGGCCTTTGGCCTGATCCAGTGGAGGCTCTTCTTATATCACCTGACAGCATGCTCTCAGAACTCCCCCCTTACCACTGGCAGTACACAGGAATGCAGTGTCTTTATATGGCCTGGTGTTTGCAAAATTTCTGAAAACTGACAGACTTTATCTCAAAATTAAATTCAGATGCACACTTGACTCTTATGCCCCCAAATCTTTACTTTTACAATGTGTTAGCTGGGGAAAAAATCTTGTTACTACCAGAGGCAGGAAAAGGAAAGAAGCTTCGAAGACTAGAGCAATAATTCATGATTCCAAGTTCAATCCCACCATTTCTCTAAGGAACAGCACACAAGGTTCCCCCCTGCCATGTTTTATCCTCATGACAACTCTGAAGTAAGTCAGGCTTAGAGAAGGTAACTGACCCCAAATTATGCAATAAGCATCATGGAAGACTGAGAATTTGGACCAAAATCTTCCTGATCCCAGCTTAGTCAAGTCCTCTAACAGTGCAGGGATGCAACAGGTAATGAATGGGCATCCTTTAATTAATTTTCCATGGCACACTAATGGTGTGGGAATTCCTGTTCTAAGAAAATGAAACCTCAGAACAAATCATTTTCCTGTAAACTTTGGGTTTCCTTTTTTATCTGAAGCTGAAAAGTCCAGCACCTCGAGTTCATGAAAGCCCCTACAACACCACCATGCAAAGCTATACATTGTTGTCCAGGGTAGTCTGTAAACAGTGAGAGTGAAACAATAGCAGTACAAAGTGAGAACTTCCCCTATTCACGTTAATAGACTGTTAATTATGACCACTTAAATGCCCACAATGTTAACTATTTCACCGCTGGCTCTTGCAGCAGAAAAAGTCCGCAATTAAGGGTAGTGCAGCTAATTAAACATTCCTATTTCCTATAGATTACTGTAGGAGTACAGTGTTTTATTAATGTCCTTAATTAAAGATTAGAATGAACCACAAAATGCTGACCATGTGGTTTGTGGTATTTGACAGGCCAGTGAAAGATTTTGTGGATTTACTAATAGACTATTTTTTGCCAGCAGTGGTAGAGGCAGTAAAATGTAATTGCCTAATAAATATTATGTTTCTTACAGTGGTATCTGGTATTAAAGTGTAAGAGCCAACCTGGGATGAATAAAACAAACATACAAAGGGGAGAAATTGTAGGATCTATCCATAGTTAAAATACACATTACTTTGCCAAAATTTCTAACAGATGTTACAGGCACAATGTACACACTTACAGCAAATCCCAAACTCCTGGAGTACCCCACAATTTGGAGAAGTGAAAGATTATTTCAAGAACAACCCTATACAAACCATTTGAACAAATGCACATTATACCAATCACAATCTAAGTATTTGTTGTAGAAATGAATGCTCAAGTTGAATCTAATTGACATATACTCAAGGTCACAACCTTGTTCTCTGCACCTAATTAATCAGAAATAATTACTACCCCTTGGCTCCATATTACAGAATTTCAGATACAGATTAGAAATATTTCTTTATCCTTTTACAAGTATCTCATGGAATCAGGAACAGTTACCCCATGTGGTCTCATACATGGAGCTGTTAATACAGATTAACAGTGCAATTTTATACATGTTGACTACTCAAAAATAGGTCCTACTGTGTTCGGTGGAGATTATTCTGAAGAATATACCTAGGACTGTAGCCCAATTCCTGTTCTTCATCCTTCCACAGACACTGCAAAGATAAGATTACCATTATATTACACTGAATGTGAATTTGTCAGAATGGTTAAGGGTGTCAAGAGATTGCTACAGTATACCATGAATGAGTCTGGTAAACACTCTGCATTATTCCATAGTATCCTTTATAGTTGTAGTCATATTTACCTATATAGTTGTAGCCATATAAGCCTAAATTCTGTAGTTTTTGTAATGGTATAGCCTAGCATACTTGGAAGAAGCAGGCAATATTTAGTAACCTACCTATATTGATGAAAGAAAACAGTACATACGAAAAGCCTCCACTGGATCAGGCCAAAGGCCCATCTAGTCCAGCATCCTATATCACACAGTGGCCCACCAGATGCCGCAGGGAGCACATAAGACACCTGCATCCACCCCCGCATCTGGCATTTTGAGGTTGTCCACCTCTACACATTCCTCATGACATGTAACCTGTGATGGTCACTTCCCTCTAGGAATTTGTTTAATCCTTTTTTTGAAGGCATTGAGCCTAGACGCCATCACCACATCTTGTGGCAGGGAGTACCACACTGGATAAAGAAATATTTTCATTTGTCTATCCTAACTCTTTTAGTGGATGTCCTTTTAGTGGATGTAATTTAATGTAACAACCATGAAAAATCAAGTGGTACAGTACAGAATCAAGAGCTCACACCGAGGAACTCACCGTGATTTTTATAAGTATGACAAACTCTTGTTGTATGTTCATTGGGGAAATACTTTACCAAAGTAGGTCCCAAGTTGACTCACAAGACCTCTATGCCTTAATCTCCCACTAGTGGTTTAGAAACACTGTCGTGGCTTGTCACAGAAATATGAACACATGTTGTTTTTCAACTGCAACCCATCTCTCTCCAAAGCTACTGAAAACATCAATAGATGGATGGCACAATTCAATATAATGATTTTTCTAAGTGCTGCTTAAGAAAACATAGTTGTGAAGCCAACACGTCTTCTGTCAGGGATTTGAGAAAACTGTTCGTGCTTCTCTATGTCTCCCCGAACACTTGCACCCTGCATTCTTGTGGTTTTACCTTTCACGTTTTAATCAAGCCATTTTACTCCAACAGCGAGAACAAAACAGTGGTTTTGTGAGATAGTAGTCAGGTGGTCCATACAGATGCTCCGCCACTGGTTAGAGAGAGCAACGCTCTCTGGGCCTAAGTGCTGGGTCTACCGCCACTCTTGAGACACCCCCATCCCCCTGACAGTTACCATAGAGATTGCAGGAGCCACAAAGAGCTTTGGTCACATTACTGGCTGGGAGGGGGTCAATTTGTATGCATGAGCCCTGCTGGGAATGAAAGAATACAAAGGAAGACAGGAGAGAAAGGAGGAAAAATGGAAAAATGAAGAGAGATTGAATAAGGAGAAAAGGAGGAGAGGGAAAAAAGCAATTAAAAACAAAGGAGTGGTAAAGAGAAGTGGGTGGAGAGAGAAAGGGACTGAGAAAGAGAGAATGAATTCATCTTGTCAGATACAGCACCTCTCGTCACTCAATGACAGGAAATGCTGCCTGCACAAGAGCTAATTCACAGGCAGCAAAAACGGGCAGAAACAGCAGGGGAGGCCTCCATCACCTGACCCCACTAGCAAAACTGTATTATTGAGGGGTGGGGGTGGGATCGAATGAACGAGAAGGCAAAGAAACTAAACTAATAAGAACACCGGAAATGAAAGGTGTCAATTGATTCTCCGTAAAGATGGTTTGGTAAGAGAAGAACGGAATCTGGAACCTGTCAGGCTGGTTAACACATCAGTTTGGACTTGGTTATGGGGCCATGCAAGCTCAGAGCTTTGAGCCTCAATGGTGAAGAAGTGAGGTGAGTGTCCTGGAGCATTTGACGCCTGACCCAAATCCCAGAGGGATTTGGAATAGATCTATTCTTCATTACCATATTCATCAGCACACTGGCATAAGTACGGGCAGTGATGGGATTCAAAGAAATTAACAACCAGTTTTATGCCCATCTGGCAGCCACTTTTAAATGGCTATTTTTAAACTTTATATTTCCGATCTCTCGTTAACAACTAGTTCTATAGAATAGGTGCGAACCTGCTTGAGCCCACCACTGGGGTACAAATAGACTAACGGCGCAATCCAGAGTAACAATGGGGAGTCCTTGCTCTGACGTAAGAACAATTTACTCTGGATTGCAATATGAATTTCCCATAGGTTTTCACTAGTTGGTGCCGTAACTAAGTCGAGGTAAATGTCTTTTATGTGCTCCCGTAGTTACTCTGGATTGTAGGGAAAATCATCAAGCTATAATGATTATTTAACTGTAATAAATGCAATTAACACCTAGCATTTATAGAACACCTTTCAAGTGTTGCGAAAGCATCCACTCGCACTCTCTCAGCAGTGAAATAAACAATTGCCATTTGACATGACCACAAAAGGCCTATTAAACCATTTACCATAAACCATTTACTAAAATCAGTCAAAAAAAATTACTGTGAAAACATATAAAATCAAAAAAATTAATAAAACAGGGTAAAACTAGTTCTTAAAACATTCCAAGGTAACAGAGGGGACCAACACATTCAAAAACCATCACACACAGACCCTTTTAATGAGGGTGGCCAAAATATTTGAGCTTCAGCTTCAGTATCTGTCCACGCTCTGTATCCATGCTTATCAGAGAGGCACTCTTTCAAGTGGGTGCTCCTCTTTTATTTAGCAGGGGGGGAGTAACTGGCCCTACACACCCCAGCAATGTCTGTTCTAGTGGCTTCTGCTGGTGTTCTTTTTTGCATTTTAGATTGTGAGTCCTTTTGGGGCAGGGACCCATTAGCTTTTAACTAGCTATTATTATTTTTCCATTTTCTTTGTAAACCGCTTTGTGAACTTTTTAGTTGAAAAGCGGTATATAAATACTGTAGCTAGATAGATCTGGATTCAGCCAAAATCCCATGCTCATCTGGACTGCTGGTAGAAGTATAGGAACATATAATACAGGAAAGAGGCTGTTTAAAGCTGAGTTGAAACAGCAACAGCTGTCTTGCAATGAGCATCCGATATTCAAAAATTTGTTGCTTCTGAAAGTTCCACTTACTGCTAATTATTTTATCTAATAGCTTCTGAAAGTTTTCCATGACAAAATCTTTTTAAAAAGCATCTAAGCCAGCTTCTCAACTCGAGGTACAGGTATCTCCAGTAGCACTCGAAGTGGTGTCTGATATTAGACATGGGACTTCTGGAACCTGCTGCCCAGGAGTGAGACCAGGAGCACTATTCACCAAACAGCAGTACGAGACTCAGCTTGGTGGGCAGAGCTCCACAGCGTGCTTTCCAGTGTTTGGAAAAGAGGGGGGCTTCTTACGCAGTGTGTTATCATGCTTGCCATACTAAAAGACTGGAAGAGCGTTTGAACATTCAGGAAATTGAACTGCTGAAGCTACTTTTTGCATAGTGGGGATGTGCTCCAGAAAATCTCAGATTATGGTTGCAATCCTAATTTCCTGGGAGTAAAACCCATTGAACATAACGGGGCTTACTTCTGGGTTGACGTGGTTAGGATTGTGCTTGAAGTGAAGAATCAGGAAGCAAGGCACCCCGCACTCCCTACAGGAAATAGTGCTGTTTATGTAAAGCTGAACTTCTGGATCGAATCCTCCTGCTGCTGTAATAATTGGCCACAAACCCATTGATTTTAAGAGAACTGGATTGTTGCCTCCATGGCAGAGAGGGAAAAACATCCATAAAAACACTATTTACTGCTTAAAGGCAGAGAGGCCAGGCTCAAGCAAAGATGTCTTCCAATGCTAGCTTGTTAAAATGGCTGTCACCTTCCTCAGACTCTTTAACTGCTTATGAACAAAACAATCTCTGTGTTCATGCAAGTGTGAAAATTGACATTTAAATAACTGGTACAAATTATAAATAAAATCAGAGTTTGTACATTCGTGCCTTTATTTATATTGCAAAATTGTTTTTTGCAGCTCTAACCTCCACTTAGGATGATTAGGCAGTGCCCAGACATGCGCTTCCCTCCCTACATCTGCATGGGAATGGGAAGTTGTGCCAGCCTAGGTTAGGATTGTATCCTTTTTTTTTATATTTCAATATATTAAGGCTGCAATCCTAATCTCCAGTTAGGCCGGCCTGAGAACTGGCATAAATGCTGTACTGGCCTAAGGGTGGCACAAAAGTGTCCTAAGACACTGCTGCCTCTACTGGGGGAGGTTTAGCCACTGCATCCTTAATTTATTTTAAAATTTAAATTTAAAACAAAAAAAAAGTTTGAATCTGTTCTGGCTTTACTGTGTCCCATTATCACCTATTGTAAAATACAGTAATTATTGTCATAACTTCCCAAAAAAGTCTCTGCATCTTTAGGCAATCAGGTTTTGTCTAGAGTCCTTCTGAGATAATTCTTTAGAGGAGCAGTGATGTGACACAGGCACAATCACATCTACTTCTGTGCACAAAAGAAAAGCATATCAAAGTCTACTGCTCCCTGACAGCCCCTGGACACTCCTTACAAAAGTTGCAGGTCTCGCCATCTGGCTGTGGTAGCGACACCCATCAGAGGCTGCTGAAATCATTAAGTACTTTATTAACATCCACTGGCCGGATGAGTCTGCAATTCTATGTTCCTTACAAATTCTTCCACTAAAAATTTCCAAAGGCTGCCCATTGGCCCCTTTACTTTGCCGGGGGCTGTTTGTATCAGACCAGCTGGTATATGACTTCCACAGTTCCCTTCAGTCATGAAAATTGACCTACTAGTCTGTCCATTAATAAAATTTTATTGCAGCAAGTCTTATCTTCTTATCACTGTAAATTCCTAATTATTACATTTTCAGCAGACCTCAGTCCAATGAAAAATAATATTCCTTCAGCTGCTTTGCCTCTTTTTGTTTTAGAAGCAGAAATGAAAAAAAAAATTTGTTTCCAATTTCTATTTCAGAATTTTTATGGAAAAATAAAATTACAATTACAGTCTAAAATACAGTCATTTGCTTAAATGGCAAGGCAAAAAGAGAGGCATTCATGCTTCAGCTCCACCAATCACAGTTTGTAACTTTCTTCTAAACTAATCTCAGTGGGATGCCCTCAGTACATGTTTCTTGTAAGGAAGATGTAAAAAAAACAGCAGGAAATGAACAATCAGGATTTCTTGAACCTTAGCAACTTCACCCAAATCAGATTCTAAATGTGCATATGAAGTTGGATATAGTGGACAAGGAATAATAAACATAATATGCTATTATACAGAATGATTTATTTTTTCCTTCAAGAAATACACAGAGCTGACTTCAACTGACAGTCCAAGCTTAGGCATTACTACTCAGAAGTAAGTCCCACTATAGTCAATAGGACTTACTCCAGGTAAGTGTTGATTGAACTGCAGCCAAATTTAGATCGCTGGTCTAACTAGCTCAACAGTGTCTACTGGGTAACAGCAACTCCCTGACAATTCAGATGGGGTTTCCCAACCCTTGGGTTAGTGCTATTATTAGACTAAATAAAGCGCAGCCCTCAGAAATATACCTACAGCACAGACCTCAGAAAAGAATAGTACTGACTTTTGAAGGGCATCGTTTTATATAAAATAATTTTTTTGCGACACCAGCAAAAAAGCAACTGACTATTTTTATTTTAAAATAATGCTACAACAATGCTATGGAATATACTCTAATTAATTATAAAGTATTATGAAAATAATATTTTAGGGGAGAGCTGCAAATAAATAGCCTTGTCTACCATGCAAAAATTCCTACAGCGGTATCAACCCTGAGTGTTCTTCAGAAGGACAGATACTGAAGCTGAAGCTCAAATACTTTGGCCCCATCATGAGAAGGAAGGACACTTTAGAAAAGACCCTGATTCTTAGGGGAAAAATGTGAAGGCAAAAGGGGAAGGGGTGGCAGAAGATGAGGTGGTTGGATAGTGCCACTGAAGCAATGAACACAAACTTGGACAAACTTTAGAAGTTTTCGATTGGGCGGCCTGGCATGCTGCAGTCCATGAAGTCATGAAGAGTTGGAAAGGACTGAATGACAACAACAACTAAATATAGTGCAAAACAGCCTGGCACAGGCCCTATCAATGTTAGAAAGTAAATCTGTGACATTAGGCATGAAAAGCATCTGTTCTCCACTGAAAACGTCCTTTTAATCTTTTCAGTGAGAGAGCAGGACTTCTTATGCAATCAGCTATAAGCAAATGTGATGCCAAGCTTACAAGCAAGAGAGTTTGACAGCAATAACCTGACCCATTATACTGAATTTTTTTCAGCTGCTCTCAGTTGTATTAATATAAGATTTTACATTTTAAGTTCTGTACATTACACTCTTACATTATATATTATATTACTCCACAGTTCTATACATTACACTATTCTTTATGGCCTTTATTTACCGTGGCAGAGATCAATAAATAGCTGAGATAAAATCAAGCCACTATATTCAGGACCAATATATTATTATACCTCATAATCAGGGAATTTCTATCTTAATCATGCTGAGATGAGAATTTCCAGAATAAATGCTGGGCATTGCTTGAAAACAGAAAATTCATTTGTGGACTACTAGAGGCAGGGCCTTCTCAGTGATAACATAATGACTACATAGGTTTATTTTAATGACAAATTGAAGAAGGGTTTTAATTTTGTACAGAACTGATTCTGTGTTAGTTTTTAGTTATTCTTTCAGGCTGGCAGTTTTTTTTAATTGCATGTCAGTGAAATCCTAACTTGCACTTGAACAGGCAAAATGGCATGCCTGCTTGCCAGTGCAATTTGGGGATGCTGCTGTGCCAACCCAGGAGGCAAGGAGCAACTTATCCAGTTATGGTGGCACAAATCCAAGCAACCTGGGTCTGCCGTGGGCTGCACAGAAACAGCACATCTAGGATTCAGCACAAGTGGAAGGTATTGGCTCAGCTTTCCGCTCCCCACCTGCCAGGAATACCCTTCCCCTCCCTCCTGCCTGGCTGGCTGAGCTTGACCAATACAATTTACCTCCTCCTGGGGACTGCGGCAGCTCAAGAGATACTTAGGATTGTTGTCCCTTGTGCCAACCCAAGGGGTATTTACGATTGCACTGGTATATATATTTGATATACTGCACAAGGCTATGCATACCTTTGGAGACTTAAGACCCTTATGCTGAATGCAGCTTACTACTAGGAAAATGCATATAGCATTGCAACCTAAGCATTTGGAGTGTTCAAAGCACTTCATATGCATTATTTTGACATAATACAATCAGTGCTTTTTTCTAGAAATAAAGGTGGCTGTCCTCACCATGAAGCTGTTATTTGTCATCATAGGCATGTCTTCTTGGGGCCACAGAGGTGCTGGTACTCACCAAACAAGGTGCTGGTACTTACACAGAGGAGCCGGTACTCTGTACCAGTGAATACCCCGTCAAAAAGACCTCTGCTTACAATGATCGTGTTTGATAAGTGATTAATTATAATATATTCCCATAGTGCAGTTGGGACTCAGGCCACCTAGGAAAGTTCATAGCAGAAGCATGACTTGAAAAAACCAAGGAAAGTCTTGATTTGTAGTGCAGTGTAGTCTAGGGCAGAAGGTTAAGGAGTGGGAGGCCTGGCTTGTATCCAGCAGTTATGCTGGATCCCAGCCTTGCTTCTTGGGCAGCCAGGAGCTGCCTCTATCTGCTCCCAATATATGATCAAACAGATTGGCCATCTCCAGTGGTGGCCTAAGTAGACCCACTGGGCTGCTGTAGTCCTACCAGGGGTACAAGCCTTTTCTTCCCTGTGTTAGCATGGCAGTCATCCCATAACTTGTGCAGTCCTATAACAGTGCAGTTTTTCCAGCCTGCCTGTTCCAGCACAAGTTATGATTGTACTGTCCATTACTTAATCACAATGCTACCATGATATATTATTTTAGATTTATATTTTAATATATTTAAACTGGCATCAGGCCCCTGTGACAGGCCAGCCATTTTTCATGTCACTTCAATCATGGTTTGGATGATTCCAACCCAGAACAAGTTGACCCTGCCATCACCTGGGACAAACGCTAAAGAAGTTGCTTTTAAATATATTTACCATAAATATTTTATTTTTTAATTTTGCTCTTTTGTAAGTTGCTTTGTTGTTTTATGTAAAAAGCAGGGGATACATTTAGAAACATATAAATTAATGTGATTGTGCTTGATACACTGCTCAACTGTGCCTTATTCCCCAACTTGTTCTCTTTAAATAACCTGTGCTCTGGAGGAGTCATATTTTATTTTGGTTTCATTACAACACTGATAAAGCTGCCACCCTCAAACCATTTAATATACTCATAGAGCACAATCCTAACCATATCTACTCAAAAGTAAGCCCCATTCTGTTCAGTGGATCTTACTCCTAGGAAAGTGTCTTTTGGATTGCAGCCATATTCACTTGAAGGAGAGCTACTTCTTAAATAAGAGACCTACGAGAACACTTCTTTTACATTATGATGAATTTGTAGGTACTAATCAAATATAAAAGGGAAACAATATATTTTAAAATTAATTTCCATGATTCATATCTCCACATATAAAAGTGAGGTCAGTCTAGGTGAGATCGAGTAAGTTCTGCTTTTACTAAATGAAAATAATTTTTAAAAGACATTTTGTTCAATTGTTTGGACATTGTGACTTTTACACTCCTTTCCCCCCCCCTAACAATTATAAAAAGGCTCCTTCTTGTATGCCTAATAAAGGTTTTTGAAGCTGAAAAAAGTCTCCTTCCCTGGTCCTTTATTTCCTTTTCATCATGTTTACTTCCAAAATACTTTGGATTCTCAGTGACAAATATCATCTCAGCAAAGTCACCAACATTAAAAATCCTGGAATGTTGAGCTTAAAGCAGAAAGACACCTTCTTTGCTGGAACTTTATGAAACATTGCTATCTATCTATCTATCTATCTATCTATCTGTCTGTCTGTCTGTCTGTCTACAGTATTTATATACCGTTTTTCAACTAAAAAGTTCTCAAAGCGGTTTACAAAGAAAATGAAAAAAATTAATAGCTAATTAATAGCTTATGGATCTCTGTCCCAAAGGGGCTCACAATCTAAAATGCAAAAGAACATCAGCAGAAGCCACTAGAACAGAACATCCTACTACCCAGTTAGTCCTCCCCCACCACAATCATGTTCCCTACATGACATCATATGTTGTTTTCCATGTACAAAGCATGGTTTGTGTTTTTTAAATGGCATGTCTCTGGTATCTCTGTAAAGCCAGAGAGTCACCGACTCCTTTTACAAATAATGCATTAGAGCACTTCTATGTTTATAGTTGCATATGTTTCATTGTGGACCGTTTGCCAGTTATAAGCTCCTATGAAGTCTCACCAAAATGGCAACCTCACTGGCATGATGTGCAACTTACAAGTTGCAACTTAAAGTTGCACATAACTATCCACTTGGCAGAACTGAGTGAAAAAGAAGCCATCTACAAATAAATCCCGTGTGTCCTGAAGGCTTGTGTACACTTTCATCAGTGAAACCTGACCGACTGGTATTTCTCAAGATTACAATGGCAGTGTCAGTAACTGAATGAACAACAATGAACTACGGTATACTGGTTCACTGTTCGGTTTTCTATGCAATGTAGTGCAGCTTTTAGCTATCAAGTCCCATTACTTGTAGCTCTCTCTTGCATTTTTCTTTAAGTCGTTTTGCCAAGTTTATTCAGGAAGGGCATGGATCCAAGGAAAGTAAAACAGTAACTAGCAAAAATAGAAGGAATTTGCAAACGCTTCCAAGCAATGTAATTTGCAAGCTTGCTGTCCCTGCCACTACAGAGTACCCCTGCACTGTTCCTCTCAATTTTAACCTCCTCCTCCTCCTCCTCGTCCTCCTCCTCCTCCTCCTTCTTCTTCTTCTTCTGCAATATGTAAAAAGCCTCACATGCTACATTACAAGCCTGCAGAGACAATCCAAACTCACTAAGGGCAAAATCCAGAGTAACTACAGGGAGTCCTTGCTCCGCTGTAAGAACAACTTACTCTGGATTCCAATATGAATTTCCCATAGGTTTTCACTTGGTGGTGCAGTAACTATGGGTGCACGTAAAGTCTCTTATGTGCTCCCGTAGTTACTCTGGATTTGGGGGTAAGCTACACTTCTCAAACATTGTATTTCTTCCCATTTAATCAAACACAGCCAAAAAGGAACTTTTCAGTACTGGCCACAGAGAAATAAAATGTCTTAAGCTTAATTCCTGGCAGAAGTTATTTTTAATGGCCCAGAGGAGAAAAATGTTTCTTCATATCTGAAACAGGCTCAAACTGGTGCGTACCATAACACTGATGCTGACCATACTGATCAGGATATATTTAAGACATTGTGCTCTGTTTAAATGGGAGAAAAGTGGTGGGGGGGGTGGAATTGGCTCTCCTATTCCCAGCCAATGGGCAACTATAACAAATCCATTCTATTATTGTTTAGTATGGTTCTGGAGGTGGATATAAATATAAAGGAATCATGAGTACAATTGACCATATTTTACAGAACACATTTTTAGATCATTGTGCAGATACTTCTAACTATAGTACCTATATTAAGGCATGCCATGTTCCTTACAGGTCTTCATCTCAGGGCTAGCTGGATTCTTCTGAAAAGAAAGCATTGTCAGAAAAAGGATGGAGTTAACTGTGCTATTTCCTCCCACATCCATGTTATTCCAAAGAAACATTTGTCCAGGATTAAAAGATTCAAGATGGCTATTGTCTGCACCCTTTCAGCAGCTGTTTTTCATATTCCAAAAACTGCAGACATTTTGTTATGAGTCCAGGAACATATTACTATACTGACACTCTGAGTGTGCTGGTGCCCAGTGTTTGTTAGTCTTGTCTCTGTCACCTTTTTCACTTTGCCATCACAATAATGAGGGTAGAAATTCCTCAAGGAAACTGCTCTAGGCCGCAACCCTATGCAAAGTCTTCTGGGAGTAAGCCCCATTATACCTAACAGGATTTACTTCTGCGCATACATGCATAGTATTGTGCTTTCAGTTGCAAGGGAGGTATTTCTCTGAATGCCAGTTACTTGGGGGGGAGGCAAATAGCACAAAGATGCTGTTGCCTTCATGCCTTTGCTGTGGCTTCTGATCTGGCTGGAAACTCTTAGAAAATGGATGCTGGTTCAGATGGCCGATTGGCACCCATTTCCAATATCACCAGCACAGCAGTACAAGTGTTCTGCTGGTACTGGGTGTCACAAATGTGCCGTAAGGCAAAGAGGGAGGATTGGCACTGGGCCAGTCAGTTGTGGGCCACCGTGCCGGAAGAACACTACCTAAATAAGTGGCATCACCAGGGTGGCATCACCAGGGTGGTGCGGTCTGCACCAGGTGATGTGCCCAAGGGGGGTGACACACACGGGGAGAGCTAAAAATTGCAGCTTCATGATGGAGCATCAAACCCTTCATGCCATGTACCGTTGGATTTGTATTGAAGAGCAGAATCCAATGCAAAAATCCTCATTCCTATCAAACGTTATGGCAAAAAACTAAAATATGCATTGATCTCTGCGGAAAGTAAAAGTGAAAGTGACCCATATCACAGCTTTACTCGCAAGTAGGCAAACGTGCTATAGTTCATTGGAAGGGGCAGGCTGAGAGGAACCTAAGGACACCAGAATTGTCCAGATCCAATGAACAGATCCCCACAAATCACCCCAGAAGAAGGTCTCTGATGTTTGCATTGAAATTCATTGGAAATGGATGTGAAATGCACAGCTGTGTTTACTGGCGAGAACGCAGGCATGCCTTGGCTGGAGTGGAAGTTCAGTCCAGGAGAGTACAAGACTTCCAAAATGGTCCCAATCAGGGATGTTTTTAGGGCATTAGAAAGGGGGCACCCTTAAATGGGGTGGCGGCCCTTGTGATCTAAATGGCTAAAATCATGGTTTGTAGAAATAATCCCATCATGTTATACACCTTTGAATGTGTAATTTGCAGGAGAATGCAGTGAAACAAACCACTTTATTCTATTAAAATGTATGGCTAAAAACACCAGTGAAGGCGGGGCAATGGCAGATAACCATGCCCACCATTCATGTGGTTGCCCCGCTCACTGCATGGGGGTGACATGCTGGGCTCCTGCACCGGGTGATGTGAACCTTAGTGACACCCCTGACCTAAATTCCCTCTTCTATGCAATGATACAGGTACTCTGTCCTCCATTCTATATGGTCACCCTGCTGTGCAGGACAAAAACCAGCATTTCTTACTGCTATGCTCCATTGGTTGTGGGTGGCGCAAGCAGTTGAGACGCTGTGCCTGTTAACCAGCAGGCCAGGGTTTGAGACGCGGGTCGGCGCCACAAGACAGGGTGAGTTCCTGTCCTTAGCCCAGCTCTGTGATGCCAGCTGGATCCAACTGTATTGGCTCTGCCTTTCCATTGGACTAATTCAGTGGCGTGGAGAGGGGGGATTTGCTGCTTGGGTAACAATCCAACCCAGGCTTTCATGCTTCGCCTGCAGCATATGCAGCACCGAGCATGATACCATAGTCTTTCAAGACTGACGGAGGCCTGCTCCATTGCAGAAGTGTCTAAATCCTGGGCTGGGGCCCAGCTGCAGCCCATGATGAACCTCCACGTAGCCCTTGGCAAGCTCCTTCCATCTTGCCTTTGGGCAAGTCCTGAAACCCTCCAGAAACGAGGGAAGCTCTGGCCTCAAACTTCCAGAGGATATTCTGAGGGCTGGGGAGGCTGTACAAGTTTCTATTCTCTGAATATGAAAATGCTTATGAACTTGATCGAAAATCACTCTCCTCCCTGTGTTAGAAAGTGTTTCTGAACTTATTTGAATTCATTTATTGATTCATATATTCTGGACATCCATTCTTCATTGGAACACATACAAACCTATGACCTCCATTTTGCATCACCTGGAATTGCTGCGAACGGGTGGGAAGGAGTCACTTGCACATTATGGTGAGGCATCTGCAAGACTTAAGTGCTTTGCACCCCTTTAGCTATGCTACAGATTTCAGACCCACTTTGTAATCCTGGATACACGTGGTCCAAATGTTAGTGGTGAAAACCTAATTTGCTTTGCTCTAAAAAATTTAAATTTTGCAACTTTCAAATAGCAGTTCTGCTGGAAAGAAAGGCAAAGGGACAACTTTTATTATTTATTTGCAGAGAAGAGGTTAACAGATCACTAGACAGCAGAATTAGAATTAGAAGAGATTATCAGAGACAGATGAGAGAAAAGGAACAGGAGAACTGAAGGTGGGCTGCACTTGAAATTAATGCAGTGTACAGCACATACATGAACACATCAACTCACCAGCCAGTTAATTCTAATTTCTGTTCTCCTGTTTCTCATTAGGAAACTCTTCCAATCTGTAAACACAGATTAGAAAACATACTCTAGGCATATGTATAAAAAAGCAGGCCTCTGTCAGTCTTGAAAGACTATGGTATCATGCTCAGCGCCGAAGCACGAAAGCCTGGGTTAGATTGTTATGGAGGATAGGCTGTTATCCAAGCAGCAAATCCCTCCTCTCCACTGAATTAGTCCAATGGAAAGGCAGAGCCGATACAATTGGATCCAGCTGCATCGCAGAGCTAAGGACAGGAACTCACCCTGTCTTGTGGGGCCGACCTGGGAATTGAACCCTGGCCTATTGGTTAACAGGCACAGCATCTTTACTGCTTGTGCCACCCACAGCATATGTATACATGAGCAGGATATTCATTCCATAATCTCCTTGCTGGCAATTTAAGGCACTAGTCTGAGACATCATGCATCCCTCCACACTCGCTTCTTTTCAGCCTAATTTGTAATGGAAGCAAATATTAATAAAAGCAAGATGGATTACTTGTCATAAATTGCATTTATTTCAATACTGGTCAGAAGCCAGTTAAGAATATCAGCCTTCTTTTCATGGAAACTTTGGGTTTTATTTTGAATTATAGTAAATAATATATCTGGGTTCAGAACCCCCCAGCTAGGAAAAAAAGTTCATAGTTTTGACTGCCAAGCTAGAACCAAGCAAGGAGCAGAGTAATTATCCTTCCAACAACAGCTGGCAATCAAAGTAAGGCACTAGAGACAGGTTTTTTATAACCTGTGGGGCCTGTATTCCTAATAGGTATGCGAGGTGCTCCCAAAATTGAGAACCATTTTTTAAATTTTTAATTCACTTTTTTTCTTTACCAGATGACACCGTTTTAAAAAATTTGGATTTGGTTTGAATTTGGCCTAACAGGCCAACAAAAGTCACTAATATATTTCCATATTGGACAAAATATTTATTTTTGGGCTTCACAATTTTTCTCAGAAGTTTTTGGATGTCTTCAAATTCACATTGTTTTTCTATGAATGAAATTAAATGCTTTTTTTAAAGTTCCACATTCCACCGTGCACTTTCAGTGTAATTTCTGAAAGACAGCAAATAATAATAACTGAAATAAAATAAATTATATATATTCAAGTGTGTGCAACCAGTGAGACATTATCTTGGGGTGCACTAAATGCAAAATGTTAAGAACCTCCTGATTAGAAGATCTGGGTCTCAGTAACTTTCGGGCATGTCCATACATTTCAAAAATGTTTTATTTAACAATATTAAACATCTCTGTGTTTGTATGTTCTCACTACTATGCCTCACATACCTTGCGTCCAAATGAACTGTATTAGTCTCATCCTGCCAAGGTTAAGAATGTTTAGATCTTGTTAAAATGAATCAGATTTTAAGTTCTTAACTTCGGTCAGATTGTGGTCTGTATTATCTTAACATTGTTCTTGAATTATGTAACTGGTGCTGGAGAGCTTGCAAGTTCACAAAATAAACATTGCACAGATATAAAATGTGTTCTGCGATTTGCCGGAATACAAATAAATGGCTTAGACTGTTTCCAGACCACCTTTTTCTTCTCTGGAAACACATGGGTGAAATCAATTTCTATCAAAATCAGTGAAATTAATTTTATTTTAAACAGTGACATTAACAGAAAAAGAATTGCATCATTATAACAGCTTCTGACCATTTTCATATATTTTCTGACCACTTTCTTATTTTATATCCAATTCTATTTACCGTAAATAAGATTTTGTGTTGCTGTTGCATAATGAAATCCCTTATTATATATTTTTTAAAAAGTTGTGTAGTACTGTCCAAATAAAAGAGTACAATCAGGCCAAATCACAGGTCCCTTGAATGCAAAAAAAAAAAAAAGACGCCTGCGTGAAACTGCTTGAAACTTTGCAGTGTCATTACATTTTGCAAAGTGTCATTTGATTTCAATAGAAAAACTTGCCACATAATGGGGCAATCTTAACAGCATTAACTGGAAGTAAACCCCCCACTAAACAATATTGGATTGGATTGCACATTTCACTCATTGAAATCCATAGAAGTTAACATTCAAAGTTCTCGATTTTGACCAGATTTCATGCCCTAAGGACTTTTCAAAGCTTAGGCTAGCTCTTAGGTGAGGTTTGTGTTATGTGGTACTTAGGCACTGATACAAGTGCTACAGATCGTGTTCAAGAACCACAGGAAGAAACAGCTGGTCCTGGGGATCTTTTAAAAGCTAAGGAATCTGACTTGAATGCATGAGTAAAGCAAGACCTGTCATTTTCTTAGCATCTGGAAACAGATCTGAACCCATTTTCTGCTATCAGAAGATTAGCTTTTCATTCCTCTTCAAACAGGCATGGTGGAAAAATAAAAACCAAGAAGGGTTTTAAAAAAAATTAAATTATTTAAAAAATAAAATCCAAGAAGGACTAAAGAAAGGCATATTAGTTGAGTCAACATTTTTACATGTGTGTGTGTGTGTGTGTGTGTGTGTTCTCCGGCCCTCCAAGTGGAAAGTGCACAATATTTACATGCTTATTAAGAATAAGTTGCAACTTCTCCAAACCATTGTGATTTTTTTAACGGTAAAAAAAAAAAAGAACAACTGGATGGGAAAAAGCTTGTAAAAGGAAACAGGGAATCTGAATTTGGATAAGGTTCTTCAAAGGTTGCATAACAGAAGCTGATCATTAGAGTCCCAGGCAGGAGTGGAGAGTTTGTACAGGTTGCAAAGTGTGTTTGAATCCGATTCCTTTGAGATGATCGTGGTGGAGTAAAATACAACTCGGTTCCCTCCAAATAATAATTTAAAAAGCTGTCCAAAGCAACCGAATGGAACGACTGCTGGTCGATTATCATTTTTGCAACACTTCTGATATAGAAAAAGAAGGGATTGCACAACCTTGCAGAAACAAAAACAAACTTGGCAGATTGTTGTTGTTTGCTCTTTATGTTTTATTTCTTTTGCTTCAGGAGAAAAGAAATTGGGGGAGAGAGAAAGGAGCCTGGGGAGGGGAGGAAAAAAAAGCTCTGCAACTTCTTCCTTTAAATCTCAGCCAGGATCCAAAGTGGAATTGGAGAGCGCACTTGGCTGCGCTTGCCTTACATAAGAGTCCCTCCTCCTCCTCCTCCTCCTCTTGGCATCTCTTTTTCTGCACATGACTCCCACTTCCCAAACTGTCTGATGTGACACATGATGCCCCCCTCACTAGGAAATCTCCAGCTGATGCTTAGGATCGAGAAGTCCTGGGATCCAGGAAGGGAGCGCAAGAGGGACCTCCAGGATGCTCTCCATCCATCCAGTGCGCATCAATAAATGCTTAATGCTGCATTAAGGAGGAGGGGGACGGCTGGGGATCCTTTCCCCTCCACCCACATTTTCATTCTCAACCTCCTTTTTCCTGCCTCTGTTTCTGCTTTCTAGTGCTGCTTCCAGAGTGACCACATGTCATCCCCCCCAAAAGAGGACAAAAATGTAGGACACCCAAGTAAAATTTAGGACATTAAATAATAAAAGCTAAAAACATTCAAGCCACTTAATTAAAAACACTTAATTTATATTAACCACATGGAAGTTACATATCATTATTAGTCACAATATTACAATATTGTTTACAAGTTTTAAAACTGTTGCATGTAATTTATTACATCTTATTAATTCCAAAAAAGCTACATGCTGCCTGCTCACAAGGATAAAGAGGACAACCAAGTTTTTTCCAGGACTCTAGGCATAAAAAGAGGACATATCCTGGAAAAATAGGATATATAATCACCCTGGCTGCTTTCCACTCAGGATGGCAGGAAATGGACTACATCAGCATGCTTGGACCTCATCAGTCGCTGCCCTCCCCACAGCCTTGCGGGGGGGGGGGGTGAAACTAGGAAACTGTCCAGACTCAGAGCGACTGAACCAGACTCCCCCCTTTTTAGACAATGTCCCCCTTTTCAGGACATATCCTGGATTTTAGCCTTGTGTCCTGGAAAAAATCCAGTGTCCTCCTCTTCCTTGTAAGTGGGCAGCATGTAGTCCATGTGTAATAAATTACGTGTAATAGTTTAAAATTTAATAAGTAATACAGTGTTAAATGAAGCACAGGAAAGAGATAAATATGAGTATTTTTATTTTTTCATGTCCTACATTTTCCTTGGGTGTCCTAAATTCTGGGGACCTTGTCCTCCTTTTTTGGTTATGGCGACCTGCCCTCTTACTGCTGCTCCTTGCAGTTGTGCCATAGGCCATGGAAGTGCCCCTGGAAGGAGACCACCTCCTTGCCAGACGCTATGCAGCAAACACAAGAAGGGAGTGGTGAACATGCACCCCTGCAAGAGACAGATCAGAGGTTCCCCTTCTGGGCCCCCTCCTGTAAAGGATGCCTTGGCAAGGCATCTATCCCTTACAGGGCTCTGGAGGGAGCCAGTAGTGGGAAGCTTAGTTTGCTCTGCCAGTCCTGGGGGAAGGAAGAGGGGGGCACCTGATGAAGGGGGGGGGGTCTGATCTCCTCCTGGTCCAGCTGTTGAAGAGGTTGTGCTCCCCGCCTACGCATTTTCTTTTGTCTACTACGCAGAAAAAACTCATTGCAGGATAAAAGGTGGAGGTTCGTCCCTGGGTGGGCTCGAACCACCAACCTTTCGGTTAACAGCCGAACGCGCTAACCGATTGCGCCACAGAGACACCTGTGAAGTAAGACCTCGGAAAGTTCTCTGCTGTGTGTCTGAACGTTCCATGGAACAATCGGATAGAACGTTCGCAACCTGGACGTTCTTTCCCAGCTGAAATGTTGCGCCAGGAATAGCCAGCCAGCCCTCTGTGCTGGACAATATAGCACTGCACTGCACAGCAGCGTATCTTTCCTGGGTGGAAATTAAAATGGCAATTTAATCTACATATCCTACTTCCACCAGGGACTTAGGAGCCCAATGCTGTTACTCAGAAGTAAACCCCATTATAGTCAGTGGTGCTCACTGCTTACTCCCAGGTCAATGTGCATAGCATAGCAGCAAGGCTTGCAATCCTAAGGCTGCAATCCTGTCCACACTTTCCTGGGAGCAAGCTGGAACTTAATTCTAAGTAGACAGATTAGATGGTTAGAAAGCCCTGTCTACTCAGGAGTAAGGCTGCAATCCTAATAACACTTTCCTGGGAGTAAGACCCATTGAACACAATGGGGCTTACTTTTGAGTAGACATGGTTAGGCTTGTGCTCTAAGTCCCATTCTAATCAATGGGGCTTCCTTGAACCACAGAATGGTACATTCTATACAGTGATGGGTTTCAAAGAAATTAACAACCGGTTCTATGCCCATCCGGCAGCCACTTTTAAATGGCTATTTTTAAACTTTATATGTCCTATCTCTCATTAACAACCAGTTCTATAGAGTAGGTGCGAACCTGCTGGAGCCCACCACTGCAACAAATACTATAGCATTGTAATTTATTTTGAGGTGCCTTTCAAAGTATTTGCCTTCTGTGGTCTACAAAATGGTAAATGCGTTTTAACGTAAGTAGATAGTGGCGTAGATAGCATCATGCAGGGGGTGCAGTTGCACTGGGCTACAACATTTAGGGGGGCTACAAGCTGAGCTTGAGACTAGTGACTAAAATTATGAAAAAAGGGCTACATATGAATGATAATACCACCATGTTATATATCCTTGGAAAGGTAATTTTATGCAGAATGCAGTGAAACAAACTGCTTTGGAATATCTACATTCTAGCAAAAAGTATGGCCAATTAACCAGAAAATGAAAACACAAAAGCTGATTGAACAATAAGTGGATTTTCTTAACTTTCCCATGATACTGCTTGCTCTGAGAGCAAATGAGATGCAATTCTGAAACTGTATGGAACAAATAAGGTGTCGATATGAATATCAGCTGTTATTTCCATATGCATATATTATAACAGCATATACCCATGCTAACTAGGTATGGGTTTACAGGTGCTCCTCTTATATTTAGCAGAGAAAGAATAATGAGTCTTCTTTGGCTCAGCACAGTTTCCCTAACCAATAAGGGGCACAATTTTACTTAATTAAATTTAATTTTGTTGTTGAAGGGGAAAACAAAAAAAATTTAAAAATACCCCAGGATAACATCACTTCCAGTTGTGACATCACTTCTAGGGCAACATTTTGAGCTTTGCACCGGGCTACGTGATCATTAGCTACACCACTGTGTAAATGTAAAGTTATGCACATTGGGGCAAAGAACCCTAACTTTACATTTAGGTTAATGGGCTCTAAGCTGTCAGTAACAGAGCAGGAAAGAGATCTAGGAGTGCTAGTGAGCAGCTCAATGAAAGTGTTAACCCAATGTGTGGAGAGAACAAGGCTAATTCCATGCTTGGGGTCATTAGAAAAGGGATTAAGAATAAAACAGCTAATGTTATAATACCTTTATACAAACTGATGGTAAGGCCACATTTGGAGTTCTATGTGTCTAGTTTTGGTCACATCATCTCAAAAAGGATTTAGAGGAAATAGAAAAGGTTCAGAGAAGATTGACCAAAATGATTGATGGTGTAGGATACTTTCCATAGGAGAAAGACTACAACGTTTGAGGCTCTTCAGTCTAGAAAAGAGGTGCTTGAGGGGAGACTTGATTGAAACATACAAAATTATGCAAGGGATGGAGCGGACAGATAGATGCTTTTCTCTCTCTTACTTAACACCAGAATGAGGGGGCATGTTAGGGAGAGATAGGACAGACAAAAGAAAATACCCAGCATGTAATTAGTCTGTGGAACTCCTTGCCACAGGATGTGATGAAACAGCTAGCCTCAATGCCTTAAAGAAGAAATTGGACAAATTCCTAGAGGAAAGGACCATCCATCACGGGTTACAGGTTCTCCCTGCTTTTTGGGTCATGTGGAAAAGGCATCTCACCTATGCATGTCCTTCATATACATCTAGAAACTTCAATATCCCCATTCTCTGTTTTGCAGATTACAAAAATAAACAGATATGTTCCCTTTTTTGATACTCCTTGTAATGTGAGAACCATACCTGTGTTTGAATTGTCTTTGACCGCTCCACCTGGATCCTAGATTTCATTGTGTGTTCTGGAGCAAATTGTTTTCTCTTAGCACATGTATATAATACAGGTGTCCCCTGCTTTCTGCCACCCCAGTTTTGGTAGTTTCACTCTTTCATCGCTCTTAAAATATACCCAGAAGTCTGTTTTTCATCAGGGAGAATCACTGATTCATTCACTGTTGTTTTTTAAAGTGTAATTTGCAATGTATGCCTTTGTTTATTTTAGTATAATTTTGTATGTATTTTGGCTATGTGTTAATAAATATCTGTTATTTAAGGTTCAATACTAAGCAATTCAGGCCAGCCTAACTCACCTGGCCTATCTTTCCATGATGGTGTGGGGAGGTCAGTGTATGCCTGTGCATTGGCCTAACACCTCTAGGAGTGGAACAGAAGTGTCTTACAGCACTTTTGTGACACCCTCAGGTCAGCATAGGACTTGTGTCGAGGCTTTGGCTGGCCTATGTGGGGATTAGGATTGCAGCCTTATGCTTTTGGATATTTATGTCTTTTTTGTGTTTGAAAAAGACTGGGATACACTTTTCATTGGTTTTCATTTTTGGTTGGTGCTCAGGTCCCCAACCTGTTCAATAAGTGGGGAATGCCTTTAGGCTCACAGGGTGACCATGTCATAACCAAGGCTTCTCAAAATGTAAGACACCCAAGAAAAATGTAAGACATGATAAAATGAATGCTAAATACACTCATATATATTGCTTTCATGTGGTTAATTTGAACACTATATTACTTATTATTAAATTTAAAACTAGGCTATTACCGGTACATATAATTTATTATATACAAGAAGGCTACATGCTGCCTGCTCACAAGAAAAAGGAGGAAAATTGTTTTTCCTAGGACACACGGCTAAAAAAAGAGGACATATCATGGCAAAAGAGGACAATTAGTCACCCAGGCACAGAATGAGAAATAAAGGCTGCAATCTTATCTGTAGGCTACTTTCCTGGGAAGAAGTCAAACTTACTATACTGTAATGTGATGTACTGTACTTCTGATGAGACATGTATAGGAATGCGCTCAAATTCAGACAAGTCATAAAGCTAAGTCTTAGCCAAGCCACACAAGAGCATAACACTTTTTGATGGGCAGTTCTAAGATAAAGGAGTGGTTCATGTATATATTGATCAGTGATCAATGATCACTCCTTGTCTTCAGTGATTACTCCAACTTGTCTTCCTCCTTCTTCTCGTCTCTGATTACACCATGTGGGTCAGGTTCAGATGGAATAAAGGAGACAAATGGAAGAACAGGTGCATTCTTCAAGGCTAAGAACATGATCACCTTTTGTCCACCAGCTGGCAGAATCTGAACAGGGCAAGGGTGGAAATTAACAGGCCAAACATTGACTTTGCTTTTGACAAAAAAAGGAGGACCTGGAGAATGGAGTAGAGTATAACTAATATGAGCTCATAGGTTTTAGAGGATCTGTGTGTGTGTATATATATATGAGTGAGAGAGAGAGAGATTGCATCATAAATGAGACATAAATTTTTTATTTTATTTAGAAAACGTACATGTACATGCCCACCTTATCAAGCACAAGTTAGCACTCAACACAGCCGAACAATATAAAACAGTAAAGCATGACAGTAAAGCATGACATTACATAAAATAAAAATGCACAGCAGCAAGAGTACTGAAAAGACACACACTACTATACAAGATAAAGGGCAGAGAGCAAGAATGCAATAATTCAGTCACTGGAAAACTGATATCACAAGCCACCCTTCTTACAGCCCAAACCAAACCAGAAACAGCGAAGCAACCATAGAAACCCAGAAGAAACCAAATAGAATTCCTTGGTGCTGAGAAGACCATAAAGAAAGCATCAGTGTGTTTACTTGAAGAGGGGATTCCTTAAGTGGGGTGTGATCACAGAAAAATATTTCTCCCTGCTGGCCACCTGCCTTTCCTCCACAGGCAGTGCACCCAGAGAGGTTCTCAGCTTTGGGTGGGAGGGGGACGGAAGCTGCCTTCGTCTCCGACTATTTGGGACTTTAAAAGCAAAAAACAGCACTTGTGCCTGGAATCATATTTTTAAAAATGTTTGTCGACTGGCAGAAAGATCTACAACACTCTCACCCCAGCTCCATACCACCCACTACAATCATACCTGCTCCTTACCCAGTCCAGCACTGATCTGGGATGTGGTGCTGATAGTCCAGCACATGTCTTTGGGCTGATACTTTGTGTTTCTCAAAAGCAGCAACCATCATACTGAAAGGCATATCTGCAACACTTGGACCCATCACAGAGCTGCAGTTGCTCAACAAAACAATTGGATTGTGCTTTGAATTACTTTTCTAACTGACTGAATTGATGCCTTGTGTGGGAATGAAACACTATACTGTGTGCATATGCAAGAGATAACAGGTACATTGCCAAATGATTGACCCTTCCAATGACTCTTAGCACTTAAGAATGGCGTTTTCCAGGCTTGAGACAATGAACCAGGCACATGAGCCAGCCTGGTTGAAATTAAACAGGCCTGGGCTTGGCCAGCGCCTGGCTGGGAGACCACCTTGAGGTACATCACAAAAGAAAATTGGGACATAAATACAATAAATTCCAGTATTGTAGGCAACTTAGAAGTATTATATTGGAATCCAGATGCCTGCTATTCAATCAAGTCAGAAAAGTCTCTTGAGCTGTATAAAAGCAAATAATTATTTTATCTGTCCAATGCCTCAAAAGTCCACCAAAAAGATACTCTGAGGATAACAACATTCCACAATTTCAATGACAGCAATGTAGCAGTTGAAGCTTTTCTTATCTTTGCATCTATATTAAATGGCAAGCTTCATCTATGTAATTTCTGTTTGTCATAGAACTGTTAAAGGGACAGGTGCCAAACACCCCTCCCCAAATAAGAACTGGCAAGTTCTAATGGAAGAAAAAGTGGCCAACTGTAAGTCATTCATAAGTGACCAAAGATGCTTCAGTATTTTAAAGGAAGCCTTGGCAATTAACAAAAGCTT
The DNA here is from genome assembly GCA_030015325.1 of Cryptoblepharus egeriae. Classification (NCBI taxonomy): domain Eukaryota; kingdom Metazoa; phylum Chordata; class Lepidosauria; order Squamata; family Scincidae; genus Cryptoblepharus; species Cryptoblepharus egeriae. The sequence goes on along the minus strand of JAREYC010000004.1, from coordinate 18,462,913 downwards.
GTTCTGTGATAGTGCAATCCTAAGCATGTCTACTCAGAAGTACCCATTGTGTTGTGTGTGTGTGTGTAAGTACCCACTGGTACTTACTTCCAGGAAAGTGTTGTTAGGATTGCAACCAGACTCACATCAGGTTATACAAAAATAGTTCAAACCACCTCAAGGCTGCAGTTCTACATGCTCACCTTACTTACTTGAGAGTAGGCCGTATTGAACATAATGGTACTTAAGTAATTATATGTACAGTTACCATGAAACACATGCAGATGAAAACAAATTATTCTCTAGCACCTAACATAATTTTAAAAGCCGTAGAATAAATTGTTGTTCTGGACAAATTTTCAACATTAATTAAAATTAAAAAAGTTTAAATGTCAGGTCCAGTTGCTGGGGAAAAACTCTTCTTCTGCAATAATAGTGCAAGAGTTATTTTCCTCATGTACTGCTATCGTACAGACTGTGGTGGTGCAAGTGGAGAAGACTGTCTGTTAATCGGCAGGCCAGGGTTTGAGACTCAGGTCCTACAAGACGGGGTGAGCTCCTGTTCTTAGCCCAGCTCCTGCCAACCTAGCAGGTCAAAAACATGTAAATACAAGTAGATAAATAGGTACCACCTTGGTTGGAAGTTAAGACATTGTTCCATGTGCCTTTGGCAGTCATGTGGACCCCTTTGACCATGGAAGTATCTTTGGACAATACTTGCTCTAAAGGCTTAGAAATGGGGACGAGCACCGCACAATCAGCACAATCAGTACAATCAGTAACAGTATAGAAGTATAACCTGTAGGGGACAACTTTACTGCTATGATGACTTAAAAGACTTTTACTAGGTGTGACACAACACCTTAGAAACTTCAGAGTCATTCCAGGCATTTGCATTCATTTTGCTCCCCAGTCTGGAATAGCTCTGAAGGGGAGAGACCCTTGCATGCCACAGGGAGGCTCCCTTCAATTCTGACTGCTCTGTCCCCTCTAGCTATGCCACAGGCCTCTAACACTTTGCCCCTACCATGGTTCCGATCAGTGCCCTACTGTGTTATTTTAAATTGGAAAAAAGCCTCTCATTAAAAGGCCATGAAAGTTTTATTCTGTTTAATACAGTTTTGGGGAGGCAAATGAACAAAACTGGGAAGACAGGGAGAGCCCTTTGTTTCATCGTACTAAGTGCATGTGATCAAAGTACCATGGTTGCACATTCTTGCCCAGTTTACTCTTGCATTTATGATATTAGAAATTAGGAAAGCAAACAGTAAATGAAGACTCAGAGCAAGATTAGATTCAGAGGTAAACACTGTGTGTGCCTGAGAGAGAGGGAGAGAGAGGGAAACTGGCTGAGAGGGGTTTCAACTGGCTCAATTTTCAGCAATCTTACAGTCTTGTTCCTGTCGTAGCATTCCTTTCCGTGGAGAAAAGCCAACATTTCTCTGCTGCAGCCTCTCATGGGGCTGGTGGTAGAAGAGAGAGAAAGAGGATTGGGGCAAGAGAGAGCTAATTGCAGTGCCTCCACTGCTACCTCCTGGATGGTCCACTGAGGCAGAGTGTCTGACAAGGCTCTCAGTGATTTACTAGGCGGTTTTCATGCCCCTTCTTTGCCTCTCCGCCTCTGGCTTCTCAGGCTTTCTATTAAACTTTTAATACTGGGGACTCCCTTGTTCAGGGCAGCACTGCAGCCATTCATTAGAGTCCACCTAGGGAACAAATAACTCTTTAGCTTCACCCTAGGTGTCCAGCTCACTTGATGCCTGGAGGGGGATTTGTAATCGAAACAGGGCAGTTTGCAGAGCAAAACAACTTGGGAACTTGTCTTTTCATTCAGGTAATACCCAGGACACATGTTAATGATTTCAGCTTAAGTATCAGGCAGAGACTTGACTATAAATTAACCATGCAGAAAACCACCTGCATGTGCCAATAGCTCTAGTTCAAGGATTCCCAGGGAAAGAAGTGGTGAGAGGTGGTTGGTGGGATTTTCTCTAAAGGGTTGCGTTTTCACTACTTAAGAAAGAGGCTTTGCGTCCGTACTATATAGTGGGCCTGGTGCTGTATACATGCAGCCAGATGTGCCACCAGAATGGACTAAACTACTTCAGACCACAGGTTGGGGACACACAGAATGATCTCTTGCTGTGTTAAATAGAACATCAGCATAGCAGGCAAAGTGCTGGACTACCTTGTTCCTTACTGGACTACTTTTCTATTTCAGAAAGACTTTTTACATGAGGGAGCATGGGAGAGATTTTTAAGTGCACAAAAAAACCCACAATTTTATCTCTGCCTGTCAAGACAAGCCTTACCCCTTAACCAAAGGAGGATGCAGCATACGCCCCACTGACATGGCAGCATTGGCACCGGAAAGGTGGTTAGGATTGGGTCCTGTGTTAGGACAATATTCAGATGAAAGATTTCAGCATGGATGTCAGCATATTCAGATGAAAGATTTCAAGGAAGAAAATGCATTTTTCTTTCAGCATCTACACTGGAAACATACGCTGCAATCCAGTGTCTGCCTTCTAGAAGTAAGTTCCATTGGGCTTAAGGGGCTTACTCTCTCAGAAATGTGCATAGGATTGTAGCCAAAACCTATTTGTCTGAAGGATGATATCCACAGCAGAAGATTCTCAAGGCAGTTGGCTTCAGCCTGTCCATTCTTGCCTCTACCTGCTACCTCCACAGGGACCCTGCACAACTGTCTCTGGAATGCACTGTGACAATGTCCTGGCATGAACTGAAATCTGGCACTCAGTCTACTGCTAGTTCAGAGACTGAGATGAAAATGTGGGAAATCTGGGTTCTCTATTCCTATAAATGCCTCTTTCCTTTCCCCTTCCCATATATCTGTGCCTATGCATTCCTTGTTAGAACTATTTCGGAGCAATCATTCCATGTGCATTATGCTGAGCACTAAACTGAAATCAAAGGTTTTTTGTTTTGTTTCCTTTCTTTTTTTAATGAATGAACCTTCATTACACCACATCTTGGCATCAAACACAAACAGAGCTCACATTCTCATAACCACAATCCAAGTTGGAAAGCCAAGAATTTCTTTGTGCCAACCAACTGTCAAGATAGGAAGGGCAGGAATAAGAGAAGGCAGGTTTTGGACTTTGTACTTCCTCTCCACCTTTACAATCACCTACACAACTATTCCCATAGCAAATCATAGAATACATGTTCCCAGATCTTCGGCTATCCCTGTATGGGGAGAACATTATCCAATAGTCTACTGAGAACAGTGACATTTGCAGTTCTGCAAAAACTCTTTGGCTAAACATTCTTTTCTGATCAAGCCTTAAATGAATAAATATACCTACCTCTGAGTTACAGTCAATGCCTTCCTACAGTCAATGCGTCAGTTACAGAACTGACCTTTCTTTTAAAAATAACACCTTAAAGAACCATTTATGTCTTAGGGTGCAATCCAGAATAACTACGGGGAGTCCTTGCTCCGATGTAAGAACAATTTGCTCTGGATTGCAATATGAATTTCCCATAGGTTTTCACTAGGTAGTGCAGTAACTAAGAGTGCACGTAATGTCTCTTGCGTGCTCCCGTAGTTACTCTGGATTGTAGGGCTAATCTCAATTTAATTATTTTAGATGTCTCAGTTCATGGTATCAAATTAACTCTTGTTGTAACATTACCTCCCCCCAAATATTTTCATGCTCATTTTAAAGCTTTTTGGGAGAGGGGGAGAGAGGGTACTAGTACAATTCACTAGGGTTTGTTTTCCTTCTACATTGTTAACAATCAAAGTTTCTTTCCTAATGCCATTGGGAACTTTTGCTTATTGGAACTTAAAACATTAAAAAAGACTGCATATGGCTCATTTTTAAAATGTTATAGGTCTGCTCTTCTTGCTATTCCACCCTTTACTGGCCTTTAAAATGCTGAAGCCTGTAACAGCATTAAAAAAATTAAACAATTGCTTTCTTTATGCATTTAGTACTTCCAGGTTTTCAGAAGATGTAATTTGTTCTTTTTGAAATTTTTCAAATAGTTTGGAAACTCGCTGCTGCGGAGGATAATTGTACATGCTTTTATATTAAACCTTTCAGTTGACTTTAAAAAATGAAGCCATCATTCAAATATAGTCAAGTCCAGAAACAGGAGGAAAGCCTCAGCAAAGGGTTTTTTTTAAGTCCTAAAAGTCTGCATTATTTGAAAGTAAGTCAAATTTTTGTTTTCCATATTGTTTGTTTTATGTATTGTGTTTCTGTCCAATCTTATTTTCAGCCAGCAGAGCAGGCTGTAGGCAAGCAAAAATGGAATGGATGGCAAGCACAATGGAAAGGTAAGTAAAAAAGTTACTTACCTACTGGGCCAGGCAAGTGGATCTGCACCTGCTCCTGGATCTTGAATCTGCTTGGGTACATGTCTGCACTTTGGATTGCAAAGATCTAAATGAGCTGAAGGAGGTGTGTCACAGCTGGAAAATGGCATGGCATATCAGCATAGCTGTTGCTGCTGCCAAATCGGCCCTCCCCTCCCTAACACACCCCTACTTGGCCCCAATCCCTGCCCTGATCCTCCAATTCGCATCCACAGGCCACTCCCACTGCCAACATACTAGCTGGAGCTGGGTGCTCTTGAGGCACAAACATGGAGCCACTAGACATGTTAGGGTTTGAATCTAATAATGAAACATGTTTGGTCAGGCAAGTTGATTCAAGGCTGATGCAATACTGCAGAAGGCTGATGCAGTCTAGCTGATGCAATCTGTAACTGCTCTTACAGCATGATTCAGCATAATTGGAAGTGCTGAGTCACTGGTCACATGACTGCAATATCTCTAACTGATTGGTGTTTCACTGTATTTAAGTGTGTATGAGATTATTGCAAAGTGTGGGTTACTGAGGAGTATTATTACTGTTTGATACTCTGAAGGACTGGACTGTATCTGTGGACTGACTTGTGGACTGTTTAACTGGATTACTGAGATTGGAATAACCCTGCAACTGGATGTATGTATATGACTGATCTACTGCTTTGACCTTGGACTGTGTTACTTGACTTATCTTCTGCCTGTCGTTTGAACAATATAGTTATCTTGAACTATAAACAGCTGTGTGTTTACTTTGTGCTGCTGCCCTCTCATCCTCTGCACAACTACTCTGCTTAGCCCTGATAATCCTACAGGGACTCACATTCCTAACAAGACATTCACACTGGTGGCCACATTGTGCATGCTCTTACAGCAGCTCCAATTGCCCAGCCTTCAGTTGACAGAATGTGTTGATAGGACAATGTGTGAGATCACACTATGACTGCAAACCAATATTGGATGCTTTTTAACATGAGTTTTGCTATTATTTTTAGAATACTTTATTGTACAGTATATATACTCCATTATTACATGGATTCACAGTAACAGGAGTCTGATCAGAACAGGTATACACTGGTTTTGTTTTAGCAACCCTGCAGTTGATTATCTTAGTCAAGTTCGTGGGTCTGAACACTTTGTCTTTTTAATAATACATCAATTTGTTGACTCAAGTCCAAACTGTAAAAATATGCTAAAGCATCTCTTCTTAGAGAAGCAACCCTTATAACAATATATGCTATACCAACTCAACATACATCAACTTCTTGAGCTATAAATGGCAAGAAGCTTTGAAAAATTCATGTTTGGAGGTTTCTTGCACCTTTAAAAATTTTCCAGCCTGGTAGAAAGATGTATTTTTACGCATCCAGCAGTCTTTCAAGGAGTCCCTACAGTTTCTTTAGACATACAAATTGGAAAATTCTCCCACTTCCTTTTTCTCCTAAATTTGATGGAGAGCCCTTGAATATTATTCTGAAATTTGCACAAAATAGGGACAAATGTGCTACACCCAATCTTCCTTGTTCCCTGATCCAGAACAGCAAAGAACCAGTGAGCCGGGATCATGTAATGATAAAGGTAGCTGGAGCTACATGGAGGAGGTAGGCTCAAATCTCTCCGTGGTCATGAATCTTTCTTGGGCCAGTCATTAAGCCTCAGCCTCACCTACATCACAGGGTTGTTGTGAGGTTAGCAGGAGGGGCACTGTAAGTCACCTTGGGTATTTGCTTTCTGCCTTGGGAAAGGCAGAAAATAAATCCCATAAATAACGAAATTATCACTGTCTCCTCATTATGAAGGTATTTCTATTTTGAACATAGCCACAATAACTAGTACTCATTGAAAGTCCTTCTTGCATTTGTCCTATCTGCTTTTGAAACCATCCAAACTAATGGCTAGTGGCTATCAATCATCACATCTTGCGACAATGAATTCCACACACTCATTATGTGTTGTGTGAAGAAGTACCTCCTTGTGTCTTTCACAAGTACCCCACAAATCAGTTTCATTGGATGATCCCTGATTGTAGTATTGTAAAAGAGGGAGAAGAAAGATAATCTTCTCTCTTGTTCCATTCCCTCTCCATAATGCATAATTTTGTCCCTTCTCATTTTTATTTCCCAAGCCACAAAGCACTGAATATAGTAGACTTCCCACATAAGAAAGGTGTTCCTGGTCTTTTTGGGAGTTCATCCAGCTCTATAATAACCTTGAAGTGTCACCACCACACCTGATGTACACAGTATTTCAAATGTGGCCATACAATGCTCTGTTCCAGTTTTCCATGATAGAATTCCAATGGAATTGCATGGTTCATGTGACTCCTTAAGTGCTTGGTTCACGTGAGTCTTTAAGTGCTTATTGGCTGACTGAAATTGTTCTATGCCTTGGTTCCCAGTCTCTGCTTTCTTAAATTGGCCATGTTTTGGTGCCTCTTCCCCCACAGAGGGATTTAGCTGGTGCCCATGGCAAGCTTATCACAGGGAGAGGTAACTAATATATCCAGTAATTTAAATATATCCAATTGCTGTCTTGCAAATAGAGATGTGTGAGACTCATTGTGAAACAGGAATCCCTAGATACTGATTTACTTGGCAAAATTTTTTTGGGATGGGGAGGCAGTTGGAAGATGGAAACAAGCTGTCCTCTTGAACTAGCATACAGTAGTCTCTCCCCACCCCTCCTCTCTCTCTCTCTCTGTGTGTGAGAGAGAGAATTTGTTGTTAAATAACCTTTCCAATCCCAATCACCAGATATATTAAAAACTAAACTTAAAGAATAATTGTTCTCTCTCCTATAAAATAAAACGGTTTCAATGATTGGTTCATGGAATGCTTAGAATTTGAGAATTATGTTCAAAAGTGTTTGCAGAACTTCTAACTGCAGTCTAAATTATTTTTCAGGAAGTTTAGATTGCAGAAGAGCTTATAAGTCACTGTGTCAAATAAATGATGTACAAGCTGCACCAGCAAAATGCCACTTGGTGTGGCGCTGAACTATCATCCATCCAAGCCCTGAATCAGATGCACCACAATGGAATCATGCAAACACTTGAAATGGATTGAGAGGAAGAATGGTAAGATTAGGTTGGTTCATGAATGTTGCATCTAGAATCATTTCCATTGTCAGAAATCCAGCTAGACAGATGAATCTCTAAGGCTACAATCCTAAAGACACTTTCCTGGAAGTATGACCCATTGAACACAATAGAGCTTACTTTTGAATAGACATGGTTAGGATTGTTACAATAAGGCTGCAATATAACATCCAGTTGGGCCAGCTTAAACCCTGGCATAAGTCCTGTGCTGTACCTAGGAGTGTCACCAAAGTCACTCCAGCACCACTCCTGGGGGAAGTTTAGGCCAGTGCACACAAGGTTAGGCCATATGCGCTTGCCTCCCTACATCACTATGGGAATGGGAAGGCTGATGAGTTGTGCCAGCCTAGGTTAGGATTGAACTTTTAGGCTTCCATTTGTTGTACACCATTTGTTGCCCATTTGTTGCCCACTGAATATATTGTTCCAATTAACATGCAAATAACATGCATAACATGCATAGAATTTTAGTCTTTTTCATCCCATGGTAAGCTAACAAGGCATTGAAATTGTCAAGACACACAGTCAATTGTTTTTACCATTGACAAGGAACACCAGGCTGTTCAAATTACCCAATTTTCCTCTTAATTAATGTCAATCCCCAAATTCCTGTGGCACATCTGAAGACTATCCATGGCACACCAGTGTGCCATGGCACACTAGTTGAAAATCATTGAATTAGGCTATAGCTACAGGAATTAATACTAACAAGAGTTAGAATCAGGGAGGTGTGGTGTAGATGCAACAGGTGAAGTAGAGCTGCCCCATGTAGTCCATGAAAAAGCACCACAGCTGCCCCACCTGCTTACATTGGAGGAGGGTCATACCCCAGAAAGTGGGTGTAAAGAGAGTCTTCTTGGGTATAAGCAGGCAGGACAGATGCAGATCTATGGATAATGACAGGGTAGTTCTGCTTCACCTGCTGCCCCCATTCTGCATATCATTGGTTAGCACTGTAGAGTCACAAGAGGTAGTGTTCTTATACACTGCATTAGTGGACATTGTCTATATATTTTTTAAATGTATATCTGTGGAATATCTTGATGGAGCAGTGAAGAGAGGCTTTAATCCTTTGTTTTGAACACAGTTTCAATCCAGATTGAGTCCTCCTTCAGCTCTTATTTACCCTGGGAGAAACACTCCCATTGCAGCCAAACCCATAATTGTAGGGACAACAGCAGCTGTGAGCCCCCTGACCTGCTCAAGGACCATTGATTGCAAGAGCAAATCAGTAATCACACTCACTCAGTTCTGATCCAAAGTGGGGCGCTTTGCCATGGAAGTTGCCATTGCTCTTCTTCCACGTCCATTCCTGCTATTTTTTTTAAATAGCAGAAGAAGAAACAACAGTGGCCACTAAGGCAGAGGGCATCCCAGTCAGTGCATTGTTGGAATAAGATAGATCCACTCTTTGAGGTAAGCATTTCCCCACATCTCAGCAGTGTGGTCATCCTGAACTGGAGGCCTTCAGTACACAAAGCATATGATGCAACATAGGCTTTTAACCTAACTATCCATGACTCCCAAGCCTGGGGTATCCCTCTCATTCCATCTGTCACTCTGTACAAGTGTAATTACACAGATATCTAGGAATAGGGATAAAACTTACCTGGGAGAGTCCAGGTTTTACCTCTTTTATTAGAGCTAATATTAAATTAGCATAAATGGAATACTACTAGTGATATATTCCTCTGTTTGTCAAAGTTAATAGACAACGGTGTTCTTAACCTATTCACGTGCCAGGCAAGCTACAGCTAAAAATCTTTTATCTTTGAAAATTAATAGCCATGCCCTGACCCAGTCAAGCTTTTTCTAATTATTCAGATTTTTCCAATTTAATTGAGTTTTCTTTGGGATTATTATATTTAATATTCATCCCAATTTAACTTCATTTATGTCTGTGCTAAGAGTTCCCTATATTTCTGCCTGGCACTAATAGACAGAGCCACAGGAATTCTGAGAAAACAAGAAATGTTAAAGATTCCCACTGTGTGGCATTTGACAATATGGCAATGTGCAGTTTCTCTGTTTATATGACTTGCCTCAGGTAACGTCTTGAGCAATTGTTCTTAAAATAACTACCTCCCCAAACTGTATAAACTGAAAGGCCTAATAAAAAGTCTGAATTTCACAGACTTTCTATTTTACTCATAAAAAGCACAAATGAACCAAATGTATGGGTTTCCTTGCTACTGGGTTGTTGTTTTTTTGTTTGTTTGATTTGTTTGTTAAGAAGACCGTTAACAAAAAAAAACTTTTATGCCAATAAAGGTTGTTGAATTGATTGAAGAAGACCCAATCTCACTGCCAATGAAGCCTAACCCTACAATCCAGAGTAACTACGGGTGCACGTAAGAGACGTTACGTGTACCCGTAGTTACTGCACCAGCTAGTGAAAATCTATGGGAAATTCATATTGCAATCCAGAGCAAATTGTTCTTACACCGGAGCAAGGACTCCCCGTAGTTACTCTGGATTGTGCCCTTAAGGACTAAATCCAGAGCAGTTACAAGTCCACACAATTACATCACCCTCTAGTTTATCTTATGGAAAATCATCTTAACTGCTCCGGAGCAAGGGGCTTAATTTCACTTTAGGATATAGGCCTATGATGCAGTTCCACCAGATTTTACTGATGTTCTCCATTCACTTATTATCTCATTACTATAGTGTTTCTCAAGCTGTGATTCAGAACCCACTAGGTGGGTTGCAAGCCACTTCCAGGTGGGTCCCTATTCATTTCAGTGTATATTTTATTTTTAATAGGTATATTAGATTTTATGTATGACTGAATTTGGGAAAATGTTACAAATCTGTACTTTTAACGGGCTATTATGTATTATTTATGCTTCTAACAATCATAGTTAATGTGGGTTATTCAGGATAACTGTGGTTAAGATTTGGAGAATTACCAATATTTTTACACCCCAAAAGGCAAAATTAAATCAAGTAAAAATTTACAATAAGTTTAAAAAATATTTAAAATGAAGATGAACCCTTCCAGTTCACCCAACAGTTGCCAAGCTTTTTTTTTATTTTAAATTCCCCAAGCATCTCAAAGACTGCAATCCCACCCACACTTACTGAGGGTTAAATCCCTTAAATATCCTTGTTAAAGGATATACATAGTAGTCTGTACAATGGGTTCACAACCCACCATTAGAGAAATATTGTTCTGTTGGCAATACCCTTTCATGAAAGGGTGAGCTCCTGTCCTTAGCCCAGCTCTGCGACGCCAGCTGGATCCAATCGTATTGGCTCTGCCTTTCCATTGGACTAATTCAGTGGTGTGGAGAGGGGGATTTGCTGCTTGGGTAACAGCCTATCCTCCATAACAATCTAACCCAGGCTTTCGTGCTTCACATGCAGCGTTTGCAGCACCGAGCATGATACCATGGTCTTTCAAGACTGACGGAGGCCTGCTGCTTTGATTCCAGGGTATAAAATCACCTTCCTCACTGCCATGTTTTGTTCCTGCACTGGGGTTTCATTCATTCATTTCACAAGCAATTAAAAATTAAAGGAAATATGTGTTGTTGATAGGGTTGCCTTTATTCTCTTCCACAAAATCGGGACAGGTTCCTCTGTCACACTTATCAGTATGTGAACACAATCCCCCAAAATTGGGACTATCCCTATTTTTAAGGACATAAAGCAACCTTAGTTGCTGAGGTATAAGTCTAGGAAAAAGGCTGTGTTGTGCATAAAATGTGTTTTGAGCTTGTGTTCCTTTTCACCAAAAAACAGCCATGATTTCCACAACAATAGAATCCTATTCTTTCTCTGCCCTGGTATTGGCAATACCAGAATCAGATTTAATTAATTCTGACAGATGTTATAAATTCAAGGCATATCTGACTGATAATGGCTGCAATCATAAACTCATTTTCCTGGTAGTAAGTCCAACTGAATATTATGGGACTTACCCTACAATCCAGAGTAACTACGGGAGCATGTAAAAGACATTACATGTACCCGTAGTTACTGCACCACCTAGTGAAATCCTACGGAAAATTCATATTGCAATCCAGAGCAAATTGTTCTTACCCCAGAGCAAGGACTCCCCGAAGTTACTCTGGATTGCACCCTTATTTCTGAGTAGACAAGCATAGGATTGCACCCAATGTCTCTGAATTTGCAAACCTGTAAAAGAATTTCATGAAAACACTGGGACAAATGTAAGTAAATCCTAGTTCACCTACAAGATGACCCATCTCTTTGTCTCCATATCCGCTTAGTGTATTCCTTCCTTTCTAAGGAAGCTCTTCTGTTCTTCAGTATCTCTTATTCATTATTTTGTTCATTTTATTTTTTGAGGTTTTTATACCACTCTTCCTTCAATGGGCTCAGTGTGGTGAAGAGATGTGCCCCTATATCTGCAGGGGTCCTGGACATGCCTATAGTATATTGAAACTGGATATGGACAAACACCATCCTCACACTTTGGTGTTGAGAGGAGTTCCACTCCTTTCGCATCCAGGAGGTCCTCTAAGTCCAGCATGGATAGACATCCATGGCCTCTTCCAGGCTCAGGTTGAGCCTTAAGGCTGAAAAAAGAACTTATGGTTTCTCTCTGAAATTGGAAGTGATGGTTTTAATGCCTCCTAAAGCATTAGAAGGCCTAGGGAAGGAGAACTTTCATTGCCTTCAAAGGAGGCATGTGTGGAAGGGCCCCGCAGGTCTGATCTGTAGATTGAATCTACAGATACAGTGAAAATTCAGATACAGGATCCATGGATGTGAACTCCTCCCCATCTTATATATGGTTGTTTTCCCTCCTTTTTGTCCTCATAAGAACCCTATGAGGTAGGTGAGGCGGAAAGGTAATGACTGGCTCAAGATGCCAGGGTGACCATATGACCGGAGAAACCTGGATTTGTCCAGATTTTTAGCCTCCTGTCCGAGTGTCCTACATTTTGGCTCGATGGTCCTACATTTTGGCTTTGTTTTGAAACTTCGCAATACTGCACAGTACCCCATCATGCCATATGTTGTTGGATTTGTATTGAAGAGCAGAATCCAATGCAAAAATCAGTTCTGAGATATCTCCTTCCTATCAAAAGTTATGGTCAAAAGACCGAAAACAAAAAAATTACATTTTTTGGCAATTTTTTTAAGCGGGTAGGAATTTTGGTCTGGGATTAGGAATTTTGGCCTTGGGGTTCAGGAATTTTGGGTTTGGCATCTGATCACTCTGCAAGATGACTCATGAAGTTTTATAACTTAGGAGGGATTTGAACCTAGATCTTCCATGTCTATGGAAAATCCACCACCTCAACCACCATTCCATCCTATCTATCTCACCATAACATCCTGCAGGAAATACTTCAGCAACACTGCAAACTTTGGCACAGTTGCTCCCAGGTGTGGCTGCTCCACGCTTTATCCAATCACTGCTCCTTCTTTTGCCTATATTATGTTTAGTAAACAGAAAAAATGTGTGTGTGAAAATTCATTTGAAACCAAAAATTAATTTGAAATTAAAAATTTTCATCCTGTAGTTCCTAAGAAAATTGACTGAGGTTGCAATCCTAAACTCAAGCATAAGCCCCAGCTGACCTGGGGTTGTCAAAAACATGTCGTACAACACTTCTGCTCCACTTCTGGGGCTGGGTTAGGCATATGCATAGGCATATGCCAAACTCCCCATGGGAAGATATGGTGGAAAAAAAGATATGCGTGTGTCAGAAGGGGGCAATGAACCTCCCCCTGTCCACCTCTGTCTCCTCTCAGTGACCATTGCAGGAGGTGTGGCTCGGACCCTTTTCCCTCTTCCCCTTCCCCCCTCTCTCTTCCTTTCTCGAGATGTGAGCATATGGCTCTCCACCAGGCCGCAAATACACATGCAAGCAGGGGCAGCATTAGAGCCTCTGGTCCGAATTACGTCATAGGAACTCTGATGATAATCAGATGCTGTAAATATGAGCCTTCATTATCTGTAAGTAAACCTGTTCTAAAGTTTGATTCTGGTCTTAGTCTTGATTTTTTGCCTGCGCCTAAGCAAACAGCTAGTGTGGAGGGAAAGGCTCCTGAACCACAGAAGGAGGTGCTCTGTGGTCATCACTCTGCTGAGTTGATTCAGCTTCCAATAAGATATGCCAGGTGAGTTAGGCCAGAATTTGGTAATTCTAAATTGGTTAGAATTGCACCGTGTATTACTTGGCTACTGTATTACTGTGATACTTTGACTGACTGGGGGAAAAAATACCTGGTAGACGAAAAAGGCAAGAAAAATATTAGACAATAAAACACAGTTAGAATCTATTCAATAATGCAATTATTATACATAATAGTCAGCTATTTAACAATTAACTTTGTATGCACCTGTATGCAGGCAAGATCGCTGTCATGCCTGATCACCACAGGAAAAACAAAAAGGTAACAAAAATATCCTGTTGAGATCAGTGAAAAGGAAGAAGGGGCAGTTCACATCTGCAGATTACATTATCTTTTCATTTGGAGTGACACAACGTAAGAAGCCATTCATCATTATTTGGGCGTTAGTACTAACATTGAATTAATGTACATTAGAAATTATATAGAATATAATTATATAGAATATAATGTATATATACATTAGAAATTATATAGGTAGGAAAAATATGATCTAATACTAGTTTAAGAATACACATAACAGCAACTTTGCTGAAAAACAGGGATGGGTTATTTCCACCAGAATCCTGATCTCCAGCTTGGGTAAAATACCCAAGAAACATTAACATTGGCCCCGTGTCAGCTGAGAGTCTTGACTGGCATAGTACTCCATTCCCCTGACATCGGGAGATTCAAAAACATTACTATTGTCATCACCTCTTGCACCATTCAGGGAGTGTTAGAAAGGTTTGAATGCCTTTTCATGGGAGGATAAAAGAATAAAGTTTCAGGTATCAAGAATTAAGTAGTACCTGTAGGCCCAGGGAAGAAAGTGGATTATCCTGATATATCTCTCTGTGTCAGGAAGCTGACTTTTAACAGCACAATCCTATATACCTCCAACCTTGTCATACAATAATTTTTTATATGTGGATTTGACTCAACATGAATTGCCCCTGCAAATCACAGGATAAAAGAAAAATTTTTCTGCTGTTGTAAAGAGGCAGTCATGCAAGCAATCATTCCATTCCTCACCTCAGCCAGGCAAAAGCAGGGGATCCTTTGCATTTCTAATTGCTGACAGCCTGTTTACAACAGTAAGAAAAGCTGACGGCAAACAGCTGTAAAGGGATGAACTTTTAATTTTATTTAAACTGCTTTTATTTAATACATTTTATGGTATCAGTGGAGATATCCCATCAGATGTCAAGGCATGACCTTATTCCATGAGGGTTAAGGTTTGTAACGGAGAAAAAAGAAACATGTAAATGGATCTTTAAATCAATTTCCCCAGTTTTTTATCCACTTTAAAAAAATCCATGGGCAGTTCCGGAGCTAAATCCTTGTGGATAATGAGGGACATCTGAACATATGTCCTCAGATGTACGTCCCACTGAATTCAGTGGGATAAGTTTGTATCAGTGCTTATGCAATAGAGGGATTTGGGGGGCGGTATAGGGAGGAGGGAAGTGTTGAGGGGGGAGAGGAGAGATGACAGATTGAGAGCATTCCCAGGGGATGGGTGGCAGGGAGTGGGATGCAGGGCCGGGACCCTCGGTTATGCCAGATCCTAGCCTGAGACACAGGCAGCCCCAAACTTGCCTGGTAACAGTGCAGAAATGCGAGCCTGCCTGTTCCAGCACAAATTAGGATTGCACTGTATATACTGTATATTTTGAATGCGAGCCTGCCTTTTCCAGCACAAATTAGGATTGCACTGCATGTACTGTATATTTTGAATGCGAGCCTGCCTGTTCCAGCACAAATTAGGATTGCACTGCATGTACTGTATATTTTGAATCAAATACTGGATTTTATTCCAAAAATTCTGAAAGTGGAATTTTTATTTGATCCTACTAACTTCCTGTATATGCAGGTGAAAGGAGTGTCTCTATGTTTTAAGGAGATTTGAACGATTTTTGCAGCCAGAACCATGTTTATGAACTATCAGAAAACTGCACTTTCCAAAGCCCAGAGGTTGGTTACCGTAATTAAATAGTGATCAAATTAACCTGGTATATAAGAATTAATAATAATTCATAGTTAATAGGGTGAACTGGGAGGAATTTGGAGTCTACTGGAACACAAATTTCAAGAAACAATTTTTTCTACTCCACTTTATTTCTGAAGTACTTGGATTGTATTCTACACATTCTTAATAATGGTTTCAAATCTTGATATAACCTTTATAAGAATCTGTTCTCTTCTTTTTAAAAATTGTTCTTAAACTAATTTAAATCTTACATGTTATTTGGACATTGAAATCTGTATTGGTTTTATAGATAACTTAAATCTCACATTTTGTTTGAAGTGACAAATTTTTATTTTAAATATAAAACTTGAATTTTGATTGTTTAAAGAATTTTCTCTTGACTGCAAATAAGATATTTTACAAGATTCCCTTTTCTTGTCCATTTATGATTCTGTGTATAAGCAATTTAAATTTCACATTTTGAGCAGCTGTATACAATCTTGTTGTTTTTTAAAATAAATTTAACTCCAATATTAGGCCATGGCTGATTTTATAATGATTCTATTTATGATTTTGATTGATGGTGTATAAATTCTTTATTTTTTTCAGAATTTATATGATTCATATAGATTGTGCCATTGTTTCTATTCTTGTCTGTTCTGCCTTTTTCATTTTCATCTTTCATTTTCATCTTTGGTGAAAATAGAAATGTTTAATTAAAAACAAAAGCAAAACACTAATTAGAGATACAGGGAATCCTTAATGTATAGCAGAATTGTGAAGATTAGGCTCTCCTTAAAAACCATACATATTCCACTGAAACCCATCCTTCTCAAAAATAATGCTATCTGCTAATATGTCCACACAATTATCTTCTTGGGTATATATCACTGCTTATTAAAATAGCGTAATATAAAGGAACTTTTCTGGGGACCAGTTCTTTATCCAGATACCACCAATGTGCTTGTACCTTAGACAGTATTTTAAACTTAGATTTGCTTCTTTTATATAAGAGGTATTAAAAACAAATTAGCTGTCAGTCAAAACGCTGAAGATTAGAGCAATATGTTTCACCTAGCCCATAAAAAGCTGACTTATAGGATATTGTTTATTTACTTAGTTTCTTCATCAATAGCTAATACATATTTATATCAACATGATCATGTCAGGAGTAATGTGAGTTCCATAATCAGATCCTGCTCTGGATTAATAAAAAATCTTTTATTTGAAATATGAAAAAATAACTGAAGTTTTAGAGAGACTAAACTGTGCAATAACTCTTGAAAATTAATATCACAAAGTGATTTTGCACAAATGCAACCCAAAATGAAATAAATGCCTTAAAAAGTAATTAATCATTTTTTTCAGGTATTCGTTTCTATTTTGTTTCAAATGCAGTGATGGCAGGCACTATATAAATACAAAATGTCTTTTTCATTGCCTTTTTTTAAGCTGAAAAATGCATCCGCATGGAATGTTTATTTGAACCAGCTGTAAGGTATTACTACAGAGAGTCAGGAAGTTAATGTAGTCTTTCGAAGTACGGTGTTGTAATACGTTATGGTTGCCTGTCTGCAGAAAGGGTAGAGATAAATGTAGCAGGCCAAGAACAGACAGCTTGTGAAGGAACAGACAGATAATGTAATGTACAGGGCCAGCATCACTGTAGCATCTTCTGTCCCACTCAGGAGCAGTCTTAGGAGCTATAGAACCCAATGTTATGTTAAACTGTGGACCTGAATGTTATGTGGACTCCAATGTTGTCCCTATCATTTAAGGGAAGATACTTATCTTCAACCTTCTGGACAGCAACTCAGTAACCAAGGAATGTATCCAGGCTTCAATTAACATGTCCCAAAGGCTCAATTAATATATTTCAAAAGATGATTTTATGTAACTTATGATCAAGGCTGCCATCCTATGCATACCCTTCTGGGAGTAAGCATTGTTTAACACAGCGGAACATACTTTTGAACAGAAGTGCTTAGGGCTGCACAGTAAGATATTTATTGGTGATCTTAAAGAATGCATCTTACTAAAATATACTGCAATTGATTCATGCAGTGTTGAGACCTCTTGCATCATAAAATCTTGGCGGTGTCAAACAAAAGACTCTTGCAAAAATGGTTTGCTGTGCCAACACAGCAGCTTGCGAACTGGAGGTACTTCCTAAAATGGAGGTCAGTTGATACAGAGAACCAATATGATCCCCTTGGACCAAAATTTCTGTTTCTTGGACTAGGGGAAAAATCCATAGCAGTTACATGTCCATGCAGTTACGTCACCCGCTAGTGTTATTGTATGGAAAGTCATCTTAACTGCTCAGGAGCAAGGGGCTTAATTTCACTTTAGGATATAGGCCTAGGTTTCCTGTTTCTGGCTCTTCTAAAAAGGCTGATGCAGTGGCTTAGCTGACAGGGGGGCAGTATCCCCAGGTTCCTAGATGGATCGTCACACGAAGGCCCAGCCATGAGGGTGGTGGCTGCTCTTAGTCCCAATTGAGGATCACTCAGAAATACTAAGAGGCAACTATGGCATCAAGGAAGAAGGAAGAGTAGCAGGTGCCCTACCACACTCTTGCTTCCTCACCACCCCTTTACTCACACTGCTGCTGTAGTGTTTCTATCAGGATTAAAACACTCAGATGGTGAGGAAGAAGGAGGAAGCTAGTGACACACTACCCCCTTGTTTCTTTTTTTGGAGAGCAGCATTTTTGTTCTTCTCAATTTTGCTCCTTTCAGTAGCCTGCAACTCAGAAATCATTGGTAGAAACATCATTTCATAACCAGCAATTACTACTATGTCTGCATGCTTGGGAGTTGGTGGTTATGCCATAAATCATAGTCTCTGGCTGCAGAAGAGGTCCCTGTATTGCGGGGGTGCCCATAGACCAGGAGCCTAGCTTGCTTTGGACCATGCTGCTCATCTCTGGCCATGTCAGACTGACAGCTGTCTCCTCCTAAACCCTCAAATCAGATGTCTAGACTCTGACACTTTCCCTTAGGGAAGTGAGGAGCACAGAACAATATTGTGGCTCTGACACAACAAGAATCTAAAAGAATTGTGTTTGTGTTAGAGGTTCCCACATTTACCTGCAAGCGCAGAGATTCTAATAAGGAGCATTATGGCTGTGAAATCTGTTTATATTCTGGGCTCAGGCCTTTAAAATGGTTAATGATAAAGTAGATCAGAGTACCACAATCAATCTCTCCAGAGCTATTTAATAGCTATACAGAAGCAACACATAACCTGTGACAAAATACTCCCCAAAAGGAATACATTGTACCATCTATCAAATATGAAGCCAATACAAAGAGATGATAAGAATGCCCACAAATTACTTGATATGGTATTGCAATATTGAAGCTTGAGATGAAGCTTTAAAGACCTGGGTAGGTATGTAAACAGTGTCCGGATTCAGCAGCTTAGCACAGCAAGATAATAGAAAACAAGGATGTTGGAAGGGAGCCCCAATTTGCAAGGGGGTTTTTCCACTCTAAACTCCTGGCTTTGGGAAGGCAAGCTGTGCAGGCAAATTCCATCATTCATCTGACTTGGAAACAAGCTGAAAAGGTGAAACAATTTTGTTTTGTTTGTGAACATATGAAGCTGCTTTCTAATGAGTCAGCCCTACAGCTGTGGGTTCATAGCTCAATGAAAAGGCATCTGCTTTGAATGCAAAAGGTTCCAGGTTTGATTCCTAACATCTGAAGACATGATAGAAAAAAATTCCTGCCTGAAACTTTGAAGAGGAAATATCAATCCTCTATGTGTATCTACTTAGAAGTACCATAAATACTTATGTATAGATCTCACAGACAGACAGGTCAGGGCAAGTTTTTGAGCATTATATTTTCTATGGCCTTTGGATAAGTCGAAGGGGGAGGCTTAAACACAATGGGGCTTACTTTTGAGTAGACGTGGTTAGAATTTTGATCAAAGTCTGCAGTTCTAAAGACACTTTCCTGGGAATTAGACAGGTCTCCCGGAAGAAGAAGTTCTGAAGCTCAGGTGCCACCACCGAAAACACCTCATCTTGCGCATACTCACTGGGTTGTTATGAGGACAAAATGAGGAAAAGTACTACATTCTCCATCCTGAGCCCTTTGGAAAAAGAGCAGTAAATAAATAAATTTACTGTTTCTATTCTGGACTCATCAAATGTCTCCCTATGGTCAAAGATGATGTCCTCCGGAAATTTCAGAAAATGGCAGAGAGCAATAAAATGTATGCCTGCTACGTGGGTGGTTTCTCTGGGTAAGTTCTAGACTTTTTTTTAAAATTACACTTCAGTCTTTGTGGAACCTCCAAGGGATCAAAGGAAGATAACAACCAGTTAAAAACAGTAAACACACACACACACACACACACACACACACACACACACACACACACACACACTCTTGACATCCTCGTCTTCTCCCAAAAGGACACATCAATGCAAAAGAATAGATACAATTGATGAGAAACTATTGTCAGTTTTACCCCTCTTTTGTCAGCAGCTGGGGATATAAGATGCTATGGAGTGCTGGGGGAAGTCCCTAGAATGATGACTTCTTTACTACAAACTGTCGGAGAAGGCTAGTGGTTGCATACTGCAGTATGCAGAACAAGCTTGTGCCCATTTACTCAGAAGGCAATCCTGGTGAGGTCCACTGAGCTTACTCTTGGTTAACTAGGTATACTAAGGATTACAGCCTTAAGATATTGTCAAGGGCAATGTCTCATTTTGCATTCCTGAAACAGAAATATGCTATATATAGAAAGATAAAGGTGTCTTTTGTATGCGTAGGCAGGAAAGTGTCCCTAGCTCACAGCAGAAACAAAGACGGGCAATAAAGAACAACAGCAGCTATCCAAAACAACACCTTCCCTGGCTATGTGATTAAATCTCACTACCTAGAAAAAATATATATGCATGTCTAATAAATATTACCTTTTTCTAATGCAAATTGTGTGTGCATTTCCAGCTTTCTTTTGCTTGTCTCTCTTTCATATATTTATGTCTCCTTGCTTGTCTATCACCTTTTCTTGTGCGTCTCTGTGTGTGTGTCCTTCTCCCCCCTCCTCCATCTCCTGCATACTCCCTGCTCACAGATTCCCATTCCTTTGTCTCAGGCTTCAACATTCCTCATTTCTTTGTTCTTGGCTCACTCTTTCCCGCCTGCCTACCTATTCCATTTCTATCCCAGCCATCACTTTCTCCTTTATTTCTCCTCCTGTCCTTCTTTGGGTGCTGCATTTGTTGATTATATTTAGGAGAAGCCTGCCTGTTTATGTATAATGTCCCTTCCCCACCTCTAGGGAGTTTTAAGCCATTAGAGGTTTGTACAGCTTTAAACCTTGCACTTGTTCTCTCCGACTAATAGAGAACAATTAAATATAAGCAGGAGAGACAACCATTTGGAGAATAGCTGCTGGGGTATCATCACTCATTACTCTGTTGCTGGCTGTCTGCAGGTTCTGACAGAGGCTCTTCAACACATGCCTTGTTAGCATATTCCTGGTGCCTAACACAACAGCATTTGTGAACTGTTTGCCCATTTTCATCTCTGCTCAGCTGCAGTTCCAAGGCATCCGCTTCAGCAATGACATGAGCTGCAAGCAGAAGGGAGTTAAAGGGCTAATATACTGCATTCAGCCCAAGCAGATTACCTTCTATGTACAAAATGGATTCAGGTGGATTTTTGCTGTCTTTGGGGTGATTTGATCTGGCTGCTATTGACTGAAGAAAAACTATGCCCATCTTATATACAGGCACTCTGTGTGTGTGTGTGTGTGTGTGTGTGTGTGTGTGTGTGTAAAATCAAAGAGTCACTGACTGACTGACTCATCAGTGCCCATCAAAAACCATCAGACTGAGAAGTGTGAAATTTGGGGAGGATATTCCTTCTATTATGTAGGCACTAGGCATCCCTACTGGACACATGCGCACTGGGTAGCACTGGACACTGCAAATCCCTACTGGGCACCAGGCACAGTGCCTGCTGTGCCCAGTGATGCCCAGTGCCAGTTGCTATCTGCTGTTCAGTACCAGCCACCCAGTACCCAGCCATGCCCGGAGTCTAAAATTATTTTTGAAATTTTACTCCTGCAACAGTAGGTTAATTCTGCTAGTATACTATAAATTAAACAGTTTTTCCTGAAGGTAGCAGATTTTGAAGAATGACTATAGAATATTCAATTTCCGTATTTATCTCTCTAACTTTTTAACCACTTTCTTACCAATTTAAACTATTTTTATCATATCGGGATTATCTGTTTTGTATCAAAATGTCTTAAGGCACTTTTAATTAGTTTGGCCAGTGTCTTGTTCATCTCATAAGGTAAAAAGCGAGCTAGTGGTTCCATATGCAGAAAAGGGTTTTTCGGTCATACACATAGTTGATTCTGGGCGCAATTCAAAGTGCTTGTTTGGTTGAAAGTGTATTATGGCTGGTTTCTCAGTTCCATGTGAAGCAGTCTGCCCTTTGAGGTCATCTTGAGGACTCTTCTGTAAGTATCACCAATCTCTGAGCCTTAGCCAGTACTGGAAGCAAAAGAAAGGGCCTTCTCTGTAATGACACCCCAACTGTGAAACTTTCTCGCTATTGAAAATGACTGAACCCTCCTTATTAGCCTTCCAGAGTGGGGTTAAGTTTTTTTCAAAATTTCGTATTGCATTTGCTCCAGAATATTATTTCTGCAGCTTGTTAGTTTTTGTTTATTGCTTTTTGTTGTCTATTTTATATTTTATATTTATATTTTATATTTAAAATATAAAATCAATTGTATTAATGTTTTATTGATCTCATAAACTTCCCTAGTTCCTTTTCAGTAAGGAGAATGGAAGGATATAATTTTTTAAAATAACTCTGTAGATAGGTGCCAGTCCTCAGCCAGTTCCTTATATCTGAAGTGCTGTGGGAAACGTGTGCTCTGGTATTCAGACACACTTGTAGCTTTTGAACTAGTGCAATCACATGCCTACACACACACACACACACACAGAGAGAGAGAGAGGGGGGGGCTTTGAACAAGTCAATAATCTATCTTTAGCAAGATGATGTTGCAAAAACTATGGCTAAGGCTACAATCCTGAAGTGCACTTGAGCCAGCCCATCTGGCACTGTGCCAGGACAATGCCAGATAGACCTCCCTAGCTGCACCAGAAAAAGGCTGGCACAGTCCACCAAAGGGATGTTGTGCCAGCAATGTGACAGATGAACCTGCGCTGGCCTAGCAGTGCTAGCCTAGGCAATGCAGCAGGGACATGTTGGGGCATGGTCTAGAACAGTAGTTAGACCAGCTACAGACCCCATTCCCAGGGCAGACACACAGCTCACAGCCCCCTCACAGCTCCAGCAACTTGTGCCACCTCAGGAGCAGGCACAAGTTAGAGTAAAATCATAAATGCTCATGTAAAGCAAAGGTAAAAATGGAAGTGATGGAAAAAATTCAAAGTCCTGTGCTGGCCTAAGTGCAACCCCTGCCTGTTGAACTCAGGATATGGCACAATTTTAACAGCCCACTCCAGCAGCCAGTCCTCTTGCACCCACCCTACATGATAGGTACTGTTTTGTTTCCATGAACCACATGACAATAATGGATGTGGTGGTTCCCATCTTTGCTTTGGTCTTATCCTCCTGTTTATCTTAAGTTGCCCTACATTGGGGGGGGGGATGTTGCCCTCTTCCTTTTGCAATTCTGGCATCTGGTCCCCCAGCCAGCCATGCCCTTTCTTTCCATCATGCTACAGCTGTGACTGGTTGCCAAGCACTCCTGGGCTTCCTCATATGGCAGGCAGGGTGCAGGTACCACAGCTGTTCCTTGTTCAGTACAATCTGAGGCACGTCTCCTCAGGAGCAAGCCCTCCCCAGCTGACATGTTGTCTGCAGTGAGCATGCCTGGAATAGTGGAATTGTGCTGCTGCCTCCTCAGCATCAGTTAGACCAACCTAGATGCCTTCTTCCGTTACAGATTTGGCCTAAACATCAGCTGTGAATATGGCCTACTTTAGGTTGCCATAGGTCTCTGGCATAAGGATTGCTCTGTAAATAACTGAGCTTCTGTTAGAAACATTTAAAAAAGAATTGTTGTGGACAATATCAGTAACAAAATCTGGATTTATAAAAACAAAAGAGCCCTGTTAGAGCCATCTAATCCAGGATTCCGATCCTAGGAGTGACCCAACTGATGCCTCAAAGAAGCCTTCTAAGCAAGTCATCCATTCAATAAGATTTTGTTTTGCCATCGTGGTGAATAGTTGTGGACCAAGCCTCTGAAAACTTCAATAATTCTACATCAAGTCTTATAAGTTATGGTATATATGTTTATGTGACATTTCTACCCTCATCATGAATACCAGGTAATGTTTGGATTTCCAACTGTGATGTAAGCTATTCCTAGAAATTATTTACTCCAATGTGAGATGGTGTCAATCAGTCAAGGAGTCTCCGTTGAAATCTCCAAGACTGCTTTCAGGAGATGGACGCTAATTTCCAGAAACCTCCTATCAGTCCTGAAGAGTTGGAAGTCTTAGGCAGTTGTGGTATGTATAGTTTCCTGGTGATCTTGCATCCAGGCTTGCGCCACCAAGTGGTTAAAACACTATGCCTGTTAACCAGCAGGCCAGGGTTCAAGACCCGGGTCGGCCCCACAAGACAGGGTGAGCTCCTGTCCTTAGCCCAGCTCTGCGACGCCAGCTGGATCCAATCGTATTGGCTCTGCCTTTCCATTGGACTAATTCAGTGGCGTGGAGAGGGGGGATTTGCTGCTTGGGTAACAGCCTATCCTCCATAACAATCCTACCCAGGCTTTCATGCTTCGCATGCAGCGTATACAGCGCCAAGCACGATACCATAGTCTTCCAAGACTGACGGAGACCAAACATAAGAACAATAGTGAAAAAACACACAAGACAATTCATGTCTTCAAGCTGCTTTAGGGTCCCTATATGGGAGAAAAGGATTAAAAAACAATAAATAACAATATATCTAGGTTTTCTTCAAAAAGCAGTTCAGTAGATGGCACCATTGCATGCTGTTTGTGTAGATGGCACAATTGCATCTTCTATGCAAAACCTTCCTTCTGTGATGCCCAGGGTGACCAAATGCTAAACCCAAAATCCCCCCCCCCAGTTCCCCAAAATTCCTGTCATTCAAGCCAAAATTCCTACCCGGTTTAAAAAAAAAATGTAGGACACCCCCAAAAATTTAGGACAAAAGTAACATATAAGACAGTTTATTTTATAAGTAGGGAGTATACATGTGGATATATAAAACGAAAAAGACATTTCATTTTTTAAACACTGCTAAGTTGTCTATTTTGATTAGCATTGGCTTGATAATATAAAAGAAGTTATTCTGATTTCAGGATCAGAATATTTTATTCTGATTTTAGTTGGGTGCTAAATCATAAATCCCAAGAAAAGCCTAATGTTGCTACTTACAAGTAGTAACAAGTGACAGAAGAACATAAGCCACAAATTCTATACCTGGTTTGTCACCCAAGCTGTCTAGACTCTGAACATTATGAACAGAAAGCCCTTTGCTGGGCCAGAAAAAACAACAACTTATTTTCAGGGAAATTCACTCTCCTATCCATTCAAAGCACACTAAACTAGGACAGAAATAAATCTCCTTAAAAATTACTGTATTTGTAAAACAATGTCACAGCATCATGGAGGTGCAACCTATCAATTAAGCAGCAGCAACAACAAAGATCACCTATGATGATGAGGGAGTAAATGATGTGGACATATTTAGAGACAAGAGAAGGCTGCTGCTGATTTATTGGCATCTGTAGAAAGTCAGCCATTTCCAATTATAAAATGCCTGCACCTACAGCATATAAATGATGACATCCTGCATTTTCATCTTATGAGCCACCTACTTACAACAGGACATTTTAGTATTCTTGATATATGTAGAATGTAGAATTCTACAGTCTAGAATTGTAGCACAATCAGTGTGCTAGAATGCAAATTGTGTGTAAAGTGGGGTAAAGATTTGTCGAGAAAATATAAAGAGGAGAAAGAGTGGGTAAATGGGAGTTCCTCAATTCATGATCCCTTTCCAAACTGCCCCCCCAAAACAATGTGTTTTTTGCTATCATAGTTTACTAAATGGAAGCCCTACTCGGGGTAAAACGATGTAGGAATATAAGATGCAAGCGAAGAAGGTAAAACACAGAGTCATGACACAGATATGCTATTACATCACACGACATTAGCTTCTTACATTAAAGAACATAAATAGTTCTGTCAGTAACTGAAGGTCAAGTACAGTAATTATAATCTATTGTGGCCGCAATCCAAACAGCACTTTCCTGGGAGTAACCCCATTAAAGTCAATAGAACTTCTGAGTAGTCACGAATAGGATTGCACAGTATATCTAATAATCTAAAACCTATTCACTAAGTCTGGGGAGGGCAATTCAGCATTAGGGATCCTGGACCCTTCACAAATATACAGAGGAATGAATTTCAGCAGGTCAAATCAAAGATAAGAAGCTGCTCCTTATCTTTGAGATGAAATTTTCTCTCATACACAATTGTTAATTGTTTCAACAATATCCCGTTGAAAGTTTGTCCATCCCTGCACTAAGTAATGACATACTGGTATTTAAATGTTTTTGAATTTACAAAAGGATGAAAGTAAATTTTTATGACACAGGAAAAATGCCAGACTTTCCAAATTAATAATAACTTATGACAGTAACAAGCCAGAGATACAATCACTTCATAAAAATAAAAGCATGCCTTTGGTCAGTCCCATCCACTAATCAATTTGAGCTTTAATTGATCAATCTGTGGATTAAAGCTCATAGCCCTATTTCTCTTTTTCCCCCACGAAGCTATCCAAGCAGGGAAAGATCTCTAAAGGATGTTCTCAGAGACTGACACATTGAAGATAATGTGAAGATAAGCAGGTCAGCGGTTCGAGACCCAGGTGCTGTATGATGGAGTGAGCTCCCATCACGTCCCAGCTCCTGCCAAACTAGCAGTTCAAAAGCATGCAAATGCAAGTAGATAAATAGGTACCATTTCAGTGAGAAAAAGCAACATCCTGGGACAGAACCCTGCAACAGTTCTGCTAGGTTTCCCTAGGTCACGTAAATCATCTAAGGGTGCAATCCAGAGTAACTATGGGAAGTCCTCGCTCCGGTGTAAGAACAATTTGCTCTGGATTGCAAAATGAATTTCCCATAAGTTTTCACTAGGTGGTGCAGTAACTACGGGTACACGTAATGTCTCTTACGTGCACCCGTAGTTACTCTGGATTGTAGGGCAAGTAGACCCCATCATGGAGTGGGAGCAATGCTAAGAAAATGATGATGATTTGTTTCAGTTCAGTTATTCTAGGCAAAAAATCTAAACTGATTCTTAAAGAACTATCTGCTTCCATCTTTTTGCACTGAATTAACAGATAAATTTAACAACAGTAATATTGTTCAAGCTTAACATTACCTGTCTTCCTCGTATTTTTGGAAGTAACTTATTTTTCCATTTTTGTAATGTCAAAAACTTATAGTTTTTTCTGTCAAAATTAGACTCATGGCACAGATGCATCTAAATTCTGTCTTCACTTCAAACACAATTAATACTAAAATGTCATTTTCATGTACACAGATAACATTTGGCCAAAATTCAAAATAAATAAAATCTGACATGAAAGGCTAGAGCCCATATCCTAAAGTCAAATTAAGCCCTTTGTGATGGAGTAGTTAAGGTGACTTTCCATAAGATAACACTAGAGGGTGACGTAACTGCAATGAGCTATAACTGCTCTGGATTTTGCCCTAGGTCCCTCAGGCTCTTCTTCATTGCCCCCCTTACATAGTAATGAGCCCCATTGTCTGTAATAGGCTTAATTCAGAGTAGATATGGTCTCTTGGCGGTGCTCCAAAACTGGGCACTTGATTGGACTATTTTTTTTGCTTGTATCGCAAGACAAAATTTATTAGAAATGTTTGCTTGTCTTGCAGAACACTTTCCATCCAAAACGTTTTGAATCCAAGGTTTTACTGTGGTTGATTCTGCAACCTAAGGGAATTGGAGGCTTGCATTTCTCAAACTGCACAACACCCCATGCAACATTGCAAGACACTTTGGAAACCAATGGTCCCTTCAGAAGCAGTGATGATAGATACTTTACTGTCATTGTACAAAGATATACAATGAAATACAGATGCACCATTATGATACTGACTTCATATACATAGAATAAATTAATAAAAATTTATACTACACGCATCAACAATCAACCCTTTCAAAGCTCTATCCTTCACCACACATTCAATCGGTACCAATGTATACGTTTGAAATGACATATTAGGATAATGTATGTATCTGGGGGATTGTTGAAAAAAATCTCATGGAGTATATCCATGCCCTTGAACACAGCTCAGGGTTCCCAAATATTTAAGACATGGTGGCATTCTTATTTTGCAATTGAGAACATAAGAAGGTGGTTTGGGTGTTCCCTCTGCTTAGTGTGCATGGATACATAGAGAAATCTTGTCTCCACAGTAACCTTTCCTGTTAAAGGTTAACAACTTTGGTAAGGTGACAGAATTCACTTTGGTAGCACTTATTTAGTGCTTATGCCATTTACCATATGGCTAATACATGGACTTATGGTAAATCAAATGTTAATGTCTAGTCCATTCAGCCATTCAAAGACAGAGTGGTCTATATTGAAAAAATCAGACATTGGGCCAGTGTAAGCTTTCAGATGACACACAGACACAACGTGATTAATATTTTGTCAAGTAGCACCACAGTCACACTGAGGGGTAGATGCAAGACCCCACCTAAACAGTGAGATTTGACAGACACTGTGTTGAGTATGGATCCTGTTCAGAGTTGACCAATGCTTGCAAATTAGGTCAAAACCTGATACCTTTTGTGTGAGGTCTTCTACGTAACTGCCTGTACCTGGGCGTTCAGCAGCTCCTTCAACTTTCCATTGCGTGTTGGTGTTAAAGTTGCTTGATAGCTGTTGTGTGAGTAGCACTGTTTCCATTTGAGGAAAACACTGTACATACCTTACGTTTGAACAAGTTTATTTAAGCATAGCTCTTTTTAAAACTTATATATCCCATTTAAACAAATGTACCAATTTAGCTAAGAACAACTTTGATCCCATTGCTTTTATGGAAGCTTAGTTAAGATGAACGTTAGCTGGATCAGACCCACCGTATTTATTTTGCCTAGGAATGACTTGTATCATCTCTTATTAAGCAAATTTGATATGTTCTGTGATATTATAGTCTCTTGAATAAGTTTCCTGAGCAACAAATTTTGTAATTTTTTTACATTCTGAATGCTCTGCTTGAAACACAGTGGCCATTTGGAAATGGGGTAAGACACAATGATCCATCAATAGCATGTGTGGCATTTATTCCTTCATGTATATGACACTGGGAACATGTTTGTTAACTTCAAATGACATTGTTGGATTTGTTTCAATGGTCTAAAGTTACTCTCTGATCCAGTATGCAAATCCTAGTCTGAATTAGGACTGTCAAACAGTTAAGGATTTTTACACTTCACTCCTATAATCATTATGTGGAAGTAAACTCCATTAAACTCAACAGGAGAACCTGAACTAAGAATAATGCATTTCGGATTGGGTTAATACACAATTAATTGCCTAGCTTTTAACTCTAAACTGATTAGAGTAAGTGTTATAGGCCTGAATCCAAATCACTGCTTTAGACGTTCTACAGAGTGTCAGAGGGGCACACACCATGGGGTGCGTGCCCCATGGAGTTTTGTTTTATTTTAACTTTGAAAAAGATCTTTGCCATAAAAGAAACAGTGTTTTAAAATTTTATTTAAAATTTCAAAAGTGGTTTGGTCCAAGGGACTAAATAAATAAGCCCAAAGTCTATTTGCAGTTAGGAAACTAGTTGTGCCCTTCCTTTAATTCCACCCATATTTTAACATAGATGATAATTGTACAAATGTCTTGAATAAAAAGAAAAAAACCTCCTGGCATTAAGAATGCAGATAATTTATCATTACTAAAATTTATTAATTTACATTACCAGTGACATGATAGGCTCTAACCAGCAATTTGGGATTAGTTTCTAACTAGCAATTTCAACTGTTTGTTTACAGATCACTGGGAGAGGCCAATGTTTACAAAAGCAAAAAGGAGGCAAATATCAATTTCTTATTTCAGAATATAGTGGACCAAAAAAAAACTTTGTTCAAACATGAAGAGCAAATTAATGTCACTCTATATATCTTTTTCCAAGGATAAAAAAATAACCTGGATAGAATAATGGAAAACTGTGTGTGAATATTTGGATGTATTTTTCCAGTATACCTACTTTATGTCCAGGAACTTATAGAAATAAATCAATTCTTGAAGTCATAAATTTGGGGGTTACTTTATTTCACACTCTTTTTTAATGTATTGCTCTCAGAATTCAAACATTCTAACTTGTTTACTTTTTATACTGAATTCAAAAGATGAATGGAAATATTCACTATAATAAAGTCTGTTTCTGGAGGTATTGCTCAAGGTGAATTTAATTTTTGACTGGGTATCTAAGGTTATTGTGCTCCTTGAACATTGACTTGAAACAAGATTCACAGATTTTAAAAATCTGATGACAAAATAATTGTTAAAACTGATGCAATGAATTCAACAGTATATATCAAAATGACTGGTGAAACAAATCAAAATATTCAGATACACAACATAAGTAATGCTTCTTATGCGTCACTTTTCACAATAGCATGCTGAGGAAGAGAGGGATAAAAATGGAATAAAATTATAAAGAGAACTATATTGTTAAAATATATCATTTTAATACCTCTTATTAAATACAGTATATAGAACAGTTCCTTAGAAAGTTTAAAATGAAAACAACTGGACTTCGGAAAAAGAACAATTACGAAAAAAGGCCTCCAAATTTAGTTGTAAGATTTGCAATATCTTTCATTCTGTGACATAAAAAGTCTGATTACTACAAGTCCAGAATGTAGGAATTTTTAATTCTGCAAATCTGTCTTCCCAAATACTCTGATATGCTGCATTCTGTCAGTTAACACACCAAATCACAATGCATTTTTGTTAATAAATGGCAATCACATTTTAATATGCAACCCCTCTTCAGCTACTTGAATATATAATACCACTCAAGTCACCAACTGCTTTTTTTGTTACATTGGCAGTCTTATGAATATTTGTAATTTCCATACAAAATTATGTCTACTTTATTCCTTGTTTCATACTTCTTTATATTTTCCCCCAATAATAATGAAACATGCACACATTGCATTTCATCTAAAACATAATAATTAAAATTAACAATTGGAAAATAAAAGACAGCTGCCATTTTGCTAGTTCAGTTGCCACAGGCTGCTCTCGTTTTCACTTGCCAACTACTGATAACAAATTATGGTCCTTCACCAGACTTGTTGGGAAGTGTCTGGAAAGTGCCTGTTTCCATCACAATACTTAAGAGAATATAAGTATTAAAGGGGTTAAGCTAACAGAATTACCTTAAATATGTTGTGCACACACAAAAAAAACACATACGTACTCAATATGCATTTTATGTGCCTGTGCTGCACATATGCTGCATCTTAAATCAATGATAGAAACTGGTGTGAAGGTTATTCCATTGGAAAATGTAACAATACTGTCTATGTTTGTCTTTTTAAATTAGGGCTACCTAGTTAAAATATTACTGTTATTTGAAAACTCCTATTTATTTGGTATGGAAAAATAGGTTTTCTGTGAGTATCAGTTCATTAAACACAGATGAATCCTCTTTCAGCAATTGTTGAAGAGGTTTGTTGAGATGTATTTTTATTTGCTACCTTTTTCTGAAAGACTGAAGGAGACCCAAAGTATACACAGTGTATTTTGTACAACCATTGAACTCAGAAAAAAAACAAATGATTCAGCCTAGTCATGTAACAAAATAATTTCTTGTTGTTCTAATCACCCATGAAAGATCTGTGGGTTTCAAAGCTCACAGTGTCTTAACTAGTGAGCCGACTAAATAATATGGTTTTACTTCCTCTATGGCTGAAATCCTAAAGACACTTTCCTGGGAGTAATACCCACTGAACACAGTGTGGCTTACTTTTGAGTAGACATGGTTAGGATTGTGCTCTAGGTCCCTTGCAGGTTAACCATAAAGTTTATTTCCCACTCAGGTATGGTTATCAGTTTCCAGTGCGTTGTATCAAAGAAAGTGATGCCAGAAAGGCATATTTCCTAGAGTAACAATAGAGAAACATCTCAGTTGAAGGATCAGTCTCTTAAAATCCTAGGCTGTTCTGAAAATAATTTCAAAAGGCAAAAATTTACCATATTTCTTGAAGCCATATTTTTGTTTTGATGCTGTGTTATCAAAGCGAATGTCAGAATCTCTGAAGCTCCAACCCACATCCAGGCCAATTTTAAGTTTCACCCCACAAAAATTATAGGATCTCATAGGGAGAATCAGAGCAAAAATAATCAAAGCATTGCATCTCTCTCTAAATACTGTAT
This sequence comes from Cryptoblepharus egeriae, assembly GCA_030015325.1. Classification (NCBI taxonomy): domain Eukaryota; kingdom Metazoa; phylum Chordata; class Lepidosauria; order Squamata; family Scincidae; genus Cryptoblepharus; species Cryptoblepharus egeriae. The sequence continues at coordinate 18,430,931 of JAREYC010000004.1, read as the reverse complement.
CTCTTTTTGTGCACAGAAAAAAGTAGTGGAGAGAAAGAAGAAAACAAAGAGGAAAGGTTACAGCAGAAAAGCAATTTGCATGAAAGAATATGCAGAAGTTGTACAAATCTCCTTCATTTCCTTAAAATATATTGTCTTTTATGAGACCTATTTAAAATGTTGCCAGGCCCAAAACTTCTGGTTTGAGATCCTCTTTATTTAAATAAAAGATCACATTCCTAATAACATTCCTAATACAGTATGTTCCTTAAAAATCTACACCCATTTCTTAGATTTTTTTCAAGGAAAGTTTACAAGGCATCTGAAAAGACAAAAGTAATACTGTACAATTTGAGCATTCATCAATCAATGCAACTAACTGGCAAAAGGAGACATTTCAGCTCATTAAATAAGTACATTTGGTCAGGTTTCATTATCTCTAAATCACATCCAAAAATAACCCTGAAAACTGCCCAAAGGAGATGGCAGCAAAGTTTTCAAAAAACAGAATTAAAACCTTATAAAAGATTATGTACATTTCTTTTCAAACACGGACTGAAAATAAAAGGAGAGAAAGAGGAACATGGGTTAAACTGCCTTTACTATTACTAAGAGTTTTGCATAAACTATCTTTAAACTACTCGACAGAATGCCATGATCTCCCATTCGATATACATTTCTTTCCTTCTGTCTTCTAATTGTAAAGAAGAAAGAAGATTAGGCCCTGGTACATGCCCAAGTCTTATGACTCCAAACACAACAAAACTAAACAAAAACATGGAACCCACAAACAAATGAAATGGCTCAGAGAATGATCAGTTTTACCTTCAAAATTTGTATGCGCTACAGAAATATATCTGTTTACTATCAAACACTACCTAAAACAACAACTTCTTATTATAGTATTATTACTGAATAGCACTGAGCTTTTCTCAAGCTTAGGATATAAAATCCATTATCTACCCATAATTTTCTGTCCTTTACATTTGTACAACTGTAGAAAGGACAAGGTTTGAAAATGCTTAAACATAATTTGTTTTAATTAATTTGAGTAAAATATTCCAAATTACTGACTATGCTTTAATATTTCATAAATATCTGTTCTCATCTGCCAAGATTGGTAAACTAATATAATTTGTTATTTCATTGTATGATATCAAATTTCTTATAAGATAGTTATCTGAGATTTACTGAGGGAGATCTAAATTAATAAAAAGCCTGATTATTTATTTTACTAATAATAGACTCACTTTAATTCTCCCTCAATGAATGCCTCTATGTCAGGAACTTATAATCTTATCCACTGCATTTCTTTCTGTGAAGAACAATAGAAACAAAAACAGAAAGGGCCCATATTGGTTAATCTTTGCATTCAGTTGGTATACTTTTATTCCTATACCTAGGAGAAATCTCCCTAGGAAATGATATACTTTAAAAACACATCTTATTTAGCGAAAAAATTGACTATTCCAAATATTAGATTTTCTATCATTTTCTTCATTTGACTTAAACAGGGTTAGATAAATTATTTTAAAAATCTGTTTTAAAAATTAACTATAGGATTGAGAAAAGACTCTGTACAGCTCAGCAGTTTTAAATATAGTTGATGTGTGGAAACTATTAAAATACAGTAAGCATACAGATGTTTGAGCCTTGCTTAATTAAAGGGATATCAACACTATTAAGTTACTTTCATAACAAACAGAAGGTTGAAAATGAGCATGTATGTATTCCAAGATTCACGTAAATGTCAGAAACAAGCCATTTTAATGCTCTTTTAGTACCCAACCCTCATAACCAAAACACTGAGATAAACTTGCTTAAACCAAGCAATACTTTCTTGTTCTGTACTCTAATACACCTCACAGAACAACAGACCAAATTTTGTGTCAGTATAAATATAATTTCTGTAACTCCATAAAGAATTCTTTATTCTGTGGTAACCCCAACTGTGCTTGCTCTTGGATATATAAAGTATTTTAATTATCATTTTTTCAAGATAAAAAATATATGGCATATGACAATGAAGAGAATATTAAAAGTAAAGCCTACAAATGGCACCTGGTGTGAAACTGTCCGGAGAAAAGCACCAAAAATCAGTTCCACTGTTTATACTTTATATACATCTTAGGTTTGCTGAAAATAGATAAACCAGATGTATAATGCACTTGTACTGTATATGATGTCTGTGTTTGTCAGTACAATTTAAATAGGCATTAATTATTATTATGAAATAATCACCAGCATAATACTGTCCTATGACTAGTTATAATGGCATTAAAAATATATCCCTGAAATAATCCAGACGCCCATCAAAAACACTTTCTACATCTAGAAGGGATTCTCCGTCAGGCTCAAATTTTTATGATCTTCCTTTAAGATTATTTTATAGAGAAGCATTTTTAAAGTTGCTAGTGTTTTTTAAAAATATGTCATATTACATCGCAGTAATTCCTCACAACAGGATTGCACCATCCCACTTGAAAGAATATGCAAATTATGTTCTTTCATGGGTCATGATGAAGAGCCATATAGTCTGTCCCAGAAATACATATGCACATAAGAAAATGGAAACCTTTTTAGAAGATAACATTAAACAACCATAAGAGATAAAACAGACAAACCTCAAAGGAAACAAAGCAACATGCTCAAGTGTTTGTCACGGTACTAAAATGTGATTTAACATGAGGCCAAGCTGGTAAAATACCTTGTGTTTATATAACAAACAGAAACATGTTTTCCTTAAGGGCTTATTATCAAGGCAAAGAATGAGTGATCTGAATTTCAGCAAAGTCCTTGCAATCTCAACCTTGGCCTAGTTAGTAGAATTGCATAGTTAGTAGAATTGCTTGTAAAAGAATGGAATGTATACTGTATATCATACCTTTATGTAATTTTTTTTGTAAAAAAGGTGCTATATAATGTAAATCAGTTAACAATTCAAGGCAGGATCAATCAAAAGATCCTACTCAAGCCTTTGTGTATCTGGTTGATGGAAAGCAAAAGCAAGAGTTTTGACAATTTGCCTCAAATACTCATTTTATTTTGTCTTTCTGCTTACGTAAATAAAATTCCTTTTCTTGTTTTGCACGATAATAATTTTAATAGTGAAAAGATATGAATACTATGAAAAGATATGAAAAGAGAGGAAGAAACTCTGCTTGGTGCTTTGTAGCTAAATCTCAAAAACACTCACAGCTCAGCTAAACAACTGTACAACAAATATAACTAAGCAACAACATAAATCCCAAAGGCTCAGGTACTGTTCATTCACAAATGAACAATTTTAATCATCATGGCAATTATTTAACTTTATTTCTATCATACAAGCTATCTTGTGTACAAGCACTAATCTTTTCAATATCTGACGAATTAAAATACTGTTAATTTAGTTTTTCTATCTAACAAATTAATATCAAACATTCTGCTTCACTATTGATCAACTTAATTCATACAGTGAAAAAAATATGAATAATGACAAGAAGTACTGGAGAAGATATGTGTACCAATTCACTACACATTACATTCCTGTGGTTTCTTGGGGAGTCTAGAATACTGGTTTGGATGTGTTTTTCATTTGGCCAAAGAAGAGATTCACCATTTAAACCTAGGACTACAGTACTAATCAAATGCAGTTTGGAATTCAGTCTGGTATAAAAGGCCAATTATTAAACAAATGCCATGTAGAGTTTGAATCGAGCAGATTAGCCATACTCTTTAGAACATTATCTTCCATGTGGTTTGTACTGGTGAATGAAGTGTCTTACATGGCAATGATGGCGGAGCATTACAGTGCTGTTATGAGTTGCTGAAATCAAAGCATCTATTTTAACTCATAGAAATAATATATTTAGAAGGGTAATAAACATCGTTATGCTTTATCAGACAACATTATGTCCAATTAATGAACGGGAAAGAAAAACAGGGCTCAGTTCAACAGAACATTCCCTTGCATGGGCTCCACTGAAATGAGAACTTGTATTTATTTAGTAAATATGGGCTGCAATCCTAAAGACACTTTCTTGGGAGTAAGACCCATTGAAAACAATGTGGCTTACCTTTGAGAAGACACGGTTAAGATTGTGCTCTTAGTAAATTTGTATCACACAATTTGGAGAAATGAACTTCCTAATGGAACATGACATCTGGCATAACATTTTTTTCCTATATTTTGAAAAAATGATTGCACTGATTAGTTGTATGAATATTTTCATAGAAGGATCATTCTTTTTCTGCACATGTTGTCTTTTCAGACGTCTTTGTGTATTTATTTCCACTCTTCCACAGTTAGAGTCCAATCATACAAAAACAAACATTCTTTACTACCAGGAGTATATGCCCCACCGTAATAATAAATGTGAGTTATCTGCATACCTCTGCAAGGCTGGTGCATTTGTACCTTGTTCTAGTTGGGTGTGTCTTTCCCCTCCACAGATTATCACATGAAGAGAAAATAATGGAATTTTTTTTTAAATGTCACATAATGAGTAAACTGAAAGTAATTTTCATTTTAAACACAACCACATTTCAAGATGATATAGTGCCTTTAAGCAAAGCACTGTTCTGAAGAAACAACTGCTGCTGGATTGAATTTGAAACAATTAACATCACTCAGTAACAAAGAGTTACAGTCTAGTTTAACATTTCAGTTTAAATTCAAGGATGGGCATTTTTTATATGTATTCAATAACTGGGTACTAAGGCAGAGAACACCCAGTGGAGCTATTTCTTGGCAAGCCAAATACAAATCGTATATAATCTTTATTGTATATTTGGCCTTTATGTCAAGGTGGACAAATTTGGCCACTTTAGGTCCTGGATCATTAACAGTTGTAAAAAATAAGGAATTTCAGCAGGTACATGTAATTTTACCTGCTGAAATTCTCTCTCTTCATGATTTTTAAAGGAATGGGGGCCTTAAAGTGGCCCAGTTTGTCCACCCTTGCTTTACATACAGGTAGGGCCCCGGCATGGAATACTTCAGACACTTATATTCACATACGTTAACTATGAGCATACTAATTTTTAGATGATGCAGTAATAAAATTAGCATTCAAATAATACCATCTCAACAGTGTGCATAGCAACAGATTCTGAAAATAATTTTGTTATCATATGACATCTACAAAACATATACAGTAGTTTATTCTTGCCGCTATGATATTAAAAGCATTTGAATGCGTTTTCTAAAACCTTTCAGTCAAGTCTTTGTATATGAGTTTGGTGTCAACACTTTAACTGAATATATGTATATGTATATGTGTTTGTGCATGTGTGTGTGTGTGTGTATATATATATATGTAATGTTAATGGCAAAAAAGGGCTGTGGGTGGCGCAAGCGGTTAAGGCGCTGTGCCTGTTAACCAGCAGGCCAGGGTTCGAGTCCCAAGTCGGCCCCACAAGACAGTGTGAGCTCCTGTCCTTAGTCCAACTCTGTGACGCCAGCTGGATCCAATCGTATTGGCTCTGCCTTTCCATTGGACTAATTCAGTGGCATGGCGAGGGGGGATTTGCTGCTTGGGTAACAGCATATCCTCCATAACAATCCAACCCAGGCTTTCATGCTTCGCATGCAGCGCCGAGCACGATACCATAGTCTTTCAAGACTGATGGAGGCCTGCTTTTTTAATGGCAAAAACAGTTAATGTATTTCAAAACTGTTTGTTGAAAATGTTCACATCTCATATACATATATATATACATATACATATATATATATAATACGTATATACGTATGTACGTATATGTACATGTGTATATGAGATGTGAACATTTACAACAATTAACACAGGAATTCAGCATTGCAGAGTTCGAAGTTAGTAAGTTGTGTCGTAAACAAGAATGGAAGATGATGTTTTCCTCAAGGCAACCTCTTGAGATTGTAGCGATCTGGTGTTTTTACCAAAATAAAAAATAAAAATCCAGTAGTCACAGCATCATAACTCTCAGTTTCTCATGCATGGGAAATACCCAAAGATCACATTTCTACTATCTTACTTAAACTTATGGTAGTTAAAGACATTAACTGTATGAAATTTCACTGTACAAGTTAGAAATCTTGACAGTAAGGCAACAATTTCAAAACCAAGAACTCTTCGTTGCTTGCAAGTAGATGATGTAGGTGTCTCCTAAATACAGGGTGTCTCCAAAAAATGTACAACTATTTAATGAATTCTAATTGACACATCCTATATCACAGAAGACCTGCAACATTCAAACAACTAAGGAATGCAATTGAAGATACGTGGACCCATTCCAAAACACATGATAGATATATATATATAAGCAGTATATAAATATGTTGATTTTCATTAATCAATTTGATTGATATCTGCTGATCTCGTCAGCAGCATATAGATGCCAATGGGGAACATTTCAAGCTCGGCCCAATTAATTAACTTGATCCAATTAATTAATTAACTAACTAATTGGGTCAAATTTGCTTGTGTGTATACTGTCCGTAGAATGTGTGCAAATTATAGTATCATATTATATAGCTTAATAAATTTGATATCTTTTCCTAAAACACCTTGTAGAAAGATGTTTTAGTCATTAATGTGTCCTACAGTTTGAAAGGTGAGATTCTCACCCAGAATAATTAATTCTTTAGTACTGCCACTGAAGACTGTAAATCACTTTTGACTAGTGCTAGTTCTGATTTTTACTTCTGTGTAAAAAGAACTTAAGAGCATAATCCAAACTATATCTACTCAAAAGTTAGTCCCATTGTTTTCAATGGAAAGTGTCTTTCAGATTGCAGCCTTTGTCACAGTGCTGGCATTCAGATGTCCCATGTCAATTATTAAGGTCTCACTTCTATATACATTTACTTCATATTAAGTGCCACTGAATTCAGTTGAACTTACCTTTGAGTAGACATGCACAAGATTTCACAAGGCCAGGATCCAGAGGACCATGGAGCTTATCCTACAGCCCAAGGGGACTTTATTTAGAGGTGCTTTGCCTCCGAGACTCTTCTTTATACCACTGCACTATGCTGGTGAGAAAACAACTGAAGTTTCCAAGGAATGTCATTTGGAATCATTTCAACCTGACTAGCAAAAAGGTCCTGATAAGAGTAAAAACAACTCTTTGGCTCTCAATCCATATATTGTTTCTAAGATACTCTAAAGTAATTTTAATTTAGAGTAATTTTTCTTCATTATAAAGAAAATCAAAAGGGAGATAAAAGAATTCATAGTTAACTATAATGCATAAAAGTCACTGGCGGCTCCTTCTTCCAAAAGTCCACAAATGAGTAGGAGAAATCACATTCAATTACTCATTATTCATCTCAGAACTCATGCAGAACCAAAAAGAAGATGCAAGGTAACATGGGGCTTTCCCCCATAATAAAGGAAAAATCAAAATTCTTATTCTTGAATCAAATCTGTTTAACAGTGTTAGCTGATTAGCCAGCTGTCTTTTAAACGGTTAATCAATATATGTGTCAAGTGAAAACTCTTCCCACTATCAAAAGTCAGAATAAGTACTTTTAGTAATAATTGAAAATTTCTACTCACAGTTACAGTGAAGGATCATTTTCAGTACTTCTTTATTCCCTGTTCAAAGAAATATACCTGAATCAAAATAACATTTAAAAATGTCAGTTCTATGCCTTTAACTCTTAGTCCCATAGATTAATTGTCTATCCCGGCTGCTAGTCTAAACACACTTTCCTGGGAGTAAGACCCAATGAACACAATGGGGCTTACTTTTGAGTAGACATGGTTAGGCTTGTGCTCTTCTGTCTGCAATTCTTCTAATAGTAAATTATTAACATGCTTTAAAGCTGGAGTCCTAACCACACTTTCCTGGGAGGACTATTGAACACAATGGGAATTACTTTTGAGTAGATATGCTGAAGATTGCAATGTAAGAATCTCCTGAGAGGGAAAGAGCATGGCACCTAAAAGCCAATATTAAATTGTTAAGAACAGATGTCTTCCTTTCTTTTTAAAAAAACATATCTGATTTCATAGTGAGCAGGTTTAAAATGGACATATTTTCACCAGCACATTTTGCATAGATACATCAGCATAGATATTTTTAACTTTAAGTGTGTTTTTGACAGTAATATAAGACCTTCTAAAAAACATAAATAGGTAAATAGAGTGAACTGTCAGAAGACAGATATAGAATGGCTCCTGGCTCCGCCCCCACCCCATACTATTCAATAGCTTCTTTAAATATTTTGATGGACAGCACCCTCATAAAACCACTCCAGTTGTAACACATGTGGTAATAGAAACAGAAAGGAGCCACTGGTTTAACAATAATGAAAAGATTATATATATCTTCTTTATACACTAGTTAAATTTTCTACAGAACTACATTTTCATTTTTATTGCAGGGTTGACTAAAGAGTGATAAGATATTTAATCTCGTTTTAAATGAAACTAATATTGCATAGGCTGTGAAGGGGATTTCCATGCAATGTTCACTATGCTGTGGTTTTCCTTTGTTGGAGACAGTTCATTAAAATATTTTAAGAGCCTTGAACTTGCTTAACTATTGGATATATTCAGTGTCATTTCTTAAATTCAGGTAAACAGTCACAACCATGAATTAAAAATAAATAGCAATACACAATGTACCTAACCTCAGGGGTCCTCAGCAAAAGGCTAAACCTTTCATAGAGGCTGTAAAATCTTTCAAGTAATCTTTCAAGCAGGCCTCTTTTCACTTAAGATGATATTTAGGTCAGCATTTAAGATTCCATCATCCAAAATTCTCTATGGAGATGTTCAAGAGATTTACACTTACAGGTCACATTTGTTCCAGAGACCTGATGAAAGAAGCAGTGATTTGTTGGTATTGCACTTAGTTTTTTAATAGGACACAGAAGCATTAGTGCAATCAAGGCTGCATGCATAAGCTATTCTTTGGCCAGTGTAAGACAGAATCTGTAAAAATTACACGTACTACTATTAATTATTATTTATGCAGTGCTACATGCATAATATTAAATTTTTAAAACTCTGATGCACCATGGGAACCAAAACAATAGTGTTGTATTGACTAGCTGGTATTTTGCAACTGACTTAGATGCAATGTCAAATTCCATGCATATTTACTTGGAAATTCCACTGTATTCAGTGGGATTTAGAGCACAATCCTAACCATGTCTATTCAAAAGTAAGCCCCATTGTGTTCAGTTGGTCTTACTCCCAGGAAAGTGTGTTTAGGATTGCAGCCTTACTTCTAAGTAACAAGGGATACAAATCAAATTTTTTAATTCCAGCTTCGTTAATATTATGCTTATGCTCCTTTCTCAAACACATGGTTGCTGGTTTAAATATATAGATAAGGAAATCAAACTGTCTATCAAATTGACAAATGTATTTTTCTTTCATTTTCCAAACAGCTTTTTAAAGGTATTTCACCAATATACATGAAGCTGCACCGGCCTATGCACTATCTTATGCATGTCTACTCAGAAGTAAGTTCCACCATAGGCAAAGTGGCTTATTCCCAGGTAAGTGAGGTATGCAGCCCAAGTCAGTTATCTTAACTGAGTGATTTTCAACCTTTTTCATCTCAGGGCACACTAACAAGGAAACTGAAATTATCAAGGCACACCACCAATTGTTTTTACCATTCACAAGGCACACCAGGCTGTTCAAATACCCCAATTTTCTTATTAATGTCAATCTCCAAATTCCCATGACACACCAGTTGAAAATCACTGTCTTAACTTATCCTCATAAAGTCTTAAAATAGCCAACAAAATAATCCTACTGTAATCCATAATAAATCAAAATCCAGTCTGAAAATCATCAACCTGACTCAACTATTTCAGACCCAAGAATCACCATGTCAGCTTCTACAACAGTGATTTTCAACCAGTGTGCTGTGGACAGGGTGACCAGATGCCCAAACCTCAAAAGGAGGAAAAAGTTTTGGATTCCTCTCAGTCTGGCCTTTCTGTCGGACAATGGCATGTTTGCCTACTCACAGGTAAAGCTGTGATATTGGCCATTTTCACTTTCCCATAGAGCTTAAGGCATATTTTTATTTTTAGTTACTTGGCCATAATGTTTGATAGGAAGGAAATATTTCAAAACCAATTTTTGCTTTGGATTCTGCTCTTCAATACAAATGCAACGATGTATGACATGATAGGGGACTGCACACCATTGCAAAATTCCAAAATGAAGCCAAAATTGAGGATAATGAAGCCCTTTTGAAGGACACACGGACAGGAAACTAAAAAAGAGTACAAATCTGGAAATTTCTGGTCATATGGTCACCCTGGCCATGGCACACTTGTGTGCCTTAGGCTGCAATACTAAAGACACTTTCCTGGGAGTAAGACCCACTGAATATAATGGGACTTACTTCTGAGTAGATAGGGTTAGGATTGTACCATTAGATAGTCTTCAGGTGTGACATGGGAATTTAGGGAGTGACATTTATTAATAGGAAAATTGGGGGATTTGAACAGTCTGGTGTGCCTTGTCAGTGGTAAAAACAACTAGTGATGTGCCTTGACAATTTTAGTGCCTTTTTATGTGTGCCATAAGATGCAAAAGATTGAAAATCACTGCTCTACAATGAGTGTAACAATGAATCTTGTGGCCCTTTGAAGATCAGTATTTTTATTGTAATATAAGCAAGATATAAAATCTACAGATGGCTAAACTTAAGGTTAACAGCCAGTTGCCCAGTGACTACACTTTCAATAAGAAACAGAATTAATATTTCCACGATGAAACTAGCACACAACTTCTTTCCCCAGTACACTGTAACATCTTAATTCACCAGTCAACTTGGGTGAATGATTCCAGATTTATATGATGAAACTGTAGCAAATGAGTGAGCCATAAAAATTTAGTTACGGCAGGGTTTCCTCATAATCTCCATTAATTGTAGCTATTATTCAACCTTGACTTCCCAACATGAACCACAAACCTCTGGATTTACCATCTCAAAGGATTTCTATTTCTGTTATAGACAGGAAATACACAAGCATATATTAAAACTTGTTGCTAAAAGATAACCCTGCGTGGCCTTAACAGTACATTACAAACCTATGAGCAAAATGAGGTGACTTATCGGACTCCTTAACAATAAGGGGAGAGAGGAAAAGCAGGAGATAATCCTGAGAAAATTTTTTCAGTTCATAACCTCCTGTGGCCCAACTCAAGAAACGTTTCCAGACATACAAATAGAGGCACATTGTTCTCCCACCTTAAGAATGTGCTCTGCAGAAATTGCAAATGCTGTAATATACTATAAAATGATGTCAAGAGTAAGTTATCTTGCTATTAAAACTGAAAAATAGCACATCTTCAGAGGAACATGTTGGATAGTTATCATGAACTGCTTCTGCTGCAGACTGCAAACCATCCTACCATAAACCAAAAAAAATTATAACTATTTTAAAACAGAAAGAAACACGAGTGCTTTCAAGCCAGGCTGCAGAGGGGAAAATGAGCAGGATTATCTAACCATCTTAAATTTTCTCTGCTACTTTCAGATCTTTAAAAACACAAATGAGTCTCTCCTTTCTGAATACATTTGCTTGCAGTTCAGAGAAAATGACAGGAAAATTCCTAGCTAGAGCTTGTTGTTGTGTTATTCCTTGTCTATAAAATATAATGAGAGAGAAAGAGAGAGAAAGAATGAGCCACACGCACACATTCACACACATATCAGGCACTTGGGAACTCATGGAATGTTCAAAACGCAGGCAAAGAGGGTCCCCTTGAAATAAATCAAAGATGGCATGTGGATTCCAAAACACTGAAAAGGGGTGCCTGGTGTGTGTGTGAGAGAGTGAGTGTGAACAAAATACAATTGAGGAGGTTATACTAGAAGTAAACTGCTGGCTTTGTTGTTGTTTATTTAGCATATGGCAAATACATGGACTTAAGGTAAATCAGATCTTAATGTTCAGTCCACCCAGCCATTCAAGGACAGAGATGTTTATATTGAAAAAAATCAGACACTAGGCCAGTGTAAGCTCTTGATGGACAGTCAGACACGTATTTTATTATTGTTACACTGTTTTTTGCAGGCATGTTGTTTTTGACTGAATTTTGTATTTATCTACCTACTGAGCCCTTCCCAAAGGCCTAGAACAAGCAGCTATTTTTTGTTTTTATGTTATTGCATTACGTATTTTTCTTTGTTGCCTTTTGTGGATGTTTGATAGTGCTTGTGCTTAACATGTTGGTGTTCAATTGCTTTTCCAGCTGTTTTGGAATAGCACCCAAGGCCCCTACCTACCTACCTACCTACCTACCTACCTATCTATCTACAGTATTTATATACCGCTTTTCAACTAAAATGTTCACAAAGCGGTTTACAAAGAAAATGAAAAAATAATAGCTAACTAATAGCTAATGGATCCCTGTCCCAAAAGGGCTCACAACCTAAAATGCAAAAAAAAAAAAAACACCAGCAGAGAAGCCACTTGAAACAGACATTGGGGTATGTAGGGCCAATTACTCTCCCCCTGCTAAACAAAGAAGGAACACCCACTTGAAAGAGTGCCTCTTGCCCAGTTAGCAGGAGTTATGACTATCAGTTGTACTCTTGCTTTCCTTTCTATTTGCAGGTCTTTATACTTTTATTATTATCATTGCACAATTTCTGCACCACCTTATTGTTTTTGACTTATTTTTACTTAAATCCATCCTTCCCAAGGATCTAGGCTTTTTTGTTGCTATTTTGTTGTTGTTGTTGATGTGTTATAAATATCACTGAAGTATATGTGCTGTTCCTGATAGAGCAGCCTTTTGAAATTGTCTGATGGTTGCTTCTGTTCATCCCAATGGCATTCAAGTGCTTTATTATTAATAATGAGCTTATAACCATCTATTGAGTCCTTCCCAAGGTCTTAGGCCTGGAAGCTATTTTGTAGCTTTATAAGGTATTGTTTATAAGGTATTGTTACCTTATAAACCAATGATTTTTCAGCCACTGTTCCATGGCACACTGGTGTGCCGTGGATAGTCCTCAGGTGTGCCGTGCAGGGTGACAATACAGAATGGAGGACAGAGTGCTTCGTTGCAAATAGAGGGAATTTAGGCAGGTTTAGCTCATCACAGAAGGGTTTAAAAAGCAGCACCTGCCTAAATTCCCTTTTCCATGCAATGCATAAAAGCAGAGGCACTCTATTCTATATGGTCACCTTTTTGCCATGGGAGTTTGGGGAAAGACATTTATTAATAGGAAAATCTGGGAATTTGAACAGCCGGATGTGCCTTGTCAATAATACAAACAACTGATGGTTTGCCTTGACAATTTCAATGCCTTGTTAGCGTGCCATGTGGCTGTGGGCGGCACAAGTCGTTAAGACAGCTGTGCCTGTTAACCAGCAGGCCAGGGTTTGAGACCCGGGTTGACCCCACAAGACAGGGTGAGCTCCTGTCCTTAGCCCGGGCTCTGGATCCAATCGTATTGGCTTTGCCCTTCCATTGGACTAATTCAGTGGCATGGAGAGGGGAGATTTGCTGCTTGGGTAACAGCCTATCCTCCATAACAATCCATCCCAGGCTTTCATGCTTCGCATGCAGCGAAGACTGACAAAGACCTGCTTAGTGTGCCATGAGATGAAAAAGATTGAAAATCACTGGGCTAACTAGTCCCTGTCGCAAAAGGACTCACAATCTAAAATGCAAAAGAATGCCAGCATAAGCTATCATAGGACTTACAGCACAATCCTAACCATGTCTACTCAAAAGTAAGCCCCATTGTGTTCGATGGGTCTTATTCCCAGGAATGTGTCTTTAGAATTGCAGCCTTACTGTAATTGTGTAATATGTAAACTATACTCCTCTCGCAAAGGCAAATCTGTTAAACAAATTAATGTAATTGCAATGTCTAATCCATGTTTCAATATTTTGAATTGCGCACACACAAAATGGAATACTGGGCATAAATTGGATAATGCAAAGCTATTGAACAAAGAACAAAGGATGAAAGAACCCAGAGTTGCAGAGGAGGAAGAAGGAAAGAAAAAAAGGGGGGGGTGGATGATAGTGATTTGCTTTCCAACTACAAGACACAGCAACAGGGCTGGTGGCAGGAGCAAGAGCAGCCTGCAAGCTCCTCTGCCATCCCCATCCCTGGGCTGCAATGCAAAGCCACTGCAGCAGCAGCACTAGCTCTGCTAGAGCCTTTGCAGGGTCAGCTGAGCATCACGTGGATGTTGTGTCGAAGGTCACAACGTTGCTGTTGCTGCACAATGGAGCTGTCGGAGGCAGTGCAGAGCGGTTTGCAGCTGCTGGCTGATGGGGGCTGCTTCTCCTCCAGCGCCTACGCTGCTCTGCTGCAGGCCGCCTTCCAGAGCTTGCTGGGGGGACAGCAGGAGAACCAGGCAGTTCTAGGTAAGAGCAGAGCTGGAGGAGCCCTGCAAGGAGGGGGTGCAGGGAGGCTCTGGCTGCTGCAAATACTTTCCTGGGAGCAAGCCCCACGAACTCTAATGGGACTTCTTTCTTAGTAGACATGCATAGAATTGGAATCTCAGCTGCATGCCTATCCACACTTTCCTGGGAGCAAGCCCTATTGACTCTAATGGGACTTACTTCTGAGTAGGCATGCATAGAATTGGAATCTCAGCTGCATGCCTATCCACACTTTCCTGGGAGCAAGCCCTATTGATTCTAATGGGACTTACTTCTGAGTAGGCATGCATAGAATTGGAATCTCAGCTGCATGCCTATCCACACTTTCCTGGGAGCAAGCCCTATTGACTTACTTCTGAGTAATCTCAGTACTGAATAATCTCCTTGGCGTTTCAGCTGCATGCCTATCCACACTTTCCTAGGAGCAAGCCCACTGACTCTAATGGGACTTCTGAGTAGACATTCATAGAATTTGAATCTCAGCTGCATGCCTATCCATACTTTCCTGGGAGCAAGCCCTATTGACTCTAATGAGACTTACTTCTGAGTAATCTCAGTTCTGAGTAATCTTGGAATCTCAACTGCATGCCTATGCACACTTTCCTGGAAGCAAGCACACTGACTCTAATAGGACTACTGAGTAGACATGCAAAGGAGTGAGGTCTCAGCCGCATGCCTATCTACGCTTTCCTGGGAACAAGCCCCAATTACTCCACTGGGACTTACTTCTGAGTAAACAACGCTAGCATTGAAATCTTAACTGCATGCCTATCCATACTTTCCTGGGATTAAGTCCTTTTGACTCTAATGGGCCTTTCTTCTGAGTAGACATGCCTAGGAGAGGGCTCTCAGCTGCATACCTTGCTACACTTTCTTGGGACTAAGAGCACAATCCTATACATGTCTACTCAAAAGTAAGCCCTATTGTGTCCAATGGGTCTTACTCCCAAGAAAGTGTCTTTAGGATTGCAGCCTAAGACCCATTGGTTATAAAGGGACTTACTTCTGGGTAGACATGCCTAGGACTGGAATCTCAGCTGCATGCCTATCCACACTTTCCTGAAAGCAGGAAATGGTATTTATGTTAATGGGATTTACTTCTGAGTAGATGTACCTAGCATGGGGCTGTATGCCTTTTTCCTGTTCCCCTTCCCCTTTGCAACATTGTTACTCCTGGTTGTGCGGTGTATGCGAGTCTGTCTCTCCTGGAAGGCAGGAAACAGTGTAGTCCCCCTTTTTGCAACCTCCCCCTTTCTTTGCTTGCTCTCGGTTCTGCTTCTCTCCTCCATTTCCTGGCAGGGAAGGCGAACAAGCAGTGCCTCGCTTTGCATTGCAAACCCTCCCAGCCATGGCTTTCCAGAAGCAGCGAGCTGCTGTTGTTGTTGTGGGTTCGCCTTCCACTTGGTTGTTGGGGTTATTCCCTCCCTCTTTCTTTCTCTTGATCTTAGGATTCCTGAAATCACTGAGCAGACAATTGCAACAATTGTATTTGTTTGTAATGGGGGGCATAATTTATTTTTTTTGGGGGGGGAGGTTTTGTTTCCCAGGCTGGGTGCTTGATAATCCTGGGATCCGTAGTGTATATTGCCAAGGACAGGCTTGGAAACTGGTTTCAGTTTGCATCACTATAAATTTAGCAAAATGCATTTTTGCTTTTTAAAAAAAACACATTTATTTTTTGTGTGTGGAGTGTAGGCTTTGTGCATGTTTGACCATCCTAGTATCTGTGGAATACAATTAGCAAAAGGATCAGGCTTGGAAACTGGTCTGGAGCTTGCATCATGAAATTTAGCAAAAGGCAGGCTTGTAATGGCTGCATTATTTAGAGGTGTGGGGGGGGGGTAGGTTTTGTCCAGTTAGGCTTCTCCTTTTTCCCAAGCTGAGTGCCTGATCGTCCTGGGATCCGTGGATTGGAAACAGCAAAGGGCAGACTTGGAAACTGGTTTCAGGCTTGCATCACTAAATTTAGCAAAAGGCAGGCTTGCAACGGATTGCATTATTTTGGAGGGGGGATAGGCTTTGTCCCCCAGATTATCCTAGGATCCCTGGAATAGATTTAGCAAAGGGCAGGCTTGGAAACTGATCTCAGGCTTGCTACACTGGAGTGAATTAGCAAAAGGCAGGTTTGCAACTGTTTGCATTATTTTGGAGAGGGCAGATGACACCCTGGTTTTACCCAGCAAGCCCCCCCCCCAGGTTTCTTGGCTTTTATTTTGTGTAATGCAAATTCTGCTCCTTTTTTCTGGGTTGAGGCTTCAGATCTTCTTTAAGATCCTCGGCCTGCCTCTTCTCAGAGATGGAGGGAGGGTTTGGCTGTTGTTGCTGTGATCGCCTTGCTTTGGAGAGGATGCTGGGCTGGTTGAAATGTAGTTCTGTGTATTTACTACGCAAAATTTCTGATGCTTCGCTTCCTCCTTGCCAGGGAGACTTTGTAACTTAGCTCTGAAGTGACACAGAGTTAGCCAGGGGGTTGAAGAGTCAGAAAAGTAAACTTGTTTTCTGTGGCCTCTACAAGGCACCAAAACTTCTTTTGCAAACTTCTCTCCACTCTGGGATCCTTTACTCAAAAAGCGGGGGCTGGGGGGGGGAGATATTTTCAAAAAGGAATGAAAAATACAATTTATATGGCAGTCTTGGGTTGTTGTTTTTTTTGTCACAACACCATGCTTGCCAGTCAATTCCAGGAATTGATTGAATATGAAAATGCTTGTTTGGAGGGGAAAATCAGGACATCGTTTTTTAAAACTCTGGAGATCAATTTATTTAGTGTTGCATTTATGCTGCCAAATTCTGACATTTATGGAATCTGTCCAGATTTCTTGAGACTGGAAACAGTAGGGGTCAAGTTCTGAGTAGAAACGGAGATCTTCTCAGTTTAGCCTTATGGAAAAGGTCTGCTACAGCCCAATTGGGTGTGTATTTACTCAGAAGTAAGTTGAATTCAAGGTGACCAGATGTCCTTTTTTCTCCCAAGTCATGTGCTCTTTTTAAGCCTCATGTCCTGGAAAAGAACTTCTGTGTCCTCCTGTTCCCTGCTAGTAGGAAGCACATAATCTTCTTATAAATAATAAATTATATGTAATAGTTTTAAATTTAATAATAAGTAACACTGTGTTTAAATTAATCACATAAAATCATACATGAATGTTTTTGGCTTTTATTTTTTCATGTCCTTCAAATTTTTTGGGATGTCCTATATTTGGGCCTTGTCTTTTTTGGTATGATTTATGGTCACCATGGTTGAACTGAGTCCAGTGGAAAGTCTTCCCTAATGAGACTATGATCCTGTGCACTCAGGAGTACCATTGAATACAGTGGAAGTTATTTCTAAGTAGACAAAGGATTGTGCCCTAAGAGCACAATCCTATGTCTACTCAGAAGTAAAGCCCATTGTGTTCAGTGGGTGTTACTTCCAGGAAAGTGTGTTTAGGATTGCAGTGTAAGTGTGTTAAGGATTAGAGCCTTGGAGAAACAAACCCTGAAGTCATATTAATGTCTGGAAACTGATCTGAAGTTAACTCTTGCTAAAATGATATATTTTCTATTTGCCCAGTTTCCTATAATTATATTCTCTTTAATCTTCCTGCATCAAAGAGGAAATGTTTCTGGAAGCTTGTTTTTTTTGGAGGGGGGGGGGGGAATTCCCAATATTTAGAGGACAATCCTAACCATGTCTACTCAAAAGTTAGCCCCATTGTGTTCATTGAGTCTTACTCCCAGGAAGATCCACAGTTATATTATTATCATAATTATTATTTGTTTTTAGATCACCCAGACTTGAGACATATTGATCCAGCAGTATTAAAATATTGTCATGCTGCAGTTGCAACTTGTATAGTAGAAGCTGGGAAGCAAAGAGCTGATAAATCTGCCATAAGGTATTTCAAGCCTTGAAATCCCCCAACTGCTGTTTTAAATCCTTGGCACAGGGTTTCTTGGCAACATAGCTAACAAATCTTTTTTGTTTTTATTGTAGCACCTTCTTAGATGACTGTAAATTTGACAGGGAAAGAACGGAACATTTTTGCTCTGAATACCAGGTTTTCAAGCAGTTTTATACTTTCTTATTACCCTATTAATATTCTATTCAATCTATACATTTGGCAAACTCTTGGTTTTTTTCCTACATTTTTCAGAAAAATAAAGACACTTTGGAAATCCTATTGGGAAGGTATGTTTTAAAAAGGCATTTTAGTTTCTTAATTTCCAGGGTGTTTTTTTTAAAGTAATAAGAGACTGCTGATTTTTTTCTTTATTTGTTACCTTTCTTTATTGGTTACAATAAAGAAAACATCTGCACATCCATGAATTGAAGTCACTAGTACCTTGCCTTTAACATGGATTTAAAATACATAGTATATTGATCTATAGCCCAGTTATTTTTTTCAGAATCTGAGAGGTATGTGCAACAGTTGTGCTATCTAGCAAAGCATAACCTTACAAATATTTTGTTCTTTAGTGTAGGCAGATGTCCATTGCATATAACAGATGTTTCTTGGCGTTTGGAATATCAGATCAAGGTAATTTAGGACATACTAGCATTATTTTATTCTACTTGCTTTTTTCTGCTAAGTTCTGATTTTTTTTCCTTTCCTATCACTTTAGACCAATCAAATTCATAAAAATTATCAGCCTTCCTACCTGATGACCTTAAATGTAGAGGTACTTTTTTATTTTTGCTGTTCTCCATCATTACTACAGTTTATAAAAGTTATGTTAAAACATCTAACATTTGGGGATTTTGTTCCTTTAGAACAGTGACTCAAGTGCTCACCCGGATATCAATTTTAGTTGTTCTATGGAGCAGTTACAGGTATTTCTTTATATCATCATTGCATGTGTCAGTCTTTTGTGTCATCAGAAAAAAATTTCTGTCAAGAATTTACTAAAAAAGTCAAATTTGTTTTTTAAAAAAACTACTAAGGAAATATAAAAGTGGTAGTCTGATGTCAGCCTTTAAAAATATAATTTTATATTAAAGAGATCCAAGATGAAACCTCACAGTTTCAAATTTGACTATAAAATCATGATGGGCAGCTTACCAATACGAAATTTCATATTGCCTGGTTTTCCTAAAGAGAGGTGTCTTCTGCTTTAAAAAGTAATATTTGAGAAATAAATTATGGTAGCATATTTACTGTGATACTCGGTGCAAAAATTGCATAGAATTGGACTACTCATATGAATTAAGTTACTGAGGAATTGTAAGTGAAACTGTTTGCACAACTTTAGGGAGTTTACATTGTCCACAGCTTGTAATAAAAAACACTGCAAATATTAAACTGCAAAATGAAGTTTTGAGAAATTTTAAACTTATTATATGCCAATAAAGGTTCTTGAAATTGAAATTGAAGTTTGAGAAATTGATGGGGGAAGAGCAGACAGAAAACAAAATTTTATATTTGAATTGTTCAGTAATAAATGCTAGTTCTGCATACCACATTCAGCTGAAAATTCCACCCATTTCAAAGAAAAAACTTTATTTGATAAGTGTTACAGGATTGCAAAACTTAGAAGTGTGTTGGATCAATTGAATTGTTTGTGTTCCATTAATTAGTATGAAAAATGCCAAAAGTTGTACTGGCTAACTTAATATCATTTAAATTATATCACTGTTAACCAGCAAAACATTTAGCAAATTATCTCTATTAAAAGATAGCAGAAATGATATGTAGTTCTTACAACACAATCATGTTTACTTAAAAATAAGTTTCACTGAAGATAGTGAATTTACTCCCAGATAAATGTGCATAGGATTGCAGCCTTAAAGATTTCGGGCAAAATCCAGAGTAACTACGGGGAGTTCTTGCTCCGGTGTAAGAATAACTTACTCTGGATTCCAATATGAATTTCCCATAGGTTTTCACTAGATGGTGCAGTAACTACGGGTGCATGTAAAGTCTCTTACGTGCTGGGGGTTAGACATTCAGAGTGGAACTACAGGCAGAAAAGTAAATTTTTCCTTGATGCTAAACACTTATTTTTTTTACATTGCCATTTTAGAAGTTCATTGCAATTCTGATTCAAATGGCTTAAGATAGTGCAAAATATTGTTTAAAGTTGTTACTCCTTGTTTTAGGATTTAGTTGGAAAACTAAAAGATGCAGCTAAAAGTCTGGAGAGGACAACTCAGCTGTAACCGCAGACAGATGGCTGACTACAGGATCTGAGATGAAGAAAATGGCTTGTTCTTTGAATATAATTGTTGTTCTTTCAAAGGTTGTTGTTCTTTTAAATATAAAATAATTACTACTCCCTCTTATTTAATAAATATTTGATAACTTTTGGGTCAAAGTTATTTAGTGGGACTGAATATATTTTATATTCCACACAATATTGCAAGTTTTGTTTACAGTATTTGTTTCTACAAAGTCTTACCGTAATTATTTGTTAGGGGACCAGATTCCTGACTTCTCTCTTTTTCTTCCAGCTCCTTTAAAATAATTGGTGACTGTTCAAACCTTTGATTTCTTCATTTTCCATTTCTATTATCTAATAATAAAAAAGAATGTGAATCAGTTTTGTGTATTATATTTGTCTGCACATAGCTCCTTGCGAAGGAGACAGGATGGTTTCATAAAGATTCTTCTTCACACACACACACACACACACACACACACACACACACACACACACACACACACACACACACACACACACACACACTATAGAGTCAACAGTCCAAGATTAACCTTCCTAACAAAAGTAATTTTCATGGGCTGTGGAAAGTTGAACATAAGGACTGACTCCTTGTATTGTAAAGAAAGTACAGTAAGCATCTTGTTTCTTTTTGTCTTTGAGGAAGTCACATTAACTGCCTGATTTTTAAAAAATAATTCACAGGAAGGGTTGAGCTGAAGCTGTCCTTCATCAGTTTCTGACCAGATTTGTTCACTAAATATTCAGTTTATGTAGGCAGACAATAGCTGGAGTGCCCTTAATTGCACCAGTCGGCCCATTTTCGCTTCAATGCAGTCGAATAGCTATAAATGGAATGTGACCAGCGTTGTTGTTTCCACAACTTAAAACAAACAAACAAACCAAAAGTCCCTTGCTCTCCAACTTAATATGGGCAGAGACTGGTTTCCCACTTAGCAATTACATACCCTTTATGGGAAAAGGGTAGTGATCATGATGTGACTCCCATTAAGAGGCAGATCTGTACTGAGTTGCCCTTTTCCTTTCAAACCTCCTCCATGTCAGGGTGGACATGAGAGAGTCCCTACCTGCCAAGACCAGCTTTGCTTGATGTGGGCTTGTAATGGGGAAACTGGCCACTACACAAATGTATAGCCCAACCAAGGCAGGATACAATAATGCCTATTGTGAGCATCAGAGCTGACAATTTTAGATGCACCCTATCCACTTAAGGAATGGGATCACACTGAGGATTGGAGAGGAGAACCATTTATTGCTGCTCTACAGAGGAACCAAAACTCAAATTGCAGTCTTGGTCCCTCTCCCAAGCTTTCCAAAAATTAAGAACTGCTACCCAAGAAGAAACTTGGAAATCGATTGTGGGGGGGAAAAGAAAGCTCTTATCCTCCAAACACCAGGTGAGCAAGGGATGAGCGGGGTGGACTCTGAAGGGATGGGCACCACTTTGGCATTGTTTTCAGTGTGGAAAGGAGGGAGGACTTCTATCAATGGATCACCTTCATGTTAGAGGAGATGGGAGCTAAGTAGAGAGGGGAAACTCTGGAAGTCAGGTAACCTTTCCCCATCGCAAATGGTAGCTGGGGAAGGAGACCAGGTTTCGGTATCATTAGTCCTGATCCACCATTGCAATACACATTGAGCACCAGAGATTCAGCCACTTCTGAGTAAGGAGTTCAGCGTCTAATAGATTTAGTAGGAATCCTGCTGAAGTCAATTTTACCAGCGCTGGAACAGACCCAGGATATGTCTGCATCCTTATACCTATCTACAGTATTTATATACCGCTTTTCAACTGAAAAGTTCACAAAGCGGTTTACAAGAAAATGAAAAAATTAATAGCTAATTAATGGTTATGGACTCCTGTCCCAAAAGGGCTCGTAATCTAAAATGCAAAAACAAACCAAAAAAACACCAGCAGAAGTCACTAGGACATTGCTGGGATGTGTAGGGCCAGTTACTCTCCCCCTGCTAAATATAAGGAACACCCAATTGAAAGAGTGCCTCTTGCTCAGTTAGCAGAGGTATATAAGCATTTCTTACCTCGCTGACAGTGGATGGGGGGCGTTTTATTCCCTGCAACCCTTCCCCTAAGTGGCTGGTTGGAGTCCAAGCAAAGCCTTCGATCCAGACGTCCTGGGAAGACACGAGGGTGTCTCCGAGTTGGTGGCGTAGCTAGAGGGGGTGCAAAGCGATAAGTCTTGCAGCAGGGATCCTGTAAGAGAGTGCAAGGGAGACTCTTCCCTGCATCAAAATATAAGTCATCATTTGAGATGCCCACAAACATATAGAAGACAAATAGGAACGCCTCCTTTGGCTCCCACCACCTGGAGAGGGAAGGGGCACCTTTGTATTCCCAGGTGAGGCTCCCTTTCTTCTTCATGTCTACTCAGAAGTTAGTCCCATTAGAATCAGTGGGGCTTACTCCCAGAAAAGTGTGGCTAGGATCGCAACCTGAAAGTCCAGTGTCTACCCAGGAATGCGTCCCATTAGAGTCAATGAGGCTCACTCCCAGGAAAGACTAGGTTTACAGCCTGAAATCCCAGTCCTATTCGTTCTACTCAGAAATGCGTCCCATTAGAGTCAGTTGGGCTTACTCCCAGGAAAGTGTGGCTAGGATCCCAGCCTGCAAGCCCAATCCTGTGCATGTCAACCCAGGAATGCGTCCCATTCGAGTTAATGGGGCTTACTCCGAGGAAAGAGTGGCTAGGTTTAAAGCCTGAAAGCTCAGTACTATTCGTGTCTACTCCGATGCCAGACCCATTGGAGTCAATGGGGTTTATCCCCAGGAAAGTGTGGCTAGGATCTCAGCCTGAAAGCCCAATCCTATGCATGTCAACGCAGGAATGCGTCTCATTAGAGTCAATGGGGCTTACTCCCAGGAAAGTGTCGCTAGGATCCCAGACTAAAAGCCTAATCCATGTCAAGCCAGGAATGGGTCCAATTCGATTCAATGGGGTTTACTCCTGGGAAAGTGTTTCTAGGATAGCAGCCTGAAAGCACAATCCTATGCCTGTTTACTCAGCCCCTTTAGAGTCAATGGATTTTGCTCCCAGGAATGTATGGTTAGGATCCCAGCCAGAAAACCCAATCATACTCGTGTCTACTCAGAAAACGATGGGGAAGGAGAGGCAAGGGGACCTTTCCGGGGTCGTTCTTGAAGCGCTTTGCCCTTTGCAGAGGCGTCCCCAGCCAGGCTCCATCTCTGGCTTCGACGCCTCTTGGGGCTGTCTTTGGGAAGGCGCTACCGTCCCTTTTCAGCCGTTCTTGGAGCTGGGGGTCCCCGTCGAAATGGGCTCCTGCGGTGCCAGCCAGCCAGGTAAGTGCAGCTTCCGTCCTCCAGGCGCACCCGAAATGGAGAGGTGGAAGGAGCTCCTCTGGAAAGAGCGGGGAAACTGCCCAGCACGTGGCTGCCTCCTCTAAGGGGCTCAGTCTGAGTGGGGGGAAACCCCTTTCAACGCACCCCCTCACCCCCCTCAAAGGCAGTAACCAGAGCGGCTCTGCCAACAGCGCGCGTAAAAGCATGCGTAAAGTTGTGCGTAAAAGCGCGCGTAAAAGTGATTGAACCTTTCATCTCTTCCCTGGACCCCACTTTATTTACAGCTGTCTGTGAGGTTGACACTCTGGGAGGGACTAGCCTGGCCCCCCAGGCACGAGCAGGGCGAAGAAAGCCAAAGCGGGCATGCCCAGAATTTGCCAAGAAGGGGAAAGGGTGGCTCTGTCTGTCCTCTGGGGAGGAAAGGGGGAAGCCGCGCTCCTCCCAGGGTGCTGCCCTGAGGGGGCTCTGTAAAAGGGGAAGGGGCTAGGAAATGCCTGGACTGGAGAGGAAAGGGGCTGAGGGCAAGGAGAGCCTGACTGGCAGCTCCCCGGGCGCACAAAGGCGGGCACGACTGCCTGACTGGCCCCTCGGGGGTCTCCTCAGTGAAAGCACCACCAGGGCAGGGAAAGGGGTCTGGAGGTGTGGGAGGGGAGCTGCGTAGGGAGAGAGGGCTGAGGAGGCGGGAAAGCTCCAGGTGCGCGAGGGGTGAAGGTGGGAGCGCAGGCACGAGGCTCCAGCATGGGGACTTCCCTCCATTGGGTACCTTTCGGGGTCTGAGGTCGCCTCCTCCTCGCACCCTACTCCCACCCGACTGGATTGCTTGGCGGGCACCTCGAGGGGTTGGGGAGGACCCGGAGATGTGGGGAGAGAGAAGACAGGAACCCCAGGGCGCCACCACCTCCATCCAGCCCTTGCCAGGAGTCTGGGAAAGAGAGGTCCCCATCCTTTCCCAGGGCTTGAGACGGATGGCTGCCTTTTTAAAAAATTATGATTTTTTTGTGCTTCTCTGCTGCGAGGAAGGGTCGCCCAGGCGGGCGCTGTGTTCCCAGAAGGAGACAATGGCTGCAGTTCTGTCCCTGCTTTTAGCGGGGCTTCCTCCTGAGCAGGCGTGGGCAGGATTGGGCTCCCAAAGAGGCGCAGGAGAGGGAAGAGGAAGGTGCCCACTGTGAGGAGAGAGGGAGGTGATAGGGTGAGGAGGGGGGAACCTAGAGGAGGAAGGAACCAGAGCAGAGGGTAGGTGGGGCGGGGAGAGCAGGGATAATGCTGTGTGTGTGTGTGAAAGAGAGATAGAGAGAGGGAGGGTGTGTTTGTATGTGTGAGAGAGAAGGGTGTGTGCGAGAGAAAAAAAGAAGGGGTGAGAGAGAGAGAGAGGAGGGTTTGTATGTGAGAGGGCTATGTTTGTGAGAGGGTGTGTGTGTGTGAAAGGGGGTGTGTGTATGTGTGAGAGAAAGGTATGTGTGCGAGAGAGAGAGGTGGGGGTTTGTGTGTGAGAGAGGGTGTGTTTATGTCTGTGTGTTGGTGTGTGAGAGAGAAAAAGAAAGGGTTTGTGTGTGTGG
This sequence comes from Cryptoblepharus egeriae, assembly GCA_030015325.1. Lineage (NCBI taxonomy): Eukaryota > Metazoa > Chordata > Lepidosauria > Squamata > Scincidae > Cryptoblepharus > Cryptoblepharus egeriae. The sequence continues at coordinate 18,405,564 of JAREYC010000004.1, read as the reverse complement.
GATAGAGAGAGGGGGGTATGTCTTTGTGTGTGTGTGTGTGTGTGTGAGAGAGAGAGAGAGAGAGAGAGAGAGAGAGCTGGAGGAGGTGGAACAGGCACTGAGATCCGTGGAGAAAAGGAGGACTCGGTGAAGTGTGTGTGTGTGTCCGTGGGGCGGGGGGAAGCTAGAGGGGAGGGGAAGGCGGAGTGAGGGGAGGGTGGTGCGCAAGGGGGGAGGAGGCGGCCCAGAAGCGCAGGATTGGGTCACACACACAGAGAGAGAGAGGTTGGCGAGCTGCTGCTGCGGTGGTGGTGGTGCTGCTGCCGATCTCCGACTCCACAGCCACTAATTCCCAGGCCACCCTTAAGGAATGAGGATCCCCACGTGACGCTGGCGGGGCGGGCGAACTCTGAGCCATTTTGGGGACGGTGTCAGTTTCCAGTGTGTGCCTCCAGCCTTGCGTTTGCACCCCCACCCTCTAACACCAAGCCCTGCGCCCTCTTGGAACTGGAGAGAGCACCACAGTAGATTTGGTTCTGCAAAGAAGAAGAAGAAGGCTGGGTGGGGGAGATAAAAAAATCCAGAGGCCCTAAAAGTACAAGGGGGGAGAGTGGACTGGGGAAAGGGGTGGAGAGGGAGAGAGACAATGGGCTGGTGCAGGAGAGGCAAAGCATCCGGATTGGGAAGGTTTTGAGCCCCCAGCCCTGGAACCTGGCACTGAAGGGGGGAGAAGGAGGAAGAGCAGGAACACAACAGCACCACCAGCAGCAGCAGCAAGCAGCAGGAGAAGGAGAAGGACAGCAAGCAGGATCCGAGGCACCCAGCCAGAACCCCGAGGGAGGGGATCCGTGGAGGAGAGGACCCCCGGGTGTTTGGGGACTGGAATGCGCTGGGAGAGGCGGAGGCAGCGCTGGGCTGCTCGCAATTGACAGCGTCTGCAGTTCATTTCAAGATGGCCGCTTGGCTCACATTCATTTTCTGCTGAGCGACTTTTAACTTTCATTGTCTCTTCGGGCTGCCCCCAATCGCGCCCCACCGGCTCCCCTCCGGCTGGTAGGTATCTCCAGGAACGCCTTGCACCGGTAGCCGTGGGGCTGTGGGGGCTGGAAGTGGGTCTGCAAGGGCTGGGGAGGCTGAGAAAGGGGAGCCCTGGGTGTCCCTTATGGAGAGGGGGGAGAGCGCAGCGCTGACAGCGCGCACACGGGCTGGCTGGTTGGCACTTCGGTGCTGCTGGGGCTGCTTCTCCGGAGGGAGCTCTTTCTGGGATCCAGTGGGGTTCCACCCCCTTCCTGGGTGCCTGGCCCCCGAGGGGAGCACCCCTGCTTTCCACCCCTGCCCCCGGCTCCAGCGCAGACCTCTTTGTTTGCGCGCAGATTTGGATACAAGGGGGACCCTGCCTGCAACCCGGAGCTGCCCGGGACACGCGTTTGGAGAGGGCCTCCAAAGAAGGGTCTCGTAGAGGCTCTTAGGAACAAGCTGGTGAGCCCAGATTATAGCGATGGGTCCGGCTGGGGGTCGCGATCCTAATGGTGATTGGCCCGAACCAGAGGGGATCCCCCCAGAAGTGTTCTTAACTTAAGTTCGGAGGGCGCCCCATGGAACGGAGTGGCTCGTAAGATGGCGGTTCCTACTCTCCATGCGCCCTTCCCTTCTCCTCGGTGCCCGAAGTGCTGCGCTCTCCTCGGGGCTCATGGAAGGACAGGGAGAAGTTGCCACCAAAACTTTGCAAGAGGTGAGGGGTTGTCCTGTAGGCGCCCGATCCTCCAGCCCTCCGCCACGTGCGGCTTTCCCAGGAGCGGAGGTTAAGCCGACTCGCCTCTGCTAAGCTTGGCTCTCTCTTGCAACCAACGAGGCTGGATACGTCCCGCTTTTCTTTGGAGGTTTGGTGGGCTTTTCTCTTGCTGCCTCTCAGGGTTGTGTGTAGTTTGTGTGTTGCACAAAGAAGCTGCTGCCGTTGTGTTATCTTCAGAAGCTCTCTTGGCCTTGACAATGAATCCCCTCTCGGAGTCTCCAGCTCTCCAAGGACTCTTGAACCAAAGCAAACTCCCAAGTCTGGACAACTTGGGCTGCAGTGCAATCCTATCCACACTTACCTGGGAGTAAGCCATACTGACTATAGTGCGGTTTACTTCTGAGTAGACATGCATAGGGTTGGGCTGGCAGGTATGTGGTCAGGAGAGCTTCGTGGACTTTTTTATGTTGAAGGAAGAAGGAATCGTTTTGTGGTTGGAGAACCAGTCTGTGTATCTTCCCAAGACAGGAGAGATTCTGGAATATCACCTTGTTGATATATGCGCGTGTTTGGGAATTGTTGTTGTTGATGTTGTTGGACGCCACAGACCCTCCTTTGCAACCTTTGCAAGGCTTGTTGTGGAACTGGTTGCTGATGTTGACTGTTGACATGTAACAGGCAAGACACATGTTTAGTGTTGTTCTCCTTTTGCAGGAGACCAGCTGGAGAATTCCAGGAGTTTGATTGTCAGGAATGAGGTCTCCAGACTGACACTTCTTCCCTTGTTGCAATGTGTGTTTGCGAAGCTATTTCCACCAAATTCGTGTACAGTGTGTGCACGTGACATTATTTTTGATTGTATGTAGCAGGACATGACAGACAGACTGACTGATAGACAGGGATTCTATCTGTCTGTCTATCTGTCTGTCTATCATCCTAAAGACACTTTCCTGGGAATAAGACCCATTGAACACAAAGGGGCTTACTTTTGAGTAGACATGGTTAGGATTGTGCTCTATGTCTGTCTCTATCTCCTTTCTCTGTCTGTCTGTCTGTCTGTCTGTCTCTCTCTCTATATATATATAGTGAGTGTGAGAGAGAAACTTATATATAGCTCTTCTGTCTCTCTCTATATGTGGGTGTGTCTGTCTATCTCGCTGTTTGTCTCTCTAGAGAGAGAAACATATATATCGCTCTGTCTGTCTCTATATATACACACAGAGAGAAATATATAAATCTCTCTCTCTCTCTCTGTGCCCCCCTGTCTGTCTCTCTCTCTGTCTGGTCTGTCTGTCTGTCTTTCAACTTTCCCCATGTATTGTAAAGAGGCACGGATTGCCATCTGTGGCAGGTCTTTTTGTAGTTGTACCAACACTATCCGCTTGTCTGTAGGTGTGACACACACGTGGAAGCTTTTATTCCATGATAGGTGATCTGGTTGGTGGGGCAAGTAGCCTTGGATTCCATTTACATGTGCTCAGAACTGCAAAAACTCTATAGGGGGCCATCCTATATCTTCATTTTGACAGGCCTCCAAGCTTTCATTGCGGATTTAGCCCTGGCTGTAAATCTGCGTAGGGAGGGAGAAACCTTCTAAAGTGACCCACCACCCCTTATCTCATGGTCAGGACCAGTGAATCCAGATTGTGGGCACAGGGATGCCAGTATAAGGAGAACAAAACTTTAAGGAAACTGGAAAGAGAAGGTCAAACTCCAGCACCTAGCCAACAGTGGGTGTGTTCTGAAGATGATTTGCTGCGGTGTGTGTTTGTATGTGCAATATGGAAAGAGACCTGTGCACATGTGCTTCCTTGTGCACATGGAGGGGAGGGGTTTGTGCTTCGGCTCTCTCTCTCTCTCTCTCTCTCTCTCTCTGTGTGTGTGTGTTAAGATCACAGCATTTCAGAGATACCTCCGACCCTGCCCTGGAGGGGATAAGCTGGGCAATAAATAATGGGTAAAGAGATAGCTCCGACCAAATCGATTTGGGTTTCCTTTCCAGTTAGTCCGGAAAGGCTCTTATTCCGTGGAAACAAAACAAGTGTTGGGATTTTTCTCCTGAATCTTTGGATATTGTCTTGGGGTTGAAGAACTCCAGGTGAACCGATGGATCTGATCTCTCTCCGGCGTTGTTTGTTTGTCCAGTTTGGGATATTTAGGATTTATGGTGGTCTCCTTTGGCTTCCCATGAATAAAGCCAGACTGAGCCGATTATTCATGTCAGAATAACTTTTAAAAAATCATCCTCTGGTGGATCGTATGGCTGGGAAACGTCAGGAAACCGAGATCGGAAAGCCTGTATTGATCCTGCTGGGGAAATTTTGGGAGCCAGCCTAGGATATTCGGAGTCTAGACCGGGACGGGCTTGGATGGAAGGCCAAGGGTGCGATCACCTTCCTCCCTCCCTCCTCTTACCCAGACCTTCTCCCTCCCACACCCAGTTTTGCTCTCCAAAGGCTGGGAAACAAGTGAGCCTAGCTTAAGAAGGATGCCTTGGGCACTGCCATGCCCTTCTCCAAATGCTGGAATTCCGACCTGTCTGGATATGGGGTAGGAAACCTCGAAGTATTTTGTCTGCAATGGAATGGTTTTAATGGGGGGGGGGGGCCCTAAGGAAAGTATGGCATCTGCTGAACCCTTGGAGATGGAAACTGAACTTGTGCTCTTGGAGAAGGGCTCCTCGTCCCACCTCCAGCTTCTCCAGGGCATCAATTTTCTACCCTCTGATGCATGGGGTTGCCAGTCTTGGTGTGTTTCCTCCCAAGTTGGGTTGAGCTAAGGGACAGAGCTGGACCCCTGGCACTGGGCACGACCCCTTCAAGGCTTGGCCAAGGTGGCTTGACTGTCCCCCCACCAACCCTCTTTCCTGGTTGGGTTCCTCTTGCGCTCTTTGCGGGGAAGGGAGATCCCGCACCGTCCGGAGTCCACTCTGGAGGGGTCTTTGGGAAATACAGGCAGGCAGGCAAGGAAGAGGATGGAAGAGGATGCCCCAGTCGACGTGGATGGAGGCCCCAGAGAGGATCCGAAATGGCCGAGAGGAGAAGCTCGGGAGGAGCCTCTAGCTCGCTGTTGGCTTGGCGCAGACCCCAGAGCTGGCTTGGGCCGCCCCAGAGGCCTCCCACCGCCAGCCAGCGCCGCGTTGGCCTCCTCCTGTCCCCCCTTCCATGCTGGGCTCTGGAGGGGCTGGATCGGGTCCCCTTTTATACAGAAGCCTGAGAGCCAAGGGGATGGTTGGATAGATTCAGTGGCGTAGCTGGAGGGGGGCTGAGCAGTCAGTCTCCATATGGCTCTGTTTTTCTCTCCTCCCTCCAAGACTGACTGCTCACCCCCTGTAGCTACGCCACTGAACCTTTCCAACCACCCCCTTGGCTGTATAAAAGGGGACCCGATCCAGTCCCTCCAGAGCCCAGCAGAGGATCCCTCCTCCCATCCCCACCACGCCCCCCAAGCCTTTCCTGTCTGCCTGCAGCTGAGCCCCTCCAGAGCCTTCCTGGACCAACTTCCCCCACCGCAGGACCCCTCTTGGGTGCTGGAAGGACCCACAGCTGGGGGTTGCTTCTTTCTCCACCCCACAACCCCAGGGTGTCCCTCTCCTCTAGCAGAACCCTTTTCCAGGCTCCCTCCTCTCCTCCTCCCTCCTTTCCTTCCTCCCCCCTGCCTGTGCCCCCCGCCCCATCGGGGCTCCTCCTTCCTCCTCCTCCTCCTCCTCCTCGGTGAGCTCCGGGCGGTGGCAGGATGCCAAGTGTAAGTGTAAGTTGCTATAGCAACCCCTGGATAGAGCTCTTCCGAAGGCGCCTCCGTCCCAAGCCTGGTGAGTTGGTGGAAGGAAGGAAGGAAGGACGCCCTGCTCCGGCCCGATCCTCTCCCCTCCTCCTCCTCCTCCTCCTCCTCTCCTCCTCCTCCCTGGCCAGCCCTTCCGATGCCCGCCAGCCCTTGCACCGAGGTGGGGCCCCAAAGGAACCAGGCAGCCATCCAGGCAGCCTTCCCTCCCTCCCTCCTTCTCGCTTCTTCCTTCCTTTCTTCCCCTCCTCCTCTCCTCCCCTCCCCTTCCCTCTCTCCTCCCCCAAGACTGAAATGCCCAGGGCAGCTGCACCCCCACCCCAAAGGACGCCACCATCCCAGCTCTGGCATGCACCATCGGGGACTGCTTGAATCTGCCCTCTGTGCCAGGGAAGGGTGGTGGGCACAGGAGGCAGCCCTGTCCAGCCCTCCAGCAGGATGATGTCCCTCTCCTCCTCCTCCTCCTCTGCTCCTCCCTCTCCCCTCCCCTCATCCTGAAATGCCCAAGCTGCACCCCCTCACCCCAAAGGACGCCACCTCCCCAGATCTGGCAGGCACGGTCGGGGGCTGCTTGACTAGGCAGGGAGGAACCTGCCCCCCTGCCTTCTCTGTGCCAGGGAAGGGATTGATGGTGGGCATAGGGAGGGCACAAGGTGGTGGACTCAGGGAGGCAGCCCCATCTACCATCACCCTAGGCAGGAGGGTAGCGTACTCCCGTATTAGGCTCCCCACCATAATCTGTTTCCTTGGTCTTGCCTGGCAGTTCCCCTCCCTTCTCCAGTTTCATTCCCTACCTCAAGTCTTCCCCCTTCTTGCGCCCCAGACCTTTTTCTCTCTGCCCCCCACTTTCCAACTCTCCTTCTGGACTTGTGTGTGTCTTCCAGGTCCTGCCAAGATGCACCGCACCACCCGTCTCAAGATCACTGAGCTCAACCCCCACCTTATGTGCGTGATCTGCGGGGGGTACTTCATCGATGCCACCACCATCATTGAGTGTCTGCACTCCTGTAAGTAGGCTGGGTCGGTGGGTGGGCTCTCCCCTGATCCTGCTGGGTGGGCTTCCCCCAGTCCTGCGCTGCTCAACAGCTCTGGAAGTCTGCCACCCCCAACACCAAGGAGGGTCTGCCCCATTGCTCAGCGTCCCGGCACTCCTTGGAGTCCCTTTCCACGTTCCTTGGAAAGGATAAGGATCAACACAATCCTAACCATGTCTACTTTAGAAGTAAGCCGCATTGTGTTCAATGGGTCTTACTCACAGGAAAGTGTGTTTAGTTTCAACTGGGAAAAAATGCCCTCCTTACCCCCTGAGGCTGCAATCCTATCCACACTTTCCTTGGAGTAAACCCCATCCGACTATTATGTGACTTCCTTCTGAGTAGACCTGCAAGGCTTGGGTTGTGAGTGCAATCCTATCAACACTTTCCTTAGAGTAAGCCCCATCCAACTGTTATTAGACTTCCTTCTGAGTAGACATGCACAGCCTTGGATTGTGAGGCTGCATCCTATCCACACTTTCCCGGGAGTAAGCCCCATCCGACTATTATGTGACTTCCTTCTGAGAAGACCTGCACAGGCTTGGGTTGTGAGTGTAATCCTAAACATACATTCTTGGCAGCAAGTCCCATCGATTATTATTGGACTTCCTTCTGAGAAGACATGCACAGGCTTGGGTTGTAAGTCTGCAATTCTATCCGCACATTCCTGGGACTCACCCTCATTGACTATTATGGGACTTACTTCTAAGTAGACATGCATAGGATTGGGATCTGAGTAGCCTGGATTTTTCTCTGAAACCTTGCCTCTGTGTTCCTCTGTGTCTTAGTTTGCAAGACATGCATCGTGCACTACCTGGAGACAAGCAAATACTGCCCCATTTGTGATGTCCAAGTTCACAAAACCAGGCCGCTTCTGAACATCAGGTAGGAGGAGAGCCTTCCTTTCCCTCTGTGCTTCTAGGGATGCTCATCATCATCTAGGGATGTTCAGATCCCAAATACAGAAGTCAGTTGTCAGGCTGAAGTTCATGCCCTGTCCTAGCCAGGAGATGAATTATTTTTTAAACTCTCATATTCACATTTTTTTGCTGCTGATGTTGACCAACTGCAAATTATTGTCCATTTTCTCCACCGTACTAAATTATTGTCTATTTCCTCCACCACCAGTTTATAAATTTCATTTACAGCTTTATTTGTGCTGTGAAATCCATGTTTTTTTAATGTCCATCATGTTTTCTGATACCATTGTAGCCCATTTCAGAAGAGTAACAAGTCATCTGATGGGTTTTTGTTACAAAGAAAATAAATTTTGTGGATAGCAGATAACATAAAACATCTAATAAAACTCTATGCAGTTGGTGGGAAGTTTGATAGTTTCAGTCTTTGTAGAAGTACCCTTTGGCTTGGGAAAGTGTGAGATGCAACCTGAATGTGAACGTTGACACTTCTGAGTATCTTGGAATCTTATTTTTCAGATCAGATAAAACTCTTCAAGACATTGTATATAAGTTAGTACCGGGCCTCTTCAAAAGTAAGTTTAACTCACATCACAAATAGTATAATGTGTGTGTTTATACTGAGAGTAAACTAAATATATCTTCTTGCTCAGATGAAATGAAGAGAAGAAGAGACTTCTATGCTGCACATCCAACTGCAGATGGTAAGCACTTCCAGTTTATTCATTTTATGGAGATAAAATTGTCAGTTTGTTCAAAAGTTAAGGTGGCCAAAACATTTCTTTTTTCACATACGTCCTTTACAAGAATTATGTACAGTACAAATAATTTCAAAGGTTCAACTAGAATTTTAGTAACATAATCGTACTAGTGAGAGGTTTCCCCTGTTACTAAGGTTTGCTCTCATTCTTCCTGATTTGAATTTCAAAATGTAAATGACTGTGGAAATTTCTGTGCAGCTGCCAATGGCTCTAATGAAGACAGGGGTGAGGTTGCAGATGAAGACAAAAGGATTATAACAGATGATGAGATAATAAGCTTATCCATTGAGTTCTTTGACCAAAACAGGCAAGTTTTAAACCGATATTTTACCGGTTTTTCTATATACTCTTCACTAGCTGTTCTTGGTTATAATTGTCTTAATTCCTCTTTCCAGGCTGGAGCGCAAAGGGAATAAAGACAAAGAGAAATCCAAAGAGGAGGTAATAAATCTCACTTTCTTGAGATTAAGATTTTCAGAAAATAAAATAGTTAATATCATTTAAGTGGGCAAGTGAGATTAATTGTTACTTTTATTACTCTGACCAAATTAATACCACTGTCAGCTATTCTACTTTTTAACTTTCTTTGCAACGAAAATGTTTTTAAAAGGTCTGATTCATGATCAGCATTACAGGCTTGTCTCATATTCAGTATTATGAGACTGTCTCCTATTTTCCCTTGCTCAACAAAAAAAAATTTATAAGAAGGAAGTTTGTTGTATATCATTATACAACAATAAACATAATTATCATCATAAACACTGGGAAACAGCTAAAAAGCATGAATTCTTTCTGTTCTTATTCACTGATTTGCATCTTAGCTCAGTTACTCGTAAGTCAACAGTAAGCATTTAATTTCAAGCAGTTTTAAAGTGGACTGTATAAGACTTTCCACTTCTATTAGGTAGACGGAGGCACATATGCCAAGTTTTAAACTAAATGTATTTATTTTTTCATCCATATCCCTGTCAGGTGAATGACAAAAGATATTTGCGTTGTCCAGCAGCAATGACTGTCATGCATTTAAGAAAGTTTCTCAGAAGTAAGATGGATATACCCAACACTTTTCAGGTACTCTCACTCAAAGAAAAAAAAATTCAGTGTGGTTTTTACTGGCTATGGTGTTTTAAATTATAGGCTTATTCTTTTACAACATTTTTTCCTAAAAGTTGCTAGGAAGACTGTGTGAAACACTATATAATAATATATGCTTCCATATATTTCTGGACTTTTCTGTGTTAAAGTAGCACAGTTATTAAATTCAGAAATGTAAGGAATCAGATATCCAACTATTTGGTTCTGTGCTATTAGATCTTACTTGGTTGAAGACCATCTTCTAGGACAGCTTTGGGAGTAAAATGTTTGAAGTCTTTCTCATACTAAGATTGCTAATGGTTTTTGCTTGGGGTTTTTAAAAAACAAGCAAATAACCTGAAATAAAAGAGCCAACTCTACTACACTCAAAAGGCTTGTAAGCCAAAAATATTTAGGTGCTACCACTGGTTTCAGGAGTTGGTTTTAAAGCAGAATTTGGCTCTTTGGAGCCCACTGCCTTAAATCCTACCATTTCAGCATAACTTGAGTTATGGACCATACCACCCTGTTAAATGAATGTTTTGTTCATTTGTTTCACAGATCGATGTCATGTATGAAGAGGAGCCTTTGAAGGACTACTACACGCTAATGGACATTGCCTACATTTACACTTGGAGAAGGGTAAGCCCATGAATCTCTTGGCCCTGACTTTCTTGTTGTGCTGCTGAATCTCTTGGGCTACTGCTGTAATTTTGATCCCATGGTTTCAAAGGGGAAAGAAAAAGGTGTTGATCTCTGTGTCGTTTTGGGTTCCTTCTTTGCCAGGGTGACCATATGTCCTGTTTTTCCATGCCTTGTGACCTGGAAAAAATCTTCTTTATCCTCCTTTTCCTTGTCTTGTGAGCAAAGAGCATGTCGCCTTCGCCTTCTTGTAATTAACAAATTATATGCAATAAATTATCATGTAATAGTTTTAAATTTGATAATAAGTAATATAGTGTTTAAATTAACCGTATGAAAGCAATATTTATGAGTGTTTTTAGCTTTTATTTTGTCATGTCTTGCATTTTTCTTGGGTGTTTTACATTTTGAGATGGCCTTGTCCTCTTTTTTGGTTATGACCTATGGTCACCCTGTTCTTTTGCAGAATGGCCCCCTCCCTTTGAAGTACCGAGTCAGACCTACATGTAAAAGGATGAAGATTGGTGACCACGGCTTAAATAATAGGGGGGACCTGGAAAGTGACTCTGGGAGTGAGAAGGCCTGCAGCCCTGCAGGAGGCACCCCCTCCACATCCTCCCTGTGTTTGCTGAGCCCCAGCACCCCTGTGCAGCAGTCTCCACATCCTCAGTTCCCTCACATCTCTAGTACTATGAATGGCACCACCACTGGCAGCCCCACCAGTAACCACCACCCCTCCTTCACCAACAGAGCACGGAAAGCAGTGTCCCTAAATGGTTCCTCTGCAACTTCTTCTGGTTGACTCTACAAGATCATCATCCTCAGACTGAAGCAAACAAAATAAAGCAAAGACCCACCAATTCTTGGAACTCTTTCCTGTCTCTTTCTGTCACTCTTTCCATCAAGCTTTATAGATGCTCATGCTATGTGGGACTATCTTCCAAATCGCTTTAATGAGGAATCAGAAGTGACACACGCACACAAAAGTGGGACATGGAGGGTAAACCTTTGCTATGGACTTGGATATTGGAAAAAGAACTGTTTTTTGAAGGTGGGGTGCAAATACATATGGTTGGGGGAAAGAGGACCATGTTCAGCTCCACCTCCTCCCTCCCTCCTTCTTTCTTGTTTGGACGCCAGAGACCCTGGAAATGGAGACATATGGGACACAGTTTTGCTAATCCAGACTAACTTCTTACATTTTCTTGGATTAATGATTACTAAGCTGTTTTGTGTACCTGTAGAAAACAAGTGGATCATTTTTTTTAATCTTGAAATTCATCAACCAAAACCAGAATGTGCATAGATTGCATAGAACATATATAAATATATATATATATATACACACATACATGTGCGTCCGTATGTGTGTATAGCCATGCCACTGTGAATAACAATTTTTTGCGTGTTGTCCATTTACACTTTGTACGTTGCATCCTTAAACTTCTCTATTGCTGCACAGAACCAGTTCTGGGAGGAGTAGAAAGAAATGGAAAAGGCAAAGAAAAAAATAATGGTTTTTTAAGTTGTACAATCCATATATTTAAAGGAGTGTATAATAGCCATTTATTTTAAGATTTTTTTAAAAGCCAACATACTTGTGGGAGGGGGGGTTAAACTCAGATGGCATTTTCTGCTTGTCCTATGATGCCACATTGGAATATGGCAAAACAGGAAACAGTATTGTAGATATATTTATAATTACTATAAAGAAAATATAGTGGTTCCCCCTCATAATGCAGTGGTTGGGATACCTACACTGGTTCCACCCTTATTAATGCCGCCTCCTCAAGCCTTCTCTTTCCCCTGTCATGACAGGTTGAGGAACAAGATCCAGGCCTTGTGTGAAGCCAGAATTAATTGACAATCTTGCAAAAATTTTACAGGCTTTGTCTTTTCCAAGATGTCAGTTGTGTGGCTAGAGGGGGGCAAAGCAGTCAGTCTTGGATGGAGTTTCACCCCATATGGTGAAGTTTTCTCCATGAGATGGACTGCTCCACTCTCCTCTAGCTATGCACTGCAAGTAGTGTATATTAGTATACACTAATACACTTAATATATATATTACTTTACACTATGTGGTTGTTAAAATAAGACAGTGGGTAGGAGAGAGGGCCAGGGAAAAAGAAGATAAGCTGAAGAACCTGGAGGAAGCAATACAGGAGTGATTTTAACTGTTCCATTAGTTTTATTATTTGGTTGCTCGGTTTGTGGTTGTTCTTTTTTATTAAAAAAGCACAGGAAATCAAACAAGAAGCCATAAAATACAGGAGAACCTCTTTCATCAACTCATTCTTTCTTACAAGATCAGCAACTTGCTGGTGGAAGGCATTTAATCTAAATTTGTGTTAATATATATATATGTATGTATGAAATATGGTACAGTACTAACTTGGTCAAAGACTAACTGGTACTTTGATATCTCTGATAAGCTGTGGGAAATCCCTTCTGCAAAAGAGACTTCTGAAAGCAATGTATATTGGAAACAAAGCAAAACAATTTTAAAATTATGTGTCTGGCAAAAAAGGCCCCCTACTTTTCAGTTTGTGCTTTTTGCTTTGGTCAAACTTTTGTGTGTGTTTCTCACCCATCAGTTACACATTTGTGAGGGTGTTTTTATCCTATATGAGATTGTTTCATGTTTGTACGGGAAATTGTAGCAACACATTTCATGGTCTCCAGTCGGGCAAAAGAAGCACAAATTCTATTGCTTTGTCTTGATTACAGTCATTAAATCATTACTTTTGCATATAAGTAGTTGCTGCTCCTTACATTTGTCCAGCCTCTGTTTAGGATTCTGATCCTGTGTATACTTTCAAGGTAGTAACTTTCAATGAATACAGGGATTTGCTTTTGAGTAAACAAATTGGGCTCTGTATTTCTCACTAGGTTTTTAATTAATAACCTTATTTTCTTGATTTTGTTTTTAAAAGCTGCTATCATGTCTTGAAGTAACTTTCTCTGAATGGAGTGGAATTTACTGGGAAACAAGGCTACAGTTCTAAACATGCTTACTTACCAAAGCAGTTTGGTAACTTTGGGATGAAAAATACCTTTGATAGGACTGTAGGACATTGCAGGTCTATAGCCAGATTGCCAATACATTGTCATTGTTAAAATAACATATACTTGCTGCAAGGAATGTTTCTTTGGCATTGATCCTACTATCTTTTTTTCTTCTGAAAATTAACCATTTTAGGTTAATTTTTCTTGCTGCTTGATAAAAACGATAGATAGGGATTGTAATGTTTAAAAAGTGAATGAATTAATTGGATTTGTTGGAGAACGGGCATTTCTGTATTAGAACAAATTCTAAAGGCAAGAAGGCCTCTGTTGCCTGATTGTGGCATCAAAATAAGGATCAGTAATGTGATCCATTAATGCAAAGTGCAAGGGTCTTTTGTTTTAACTTTAAAACACCCCTGGATGGGGTATATATATTTTCAGTCATTGCTTTGAAGATCCATCCCAGCTGCAGTGAAAGGAATTAATCTTGGGGTGTCTTAATAAATAAGACTCTCCCCTTTTGGGGAAAAAAAAAAACCTCAGTGAGCTATTTTTTAAAAAAGGCAAAAAACATAGTTAAGATAAACTTCCGAGTGTGACTGAACTGTGGGTCTTGGCAGTCTTCCTCCTACTATAAAAAATATTTTGCCCAAAGGCCAGTATGGAATTCCAAACCCAGGACTGCAGATAAATCAAACTGTGTGTGCTTATTTTGAATTCAGTTCAATAATATCATCCATTGCCATTTAAAAACTGGTCTAATATTGGCATTTACAACTGAACCTTAAAAAATGTGTTATGAATTGTGTCTCCATGATGAAAGTAGGCTTCCCCTCCATTTCCATGGATCTTCTTTGCATTCAGCCTCTTAGTTTCTGCTGATTTATTAAGGCAGTGGTGACATCCCCCCTCTCTTTATCCAAAGGTCCATTTAAGAGGGATCATCACCTTTCAGAATATTAGCTTGTAAAGGTCCTGCCTAAGACAAGCGAGCTATTACTGTAGATATGTGGTGGTGGGGCTGCCCCATCGATCCACTAAAGAATCATTGATTTAAATAGCTGGGATTCCAAGTCTCCCTGGGCTCATGATCACAATGACCTTAAGAGAGAATCGTCCTGATTTATACCAACACCCTTGATTAAATCTCCCTTGATTCAAGAAGCTTCTCTTCTTCTTCTTTACGGGTTACTCAAGAGAAAAGGAATTATGATGCGATGTTGCTGCAGTGAATTGGAAATATTACCTCTGTACCACTAGGCATGCGAATACAGTCTTAGGTAAGGTCTACACAAAAGTTAGGAGCTTCTTAAGTGCATAGGAGTATCTTTGGTTGTGTGCATAAAACTGAAGCCATAAGCAATTAAATAAAAATCGAAGCCTTAATGCCATTTCAATCAGCATTAAACTATTAGAATTAATAATTTAATGAAATGTTTTAGATGATGAATTTTTTTTAAAAGGGCCCAAAAGATAACTACGATGGTAGCATCAGAGCTGGCTGTTGCAGTTTGTGCAGGACAATTTTTGGAAATGGCAGATTAAAAAAGAAAGACAAGCTGCATTTGAACATGATGTACACTACAGGGTAAAATTTGTTTTCACCTCTGAAAACCCAGGGCCAGGATCTGATGGAGCTGGAAAAAGCTTTCTGGTTAAAAGACCTGATTTACAGGAAGAGATAGCTGAGACAGCTGGTATCCTAAAGACAGTTTCCTGAGAGTAAGAGCCATTGAACACAATGGTGCTTTTGAATAGACATGGTTAGGATTGTGCTCGGTTAGGGTCTCTGTAAACTAGATTCAGGTCAGTGGTGTAGCTACAGAAGATACCAAGCCTTTAGGCTGCAATCCTAAAGACACTTTCCTGGGAGTAAAACCCACTGAACACAATGGGCTTACTTTTGAGTAGACATGGTTGAGATTGTGCTCTAAGTTTTGCAATTTTTGCAAGTCTCACTGCAGTGTGTAAGCAGTCCCCTTAGTAGGTATTAGTGGCTGAAGTGCCCCCCTCTAGCTATGTCACTGATTCAGCCACATCACTAACCCCACATCACTGACTCCCCATTTAGTTCACATTGGAGTTTCCCATCTGTAAAATGGGAGCCATAGAGAAGCTTATATCTATGGATATTGGAAAACGGTGGCGTAGCTAGAGGGGTAGAAGGGGTGAAGGTCCCTTCAAGATTGACTACTTCATCTCCTCTTCCCACTGTTGGGAAGTACTAATAAAACAACAAACAAACAAACAAACAACAATAACCATGATTCCAGGAAAAAAATGGGCTTCTCCTTTGGATTTTAGGGCTGTAGGTGTTTTTTACATAAGACATGCAGGCAATAAAAAGGAGAGGCTGGTGATGATTAAAATCGCCCTGGAGAGGAAACTAAAAGCATGGATTGCCGGGAATATAGGCAGTGAGTTTTCCCCCTATAGATGAATCTATTCTTTTCTCCTCTTGCAAGGATCTGTACAATTTTTGCCCATTTGAGTTGTCTAAGCACCCATCTCTCGTTTGCCACAAGGCTGGCCTTAAAGGAGATAGTCCTTAAGATGGTCCTTAAGGAGAGATTATTAACGTAATTAACAGAAAGGAGATGCTGGACCAGATGCAGATCAAGAGATCTTCATACAGCAGATCCAGAAGTTCACACTGAACTAAAGCTGCAATCCTATCCACACTTTCTTGGGAGTAAGCTCCATTGGCTATAGTGGGATTTGAGTCTGAGTAGATATGAAAAAAATCAAGGCACTTGGAAAAAGCAGCCCCTCCTTGCAATAACTTCCCCAAGCTGTTTTTCCCCCAGATCCTAGCACCATCCTGCAGCTCTAGCAGGACTTTACACGCCCTAGCTATGGGCTAGTTGGGTAGAAAGTGGGGAGTTTGGCACCCAGGATCCTGGAACAGCTGGGAGGCTGTCGCCATGCAGATGTGCGGGTTTCAAGTTTTCCTCGTTAATCCTTGTTCATTTGGGGTACTTTATTCTATTTTACTCTCCCCCCACAATATATTCAAGAAGCAACACCTTTTTTAAACACCTGGACGGGTTTTCTTCTGCAAGCAATGAAAAAGGAGATTTTAAGACAGTGGCGTAGCAAGGGGGGAGCAAAGCACTGAGTTTAACAGGGAGTCTCACCGCAGCTTGCAAGGATCCCCCCCTTTGTAGTCATTCCAGGCATACGCTTTTGTTTTGATCTCCTGCCTGGAATGGAAGTGGAGGGTCCCCTTGCACGGTTCTGCAAAACTCAGTGCTTTGCATCCCTTTTAGCTACTCCACTGAGTAGTGTAGTATAGTAATCTTCACTATAGTATAGTAATCTTCACACAATAGTAAGATCAGAAATGTGTAGGGAGGAGAGGGTACCCATGCCAACCCCCCACCGCACACATTTCCAATAGTGACCCTGCTGCACTTTCAGCCTGACCGACCTCACAGGGTTGTTGTGAGAGGCTCAAAAGCTGGGGTGATGACGACCTGTACAACACCTTTTTGGAGTTCTGAAAGGAAAGATAATTAATGTAATTAAATAATTACATTAAATTATCAATATATTATTAATATAATTAAAGAATTCTTTAAAATTAAAGAACGTTCATCATGGCAGGGGGTGTTGAAGCCCTATTAAAAAAGGTTATAGAAAAGCAAAACAAAAGAGGCTCTTCCCCCCAGGATGTTGACCTCCCCATGTGATAGTTCCCCAAATAGACTCTCAGGATCCTTTCTTGGATCTCCAGAGGGACCAGGAGGAGCACCCCAAGTCTGCAAAGGGACTCTCAGACTCCCTGCCTGGTTGATCCAGACGCATGAATCAGGGCCCCCCCTTTCAGAGATGAGAAAAGTTCTAATAGAGGCTGTTACTCCTAAGAGTAAGCCTAGGAGTAAGTCCATTGAAATCAAGGCAAGCTGAAGGCCTCACCTGAGCCTCACAAGACTCCCGAAGAGGAGAAAAAAAATTCGACCAGATTTTCTGGAAGAAGAAAAAAATGAAATAGATTTTTCTCTTCTTTTCAATGAAAGCCCAGTCGCAGGCATGTCTGCATGCGATTTACACAGTAAATAGGATTTGGGTACACTTCTGAACATTTAGGGTACACTTTGGGTACATTAGTTTGGGTACACTTCTGACTTCTAGTAGTTCAAAACAAATCCTACAGCTAATATTGAGCACAATCCCAATCATTTCTACTCAAAAGCAAGTCCCATTGTATTCAATGGGTCTTACTCTCAGGAAAGTGCCTTTAGGATTGCAGCCATTGTCATCTGCCTTTGGGAGAGTAACTTCCTCAGGTCAGGATGACCATATAGGTCCTCTTTCTTCAGGACCTGTCCTCTTTTTTAGCCTGGAAAAAGAATCTTCATTGTCCTCCTTTTCCTTGTGAGCAGATAGCATGTGGCCCTTTTGTGATTAATAAATTATGTGTCATAAATGAAATGTACTATAATAGTTTTAAAATTAATAGTAAGTAATAATGTTAAATCACATTTGAGAAGAGGTGTCCAAACTTTCAACTTCAGGGCTCTTGGACCTTTAGAAGAGAGAATTTCAGGAGGTGCAGTTTCTCATCTCAAAGATCACAAAATGTACCTGTTGAAATTCCCTGTTCTACACATGCCCTAAAGTTTAAATTTTGGATCCCCCTGCATTAGAATGAGTGTTTTTTCAATGTTCTACATTTTTTCTTAGGTGTCCTACATTGTGTCCTCTTTTGTGATTATGACATATGGTTCCCCTGGCCCAGATCCACCTAAGGGAATAAACCTCCCCACACCAGGCCCAATGCCAGTGTCCCTTGGGTTCCATTATTCAACCCAGGAACAAAAATGACAGAGGCCTTTTGATTGAAAATCAGCTCTTAATATGTCTCATTGTATAACTGTTTCAGTATCTGATATTATATATTTTAGATATTATGAATATATATATATGAATTTTTTTTAAAAAAATTCTAGGTTACTTTTCTGCCAAAGGCCTCCAAAGCAGGCTACAATGCAGAACAAAAGCAAAACAAATAAAAACACAGTGATTTATCATCTGAAAAAATCTAGAATATCTAGTTTGTTTCTATTTTAGGATATGTCTAGATAAATCTATAATATATAAAAAATATAGAAAATAATATTCTAAAAAGAAAACATTCTAAAATATATAAAAACCCAAGAGAAACAAAACCTCCCTAACCTGCTGTTGCTTCTGTTGGAGGGCCATGAACTGAGAGAAAAAGGAGTGATAATTATCCAAGGAAGTCGAACCTCCATCTTCAAAGGCAGTCTGAGTAGTAGCAGGCTAGTAGTAGTAACAGGAGACACGTAACAAGGACGAAATTCTGGTTTATGCATCGCTGCTTTGGGGCTTTGTGAAAGCATCCAGAGAGACAAAGATGGACTAAGGCTGCAATCCTAATCACACTTTCCTGGGAGTAAGTACTACTGAACACAATGGGACCTTGCTTTTGAGTAGACATGCTTAGGATTGCATTGTAAGGCAATCTTACAAAGGCTTCCAGCTTGTACATTCAATTTCAACCCCAATTCCCCACCCCATGATTACCGGCGATCAACTGGAGTCCAATCCTGTCCGTGTCTACTCAGAAGTAAGCCCCATTATAGTAAATGAAGCTTACACCAGCTCCAGTGGGGAAAGGATTGCAGCCATAGAACCCAATCATTATAATCAATGCTTACACCAGGTTAATGGGGATAGGATTGCAGCCTTAGAACCCAATCCTATGCATGACTTCTGAGAAGTAAACCCCATTAAGGTCAAAGCCCTAAGTTCTGCAGGGAGCCTCAGTGCAGCATGAGAGCGACCTCCTCCCATTTGGGGCCATTCCCGGCTGGGGGAAAGAGCTGAGGAGCTCATGCTAGGAACGGTGGCGTAGCTAGAGGGGGCAGAGCACTAAGGCTGCAATCCTGTCTGAAAGACTCATTGAACACAATGGAGCTTACTTTTGAGTAGACATGGTTAGGATTGCAGGGAGCCTCATTGCATCACCTCTGTAGGGGGGAAGCAAAGGGGAATGGCTCAGAAGGAGAGGGGCAGGGACCCCTTGGGAATTCCTGCAAGAAGTAGTGCTCTGCCCCCCTCTAGCTACGCCACTAGAGTCAGGACTGCCCCCCCCCCTTTGCTGTCATTTTGATTTTTATTGTCTCCACCGAGGCAGAAGAGGAGAGATCCTTCTTTGCTCCATCACCTCCCAGCCCTACTGTGTGTGGGGAGAGCCCCAAGGTTCCCCCTGGATCAGGCAGCCAGGAGATTGGGGGAGCAGAACCAAGAATGCAGGGCCTGCCCTTCCCTTCCCTTGGCTTGGCTTGGCTTGTCTGCCCCACTGGGCTCCCCCCCAGCCCAGCACCTTCCTTGCTGGGTGCTCTGGACCACTCTTGTTGCCAGTGGCAACCACACCAGAGATGTGCAGCCTGAGCTCCTGCTTTCCTCTGCTCAGCTCAGCACTGATGCTCAGCTCTCTCCCTCCCATTGTTCCCAAAGGGTGGCGTAGCTAGAGGGGGTGGAGCAGTCAGTCCTGCAGGGAGCCTCACTCAGGGTGACCATATAGAAAGGAGGACACAGTACCTTTTACCATTGCACTGAAGAGGGAATTGAGGCAGCAGCTGCTTTTTAAACCCTTCTAAGTTGAGCTAAACCTGCCTTTATTCCCTTTTCTATGCAAAACACAGACACAACAAAAAAGAGGACAGGTCTCTCCAAAATGTAGGACACCCAAGAAAAATGTAGAACACGACAATAGAAAAACTCAACACACATATATTGCTTTCATGTGGTTAATTTAAACTCTATATTTCTTATGATTAATTTTTAAACTATAATATGTAATTTATTACACATAATTTATGAATTACAAGAAGGCTACATGCTGGCGGCTCACAAGGAAATGGAAGACAAAGGGCATTTTTCGCAGAACACAATACTGAAATCCAGGACATGTTCTGGAAAAAAAGAGGACATATGACCACCCTGGAAGGAACAGCACTCTGTCTCTCATTCTATATGGTCACTATGGTTTAGCCATTGTAGGTGAGGGGTTGAGGCTTCCTCCAAGACTGACTGCTACACCCCCCACTAGCTACTCCACTGCTTCCAACCCATCATCTGCTCCAAACCCTGGAGCTAGAACTTGGTGTCTGCCTTTTGTCGCAGATCCTCGATTCTCCTGGGGGGGGGGGGGGAGGAAGAAGATCCTTTCTGTATATTTATTCTATAGACTACTAACTGTATATATTTCATGGAAATGATCTCCTGGTCTGATGTATGCGATTGGGAGAGAGAAGCAGGCAGGACAATCCCAGGACTAACAGCCACAGAAGAGCCTGGATAACTGCAGATCCCCAGACCAATTGATCCCTTCTTCCCTCACTCATCCACACTTACCAAGGAGTAAGCCCCACGGACTATAATGGGACTGAAATTCCCAAACGTATACATGTTTACTCAGAAGTAAGTCCCATTATGGTCAATTACGCCCAGGAAAATGTAAATAGGATTGTAGCCTTCTGAGTGGGCATGCATAGGATAGGCTGCTCAGGCTGCAGCTGACTTTATAACGGGAGTTATACTTTTGAGTAGATATGCCTGGGATTGGGCTGTCAGTTTGCTCACCTGGAAAGCTTACACCTGGGTGAAAGCTCCATTGACTCTAATGGGACTTCTGAATTGACATGCATTCAGAAGTGTCTAGTTTCAGACTACTAGTAGTAAATTTTGTACGAGTAAACTAGTAATTAAGTAATTACTACTAATACATTACTAATAGATTACTACTAATAGTTTACTACTAGTAGTAATTTCCTGCTAATAGATTACTACTAGGAGTAATTTACTACTTGTATTGGTCTACTACTAGTCTAACTTCAGTGCCATTATATGCGGTATATCCGATATAGTCCCATTATACCTTCACCGCACCGTGTAAGCCTTACACAGCGTGGTGAGATTCCCTGCCAAACTTACTGCTTTGCACCCCCTCTGATTACGCCACTGGGGATCAGGATGGTCCACATCAGAGCACGAATGAATGGGAGAAATCCATCCATCTACTTCTTGGGAAGGCGAGCCCATTCAGTTAAATGGGGCTTACTTCCTTCTAAGGGCACAATCCTAACCCTGTCTACTCAGAAGTAAGCCCCATTGTGCTCAATAGGTCTTATTCCCAGGAAAGTGTGTTTAGGTTTGCAGCCTAAGTCATGCTGTGATCCTGAACACCATTTTCTGGGAAGTAAAGCTGGTCACCTAAACTCCAGGGATCTGGCTCCACTGAACACACCACGGCGCTTACTTGCGAGTAAAGAGGCAGAGAGGGCTGGGCTGAGTCCAACGACTTGTAGTAATCAGGTGTGGATTCATCTCTTATAATGCAGTCCTCGGTTACCTGGTCTACTCGGATGTAAGTTCCCTTCTCAGTGTTCAGGAAGGTGGTTGTGCAGTAAGGAGAACATTGGAGGGCTTTGACTTGGGGTTGACTGTCAGAGTGATTGATCTTCCCTGCATGGGCTGGAAAAAAGCCCCCCAACATTCAGGCAGCCATGCGGGGGGGGGAGAGTGCAAAGCACTGATCCTTTTGCTCCCCCCGCCCGGAATGGCCCCAGAGAGGAGACCATATATGTCACAACTGCAAAAAAGGACAAGCCCCCCTCCCAAATGTTGGACATCAAGAAAAAAATGTAAGACATGAAAAAATAAAAAGTAATATACTCACCTATATCTATAGTTAGATACTCATGTATATTTCTTTCATGTGGTTAATTTGAACACTATATTAATTAAATTTAAAACTATCTATTGCATATAATTTATTAATTAGAAGAAGGTTAGATGCTGCCTTTTCACACAGAAAAGGAGGATAATAAAGATTTTTTTTCCAGGACACAGGGTTGTTTAAAAAAAAAGAGGACATATGGTCAATCATGGAGAGACGCCCTGCAAGAAGTAGGTTGCAATCCTTCCTGGGAGTAAGTACTATTGAACACAATGGGACTTACTTTTGAGTAGACATGCTTAGGATTGCTACTAGTTTATTACTCCTTTATTAGTTTACTACTTTACTATTACTACTAGTTTACTACTTGTCTACTAGACATAGGAATACTACTAGACACAAGATTACCAATCCTTTTACTACTAGTTAAATTACTATTAGTGTTTCACACCCCCTCCAGCTACGCCACTCCTCGGGCCGGACTCGTGATGTATTTATCAGCTCACACTGTGATCTTGCTCCCCCCACCCAACTACCACCGGGTAGTTGCGAGAGTTACAAGGGGGAGCACTACGTCCCCGTTTTAACTCATGCTAAAAACAAAGCCAGCATATGTTGGGAGTAACCTGGGCTCAAGCTGCATTCACTTCCGTGGGACTTAGTAGACATGGATGGGACTGCAGCCTGAGGAGTTTTCCTAGGATTAAGCTCCACTGAGCATAGTGGGACTTACTTCTGAGTAGAGGCATAGGATTGGGCTCTTGCTCTCCAGCCCTGGTCTCTCTCCCTGGCATCCCCTTTGGGGGAGACGTGCCCTGCTGCGGGAGCTGGGCTGGGCGTCCCTTCTCAGGCTGGAGCCCTGTTTCTTTCCAGGCATGGGGTGCAGAGCCGGTGGCGTAGCTGGAGGGGACGCAGCAGTCAAGCCTTGGAGGGACCCTCAACGCTTTCCTTGCGGGGATCATCCCCACCAGATCTCCTCCACCCAGGGAGGAGCCTTTTCCTCCTAAGGAGGAGTCCAGCCCCAGGAAACAGCTGCTCCGGTTACTACCAAGATACTACTTGCACTGGCGTAGCTAGAGGGGGCGTAAGGCTGAAATGGCTCCGAAGAAGAGGATCCCCTGCCTTGTACTCTTCCTCCAAGGGAGGCCGACTCCTCCGCCCCCTCTAGCTACGCCACCGGCAAAGCCCACCAGCACCAGCACCAGGTTTGGCAGGCGAGAGAAAGCCCCATTTTGTTCAATGGGACCTGAATTCGCAGCCAGTTGAGAGTTCCTCCGTTGACTGAAATCACAGAGGGCTGAAAGCCTAGGCACGCTTTCAGGGTGATTACTACTAGTTTACTAGTAGTAGTAACTTATTGCTTAGATTACTACTAGTAGTTTACTACCAATAGATTACTATGTTTACTACTAGTAGTAATTTACTGCTGATAGATTACTACGCTTACTACTGGTAGTTACTACTAATAATTTACTGCTTAGATTTACTACTAGTTTAGTACTGGTAGTTTACTACTAGTAGTTACTGTTAATAGATTACTACTAGTTTACAACTACTAGTTTACTCGTAGTAGAAATTTACTGCTGATAGATTACTACGTTTACTACTAGCAGTAATTTACTGCTAATAGATTACTACACTTACCACTAGTAATAATTTACTGCTAATAAACTATTAGTTTACTACCTGTAGTAATTTATTGCTAACAGATTACTACTAGGTTACTACTAATAGTAATTTATTGCTAACAGATTACTACTAGTAGTATTTTACTGCTAATAGATTACTACTAGTTTACTACTAGTCTTGGTCTACTACTAGACAAAGTGTTAGTACTAATTTACTGCTAGGTTAGTCTACTAGTACTAAACTGTGTTCTGAGTAGACAGACAGGTATAGACTTGTGCCCTGCGGCTGCAATTCTATACTACATACTTTTAACCAAGAGTTAAGTTCCCATTGCAAATCAGTAAGTATGGCTTACTTCTGGGTAGACGTGCACAGGCTTGTGCTGAGACGCACTTCGTACACTCGTCCTTTGGAGTCGACACAGGACTTCTTGGGGCTTCCAACCCCCCAATTCTGGGAACTGTCATCGTCCTCAGGTGGCTCCTCCACCCACTGCGTGCCACTAATAGGGCTTGATGCTGGCTGGCTTCACTTCAAAGGAAATGGATCTCAGTGCCAGGGCTGTAAATCAAGGAGGCTTGGAAAAGCTCCCCAACTCAAAGGGGGTAGAAAGTGGGGTTACTTCTGAGTAGACATTTCCAGGATTGGGGTCTCAGTGCAACCAAAACCTTTGTATTTAAGCACCCCAAGTCCCTTTGCTTCACCCCTTAATGGTTCCCTCCAAGACTGATTGTGCTGATGATGATAATGATGATGATAGAGTGACTATATGTCCTCTTTTTACAGGACACGTCCTTTTTTTAGTCCTGGGAAAAACTACATTGTCCTCCTTTTCCTTGTGAGCAGGCAGCATGTAGCCTCCTTCCAATTAATAAATTAGATGTAATAAATTCTATGTAATACAGATTTAAATTTAATAAATAGTATAATCTTAAAATTATCCACATCAAAACAATACATATGAATGTTTTATTTTAGCTTTCATTTTCTCTTATCCTACATTTTTCTTGAAAGGCCCATATTTTGGGAGAGCCTTGTCCTCTTTTGTGGTTATCACGTATGGTCACCCTGGAGGATGATGATGATGATGATGATGATGATGATGATGATGATGATGATGATGATGATGCGTCTTGGTATATAAAAAAATGTCTGGGCTAAATCATAGTAATTTATTTATGAAGAATCCCAGTTCTATGTTTATGTGAAAACCGACTCCTGGAAAGATGAAGGCTCAGATCCTTGCACAGTCAGGATCATTAGTTAGAGGAAAAGCCTGACTAAAGCTGCAATCCTAACCTCACTTACTTGGGTGCAAGCCCCATTGACTACAATGGGATTACATCTGAGTAGACATGGATAAGATTGCACTCTTAACACGCTGGTATTGACCTTACAGAAAATCACCAAAGGACCGGTTGACATGAACAAAGGAGCCAAGAACTTCATTTGGGCCAGGATGACCAATATATATCAAGATGCATCATCATCATCCAGGGTGATTATCTAAGTCACAACTACAAAAGAGGATAAGGACCTCCACAATGTAGGGCACCCCAAAAAATGTAGGACATGACAAAACAAAAGCTAAAAACAGTCATATATATTGTTTTCATGTGGTTAATTAAAGAAACTATATTACTTATTAAATTTAAAACCATTGCCTCTGATTTATTAATTCCAAGAAGGCTACATGCTGCCTGCTCACAAGGAAAAAGAGGGGGAAGAAGGAAGCCTTTTCAAAGCTAAAAAAGAGGACGTGTCCTTGAAAGATGGTCACACTTATGTGGGATGAGTACAAACTCAGGATCAAGGCTGATCCATAAGGCCATTCCGTCTCAGACCTAACCAGCTCCTATCCGAAAATTTATCCAACTAGTTCTAAAGGGCTAGTCCAATCCCACTAGTTCCATTTAAGAACTGATTTATTCCAAGCCCCTCGATTTCCTCCCTTCCCCAGCAGTTGATTCTCCCCCTCCAAGGCGTAGCAACTCATTGTAACATTGGCGGAAACGACCACATGAGTATTTTCAGGAACATGTTTGGATGGATGCCACAGGGCACCCTGCCCAAACCCTATTGATCTCTGCAGAACTGCCTTCCAAGTCAGTTCCTGACTTCACAGTTTTTCTCCATAACTTGCACATTTGCCTGGGAATCAGGCCATTTAGACTCCATAGGGGTGAGAGTGTCTGCTTACAATGGGTTTGCGTGGGGTAGGCATGCATGGCTGGGCACCTTCCAAAAATACTCAGTTCAACTGGCTGGTGCACCAGCACGACAGTGAATCTGGTGGTGCTATATTTATGCATTTCAGCTGAGTTAAGCTAGTCCATCCTGGAGGAGCTCAAAGTTTCTCAGGCTTTAACATTATCCACACTTACCTAGGAGTAGGCTCCATTAACTATAATGGGATTTACCTCTACATGAATATAATGGGATTTACCTACGTGAATAGAATTGAACTCTGGCTGCAATCCTATCCATCTCCTGAGAGTAAGCTGCATTGACTATAATGGACTGACTTCTGAGTAGGCAAGCATAGGATTTAACTCATAGGCTACATAGTTACTTGGAATTTTAATATGCTTACTTCTGATGCATAGGATTGGACTCTCAGGTTGCAATGCTAGTACCACTAACCCAAAGACTACTGAGTAGGGATGCCTCGGATCGGACTCCGACTGCAATCCTAGCCTCATCTGGGACTATAATGGGACTTAACTTCTGAGTAGACACACCTGGGATTTGGATCTTAAAATCCAAAGGAAATTAGCAAGTTTTATAGAACTTTCCAAAGTACATATTTCCCCCTCCTCTTACAAACATTCAAGGGAGTCCAGAAGAATAATGTATACAGCTTCTGTATATGTGACAGCTTCTATAGATGCTAGAAGAGCATATACATCTTACCCTATACATCCAGAGCTTCTGAGACGAAGTGACTGGGTACCTTTCCATGTGCAGAAAATCCAGCTGTTCCTCTGCAGGTCCGTTGAAAATGGTCAGAAGAAAATATAATCTCTTCCTCCTTCCAGTGATCCTTTTGGAGGAATCCTTGTATGATTTTCACAAATTATGGCTGCAATCCTATGCACACTTTCCTGGGAGTAAGCCCCACTGAATTCAATAGGTCTTACACATAGGATTGACTGAAATCTTCAGGCAGCCAAAAATTCACAAATGCTGAAATCCTAAACACATTTTCCTGGGAGTAAGACCCAATGAACACAATGGGACTTATTTTTGAGTAGACATGGTTAGGATTGTGCTCCAAGTGCCTTTGTGCTTCCTTTTGCTCTTGGAGCAACAGGAGCACAAGATGGCCCACCCTACAGGGCTGTTGTTCAGGATGACTGATATAAGTAGGGTGCTTTGAATGCTCCCATGAACCCTATAAATCAGGGGAGGCTAACTTTTCAATTTTAGGGCCCTTGAACTTTTAATAAATGTGTAGATGAGGAATTTCAACAAGCACAGCTTGTCATCTCATAGATGAAAAGCTGAAACTTGTTGAAATTTCCCCCAAACACACACACAATTTTTAAAGGTTCATGAGTTTTAAAGCTTAAAGGTTTGCCGCCCTGATATAAAATGCTTATAGGGTCAGTGTTCCCTGTCCAGGGTCCAGTCCAGGGCCCATCTCAAGTAGGGAGAACAAAAACAGCCCCCTAAGCCCCCCTCCCATATGAATAGAGAACTCAAAAAAAAATCTGAAGGACCCAATGGGGTCTGCAATCTCCATTCATTTGGATAAGCTACTGTATGTCTAGCCCTATAACACTCCTGGACGTGCTTCAACTGGAGTGCAATATGTGCCTCCCCATCCACATCAGGCATTCAAGGCTGCGCTCCTAGGGGTGCTTACCTGAGAGTAGATCCCATTGAAGACATTGGATCTTACTTCTGAGTAGACATGCATAAACTTGGGCTGTACATTTGCTCTTTTAAGTCAGCACCCTTGTAAGTTGCAGGCGGCTGAGACCACACTCCTATCGACACACTTACCAGGGAGTAAGTTCTGTTGAAATTAATGAGACTTACCTTTGAGTAGAGAAGCATAGGCTTGTGCTGGCGTTAGTCCGAGTTGAGGTGTCGTCAGGGTGGCCATGATGCCCACCAGGCTGCAATCCTAAAGCTACTTTCCTGGGAGTAAGACCCATTGAACTTAATGAGGTTTACTTTTGAGTAGACATGGTTAGGCTTTTTGCTCTATAAGACGTCACTATCAGCAATATACGGGTCTATTTTAACAAGGTTATTGAAAAAGGTTGTGTGGCTTTTTTAATGAATTAGTCGAATTCCGAAATCGACTTATATAGGTCTACACAGTGTGTGTGTGTATATGTATATGTTCATGTATATATACACATATACACACGGTGTGTGTGTGTGTGTGTATATATATATGGATATGTACACATACACACACACGTATAAGGTTCATGGGAGCGCGCATATATATACACAATATATATTGTGTGTGTGTGTGCGTGCATGCGCACACACTATAAATAGGATCTTAAAAGCAGACTCGTGTCTGATTGTGCACACGTTAAGTGATCTGTTGAAATTAATTAGCCTTTCTTCACTCGCTTAATGGTTTAATTGAAGCGCATCCCTACTAATATGTTTGGTGGCGCTTTTAGGATTTGCCTAGCCCTGACCCTATTCTTAATACCAAGTATAATATCAAATTTGGAACACAGATTTTCTGTCAATCTAACTGTTCCTCCTTAGAAGTCTCTTGGAAATCAATAGTACTTACTCTCGGTTCAAACTGAGCTGGTAAGATATAATTAGTGGCTTTGAATGGGTGAATCCTAAAGGCACTTTCCTGGGTGTAAGAACCTTTGAGCACTATGGGGCTCAATTGTAAGTAGACATAGGATTGCACTGTAAGACAGAGCCTTAGCTTGCACTCCTAAAGACACTTTCTTGGGAGTAAGACCAACTGAACACAATGAGGCTTACTTTTGAGTAGGCATGTGCTGCAATACTAAAGACACTTTCCTGGGATTAAGACCAGTGATGGGCTTCAAAAAATTTAAGAACCGGTTCTCTGCCCATCTGGCAGCCACTTTTAAATGGCTATTTTTAAACTTTATATGTCCTATCTCTTGTTAAGAACCGGTTCTATAGAGTAGGTGCGAACCTGCTGGAGCCCACCACTGATTAAGACCCATTGAACACAATGGGGCTTGCTTTTGAGTAGACGTAGTTAGGATTGTGCTCTAAAGCTTACTGAACACTATTGGCTTACTTTGGAGTACAGGAGATAACAGCGTTTTCAAACACCTTGAGGCACCATAAATCAGGGTGACCATGTGTTCTTTTTCCAGGACATATCCTCTTTTTTAGCCTTGTGTTCTCGGAAAAAAATGTACACACACACACACACACACACACACACACACACACACACACAAAGTATATATAGTGCTGCAGAAAACACACAGATCTACCATGCAAGCCTACAATTTCCCTGCCCTGCAACTCAGAAACAGGTCCTCTCAAAGCACTTCCTAACAATGACTTTTTGGCAGGGTGATCAGATGTCATAACTGCAAAAGAGGACAAGTTCTCCCAAAATGTAGGACACCCAAGACTAATGAAGGACATTACAATATAAAAGCTAAAAATACACATATATATTGCTTTCAAGTGGTTAAGTGAAACACTATATTGCATATTATTAAATTTAAAACTATTGTATAATTTATGAATTACAAGAAGGCTACATGCTGCCTGCTCACAGGAAAAGGAGGATAAAGAAGTTTTTCCCTCCGGGACACAAGGCTAAAATGTAGGACATGTCCTGGAAAAAGAGGAAGTCTGTCATCCTGTGTGCTTAGGATTGCTGCCTAAAGCGTCTCCTTCCACAGACCGGTACTCAAGGGAGCCTCAAGAAATTTGCTCAGGGTTTCTGTTCACATATCGTGACTCTGTCATTATGTCACGATTTCCACTCAAGTGCTGATGATCTGAGTGTGAAAAGCGCCTCCACTTTTTCCTAACTCCGCAGTGATGTTGGTGGGGGGGAAAAATCAATCTCAATGCATAAACACTTCTGTCTACTATGAACATCTCTAGCCCAAGACCTAAAAAAATAAAAATAAAAATTCTACTGGGGTGAGGCTGCAATCCTTACTTGGGAGTAAGCCTCACTGAGCATAATGGCTTACCTTGGAGTAGACTTCTTACAACATAGGATTGGGCTCTAAGGCTGCAATTTTAAAAACACTTTCCTGGGAGTAAGACCCATTGAACACAATGGAGTTTACTTCTGAGTAGACATGGTTAGGATTGTGCTCTAAGTTTTTAGAATTTCTCAGACTTTAAAAGTACAGTATATAGCTAACGCCTGTCATAAAAAAAAAATCAAAACCAATCATGTCCTTGTGTTGTGATACTTTGAAATATCCATAGATTAAATATATTTTTTAAAAAAATTCATTAATTCAGAATGTATTGGGAACCAACATCAAAATCTTATGCAAGTTTGGAGGAGGCTGCTGTGTTGTGTTGTGTAGTTTCCCATTGTGATTCTATTTTTAATGCTGCATAGTGACAACTTTGCTTATATTACCTTAGAGGTGTAGTAAGACTGAATTACAGCCTTACTCAACACGATGGACTTACTTCTTCGTAAAGAGAATAATACTGTTTCCCAACACATATGGAGCAGAATAATAGCATTAAGAACACCACCCACACATAAAGGAAAGGTTTTCCATACCTTTCCTATCTTTAGCACACAGGCAAAGTTAAGTTTTATATTCTTAAATGGAAGGTCCCATTGATCATAATGCAACTTTCTTCTGGGTCAAGCAGGCATAAGATCCAGCCACATTATTGAAACTATGTAAATTCAGGGCATCTGTGCCTGGATGGGTGATTGCCTGGGTGGGAGTCCCCATGTCATAAACACCCCATGGAAGAAAGGGGGGTAGAATTTACAAATAAACAGCCTAGCATTGCTCTGTAGGCCCTCTCATGGCAAAGGAACAGCTGAACATGTGTTTACATTAATAATTTCCACACTATCTGGAAATGTTCCATTGCTTTGAATTGTTTTCCTTTCATGTGTAGAATGTGATCCTATGGATGTTTACTGGGAAGTAACAGGGAAGTAACAGTCACTTACCATAGCTTATTCCTAGGTAAATGTGCTTGGGACTGCAGCCAGTTAGTGCATTAAAGATGGTCTGCAATGAATGTACATGCTCCAGTCAAAAAGTTTTCTTCAGTGGAAAGAGGATCTAAAGAGAGGCTATTTCAGCAAGATTTGGGGACAGGGTGTCAGATAAACCTGATAAAATAGAGATGCTGTATAAAATATCTTGCTCTTGGTTGATCTGCAGTACAAACAAAAGATTTTACTTTCAAGCATGTGGGATTGTTGGCTAATTTTGGATTAGCTCACCAGCACCAATATTTGCAAGCTCAATCAATCAATCAATCAGTTAATTGTAAATGCCAGATTATATTACTCAAAAGTTAATGTTCATCAGATTGCAGTCTTCTGTTCCTCAAAATAGGTAGTTACTACATCCTCACTTTTGGAATGAATCTCATAAAAACCTATAGCATTCTTAACAAACTTCCTCTTTTAATGTCTCCATAACATTTTGAGGGTGAGGGTGAGGGCTATAAGAAACTTCTTCTATGATAAGAACATAGGAAGAGCCCAGTTAGATCAGACCAAAGGCCTATCTGGTCTTACAGTGGCCCACCAGCAGCCTCAAGAAGCACACACAACACAGGGTGACCAGATACCATAACTGCAAAAGGCCTCCAAAATGTAGGACACCCAAGAAAAATGTAAGACATGTCAAAACGAAGGCTAAAAACACTCAGATATTGATATCATGTGGTTAAACATTTTAGTACTTATTAAATTTTAAACTATGAAACTGTTTATTCTATACAGAGCACAATCCTAACCATGTCTACTCAAAAGTAAGCCCCTTTGTGTTTAATGGGTCTTACTCCTAGGAAAGTGTCTTTAGGATTGCAGCTTTAGTTTAGTTTATTTATGCTGCAATCTATGCTACACTTTCCTGTGATAGTGGCTGCAATCCTAAAGACACTTTCCTGGGAATAAGCCCCAATGAACACAATGGGGCTTACTTTAGGGTTACTTACTATGACTTACTTATGAGTAAATATGCATAGGATTTATTCTATTTAGACTATTTTAAAGAGTTTAAACAATTTTAAACCATTATAGAATTCATTAATTACAAGAAGGCTACATGCTGCCTACTCTCAAGGAAAAAGAGGAAAAAGATTTTTTTCCTTCCAGGACAGGAGGCTAAAAAAGAGGACATGTCCTGGATAAAAAGGACATACCCTAGACCAACATCCTGTTGCCATTCTCTGCATCTAGCATTCTGAGGATATCTAAAGGATATGTGCAGGAGACTGTGCAAAGACATCTAATCCCCCTATAAAGGTATCTACACCAAAAGAACTCACCACATCCTGGAGCAAGGAGTTCCACAGATGAATCACACTCTGTGTAAAGAAATATGATCTTGGGGGCGGGGGGGGGGGGTCATAGAAAAGTCTCATTTTTTAAAAAAAGGACTCGTCCATCCAAGTCTTCTCAGAGCAACCTGGAGAAAGAGACCCTAGGTGGAGAGGACAAATTCAAAACCTTCCAGATCAGGGTCTCATGTCCTGCAGGAAGCAAAGGCAATTTTGTAACTTGAAGGAACTGCACATGAGCACTGGCTTCATGCCACTGTGAGTAGAGAGGAAATTCTGACTTTGCTAGGACTTTTTCAAACTTTGTCCTGCATTTGGATGTGTGGGTTGAAAGGCCTGATGGTGTTTTTGGTGTATGCATCTTTCCTTCTCTTCCCTAAAGGGCCTTTCCAACAACTGCTGTCGCAAATGTGAGCAGAATACATTCAGGGAGATCATTATTCCTCTTTTCCAGGACATAGATTTGTCCTGGATTTTAGCCTTATGTCCAGGGAAAAACTTAAGGTTCCTCTTTTCCTTGCGAGTGGACAGCATGTAGCACTCTGGTAATTCATAAATTATAAAAAATTTATTGCATTTAATTATTTAAATTTAAAAATAAGTAATAGTGTTTAAATTAAGCACATTAAAGTAACAGATCTATCTATCTGAATGTTTTTATTCTTTGTCATGTTCTATATGTTTCTTGGGGACCCTACATTTTGGGGTTCCATGTCGTCTTTTGCAATTAAGACATAGGGTCACCCTGCATGCAATATATGCCTAATATACGAAATATTTGAAATATATGCCTAATGCTGCAATCCTAAAGGTACTTTCCTGGGAGTAAGACCCATTGAACACAATGGAGTTTATTTTTGAGTAGACATGGTTAAGATTGTGCTCTAAGGCTGTCTCGATCCGATATGTGGGGCTGCAATTCATGTTCAGGTTGCTCCTATTTCCAGCAAACTCATACCTGAGCAATACTCTTCCAGTACTGGGACTGGTACCAGTCCTAGAGTACAGCCCATACTCCAGTCAATGTCACCCACTCCTGCTCTCCTTGCCAAAGCTAGTGTAATTACTTGCATAGGATTGGGTTCAAACCTGCAATCCAATATACACTTTCTTGGGAGTAAGCCCCATTGAACCCAATGGGTTTACTTCTGCTTAGACCTGCAGAGGCTGCTTGTGCCCAAAGCCTTGGGGCTGCTGACTCCCGAGTAAGCACAGCCAGCCTAGGGCTGGATCTAGTGGGAGACTCACTGGGAAGGCTTGCAAACCTTTGCAGGTTTTGGCCCAACAAGACCCCTCTGGGTCAAAACCTGCAAAAGCTTTGCAAGGAAAAGGCTTAATGTGGTGGGAATTCACAGCTTGCTCAGAAATTAGGCCGGGCTTTTCCCCTTGCAAAATCCCCAGCCAGCTGGGGGATTCCCTGCGAGGAGGTCTGAATGATGATGATGATGAAGAAGAAGAAGAGGAAGAAGAAGGATTATCTCTTAGAAAATGTAGGAGGAGGCAGTGGAGTAGCTAGAGGGGGGGTCATATATCAAAGCAGGGTGGTTATATGTTAAGTGCCCCCCAAATGCAAGACACCCAAGAAAAACCAATTAATCATAATTTATATACCACTAAATTTATGATTTATTTATGTTATAAATCATAACATAATTTATATACCACTAAAATAACTGAAATATACCAGTGAAATAACTAAAATGTAAGGCATGACAAAATAAATGGTAGGTGTGTGTGTGTGTGTGTGTGTGTGTGTGTAGTTAGAGAGATAGATAATTTTCACGTGGTTAATTTAGGCACTTTGAGCATGGTGATTGTGTCATGACATGACTACTCAAAAGTAAGCCCCACTATGTTCAATGGACCTCACTCCCAGGAAAGTGTCTTTAGGACTGCAGCCTATATTATTAAATTTAAAACTATTCTATGTGATTTATTACATATAATTTCTTAATCCCAAGAAGGCACCATGCTGCCTACTCACTAGGAAAAGGATGATGATGATGGTTTTTTTCCAGGACACCAGGCTAAAAAAAGGAGGACAAGTCCTGGAAAAAGAGGGCATTTGGTCACTCTGGTTGGATATAATCTGCTAAACGCCATTGTCGGAATTGGTGATACCCACAGTCTCAGTGGGAGCGACTTTTGAGCTGGAGCCTATTGTTGGTCTACTCAGAAGTAATCCCATTAGAGTCAGTGGGGCTTGTTCCAGGAAAGGAAAGAGGATTGCAGCCTGTGTGTGAGGAAGAATTAAAACCCATATAAAGCCTTAAGTAGAGAAGGCTCTGGGCGGGTTGGATTTGGGATCCTCAGGATAAGTAGCATAGCTAGAGGGGGGCAAAGCATTAAGTTTTTTAGGGAGCCTCACCATAGCGTGCAAGTATCTCCCACCGCCTGGAAAACCTTAAAGAACAGGGGCCGCTTGCACGTTGCGGTGAGGCTCCCTACTAACCTCAGTGCTTTGCCCCCCTCCAGCTATGCCACTACTCCAAGGGGTCGCACCTAAGGCAGGAGGTTCCTCCCTCTCCCTGGATCTACATACAAGATGATGCATCCTCTTTGAGAAAGAATCTCAATAACTGGGGCAGAACCTAAATAAATCTCTTTATTTTTTCATTGGCTGAAAAACACTTAAATAAAGTCGGACTTCTTACCAAGCAGTTGTAGAACAAAGTTGCTGCAGTAACAGTTCTATGCAGGCTCCCCATTTTTCTGGGTTGGGAAGAACAACCTTCCCACAATGTCCTGAATGTATAATTTCAGCAAAATTGAGGATTATGGGGTGTGATGTATTAATGGGTTTTTAAAAAAATGTTTTGAAGAGAGAGGAATAAATAACTTGAAATTCTTTCTCTGACAGCTACTTAGTTAGCTAGTTAGCCAGTGTGAGCTGAATCACTTACTAGATTTTTGATATCCAAAGTTTAAATCCAACTCTGAGTTTTATGTGTCCTCCTTTAGAGCAGACCCCCTCCCTCCATTTCCCTGTCTGAAATATGGGAGAAATTGTGATCTACCTTCTGGGGTTGTTGTGTCCTCCATCAGAAGTGAGCCCCACTGGGCAAGATCAACAAGATTCATGTCAAGCATTCTTTACAATTCAATGGCATCAAGTGAGATGCTGTGAGGGTAGATTAGGAATTATAAAAAATCTCCCCAGGAGGAGGACAGATCCCTGGGAGGTTGTTTTATTTTTCTGAATTGCCATGAAGTCAGCAGTGGCTTCTAATTTTGGCTGCAATCCTAAAGACACTTTCCGGGGAGTAAAACCCATTGAACACAATGGGACTTACTTTTGCGTAGACATGGTTAGGAATGTGCTCTTTGTTGCTGGAGAGATGTGCTCTTTGTTGCTGGAGGACTGAAACACATGTCCTGCCTTAGTCCCTTACCTTAGTGGTTTTTGCTTAGATTTTGAGCTCTTTGGGGCAGAGACTTATTTAATTAAGCTTTAAAAAATAATAAAAAAGAAAGCCTTTCCCATGTCAAAAGAAATGCCCAAGGCGGCTTACAAAACTTTTAGCCTTTGATCCACACAACAACAACCCTGTGAGGTAGGCAAGACTGAGAGTGAGTCACTGGCCCAAGGTCACCCAGGAAGCTTCAATGCCCAGGACGGATTTTAGCCTGGATTTAAGCCAGATCTTAGTCCAACACCCTCACTCTGATACTATCCTGGCTCTCTAAATAGTGTGGTTTTTTTGCACTCTGCCCAATGCATTGATTTAACAATAATAATAATAATAATAATAATAATAATAATAATAATAATAGGTGCTGCTTTTTAAACCCTTGTATGATGAGCTAAACCTGCCTCAATTCCCTCTTCTATGCAATGGTTAAAGGTAGAGGCTCTCTGTCCTCCATTCTATATGGTCCACAAAGCCACCTTCAGCTGGAATGAATAATGTCTGATCCCATATTTGAGAGTGGGAATACTGGTAGTCTCTCCTAATCCACCTACGCTGGAGGATTATATATCTATTCTGTATCTGTATCTATGGCTGCAATCCTAACCTGGATCCTGGATCCTAACCATGTCTACTCAAAAGTAAGCCCCATTGTGTTCAATGGGTGTTACTCCCAGGAAAGTGTCTTTAGGATTGCATCCTAAAGACACTTTCCTGGGAGTAGGACACTTTGAACACAATGGGGCTAACTTTTGAGTAGATATGGTTAGGATTGTGCTATATATCTATTTAAACGTGATTTCTTGTCTGAGAAGATGAGAGGACAACCTGAAGAAGACTTTATTCTGAATAATCTGATGTTTCAGGGGTCCTCCATGTGGATTCACTGCAACAAAAATGACCTTAAACCAGACCTATAGCCTGAGCCCAACATATACCGAGATCCATTATAGAACATGCGTTGTAATGCCTCAGTGAACCCAATCCTATGCACTTCTACTCAGTAGTAAGTCCCAATATAGTCAAAGTCCCAATATATAGTCAATATAGTCAATAGAATTGCAGCCAATACACCGGTGCCTATATAACGCGTGAAAGACCTGGTTTAATTCATTGAAGACACCCATGTAGAAAGAACTGGCTGTTGAATTAGCCATTAGACCCATTAGCCTTAATTATTATTATTAGCCTTAATTATTTTGTTGAAAAGCGGTATATAAATATAGTTGAGTTGGATGGATGGTTTGTCTTTCGTAGAGATGGCAGAAGAAAATAATGGGACAAAATTCGAGATGTATTATTTATGTGTCACTTTCAGAGCCCAATCCTATGCAAGTCTACTCAGAGTAAATCCTATTACAGTCAATGGGACTTCCTCCTAGGGAAAAAGTGGATAAAACTGGGCTTTTAAGAGTGTGCTTGATTGCCTCATCCCTTGACACGTGTATGTGACACGGATCAAAGCCTGGGATTTATCTGTGTAAGGATCGCATGAATAAGTAAGAACATGAAAAGGAAGATAAGTTGAATTTCTGGTGGGCTTCAATGGAAGTGCTTAGCTTAACCCGTGTGTGGTCTAGTGACTGGAAAGCTTTCAGACGTGCAGGAAGGTTGATGGTGTACCCTTGGAGTAAGCCAATTATTTATTTAAGAATAAAGCGACTTCAGAATGAGTCTTCCAAACTCCTGCAAAAAATAAGCGACTAATTAAGAACAGTGGTCTCCTTTGGAACTTGCAGTCTTGGGCTGTAGTCCTATCCAAGCTTATCTGGGAGTAAGCTCCATTGACTCTCATGGGACTTACTTTTGAGTAGATAGACATATGATTAGGTTTTCAAACGCTCCTACTAAAGAAAAGGACAGGATGGTGTGGTGGTTTAGGCAGATCCAGTTTCAAATCTCTGCTCAGCCGGGAAGTTTCTTAGGTGATTTTGGGGTATTTTTTATTTTTCAACCTCACAGGATTGTTGTGAAGACAAAAGGAGAGGAGGAACTATACACCCCTCCTTGAGCTTCTTGGAGAAAGGGATATATCAGAATTTGAATAAATAAATTGTTACTGTATTTATTCACATTTTAAAAGTGAATACATAAGAAAAATAGTAAATGAATAAATATGTGAATAAATAAGAAATAAATAAAGGTCCCACTGAACTACACCCAGGGTTTTGTCGCATCCTAAAGAACATTTTCCCCCAACATCAATCTTTATAGCCTACAATTAATTAGGAATATTGAGTGTATCAGGAGTAATTGATGATGCGGTTTTCTGTAGACCTCGCATGTGTGATCCTGAATCTGTTTATTAGGAACTAGGGTTGCAATCCTATGCATACTTTCCTATAATGGGACTTACTTCTGAGTAGACAGGCATAGAATTGGGCTGTACCATAGTTTGCCCCTACAATAGACTTAACAGAGTAGGCTGCAATCCTATTCGCACTTAAGTGGGAGTATGTCCCACTTACTTCGCAGTTCTGGTTAATGGGACTTTCTTCTGAGTAGACATATTTAGAATTGCTGTTAAATCTATTAACAGATTGCAATCCTACCAGCTGTTGACAGTGCAGTAGTCCAACACTAAAAAGGTCTACATGTCCCATTTTACTCAGTGAGGTTTACTCCCAGGAAAATGTGCATTGGATTACAGCCTAATCATCTGCTTTAAAGAAAAGCGGGGGGCCCAAGCATGTCTAAGCCCAACATGTCTACTCAGAAGTAAGCTCCATTTTAGTAAATGGGGCTTACTCCCAGGTACGTCTGGCTAGGATTGCAAGCTAAGACACCACTTTATGTAAAGGGGAAAAAAATCATTGGATACTATCCTAAGCCTAGGCATGTCTACTCAGAAGTATGTCCCACTGGAGTCAATGGGGCTTGCTCCCAGGTAAGTGTGAATAGGATTGCAGCCTGAAAAAACACCTTAAGGAAAGAAAAAAAATAGTTTGTGGATATTCACAGCTTAAGCCAAGGCATGTCTACTCAGAAGTAAGTCCCACTGGAATGTATGGGGCTTACTCCCAGCTAAGTGTGGATAGGATTTCAGCCTAAAAAACTATCTTAAGGGAAGAAAAAAAGTCTGTAGACCAGAGGCACACAAGTGAAACTTAGGCATGTCTACTCGGAAGTAAGTCCTATTGGTGTGAATGGGGCTTACTCCCAGGTAAGTGTGGATAGGATTTCAACCTAAGAAAGTATCTTAAGGGAAGAAAAAAAGTCTGTAGACAGAGGCACAGAAGTGAAGTTTAGGCATGTCTACTCGGAGGTAAGTCCTATTGGAGTGAATGGGGCTTACTCCTAGGTAAGTGTGGATAGGATTTCAGCCTAAGAAACCATCTTAATGGAAGAAAAAAAAATCTGTTGACATAGGTCAATTCTAAGCATGTCTACTCGGAAGTAAGTCCCATTGGAGTGAATGGGTCTTACTCCCAGGTAAGTTTCGCTAGGATTTCAGTCTACGAGCACAGTCCTAACCATGGCTACTCAAAAGTAAGCCCCATAGTGTTCAATGTGTCTTACTCCCCAAAGTGTCTTTAGGATTGCAGCCTAAGAAACCATCTTAAGGAAAGAAAAAAGTAATCTGCAGACAGAGACACACAGGTGAAGTCTGCATGTCTACTCGGAAGTAAGTCCCATTGGAGTGAATGGGTCTTACTCCCAGGTAAGTGTGGCCAGGCTTGCAGAGCCAGCCATTGCTGGTCCTCCCAGGGCAGCTGGCAAGGCAGGTGCTGCCCGGTGACGTCACAATGGGGAGGAGGTCTCTGCCTCCCTCCCCCCTTCCGTTCGGTTACCTTGGAGAAGGAAACACACAGCAGCCCAAACTGAGCAGGCCCTGCGGGGAGAGGGAGCAGCAGCAGCAGCAGCAGCTGAGGCCTAGGAAGGGCTCCCAAGCGGTGGGGAGGCCGGGGCGACCCCTTGAAGAGGGGAGAGCAGGCTGTCCTCCCTGCAGTGGGTGGGGGACCTCCAGGAGCCATGAGTCAGAGACAGGTCTTGCAAGGTAATGAGTGGCAGGCTCAGGCTGTGGGGGGAGACCTGTGGGGGGCCCTCAAGGCTCTGTGGGGGCATCAGCCTGCCTTGGGGTCAGCTGCACCTGGTGAACCAAGTGGCCCACAGGGTGACAAGGGAGATGCTCTTTCCCCTCCCACACAACACCACAACCAGTGGACAGCCACTCAAATGGGTGACTTTGTGATTGGTCTGTGGAACTCCCTGCCACAGGATGTGGGGATGGGGATGGAGAGAGTGGAGTGAGGGATGTCCCTTTCCCTCCCACACAACACCACAACCAGTGGACAGCCACTCAAATGGGTGACTTTGTGATTGGTCTGTGGAACTCCCTGCCACAGGATGTGGGGATGGGGATGGAGAGAGTGGAGTGAGGGATGTCCCTTTCCCTCCCACACAGCACCACAACCAGTGGACAGTCACTCAAATGGGTGACTTTGTGATTGGTCTGTGGAACTCCCTGCCACAGGATGTGGGGATGGGGATGGAGAGAGTGGAGTGAGGGATGTCCCTTTCCCTCCCACACAACACCACAACCAGTGGACAGCCACTCAAATGGGTGACTTTGTGATTGGTCTGTGGAACTCCCTGCCACAGGATGTGGGGATGGGGATGGAGAGAGTGGAGTGAGGGATGTCCCTTTCCCTCCCACACAACACCACAATCAGTGGAAAGCCACTCAAATTGACTAAGAGATTGGTCTGTGGAACTCCTTGTCACAGGATGGAGATGTTATAAAACACCACAACTTGGGGGCATCCATTTCAAATTGTGAGAGTTCATACCTGGCCTGTGGAACTTCTTGCCACAGAATATTGTGATGAAAATTGATAGAGTGGCATGAGGAGTGTCCTTTCCATCTGGCACAATGCCACAAACAGGGAAGAGCCACTCACAGGAGAGTTAGTGATTGGTCTGTGGAACTCCTTGCCACAGGGTGTTCTCCCCTCACACAACATCAGACCCAGGGGCATCCACTCAAATGGAGTGATTGTGAGAGTTTATGATTGACCTATGGAACTCCTTGCTACAGGATGTGGTGATGGGATTGGAGAGAGGGATGGAGGACATGTCTTGAAAAAAGAGGACACCTGTTCATACTATCTCTGTTAGTCCTATAAGGCCCCACAGTAGGTTTACCACAGTGATTCTCATTTTTTTTCAACTTGCAATGCTTCTGGCAGCCCATTCCCATAAATTCTACAACTCGTACTTGCAAAATGTTTGTTGTTAATACAGTTTCTGTTATTTCATATTTATATGTTTTCAATTCATATACTCTCCATGCCTAATAATAATATGAATTAGTTACAAGAAACTAGCAGATGCTGAGGTTTTCACAGCCAGCTAGTTGCTTGCGTTGCTAGCCCTATAAGGCATATTAATTCAGACTTGTTTTTTCCATCATTATTCTTTTTCAAGTACCCCTTAAGGTCCTGTCAAATACCCTGGGGGGTACATGTATTCCAGGTTTGGAGTCACTGGGTCACTAAATACAAAGCGGGTCAAAGTGCCTATACCAGAGGTGTCCATCATAAGACCTGGAGGTTGAATGTGGCCCTTGGAAGTAATTTATCTGGCTCCTGTTGTAATTGGATTCCTCCACCTTGATAATTGGGTCCCCTCATAAATAAAAATATGAATAAGATTTGCACATTTTCTCTTATGTCATTTGCAGCTAATGAGCCAAGTTAGAACAATGTGCTTTTTTCTGGCCATCATTTGCTTAATAATGTAACTTTGTCCCTCAACAGGTGCCCCAAATGCTAACTTTACCTGCAATCCTAAAGACACTTTCCTGGGAGTAAGACCCATTGAACACAA
This sequence comes from Cryptoblepharus egeriae, assembly GCA_030015325.1. Lineage (NCBI taxonomy): Eukaryota > Metazoa > Chordata > Lepidosauria > Squamata > Scincidae > Cryptoblepharus > Cryptoblepharus egeriae. Next base: position 18,364,568 of record JAREYC010000004.1, on the reverse strand, counting down.
TGACATGGTTAGGATTGTGCTGTTAGGCTTTTTATGAAATGAGTTTCACATCCCTGGTGTAAATCTTTAGTTCAGAGATTTTCAACCTGTTTTATCTCACAGCACACTGACAAGGTGCTAAAATTATCACGGTACATCATCAGTGTTTTTGACCATTGACAAGGCACACTATACTGTTGCTGGGGGGCTTAATTCACCCAATTGCCCTACTAAGAAATGAAATAACCTACTACTTAGAAATGCCCTACCCAAAGTCCTATAGTACACCTTCAGACTGTCTGCGGCACACCAGTGTGTTAACCCTTACCTAGAAGAGACAGCTTTGGCAGGTGTGGGTTTTTAAAACTCTCTTATGTTGCCAAAATTCCTGCTTCTATAATGGTTAAAGGTCTGTTTGTTTCTGGTCACCCTATCCCAGGGTTGCCATAATTCTCTTTCACAAAACCGGGACAGGACCCCCTGTCAAACTTACCAGTATATCCAGGACATAGGGTTTTCTGGGACATGTGGCAACCCTACCATGCCTCAAAGTGATGGTGCTTTGTTGGTTTTTGCTGCTGCTGACTTAACAGAGTAAACTTATTGCAGTTCCTTATGTAGATTGCAGAGCAAAGGGGTCCTGCAAGCAACTCCCTACATTCCTCTATCATGTGAATAATGCTTCTCTGAAACAACTCATTCTGCTTCCTCCTTTCCTATTTTGCAGTCTTTGAACAATATCAGAGAGCCAGGACGCAGTTTGTTCAGACAGTTGCAGAACTCGCGACCAGGCCTCAAAACATTGAGACTCTCCAGAATGCAGGTAAAAATAGCTTTGTTTGTTGTTTGTGTTTCCTTCATTTTATCATAAAATAGTTTTGTTTGATACAGTGGCGCCTCACGTAACAAATTTAATTCGTTCCGGAGGCATGTTCTTTGCGTGAAACATTCTTTACGTGAAGCGGATTTTCCCATAGGAAATAATGGAAACTCAGACGATTGGTTCCACAACCCCAAAAGTATTCATATAAAAATATTAACTGATGTAAAAATGATGACAGAACACTGGGATTGAATTCAAAACATGCATTCAATGTACATGATCTTATGAAGTCTACTTAGGCTGCAGTCCTAAAGACACTTTCCTGGGAGTAAGACCCATTTAACACAATGGGGCATACTTCTGGGTAGACATGGTTAGGAGGCTGCAATCCAAGACACCTTCAAAGTGTCTCCCCACTTTCTCCTTCTCTCCATCCTGAGCCTCTCTCTCTCCTGCTCCCTTCTGACTAGGCCTGAGCTGCTTTCCTCTTCTCCACTGCTCTTCTCTCCCTCTGCCCAGCGGACATCTGGCCACAGGAGAAACAGCATGGAAGTGTTGCTTTCACTATGGGCAGGTGCGCTAGGCAGCCCTGACGCTTTTTAAACAGGCTGCCGGCCAGCGCGTCTGCCCCAACTGCCAGCGAATGTGTTCTTTACGTGAAGCACTTTCTTTACATGAAGCAGAATCCTAGAGAAATTTTTGTTTGTTACATGAAACATCTGTATTTTGAAAGGCACCACTGTATTTTGAAAGCCTGCCTTTGGGGGAGGGGGGCAGGGTGATAAAGAAGTAACTTAAGCAAGTTCTTGGCTATAAGACATATGCTAGTCAGCTTGGCATATTTGCTTCAAGTAGCCACACATGACATCAAGGGAACTTGCAACATGTGTGAATATTTACAAGCAGTTAGCAGAGTATTTCAAATAACTTAAAGGCAAGGCTGCAACTTGCTTTTCTATGCTAAGGCTTTCTGCAATTCTGTGTAGTCCTTTTGGAAGATTAAAAACATAGTACAGGTATTCACTGTAAACATAAAAGGGATGACAATTTAAATTTTAGACTGTTGTACTTCTCAAACCTATGAAGTGCTGCTTTGATTTTTACACGTGCTGCTTTGATTTTTACACATTCTACATTGATCCCAGTTAAAACATTGAAGTATCAGTGTTTTAACAACATCTCATTGCAATTATTGGTAGAAAAGCAAAAGAACAATGTTCTTCCACCTATCTGATATTAGATATTAGATATTAGATATGGTCTAAATACAATTTTTCTCTTGAAAAGCAAATTTATAAAGTTAAAAAGCAAAGTCATTTAATTACTGGTCAAATAAGATAATACATTAATGTGATGAAGGTTTTTGTTTTTTGCTTTTTATAATAATTTGTGTAATATTAAAATCCAAAACCTTATTAAAGGTTATGGAACTGAGAATTCCAGGTACACAATTTATTTTTCGTCTGGCTTTACTAGCCAAACAAAATTACTAAGGACTTGTTTTAATCTAAGAACTGTGTCTAAGAACTGTGTCGCCAAAGTTGGTACCTGCGCAGTTGTTTCTGAAGCCAATTAGCTTCAGAAAGAGTACTGCGCAGGTACCATCTCTGATGCCTGCACAGTACTTTTCTGAAGCCTTTCAGCTTTGGGGAAGACTGCAGGCGTCAGAGTTGGTGCCTGTGCAGTACTCTTTCTGAAGCCATTTGGCTGCTGCTCCACCTCCTGAGTGAGGCCGAGTGGCTGTGCAGAGGTGCGGACTTCCTCCGCTCTAAGGAAGTCTCCTCTGAAGCTGTTTGGCATGTTCAGTATGTTTCTGCCCAGTGCACCTCAGCTGGCTGTTCAGGCCAGGTCTGAGGACAAGTGGCAGCTTCTGGGCTGCTGCTCCGCCTTGGAGCAGGCCTGAATGGGCGTGGACGCCCGGGGCCTGCCAAAGGACAGTCAAACTCTACGGCGCATCACCCCATATGGAACGCATCACCCAATGCAGCCCACACCAGCCGCACCAGTCTGGTGACGCCACTGGGTGCCTGCCTTATAAGGAGTCCCTGATGAGATGCCAGTGCGTTCTACAGTGAATACAAGGGGCTTCTTGGAGTGGCTTGCTGTATCCTGAGGTTTGTGGGCAGCCATGGTTGGTTCCATATCCTGAGGCTGAGAGGCCGGGGTTGCAGCTAGGCTGGCCAAGAACTCAGATTTGTGGTCAACACTGCCATTCTTACTCGGGCCTTATCATGGACCCCTATGGGTCTACTCATTACTATACCTGCTCCTGAGGTGGTATATCTCTGAGGAACTGGAAGAGGGCATTTCTGCCTTGGAAACAGGCTTTGGATACAGAGTAACTGCTCTGCCCTAGGCAATGCTAAATATGTCCTCAACATGCCTCTCCTGAGCTGCCTAGGCTGCCCCGGTTAGGGCAGATCAGGTCCACCTCTCTTAGGGCACCCTATGTTGCCTTGCTCTGCCCTAAGCCTTTTCCAGATTAACTGGGATAGAACATCTTACAGTTGCTCCACCCTAGTGATAGATAGGGCAACCCAAGGGCTCTTATGTGGACAGATTAGTTGCTCTGGATTGTGCTGTTGGTGTCTGATTTTAGAACTGTTTGTGAAGGGCAGATTTAGTTCTTACTAACAGCAGCATAAGATTGGAGATGAAGCGTCATGAGACTGAATATAAAATATAAAATAAAATATAAAAATAAAATTACACAATTTAATCTCTCCCATTAAAAAATAGAAAATCAGGGAGAAGTCTATCCTAACTTTTCTTCCTGATGTGCTAGTCTTCTGTGAAAAGGAATGTGTTTTATGTAGAGAGGAGGGCTGTGTGTCATGTGCGGCCTTTGCTGCAAAAGCCATAGACTCCAGAACAGTAGAATGAACATCTTTAGAATAGTTTCCAGAAGGGTAGAAAGAACAAGCCATTGAATAGATTGTATTAACAATTGCATTCTTCTATATAGCCTAAGAAATTTGAGATCATATGTTTTGTTCACTTTTTGAGTTGCCATTGTATCTGTTGATATTGGTAATTATGCAAGTAATGAATAATCCAATAATTAATCCAATATTAATCTGAACCAAATATAAACCAAATAATGGATTTGGAATAAAATCACAAGGGGCAGGAACTATTGAAGGTCCCTTTAAAACAAGTGTTCATGAAAAAACAATACACCAACTTGTATTCATTTCAGTGGGCCCATAGAAGACTCAAATGGTTTTTTCTTGGAGAGAGTAAAATCATTTAAATAATTCAAATTCTTCAATGAATTTTTCCCCCCATGAAGAAATCCATCATTCTAATTGTGGCAACAGAATTTAATAAAGAGCAATGACATTATTGCAGTTTCTCTTAAAATTGAGATCTCTTTATAGCCTTTCTAAAAGGTTTTGCATCTGTTTGGAGTTCTTGAACTACAGTATTTAGTTCCAAGTGAAACAAGAGGCAGAATTTAAAATTAAGACTAAAGTCTAAAGAAACAAGATCTGGATGTATTTTGGTTTCATCTATTTTACAGGACTGGAATGGTCATGAAATTTCCTCTGGCAGGGGCATTTTTAAAATATTCTTAATGGGTGCATTAAATGAGCTGTTATCTCAAAGAGTCCTGCAAATAAACTAATACTTTTTAAAATTGAAGGCTCTGTCTAAGAATCCTATCTTTAAAAAAATCTTTTTGTTTGAGAAAGTTAACACCAAGAAGAACTGATAATTCACTTGTTTTTCTGCAAGACATCCACAAAGGATGAGATTTCCTTCATTAACGATCAATCACAAATTAAAACTGCAACATTCAGTTTAATTTAGAAATATAATTAAAATATTGAATACATGTCTCTGAACTAAAACCTGGTTCTGGTTCTAGTAGTGCAAACAGTTGACTTGCAGAAAACCTCCTGATTTTATTCCAAGAGGTTTCATTGACAATGAAACATCACGGTGTTAAAAAAATGAATATTTAAATTCAACTCTCATAAACCTCATGATATCTCACTTCTTTAAGGTTTTTAAAAATTGTTTTTGTTGGATCTTACTGGGATAGGAGAACAGTAAATCTGATTTGAATCAGTGTTGCAAGAGACGAAATCCTTTTAGGACTGCAGCCAGACTTAAGTAGTGGAAATGCAATATGGTTCCTAAAGTTGGGGGAAAATATTTTGGGTTGCAATTAACATTGTGCAGCTGTGCTTCATGAAAAATGTAAAGTTTAAAAATGGATAATTTTTAAACCTCTGTTGGTCGTGTAAAATATCTATTTTCTGCTTTCTTGGTAATATTTCTCATTCTGTAGAACCAAAGCTGCTTGAAGAACCTTCCTCTCCTAGGTTTCTCTCTTGACCTTGGGGTTGCTGTAGAGCTGTAATGTTGAACTGAAATAATCTACAGTTACGTTCCACCAAGGTTAATGTAGCCCAGAAGCTTTCTATAGTGCAGTGGTTCTCAATCTTCCTAAGGCCGTGACCCCTTTATAAGTTCCTCATGTTGTGGGGACCCCCAACCATAAAATTATTTTCGTTGCTACTGCTGCAGTGCTATGCACACTTTCCTGGGAGTAAACCTCACTGAACTCAATGGGAATGACTTCAGAGTACACATGCATAGAATTGGGCTCTAAGTCTGCAATGCTAGCACTTCCCTGGGAGTAAGCCCCATTCACTAACATGAGACTGACTTCTGAGGAGACTTCCATAGGATTGGGATCTCATGCAGCAGAGCCAACCACTGTTTCCTGGGAGCAGCCCCATTCATTATCATGAGACTGACTTCTGAGGAGACCTCCATAGGATTGGGATCTCAGGCAGCAGAGCCAGCCACTATTTCCTGGGAGTAGCCCCATTCACTATCATGGGACTGACATTTGAGGAGACCTCCATAGGATTGGGATCTCAGGCAGCAGAGCCAGCCACTGTTTCCTGGGAGTAAGTCCCATTCACTATCATGGGACTGACTTCTGAGTAGACAGGCATAGAACTGGACTCTAAGGCTGCAATCCTAGCACTTTCCTGGGAGTACGTCCCAATCACTTATCATGAACAACAACAACACTGAGGGGGCTTACTTTTGAGTAGAGCACAAGGAGCAGGGCACAACGGTCGGTGCACCAGCGGGGCGCCCACCAGACAGCCCACCCGCCAGAGCTCTGGCGCCACACTCACACCACACTCACACCACAGCGTGCTTCACTCTCAGCCCACAGGCGCACCGAGGATCTGCGGGGAGGAAGAGGATGCTGCCATCTGTGGTGTGTCGGGCGCCTCCCCGCCCCCAAGGCTCCACATCAGACTCACACCAGCTAAGAGGCTCCTTCTGAGCCGTTTCTCAGCGGCTTCTTCCAGCCACAGTGGCTCCAGCGTTTCTGCCAGGTCTTCCCAGCTGGCCCCCTGCACCAAGGGTCTTTAGCTGACCCCCAGGAAAGCTCCAGGCGACCCCCAAAGGGGTCCCGACCCCCACTTTGAGAAACGCTAATATAGTATCTTCTTGGGGGGCTGATAAATTTTTTTTTCTCTGCTGTGGATTAGGGCTGTAAAAACAGGGTCAAGCACCTGACAAACTACACTATCTGGCTTGCAGAGTGCAGTTATTTTAGTTATACCGATGATGTGGTGCAGAAGGACTGGTGTTCCTTTAAGATAGGAACTATAAGGACTCTTAGTAGTGTAGCTAGTCAAAATAGGAAATAGGTTTCTTATACTGCTGAAAGCAACTTAAACTCCGATGTCACATTTGGATAGAGATGACCAGAAGGCCCTGCTTAAGTCATAGATGTTGCAGCATATTAGGAGTAGCTGAGGAACAATGTCTTGAAAAGCTGCACAAAAGTGGATTTTGTTTTGCATTGAATTGTCCAAAAAAGCTGGAATTCCCTTCCACAAAACCAGGAGGTACAAAAACTGCTGCAAACTGGGACAAAACCAGGTCAGAGGCTTGGGGGCAGGGCATAATCCTGTGCATGTCTACTCAGATGTAAGCCCCATTATAGTGAATGCTGCTTAATCCCAGAAACATTGTGCCTCTATGGGCGCATCACTCCCTCACCACCTTTTACCTGGGGTGCCAGCTGGGGAGAACACTCCTGAGCCCATTAACACCACACATCCCCACTCACCATCTCTCTCTCTCTCTCTCCAGATATGTCCATAACATATGGAACGGGACCCCCAAAACTGGAAATGTCCTGGTTTTTCCTGGCATGTGGCAACCCTACCATGGTTGGGTTTCTCTTTTTCTTTTTAATGCATATCTCTTTTTCTTTTTAAACCTTATTCTTATCTTACCCTTTAAACCAAAAAGTTGGATATGGTGGCTCAAAACATAAAGAGATCAACATTGCGATCTGTTACTAAATGAAAAAAAAATCGTTTGAGCCTCTTATTCTTCAGACTTTTTTTTTCAAAACATGCTGAGGCACAGAATAGTAGAAAAGTACCGGTACCTCAAATCCAAGACTTCATACTTCAACCAAATTGGATTCCAGGAAGACATGCTCTGTCCCCACAGTTGTATCTTGGCATTAGCTGCCCATCCCTCAACCCTTCTGCTCATAGCTTGTTCAAGTGCTGTTAATCTCTTGCTCAGGGGCTAAGCTGATTTCCGAAGAAATGGAAAATGTCACAATCAGTTTCTTCCATCATGATGATTCATGACTAAATCCTTGAACTACCCCCCCTTAATTTGAAAGTATGATTTGCCTGTCAGTGTCTTATTTGTAATGTTGTGCCCCTAATTGCAGTCTCCATAGAAACTCTTAATGCAGAATCTGATGGTCGTTAATGGTTTTCAGAAAGAAATATAAAGTACAGTTTGTGATGCAGTTGTGTAGTTGATGACAGACAAATCTTTTATAGACCTCTCCTATTTCTTTCTTTTTAAAAAAAAAAACCTGCTAGGTTGGGAACAGAGCTGTCTCTGAAGCACTGGGAAGCAAATAAACTGAGACTTTTCTGCCAAGAAAAGTTATTGTTTTCTAAACCGAGGTTGATTTCAGTTTTTAGAAGGAATCAGCCTCAATTTAAATATGGTTCTACACTCTTAAATCTTACTGAACTTAATGAGTTATTTCCCAGCTCAGTCCTTTGCATTTTATGAATAAGACCTCCCATTAAATTCAGTGGAGCTTCCTCTCTGGTATGGAGAATTACAGCCGAACTTCTAAGCTATAATACTTTGAACACTTACCTGAAAATGACTGCATACAGTAATATTTACTTCTGAGTAAACGTGCATAATATTATAACCATGACTGAGAAGTAAATATGGATTGCCAAGTGACTCTGTTTAGAATTAAATTCTTATCCTGAAAGGATCTGAGTTCTTCGGCTGTCTGTTCTGGAGCTCTGTGTGGATATAGTTGAGATCTGGATCAGGGCAAACAAGTTGAAATTAAGTCCCAACAAGACAGGTCCTGGGTTCAAAAATCCACAATACAGGTGCTGGACTATTGCTTTGTGAAGGGGGTTGCATTCTCCCCAAAAGAGCAGGTTTGCAGTTTGGGGGTTGTTCTGGACTCAGCAGTGCTTCTGGATGCCCCGGTGTTAACCGTGGCCAAGAGCTACTTTGCCCAGCTTTGGTCAGTCTGCTAGTTGCTGTCATACCCACCTTAGTGGGAACTGGCCACAGTGGTCCATGGTACTGTGATATCAGGGTTTGATTATTGTAAAACTATGTGGGGTTCCCCTTGAAGACAGTCCAGAAATTGCTGTTAGTGTGGAATGCAGTGGCTTATGTGATTGCTGGAGGTCAGTGGTTTGTCACAGCGCTGCTCTGGTGCCTGAATTGGCCACTATACTTGTGACCAGTGTACTTGAGAGACCATCTTCTTCCATTAAATCTGGTCTGTTCTCTTAGGACCTTGGAGAGAACCCTATTGGTTGTGCTGCTAAGATAGATTGGGGGATGGCTGCCAGAAACAGGGCTGCCTTGGTGGTGGCACCTACATTATGGAATTCCCTCCCTTTTGAGTAAGGGCCTGCAGACAAGGCCTGAAGCAAGGCCTGAAGACATTTTTATTCAGGAAAATTTTTGAGACCTAGATGGGTGTGTTTAGGTATTTAATATTTAATATTTAATATTTATTACGAATGTTTTTAATTGCTGTCTGCTTGTTTTTATATTGTCTGTTTTAGTTGGATTTTGATATTGACTATTTTTATTTGTTTTATACATGGTTTTAACTGAATTTTATCTTTTTATCTTTTTTGTATTTTAAAATTATTGTTAGTTGCATTGGATGCCCTTTGGGGGAAAACAAAGGTGGACTACCAATTGAATAAATTAAAATAATAAAACTCTGGGTTTCTTCTATGTTCAAAGAAAGATAGAAGCACTTTTAGAAATTGCTTAAACAGAGCCCTGGAAGGAAGTCTTATTGACATTTAAGGGAGTTGCCTATGAGTAAATATACATAGGACCAAGCTGTATGTGATTAAGAAAAGAATCCATTTTCCCCATTACTGTTATTAGCAGCACTGTGTATTAAAATTCAGTGCAATCAGGTTTGAAGCTGCCTACTGGTATATCAAGTCAGACTATTGTTCCAGCTAACAGGATATTATCATTGTCATGGATCTGGCCTTTTTTCTGTGTAAAGGACGTGCTCAGTCACTCCGCAACGAGTCCATTGTGTTAGAAGCTGTAGGACTATATTTTCATGTCATGTGCTATATAATCAGTCTAGACTTGTGTACCCCTAAGGGGTATGGCAGCTTCTCGGGGTTCATAATTTGTGTACATGATGTTTATAACCCCTCTTTTTCAAATGGCGGTTTGCAGAAATTACAACTTTGAGAATTTTCTCATCTATATCAAAACAATAGCTCTGATTACCAGCAGTACACACAGCAGTGCCTGCTAAATTGCTTTTAATTTCTTGTATTGTACCTTACATCTTCAAAGGATATAGTTGAGGTAGATATTTTATAATTGTCCATCCTGTCTCCATCGAAGGGCTCAGAATAAGGACTGAGTTTTGAGAAAAATTTTATAAAATGCCTTTACAGTTTTGAGGAAAAAGTGACATTTCTCACAGCAGTGTTTGTATGTTCTATGACCCAAAACTAACTCTGGGAAAAACAACATCTAAACTGATAGTATTGAATATAAAATACCCCAGAGTATTACAAATAGGGGGAGTTATGCTTTAAAATGTTTTTAATGTTTTTATATCTTTTACGTTTTTTATATATTTTATTGCAGCTAGCTGCCTTGGATTCCTTAGGGGAGAAAGGCAGGATAAAAATTCAATATATAATAATAATTAGTAATAAAATATCAACTTTAATAATTTACACTTAATTTCATATAGGTATGTTTTGGGGAATGTATTTAAGTGATTTGCTAATATACTGTAGTATGAGATATATGCATACAACTATCTGATTGGAGATGTAAGGATTTGAATCCAAGTGACCATACTACCTGAAGTTTATTTATTTATTTATTTTAAAAATTTGTATCCTGCCTTTCTTGGGTCATAGACCGACTCAAGGCAGCTCACATTAAAACATAATTAAAAACATAAATAGAAAATTCAATTAAAACAATTAAAACATATAAGCTAAAAACAATACAAACAACAGCCCCCCACCCCGCCCCATTAACATCCTTTTAAAAAAATAAAAGTAGTTTGTACAACAGCTAGCGATTCATTACTTCTTTTTTAATCCTACCTTTTGTCCAAGAAACTCAGAGAGGCAGGATAGTTTTTACACACACAAACACACACACACTCCTCACAACCACCATGCAAAGCAGATTAGGCTAGGACAGGGTTGTCCAAGCTTTTTGGCAGGAGGGCCTTATCTTTCTGACACTGTCATGAGCTGGAAGAAAAAAATTGATTTACACATCAAATTTGAATAAATTTGCATAATTGAATTTATTAGAAATAGACTGAACATTTTCTGCTGGGATAAAGCTACAAAACATTTTTTTAACCACCAGGGCTAGCTATTAATTGCTATGGTAAAGACAGCATAGGGTGATGGCAATTCCCGTATTGTATTTCAATACATTAATTGGTTTTTTATTTACTAATTTTGATTATTGCTTTAGTATTGTTAACTACCCAACACCCCAGTTAGAGTGCAGGTGGCTATATAAAGATAATTCTGCTAATCTTCACTCCCTTCCAGACTTCTTACTATTCCAAGGTGAAATCTAAACCCCAGAGAGGGGACTCCGTGACAGTTCCTATCCACTGTCAAAGTCTGGGAGGCAGCCTGGGCCTTTCTATTTTTAAACTCAGTTATGCTCTTAGTCCCATATATCTGTTATCACAACTGCCAACTGGTCCTGAGATGGGAGCAGGAACTCACAGCAAGATTCAAAGTTAGTATCCCAAGAACTGTAGTGAAGAATGCAGTTGCATATGCATTACAGCTCTGAAAATATTGTTACAGTTCATAATATGCTGATGTATCATCCTAACATTTCACCATCAGAACTCGAAATGGAATCATGGCCAGACATAACACAAGAAGAGCTTGCGGGACCTTCAGTTCGTATGCACCTGAGAGGCCAGGATGATGTAGTAGTTAAGCAGCTGGACACACCTGGGAGATCCAGGTTCAAATTCCAACTTGGCCATGAAGTTTCCTGGCTGACCTTTGGCCTCTCCTGACTTTCAACCTCTCCTACCTCACAGGATTGTTGTGAGGACAAAAGAATTAAAGCTTTGTAAGCGGCCTTTCTATATCTGCTTTGGCATAGGAAAGGCAGGGTACAAATCCCTTAAAAATATGCATAATGGTGTTAAGAATTGCATGGAATGTAGGGACATAGGTGAATGAACAAGCAACATCACTGATGATTCCCCATTCAATCCTCTTTCTCTGCCATAATCAGGGATATAATAATAGCCCAAATAGGGAGAGAGGGGGCCCCTTGCACACATACACAAGGCCTTGGTTTTTAAACCTTCTTTTAAAAAATATACTAAAAATGAGGGAACCTCTATCATTACTCTATTTACTCTCTTTCTCTCTCTCTACTTTTCAGGAATATCAGACTCATTGTTTAGGTAATAGCTAAGAAGCTGGGACACTTTCTGGCTTCTTTCTTACTACTCAAGTAGTGATATGATACTGGTCAAATAGTTATTTGAAACATAAATGAATTCATTTTTAAAATACAGTATATTGTAGGTTGCCTTTCTGCTCCATTGATGGAATTACCAAGCAATAACTTGGTTGGTATTTTTTTAAAAAAAGCAATAAAAGAGGTACAGTCAGGAAATTGAGATGTTGCTTGCCAGGATCAGCTCAAGACTTGCCTTGAGTGGTTGACTGGAAGCTGCTGGCAAGCCACTGGCAAGAGTGGAAGAATATGGAGGAATCAACTTGCAAGAGTGGGTAACATCTTGAGAATCAGACGGGGATTTGATTTGCAGCTATCCATGGAATTGAACAGGCAGTCTTGCATAAAGTAGTCCTTTAGCTACCTTGAACCCAAGCTGTTAAGAGCTATAAAGATCATAACCAGCACCTCAAATTGGACCTCAGAGCAAGCCAGTTTATACAACATTAAGGATGATATGTGAATTCTGGGTAGCAGCCTGACTGCAGCGTTCTGCACCAGCTGGCCTTTCTGGATACACAGAGTAGTAGTAGTCTAATCTGAATGTAGCCAATACCTGTGTAACTGTCGCCAGACTGGCTTTCTGGAAAGCAAAGTATTATTAAGCTTAAGTACATTATTAGGCCCTTTCTGTTATTGTAATTAACATTCAGTTCTGTTTGTATGTCTTGGATTGTAGTGAATTACCATGTTATAAAGTCTCTGCAGTATTTTTACTTTTTATTGTTCTTGATAAACTAGATAACATTTAAAAATGCATTCCTCAAGGCAACAGTCCCTGGTACAGTGCAGTTGCATCCTGTTGGGAAGAAAGACTTCTGTTTAGGAACACCTTCCCCCACTGCCCACCTTCTGGGAGGGGTCCTGTCTGGCCTACCAAAAGATTGTGGATGCTGGCTTGTTAATTCATACGTAAGGCCCAAACATATGGAAGGGGCTGGGGGAGAGAAGCAGTTTTGCAGATGAAAATGTGGCTGGGATATTGGCAAGCAATTTGCCCATCAATTTTTTATTTCGGCTGTGCTTTGATTTATGGACTGGGTCTGTTTCTGTGTTTCTTCTTTTTAGGTCTGGCTTTTTAAGAGTATCAGTATTCTCTTGGCACTTGTAGCTGGAAGATTTGGTCTCAATATGTATCATTATAGGCAGCTGGTGACCAGGCCTTGTGCAAAGGGCTGATGTGAGCAATAGTGTAGTGTCTCTTGTAGGCCAGTCAGCACCAATTGCTGGCACATTTCAGGCACTGTGTCTGCTCTTGCATCTCAGATTTCCCTCTCCGCTCTCATTCTATCACGGGGATTTCAAAGCCTTTGGCTACAATCCTAACCTGCAGTTAGGCTGGCTTAAGCCCCATCACAAATTCTGAGCTGTCCTAGGGGTGTCACAAAAGTGCTTAAGGCAGTTCTGCGCCCCTCCTGGGGGAGGGTTAGGCCAGTGCCCAGACATGCCCTTGCCTCCCTACATCACCATGGGAATGTGAAGACTAATGAGTTATGCTGGCCCAGGTAAGGATTACACTCTTTGTTTCTGGAACCTGTGCAAACACAGGTGGGATCTCTATGCTCTGCACAAGTGATAATCAGATTACGATTACTTAAACCACTTTAAGCTCAGTGAGAACAGAATGGAGAGTTTCAACTTTCATTCTGTTCTTTGACTTCTCACCCACAACTGTCTCTCCTACACTTGCTGAAGGGGACGGGGCCCAACACTGTAGACTATTTCCCTCCAAACCAAATACTGTTTCCAGGCCTCAAACCCAAGAGCTTCATCTGTGATGAGGATTCTTCTAAGCAGCGCTCTTTCTACTCTCAACCTAGTTTCCATTGTGGGGAATGTACCCATTTTCGAGGTGTGTTGTGGAAGTTTTGTTGCAACAGCATTTATCCTCCAGTGCAGGCATTTTTTTCACCCTAGAAGTGATGAGTAGTCATTGACTTAAGTGAAATAAGGTAAAGGCATGCTACAAAATTGTCATTGGTTATGGGGCTAAATCTAGAGATGTTGCCTTTACCTATTCAGTGGGTCCCATTCATGTTGTCTCATAGAATAACATGGGAGCCACTGCGAACCAAACCCATTCCTCTGCTTTGCCCTTCCCTCTGATCTGGCTCTGGTTCTTCCTCTGTGTACCAAGCAGAGAAGATCTGTGTTGGGTTTTGGTTCATATTGCTTTGTCTTTGTCCATTGAAACTGCTGGGGAGGTGCATAACTCTGGAGAAGCAGCAGCCAACATCTTCTGGCTCCTCTGACCCTGCTGATGAACAAAAGCCACTATAGAGATTAAACAAGCTTCAATTACCGCAAACTGCCTGTTATCCCAAAGAGGGCCTGTTAATTAGGTTGAAAGTTCCTCTAGTTATTGAAAACTTCAGCTATCTGAATGCTTTCCGCAGCTCTGGCTGACCTGGGTGCTTCTGTGTGTACCCAAATATAACAAGGGCAGGCCGGGGAAAATGAATAATGTTCTCATGGGGGGTACGTGTATTGTGCTGAGAAAGACTCCAATACCTGAAGGCTCTTTATGCAGGCTGCAAAGGAGTGCTTTGGAAATGAATGGGTGAAGACTGCTTTTCCTGTTAGTTACTAAACAGAACGTCACTATTCCATGTAATTTTAATATTAAGATTATCAACTCCTTTTTTTCCAGAGTTCCTCGGCCTATTAAATCCACATAATGCATAGGAATTTAGCAGTTAAATGTTTTTCTGGTATAGAGCAGAGTCAACAAAGGAAATTTAGCAACTGCTAATTCTTATGCTTGCAAAGTTGTTTTTACTGCTGTGAAACATATATAAACTGAATAGATTTTTCTAATTGCTTCAGCTTTGCTTGGAGGCACAGTAGCATTATAACCCCAGACTTGCTAAACTTGTGTACAGAAGATCTCAATGTGTTGTTGGACCCTGTCAGTGCCAAAAATCCTTGAGTAGTATGCTCAGTCTGTGACATTAATATTGTGGCTGCTGTTTTTCAAGGTGGCAGACAATGCCAATATGGTCTGTGCTAAACTCATAAGCCAATACGTGTAGAATGCCATTTTAATGGCAAATTACTGGTATTTATTTGAGGGAGGGGTGGGGGAGAAAAGATCCACAAATATGTGCAACTAGAATATTGGAATTCAGATCAGGATCAGATCCCTGCTCAGTCATAACCACTGGGCAGTCTTGGGCAAAGCACTATTGCTTAGCATAAACTATCTTGTAAAGTTCTTTTGAGTAATAAAATAGATGTGGGACTCTGAGCAAGATTTGGAGCGGTCCAATATCCATACTCATTGTCTTTGTTTATACTGTATATATACTGGTGTGAGGGAGCACACATGATAATGCCCTAGACCAAGGGTCAGCAACCGTTCATTGGTGTGCCGAACTTATGTTTCAATATTATTCTGTGAACCGACATGATTCTGTGTGCTGATGTGTGTTGTGCCAACTATACACACACACACACACACACACACACACATATATACAGACACATATATACACATATATACAGTACGCATATATATATACAGTACACATATTATATACATACACCCACTTACTAATTGAACTAGCCTGTCACTGCTAGAGTAAAATGTAAAGAATGTTAGGCACTGACGGCTGAGCATTGGTGGTACTGACATTGGGCACTGGCGGGCACTAAGAGGGAAACCATGAGAGGACACTAAGCATCAGTGGGCATCAAGCACCAGCAGTACTGACTCACCTGTGCTGCTTCCCACTCATTCCAAAACTTGGGGGGCAGCGTGGAAGCCATTTCAGAGCACTCCAGCCCAGGAGAGTAAAAGGGAACAGCCCTTTCACACCCCTCCACTCTCCCCTGTTGCTTGCCTTGGTCTTTGAGTGCCACTGAAAATTGGGCAGGTACCAACTTTGGCACCTGTGCCAGAGGTTGCTGACCCCTGTCCTAGACAGAAAAAATGTCCAGCGCAATGAAAGTGTACCTGATAGAAGGTTGTCTCCTGTTGGTGTTTTTTTTTTTAGTTCAAAGCTTACTTTGGTGTACACCCCTTATTTGTGGTCCATTTGCACGTATAGTGGTCTACTTTACAGTATAAGTGCTAGGAATCAGCAGTAGGGGTGGCCATTATCTTCATACCTTGCATGTAAACATCTGGCTAGCTATAGAACAATGGCTGAATCCTGATTCACCAGTTAAGGCATTCTTTGCTGCAAAGCCTTTAATTGGCCTTGTTTTCAAGCTTGACCTGCTATGATGCATGTCCCAAACCTTTCAGGCAAATGAGGAGGTGGACTTGGCATTGGCAAATGGAGGGGATGCTTTTTAAAAGCCACTTAAGTCAGTGGCTGTCAGCATATTGTTGGACAGTGAATTCCATATGTTAACTATGCATGCTGTGATGAAGAATTTTGTCTATTCTATTACTACTGCTTCACTTGGTGACCCTGAGCTGACAGAGGAGATGTGAGTCTCATTTTCTGTCTCTGCACACCCCATCATTTCATACTCTCTACAGTGGTGCTTGATCATTCACTTAACATTCACATTAGTTCTTTCCATGTAAATGATTTCTTTTTCATTGATCATCAGGGTATTTTTTAAAGTCATAGTGTAGCTGAAAGTTGTTGAGAGTTGCTTCTGAGTAATTTGGTTAATTGCTCGGGACAGTTTCGCTTAGCGACAGAACAAAATGTACTGCTTGACGAACAGCATCCTATAGTCAGCACGCAGAAACTTTCACAGAAAGGCAGTCTAGCTTTTACTCAGCACAATCTTCGGGCGCTACTGTAATTAAGTATATAAATAAACAGAGTCATTGCCATTCCCATGTAATTGCTGTCTCAAGAAAAATAGATTATAGAGGTTGCTCTCCAGATTAGTAGTATTTAATATGTATATATAGCATAGGGCTGTGGGTGGCGCAAGTGATTATGTCACTGTGCCTGTTAACTAGCAGGCCAGGGTTCGAGACCCGGGTCGGCCCCCAAAACAGAGTGAGCTCCTGTCCTTAGTCCAGCTCTGCGATGCAGCTGGGTCCAATCGTATTGGCTCTACCTTTCCATTGGACTAATTCAGTGGCGTGGAGAGGGGGGATTTGCTGCTTGGCTAACAGCCTATCCTCCATAACAATCTAACCCAGGCTTTCGTGCTTCGCATGCAGCGTATGCAGCGCTGAGCACGATACCATAGTCTTCCAAGACTGACGGAGGCCTGCTTTTTTATATATATAGCATAATGGAATTGAATCCAGGCCTTCTGGTGTATTGATGCACTACATTTTAAGTTTTGAAACCTAAGATGATGATATGAGAAAAGCTTTTGGTAACAATGAAACGTCTTCATATTTGTAATTTGCATATGGGATTGAACTGCTTTTTTTTGGAAAATGTTCTGTTTTGAGAACACACTGACATGCTGTAAGTACTGTTTTCTTTCTATTTCCTAGAATATCCGAGTCTGTCCAATTGATGAAATAATTTTTAGTTGTTAAATGACTCTGTTAAAAATTACACTTTAGTAAATATGTTTGCACATTATTGACAACTTAGAATGGGTGTTCTTAATGAGGGAAGGCCAGGAAATTGACAATGGGACCCTTGAAAAGTCCTGTTTTTAGAGTTTTTGAAAGCTTGAACTGCTTCTGTTTCAAAACTATTCACTGCAATATTGAGGTCAGAAGTGTAGCTTTCCCTCCCTGAAATGATCAATAATAAATAATCATGTTATAATTGAACTTTCAAACAGGAATGCCCTGAAAGAGTTGACAGTGTCAACGGTTGTTTAGGATTTGATATTCTGCACCTTAGCCCTTTGAGGTGTTTGCTTTGAGCAAAATCCTTTAACCTTGAGTTTCCTGCAATTTATCACAAACTGCCAAATAACTCATGGTTGAAAGCCATAAATTAGTGCTTCAGTTATTGTGGGGCAATAGTTACAAGATATCTAAGGTAAATTGGAAGGTGATATTTAAGGTTGCATAATGTTGACTTATTGCTCTTTAACCTGTCAAAAATTACAATTGAGTTGGTAAAAGGAGCACTTTACTGTATTTTTCTCACCCTTTCATTGTGTATAGATGGTAAGTTGTATCTGTTTTAATAATTGTGGATACAGAAATGGAAGGTGACAATTATTCATGATGAATTAATGTTAGGGCATTGTTTTTAGTGCAAGTTGCCGAACTGTACCATTAACACATTTCTGCTTTTAAATTTTCTTTATTATAAATTGTATATATTTTTGATATACCACTTTTCAGTCTTACAATTTGGTTGCTTTCTGGGAGCTTAATTTAAATTTAAACTGTAAATGTACAGTTAGAATAATAAAGATGTGTGTCTGTGTTGGGTGGTTCTGTGTGGCAGGATCTTCTGGGTCTTGGAATTTGGTAACTTTCCAGAATCTCCTCCCAGGCCAGAAGGAACTTGGGAGTTTGACTGTTGGTAGAGGTTCTGTACTCAGAAGCAGCCCTTTTAATGAATGGGTCTTTCTTTTGGGTTTGTCTTCTTGAAATGATTTGGATTTTAGGTTTTCACTTTTCTAGTTGGTAGCTTATTGTACACAAATCCTAAGGTGAGAGGGAGGCTTGAACATATCAATGACTGACAATGCAGCATGATCAGTTGACAACAAAGGCATAATAACTTGGATTTTCATTCAGAGAAGCTTGCACACTCATATTGAAAGTTACAAGTCTGAATTGCTTCACTCGGTGTTGATGCTTGAAATTCCTGCATCACAGCAGGTCATGCACAGGAGCCATGTGCTGTGATTAAAGGCCATGCCAAATGCCCTGTAAAATGAAATTGTATGCAAAGTTGCATGAACTTCATAAATTAAGTTGTATGTGAGATTGAATTTTGTAATTCCATTGGAGGCCAGAATTTCAGGGCACTATTTTGCACTCATTGTGTGATTTACTTACGGTTCTTAGCAAACTCAACCGGCATTCAAATATGTTTTGAAGGAGGTTTTGATGAATGTGTAGACATAATCTATCTGCTTAACCATCCAAACTACTTATTATTACTGGCTTGAATGTGTTCCTTGTCCACATCTGCAGATAAATTCAGGAAGGATACGTCTATCACAGGCTACAGATGATGATGGTGGCTATATGCTGCCTTCTGGTTCGGAAGCAATATGCCTCTGAATACTTTCCTCAAGGGTGTAGTATCAGAAGAAGAACCTACATATCCTGCCTGTGAGTTTCCCAGAGATAAATGGTGGGAAACAGGATTGGCTTCCTTTGTGCCCATTTCTTTATTATTCCCTTTTTTTCTTAACTAAATCCAGCAGGGTTTGATTTGAGCCTCCAGTCACTCACCACCTGCAGCTCGACTCTAAAACAAGTCATAATGTTTAAATCCGTTATGAGTTTCTGAGTTGCCAAGTCATCCTTTCACAACTCTATTGGACTCAAGTCAAATCACACACACCCAAAAATTGTTCTGCTTCTGGTGGTGTATGTGCTTGGAAATATGTCGTGGTTGTTGGAATGCTAAGTGAGAACCACAGAGTTTAAATTTCCAGGTGGTCATGAAGCAGTCAGGGTGACCCCATCAAGTCCCTATCTTTCAGCCTGACTTATTTCACAGAGTTGATGTGTGGATAAAAGGGAGAGATGGGGAAAGTGCCATACACTACATGGACAGGGTAACAAAAAAAAAAAAGATCTTCTTTTTCTAGAGAATGTCCTCTTTTTTCAGCTTTTAGTGCTGGGGGAAAAAAATATTTATCATCCTCCTTTTCCTTGGGAACAGGTAGCATGTAGCCACCTTGTAATTAATAAATTGTGGCCAATCCTAATCCCTGGTTAGGCTGGCACATGTCCTGGCACAAGTCCTGCGCTAGCCTGGGGGTGTATATAACTGAAGCACTAATGCACCAGTTCTGCAGGGATTAGGCCAGTACACAGACAGTGGGGACAAAATGAGTCATGTTGGTCTAAACTGGTTAGGATTACATCCATAGATGTAATCAATCATACGTAATAGTTTTATATGTAATAATAAGTAATATAGTGTTTAAATTAATCACATTAAAGTAATATATATGAGTGGTTTAACTTTTATCATATCCTACGTTTGGGGGGCCTTGTTCTCTTTTATGGTTGTGACATCTGATCACCCTTTCTTTGGAGGAAAAGTGGTATGTAAATAACAATAATATGATGCATGCTATGGTTTGTAGGTATGATTTTGCCTGTAGTGTACTGGGTAAGAGAGGGCAACAGTACAGAATTGAGCGTGCAGGTGTGCTTCATATATTGATCCTGGTCTTGTTCAGTATGTTACAGACACATGCCATGCCACGTGTCATGCCGCTTGATGGCAGATGGGTTGCAATCTGCTTATTTATGCTTTAGTTTAGCAAACCTTCAATATACTATAATAGGTGGCTGTTAAGTGTTTTCTGAGGAGAGAACACAAAGCAGGCTACATGTATGAGCTGGGCCTAGGCTTGTAGTTCCAGCCATATCTGAGACAGGGCTTCTGTGTCTCAGACTTACAGGAAGAGATTAGATCTGGCACATCTCATTTCAAAATGAATCACTGGCCATTCAATAACTACAAACAGAATGCCATGTGTTTGGGTTGAAAAAGTGCACTTATTGGCTGAAAAGTAGCTGGAAGCTTTGCCGGATTTGAAGAACTTGGCATAAGTTGTGTTTATTTTTAATGATTTATTCAGGGCTGTGTAATTTTGCTAAAAAAAAAAAGAATTTATGTGCCAAGCTAATCCAAATTCTGTGCCAAGAAAAGAAGAATCCTGTGGTCTAAATAAAGGATGTGTACTAAGCACACTTGGATATATTTACTTATTTTGCATAATTTTTGTGCTTCCAATAGTCATGGGTTTGACCAATGTCAGTCTGCTTGTAGACACCTAAAACAGATAGAAAGAACCATCCTATGAAGAGGTTCACGTACTCAAACATGTCTCAATGCAGAAATGTGAAATGTGTAAACTCTGTGGGGACAATAAGATAAAGGAAATGGTTCCTTGAACATACTAAGGTCAAATACAGTAAAACCTTGGTTTGAAAGTGTTTTGGATTGAGAGCGTTTTGCAAGACAAGCAAACATTTCTAATAAATTTTGTCTTGCAATACAAGCAAAAAAATAGTCCTAGCTGGGATACAGCTGGCTTCGGTGCTCTGTCAGCACTTGCTCAGCACCTGCCATGGGCCAGATGGAGGGATCTTGTTACGGGCCACATTGAGGATTGCTGTGGACCGCATCTGGCCCTTGGGGCCAGGGTTTGAACACTCCTGATGCATACATATGTAGTGTGCTGTGCACTGCATAACATTTCCTGGGCAGCCACTGCCAAGATATATTTTGAACTGTTGATGACAAATCATAGGACAATTATGCCCTACTAGTATATCTTTAACGTAAAGAAGCATCTTCTTACTTCAGTTAAGACAAGAGTATTGCACAATAAATGAATACAGCATCCAGATGGACAGTGAAGAGCCTTTGACAGAAAGCAGTTCTGGAAGAGGGCATCTCTAAAGTGATCCTTGATATGAGAACTGGTCTGGAATAAGCATGTTTCTGCTTTCATTTGTAAAATGTTGGAGGGTATCATTTGGTTGATATTTTAAAATTTAGATATTTGGCAGCTTAATCTTTTTTATACTTAAGTTTGGAATACAATATTAAAATGATTGATTGCAGTACTTGATAAGTCATGATTGGGTTAAAAATGATCTGTAAACATTTGTACAAACGTTTAAAAAAATGCAAACATGCATACAAAAATTACATGCAAACATTTGAAAAAAGGAAATATGGGATGCCTAGACTGCTAAATTCTGTGCTCAGCATGAAATCAAATTCATCATTTAATTTCTAAAAAATGTATTCAACAGTATATGTTCCACCAATAGGCAAGAATGAGTCTTATGGAATGCACACAGCCAAGTTTAATTTTAGTTTTTTGTCTGCGTTTCTTGGTTAAGCAGTTAGTGTGCTTTTACTTTACTTTTAAAGTAGCCTTTGGGTTGTTTGTCTGATTACTCTGTTGGCTCTGTCTCTCCTCCTTTCTCCTAACTTAGGTGTAATGGCTCTGCTGAGGCCGCTTCTCCTGGATGTGGTTCCAAATATTCAACAGACGGCTGCTCTGGCCCTTGGGAGACTTGCCAATTATAACGATGACCTGGCAGAGGCTGTAGTTAAGGGAGATATTCTTCCGCAGCTCGTGTATTCACTGGCCGAACAGAATGTGAGGAACTATTATTTTTCTTACAATAAGTCTTTTCTAGCTGGCAAATGAGTTTAAAAATCTCCTGTCTTAATTAGATATTTAATAATTCTCTTTAAATTCATTTATTGTTATTGCTCCGTCGTGTACGGTAAGTGCCTTGATCTTTCTGTAGAAACTCTTGGTAGAAGGTATCCATAATTGTGATTTAATGAGCCTTTTTTGAAAAAAATGATTTTATTCTTACTTCATTAACTGAAGTATATTACTGGTAATTTTATTTCCAGGACTGTTTAATGAAATGATGGTTTGGAGGAGGCTGCTTTATAAATGAAATAATCAGAGATGCTCCACCAGTAATTAGCTAGAAGTAGTCATTAGCAATGACTGTAAAATGCATGTATAAATAAAACTTCTGTTAGCCCATAGATCACACTGTAAGACACAGAAATCTAGAAATTCATAGTACCAAAATATCAGATGTATGTTCTGGTGCTTGCATAGTGAGATATATGTGTTTACATAGGCCATATATTGATCCTTTGTTGATCCTTTGGTTTTTCTGTGTCTTAGCATGCATATTTGGCAACGCTTGCCTAAAGTGTAGTAATCAAATGCATAAATAAAATACTGTAGATACAATGTACCATTGAGCTGGCTAAAACAAATATTGCACCAGATTGCAAAGGTCAGTGGTGTCACTGGGGGACAGTAATATGCATGGGGGGAGACACTACTACATGCCAAAATCATTTAAATCTTTGTAATTTTAAATAATACAACCATGGTGTGTAATTTTATGCAGAATGCAATGAAACAAACTCTTCCAAATATAGTTATTCTACAAAATTATAGACCAAAAAACTAGCAGGGATGAGCAGTGGTACAACACCATGTCAGGAGCACTGGCCCACCCAAGGCATAGGATGGTGTCCATTGTAGGGGTGACATGTAAGCCTACCACACGTGACACAAACCTTTATGACACTACTGGCAAGGGTAGTGAAATCTTCTGGCCATTTCTTGCTTTAAGATCAGATCAAGAGAGTGGGCAGAAGGAACATGCAAAGGCATCTTAAAGGTCTAAGTATCTTGCCCAGACATTGAATTTTCTGTCTCCGGCTAAGTACTGAAACATACTTTGTTGGGTTTTTGTATTTGTCAAGGTTAAGTGTTTAACCTTATGTTCCATGCAGCTTTCCCTAAACAAATATTTTTCCTTTAGAATCTTTTAATTTTTGCCCTGAGTTATTAAAAAACTCAGACCCATCAGAGAGAGAATGAACTGCATGCTTGGCTATTTGGATAATTGTTTCTTTCAGAAGTCTCCAGTGAGATTCAAAGACTTCCACAGTAAATAAAAGAGGGGGAGCATCAATTTCTTGTAAGGTCTGGCTCATCCCCTTTTCATGATAACCAGGGATATCCCCACCCCCAGATGGAACACATAGAAGAGAAGCAGCAGCTCTACTAGTTTTGACACTAATGTGAAACTTGGTTAGCTTATTTTCTCCCAGGTATTAAAACTTGCCCCAGAGCTAACTCTGAGTGTGTGAAGCATGTCGGCTCAACTACATCAGACCCTGGTCCATGACTGTTTGTAATGTGCGTTATTTCAGTTGTAGCTCATTTTGAATAATAATAATGGTTACAATCCATTGGGAATTTAGCTGTGCAGGCACCAGTGAAATGAATGGGAATTGTATTGAGGAACCTCCCAGCGGATTTCACCTACTGATATTAAAAATCTTTCAAAATATGGCTTCCTGCTTGAAGCATAATTTGAAAGTAATAATATGCATGCTCTGATGAGCATACAAGTACTTGCAAATAATAGTGTCAGTGCTTTTACATTTTTTTTTGCAGAGGCGTCAATATTTTGTAACACTTTATGGTCAGTCTTTTATAATATTGGTGTTTTCAAAATAGCAACTGCATACAACTTTCATCTTTCAATACCAAGGTTTATTCACAGGTCACATAGACCATTCTTGGGGATTATTTTTTTCTTTCTTAAATGTAGTGTGCTTATTACCCCTAATAAGGGAGTGTTGCACGGTCCTTCAAACATGTGGCTAGATAGCAGTCAAATAAACTAGTGCTACAATCCTATAGGTGGCCTGATCCGGTAGAGGTTGCATGCTGTGAAAAACAGCGGTGCCACAATGGCCACTGCTGTATCCCATGTAGGGAGGGAGTCTGCATGAGGTCTCCTTGAGTTTTGGAAACATTTGTTTACTCGTATTGAGCCCTGCCCAATGAGGCAACTTGGATATGGACCAGCTCAATTGCTAGTGAACCATCAAATCGTCCTGTGTAGGGTTTTTGTGCCCGGAAGGGGGCTTAAGATCTGCTGAAGGCTTCTTTGCGGTTCCACCACCTCCTAGGCCTCCACAACCATCCCCATCCTCCTTCTGGCCAGTCTTACCCCTACCCCTGTCCCAGAATGCCCCTGTGTCACTTGGTGGCATACTGCCAGTGGCTTCCAGGGCTTTTCTGACTAGCCTGGAGGCCCAATGGGCCCTCTTTTATGCTGACCAACAAGCCTGTGCCTCTTTCCTTCTGGTCGCCCCCAAGTGCTTTATGGCACTTTTGTAACAGCCAGCTCCCTCACAGTACACGCAAGACTCGTGTTGCTGGCAAGCAGGATCAGGTCATAAGGCACAATAACAACACCTATGCCAAATCATACATTTTTAATTAAATTGGGAACAGCCATTCTCTGTTTCTGTCTTTTCCATCTGTAATGTGAGAGTACACCTTCATAAATGTCACACCTGCATGCATGAATTGAGAAGTACTGTACCTTCCCACACATGTTTTCTATACAATGGTAAAAGGATGTATAGCTAATGGGGGAAGTCTTCTATGACTCTGCCTTGGGTCCCAATACCCAGCTCGCTGATCCTTTTGTGTGGTGGAATAGCGGGCATTCACCCTTCCTTCTCACCACACACCTCAGCTGCCATGAGTCTTTAATATATGAGATTATTGATATAATATCTATATTTATGACATTCCTCTAACTCAGAAAAAAGGAGAAAAGCTCACAGAGAGTAGATGGCCCAACCTTTTTTATTTATGGAGGAACGGTCAGGCCTGTGTTTATTTTTTTCCTATCTGGAAAGATTGACCTGTTGGGTGATGTCTGAATTGGGGCTCTGATTCCTGAGAATTTCCATTTTTTAAAAACTATACTTAACTCACCCAACCATAAGTACCATCTCAATCAGGAGCCCTTATAATCTTTGCATGCACAATCTAGCCTCTTGTGCAGTACTCTGTGTCTATAAGCTGTTCTTTGCTGAACCTAAGCTGCACATGGGACTTAAGGAGCAAGCAGGCTGCTGAATTGTCCCATGCAAAACATGGAAAGATCCCTTTCAGTGGAAAACACTTGGTTGCACAGGGACATCGTTGTGGCTCAAGGGATGTGGCTGTACCTACCTATCCTGGGAAGTCACACCCCAGCCGGTTCTTCAACTATCAGCATATAGGGAAGCAAGATTTTGTCCTAATCATTTATGTTGTCTTAACCATTTATTTCCACTCTTCCAGGAAAGGAGAATATTTTCTCTATATATATCCGTGGATTGATCACATGCAATCTGGAAAACTTTCTGTATGTATTTTGACACTGAAAAACATAACGAGTACCTAACATTATGGAAACGTCTTTCCTAGTGTAACCAAAGTGAATTAATCAAATTGTGCAAAACTTATACTTGTAAAAAATGCAGATTGCTACAATTTGCTCTCCATCACTTCTCTCTCTACCCCTACCCCCTTTCTGTAGCGTTTCTACAAGAAAGCAGCTGCATTTGTATTACGAGCAGTTGGGAAACATTCTCCGCAGCTAGCTCAGGCAATAGTTGACTGTGGAGCCCTTGATACACTGGTCATCTGCTTGGAAGATTTTGACCCTGGAGTAAAGGAAGCTGCATCATGGGCCCTTGGCTACATAGCAAGACACAATGCAGGTAACAACATTCCTAACGCAGTGCCAAATGTGTGAGATATTGTTGAGAATGCAGATGTAATGTGGTCTTCACTCTTGCACCACCAGATAAACATGATAGAGGTTGTTGTCAGAGCAGCAGAGAAAAGCTATTACGCTGGTAACAGCTTAATCCTGTGCATGTCTCCTTGGAAGTAAATTCTATCATGTTCAATAGCACATACTTCTAGGTTAGTGTGTAGTATTGCCAGCATTTCCAGGTAAGAGAATTGGGAACCAGAAAGTCCTGAGGCAACACAGTATAGTAGATAGCCTAATTGTTAGTGCCCTTGGGCCAAGTGCTATATTTGAGCCTAATGTACTTCATAAGGTGGTTCATGCCAAGGAAAAAATGGGAAGCTCTGTGCATGCTATGCAGATCTCCTTGAAGCAATTCTCCTTGGGATGGATGAAGGTGGGAGTAATAATATCTATTTAACAGGGTGATGGTATGGCTTCCTGAATTTATGTGAAACACTGTGAACATTCAGAAAAGGCAGTGTCAATTCTTCTAGTTGGATAGACCATTTGCATGGACAAACAAAAATCTGTGACTTTGAAGGGTTAAGTTAAATGCAACTTTTGTGTTTGTCCATCTTGTCTGTTTTTCTTTCTCTGTTACTTCAAACATATAAACACAATTGCAGCTCACAACATTTATAAAATCTGAGGTTTGGGAAGCAGTCTTGGAACACTTTTAAATGATGTTCCAGGTTCCTTCGTTCCTTTTTGTACATTAAAATCCAGAAAGCATCAAGTTGATTGTAATATTAAAAAAACAAATATATATAGTTCTGGCTTTTATAGCTTTTAAAAACAAATATATATTCTGTCTTTTATAGCTTTTATAGTCTCATCTCTATTAACAAAACAGCTTGTTTTCCAAGTGCTGGGAGGTTTCTGTGCATGTCAAAACTTCTTAAAAAACTATAGGCAAAACAATGAATTCCTAAAGCAAAGGTAAGCTTTATTTAGGTGGGGAAAGGGGTGAAAATTCAAGCATTTAGGAAAATAAAAAAATTGCTGTCTTAGTTTAGATGATGAAGACCAGAAGACAGGACAAGGAACTTGTTACACTGAGTTCATAAATTACCCGAACATGCTTCTAGAGAGCAATGTGTCTTCTTTCCTCATGAAGCAATCATGGATTCAGACACGCAGAGAACTTGTGACCATGGAAACAGTAATGCGCAGCAGACAAAATTGGCCACACAGCCAATTGGGGAATCCTCCCTCTCATAGGAATGACTGATTCAGAGTGACATCAGATCTACTGGGGGCACAGCCAATCCCAAGCACTTGTTTGAAGCGTCCCAATTAACAATGGACAATCAGTATGCAAATTCTTACAGGTAGCAAAACAGGAGAGCCAGCTGAAATCAGATGAGGGCACTTGGAATAGCAGTAAGGCACACCTTGGAGTTCAAAGGAAGACCTTCACAACGGGTGTTAAGTGGTGTCAGTGTACATGCAGACTAGTTTAGCCTGCATTCCTAACCTCCTGACCTAATGCTGATTTACCAAGGAAGATGGAAACCCTGTTCAAGGTGGCCACAGTTTTGTTAATGCAATTTTAAAAACTGATTTCTGTTTCCATCACCTCCACAACAAGAGGTCTCCCCTCTGTGCCCTTTACGTAAATTTGTCATTCTTCTTTGTGCAGAAATATTCCTTGTTTAGTTCATCCCTTTTGCCCAACTTCTGTGGTTTAAAAGTTACTTTTCTATTTTTTTTAAATCCAAATTGTGGATGCAGAAGAAGAGAAAACCAGTTTATATAGTATGAGAAGTAATGCAAAAATAAGCAATATATTTATCCCTTTTTTGAGGAAGGGGAAATTAGCTTTACGTATACACATGTGCATACTTAAACTTTGTACCTTGAAAGCCTTCAAATGAAACTTTTTTAAAAGTTTAATTCTGTAATACACCTAGGAATCATCTTGATCATGAGGTAGTTGATATGGGGAACAGAAGGAATGCAGACATTTCTCCAAATGCAACCAAAAAATATTAACAGCAGAATGTCAAACTGTGAAGCAATCAAAAAAGGAACAGTAATATATCATGTCAAAACACTTACCGGTAATAGGAAGGCTGTGGCCTATTAGTTTATGATCCGTATTATATTTTTCTTGCAATGGCTGTTAACTTTTTCTTTAAGATATTCTGTGCTTGATCTGACTTCCCCTCTTTTTTATGCTTATATGTAACTTTAGTTTCAAAGAAATTGGAAACGGGGCACTAATCTTTCAGTATATTTTTTCACTTCTTCAAAACAATTTTCCTTGGCAGCCGTTGATTCTTTGGAATAATTGTTCAGTGTTTCCACTCAAAACTTTATTATATTCATTGGCTATTCTGGATACCCTCCACTTCTTCAGTAAGATTACTGTGTAAATAAACGGAGCCTCAATTGGAAGATGAAGCATATTTTTTAAAAAATGTCCTTACCAATAAGTGTATATGAATTCAGGTCTATTACAGATGTACAGTTATCATGGCATATGCATTTATACTGTACTGTACCAATATTATAGCTTGATTTGTTGTGAATAAAGTACAAATTTGTATAGCGTTTTTGAAAACACTGAAAAACTTGAGTGCTTGTGTATTGGGTATAATCGTCAGTAGAGAGACACCAGTCAGCAGGCCACTAATTTTAAAAGCCAAATTCAGTTCAACTGAGTAGTACAACACCAGCACAGGTGCAAAGCAATACATTTTAGGTGCCATCTATATACAGTAATAATGATATATCTCTTACCACATGATTGCTCATGAGAAGAATCAGGGTTTGTGGGTATTAGCACAATGATTAAGGAAGTTCTGCAGGAGACATTGATGGATGAAGTGTAAATACAAAATCAAAGTTGGGTCCTTGAATTACAACCACTATTTGTTGCCATGGCAGTGTAAGGCAGGGTAAATGTTAAAAGATAAGAGAGTTTGTTCATAACAAGGAGAAGAGGTAACAAAACCTTATCAATGAACCTACAATAGCCCATTTGAAATTAGTGGGGTTTGTGTTCTTTTTTATCATCGCAAAAGTAACCTCATTGTAGTCCTTCCATTTGCTAGCCCATAATTTTCTATTTCAGTACTGACGTTAATATGTGGAGGGAGAATAATGAATTTCTGTTAGTGTACTGACTGTATCATTTAATTGTGGGTTATTGGGTGAAGATGCAAACACCTTGTTAAGCTGGCTTATTGCAGTGGTGTGTTGCATTGATTTAATGTTGGAAAAGAATATTATCGGTGCTTTATTAGGGAAAATACCCCTTTGGGGAAAAAAGAGAGAATGAATTTTGATTTAAAAACAAGCAAGTTAGATTTTGCAGTAACGTATAGTATGTAGCTTTACAGGTAGGCATTTGTGTCTTTTTAGGGATGTTACTTTCTGCTTTCGTACACACAGGATAAAGTCCATCTAAATTAGCATTGTGGGGGAAGGAGGCACATTTTGGTGTTTTGGCTTTTCTTTGTTGTCTGCTGGGCAAAAACTGCTTGCCTATTGATCAGTGCACAACATTGTCAGGGCTTAAACAGCTGACATCTGCTTATTCTTTTTAAACACCCACACCCAGGCGCAAGGGGGAACAAACCATTTCGGCCTAATCTACCTCAAATGTGTACATGTAAATGGGGGTCCATCCATTGACCTGTATTCTTTTCAGCCAAGGATTGGTCCACATGGTTTATGAAACCAGGAGGGCTGATTTGAAATGCAGATGTCAAGGCACTGAAGTGCTCCCTCCCCTCGCCCCCTCCTGCTGTATCTGTCAGGGTGAAAAATGGCTTGCACAAGGGTCACTCACCCATACTCGCTTAATTACTTTCATTGGACCAACAGAACTGTCACAGGCTGTGGTGGATGCTGGAGCCATTCCTCTCTTGGTACTCTGTATCCAGGAGCCAGAGATTGCTTTGAGAAGGATTGCAGCTTCGGCACTCAGCGATGTTTCAAAGCATTCTCCAGAGTTAGCGCAGACGGTTGTGGATGCCGGGGCAATTGCTCACTTGGCTCAGATGATCCTCAACCCTGATGCCAAACTGAAGGTACTTTTCAAACTATGTCTCTTTCCAGAAGAATTACAACCAGTCTTCCAGTTCTGATTGGATACTGAAAAAGCATATTAGTCTAAAGGGATCTTTTCACCATTGATGGCTGTTGGTAACAAAGGGGAGCTCTGGCTATTTGTGATGAAACTGTTGAATACATGGTGAAAAATTGATGGAAAGGAATGAGGGAACAAACTTCAGTTTCATATTATTTGGTTTTTTTGACTGATGTTACAGGGGCTGATTTTTTGCAAGAGTCATCTCAAACCAAGCTTGAGATGCAGTAGAATTTAGGTTGGAAATTTGCCTG
This sequence comes from Cryptoblepharus egeriae, assembly GCA_030015325.1. Classification (NCBI taxonomy): domain Eukaryota; kingdom Metazoa; phylum Chordata; class Lepidosauria; order Squamata; family Scincidae; genus Cryptoblepharus; species Cryptoblepharus egeriae. The sequence goes on along the minus strand of JAREYC010000004.1, from coordinate 18,334,131 downwards.
AAATACTTTTATTGGGTTCAAATGTGCTTCATCTGTACTTGTGAAAATGTAGTAATTGCACATATTGAGATTCGTGAAATAGTAATTCTGCAAATTCAAACAGATTTACTTTGAAGTAGGTCTGTTAAATTTCAATGGCACTTGCTGTCCAGGAAATCTATTTTGAATCTGGAAACAATGATTGTAGATTTCCTGTGATCTTTCTGAAAAGTATATAATGTTGTATACTGTATATCATATTTTCTTTTTTTCTTATGTCCTCAGCTTTTGCCTATAGACGGTTAGGGCACATTATTGGACAGTACTTATACCAGAACCCACTATATTTTTTTAAAATGTGGCACTTAGTGAAAATTATCAACAAATAGCATTTTCTGCTTGAATGTTTTGATTAAGATAGCAATATGTTAAAAAAATCTTCAAAAGCTGAAACTTAAATGATGGCTGATGTATAATGTATAATATGCTTTGTAACTAAAAAAAACTCAACTATTTAATAGTTGATACTTTTAAATGATACTAACTAACCGCCTGCATTCTCTTGCTTTTACTGAGGAGGGATGTTGATCAAGGAGGATTTATTTATTTATTTATTTATTTATTTATACACACTGTTAAATTAGAATGTGGATGAATTGTGAATTTTGTAATAGTTGTAGGTCTCTTTTTGGCTTTTTAGTTGGAGGGGAAGTTTGGTGTTTTCCTTTTTCTCAATTCCTCTGAATTTGTATATGTACTTGTAAACCCAGTAAGCCTTTTATAAGACAATCATTCTTATTTACCAGCGTCAGGTGCTTTCAGCTCTCAGCCAGATAGCAAAGCATTCAGTGGATCTGGCCGAAATGGTGGTGGAAGCAGAAATTTTCCCTGTTGTACTCACATGCCTGAAGGACTCGGATGAATATGTCAAGAAAAATGCGGCAACTCTAATTAGAGAGATAGCAAGGCATACGCCTGAGGTAAAAACCTTGAGAATGCAAATACAAGGTCAGGTTATTAGTGTTTATACTTTAAATAAATTAAAAAAAATCCCCCCTGTATTACTCTGTCATTAGGCAGAGGAAAAAGCTCTGTGGAATTTTCATTGGTGCAAGGAAGAAAAAGAGGAAATGTTTGTTGCAGTTATTGGATGTGCTTGGAATACAAATAGGGAAATAGGGAAAATCAGTTTTCCTTGCTGGCGGGTGTCAGTACGGAGGCTGTGCTTAAGGGTTAGAAGCTGGAGTATGTGGAAGGAAATTATGTCATGCAAAAAAATGATCAGGCCACAGCTTAACACATGGTGAAAAGTACCTTAAGCCCATTCAAGTCAGTGGGTTTATGCACATTTAATGGCATGTTGGATGGCAGCCTCTTAGTTTTTGCTACATGGACTCCTCAGAATGACAAATCAGTGAATACATTTGAAATCATTTTTGGAATCCAAATCCTTAGTAAGGTAATGACGACTTGTGTTGCTTTAATGAAGGTATGTAAAAATCTCTAAATTCTAAACCGTACTGTTGAAAGGATGCAAACTTTGCTCAGTTCTGGATTATGGAGGATAGTAATGAAAACAAACAGAAAGTCCTAAATACTAAATAATGTGAATTACACACCACATAACTGTCTACTATACACATTTATAATATATGCAGAGTTCCCAAGTGTCAGGCCACAGGAGATTTAGGACATTATTCTGTACTCCTGCAAATATTTTGGAACCTTAGCACACCCCATCATCTCCAAGTACTCCAAAATTAAACAGGGGAGGGGGGAAAACAGTGTTCCCAAATCATCAAGCAGGCTGAAAAGGTCATAATGCATGAAAAGGAATGGAGGAGGGTTTTCTCTTGTGGTTCATGAACATTTAGAGCACGCTGGGGTCTCATTATAGAGAGCTTTTTATTAATTTGAGCCACAAAACCCCATACTGAAATCCGATATTCTCATTATTTCAGGTGCTCTGGGGCTTTAGGAACCCCCCCCCTCCACCCAGATGTCACAAGGAGAATGTAAGAGGTGCTGTTTTTAGCAGCTCTAAAGCTGCTGGGGTGGGGGAGGAGGAAGGATTTGGGGAATCCTTGCTGTAGTCAAAACTTCCTTTGTGCCACCAAGCACAATCTCCACGGGAGTCCTGGCTCTGCGACTGAAAGCTCATGCATTTGAAGTGAAAGGGGGAGGTGCTGGTTGACATGCAGGCTGCAGCAGCCTCTCCAGAGGGAATCTGCTGTTGCACTTCAGTGTGAGAGTTTTTTTTCTTTCTTTCTCACCAGGCCTTTGCTTGGATGGGGGGATTTGATCTTGAGGGAATCCTGTTGATACTTGCTTTTTCAAAGGATGGTGCATATACACAGAAGGTTTTCCTAAGGCCCAGGTGATGAGGCTAAATTGAAGCAGCACACCAGATTATGTTACACTGGCGCACATTTCGTTTCCCCGAGGTTAGCTGGCCTTGTTAAAAATTAAATCAGTGCACTGCCTCTGCGACCCTGAATATGGTCAGAGGTGGAAAGGCCTTAAGCACACTTAAACCCCCTAAGCTGGCCTATTAAATAGTTCTAGGCAGATTGATAATCCCCCCATCATTGCTTTCCTTGAGTAAATAGGAAGAGTCCACAAAATAAGACGAATTCTATCTGCTTATTTGGAGACTTCTTCACAGTGAGAGTCTATGATGTAAAGAAACGCTAGGATTTTAGGAAAGGCACCATTAAAAATAGATTTGGGGTCCTTTGGTACATAATGTGTAGACATCCCGTGGATTTCAGGAGAATTTTATATATGGAGTAAATAAATGCAGCATGAAAGGTTAAATGTCTACTGATACTAGGCTGCAATCCTATCCACAATTACCCCATTGAATCTAATGGGGCTTGATTCTGAGTAGACATGCCTAGAGGAATAGGGTCTTAGTTCTTTTGGGGACAGCATGTTCACCAAAAAGGGCTATGATGTGTTGTTTTTGACTAAAAAGGTGGTTAGAAATGCTACTGCTTGGGAGCACAATTAGCCATACCAACAGGCCCAGCCCTCCAACAGCTTCCAGTTTCTTTCCCTGCATTACTCTAGTTGCTAATTTTGACCTATAGTTTAAACAGTTCCAGATATCTCTGTGACTTTCCTCTCTGAGCTATATTGTAATATTTAATTGCTCCCTTATCTATAAATAGAACTTTGAACTGGGGAGACATGAGCTCAGACTCCCGGTTGGCCTTGTATCTGGTGTAGTTGGCTCGCCAAGACAGCTATCCGTTTATCTCATTTCATAGGATTGTTGTAAAGATAAAATGGGATAACTTTAGGCTTGTCATGTTAAGCTTCTTGGAGGATGGGCTGGCTACAAAAATTATTCAATCTGTATGATGAAGACACATTCTTAACGGCTTTTCCACAGTTCCCTCTCCTTAGATACATGCCCAAATCTAGTGCTGCCTGAATATTTTTTTTCTTGAATATTTTTTTTTCCTGGATGGATTATACAATTTTCTCCTTGCCCCAATTGTTATGGGTAAGGAAGTGCTATTATTGAGAAGGCTTACTTGTGGGTCCTACACTGGAGTTCATCCTCTCAATCTTTGAGATAGCACTGCTTTCTGGATCAGGGTTAAAGAATCCTCATTATGCTACGTTGTTACTGCAGTGGTATTCAGTGCAACTCCTCTACCAGCGCTGTTGGAAATAGGCACTTTACATGCTTGACAGAGGCTATATCCCAAGTGTTCAATGTGTATGCAAGCATTCAGAATGTGAACAGGCTTGCATGTAGTTTACAAGAACAATTCAAGGCATAATTGGATGTGATCAGACCCATTGAAATTAAGCCAATTTTGTGATGGGATGCGTGTGTCATAAATGGATACTGCATACATGTTCTTTTGGGGCATATTCCCTTGCTGAAGCAAATGTCCTTGAGGGATTCAAAGCTGTTGTGGTCACTTAGAAGTGAATAAAGACCACTGCTTAGAAGCAAGCTTTATTTTTTAGGATCATCATGTAACACTGCGCTCTGAGTTGTCCATGGGGCAAAACAAGTTCACACGAGAACATCCAGTAGAAGAGAATTGTATTGTACTGTGCTCTGCTAATTTGTATTCCCCTGTAAGCATCTGTTCAGTATATAATAAGGCCTACTGACTGCTGGGGGCTTTTCTAGTTCAATTATATCTGTATTAGCGTCCTGGCTCCTTTTAGTCTGGGCCATCTTGAAAGTAGAATGATTTGGCAAAAGGCTGCATGCGTGTACAATTTGACTGTTACTCGAAATAATAGCATCTCTAACTTATCTGGTTTTATCTACTTTCAGCTTTCACAACTTATAGTGAATGCAGGGGGTGTTGCAGCTGTTATTGATTGTATTGGCATCTGCAGAGGAAACGTTAGACTCCCCGGTATCATGATGCTGGGCTATGTGGCAGCTCATTCCGAGAACCTAGCCATGGCAGTGATAATCTCAAAGGTTAGTGCTGACCTCTCAGTTCCCTGCTATAGTCATTAAAAGATCCTGAAAGAATGACACACGGTCAAGTGACAGATCAGTAGGACAAAGCAGAAAGTGACTGCCATGAAGAAACTGCATATAAAATTTCAAACTTGTAATTAATTTTTTTTATTATAATCCTTGAACACAGTTCCTGAGATACCAATCTTGTCAATTTAGATGGCTCTTACTTCCAAAAGAGCAGAATTTGAAATAAATGAAGATTGTAAAATGCTTCTTTTTTCAACTCTTTTAAATGTATCTTTAAAAACCAGTCCTATCTATCTTTCCTGCAATTTCCATATTGAGAATATAGAAAGGGCATTTTAGTCACAGTCATTTCAGACATAAGTATAAACATTTCTCACATGTTTAACTCCATCTTTTTGAAATAAGTGGGTCCTAAAGTGTTGACATTTCACTGAATTGTTTTTGTTGTTTATTAAGGAACAGCCATTATTTCTGGCCTTTAAAAACACCTTTTAAAAATACCAATCTGTGGTTGTTTTGAGGGCAAACAGGAGTTCCAAAGAAAATTACATGTTTAAAATACTATTGATGTGTGCATATGTCTCTGTATATCTTGAAGGCAGAAGTGCCTCTCTTTTTAAAAAGAAAATATTTCTTGCTAATATTAAATAACATCCTGCCACATGAGTTATGGTTGTACTCTTTGTACCTCCAATGCAATGAAATAGCATAGCCTTGGTTCTGCTTTTTTAAAAGGTTATGGATTTGTTTGTCAGCACTCTTCTGCATTTTCATGACCCGCTGAGTGAGGTGTGTTTTTTCAGGTAGGAAAGAAAACAGGCAAATAGCTCCTTAGAATTAATATGTGAGGTTTAGTTTTAATTTGCTGTTTAAAAAGGGGAATTTATAAAATAGGCCATCTTTTGTTGCATTGAAGTTTCAAGCCTTTTTCCTGTTGTAGTCCATTTAAAGCAAGGAAGGCTGTGGAAATAGAGTAAGTTCATTATTTGTACACTGTTAAGTTATTTAAAAAACAAACTTATAGTTTTGTACCCTCTTGAATGTGAATGGAACAATCTCTTTCTAGAACACAAAATATAGTTTGATTTTTTGCTGTATTGTTTTTGTTGAAATGGGCAGGCTGTTAGGGAAGCTTTTGTGTCCGGTGCTTTCAGCCTGAAATGAGTTCCGCTGGATAACCTAGCACATCAAGGGGAGAACTCTAATATTTCAATGCCACATGTGCAGTGGGAAGTATTGATGATGTTGTGCATGCCTTTTTTAATGTTTCAGATGGTTCCTTGTGGATAGTAGAATGTTATTGATTTTTTTTTTGCAAAGTATTCTAATTATAAAATTGTCAGGACTAAAAGGCAATCTGACTGATGGAAGTTCCAGTATGCATCCATAAGGGTCAGTGCCTCCATGAATAATAACTTGTTAGACATGTTTTGAATTTACTGTGTGCTGTGAATGAAAGAAGCAAAGAGCCAAAATATCTAGGCTACTTCCCTGCTTCTACACCCCTTCCATTCAGTTCAGTTTTGCAGAAGCCCCTTGTGAGTCTTACTGAAATAAGTGCTTGGTTGCTTTCCAGGAAATCTGGGAAGGAAATCTGAAACCCTGGAATTTCAAGGCCTGATAAAGCACCGGCTTTACTTGCTGTGGTGGCCTGAATTGTGGCACCTGCTCTCCGAATCCTTTGAAGCAATAAATGTGTCGGCTCTAACTGCCCTTATCTCAGAAAAATGGGCAGATTTAATATGCTTCTTCTAATGCATAAATTTGTAGCATTCAGGAATAATCCTAACAGATTGTACAAGTGACAGAGTCATCAAAGTTGCTTAAGCATGCCTATGCAGAGGAAGAGAATCTCTCTTTTTAATTTTAGTTTTTACCTCCCAGCAATCAGTACAGAGTTCTAGGATTGTGCCTTAGATTCAGAACGAATGCATACTCAATCAAATTGCCTGGCTATGGAGTTGCTAAGAATGAGTTGAGCCTGGATCCAAACAAGGTTCCTCCAAAGCATTCCAAACCAAACCAGCTTTGGAAAATAGGCTGCTTTGACTCTTCTCACTTTTCTTTATCTTGGCCCAGACTCTTCCCTTTATCTTTATCTTGACCCTTCCTTAACCAAGTGGTTAAGGGAAGGAGGGGTAAGTTAGGCAAGGGCCAGTGTGATAAATAGCTCTGAGCTGTCATCGAGGCCCATAGCAATAAACAAAAGCCTCTGATTGGTGCTTTGTCTTCCAATAACTGTGATTCTTGAGATGAAATTATGAAATGGGAACACATAGTATGTGTCCTGGGCTAACTGATTTCTCCGTCCTATGTGAATTTTCACATAGAATGAATGTTTCCAGGAACTTTTAGAGAATTGTTTAAATAAATTCACTTCCATTCCACAGTTTCTAAATTGTTTACTTCTCACCAAAATAATATAGTTATGGATGTGGTGCATCTATGTTTTCTTTTCATTTGGTCCCCAGGACCCAGATCCATTCTCACAATTGCTTGTTCAGTGCAACCAGCTCAAACCATTCCACAATTCTGTGCTAGTGTTAGTTTTGCTTTGACTCAGCGCTTAAGTAGAAGTATTATATTCCTGGGGAGCTTCTGTATCTATCTATCTATCTGAAAATTTGCAGATCAGCTTTATACTTCCTGGGACTGATGCAAAATGAGCACAAAATAATTAAAAGCTCAAACTTTGACTGCAGCTTTTATGAATAACTCCAGAACCTCTGCATCTATCTTTGTGAAATTTAGCGGGGTTACCATTATCTGTAGAAATGATCTGTATCAGTTTGATGCAGATTGGCCACAAAATACATGGCAGGAACAGCAGAACACCTTTAACATGATCAAACTTCTATCACTGTATGAAAACCTCAGCATTTATTTGTTTGATATTTAGCCCAATTTGCCTGCTTCTGGTATAAGTAGTTTCATTCCTGTAAATTTTTATCCATCCTGTAAAGTAATAAAAATGCAGTGAATTGAATTTTGCTGATTGAAATCAGGGGGAAACATTTAAGAAAATGAAATACCATTGATATGAAAAAGCCGCTTGAATCGTGGTTTAAATGAAGCAAATTGTTGAAATTAGCCAATGAAATGAAGCGGGTTAGCCTGGGTGACCATATAGACTGGAGGACCTGTATCTTTAACCATTTCATAGAAGAGGGAATTGAGGCAGATGCTGCTTTTTAAACCCTTCTATGATGAGCTAAATCTAAAATGAATTTTTTAAAAAAAATTGCACATCTCTTGCCTGGATTCATAGTCTCTTGTGTTTTTAATTAACATCACAGGGGGTGCCGCAGCTGGCAGTGTGCTTGTCAGAAGAACCAGAAGATCACATAAAGGCGGCATCAGCTTGGTCTTTGGGACAGATTGGGAGGCATACTCCAGAACATGCCCGTGCAGTTGCTGTTACAAACGTGTTACCTGTCTTGCTTTCCCTTTATATGGCACCAGACAGTTCAGAAGATCTTCAAGTCAAAGTAAGTCCACATGCAAGGTTTTTATTCAAGGCATTTATGAACCTTTTTCATCTCATGGCACTTTGTCAAGCTGCTAAATTTATCAAGGCACACCATCAGTTTCTTTGACAATTAACAAGCAGGCACACCATGCTGCTGGTTGGAAGCTAGTATCTTCCAATGGCCCGACGTGGCCCTAGTATCTCCAAATTGCTCACATGCAGACCATTAGTGGCGCACCAGTGTGCTTTGGCACACTGGTTGAAAATCACTTCAAGCCTCTGTTTCTTCGGCTTCCTCTTATCTCCTATCTGTACTGTGTTTTGAGATTGTTTCAAGGTCTGTGTTATTTTCATGTTACTTTAGTACAACATTATTTCTTACACTTACATTATTACTACACTTTTGATTGCCTGATTTGAGTTGCAATGCATCTAATTTAAACCTGAAAAATAAAGCAATTAAAAAAAATTTAAATTTAAGCTATTCTTTGAGACAAGGTGTGCTAAAAGAATCCACAAAATTAATATTGTATCAGGGTAAATAATTTAATGCTGATATGAAGACAAGCTGTCGTGGGGACAGAAGTATAAAGTGGTTTGGTGAACTTGCTGAGCTGCATTGGAAGTATATCGTGAGCCCAAAGGCTGCAGCTAAATTGCATGGGTTAGCTTCATGTAATTAATTCACTTTGCATATTTTCATTTTCACAAATATAGCACATATCAAACTACAGTTGCTAAATGTGTTGCAATGTTTATTGTTACAGCATTTACTTTTTGATACATGTTGAATTGCCCTATATACCTATGATTCAATATGTGGAAGCAAATCCAACTGAAATCAGGGCAGAACGAATGTACATGTTTAACTGCAGCCTTTGGTGGGTCACATCCTTGTGACTTCTACTCATGCTGCTCAAGAAAGAACGGGATGTATTTGGCTGATCCACATGATATAGTTCCTCTCAACCTGATCCTCCAAAGGAAAGGAACCACATCATCTGACCTATCTATATGGTGTTCCTCCAATTTGATGTCCACATGATCTAATATGCATGAAAATGAGGGAGGGGGTAAGAATCCTGAGCAGTCTGAAAGCTCCCTTGTGAAAACAAAACTCTTTTTAAATGAAAAAATAGTGTAGCAAGAAGAAAAGTTCAGCTTTCTTCCTGTTTTGCTGGTTTTCTGCTGGCTGGTTTGTGTTTTAATGTGTAGAATATCTATATTCTATATAAATATACCGTAGATATGTAAATATCTCCCCCTTTGCATTCTGAAATGGTCTAGCCCATTCTGCCAGCTCAGGATTCTGCCACTTCATTTTGTTTGATGTGTAGGCCAAGCCATTGCAGGGGAAGGAGCCCTATGGAAGTGGCTCCCCCCAGTGTTACAATAGCATATCAATCGGACCTCACCCGCTGCCAAGAAATTATAATTCAGTTCAGGGTGTTTGCTTTTGCCGTTTGTGCTGCACAGGATATGACACAGTATTGTCTGAGTCATGGAAAAGTTTGGGGGCCTCTTTCGATCTTGCTTCCTTTTGAGGATAGCAGCTGGAGTGTAACGTGTAAGTCAGCTTACTTTGAAGCGTGCTGGCGAGGCAGTAACAGATGGAAAGTAACAATGAGCACAAGTCATGCTACCCGCAAGAAACAGTCAAAGCCACCCAAGCTCAGGGTCAGGTCTGTTTTCCCTCTCCCTGTCTCAGTAGGTGTTTTCATTTCTGTCTCTTTATCATGCCTCCCATTTGCCTCTGTAGGCTCGAGAACACATACCTTTCCAGATGGTTATCCATCTAAGGAGCTTCAGATCATGTCTGACTGAAATCAAGATACTAATTCAAGCCAAACATAAGAAAACCACATGGGGAAAAAGCTTTTAGTAACAAGGATTGACTATTGGGTTCCTTCAGTATCTTCTTAGCCAGTTACACAACTAGGGAAGGACCAGCTTGACCGCAGTGATGCCTTTGCCAAGTGGTACCTATCTGATGGCATTGCATAGATCAGGACATGCAGGGGTGGTAGGGGTGGGAAGGCCGGTGTTAAAGCCATTTCTTACATTGCAAATGGCTAGAGTCTACCATGCTAATCTAGCCCCTCTGCTTTTTCTGAAACCCTCTGGTAGAAACAAATTATCACAGCTTTCACTAAAACACAGGCCAGACAGGGCCTTCTGCTGGGGCTGTTAAAGCTGTTCACAATTAAATTATTACCATACAGACACTTAGGAATTTAGGTGTAATGGGGCTTCCCTCCCAATCCATAATATAATGCTGCTGAAGAATGTCCATTTGCACTGTTGCCTCATTCCACTATACAGAACATCAGACTGAACACATAAATTAGGTTGCCTTGTAACATTGAGACTTGGCCTTGCTCTGGGTTTGTGTCAGCCATTGGCCCTGCTATATCTGCTTTGGGGGAATATATTCTATACCTTTCCAGATGAAAAGAGGGATGTGCTTGACCATTTCTATTCTCCTGTCCCAAGAATCACTGTTTGGTGGTCAATCCCTAATGTTATGCAGTGCTGATGTTCTTTTCTGCCTTTTGTAGGCTGTACTGAATTTTGTTCTACATAACGCTTTGCTGAGACATAGGCATGTATGATTCAGATGTATGCTTGAACTTCTGGTTAAAGAAAAATCTAAGTGTCCTACAATATGTCCACAATTCAGTGTACACTTCATGTACTGCTGAACTGAGGGGCAGTATGCTGTTTTGTACCTATTGTTCATATATACCCTATTTGGATAGGTTAAATTGGGCTTTTCTTATGTGTATGGGATCCAGGACAAAATTAGAAGGGTTCTGAGAAGAGGAAGATGGACTGAATCTGATACATACTAAAGATTTTAAGGTTCAGCATCATGGTCTTCCTTTTTCATGCCATGAAAATATATAGCGACCTGGAACCCATTCCCTCCTAAGACCGTGTCCACATAATACTGTCTCAGTACTATTTACTATTAGCAAGTACTGTTGTTATAGATAACAGAAAAATTTGCCATGAAGCTTGGCACTATTTTGTGAGCTTGGCACTATTTTAGCACAATTACTAAGAACCTGAGCAGGATTGGGACACTATCTTGTGGTAACTATAGAGGTATATCAGATGTTACCCTCTTTCTAGTCCAGTGGTCTTCAACATTTTTCATTCCCATAATTTGCACCACTGCATGCTATGACAGGGAAAACCATAGAATGGGATTGTTAATCACTCAATCTATGGACAGCAGTTTGGTTATACTGAGTTGTGAATAAAAGTAGTCCGTACCTAGCCATGGGTTGCTCAGTTGTGCCTGTCTAAGTTCTTGAAAGAGAAGCTGGATACATGCTGTTAATCACTGTAGCGTTTTAATCCCATTTGCAACATTAGTATAGAGGGATAGAATATCATGTCATTATCTAATTACATTTGAAGTTGAGAGAGCTCAGGAGGTCATGAGTGAGGGACAGGTATTCCCACAGGATTCAGAAGCTGCTTTTTAGAGTAATGAAATGCTTTGCAGGAACTGCCTGTGTGGTTCCTACAGAGAGGGCTAGTAACCTAAATGGAAACTGATAGTTGTCTTCAGGAATCCAAATGTCTTCTCTAGATACCAGATTCCACATCTTGTACTGGTCCTGAAAGGACATTGTATACAAGTCAGGCCATATCTGTATCGAGAGGTTTTCACAATGTAAAGTGAGGGTGCAATCAGGGCCTGATTTGATGAGGCCCTAAGATATTGAACATAATGGGGCCTTTTATACGTCCTGCTGTCCTTTGTCAACAACAAATTGTCGCTGTTTTTGTGTTGAATATCTGCTATACGGTAATTTATGGACCTAATAGGTATCTAAAGCCATTTGCACATAACAAAGTATGTATTTTATCAAAATGTATTTTTTATCTTATATTTTGGAAATGTATATCCAGTTTTTTCCCCTTTATATTTTTTGGGGACCCCCCATGAGAGTGGGGCCATAGGATATGTCTCTTTTAGCTTTTACGTAAATCCGGCACTGGTGCAATCCTAACTGATTTAGGCTGGCACAACTCATCCACTCCCTGTTTCTGTAGTGGTGTGAGAAAGCCACAGTGGATGCCTGGGCATTGACCTAGGCCCACCCCCACCCCATGACTGGTTCAAATGTGCCTTATAACACTTTTGTGACATTCCCAGGCCAGCAGGGACTTGTGCTGGGGCTTATGCTGTCTTAACTGCAGTTTAGGATTACAGCCTGACTGCCTAAACCTGTGCCCACTTAACACTATAACTTCATACCCAGATGTTATTAAAGGCAAACATGATACAGTATTTTGCTTCTTCTTTGACTTTCTGATTCTGTTATTGGGTTAATATCATTATAATTTTATTGTTAGAATTCAATTTTAACTTGCCTGCAAGTCCTTTAAGTGCTTCCCACTATTTTGTTGTCGCTACCGATGTGCAATCTGAACCAGGTGATGGACGGGGAGAGGGGATTTGTTTGTGTGTTGTTTTTATCCAAAAAGCACTGTGTAATTAGATGTAATAGTTTTAAATTTAAATTTAAATTTAAATAATAAGTAATATAATGTTTAAATTAACTATGTGAAAGCAATGTATATGAGATTTTTTTAGCTTTTATTTTACCATGATCTACATTTTTCTTGGATGTCTAACATTTTGGGATGTGCTTGTCCTCTTTTTTGGTTTGGGATATGGTCAGCCTGCTTACTTGGGGCTGCATTGCGGCTGCATCAGAGCTGGAAAGTTGGTTACATTTGGGCTTTTTGATATAAGAGAAGCATTTCATCAATACTGAACTATTTTAAAGGACTGGAGGGAGTACATAGACTTTTTTGCATTGCTGATGTAACTTGGGCTTAGGTCTTACAGTGGATTAATTCATTATATGACTGTCAACTGATAATAGTGAATGTTTTGTGTGTTGATAGACTAAGAAAGCATTAAAGAATATCCTACAGAAGTGCACTCATCTGCCAGCGCTTGAGCCCCTGCTGCATGATGCTCCTCCCAACATTTTGAAGCATGTTGTTGGGCAGTTCAGTAAGGTAAATTTGCATTGGTTTACTATTCCTTTAGGGCTTCATGGTTGGCCAATCTGGATAGTTTGCCAAACATATGATTACTGCCAGGGCTGTAGACAGCTGTTGCAACCAGAAAGAAAACAGCTGCCTAGATTGAGTTTTATTTATTGAATGAAGACCAATTGGGAATGAAGACCAATCTAGGCAGCTGTTTTCTTTTTGTGTTGAAGAAATTTCTTTTGTGCTTTTCTTTGATCCCACAATATTCTGGACGGCTGTCCTTGAATCCAGTTCTGGAGTGTTTGTCCTCCAGCTCTGGGTCTCTCAGATTAGTTGCTGATAAATGAGAGTGCAGGAGGAGGATGGTTCTGCTCTGTGCACCAGATGAGAGAAGAAGGTCATATTTTGTACTGATATTTTCTTTCATTCAAGAGACTTCCCAATGCCTATCCATTGCATGGATCAAACTTTGCTCTTTCTAGTGCCTGAGAACACCATGTCTATATTCACTGAAACAATGTTTTGTGTTTGTCTGAAACTATGTCAGCTCACAAATTCAGGTTTTGTGGGGTTGCCAGGCCAAGATATTAGGCCATGGTTTGTAGAATTTGCTTTGTAAACCAGCTGTAGTTAGTTTTTATGACTGAATTTGCAAACCATTGACAAATCACAGCTGTGGCCATTCTTCATTTCAAGAGACTGGTACATGATAAAGGTAGAAGATAATAATTCATGATAGACTGGTAAGCCGATGGAAAACAAAACTCTTTTGTTGTTTTTTAAAGCCCTACTACTTAAACTATACAACTGTACACTGGGAAACTTCTCTCTCAGTAAAGTACTTGGGTCAGGTTTGCTGAATCTGTTTTGTGGTGTTCCACAGCAGGGGTTTCTAAACCTCGGGCCGAGAACCGCATGAGGGTCCCTCAGCAAACCTCAATGTGGCTCCGGGCAAAACCCCTCTATGTGGCCCGTGGGCAAGCCTTGTAATCCTCTCCCATACATTCTTATATTTAAATTTTTATTCAAATTTGAAATGTAAATTATTTTTTCCGGCCCCTGATACTGTGTCAGAGAGATGATGTGGCCCTCCTGCCAAGAAGTTTAGAGACCTCTGTTCTACAGTATAAGTATAGCCAATATCTCAAGTGTTGAGGGTCATCCTTTACTTTGAAAGAGTTTTCCTTCTTATTAAGGAAAGTAGTTCCTGTTCTTGCATAGATGGTTTTGAAGGGGTGGAAACGAATATTGAAGGAACTCTGTTGTATGTTTTCTACTCATCCTAAGCTCAGTGACCTTGGTGGAATCTGTCTTTCCACTGAGTAGTACAGGTTGGAGTCAGTGCTCAGTAGACCTTAAATTACTAGAGATAATCATTCAGGACAAGGTGAAATAAAGGATAACCTTTCTACTTTTAAGATTTTATTACCTGGGGTATGCAATGAATTGGATGAAGTGGAAAAGCACCTATGCAATGCAGGCAGAACAATCTGAAACAGTACAGGTTAGGGGAGCATTTCTCAATATTGGTCTCTCACTGTACTGTTCTACATGGTTCATCTTTTCAAAGTTCTACTGGAAGTAACTGAAGATGTTAACTTCCTGTTTGGGAGGCCAGATACAATGTGACAAATACCTATAAGGGGCGCAGAGTCAAGAGGAGGGCTTTTTTGATTGCAAAAAAGCACATGCTGGAGCTCTTGATTGCAAAACTGCTTAGATAATAGAATCATAGAGTTGGAAGGGACCCAGTGGATCAAGTTCAACCCCCTGCGTGTAGTCCAACCCCAGTGCGTGTAGTCCAACCCCCTGTGTGTAGCAGGAGATCCTCATCTTGTGGAGACCTGGGTCTCAAACCCTGGCCTGCTGATTAACAGGCACAGTGTCTTAACCACTTGCGCCACCACTTTTCTTGTTGTGAACCATTACAGGACTCACTGCAAGTGACAGACATGTAAGGGTCCAGTGAGTACCTCCAGACACTGGGTTATGGAAGTCTCTCTACAATACAATAAATTTCTGATTTAGAAATGCTGTTTAATCTAGGGAATGCGAAATTTTAAAAAAATCCCCAGCAGTGTTTTACATTTAACTGATGGCACTGGTACATGCCAGACTTGAATGGCCTTTGTGGCTGATTTGTATCATGTGAATGGAGAATCAGTGTTGCCAGTCCTGCAGACATGCATTATGGTCAATGGAGGTTGTATTAAACACATTACAAATTGGTTTTTAGCAAAACCTGCTTTAAACCTCAGGTATGAAAATGCCCAGAATAGCACAATTTTCTTCCACAACCTCTGGGCACAGTTCAATCAATAGGAAGTCCTTCTACACAGGCCTGTTGAAGTATTATTCTTGTCCTTCTCCATTTAATTTCAGGCTTGTACATGAACAGTTCCTGCTGGATTGTACCCTCTGTGCTTTGGATCTTCTGTTCTAATATTAATTGGTTGCCACAAAGATGAACCTTTGAAAAGAAAGTTTGAATGTCTTGTTATGTGCTTTGTTTTGGACAGGTTCTGCCACATGATACCAAAGCCCGTCGTCTTTTTGTCACAAGTGGCGGTCTTAAAAAGATTCAAGAGATACAAGCAGAGCCAGGGTCACTTCTTCAAGAGTACATCAATACAATTAACAATTGTTATCCAGAGGAAATAGTTAGGTAAGGTGGAGGGTATCACTTATGATGATGCTTTTTCTTTCAAGCTTTGCTATAATGTGGGGGGCTTATATTTAATTTCCGTTTATGAGTTTCTTGTTCAGTCAAACAACAGTGAGGAACTTAATAGGGAGGAGCACAACGCAGGAACTGAACTGTTAATTAATATTACTTGAACCCAAATGTAAAACATGCATATGGGAATAGAGAGCCTGTGACATATCTGATACTTTTGTAGTGTGAAGGGTTCTTCAGCCACTGTATTCAGGATGATTGCACAAAATAAAATAGGAACTTTAATTTCTGCACAATATCTGCTATAGCACAGAAGGTTTGAAGACAATGGTGCAGAGAATGGGTTTTGGCCAAAATAGATATGTTAGAGATATAGATATAAAATAGATATAAACTCAGAGAAGTTGGGTCTTCCAGGATTCTAGGTTTCCTCGTCCTAGATGGCCGATACGTGGCCAAGAGATAGCATTCAGCTAACAGCTAATTTATCTGTCTCATAAGAACCAGTTGATGAGTGGTGAGACAAAGGAGATGACTAAAGCCTATTTAATTTGGCTATAGCCTTTTAGTATCTTAGTTTTGTGACTACATTCCTAAATTGCTTATATTAGATTTTACACTCCAGAGTTCTAGGTTCCTAGGACCCAACCTTTATTCAGGCTTGCCTTTTGGAGCAGGTATTTCACTAGGAGGAAAATACTGATCATTCATTGATGGGGGAAGGGGAAATGCTCCATCTGGTTGAAAAGAATGTCAAGTGGTTGCACTCCCCCTGCTGGTTATTTGTCTGAGAAGTCCACTGAAGAAGTCACATAGCATGTGGCCATTTGCTCCTTCCAGCATTGAAAATGTTCAGCTGTTGTTTTTAATTTTGCCAAGGGAAACCTGATAATCAAAGGTAATATTGCTGGTGCATGTCCAAGTTGATCCATGCTGGTGGATCAGGTGTGGGTATGGGGGAAATCACTTAAGCAAGTCATTTGAGTCTACAGTGGTACCGTGAATAAAGAACGTCTTAAATAAAGAGCGTCTTGAATAAAGAGCAAAATTTTCTCAGAAATTTTGACTTGCTTAAAGTCAAAATAAAGAATAAAGAGCAATTCTGAGGAAGTTTGGAACAGGCTTCTATGGCAAGGGAACTCACAGGTGGGACGAGGAGACTAGCTTGAGCTACAGTGGGGCTCTGGGCAAAGTTTGGAATAGGCTTCCATTGCCAGGGAACTCATGGGACATCCCGGGGGAGCAGCCTGAGTCAGGTCTGTATGTGGGATCTTTGTGTGGCAGGATGGAAGGTGTGCCTTATCAGTATTCTAGTGCTGCTCCCCATCAGCAGCTTGGGAATGTTAAAGTTGCAGAAAAAGACAATAGATTCCATTGAGCCAATGGATAGCAGTGACTCCATTAGTGATTGAGAAAGAGCACAATCATAACAATGTCTACTCAGATGTAAGCCCCATTGTGTCCAATGGGTCTTACTCCCAGGAAAGTGTCTTTAGGATTGCAGCCAAAGTCATCCCCTCTCTGTAACCCTCACACCAGCCGTGAAGGTTTTCAAAGGTACAGTACAGTTCAGTAGTGTACAGTATTTTCTTTATTGCAGTGTTGTGTATTACTGTATATTACAGTGCTTTGTACAGTGTTATATTGCAGTGTTTTGTAATCGTTTTTATAAACAGTTAATATTTTTATATGAATATTTTTGGGTTGTGGAATCAATTGTCTGAGTTTCCATTATTTCCTATGGGAAAATCTGCTTCACCTAAAGAGCGTTTCACTTAAAGAGCATGCCTCCAGAACGAATTAAGCTCTTTAAGTGTGGCGCCACTGTATTGGTATTTATCCAGAAGGGAATCCAATTAATTTTAGTGTGACTTCCTCTGAGGAAGCCTTAGGCTGCAATCCTAAAGACACTTTCCTCAGGTAAGACCCATTGGACACAATGGGGCTTACGTTTGAGTAGATATGATTGGGATTGTGCTGTTAGTGAGACAGGTGATGAAATTACGAGTACAGTAAGTGATATGATGCA
Organism: Cryptoblepharus egeriae; assembly: GCA_030015325.1. Lineage (NCBI taxonomy): Eukaryota > Metazoa > Chordata > Lepidosauria > Squamata > Scincidae > Cryptoblepharus > Cryptoblepharus egeriae. The sequence goes on along the minus strand of JAREYC010000004.1, from coordinate 18,316,484 downwards.
GGCTTCCTATAGCATTCAAACAATGTTAATGTGTTTCACTCCCTGTGTTACTCAAAAGTTTCCCCACTCTGGTAACAAAAGGTGATGACAGATCATCTTGTTTATTTTACATTTGTAATTGTTTGCAGTTTCACCTCCTAGAAGATAAAGATAAACTTAAAAGTTGTGTGTGTTTTTTTCTAGCTATAATGACCAAGGGGGCCCAGTTTGAATTGGGATTGTAGTGGGGAGAAGTCTCTCCCTCTTGTGTTGTTTTCCCACTGAAACATGATCCCAAAGCTACTATTGCAGCAAATGGCACCTTTTGGAAGGGGGAGGATTCTGTGTGAAAATATTACTGGGGAAAGGGTCATTCTCACCACCCCCTCCATAGACACTGAAATCCCAGTTTGAATTGTGCCCCTCCTGAAGTTATTATTTCTATAGAAAAAAACAAATACAGAATGGCATATCATCTAGTTTGACCCTAAGCCTACTATTCATCTTCTGTTTACAGTGTGTATATGTTTGTGCAGGAACTAATTCAGTAGTGTGACCTGAAATATTCAGAAACCAGTTCCTCTCCTAGATATAAACAACACACTGTTCTTGGATCTGACCTTTATGTTCTGAAAGAAGCTGGGCCACATCTTTAAACCCTGTTTGCCTGCCCAAGGGGGAAAGCAGTAAAAATTTTAAGGGATTCTCTTAATGTTAAGCAGGTTCTCTAGGGAAAAGTTTTCGGACACTTCTGTTTTACTTTGTTACTCTTCAGCAAAGCAGAAAGGAGGCAGGGAGACTGTTTCAGGATTCAGTGAGGATAGGGCTGGAGAGAAGCACATTTTGCAACCAGGCTCAAAGGCCTATTCTGGGATTCAGTACTATGTTCAGTTCTGGGCACCTCAGTTAAAAAAAGATGCAGCCAAACTGGAGCAAGTCAGAGGGGAGCGACAAGAATGATCTGTTGGATAGAAGGGAAGTACTACAAGAAAAGTTTGGGGGAACTTGGTATGTTCAGCCTGGAGAAGAGAAGGCTGAGAGGAGACATGATCATCCTCTTCAGATACCTCTTCAGATACCTATGGAGGAAGGGTCTCATTTATTATATGAGACCCTTTTATATTATATCATATTTATTATATGTTCTTAGCTGCCTCTGAAAGCAGAACTAGAACCAATGGGTACAAACTGCAGGAAAGGAGATCCCAGTTGGATATCAGAAAAAATTCCTGACAGTTCGGGCAGTTCGGCAGATTGCCAAGGGAGGTGGTAAACTCTCCCTCACTCGGGATCTTCAAGCAGAGGCTCGATGAGCACCTGTTGGAGATGCTCCAGGAGGATTTCCTGCTACAGGCAGGGGGTTAGACTAGCTGATCTACTGGGTCCCTGCCAGCTCTATGATTCTTTGATTCTATTTACATTCAAGTTTAAAGTGCAAGTAAAATGCTGTACATTTTATAAGCATCTCTTGTGGTTGCTGTGTAAGCTTTATAATAACCTGGACTATGGATTCACTGGAAGAATACATTGTTCTTCTAAGGCTTTCCAGAAAGCCTTTACATTAGAAAAGCAGCAATGCACACATTGACCGTACACAATTTAAAAGAGTTTGGGGAAAGGAGGAAAACAAGCCAATTAGGGCACAGTACCTTTCTGTTTGCAGATCTTACAGATGCTACAATACTTTCACAGTTGTCAGGCAGGGTTTGTTTCTGGAAGGGTTTCCTTGACCCATATCTGCCCTTCCTAAACAGCACCATTGTGAAAGAGAGTGTACAACTACCTTCATTCTGGAAAAAAGTCTTCTTGACAAATTGCTCCTTAGGAGCAAACCAAATTGGATAGTCAACCTCTCATATGCATGGTGCCTGCTTAAAATGATTACAGGTGCCAGCCTGTGTAAGCTTTATAATCTGTAGACATCAAACTGTAGACAACCAGGCCCACACAACATAATACAAATGATGCAGAAATACAAATTAACATCTGATCTGTATCTAATCCAATTTTGAACATTCACATTTTTCTTCAGGAAAAATTGGCACAATGGGAAAAATGTGCACTTGCAATTGCAGCTTTTCTCTGATTTGCAGAACCTCAGTTCCTCCTTTGTGCAGAAAACTGAGAAATTAGCAGAAAACTGTGTTCCCAGTTTTCCCCCTTTTTGTAACTAGTGGACAGATCTTTGTGGAATAACTTAGAGGATAAGAGTCCAGACTAGTTTTTCTATCATTGATTTATCCTAAGGAAGAACATATAGGTTCAAAGTGCACAAGGAGTTAGCTTGGCATTTAAATTGTATATACTAAGAGGAAAATTAAGAAGTGAGGCCCGGTTGCCCCTGTTTCAGTTCATTGAGAAGGAGGCTCCAGGGAAGCATTAAAATATTCAGTAAGCTAACAAGCTAATGCATGGGTTATACTATTCGTAATAGTTGAGAAGTATTGTCTGACTGGTGATAAGAATAAGTTGAGAGAGAGAGAGAGAGAGAGAGAGAGAAAAGACCCTGTTCTTACTGATCCTGATCTGAAATCTGCAGTTTTGCTTTGGTATAAAGGACACAAGTATGGAAGGTCAAAAGGCAACTGGAAAACCCCAGTTCATGAGTAATAACTAGGGCTGCTATTTAGTTAATCTTAGCAGATTAATCATATGAATATTTGTGAATATCAACTACAACTCTCCCCACATTTTCTTGGAAGTAAGTCTCACTGAACTTAGCGGTGCTTCTTCTGAATAAAGATGTATAGGATTAGGTTGCGAATTATTAATCTATTAAAACTGGTTATGAGGAAGGCTGGCAGTTCTGAAGACAAAAAACACATTTAAATCCTAAAGAAATAAAACTGTAGCATTACTACTCCACTCTCCCTCGTCTGAGCTGAAAGCAACATGTATGCCACAGCAGGTACAAGCTTGAAAGAGGCTACACAGATTCTCCCTTCTTTCTTGCACAGTCTCTTCTAAGATGGTACTTGTCCTTGCAAGGACTTACCATGGAAATGATTTTTTAAAATGTTTAAAACATGCCAATTGATTCAGAGTACCATTCTGGTTGATTAAAATATTTTAATGGATCTAATTGATTAAACTCCCTAACAACTGATTTCTCCCCTGGGCTTATGCTGTCAGATCTCATAACACCTCCTAGGCACCCTAATGGAGCAGGTAACATTTTGTTGGGGAAGGATTGAGGCAGGTTGAACTGGGGGTGGAGGTGGGAAAGGGAGAATCTTGGCATCAGAGGCACCTGCAACAATCTCATACAGTTTTTCCTAGCATGATATGCCACCTGAGGCTCCTCAGATTTATGTCAGCTAAATAACCAGCATAGATCTGATGAGACATTTTGGAGGCCAGGCAGTCTACAGGGAAGTACTAAGTAAAAATATTTCTACTTGTCTCTCTTAGGTCTACTGGTTGCTCCCCCACTATAATGTGCAGTGCCCCTATATTCACAGTGCCACATTCTCTGGGCTGGCAAACGATAGGATTGGGCTGCAACTATTGTGGCTCTAATAATTATCTAGTTGCTTCAGATAAAATCAGAATTTAACTTTTTGATTAGTTCCCTATAACTTTGCTGGTATGTATAACTAGTAGATATTGGGTGGCGCAAGTGGCTAAGACACTGTGCCTATTAACCAGCAGGCCAGGGTTCAAGACCCGGGTTGGCCCCACAAGACAAGGTGAGCTCCTGTCCTTAGCCCAGCTCTGCAACGCCAGCTGGATCCAATCGTATTGGCTCTGCCTTTCCATTGGACTAATTTAGTGGCGTGGAGAGGGGGGATTTGCTGCTTGGGTAACAGCCTATCCTCCATAACAATCCAACCCAGGCTTTCGTGCTTCGCATGCAGCGTATGCAGTGTTGAGCACGATACCATCGTCTTTCAAGACTGACGGAGGCCTGCTGCTTTTTTTTATTGGCCACAATCTAGCACAGAATGAAACACACTTAGAGCACAATCCTAACCAGGTCTACTCAAAGGTAAGCCCCATTATGTTCAATGGGTCTTACTCCCAGGAAAGTGTCTTCAGGATTGCACCCAAATTCTCCAGTTTCTTCCTACATGCTGAAGTGTGCTGAATTCCATGTCAGATTGTGGCCTTGGTATTTTTCACAAATGAGTCTTTCATCAATACTTGTCTCTTTTTCAGGTATTATTCCCCTGGATATTCTGAAGCACTTCTGGAAAGGGTCGAGCAATACCAGCCAGTACTATAAACTCTTCAGCACTTCTGCTAGAGTAATGTTTTTCCTATATCCTATCTTTCTTTTTGAGTGGCTAGCAAATAGGGTTTTGGAAATTCTAGTTTGGAAGATATTTAACCTTCTCCTCTGTTACCAATCGAATAGGAGAACAAGAAGATAGACCTTTAATCTGTACTTGGTTCTCTAAAAACTCATGCTTAGAGCCAGGATTTCCATGTACCTTTTGGAAAGAAGTTGTCAAAATAAGGTCTAAGAACAGAGGATCCAGCATTCTTCCAGGATTTACCAGCTGTCTTCAGATCACTTGTGTGTTTAAGGCAAAGAGTTCCTAGCAAATATGAATATTACTATTATTAAATATTACTATTAGTAATATTACTATTACTAAAATGAACAATTATTGTACCAAATGTATGCTAAGGACTGAAGCTGCATAGCCTCTCGGTCTGACCCAGAAGTACAATTTACAGCTTGCCTTGTTCTACATGGAATTGCAAATAAATAAATTGATGAGTGTTCAACTTTTTAAAATCGGGTTTTGATGGTACAATTTAATCTCTTAGTAGCTTCTAATGGTGAGTTTTAGGAGACCTGTTATTTCATACACAACTGAAAAGAAGCATAGCACTACTGCAGTTTGCTTGCAAATAGCTTAGCGCTCTGGTTCCCCCAATTCCTGTAAGAAAGAATACTCAACACGCTCCTTATTGCCCAACACGATGGCACCTGATAATACAAAATCAAATTTTGCGTTTAATTAAAACAATGTACAACCATTTTATTAAGCCCTCTGATGCTGTTTTTCTTTAATCTCTTGAGGCCCTCCTAATCATCCTGTAACAGATCAGAGAGAGTCAAAGGGTATTTGAAAAGAGAGATGTTACTTCTATCAGGCACTGTATAAAAATCACTTAACAGGGCTAACATCTGAAACACCCTTTCTTTCTCATCTGTCTTCTAAGCCAGTATAGGTTACTCCAGTTGGTCAGTAATTTATACTTAGCCCTGAGCATTGAAATGAATCTCCAGTAGTGTGGTCTTATATTACTTTTGAAAGATGTTTGGACTCTGATGAATATCCTGCAGTTAATAGAGAGGTGGACCACCCACCAAGAATCCCTTTTATGGTCTTCACTGCTGACCTTATTATCTTCTAAGTATCCCACAATAAGAGGGAATAGATGGTCTCTCTGATACTTTCTCCTGTCCACCAGAACATGTTGGCTTTACTTCAGCCTTCTGTTTCTTTCTGAGTCCCAGCAATTAAATTCTGTCCTATAAAATATGGTAAACCAGCAAATTATTACTAATGACTTGGAAGGAAGAGAGGGAGAGTTTAGTTATTGGATTGCTTTTTTTAAAAAAAGAGAGAATGTTAATAGGATCCACTTGTGGAAGTGGCCCTGTTTTTTGTTGGCTTGAAAATTTTGAAAGCAGGCTCAGATTTACATAGAAGACAAGACAATCCAGCTTGAATCCCAGTGACATTGCCAGCATTTTCTCTATTGTATAAAAATTAATAGTTTCTTATTTTTCTTTTAAACAATATATAAATAATATTGGTGCTGGCATAGGAAACTGCATGCTGCCGACAGCCCTATAATTTTGGTTAGTGTAAATGCTAATTAGACTATTACTGTTGTGCAGTGTTTGTGTAAACCTGACAAAAGATCAAATTGGGGGATGTATGTAAAGAACAGCAAGTTTGGGAAGAAGAGCTCTGTGTTGGCTGGGGAAAGTTCTGCATGTGGCTGTGGCTCAGGAATTGGAACTACTGTTATTTTTAGCCTCTTTGATCTGTAGAAGAGGTCGGTGGTGTAGCACAGACATGCAGCAGCCTAGTATGGTCATGCAACTCTACCCCATCTTCCTAACCTATTGATCCAACGGGCCATGAGCCCTACTGTGGGTCCAGACAGGCTGCAATATTGGCGTGAATGTACAGTATCTTAATGACCATCAATTCCCAATTCACCAACTAAACCTGGTCCAAAATGTAGAGTCTATCTTGTTGCTATTTCAGCACTGGAACCCCAATTCAGACCAGCAAATTGCACACATGGTCAAACATAGAGTTTAGATTCTCTGCCAGAGCCTTTCTGCAGGTACATTTGCACACCAGTCTTTCTGCATGCCATAGATGGGTTCTTCCAATGCCCTGCACTCTTCAAGGATGGCATATCTGGAATCTTGTACATAATCCTTTACATATACCTGCTTGTTGCCTGAAGAGTACAAGGATCACCACCTCCTGCTCCCAAGAGATGCCAAAAAGCTTACTATGTGCTGCTATCGGGGTTTCTCAGCTGGAGGGTCTGCGAGGAGTCCAGTACTGATCTCACCCCTCTGGGCTGCACATTTGTTCCATTGTCTTGGGGCTGTATAGTGACAGAATCAGTGCTGGAAGACTGATCTCAGGAAGATCTTGAGGTTTTTTACTGGAGATTTCAGAGAGTTCAATTCTATCCAATTTTTCACCGCTGATGCAGCTATGCCAGCAGGGCAAATGCTGCATCCTGTTGTTGTGTGTCAGTCATGAAGGCCTCCTCAAGATAAAGGAATGCTTGTTTCCTTACTTTAAAGCTACATTGTGGCTGCAACAGCACCAGAAAGTTGGATGGGTTGGGCCCTAAATTTGGATACTTATGAATGCAAAGTGCTTATATCACCTGTCGTATGTGTGGGTCTCTCCCTCTGGGAATTGCTAGTGCAACAGGATGCTATGAAACTAACCCCCAAATCCAGAGTAACTACAGGAGCATGTAAGAGACTTTACGTGCACCCGTAGTTACTACACCACCTAGTGAAAACCTATGGGGAAATTCATATTGGAATCCAGAGTAAGTTGTTCTTACTCTGAAGCAAGGACTCCCTGTTGTTACTCTGGATTTTGCCCTAAGGCTACAATCCAGAGTAACTATGGAACCTTTTACACCGACATAGTTATGGTGCCACCTATGGGAAACCTATGGGAAATGCATAGAGCAATCCAGAGTAAGTGCCTCTTCTTCCCATAGTTACTCTGGATTGTAGGGTTAATGTCCTCTGGTGCTTCCATGTTTCAATCAGGGGTGCATATGTAATTGCTGTTCTTGGATTAGGGTCCACAACTCAAGAACTGAATGGCTGTAAGCTTGAACAAAGTTGGTCACATATTGACTCTCCAATATAATCTGTAAAATATATAGTGTAAGCAAATTATTTCAAGTAGCATGACTTCAAAGTGCTTATTAATATTAATCAATTAATGTTTATATACAAATTGCACTACCACCTCTGCAGTTTGCTTACAGCTCCTAAAGCACCTTCAGAAGCATCTTCTTTCTATGTAAACTCCACCATTTATAAATATTCAGTTGATTGTCTTTTTGAGACTAAAAGATGCAGGCTGGTGAGATGCAATGATGTAAGCTATTAAATAGTAGGAATGTGAAGCTGTAATCCTATCCATACTTTCCTGGTAGTAAGTTCCATTGACTATAATGGGACTTCTGACTAGACAGGTTTAGGATTGCACTCTCAGTGCATTACCTATTCAGAAAATTAATCATTTTCCTTTTCACACAAATAACAGATTCCATTTAAATAACGCAAAATGTGGCTTTTGGAGATATTTCTGAAAGTATAATTTACCATTTAAATGGTGTGACAGTCAGTGGGTTGCATCCAAAGATGTGACAAAATTCCATTAAAATCAGTGAGACAAATTGGTTGTGACTTCTTCAGGTCTCGTTTATTTCAATAGGATTGAGGAATTGTAACTTTTTAAGGGTACAACGATGGTTTGAAAGCTTGAAAGGCAACTATAGTTTCCCCATTTCACATCCTAGTAATGTATCAGAACCAAAATAGCATTAGTTGCTCTTAATTCACAATTGCATCAATAAATGCCATTGGCACCAAGGTTGGAAGAAGCTTAGAACCACTGCCTTTTTTGTCATCATCCCCTTTTTCCTTTCCCACTGAAATTATCTTGGAGGGCGTTTCAGTAATCCAACAGTACTAAAATCCACTCTCCAACATCAGTCTTGTCCATTCATCCCCCCAGCACTTAACCAAGAATTGAATGGGTTTTAAGGACTTACTATTGTAGATGTAACATCACATAATGTAGGACTTGGAAAAGATTTACAGTACTGTGTACAAGCAGCTACTATTGTGTCCCTGAGAAGCGTCATCTTAATTTAAATGATTAAAAATATGATTAAAAACAAGACAATACAGCAGAGTTATCAAGAGACATTAAAAGAAAAAGCAGTACACTTGAACATAAGCAATGGAGGAAAGTGGTGGATCTCCCCTGGGAAGCATTGCACAGTCCTGGCATTAAAATGGAGAAGATTCTGTTTCTCTTGCCCATCTGAATGGGACTTTGTGCCTCTTATGGTACACAAAAAGCTGGGATACTGATGCTGCAATCCTCAAGACATGTTCCTGGGAGTAGCACCCATTGGACACAATGGAGCTTGCTTTTGAGTAATCATGGTTAGGATTGTGCTCTAATTCAGGCAAGTTACTCAGGATAAGACAGTTTGTCAGGTATCCAGGACCTGAGCTATGAAGGCAACACCAGCAACTTGAATTGAGCCCAAAAGCAGAGGGATAACAATGAAGAGGAAAGCCGGAGGTCATCATATTCAGGCCACAATCCTATGTACATTTTCTTGGGAATAATCCCTATTGAATACAGCTTTTGTGCAGACATGCCTAGGCTTACACTTTCCATTTCCTAGTCCCCGTTAAAACAGTGACAGGGTAAACTTGGACCATTATTCATTGATTTAGCAACTATTTCTAAAAGTTCAGGAGATTCGGAAGCTGATAATGGTGCTGGACCAAATTTAGGCACTAGCAAATGTGGTAGTTATAAATATTACCATTCAGCTGTTAATGGTAAATTATATTACATCTTCAGCCTAGAGAATATTAAAAACTCAACTAACAGCACAATCCTAACCATATCAATAGTACGCCCCATAGTTTGCTCCCAGGAAAGTGTCTTTAGGATTGCAGCCTAATTTATAAAAGGTCAAAATTATTCTATCCTAAACTTCCACAAAAAAGACTGTTTTCCTATTTTTAATTAAACAAATTCATAATATTAAGTTAGCATGTAAAATGGATCAAACTTAGAATCTGTGATATTGTGGTCAACAGATTACTGACTGAAGAAACTTGGAGTCTTTTTTATGTCTCACAATTGTTGCATGCTCTTAATTCATGGTGCTCAGAGCAACATTTTAGCCTCACAACAACCCTGTGAAGTTAGCTAAGCAGAATGTTTGAGACTTGAAACGTACATTTTTATGGACTGCAATGATGTAGTATTTTCATTTGAAACACTTCACATTTTTACTGCCTCTGCTCCTGTTTTATTGCTTCTGGCCAGCTAGCAAGGGATGAGCTTCAGCTCTGTGTGTCTGCTTAATTTACAGCCCTAGACCTCTTTTCCTAACAAAATTCACAATTTGAAAACTATTGTCTGTGACTTGGGTAAGTATTCAGACAAAACGAACGGCACATGCCTGGTTTGTGATTTTGAAAATATATGCCCTATTGATACACTATGAAATGTCCTATAATTAGTATTTTTTTCTTGAGAGAATAACCATCACTCCGGGCATTGCACAAATCCCATTTTATTTGTCATACTTTTTAGTGCTGAAAAATATACATGCTAGTTTGCCAGAGATGCAATAACAAAAAAGGAAGAAATACCTCCTGAAAACCTTAAAAGTTTGGGCTTCTTTTTCTTGCTGCTTTCTTCTGGCTACCCTGTGTCTTTTTTGTTTTTCTGTTCAAAAAGAGGAGAACATGTGCTTCTCATCTGGATGACAATTCAGAGCAAGGCAGGGGAAATAATAAATATCTCCCACGGCCCTATCCTCCATGTTCTCACTTTTCAAAGCAGGCACGCTTGCAGATAGATTAAATTTCAAACTAGAGAAAGTATTGGGAAAATAAAATCCCCTCTCCTCCATTATTTGCACCTTCAGTGAGAGGGCTAAAACAGGCAGCCAACACAAACGACAACTTGATGAAACACTTCCAAACCTTGCAGTATTCACAGGTGAAAATAGGGACATTCCTAGCCTTGTATCAAGGATCACTGTCCGAGGTCCCCCCCCACCAACTCATCACTACAACTCATCCAGGAGTACCACCTTGTAGTATTTTATCCTGCAATACCTTGTTCTCCACACTGAAAATCCAGAGAGATTTGTTCTTTGGGTACAATAAATACTAGAAAACAACCAATTGTCCTACAAAGAATAGATGCCTTTGAATCATGGTGTTGGAGAAGATTCTTGATAGCCCCTTGGACTACAAGGAGATCAAATCAGTCCGTCCAGAAAAACCAACCCTGACTGTTTACTGGAAGGACAGGTACTGAAGCAGAAATACTTTGCATCATAAGAAGGGAGAACTCTTAAAAAAATTCCTGAAGGCAAAAGGAGAAGAGGACGGCAGAGGATGAGGTAGTTAAAGTCATCAAGGCAACGAACATGAATTTGGACAAAATTCAGAAGTTAGTGGAGATAGGGTGGCCTGGTGTGCTGCAGTACATGGGGTCATGAAGAGTTGGACATTAACAAACAACGTTATCACAAAAGCAAACTCCTCTGGAATAGATCATTGTTTAAGTAACACTTGGTAAGACAGTAGGAGGTTCAGAGATGCCTACATCATGAATACCGTACTTTAAAAAGAAATACCATATCTTGGTAAATTTGCATTGAAATCCTTTTGAAATGTTTTGAAATTGCATTTCAAAATGTGATTTGAATCTGTGATTTACTGTAGATCAGAGGTCCCCAAACGTTTCTGTCTTGTGGAAACTGCAAATTATTTTTTTGCCGTAGACCTCCTGCCTGCCTAATATTAAATTTTCCTAAACTTTATATCGTCAAATATGTTTTTCACAGCTGACACAGTGATGTTCACTTTGATAGGGCTTTGTAAAAAAAGAAAAAGAACTTAAATTTTTAAATTTACGATTAAAGATGCCAGAGATTCATTACTAATTAAGTAGACAGGACAAACAAATCTAATCCAATCTGAATTGCCAAGAGCCTACATTCCTCGTGATCAGAACCTGGAACTAAAACAGGACGTCTGCTTTGATAGTATACCTAAAAAAGAATCTAAAATTTTTTTCCAGCCTTCAAACCAGTTATCAGAGTGATAATCTGGCTCTTCTGCCCAAGCCTTTGGACAACCATGTGTTAGAAGATATTATGCTTTTACTCCTGAGCCAAACTACGTGTAGCATTCATATCTGTTTGCTTTCAGGTTCGTTCTTTGACATCTTCAAGGAGATGTGAGAAATAGAAGCTGTGATTCTGACTTGACAATGGTGAATGAGATGGCAATGGTCAGTGGTAAGGCAGTCGCTGTGTTACATGAATATACAGTATAGGGTGCTATATAATAAAAATGAATTTAAGTGTCACTGGGGCTTACTGCTGGGTAAGTGAGTAAAGGATTGCAACCTAAGACACAGCAAAGTTGTAGAAAACCTTAAAAATAACTATTAAAGATCATAGAATCATAGAATCATAGAGTTGGAAGGGACCTAGTAGGTCATCTAGTCCAACCCCCTGCCTGCAGCAGGAAATCCCCCTAGAGCATCCCCGACAGGTGCTCGTCAAGCCTCTGCTTGAAGATCCCCAGTGAGGGAGAGTCCACCACCTCCCTTGGCAATCTGTTCCACTGCCGAACCGCCCTCACTGTCAGGAATTTTTTCCGGATATCCAACCGGAATCTCCTCTCTTGCAGTTTGTACCCATTGGTTCTAGTTCTGCTTTCAGAAGCAGCTATGAACAAATGAGTCCCTTCCTCCCTATGACAGCCCTTCAGGTATCTGAAGAGGGCAATCATGTCTCCTCTCAGCCTTCTCTTCTCCAGGCTGAACATCCCAAGTTCCCCCAACCTTTCCTCGTAGGGTTTCCCTTCCATCCCACCGATCATTCTTGTCGCTCTCCTCTGGACTTGCTCCAGCTTGGCTGCATCTTTCTTAAAGTGAGGTGCCCAGAATTGAAAACAGTACTCAAGGTGAGGTCTGACCAATGCTGAATAAAGAGGAACTAGAACTTCTCGCGACTTGGAAGCTACAGACCACTTAATGCAACCTAAAATGGCATTTGCCTTCTTTGCAGACACATCACACTGCTGACTCATGTTCAGCTTGTGATCCATGGTGACTCCTAGATCCCGCTCACACGTTGTGCTGCCAAGCCAAGTATCCCCCAATTTATACCTGTATTTTTGGTTATTGCCCAAGTGCAGAACTTTGCACTTCTCCCTGTTGAAATTCATTCTGTTTGTTATAGCCCAGGGTTCCAGTTTATCCACATCCTCCTGGAGGTTTCTCCTGTCTTCTGTTGTGTTTGCTACTCCTCCCAGCTTGGTGTCATCTGCAAATTTGATCAGGCTCCCCCATATCCCTTCCTCCAAGTCATTGATGAAAATGTTAAAGAGAACTGGGCCCAAGACAGAGCCCTGGGGTACCCCACTTGAAACCGACCTCCAGGTTGATGCAGACCCATTTACTAAAACCCTTTGAGTGCGGCCATCAACCCAGTTGTGGATCCACCTGACAATTGCCTCGTCTAGCCCATATTTTTCCAACTTCCCAATTAAAATGTCATGTGGGACCTTGTCAAATGCTTTGCTGAAGTCAAGATAAATGACATCCACAGCATTGCCACTGTCCAGTAAGCTTGTAACCCAATCAAAAAAGGAGATCAGATTTGTCTGGCAAGATTTATTCTTGGTAAATCCATGCTGGGTTGTTTTGATCACCGAGTACTTGTCTAGATGTGCACAAATTGTGTGTTTTATGATTTGCTCTAATATCTTGCCTGGGATTGAAGTCAAACTGACTGGTCTATAATTTCCCGGGTCTTCTTTTTTCCCCTTCTTAAAGATTGGGACTACATTTGCCCTTTTCCAGTCCAGTGGCACTTCTCCACTCCTCAAGGATTTCTCAAAGATGATCGACAGAGGCTCTGCAAGGACATCTGCCAGTTCCTTAAGAACTCAAGGATGCAGCTCATCTGGTCCAAATGACTTGAATTCATTTAGGCCAGTTAAGTGGTTTCGAACCAGTTCTCTGTCAATCTTAATCTGCTGTTCTGCACCATCCATGTTTTCATTACCTCTTTGGGGATGCAAGCACATCCCCGCATCAGCCAATGATCCCGCACCCCTATTTGCACAGCCCTCTTTCCGAGAATAGACGGACGCAAAGTAGGAGTTGAGCAGCTCTGCCTTCTCCTGGTTTCCAGACACCTGTTGTCCATCTTTGTCCAGGAGCAGCCCCACCCCCTCGTCTCTCCTCCTTTTCCTTTGGGCATATCTAAAGAAGCTCTTTTTGTTATCCTTAACTCCCCTGGCCAGCCTCAGCTCATACTGAGCTTTAGCATCCCTGACCCCCTCCCTACAGGACCGGACTATCTGCCTGTACGCCTCCCTGGTGATCTTTCCAGTCTTCCACTCCCTATACTTCTCTTTCTTTAACTTCAGCTGATCCCCAAGTTGCTTGTGGAGCCAACCTGGTTTTTTCAGGTTTTTTCCCCCTTTCTTTTTCATGGGAATTGTTTCTGACTGTGCTTGTAGAAGCTGCCTCTTAAGGAGCTCCCACCCATCTTGGGCCCCTTTCCCCATGATGTTGGCACATGAGGGCAAATAATAGCTGGGAATTAGTGTTGTGAAAACAAGGCATAAAGGATATTGGAGTCTTGCCTGGGTTCCCATTTAGAGATGGGGAGGAAACTGCCTTTTCAGATATTCCTGAGAGGTCTATGAATTCTGGTGATTATGAGATACATGATTATCCTTGCTGAATGCTAGTCCACATGGAACTCTTGAGAATAATGAACTGACTTGGGTTTGTAGCGGCTGTTTGTCTGACTCTCTTCATTTTGTCTTTGTCAGTCAGATCAGCAAATGGGAATTGGTGCCCTAGCCCTCTTTTTATTCATATAAAACTGGGCCACTATAGGTGAAAATGGGCCTTTCTGAAAGCTCCGATGTAACATAAGCCCACAGCAAGGTAACCCATGGCTACACGCTGGATGCGAAACAATATTCTTATTAATCTTTTCTTTCATTGCCATGGGCCCCTTCTCGGGGTGTCTGGTTTCACAGCATGGTAGAGCAGGGGGAACTGATAAGCTGCATGTTTTTCCCAGAGTCGATGCAAAAAAAGAAATAACATCAAGCCAAGGACTCGTGTTACAGTCGAGCATTGCGGAACGGGACTGAGGAGCATTGTTTGCACCAAGTTGCCTTCATGCTCATGGCTGGCTGTGTCAGAGGAGATATTTGGAAGGCATGGTCTTTTAAAGCAGTGATCTCCAAATCCTGTCCCACGAGCCAAATGTGGCCTATGGCCAGGCTGACCAAATGACAGGAATTTCCCTGACAGAACCGGAAATGGGGACCAGGAACTGTAAGTCCAGGTAGAGTCCTCTCTGTCAGGAATTTGGGGGCCTTTCCAGCCATTTCCTAGGATTTCCTAGGACCCATATTGCTCCCCTCTGCACAGCATAGGAAAAATCCATCATGCTGGTGATGCACTGGACTCCTGCACCGGGTGATGTTTTAGGCCCATGCTAAAGCACCTTTCCAAGCCATACATCAGAACTACATCTCGGTTTATTTAAAACATTTTTCGTAAATTTTAAATATGTAAATACATTAAATATTGAAAATATTGATGCCTTCCCATTAGACTCCAGCCCCTCCCTGTAACATCCATGGGTGTTTCCTGGTAGAATCAACAATGTGGGATCTGTTTTTCCTGCCCTGGAGCCCAGCAGAGCATAAATGTTTTCAAGAGCATAGATCCATGGTTCCCAAACATTTTAGCACCAGGACCCACTTTTAAAAACAGTACTCTATTAGGATCACATAGATTTACCAGACTTTTTATAAGAAGATATAGAAAGAACAGGCTTCTTGTTTGTGTGCGTGCATGCGTGTTTGAGTATAACTTGGGCTGAATTTATAGTGAACGCATGCACAGCCTCCATCATGGCTCAGATCACTTTTGGATGCTATAATGATGCATTTGGGGGAAGGCTTGTAATAGTGCCTCAACTTGTGTTCTGCACATATGGTAAAATCCTCACATTGCCATTCACTAGAAGCATTTAGCCACATGCTCGCTTACTGTGTAACTCAGCCCTTATTGCCAACAGGGCACTAGGCATCTAACTAGGAAACCACTTTCTGGTAACAAATATAAATAGAAACAGCTGAAGTGAACCATGTTTGAAGCCTGGATGTTTTCAGCGTCCAGACTCCTGCCTTCTTAACTTCTATATCTGATTGGGATTAATGTGAAAAAGCACCACAGACCTGTCAACTGTGAAATACAAGCAAGCCTGAAAATTAAAATATGCAAATCTAAAATGATATGCAAATCTGCAGGCTTAGGAACACAAAGGGCAGAGTGGGCTGCGCAATGGTTGAAAAGCTACGGAAGGAGAGAGTTGCCGTGTTATTCCCGACAGTGGAGAATCAAGTTACGTTGAATAGATTTCTGAATATATATTCCTAAAGCACACAATTTGATTTTACTAATGAATTCAGGAATTGAATTCTAATATGCTTCACCCTGGCATTCAGGAGAGGTTTATTAGTTCTTAAAATGCTTTATGCAATGACAGGGCTTTGTCATTAAAACTGCCAGCTTTTTGAGATAACACGTATATTGGAATCATAATGAAAAAGGCTGGAGATGTTTCCTGCGTCCAGTACAGAGACATTTTTCCTTTTCAGATCTATGTCTGAATCTCATAGCTGGGCCTGTGTTTATCGTACCATATATATATATATCACCTTTTGAAAATTTGTGATGGTTCAGGAAATACGTTTGAGATGGAGCAGTAACGGTACACCAGAAGAAAGAAGGAAAGCAACTGTCAGGTCCATACACAGGCGCTGAATGAATACATACATACATTCTGTCTCTGGGAGCTGCCTCGTCATTTGTGACATCCCTGAAGGAATGTCAGTGACAACCAATTAAACAAGCAGCTGTCACCCGAGGTGCAGATCAAGTCTAAGGTTGTGAAAAGAGTAATAGAGAAAAGAGTGTCCCCCAGCAGGACAGGGTTAGGCTTGAGATGCTCTCACTTACTCAGTCTATCACAAGTATTTGGGGAGAAGAGACTCCCAAACAATAAGATGCAGAGAGTAACATTTAAAAATCTCAACACACACATAGAGACAGAGGATTCTTGGAATTTCAGGAATGTCACTCAGGGATGGTCCATACTCTTCACTGGAGGTCAAGAGCTACCCCGTCTGCAAGATTACAAACCTTGAAACCTTCTAGGAGTTTGTTTGGATTAGAACAT
This sequence comes from Cryptoblepharus egeriae, assembly GCA_030015325.1. Taxonomy (NCBI): domain Eukaryota; kingdom Metazoa; phylum Chordata; class Lepidosauria; order Squamata; family Scincidae; genus Cryptoblepharus; species Cryptoblepharus egeriae. Next base: position 18,299,921 of record JAREYC010000004.1, on the reverse strand, counting down.
CCTGACGGAGAGAAATGTATTGCACAAGCGCTTGGTTAAGAGCTACAGAGCCCGAGTTCACTGCTTTAAATCTAGCCTAGGCTTAACACAAGGTCACGTATACACGTCCATATTTTGGAGAGTAATTATTACAGTGTTGATATTCCAGCCGTGTTATTAGCTACTGTCAAAAAAGAGGTCAGGCCTGTTTATATGGGCAGGAGTTATTAGCAGTAGTAGCTGCTGCACATGGAGAGTGTCTTTTCCATCACCACACCATGATCAGGGTGATCACTCTCCGGGCCCACCATTTGATGCCACATCTCATGATGTAAACATTTCTGACAGCCCCAGCCACAATCTGGTCCACTAAAGTGTATGGACTTAAGTGGATGTCGTTTCAGAAGAGTTCTTGAGATTACACTGGCTGTAAAATGTAAGTGTTGTTTTTGTACTACATTTTCTTGAATGGCACACAGTTTCAGGTGCAGACTATTTTTGTCTGTTTTTTCAAGGACACTGAGCATTGGATACTTTGGACATTTGTGTAACCACATCCTGTACTGTTTTGATGGATAAAAACACCCATACAATACTATAATTTTAAAGCTGCATCAGTTTCCCTAAAGTAACCACACACACACAATGCTTTTTGCTAGCCAGCTGCTGAAACTGCCTGCTAGCTGCAGTCGAAACTGTCCAAGGTGTTTCCTTCAAGAACTTTTTCCACTAGCACAATTCAGATGGTGAGAGCCCCGAGGGAAAGTCAACATGCAGATCAAAAGGAGATTCTTGGAAAAGTGGTTAGGCTTTGACTTTCGTAGGGAAAAAAAAACAATCAAGTGGGGACTAATGGTCAAGTTTTATAATAATAATAATAATAATAATAATAATAATAATAATAATTTAGGATCATCCAGTAAAACTGATGAACAGTAAATTCTGACTGATCCCCACAGCAAGATCTGGGTTTGAAGGGACTCTGGGGGGAGATCTACATTCCTTAGTACAGAGCAGAACCAACAGAGGGAGCTCAACTCAATTATACACAATTAACAAAAGATCGTGAAGCCTGTCCAGAAAATGGCAAAAAAGAAAATATTGGAATGGGAAAAACCATGAAATTTCCCATCTTTATACAATATGTGGCCATGTGATGTCTATTATGTGATGTCTATTGGATGTAACATGGAAGGTACATGTTAAGGATTGGGATTGCTGCAGGAATTACCAGTCAAGAGATGAATGCTTAATCACATTTTCTTGTCTTGCTCTTCAAATTTATTAATTGTGCACAAGATCCAATTATTTGATTGTTGTCTATTGTGGGTCTGTTTCAGAGAATTTCTGGTGGCCTTTAAGTAGTTCTTGGTACAACAGTTATATATACAGTATGTTATATACAATGGTGTCGCTAGAGTTTACATCACCCAATGCAGGAGTCCAGCGCATCACCAGCATGATGGATTTTTCCTATGCTGTGCAGATGGGGGCAACATGGGTGGTGGGAATGGAGATGTACCTTTGTCCTGCCCTCAATTTTGATATAATACCGATATTTCAAAACGGTTTGTTTCTTTGCATTATGCTGCAAATTACACATCTAATGTTGTTATTGTTCCACAAACTGAAATTTGGTCACTAGTGGTGCAACCGCCCCCACTCCAGATATAACTAAGGTGATACCTTATTTGTTCCATTCTGTGTCATAATAACATCTCATTGGCTCTTTCATTGATCAATCCCATTGGTCCATTTTGAATCCATGAAATGTACTTTCATTCTGACTTTTTTCATTGCATTCTACTATAAATTACACATCCAACATTGCATAGCATGATGGGGATATTCTAACCTAATTTTAGTGATTTTGGTTATTATTAGTGTCGTACCCCAGTGCATAACACCTTCCTCCTGGACACATCACCCAGTTGGGGCTGCATCCCCACTACCTATGCTGTCTATAACGACCTATGCTGTCTGAACCCCTGCTAACTGGACAAGAGACAGCTGAAAAGCGGTATATAAATACTGTAGATAGATAGATATAACCAACCAGATTTTAAATATTTGCGCTCTCTCTCTCTCTCTCTCTCTCTCTCTCTCTCTGTGTGTGTGTGTGTATGTGTGTGTTTAATGATCTTCTAGGTATAGGTTCTGCAAACTGCCTTACTCCAGCTATTACCATTTGTCTAAATTTTAATAAAACCAATTATTGGTGCTAGTGTTAAAGTTAGGACAATTAAAAATAATTCTCTTTTAACTTTTAAACAATTTTAAATAAAGGCACAGGCTAGGCATCTAAAGAACTGAGCTAGAGATTAAAGCTTCCCCTGCTGAATAGGTGAAAATAGCATCTTTCAGCCTAAGCCTTAAGCTACCTAATTGTATTATGAAGACCAATAAAATGAGGATGTAGTACTGAAAAATGTATAAAAATGAAGAATGATGATTATATAATTGCACATGTGCATTCAATTACAGGAAATCGCCCGCTCAGGAGAGTCAGCATGTGGGAGGGCTCAGGTTAAATCACCACTCTGCTGAGTGAAAAAAAGATTGTCGGAGGGTCTGGGCAGCTGCTGCCGGATCCTATACTCCATATGGACCAGTTGAACAACAGTCTGACTGAGGGACCATTAATTCCCTAATTCCTTGAATGGTTTTGGACTAATATTTAGATCAGTGCCTGCTTTATCCAAGGATTCTTAACCCAGCTAGAACTGTGATGCTCACAATGAAGTCTGTTTATAGTTTTCTAATTAATAATGTAAATCTTTTTTATGATGAGTGGATTTTGGCAGGTTTGAGCAAGATACTCTTCCAAAGAGCTTCCTAAATCAATTGCAGGACCACTCTGAAAAGATTATGAAGACAATCCATACATATTAATTTGTACTAATAACACTAATACAGGCTAATCATTCTACTTTGAAAACATCTCTATGCAATTACAACTTATAAATCATCATTCTTTTAAAATACTTTGGCTGCAATCCTTCTCTGCAGTTAGGCTGGCATAATCCCTGACATAAATCTTGTGCTGACAGTGGGGTGTCACAAAAGTCTGTCCCATTCCTGGTGGAGTGGAGGGTAGTGGTGGTTAGGCTAGTGCACGGGCATGTGCCAACTTCCCCACAACACTATAGGAAGATATGCCAGGTGAATGAGGCTAGCCTAAATTGGTTAGGATTGCACCTTTAATGTTAGGCAAATCTGCCCTCTTTAAATTCAATTATGTAAACATAAGCACACTCCTAACCATGTCTACTCAATAGTAAGCCCAATTCTGTTCAATGGGTCTTACCCCCTGGAAAGTATCTTAAGATACTTTCCTGGGAGTAAGATCCATTGAACACAGTGGGGCTTACTTTTGAGTAGACATGGTTAGGATTGTGCTCTTAGGCAGCAATCCTGTATACACTTTCCTGGGAATAAGCCATACTGTCAAAATAGGACTTAATTGTGAGTAGACATGCATAGGATTGCATAGCAAAGAGCAGTTTTAGGCCATTCTTTAAGCACTCTAAGAGATAAAATATGAAGGAAATGAGATATCAGAATACATTTACCTCTTAAATTATGGAAGTATTTAAGAGAAAAACACCAGCTATCTTCATGCTATATACACCAGCTATCTCTCATATATACAGTGAATTGTGATCTGAGCTTTCCCATTTAATCCTAGGTACTTCCTCCTAATAAAGGTGTCTTTGGGTTAAGAAAGCTTTGCATGGGAGGAAGGAAAGCTTAGGATACAACTCAGTTTTTCAGATCTTATATATTGTGGTCCAATGAAAACTTTAAAAACATATATTGCATGTTGGTGCACATGACAAAATTCATATTGTACATGGAAAGGAAAAACATTAGAGGGCCTGGATTCATCTCCAGTCTACAAGGGAGCCCTGAATGGGGCTATTTTTTCCCCCCCAAACAGACAACTCAATAAGCCAAGGTAAGCATCATGACAAGATTCTTGACCAGGTGTGATCTGTATCTCCATCAGAACGGAACATAAAAGTTGGAGCCATGAATGTGAACATCATTCTATGTGACATGTGTACAAGCATATAAAAGCAGGCATCCATCAGTCTTGAAAGACTATGGTATTGTGCCCGGCACTGCATACGCTGCATGCGAAGCACTAAGGTCTGGGTTAGATTGATATGGAGGATAGGCTGTTACCGAAGCAGCTAATCCCTCCTCTCCACACCACTGAAATAGTCCAATGGCACAGCAGAGCCGATACGAATGGTTCCAGCTGTGTCACAGAGCTGGGCTAAGGACCGGAGCTCACCCTGTCTTGTGGGGACCGACCTGGGTCTCAAACACTGGCCTGCTGGTTAACAGGCACAGTGTCTTAATCACTTGTGCCACCCACAGCCCACCCACACCCAAGCATATATTTCTCTACATACAGAATGGGCCAAAAGTAGGCTTACACGTAATAGGTATGCACTTTACATTTTTAAAAAACTTTTTTTACATTTATATGTATTCGTTCAATACTGTTTATGTACATTTCCAAAACGTAGATAAGATATGTATAATACTGGTTTGGAATTATTGTTTGGAATAAATTAGATCTAAAACATGAAACCAATAGTAAAACAACTGTAAGCCTACTTTTGGCCCATTCTGTAGACATATATTTGAAACCTGTGGCCAATGATAGCTTTGTAGTTGTTTGTCCAGGCTGTGAAATGGACACCTTTGTAGGAACTGTGACGATTGAGGTGGTTTTCACACTTTCCTGGTATGAAAATTCTTCTGAAGTCATTATTTCTGATTGAAGCAATGCTTAAGCACCTAAAGTTGAACTTCAGACACATCTATACTTCTTTTCTTTCTTCCCTCCCTCTGTATCTACCGTTATCTCCCCACCAACAGCACTGAAATTATAAACTCCTTGGGGCAATTCTGATGAAGTACATTGATGGTATAGTGGAGAGAAAAATTAATAATACCTTGTACAAATATTTTTTGTGTGTGTGAGAGAGGTGGGGTTTAGGAACAACTGAAACAACCAAAATTGCCATTCAATACAACTTTTGTATTTCTTAGTACAAAATAATTTTAATAATTTTAATTTTTAATAAAAATAATTTTAACAACATCAATTTTAAAATAAAATTTAAATACAAAATTTAAAATAATTTTGTTTTTCTTTCTTGAAGTCAGTGAGAGACTTTCTGAGTGAAGCAAGATGGATTTGATAACAATGATCTTTACAATCCTGAACACTGAAAGTGTTGACAAAAAGTCTATGTTAATGACAACCAAAAAAGGAGTTGTAGCAAAAATACATGAAGCGCATGTGCAAAGTCCTTTAAAGATGATTTTCAGAATACGAAGCTGAAGCAAACAAAAAGCCTGGTCAACTCACACACATGCATCCCCTGCAACCGAGAGGCTTCTTATAAACAAACAGGGAATTTGTTGCAGGCTTAATAGAGCTGGGAAGTAAATTGGCTGCTTTTCTTTCATTGGGTCGAAGAGCGTTTTTGATTAAGTTATAGAGGAGCCATTTCTTTGTTCCTGAAATGACTGAAGGCAGCTTTTTGCCCCAGAAAACAGAGGCAGGCAGAGGAAAAAAAGTCTATTAAAGAGATAACAAAAGAGGGAGACACTTAAATTCGATCAAAATTCAGGGAGAACCCTGAGAGGTCTATATAAAAGACATATTCATTTCTGTCCCACATGGCCACAGAAAGCAATGGACTATTCTGTTCTGGGCAGTCCTCAAAAAGGAATGATTTCAGGACAGTGTATATATAGTAAGTGAAAAGCCCTAGTCATTTGTGCGTCAGAAGGGTTTAATCTATCAGGAGAAATTTAATAATTTTCCACTCTTTGGGCTTGTTAGCATTGTCCTCAAAACTGCTTGCCTGGAGAATGGTAACTGTACCTGAGTGGGGTGGGACTTGAACCCACGACCCAGGGCACCTCACAGGTTCTTCGGAGAGGCAACCAACATGGCAGAAAACTACAAAGGACCACGATACAAAGCTAGCCTTATTACATGTGTACACATGGGTTCCACCACCACTAGGCAAGGCAAACAGAGAACAAAGGCTGTACAAATATTTTTATAGGACATTTTTAGTAGAGGAGGCAATAAGGTGGGATACAATGACTGAATGCAAAGCTTGGACCCTGGTTTGCTGGATTTTTGCGCAAGGGGATGACAACAAGCAGTGGATGGGCAGGCTGGAAGGCCAACTTGCAACGCATCCTATCTATCTACAGTATTTATATACAGCTTTTCAACTGAAAAGTTCACAACAGCCTGGATGTTTTGTGCCTGGCCTTCTATTGTTTTTCCAGCTTACCCTACAATCCAGAGTAACTGCAGGAGCACGTAAGAAACATTACGTGTTTCTTATGTGTATACTAGTTTACCCACATGATTCTCACTAGAGTTGCTTTTGGTTTTGTTTCTTAAAGACAGAATGAGCTTTCAGTACAGGATGAAAATGTGCTGTCCACAGAAGAAAAGGAAAATATGCCACTGGATTGGCATAACAGCCTTTGAGAATGGCTAGATGTTGGAATAAATGTTTTACCATAGGTAGTGGATGTGTCCCAAAGTGAAAAAAATATAGGACTTTGAAACACCCAAGAAATGCAATTGGTATTTAAAGTAAATTTACAAATGAACCTTTTTCATAGGAAATATTGGATGATTGAATTCAGAACAACCTTGAAATTGTTATTCTAAATGACAACTGCTGCAAGAATTTTATATGCTAAATACTGGAAGGTTTCAGAGATATCTTCTGTTGAAGAATCGTGGCTAAAGATATTGGACTGCTGAACTAGACACACCACAATTTTCCTTAAAGAGAAATCAGTAAAAACTTTTATGGACAACTGGAAACCATTCATGGCCTTCCTGTTTGCAAAGGGGAAAATGAGTCCAATGAATTATGGATTCTATGACTAGATAATTCATAATTTTTATAATCTCCTTTTTTCCCTCTATATTTGTTGAAAATGTTATTTTGGTATAAGTCAGGGCCATAGCTGGTGGGGCCAGTATGGGTATTGGTTCCCTTTGAGCCAGCAGCCTGCCCCTCCTACCATTTTTCACAAACCTGTCTTGGTTTTTTCAGCCTCTTATCCTTCAAATGGGTGTCCTTCATTTTAGTTTTTGTTCCCTGAGAATTCATCCCTCTACAGGCTGTCCGGCCCAATCAGGTCAGGTCAAGGATTGCCAAGGGGCCATCAGCAATCCCCTTTTGCATTACAGGGGGGAAGAACTAAGCCTGCTGGCTGCTCTCTCTTTCCAAAGACTGGCAAGGATAATTATGCCCAGCCCACTGCAGGGTCCTAGAGCCTGCTGCTCATTTCTGGTCTTCTGGCATCCATTGCCATGAGTTAGAGAATATTCTTTCCTGGATCATGCAAATAAATTATTACAAAGGTATTGATGTTGGGGGTGGAGTGGAGTGGGGTGGGGTGAAATGTTTTTCTTTGGAGAAATCATGGATGGGTTTCTGCTTGCAGATATATTTTTAAATTTAATGCTTACTTGGAGGGGCAGGGAATCTTTAGCTGTTGATGGATCACATGGGATCATATGGGGCCTTTTCTTGGCTTTTAGAGTACATTGAATGTAGGACATTGTGCGGGAGGGGTAGTGATGGGGATCACTATGTCCCCAATATCCCAATAGCTTGCTCTTCTGCCAGTACACCTTCTAAGATCGCCTTTGATTGATGTATCTACTGATGCCTCCAATGGTTTGGTTGCCCATTTGCCCACACAAGGTTCTATTCCGCTAGATCAGGGGTCCTCAAACTACGGCCCGGGGGCCGGATATGGCCTGCTAGAGACCTCAATCCAGCCCGCGGGCACTTTCAGAACCCCCCGACCCCCCGGCTGGGGGTTGGGGGGAAACCCAGGGGCCTCGATGCTAGGCGCACGAGCACAGGAGGGATTGAGCAGGAAGCGCACACACCTGTTGCTGCTTCTCCGCAGTGCCAGGGGTTCCCTGGCCAGTGCACACGCCCTTCCCGCTCAGTTGCTGCTTTCTGCTGAGTCGCTGCACGCACACCAACCACGGAACCCCTGGTGCTGCGGAGAAGTGGCAACAGGCATGTGCGCTTCCTGCTCAGTCCCTCCTGTGCCCTTCCCGCTCAGTTGCTGGCTTGTAAGTCACACTTTCCTAGGATGGATGGGTCTCTGATGCTTCAAGACTGCCACACTTTCTTAGGAGTAAGCCCATTACATCTGTGTAGGAATGGATGGATGGATGATGGATGGGTGGGGCTCTGATTCTTAGGATGGGGCTCTGTTGCTGCAATCCTGCCACACTTTCCTGGGAGTAAGCCCATTGACTATCATGGGATTTACTTCAGTGTAGGAATGTGTCACAGGCGCAGGGCGTGGCTCGCAGGGAGGAAGCTATAGTTCGGCCCCTGACAGTATCTGAGGGACAGTGAACCGGCCCCCTGTTTAAAAAGTTTGATGACCCCTGCGCTAGATACTTGGCATAATTGTTACCCATCCCAAAAAATTGTTGCCCCCTCCACTTCTACAATCCTGGCAACTGCCCTGAAGATGATACCGCTCTTTAAAGGGAATGTTATATGAATGGGAATATTACATGATTTTGTCAAGGGAATGTGGTATGATTTTATAGAGCAGCATAATAAATGTAAACTCCATGCTTGCCACACAGCTTTTAATATTTGTTTTCTTTTTATCTCTTCTTTTTCTTTTTAAATAAAAATATAAAAATAAAAAAGAGAATAGTCTTAAGGAGCTATCTAGCCAGCGCTGCCTGGACAAATGCCATACTCTGTGTACATGGCAGTAAATTCAATATTCCCAATAACGTATGTATTTTTCTTTATTTGCAATGAGGTTTGTACTAGGTAAAAAAGAAAACACAGAACATTTTGTTCTACTGACTCTGTACTAAGGCACTCCTCACACCTGATTATCCTTCAAAGTCAATATTGATTTTGGGTTCATCTTTGGTCAATAGTTACTTTCCAGGCCAATACATTTTTATATGAAACTGTATGCTTGATAAAGACTTTTTAAATGGAGCATTTATTGGAGAACTCCTGGACGCTGATTTGTCTTCTTGACTTTCAGAAGCTTCTCAAACAAAGGTTTAAAGCTTATTTCTCAGTAGAGTTTCTATTTTATTCAGTTGTGCATGTCCACTTCTCTGAGATGGTAAATAAAACTTGAAATCAGATCCCAAGGGAAAAACTCAAACATAACTAGCAAATTTTTACTCATTGCAAAAAAGAAAGCTCATTTATGCTTCTCCCATATAGTAGTTGCACATCTGAATGCTGGTAACATCTGGACGAAGGATATCGTTGAAAACAAATGTAGCCAAAAAAATCAAGGGAACAGAGTATAATGTGTCTGGAAGCTCAAAAGCAGGCATAGTAGAGATTGCCATATTTGTGTTTCAAACATTTGATAATCAAAGGTACACTGCTTCAGAACAGAGAAGTTCGATTGAGCTATCATGACTAATAGCTGTTGATAGACTTAATAGGACTACACAGCCCATCCTAAGTACTTATTTGCCAGCAGACTTTTTCGGTCTGGGCTTTTAATGGACCAAGGTCATACCAGTAAGTGTTCTTTAATTCAGCACTTTGGATGAAAGGTATAAGGGGCAAGGAAGAAAAGGGAAATATTAAACAAGTCAATTTTGTTACATTCTGGAATGGAAACATAATATTGAATTACAAGTCAAGGAAACATCAAAGGCTTAACCTAACTTCCTCTAAAATCAATGGGAGTCTATTGATTACACTAATGGAAATTAGGATGAGACTGAAATCATTAGAAAGAGGCTGGAAAACAAGGAAATGAGGCAGACAGTGTTTATCAGAAGAAAGCAAAGATTGGAAAATGAAAACGTAAAAAAATGTTTAGCCTTCTCTGCCTGATTCAAATATCACTCACTATATCAGCCAAGTCAACATAGAGCAAATAAAAATTTTAAAATTTAATTTTAAAAATGTGGCTCCCGATACTTTCCTATAATCTTTTTATCTGTGAGCTTTTCGTTTCATAAGTGACAGTGATCACAAAACACCCTGAAACAAGGGAGATTTTCATAATTTTTGTTATCCAAACTATGGATAATCACACATACATGGACACACACACCCATGCATGCACACTCACACGTGCACATAAACACACACCCATGCATACACACTCACACACACTTAGACACACACACATGCATGTACTTTCACACACACAGACACCCATGCATGCACTCTCACACACATACACAGACACTCACCTTCAGGTGGCCAGAGGGAACCAGAAGCAGCATAGCAGAGGTGGCTTGGAAGACCCGGATTTAAATGTAGAATTTACATTTAAATGTAAATTAAATGTAGAATTTATTAAAGGAACAGCTTCAACACAATTGTACGGACTACATGGTGTTGTTTAAAATAGCCACTGAATATTGATTTCAATTATATAAGCTTCCCTACAGTAAATGTAGCAAATGGTCCATTGAAAGCCACAAGACTGTTCATGGGTCTGATTCAAAAAGTAGTTATCAAGATTATGCTGGCTGCAGATTATGGTGTAGCATTTAATTTTCCAAAATAAGAACATATATGGGTACTACCTGGAACTGATATTTCAAAGGAAAGGTGTTCAGGGCTGAAATGTTTTCAATAAAGATAAGGAAGCTGTTTTACATTTTAGATACTTTAAAAGCAGGGAATTTTGGAATGAGCTCCCAAGAGAAATATCGCAGAACACATCCCTTAAATTTCAGTGAGGAGAAGAAGAATTGCAGCTTTAAATTCAGCTCTTGGGACATGGTTTGTTAGTAAGTGCTGTGTTATTCCATTGGCAATCGAATTTCTAGAGTTGATTTTTCTATTTTTGTGTGTATTGGTATATTTGTATATAGAATGTACAATTGATTAATTTAAAAAACATTTTTAAAGCTCACGTAAGTGTATTTTCCTGTTCTTTCACTCCATGGCTTTTTCTTTCCCTTTCTCTTCAACCTTATTCTTACCATTACAATTACAAAGGTAATTTCATTACCTTTTGCTTCATTGAACATCGTTGGAGACATGTATACACAATCATATCATACACATAAAAAACCCAAATGTCTAGGACTCCAACAGCAAAGGACTTCATTAAGCAAAATAATTCAGTAAAAGAAACTTGCAATTGGCTGAGAAATATGATACTAATAGGGAAAGAGATTTCTAAAAATATATTTTAATAAAGAATTCTGTGTGAGTGTGTGTGTAATCCTTGGGGCTTACATCTGAACAGACATGCATAGTGAACGTTGCATTGTAAGATTTCTTTAACTGAGTGACAGCCCTAAAGCTATCATCCTGTCTGAGATTTCCCTCCCCAAAATTAAATATTTTCCCAAATTACGTATTGATACATGCATAATATATGAGACCAATATTAAAGTCAATATGATGCCATCAGTAGGCACTGCATGGAGAGAGCACACACAGACAGGCAACGCTGTAAGACTAATTTGCAAGGAAATACTCTTGAAATTGATTGGACTTACTTCTATGTGAAGATGGCTAGGATGAGACAGAAACCATTCATTCATTCATTCATTCATTCATTCATTCATTCATTCATTCATTCATTCATTTATTCATTCATTCATTCATCCTGCCTTCTGCCTCATAAAGCCAGGTGTGGCTTTTTAAACATTTCTATGTGGAGCTAAACCTGCGTAAATTCCCTCTTCTATGCAACGTTTAATGGTATAGTCCCTCTGTCCTCAGGGTGACCAGATGCTAAACCCAAAATTCCCTGCCAAGTCCCTCAAACCAAAATTCCTACCTGGCAAAAAGTAGGACACCCCAAAATGTAGGACAAATGTAGGACGCGTTAAAATAAAGCAAAAATACTTGTATTGGTTTCCTGTACTTAATTTCAACACTTTTAAAATTGAAAACCTTTTAACATACATGATTCTAACCCAGACATGCAAGACACCCTCAAAAGCAGTTTGCAACTACACAACCCATGCAAGTGACTTCAACATACATGATTCTGACATGCACTCACTCACACATGGAAGCACACACCCATGCATGCACACTCACACAGATCCCCATGCATGCACACTCACACATGCACATAAACACACCTATGCATGCACACTCTCACACACATAGACAGACACACACATGCACATAAACACACACTCATGCATGCACACTCACACATGCACATAAACACACACCCATGCATGCATACTCACACACACATAGACACACACCCCCATGCATGTATACTTACATGCACAGACCCCCATGCATGCACTCACACACACACATGCACACAGACACTCTCCTTCAGGTGGCCAGAGGGAACCAGAAGCAGCGTGGCAGAGATCCGGCTGGCCGGCCGATGATGCTGTGGAGTTGCTGCAGCCGGCTGGAGAGTGGCCAGAGTGGCCAGTGCGGTGGCCGTGGGAGGCAGGGGCCGGTACTGTTGAGGCCCCAGAGGCAGCACAGCTAGGTGGAGAGGGAGGGAGGAGCTGTGGGGGACCCAGACTGGCCAGAGAGCCAGCTGAGGCAGCGGAGCGGCCGCAGGAGCAGAAGGGTTGGCCGGTGAGGCTGCAGTGAGTGTGGACTGCAGGAACTGTGGAGGCCCCAGAGAAGCTGCAGTCAAGACGTGCTGCTGCTGCTGGCCGCAAGGCACAGAAGGACCTTCCTCCTTGTCCCACCTCAGTTTGTTGATGCTCTGGCTGCTGACTGAGCCTGAATCCCAGTTAACGGGGGTGGTAGTGGTGGGGGTGGTTTCCTACTCCCTGGAGATCCCCCGTTTTACTGGAGGTATCCGGGGAATCCCAGTCAAATGGTCAGTCTGTCCTCCATTCTATATGGTCAACCTGCTTCTCTTGGCTTGATTCACTTTGTACTGGGTCAATCAACACTCACAGGCAACAGAAAAACTAGAAGGGACAGTGTCAAAGCAGAAAAAGTCCATAATTTTGGCATAGATAAGTGTGGATCCCACAGAAATTTATGGTAAGGTTTGGTTTCTAAATCACCAGAAAAATACAGAATTTGCTGGACAAATTTTCACAGGGGTTTGAGAGAGAAAGAAAATAACTTTAGGTTTTGTCTATATAGCCTTGATCACATTCATTTCATATACCTTTACTGGCATTTAAACGTAATTAAATACACGGGGTAAAAATGAAAACATTTTAAATAACATTGTGGAACTTCACTATCACAGCCGAAATAATAATTCACAGGTGACTACTTCTTTTAAAGACGACCATCAAAAAATCTGCTACCAGATCGGTAACTGCTTCAGAGCTATCCTCAAGGAGAAAGCCCAGACATCCTTCAGAGGATCCAATAAAGTTAGATAAAATTGGCTCTAAAAGGCCTTCATGAAACTTACTTTGAGTAGAACAATGCCTTGATCACACCCAAGGTAAGTAGTGAGTAATTGGGTGACATTCACATGACATATGCTAATCCTCCATTTTACAGGGAGAAATTAAAAAGGCCAAAATTATTCACAAAAATTACATTGGTGGTGCAGAATATAATGTTTATTCCATAGAAAAGGTGGGAATCATTTTGTTACGTTGAACTTTTTAACACAGTGAGTAATTCCGGGGAACCAGTACTTAGAATAGGGAGAGTAGTTTGGAATTCAACCACTTTGGGTCTCCTTGGAAGAAAAAAGATGGGATGAGAAGACTGGGGTTCTTTAATTCCTGGGTTTTGAGACTTTGGGGCATATACTATGATTATTTTTTTCCTCCCCTTTCCACTACAGTGAAGGCACAGCAACTTTTTCCCCCCAAAAAAATATTATTCAGAGAGTCACATTTTTAATTAGTTTTTTAATCAGCCAAAAGAGTTGCTTGCAAGCCCCTGAGGTCAGACTATGAAAGTTATTTGTGCATTGCAGTATGACTACAGACATGTCAGAATTGAAAATAGTTTCTGGCTAGGCAATAAATTGGTTCTGCACAGCTGCATATATTTGTTGGAGATTCTGCCTGTCTTATAAATTCCTTTTTACTCTTCCCACCCATGCCAGCCTGCACAACATCTAGGAAATGCCCTAAGAAGCTGTAGCAATGGTTCTCAAAGTGAGGTTTGGGAACCACTTGGGGGAATTGTGACATTATGTCAGGGGGTTGTGAAAAGCTGAGCATCTACATCTTGGAATCAGGCACTTGGTGTCACCATCTTGGAATCAGACACTACAATTGTACAGAAATACTGCTCATTTTAAAAACTGCGTTTATTTCACACATTTTTGTATCACTGGGAAATCTAAGAACCGAACCTCTGCAGAAACTGAGACATAAGCTTATTTCATTAGAAGCAATGGAACCCTAGTGGATAATGAGGGACAACCTGTATAAGAAGTTGCTGTAAAATTAAGTGTTTAAGAAGTAAAATGGTCCCATAAGATAAAATAAAATATCAGAACCCACATTTTATAATAATGATATATGCTTTAGGCCCACATGTCCCATTTCTTTTAGTGTAGATGCTATTTGCATAATCTTGGCTGAAAGAGCCAGGCAGTAGAAATCAGCAGAAAGAGCTTCTGTGCGAGAAGTGATTTTGGGATCAGAAACATTCCCAAAATTCTCATGAAAGTCAATGCGTAAAATACATCAACATAATGAGTTATTTGGGGGGCACAGCCGGCCATGTCCAAATCCCCATTCCTTGATTGACTGCTTTGTAGGGGGATATACAAATGATTACATCATGTTGATTAAATGCCAGACTAGACTCTGTTTTCTCTATTTGAGATTGTGAAAAGGACCCACAGTTGATATGATTCAATATCAATCCTATCATACTTTTTAAGCTGAGGTTGGATTTTATAAACTGTCAGTGGTAAAATCTGAAGTTGGTGTATTTAGCCTGATATAGATCCATTAAGTGCCAGCTGTTGTACAGCTTTCTTTTTTCTATCCTGCCATTAGGTTGTTAAACGCTTCCTTTGAATATCTTTAAGGGCCAGGTTAGGGTCGCTCACTGAATCTGGGGTAGTGAGATGTCTTCGCTTTAAAAAGTTGCCTTTAAGGAAACATTCTGATAAACTGTTGGACAGGAAACTGTCAACTTCTTGCGCGAAATAATGCACCAGATAGCAGGCACCACATGATGCTATTTTTGGTAGAAAAAGTGAAGCTGGAGCCAAATCTAGAAAACAGATCCTCATGGGGTAAAGTGATTCCTCAACCATACCATGTCAGATTGCAGAAATTGAATTGCATGATTGGTTGCATGATTTTTTAAAAAACATATTTTACATGTAATTACATATTTTTAAGAGAACCGGAAATTGTTTTAAAGAGGCCCTGTGTCCCCTGATATCCACATAAAGATCATTTGTCTGCTGTTCTCCATGGTCAAAAGAGTTTTACAGTCTTTCAAAACTAGGATCTTCTGGGACAAATATACTCACAATGAGCAGGGATCCAGTTTTGCCTCTCTGGAAAAAAAAAAAAAACTCCCTCTTGCCTGTTTCTTGAGACCTCATACAGTGAGGTTAATTCCTTTATAGTGGTGAAAGGAAGAGAAGCTGTGCTCTGACATTTATAGTTACACAAACCTGCCTCCACTGATGGTCACGTCTTTAACTGTGACACAGATTAGAGATCTAGGCGTATTCGGTTAGATAAGGCAAATCTGACGGCAAGCACATTTGAACTTGGTAAGGCCGCTTTTGTTTCGGTGGTGACAGCATTTTTATGGACAATGAACTGTAAGTGATAAATGCAAATGTGTCCTTTCTTTCTAGGATGGAGAGAGACCTTTATCGAAACGGAGGAAGGGAGGCACTCATTTCCCCAACGCTGTCTGTTGCATGCTTGACCGAGTATTTGTGTCCCATGTGGGGAAACAGAGGCAAGACATTAACATCACAGTAGATGTATGTATTCCAAAACACATATTAATAAGGGAAAAAAAATAAATTTAGCAGAATAAAATAGTTATAAAATGTGAGATTAAAATGATTCATTCCAGAACAACTGAAGTCTAAGGTTATTTCAGTGGGATTTGGGCCAGCAGGTCATGACAGTGTCCTGTGCTATGGGCAAAATCCAGAGTAACTACAGAGAGTCCTTGCTCCAGTGTAAGAATAACTTACTCTGGATTCCAATATGAATTTCCCATAGGTTTTCACGAGGTGGTGCAGTAACCATGGGTGCACGTAAAGTTTTCTTACGTGGTCCCGTAGTTACTCTGGATTTGGGGGAATGTGCCTATTTGGTTCAGTGCAGAGTAGAGGATAGAAAGTGTTTTAAAAAGCAGATTCATTTTTCCTAGAGAAAAAAAGGCGCAGCGATAGCATTTCTTGTGTTTTTGGTTTTTTGTGGAACTGTTTCCCTTTTTTGTAATTCTTGTAACCCTGTATTAACTCAGGGGTGTCAAAATAAAACCTGAGTCCCCCACAAGCAATTTTTCTGGCCTCCATTATAATTGGTTCTCTTATATCTTGAAAATATGAACAAGATTTGCACATTTTCTCTTCTGTCATTTGCAGCTAATGAGTTTCTATTTGAGAACAAAATGTTTATTTCTGGCCATCGTCTGCTGAATGCCATCGCATCCCTCTTTAATGATGCCACTTCTGACCCTTGTTACGTTACCCCATGAATGCTAACAGTGGCCCTCCGTATGAAACAAGCGTAATCCTCCTGTATTATTTGGTACAGATCGCAGGGACTGGACTACTTGAAGAGGGCTGTATAACTGAATGCTTCCTCACCTAAAAAGGACCCTTTATGGAGAAAAGTAGCATATCAGGCAGAAGGCAAGGTTAGAATCTTATTTTCACTGCAACATGTAGGAAGTTTGTGGCATGAAAAAGTTTATGTACATAAGTTCTGGTGACAGGCCGCTGGAGCAGGCCGGCCAGGTTTCTCCATGTCACGTCCATCATGAATTGGATGAAATTCCAATCCACAACAAGTGGACACTGTCATCACATGGTACAAACACTGAAGAAGTTGCCCTTTTGTCTTTTTCGGTTTTCTGCTTTTATTTTTGTTTTTAATTATTTTCTAAAATTCAGCATAGTGTTACAGTGGGTCAATGCAAATGAACGTTGCACTGGAGCTTAATTTCTACTTGTTAGCATTTGTTCCACGGCTCCTTTTGTTCCTGAACACACCGAACGTGGTATGAATTGATCCACTCCGGATCTGGTTCTCAAAAGAAATGCACAAACCTACTCAGCAATACACCAGAGCAATTCCACAGTTGGATGTGGAGTTGCCAGGATGCTGTGCAGGCATTCTGGACATAAGTGTTTGTGCAAATGTTCGCAGCTGGTGTGTCTGGATATTATGACCTTAAACTTCATTGAACTGAAATTGAAAAACTGAACATAAAGGCAATTTGATAAAAGTTCCAAGATATCTATACAGCATAGTATCTACAATATATGCAATGGGAATATATGGGCTCTCTTTACAAAAGAGAAGCCCAGATGACTTCAGTGGAAGAAAAAACAAATGGTTAAACTGGAATCATTTCATGGATACTGTAGAGATCAAGTAATTTGTTCTAAGTGACACTGCAGGGGAGAAAGAGAGAGAGAAAGATCATCTTTAATTGTAGGTTTCATTTACTTAATAAAGGCCATAGATCAGCATGCAGGAAACCATGTATTTAAGGTTAGTTTTAGAAAATTGGTGCGTGTCAATTGAAGTTTTACAATAAGGTCATTTAGACGGATTGTGGTTTTTAGTCTTTCTTAATAAAAGTCTTGTGTAGGGGTGAAAAGCAACAGAAATGCTGCATATATACAATATATTGTGAGTTAAAACACCTATTTTTAGATGTTGGAATTTTTCAAACTGGTTTTAAAGACAATGACAAAATATATGAAATTCTTTTTTCTCAAAAGGTAATAACACTGGAATTTCTTGAACTGTCTCCTTCCATTGGAGGTAAAATAAAGACTTGAAACTTGAAACTCATGGCAGATTTCAGCTTCTGCCCCCAGATAGGGCTGGATGTTTGTATAGGGGAGAGATGGCTTCTTGATGAGTCTGTTGAAGCAGAACACCTGAGATGTTCCAAATGCCTCACCACTGCTAAGGGTGAACGCTTTCAGGGTTGACTGAATCCTGACACTGACTCCACAGCCAAAGCAGTTTCGGGAAGGTTTAAAGGAATCCCAGAATATCTTAAGACTTCCATCTTCAGGTCCACACACCCCAAGCGACTGCACACTGTTCTGTGGCATGATTGATTGTTTGGGGATTCTCTCACAGTGCACCTAAACTAGGGTGACCATATAGAATGGAGGACAGAGTGCCTCTACCTTTAAGCATTGCAAAGTGCCTCTAAATTTAGGCAAGGGCTGCTTTTTAAACCCTTCCATGTTGAGCTAAACCGTTCTAAATTCTGTCTACTGTGCAGTGCTTAAATTCCTTCTTCTAGAGGCACTTCAGCCTGCTCAATATAAACCAGCTTATATTCAGAATACAAATACAATAAAACCAGCTGTTAAAAGTCCTCTGAGATCAGGGTGACCAGATGCCCAAACCCGAAAGGAGAACAAGGTCTTGGATTCCCCTCAGCCTGGCCTTCCCAGCAGACAATGGCATGTTTGCCTACTCATAAGTAAAGCTGTGATATTGGGCACTTTCACTTTCTCATACAGCTCAATGCATATTTTTGTTTTTAGTTGTTTGGCCATAACATTTGATAGGAAGGATATATTTGAAAACTGATTTTGCTTTGGTTTCTGCTCTTCAGGACAAGTCCAACGACATATGACATGATGGGATACTGCACACCATTGCAAAGTTCCAAAATGGAGGACAATGAAGCCCTTTTGGAGGACACCTGGACAGGAGACAAAAATGAGGACAAATCCAGAAATTTCTGGTCATATGGTCATCCTGTCTGAGATGAGCAGATGGCAAATGTCGAAAAGGGAGAGGTTAGCTGAGGATGAGATGTTTCATCACAATTCCTCCTGGCTTCTTCTTTACACCAATAATAGGAACTTGGGGTAAGAAACTTTGAAGCCAATTTTCAAAATACATGCTTTGGATTAATTTGCTGACTCTCTTGAGTTGGCACACTGGAATCTCCTACAGCAGCCAGCACTGACACCTCAGTGATATAAGACCAACTAGATTCCTCCGTTCTCCATCACAAGGAGAATCGGGGAGAGAAAGAACAACTGTGTGTAGCTTCTAACTTGGAGTAAGCTGACTGCATATATAAGAGCAGGCTGGATGTTGGGATAGATGCTTTATGAATGCTGCCACTTTTACTGCTTCACACATGGTACGGGTGGGGAATGGTCATAGGGGATACCCATTCCCAGTGTGGTAGAAGGCCATAAAAAACAATCCTGCCTGCTGAAGAGAGGCAAAGGAGGGCATGGCGCAGAGAAGATTGGCACTAATTACTTGTTTGAAGCACAAACAAAAGCAAAGGAGCAAAAAGATGCTCCCATGTGGCAAAACAAACACTGACAACCTGACACAGCTGCTGGGATTGACTGATGCACAAAAGCTGGTAGCCGCTTCTCCAGATAGCGCAATCTGTGCTGCCATGCTGGGAACATCACACTGTGGGATGGTGGCATTGCCACCCGACTGCAAGCCGGCATTGGCTTTCTCTCTTCTTCCTACATTAAGGTGAAGCAAAGACAGTTTATAGGGGGCTGCAGATCACTGCAAGATTTTCAACCAGTCTCCTAGGAAGAGGTTGCGTTTCCAAAACGGCAAAAAATTCCAAGGTGATCCCTTTTGGAAGGCCCTTTATGTGTTGTAATATATTCCTTTATGCTCAAGACAGAAACAAAAACCACCAGTTTGCATAAGACAAGAAAAAACTTCATATTTTTTCCTTACTATTTTAAAATAAACAATAATTTGGATCATTTAAATACAGCCAACCTCCTTCTTTTTGAGAAGGTACCTCTTCATTGCACTCAGTGAAGCTGTGAACGTCAATATCATTCTCCCTCTTACACACAAAGAAGCTGGAGGGGACTTGAAGCAGAAAAGTAGTAGTGAAAGGAGACATTCAGCCTTTTTGGACTGTTTTTCCAGAAATTGTTTTTCTGTTCTATCTTTTGGGCAACCACTGAACCCATGACTTTGCTAAAAGCTGAACTCAGACTTAAGGCACAATCCTAACCAACTTTCCAGCAGTGGCACCGAGTTTCATGGGAATCATTTCAAAATGAATATGTACTAGACTTCCATCCTAAAATGAATAGTGACTGAATGCATTATCACTTATCAATTCTTCTGCTATGTGATTGCCAAATCTATTTATCTGTCACAAAAGTTAATACGAAAATCTCATTAAAAATCAACTGTAACTAGACGTTATGAAGTCTATAAGTACATAGAATTTGCGGCAGAACAAAATCCTAAAATGGATCTGTGCCAAAAAATTAATAGTCTTCCAAGTAAATGCAGAGAACATTTCCATCCTCACTGAAAAATTACAATCTGTTCCTATGCGCTTGGGCAAATGCTGAATTTCTAAAAAGATCCCATGTAGTTGTCCATTCTTCAACATTCCCCTCTTTTTACTTTCTTGCACGCTAAAAATAAAAAAAAATGCAAAATGTTTGATAACCTGAATCATGAAGTAGAATTAATTTCTGTATTTATCTGTATGCATACAGCATATCTGTATGTCAGAGCTGACTGTATATCAGCACTTATGTAAACCATTAGAGCAGGGGTAGGCAAAATTTCAACTGTAAGGATCTTGGACCTTTCAGTGTTGTGCAGAGATCATGTGCAGCTTGTCATTTCATCTCACAGATGTCAGGGGTTCCTTATGTGTGGAGAAGCACTGCAGCCTGCCTCCTGCTTACTTCTAAGGAGACCCTCCTAGAAGTCTCAGGTGCAAGGAGAGCCTCCTCAGATGTAAGCAGGTGAGGCAGCTGCTGTGCATTTACAGACTATGATTGTGCGGTTCTGGCTTGCCTGCTGCATATGCATCACACATCCCTGATCATTTTTCTAGAGATGCCAAGGGCTGAATATTGAACTTAAGCAGTTTGTAGTTATGCACTAAGTTGTATATGAATATATAAAGCTGCTTTCTGTTGAATCAGATCCTTGATCCATGGAGCTCAATATTGTCTATATAGAGTGACCCCAGCTTTTTTCTGGGTTTCAGATGACGTCAAGCCCAGTCCTAGCAATAATAGCAGATATTAAACTTGAGATGTTCTACCTATAAAGCAGTTCTACCACATACAGTTCAATCCTATTTGAGTCTACACAGAAGTAAGTTCCATTGAGTTTAATGGGGCTTACCACCAGGACAGTGCTCTTAGGATTGCAGCCTGAGTTACCCTCTATTCTCGTCCCTACCCCATAGCCCTGATCCACTTGGTCACACACTGAAATCTATGAATTATGGGGAAACTACTCTCTTGGATCCAACATCTAAGGCATAAAAGAAACATGAATGCTGTCTGCTAATAGGAGGAAGAGCTATCTCTTACCCAAACATAAGCAGGCAGCAACAGCAATCTGTCTGCAATTTGTCAGTAGTCCTGACAAGTCTGTTTAATGTTATATCAGCCTGCTGTAGCATCTCATTTGTGTGACAGAAACAAATGTGTTACCAAACCAACTCTGTGTTTCATCAAGTTCACTATCCTCCTTCTACAGTAGCTCTTCCCAAGGAGGAGTTTATATTTAACCTTTCTTGGCATCCATCAGCTCTAGACACTGCTTGGAATAAGGCATCTAAGAAAATACTGTAAGTCTTGCTGTGTGCAAGTGTTAAGGTCCAGTTCCAGAAAGTCTGAGTCAAGGGTCATTCTGGAGCTAGGTTTGCCATAATTCTCTTCCACAGAATCAGACAGGACCCTCTGTCATGTTTGCCAGTATGTGAACACAATCCCCCCCCCCCAAACCAGAAGTGTTCCTGTTTTGGGAACATATACAGCCCCACCTTGAGCTCATGGATGAGTATTTCATCACTAAGTAGAAAACTAAGTGTCACAGCATTTGGGGCCAATCTTGTGCCACAGATCTAACTTCCAACGTATCTCCTGTACCCATATTCCATACTAAAAAAGTCAACATAGGGAAAAAAGCCCTGCTAAGCCACCACTTGACACCATCTCAACTACCAACGTTTGAGGAACATTCTTAAGTATAGGGTTTAACCCAAAATGAATTGTACTGAAGCTGTAACGGGGTTACATTCTGGGGCAATCAGTATTTTTACCTACTGGGATCATCAACATACTTCTCTAACAACACTGCTTCACATAGTTCTCAGCTTTTACTAACATATCTCCTGCACTATCCAAGGTTTTGCTGTACTCATGACTGATGGTGATCTTTTGTCGCACAAGAAAAAAATGGAGAAGTTTGGAGTTCAATGGTGACGTATCTGAATCAGGTGCTCCACTGGATGCTGAACTCTGTGTCAGGCTGAACACAGACGGTGCAATCCTAACCAATTTAGGCCAACATACCTATCTCCCTGTTCCTGCAGTGATATGGGGAAGCAGGTGCATGTCTGTACACTGGCAACCAGGAGTGGTACAGACGTGCTTTACTGCACTTTCCCAGGCCAGCAAGGTTCTTGTGCCCACCCAACCAGGGATAGAAATTGTGCCGAGAATCAACTCTGTGCTGAAACAACAGCCAGGACAGATTTCAGAAGCCCCACTGGGAAGCCTGGGGTTTTCCCTGAATGAAAGGGATTAAAGTTCCTTCCTATGGGGAGACTTCCAGCTGCTGCTGCTGCTGCGAGGCCATAGGATGCAGCGGGTTGCTGTTTTGGTTCTGCTGCACCAGGTGATGGCACGGTCTTTAGGAATGGGCCACCCATCAGCACTTTTTTGAGCCTTTGTTGCTTTAGAACCAGCGGGAGTAATGCTGGAACAAAAAATGTCAGAATAGAGGATAAAGAGGATATCAGTTCAGAACATGGTGAAGTCTCCAACAGCAATGGGATGAACACAGTACTTTCCCAGTGAAACAAATACATATATGTAGGTGTGTGTGTGGATTTTACTACAATCTAGTAAAAAAAGCTTCTATTTGTGATTTTAATTAAATAGACAAGACAAATTTACAAAAGTACTTGCACACATTAGAAATAAAGTGACAATGGATTTTCCTAGCAAGTCAAAAGTGCTTTATTTTATAAAGCCTTACTCATGTCTGGAGTGTTTTTTTCAAACTAGGCAATACAATGCAGGTCTTCCTTATCTCCTCCAGTTTATCAACAGTAATGAATGACAAAGACTGTTACAGACAGAAAAAGGCTTTGTAGTTAGCTCGTAAAAAAGCATACACTAATTGGCCACAATGGAATATTTACTCTTTTTTAACTCAATGTGTACCTCATCATTTCCCAGTGGTATTCTTGCAGTCTCTTCCTACCTTAAATGCCACTGTATTTTAAGAAATAGGACATTCACATGGTGCCAGAGATCATGGGTGTGCATGGGGAAAAGGACAAAAGTAACAAAAATTAAGCCACAGTTATCAACTTAAATACATAAAAATACAGAAGTATACACATACGTTACAGTACTGTTAACATCACTAGAAGGGTAACATAATTATGTTAAAAAAATTGTACAGAGGATCAAGGATGGTGTTGCCTTTGGCTGAATAAGATAGTGAGATCAGACCTCCTCAAAGTTTTTTGCAGTCAACACTACATACATAACAGCTGCACAGCGGCAGCCTTAACCGCACTGGCATTCTTAATGGAGAAGACAACCTGGCGCTTCCAGGATAAACCAGAAGTTGTAGAGGGAAAGAGTGATTTGATGTTTGTGAGTTGCCAATGAATGTCTGCTTCAAAGAATTTTTTTTAAAAGGCACAATTTTAGCACAGTGTACAAGTACTAAATAGATAATTTTAAGCACTTCAAATTCTGTCTTTTCCCCCCTCAATCTTTTGTCCCAAAAATCAATTAATTTTTTTTAAGATAGTTTACAGGTGACAGCACGCATTTAGGTAATTTATTGTGCAATGTGATTTGGAGAAACACCAAGCAAATTAAGATAATAAAACCACCCCCAAATACCTTAAAACCATCTCTCATTGTATTGTAAAATATTTTTTTCCTAGCCTATCAGGGAGGTGAATGAAACATTCACAGGAACGATACTGCATGTTACACTTCAAAAAATTACTTCATCTGAACTGCAAAATAAACTTTACATGTAAACTTCAGATTCACATACTGTGCACAAATGCCAAAGCATCCCTGTTTTCCTATGCATGTAAACAGTAAAAAATTTAGGGCTTTAAAAGATAAGGAGTCGTTTTAATAAAAAAATATTTAAAAAGCACAAGGAAAGCATTTAGGTGTCTTGTTCTTGATCAATTTTAGGAGAATAGAGTTTACTATTCCTTCGTTCATGTGTTAATACTACTATTGCCCAAAATGATGCACTTTTTTCTAAAAAGCATATATGATTCAACTTTTTGGTAGCATAATCAGTTCCTATATGGTAAAACACACGGAGTAAAATTGTTGTGTAATAAGACAACGACGTAGTCTATTCTTGTCCCCCCCCCACCCCAGAAATATATTTCTATTCTTTGCAAAAACCACTCAGCATGATTATGGCGCTAGATCTTTGTAAAACTCGAGACTCATCTCTGCTGCTGGAAGAATATTTCCTGTTGTGAGGGGCTAATTTTAAAAAGAAATTAAAAAGCAAAGTTGCCAACAAAAAAGCTTCCAGCGCACAGAACACGCCACCATTATTCTTAAGAAGTGCCAACATGCAAGGTTGTTAAGTGTAACATTCGCAGTAAGGTCATCATCGTCATCACCGCCAATACTGTCTTGCATCTTTCAGTCCAAAATATAAAACTGATCCACAGTTTACCATTTAAACCAACAGGAACTTAACATGCGCATATGCTTTTCTTTCTGAACTTCCCACCCCCACCACCTTTGCCCATTCATTCCCTATCAGCTAGTTTCCCACAGAGTGTCATCCTTGCAATACACAGAGTAAACAGCTGATTTATTTTCATTAGTTATATTAATTTATACTTTTTTGTTTGTTTTGCATACTCACACACGCAACTGCGCTCACACTCACGCACACATACACACACACCAGAAATAACTAGAACTATGCTGGGCATAATCAGGCAGCTGTTAAAGCGAGTTTTTTTTTTCACCCCAGTCGGTCATCTTTGCCAGCAGATGTAAACAAGGGGGCTGCCTTCTGCGAGATAGCACTTTAGAGTTCTTTTTAAAAAGAAGCTTTATCCTTTACACACTGGTAGCCATTGCTGCTGTTCCCAGACTTTTATCTGTCCAACAGAACATGATAGGTTACGTCAAGATGTTGGCAATAAAGTCCAAGAACCGCTTTGAATACTGTTCGGGGTTAACTGTTGAAATTTCTGCACCAGCCTGAAAATAAAAAGAGTGAAACGGGTCGCATTTGTAAAAGATTGTGTGGCACTTTACAGTCTTATTGGCTTATCAGGAAACATGCTCTCATAAGCTAAAAGGGTACTTCAACAGATGCATGAAGTAGTGGGTGGAAAAGTCTCTACTAAAGTAAGATATGGCAAAGATTTTGCTCCTGGACACGTATGATGATAAATACTGCATAGATGGGCTTGGGCATCTAGAGAACATCAGGGACTCATAGATTTTCTGAGGTGCAGGAAGGTGCAAAAATCAGAAATGCTTTGGGATGCCTCCCTCTCAAATCCTTTAGGGCATTCCATGGATAATCCATTGAAATAAGTACTCAAGGGGGTCCAGGAATGGATGCCCCAGTGGATACCAAGGGCCCACCGTAATTACATTTTAGGAAATTAATCAAAAGGAGTAAGCATTCAAATCTCCATAGTCTTCGCAAAGCTTCTATCAGGGAAATGGAAGACCAAACCTGAACTATTTCCCCAGTTTGGGAAGGAGGGAAGAAAATATCCAATTCCTTATTCAGATCAGGAAAACATCACAGAGTAAAAGAGTTAAGCCCTCACTTCAGTGCTAACTGATCTCCCACCTCCACACTCTGCTAGAAAGCATACTGAGATTCATGGATTTTAGGGGTCTCATTTAGCTTCACCCACAGATATTGCAAGCATTCCTATAAGGGTTAATACTGGAAGAAAATTATTAAGCTTGAAGATCCACATCAATGACACTCACGCCATGTTTGACTGTTTTTGCAGCATGGGCAGCTTTCTTTTTTGCATCATAATGAGTAAGAATATCAATGATGGCCATAAAGTATACTTCCTTCCTGGGAGCATCTGCATAAAAAATTAATTCATACAAATAAATTAATACAAATAGTTTACATTTAGGATGTTTAACATATTTACGGAAGGAAGCTGGAATCAACCGGGATATAGGATTAGTGGTCTTTCCCTTGCTAATAGAATTCAAGGACCACCTACTCCCATATGTACCTGCTTAGGTGTCCAGTATCAACTGAGGGTGCAATCCTAACACATTTAGGCCAGCCTAACTCACTTGGCTTATCTTCCTGTGATTGTGTGGGGAGGTCAGCATATGTCTGTGCACTGGCCTAACCTCCCCACGAGTGGGATAAAAGAGCCTTACGGCACTTTTGTGACACCCTCAGTCAGCGCAGGACTTATGCCAGGGCTTAGGCAGTCCTAAATGGAAGTTAGGATTGCAGCCTGAGATCCTCAGTGACAATTCTGTGGGTCCCTCTGCCAGTTGAGATAAAGTGTTGAGACAAGTTGTAGTATTTAGAAAATAAACTAAGAATTAAGCAAGTTGCGAAACATTTCAAAGGCAGAGTGTGAAATACAGGTGGTCCTGCAGATGTGGAAACCATGGATTCAACAGTGGAGAAAACTGAAATCCTGTCTCCACAGCCCCAAATGCCCATTAATATTGTTGAAAGGATTACCAAACCCAAAATGTTCAGACTGCTATAAGCATTCAAGCCTACAGTGATGTTTAGGTGGCTTGGTGGCAACCTGAATACAGTAGCGCCTCACATAACAAATTTAATTCATTCTGGAGGCATGTTCTTTACGTAAAACATTCTTTACGTGAAGCGGATTTTCCCATAGGAAATAATGGAAACTCAGACGATTGGTTCCACAACCCCCAAAATATTCATCTAAAAATATTAACTGGATGTAAAAATGATGACAGAACACTGGGATTGAATTCAAAACATGCATTCAATGTGCATGATCTTATGAAGTCTACTTAGGCTGCAGTCCTAAAGACACTTTCCTGGAAGTAAGACCCATTTAATACAATGGGGCTTACTTCTGCAGAGAAATGGTTAGGAGGCTGCAATCCAAGACACCTTCAAAGTGTCTCCCCACTTTCTCCTTCTCTCTCCCCAGAGCATCTCTCTCCCCTGCTCCCTTCTGGCGAGCCCTGAGCTGCTTCCCTCTTCTCCACTGCTCTTCTCTCCCTCTGCCCAGTGGACACCCAGCCACAGGAGGAACAGCATGGAAGTGTTGCTTTCACTATGGGCAGGTGTGCTAGGCAGCCCTGACGCTTTTTAAACAGGCTGCCGGCCAGCACATCTGTCCCAACTGCCAACGAATGTGTTCTTTACGTGAAGCACAGTTTGTTACGTGAAGCATAATCCTAGATAAATTTTTGTTTGTTACGTGAAACATACTTTACGTGAGGCGCCGCTGTACTTGGAAAAAACTAGATCAGTGCTCTTAAAAAGCTGGACACTAACCAGAAAGCAGGATGTTAAGCATTTATTTTGTTTTTTCCCCAAGTATTCATACTACCAGAAACCCCCCTTAACATGTTTCAATGCTTAAAACAATATATATAAGCAAGAACACTTTAGCCCAGTTATTTCAACAATGTTAATGGGTGTGTAGGTGGGCTGCAGGGGTGTCCCTGAGTCAACAGATAACTGATAATTATTAACAGTACAGAATTAATATTGTTTTAACCACTTATATTAACCTGTATTGCACATTTACTGATCCTGTGTTACCACATTAGATATTAACATAATAGAAAGATCAGAGATAAACAGAGATCTTCTATTCTACTTCAGTCATGCCAAACCAAAAAACAGCTTAAAAAATTCTTATTTCATGATGTGGAAATCTCTATGGGCACAATCCAGAGTAACCACGGGGAGTCTGTGCTCCAGTGTAAGAACAATTTCGCATAAGTTTTCACTAGGCGGTGCAGTCTATGGGTACATGTAATGTCTCCTGTAGTTACTCTGGATTGTAGGGTCAGTGGTTTTTTTTAACGGTTTGGAGTTTCTGATGCAAGTATCTATAAAACAACTTACTTTCATGGCATTTTATTCCATAAACATCAATGGTTGGATCAAATTCTCCTGGAGCCAAAGGCTGCAAACTGTTCAGTGTATTTCCTGGACTGTCTGGAGGTGTTCCAACTGTGGCAGCTCCATCACTTTCTCCTTCATCTTCATCATTCTCTTCACATTCTACTTCTTCTTGTTCTGCTCTCTCCACATCATGAATGCCAACTAGCAAACTGTAGTCCATGAGTTTTAACTGGGCAAGGAACTAGAAAGAGAATTGAAGACCTAATTAGAAAGACAATTTGTCTGCAAGGAATATAGTAGAAGTAACAGATTTTCCACATTTTTCTAAAAAAGCAAAATCTTAGCCACACTGAAGTTTTGACAGTGATCTTCCAGGTTGCTGCACTGTGCACTGAAGGTGGATTGACAGGCTAAAAGGATTGAGAAAAACTGGTTTAAGGAATAAGGAGTACACTTTACCTTATGATGCTGAAAAATGCAATACATTGATTAAAAACAAACAATTATTTCCCAGAAAAGCAAAACCTTTGAAAACCAAAACCTAAAGTTCTTCTCTGAGAAACATGCTTTGTATTTCTCTTCTTATAATAAGCTCCATACGGTAAAACATGGATGTGTACACCTGCATTTTCTAAAAGAAACATGAGAAGCAACCTATGTGTTCTCCCCATCCCATGTTAGTTTGCAGCACCAAAGCAGTGGCATTTCCCCTTTTCAGCTGAAAGATTAATAAATAAAAATAGACACCAAATCCTCTCATAACATGAATGCTCATAACTTAAAAATGCACCAATGTTATCAGTGTCAAACATTAAGAAATTTCAAAGTTCTGGATCAACCCGAAGACTTTAAACATATTTGTGCCTGTGGTTAGAGAGCCTAAGTCTGGCATGGGTCCTGTGCTGGCATGGGTGTGTCACAAAAGTGTTGTAAGGCACTTCTGCCCCCCTTCTTGGGGAGGATTAGGCCTGTGCACAGGCATGCACTGGCTTCCCTACAGCAATACAGGAATGGGAAGACCCATGAGTTATGAGATTTCACCATAACTCTTTTGTCCAATTATGTATTTATAAAGTATCTGCTTCTTACAATGTGCTCCTCTGACTTTTCTAAGGATTACCCACTTCTGGCGAAAGTATATTAAGAGATGGTCATACATAATTCTTACTTCAACATCTTTTTTAAGTTTCTCCAGGAACATCTTCTTGTTGGCTTCATCAATATAAATCTTTTGACCATCATTAATGAAGTCATTATCTTTGAATGTTGGAAGTTCTTTGGCCTACGAGAGACAAAAAAATGCTAGCATCAAAGAACCACCCCAAACAGATACATTCAATCTCCGATATTCAGTGTATCAAACTGATTGATCAAGTTGCTGTTTAGTTGTAGAGTCGTGTCCAACTCTTCGTGACCCTATGGGTTGCAGCATGGCAGACCACCTTGTCCTCCACTAGTTTCATTGCCTCGGTGACACTATCTAACCGCCTAATCTAATCCTCAGCCATCCCCTTCTCTTTGTGCCTTCAGTTTTCTCAGCTTCAATCTCTTTTCTAAAGAGTCCTCCCTTCCCATGATGTGGCCAAAATATCTAAGCTTCAGCTACAGTGTTTGTCCTTCCAGTGAACAGTCAGGGTTGATTTCCTACAGGATGGACTGATTGATCTCTTTGCAGTCCGAGGGACTCTCAAGAGCCTTCATCAGCACCATAATTCAAAGGAAAATATATTCTTTGGTGGACATCGTTCCTTATGGTGCATCTCTTGCAACCATACATTACCAGGAAAACCATAGTTTTAACTAAATGGACCTAATCATAGCAAATTGAATATTCAGAACTATCAAAGATGCAAACTAACACCCACAAGGGGGCATTAATGAGCTATGGCAACAGTGTCACCACCACTTCCAGTTTAAGGAAGAGAGCTTTTCTTTGCAGTCACACGCATCTGTTATCTTATTTTATTGACTTGTTATGTAAAGTTAAAGGTGAACCCTTTAAGTAGATAACCCCCCCCCCCCGCAGGTTGCCCTGCTAGTTGTGACCGACTTTAGGGAGTGGTGCTCATCCCTTTTTCTAGAGCCATAGAGCCACTGCTGTCAAAAAAAGCTTCAGTGGACATATGGCCCACATGCACACAGAAAGCTGTTACCTTCCCACCAACATGGTACCTATTTATCTACTTAAATTTGCATGCTTTCAAACTGCTAGGTTGGCAGGAGCTAGGCTAAGGATAGGAGTACTCTGTCTTGCAGTACTTGGGTCTTGAACCGCTGATCTGCCGATCTTCAGATTGACAGGCACAGCATCTTTAACAACTGAGCCACTACAGCTTATCTCTACTGGTTATGAATGCCCAAATTTGCTTTTTGTGATCGATTTGTAATTGATAATTAAATACAGAACTCACAATAAGAAAATATGTGACTTGATCTGTATTAAAGACAAACAAAAAACACAGAACATCTTAGCCACCTCATTGTCAATATGATTCCTGGCAAAAAGTACTGTATATTTGACTGCATTTTTATTTCGTCACTCTACTCTGGACTTTGACATACATCACATAAAGCCAGGTGTTCAACAGGCAGATTTCTGACTTCTTTAATTAGACACATTAACCCAAAACAGATGGTGTGAAATTTCACTGAAATTATAACTAAGTAGAAGCCATTTTCATACAAAATGTTTGAAGTAGTGCTTCTTAAGGCAATAGGTGACAGAGCCAAGGGTAGTATGTCTTCCTTTATTCCATTTGCTGGCAGAAGTTCCACTAAAATGTGGACTGAGAAAAATCAGCAGGGGAAATAGCAAGGTCTGATGATGCTTTACTCACCACAGTGCTGTAGCTAGTCATCCCCATATGACTAATTAATTAGCTGCTTGCCGGTGTGTGGGGAAAAAGGTGCCGGTACTGAGCACCAATGCGTATCCCCAGAAAGAGAGCTCTGACAGTATCCAGCACATTATCAGGCTCTGAAACATTCACCAGAACCTCTGTTTGCAAGCCCCTTTCATAGTAAATTTGCATGACTAACTAGTATTTCTGAGGGCCAAACTAGCTGAGTTCTTGTTAATTCTTTGGCTGTGGAGGGAAATTTGCATTTGAAAAATTAAATGTAGTGGGAGGGAGCAAGTATTAAATGCTTCTCAAATTAGTGATCTGCAGACCAATGCTAGTCTGTAAGCCATGGGTTGTTGGTCCATGGCAAATTTCCAGAAAGAAACAAAAGTAATAAAATGGCACAGATATGATACCAGTAACTGGCTCTCTAGAGGGAAAAAAATGAAAAGCACTGCTCAAGAGGTTCTGATCCAAACCCCATCCATCAGCTGCTTTTCTAACATTGTATGGGTGGGAGATCTGATCATGGACTTACATTGTCTTATATAGTCCGGAAATCAGATTTACGGTCAAGAGCCTAAGAAACCCTTGATTTTTCCTTCAAGAAGCATTACATTGGAAGACTATCATCAGAAGAAAGAGATAAAACCACAACATGCAATGTACATCAAGTGAAAGTGGTAAATGTTGCTCATACATTTTATTAAAAATCTGTCTTAAACATACTGCTAATTGGAAATTGCTTCTTGAATATGTTTAAAACAAGAAAAGCCAATGACACACCCTTAGACCAAGTCTTAATAGTGCTGCAAATCCTAGAAAATAAATACACAGACGTGCTTGTTGTAGAAGCCTCCTTGTTGGCAATAGGCTCAGAACATCAGCAGTAAATTGCAGTACCAACAGCTATAATTACTACATTTATGTCATAGTGAAGAATGCAGTACAACTACGATAAATGACTTGTACGTTCCACATTGTCCTTGTCTAGTTTATATGGGGCAAAATAATTTAAAGAATGAACAAATGCAGCAAGTCAAGTATGCCTATATTAAGAGGAAAAAGAAACACTACATGTCAGAATTTGAAAAGCATTTCTAAATCAAGAAATTTGAAAGGGCAGATACCAGTTCCTGCAAAAATCCAATTTCATTATTGTTAAAGTCTCACTGCAACAACAAAAAATGAAACTCTGGGCTATGGCAAAATGTTTAGTTGAAGTTTGCTCAGTGCTAGAACATGAGGGTTGTCTAGTTATTCTCAGACTTCTGGTTGCATGAGGGGGGTAATTATCATTTGTGGATCTAGTTTCACTTTTTGTTATAACTCCCTGTATACACCCTACATGCCCAAGTAATAGTGTTGCAAGATTTTTTTTTCCTTGGGACCAGAGCTTATCTTCACAGATATGCAAACTGTGTTTAAAATGATAGATCACTAGCACAGAAGGTGCCTACATGTGTCTTTTACCTCACAAAGTACACCAAAAGCAGGAAGAACAAGGTATAGGCACAGCAGCATGAAGGTACCTTGTTGGCACAGCTTGGCTAGAGCATTAGACTCTTGGTATTTCTGCTATGAGTAAGCACTGAGGAAGTGGAGAAGAAGCTTCCTGAATAGTACCTAAAGGTTGGTCATTGTTGGGAGGGGTTACTGTACTGGGTTACTGTACTGAGGTGGCAGCAGCAAGAGACCAAATAAATCCTTTCTGTAGAAATAAGGCTTGCAGGGAGAACTGATCTGCATGGAGAGCGGGTGCTGAGAAAGGGTAGGGTTAGCACTTTCTCCTGTTTAGGTTTGCTTTCCTCCTCTTGCTGGCAAAGATGTGCCTATCAGGCTCTTCCTGATGTGAATCACAACCCAACAAATTATCATTCCAAAAAAAATTGGAAAGATCCAATAGATTTCATGGATCACTATGTCTTCTAACTTGCCTCATGACAGTGTTTGTGAACAAGAATTAGAGGGAAAGAAGAAGCGTTACCTGTGGAAAAGGTAAGGAAGGAAGGAAGAAAATATAGGTTTGCAAGAATGTAGCAAAGGGAATGCTATTGTTTTGATGAGGGAATGCTATTGTTTTGAAGTCACTGTTTTTTCATACACACACATTTAGTGGCAGCATACACTGGAACATTATCTTGATACTGATGCACATACAACAAAATTTATTCTGCATAAGGATGGGGACAAAAAGAACCAACAAAAAAGGATTGGGAACGTTGTTTTTCACTATTCTGCTTGTTTGGAAGATTAACAGTTCAATCCTAAGCATAGCTACTCAGAAATAAGTCCCACTGTGTTGAATAGTACTGTATTTACTCAAATATAATGCTCACCTATTTCAGCCGAATTCAGTCTCCAAAAACAGGGTGCACATTATATTCAATGGTTAATGAGATTTGAGTAAATGTACTATTTTGATTATAAGTGTAGGGTGCACATTAGATTCAAGTAAATACGTGCTTACTCCCAGGAAACGGTGGATAGGATTGCAGACAAAGTCAAGTGACCAAACAAATATAACATTACCATACCTTTTCCTTGTCACTAGCTTCTCTTGCTACTGTAGAACCCTAAAATAGAAACACAATGTCTAAAATGAGATTTATACTACTGGTGAAAAAAGGAAAAGCAGGAACATAGATGCTTTTTGATACTATGCTTTCAAAGCACCCTAAATATTCTGTTGCAATACTCAAGATGTGAAATACAGTAACAACTCTGTTTTTAAATAGGTCATTTTAAAACATTGCATCAGCAGCTCTGTAAAACCAAGGACACTCAAGACCTGTAGCAAACAAACTTTCACTTTGAGAGTTTTGAATTCTTCTTGTCCTGCTGCTATTAACTTTAATTTTCAATCTCCGGAGAATCATCTTCAAGAACGCGACAAGATTTAAACTGTAAAGGAAACTACCATCAAAGCATGCTGTACCTGCTTTTTTAAAATTAGAAACATAGCAGTCTATCTAGAGATAATTATTAGCTCAAAGAGACCAAGGAAGATGCAGCTGTTCTTTATAGCGGCCAGAATTTTAAAGCACTTCTGTGTCACTCCTGGGGCAGTTGAGAAGCCAGCCTCTCTGTAACACGATGCACAATAGTGTGTTGGCCTCCCTATACCACCACAGGAATGGGGCAATGGGTGAGTTGCGCTGGGCTAAATGGGATAGGATTGCATTCAGAGGATTTCAATTAACAACTGTCTAAACATGTTTTCCAATCCAAAAAATAAGCTCTCCCCCCCGCCGCCAAAATCCAGCCTTTTATGTCACATTCAACTCAAAATTTCCCTCTTCTCTCAAAGTTAATGTAGAAATTTTTTAATAAATTCCAGTCATGTGGGAGGATATTCATTATGTTTTCTTTTGCTGATATAGCATATATCTGCTAGTTAAAATAATGTACACTGAAATTCAGTAATTCCTTCAAAGACTTGCCACTAGCAGAGGACTGGGCTGTAATGCTGCAATCCTAAAGACAATTTCCTGGGAGTAAGACTCATTGAATGCAATGAGGCTTACTATTAAATAGACACGGTTGGGATTGTGCTCTTTGTCAAGTTAGGATGCAACCCAGGATTGTACCCACATAAGCAATGCATAGGACTTCAGCCCTCTCTTGGATATACTTTTTCTGGTCTGCTATATTCCTTGCTTTTTAAACAAATATGGTAGGCTCAGAAAATAAGGTAGGATACAAATAAATGAATTGATATCTGTTGTTAATTTGAATTGAAAAACTGCAGGCATATTTTTGACTAACATGCAATAGGAGTTACTTACTGTGGCTTTTCAATCCCCAATATTATCCAAATTTACTTTAACAAAATTTTAGAACACCCTTTCATAATCAGGCCAACGATCAACGGGATACAAGAGTTTTACCTAAACCGTTAATGAGGTTGCATAATTATCTCAAAAACCTGTATGCAAAATATGTTGTAGCATCTGAGAGTCTCTTCAGCAGTTCTCCCTTCAGCTGACTTTAAATGCAACCATTAGCACTTATCTACTTGAGTCAACTTACAAACTTCTGCTAAGCCACTTCCTTTACAACACAGCTCAAAATTATCTTATTTCCTTATAGGTTTTTTGGGGGGTGTTAGATAAGCCACAGACTATTTAAGGAATCATAGCATAATGGAATTGCTTTCTAGATTCTCTTTTATGTAACACCATAGCTAGCTTCCCAATGTATTTAATAGAATTCATACAGTTTAAAATCTATTAGAAAGAATATGGTAAAATCTACAAGTATATTGCTCACCTTTAAATCATATTTTCTATAAACAGATAAACGATGGCTGAATACATTTCTTGTAACAATCATATATACTTCAACTCCATCAACAGTAAGTCGGTACATTCCCAAAAACTGAGGAAGTAGAGTATTTCCATGACATTCTACGATAAACTAGACAGGGAGAGAATATGTTAGAAAGTTAATAATAAAACTGTAAAGAATGAAACATTCAAATCACTGGGAAAAATTATTTTGTCAGCAAAACACTACGCTCAGAAGTAACTATCAGAGCACCTGCATTTCTTAACTATTATAGACACAGTTGGATCATGTTGTATGGAAATTGGACCTTTCTAGAAGGAATGTCGGCACAGAAATTATATGTGAAAGCAAAAAGTGTTCCATGAGATTTGGAATCTCTTCAGGGTATTTCATCAACATTTGTTTCTGAAAAAAGAATCCACATAATATGTAAGTTCCCTTCTCTGCTAGTTCTCACCTCAAATCTGCACCTCACAATTACACAGTTCACTTCCAGCAGGTAGAAGTCACTATGGGCAAAATCCAGAGTAACTGCGGGAAGTCCTTGCTCCGGTTTAAGAACCACTTACTCTGGATTCCAATATGAATTTCCCATTGGTTTTCACTAGGTGGTACAGTAACTACGGATGTACATAAAGTCTCTTCCATGCTCCCATAGTTACTCTGGATATGGGGGTATGTACTGTCACTTTTAAGATCTCATTCTCTCACAAAAAAAGGATGCCTACCTGCCACCTGCAGTTATATGGGAGCTATCAAAATAGATATAATATGCTCTGTTGTCAAATAAAGTGTGTAGTATGCATCAAGGCTAGTGTAGGGTTGCTCTTTCTCAATGAAATGGTGTCTTCAGAAAATTCATTCAAGCATTTTGAATATTTCTTTTTTCAGGTAACTGACAGAAGTTATATAACAGATCATTTATGGAGGAAGAGTAAAACTTCTAAAAGCATCATAACTCTCCACGTGTACATATGAAATTCTGATCAACCCTATGCTCATCCCAATGTACAAGAGATTGTCACTGGAAAAGGAAAACACTATTGCATTTTCTCCACTTCAGGAATGCACGTTTATGATATAGGAATTCATTTCATGGTCTTAATGGAAGTCCCTGAGATTCATTAAATTGTCTTAACAAATCTTCACACTCCACACAGAATGTTTCTATTTAATTTTTGTGAGTGTCACGCAGTGATACCTAGAATTTGATTATCCTCTCTTTTGGCTTATAAGGCAAGGCTTTTTTGCTGATTAAGTAGATGCCTTGTCTTATATCCTTTACTGAGTTACCTTTGGATAGTGCAATAAGATCTACTGTATCTACTAATTTGTTCTTGCAGTCATGTTATTTCTACTACTCCAACTCTATTTTAAAATAATAAGTATGACTGTTCTTACCGCACTAACAAGATGGAACTATATGTTACCTCTTACACAATTTTATAATTACTATACTAGGATGCAATCCTAACCAATTTAGGCCAGCATAGCCTGGAAAGTATCTGGGGACCCAAGGTCCCCTCAGCACACCACTGCACTTGATGAAATGTCCTTCTCTGCACAATTGAAAAGTTAAAGATCCTGGATCCCTGACCTATTGTCACAATTCACTCCCTGCTGCCTTGACTAGAAACCATTTGTTCTTCACAATTGGTACTGTGACCCATGTCTATCTACTTTTTCCAAATGTCCCAGAATGACAGACAGCTTAGGACTGGGCTGCCCATGACTTTAGCTCAACGAAACATTTAAGAGCTATCCAGGCAGATCATAAACACTTTGCAAAACCCTTTATACCATTCTGGTACACAGACTTTTACATATTGACATAAAAGGAGGAGACTTCTGTTTCATATGCAAGACCGAATCCTAGTATTATAAGCAGCAATTTTGTGTGTGTGTGTGTGTGTGTGTGTGTGTGTGTGTGTGTGTGTGTGTGTGTGTGTGTGTGTGTGTGTGTACTTCACTATCATGATAAAAGCCCTTGGTACTATATTTGGAACAATTTCATTCCATAGTTCCTCATACAAAACACTGCAATGATTTAGTATACTACTTTTGCAATGAATAGGGAGGGGGAAAATGAGTCAAACATTCCTTCTGCTAAGTTGAGATATTGTGGTTTGGAGAAGAATGACTTAATTCTGCTACTAAGACTGAAAAAGCTTTGCAGTGTTTCAAAGGAAGCAGCAGGCTCCAAACCAGAGCTACCTTGGCACTTACCATTGAGATGTATGCACAGTGGAAAGAGTGAGATAGTGACATTCCATGGCCCCAATAGAAGCCTTAGGTGCATAATACTGATGTTTCCAAAAGTCAGGATACACATTTAATTTGCAAGTAAGTCTTACTTGATGCCAGAACTGACAGATAAGGTTGAATTTGTGCAAATTATTGAGAAACAGGACTTATTCCCTAGCTGTGAAACTCATCACAATCATATAATGTTGTACAAGTTGCCCTTGAGAATTTTGCTGCCAACAAAAGCACCAAACTTTATCCATGTCAGATATTTATAATTTAAACCTTCATCTTTTAACACTGATCTCTTGTGCTCAGAGATGTCTATCAAAGAGTTCTGCAATTGTCACGGCTGTTCAAACTCTGGCTTCATATCAGTGATCTCTTTTTCCAACTTTGTTCTCTGTGTTGTCCTGTGCTTTGATCACTTGAACATATTCTAGTCTAATTCCTCTCGAGCATTTCAACATACATTTTGACAAAAGTAGAGCATTTTCCTTTGAGATACTATATATATTTCAAAAGTTGCACTGGTTCAATCAAACTACATAAAAACATGTCTACTTAAACCAATCTGAAAACTTAATGTAGGACTGAATCTTTTTTTAATTGTGGATTGCTGTCAATTTATGTCCTAAAGATTTTAAAGTAAAATCAATGCATTTAATAGCAAACTTTCTAAAAAATCCAAAGACACATAGACTAAAATGATTTTTTTTAAAACACAAGCAACCAAAACACTAACCGATGGCAGAAAAATGTTGTATAGTTGCATAATATGGTCTCGGTTTGCAAAACATCTGGAAGAAAAGCATTCTACAGTTATGAGCCAAAATACCAAACTCTTTCCTAATTACCTTCATCATTCCACAGTTGGGTACCTACAATAGTGCTTTTGACAAGATGGTGATCTGTCACCTACCAGGATTGTCAGTATACTGAAATATCACAGTTAGGAAATCTATACGGTCTTGGATGTACTACACCTTCACTGATTAAAAATGTTAGCAGGCCTACCACCTTACAGTGATCAAGATCCATGTATATAATTCAATACGCAACTTACAGAGCTAAAACCCACTTCACACTTCCTCAGTGGACTACCAATGGGTGTGGACTACACAGAGTGATGTGTACAGGATGACAACACTAGTGGCCATGATTTTTTAAATCCTGGTATTTTTAAATAATACTACCATGTTATATACCATTTGATGCAGAATGCAAAGAAATTGACTCGAAATATCTCTATTTTAACAAAAGTTGAAGACAAAAAACCAGAAAGGTGGTGCAATAATGCTCACTATGCCCACTGTCTGGGGTGTTACCACACCCAGTGCATGGGAGGAGGTCCATGATAGGAGTTATGTGCTGGCTTCTTGTACTGATGATGCAAACACTAGTGCGCAGTTGAACAAAGCAGTAGATCTAGATTTATGGGGGGGAAAATCTCATTTTTAAACACCAGTTAAAGCTTTCAGTTACATCTCCTACTTCCTAAAACATTAAATCAACATTCAACCAAGTGTTTCTTTTTCAATATCTGCCTGCCTGCCCACTTTAAGACAAAGCAATTACTTTACCTGGTGATATTTCTTCAGTATATTGTGCATCTCCGCTACATCTTCACTTGTTATAGTTTTAATAACGTATCTTTTGTCATAGGAAGTGTGAAATCGGGCACCACTACGAGCTTGAGAATCATTTGCAAGCGGACAACTTCTTGTCAGAGAATTCTGTCACATCAATTAAGAGAAAAATACTGTCAAAACAAAATAATGTTAAGGCAATGCAAGGTGTCACAGAGTTCTGCAAGCTTAGAATAATTGAGGTCTAACTCAACCATGCAATTATTATCAAAACATGGTAGTTACTTTTTCAAATATAATCTAATTGTTGAGAGATAGACTGAATGGGAACTCAGTTGAGCACCATCTTGATATTCTTCTGTAAATAATCTTCCCAGTATTTCATTAAATAGAGGTGCATGAAAACAAGTGGCGCCTCGCCGGGTTGCCGCTAGGAGTGGCAAATTTAAAAGTGCCTGGCCGGCTGCTGGAGCCTTTAATTGCTGCACCAGCGGCCAGCTGCAAGGGCTGGGACTACAGCCTGAGAGCCCAATCCTGACTACTCAGAAGTAAGTCCCCTGACAGTCAACGGGACTTACTCTCAGGAAAGTGTGGCTGGGACTGCAGCCTGAGAGCCCAATCCTATGCATGACTACTCAGAAGTAAGTTCCATGACAGTCAATGGGGCTTACTCCCAGGAAAGTGTGGTTAAGGTTGGTGGGAGGCACTAACAAAAACTTTAAATTTTTTTTAATTTTTAGATTTAAAAAAAAAATTCCCCTTTAAATTCTCTACGGCCCCATCCCCTGATCCTGGCCCCGCCCACTTCCGGGGAACCGGTTGTTGGGCCAGGCTGGGCCCACCACTGGAGCTATAGTGTTAGCAGATGCAGTCACATGGATGTAGAGGTTTAAAGAATAGTTTTATTTTTTCACATATTTGGGTTTTTTTCTTTTTACAAAAATGAGAAGTGGCTTTATATTTATTTCCCTAACCCAGAAAATCCTACATCTTTCCATTATCATCAGGTTTACATTAGTGCTGTTATGAATGTACATGGAGAACATTTTCACACAATGACTTCGGAGAGTGGCAGACAGAAATCCTCCCTGAATAGTTGTTTAGTGCTGGTTTTTTTATTTGAGTCTGACTGTTGCTACAGCACTAAGGG
The DNA here is from genome assembly GCA_030015325.1 of Cryptoblepharus egeriae. Lineage (NCBI taxonomy): Eukaryota > Metazoa > Chordata > Lepidosauria > Squamata > Scincidae > Cryptoblepharus > Cryptoblepharus egeriae. Next base: position 18,259,538 of record JAREYC010000004.1, on the reverse strand, counting down.
CGCAATCCAGAGTAACTATGGGGAGTCCTTGCTCCGGTGTAAGAATAATTTGCTCTGGATTGCAATATGAATTTCCCATAGGTTTTCATTAGGTGGTACAGTAACTACGGGTGCATGTAAAGTCTCTTACGTGCTCCCGTAGTTACTCTGGATTGTAGGGTAACTTGGAATTGGTATTGAGACTGGCCACACATACTTGTAACAGCAAACAGGTTTGCCTATGCAAAGCAATCTCTAGTAAGAAGAGATTTTCAAAACCAAAAGCCACAAAACAAAATTATATCCAAATGGGTCTGTGGGTCACTCGCTGTGGAGTACTATCATTCAAATGTCAAGTACTATGCATGCTCATAGTTTATGTGCATGCTTATAGTTAAGAATATCTCGTGTGAGGGAGATTCAATGACAAACTATGCACTCTTATTTTTAGCTTAATCCTAGTTTAAACTAAACATTATTCTGTGACCTGCATGATTTCAGACAAACAATTCATAGAATCATAGAATCATAGAATCATAGAATTGGAAGGGACCTAGTAGGTCATCTAGTCCAACCCCCTGCCTGCAGCAGGAATTCCCCCTAGAGCATCTCCAACAGGTGCTCATCGAGCCTCTGCTTGAAGATCCCCAGTGAGGGAGAGTCCACCACCTCCCTTGGCAATCTGTTCCACTGCCAAACCACCCTCACCGTCAGGAATTTTTTCCGGATTTCCAGCCGGAATCTCCTTTCTTGCAGTTTGTACCCATTGGTTCTAGTTCTGCTTTCAGAAGCAGCTATGAACAAATTGGCCCCTTCCTCCCTATGACAGCCCTTCAGGTATCTGAAGAGGGCAATCATGTCTCCCCTCAGCCTCCTCTTCTCCAGGATGAACATCCCAAGTTCCCCCAACCTTTCCTCGTAGGGCTTCCCTTCCATCCCACTGATCATTCTTGTTGCTCTCCTCTGGACTTGCTCCAGTTTGGCTGCATCTTTCTTCAAGTGAGGTGCCCAGAACTGAACACAGTACTCAAGGTGAGGTCTGATCAATGCAGAATAAAGAGAAACTATAACTTCTCGTGACTTGGAAGCTACAGTCCTCTTAATGCAACCTAAAATGGCATTTGCCTTCTTTGCAGACACATCACACTGCTGACTCATGTTCAGCTTGTGATCCACGGCGACTCCAAGATCCCGCTCACATGTTGTGCTGCCAAGCCAAGTAGCCCCCATTTTATACCTGTATTTTTGGTTTTTATTTCCTAAGTGCAGAACCTTGCACTTCTCCCTGTTGAAATTCATTCTGTTTGTTACAGCCCAGGATTCGAGTTCATCCAGATCCTCCTGGAGGTTTCTCCTATCTTCTGATGTGTTTGCTACTCCTCCCAGTTTGGTGTCATCTGCAAATTTGATCAGGCTCCCCCATATCCCTTCCTCCAAGTCATTGATGAAAATGTTAAAGAGAACCGGTCCCAAGACAGAGCTTTGGGGGACCCCACTTGAAACCGGCCTCCAGGTTGACACAGAACTATTTACTAAAACCCTTTGAGTGCGGCCATCGAGCCAGTTGCAGATCCACCTATCAATTGCCTTGTCTAGCCCATATTTTTCCAACTTCCTAATTAAAATGTCATGTGGGACCTTGTCAAATGCTTTGCTGAAGTCAAGATAAATGACATCCACAGCATTGCCACTGTCCAGTAAGCTTGTCTGGAGATCAAAAATGGAGATCAGATTTGTCTGGCAAGATTTATTCTTGGTAAATCCATGCTGGGTTGTTTTGATCACCGAGTACTTGTCTAGATGTGCACAAATTGTGTGTTTTATGATTTGCTCTAATATCTTGATCAGGATTGAAGTCAAACTGACTGGTCTATAATTTCCCGGGTCTTCTTTTTTCCCCTTCTTAAAAATTGGGACTACATTTGCCCTCTTCCAGTCCAGGCACTTCTCCACTCCTCAAGGATTTCTCCAAGATGATCGACAGAGGCTCTGCAAGGACATCTGCCAGTTCCTTCAGAACTCGAGGATGCAGCTCATCTGGTCCAAATGACTTGAATTCATTTAGGCCAGTTAAGTGGTTTCGAACCAGTTCTCTGTCAATCTTAATCTGCTGTGTTTAACTTACATTACTACATACAGCTATTGAAGGTTTTGTGTTAATGCTGCTCAAGTCAACGCTACATGGACGACTTACTACAGAGATCAATTAATTCCCCAAAGAAGTATACTTAGAATACAAAGATCAACATTTCTGAATTTTGACAGCCTTGAAACTGCCCACTACATGCACAACAAATGAAGCCTTCCCTACTGTCATATACAATACAAGATGAAATTTAATATATGCTTTTAAAAGGGGACCTTTGAATTAGCAAATGTATCAGTTCTCTGCAAGATGGCCATTTTTATACTGTACATATAAAATACAGATTTATGCTTTGCAATTTAAAACTATGCATCTTCAAACGGTGCAAGTCTCAGCAAGTATCTCAGCATATTTTAAAGAAAGTGGAGGGTTACAATAGCAGCAAAGTACAATGCAATTTGTGCGTTAGATGCATTACTTTTGTTCAAGATACAGCGTCATTGTGAAAGAATGAGGACATGTTCAAAAAGAAGTTTGTTCTATCACAACACGGTGCCAAGAGTGTACTCTTAACTTTAGGCTTTTAAATTGAATCTTTATTTACATGAAGCTCCCTTCAGTAGTACCGTTATCTTCATTAAGTATACTATAATCCATGTTCCAAGAATGAGTCAGAATGGCTCAACCAAACAAGAGTTTTAAATAAAAAAGCAGCACTTGGTGGGGCCTACGGTAAGGGTATACTAAGCTATATAGCAAGCCAGATTAAAGACAAATCTACAATAGAAGTTACTAACACATCTTGCACAACTTTACAAACAGCAGCATTAATCACTAGCATAGCAGAAGTACCACTGCAAATCTTATATGATTGTGTCTGATGAATTATCTATCTAGGGGCACAATCCAGAGTAACTACGGGGAGTCCTTGCTCCGGTGTAAGAACAATTTTTATCTGGATTGCAAAATGAATTTCCCATAGGTTTTCACTAGGTGGTGCAGTAACTACAGGTACACGTAATGTCACTTACGTGCTCCCGTAGTTACTCTGGACTGTAGGGTAGGTTAATCATATAAGATTTGCTACCTCAGGCGGCAGAGAATAGCCCCGTGCAATACCCTTGATCTGTCAGTAGAAAATTCACTTGGAAAAAATGTTATTCTCACACAGAGCCATTTCAGTTGAGGATAAAATAAAGCATAGGATGATCCAAACAGTTTCCCTTCTGATTAAAACCAATTGCAAAATGGACTGACATCTAAGCCCAATTGAGCTTACCTCTCAGTATGTTCAAAGATAAGAACAGCAGCAGGACCATGTGCAATGACCCTACCCCTGATGGCTGTGTGTTCATTTAAACATGTCACAGAAACCACAAGATTCCTAACATGTGGATCTTTTGGAGGCTCTGGTCACCAAAACATCATCGTTTATAATCTAGGAATCTGAAATTACAGGTCCAACCTTGTTATACATCGATTTTTATACATGAACACAAACGGCCACTGCAAATCAGTTTTAAAACTGCTTTTCTACTGTTGTAGATAGGTAGTCATGCAAACAATCATTCCATTCTTCAGTCCCAGAATCAAACCCCTGCAGATATTGAGGAACTACCTTAATCCATTAGGTGCAACGGAGAAGCAAGAAACCTAAAAGGATATTTAAATCTATTTTTCCATTGTTTTTTATCCACTTATTTATTCACGGGAAGTTTTGGAATGGAACCCTAGTGGATAATGAGGGACATCTGTACCACAGACTTGTGATGACTATACCTAAATTGCATATTGAAACCTATCAAGGAAAAAGCCTTTAGTTCATTAGAGACTGTTAACCGTGTGGCCTACGCACATTACTTTTAACATCCTGCCCATTGACTCTCTGTAATTTATCTTTCCATGTTTTTCTGGCTTGGTCTGTATGTTTTGACTGTGCAAGAGGTATGTAGCAAACAGTTCATTGATCTCATGTGGTTCTACATGCCTGACTTATATAGTTCACATATGTATGATAAATAAGCTCAGTTAAATTCATTCATATATGTTCTGTCTCTAATGTAGTGATTTTCAACCCTATTCATATCACAGCACACTGGCAACACACTAAAATTGTTAATGCTCATTATCAGTCTTTTGAAAATTGACAAGGCACATTGTGCTGTTGGTGGGGGATTCCACCAACAGCACAATGGGATTAATTTGGGATTCCACCAACAGCACAATGGGATTTGGGATTAATTTCCCAAAACCACCAGATCTAGAAGTGTGAAATTTGGGGAGAGTATTCCTTCTGTGATGTAGGCACCCACGAAGAAATTCAAACCAGAAGGGGTGAAAAGGAGTGCAACGTGCTTTTGTCCCTATACAATGAGTTACATATATAATTCCATGAGTTACATGTAGAACTATTACCTACCTCACAAGGTTGTTGTTAGGACAAAAAGATAAAAGTTATATAAGCAACCTTGGGCATTTGTCTTGGTATGGGAAAGGCAGAGTATAAATCCCTTAAACAAATAATAGTTGGCTGTGTACTGCTGCAAATGAAATGCAGCAATTTGAATTCCATATTCTTATGTCAATTAACTTTGGAACGTGGAAGAACAAGCAGTGTTCTGCTTCACAACATAACTGCATTGTAGAAGCCACCTTAGAGTAAAGACTGTACAGTTAACATTACTATATGTCTGGAATGTGTTCAGCAAGACATTTTGAAGTTTTTTTCTAATAAATTGGAAGATATACCGGTAGCTACCCCTCTCCTCCCCCATTACCAATCCATCCAACAGTTGCCTTCTTAGCAACCTTTGGCCTGCAAATGTCACCACATCTTTGCACAGGTCAATAAAGAGACTGTCTATATGTGCCGAGAGCATTCATTGAAGGTCATGAAATTTAATCTGACCTTTAACACTTAAAACTTCAATCAAAACAAGTGCATGTCCCTTCGCATTTTAACGCTTGCTTAAAACCGGTACTGTATTACATAGCTTCTTGAAGGTAAAAAGTCCACTACATTTTTAATTAATATGCAATTCATTTCTAACAGATTTATGATACAGAGTTTTTTTATCATGACACATAGTGTTAAACATTTTGATTTCAGCTTCTTCATTTTCAAGGTTCAGCACATTGAATTAAAGCAGCAGGCTTCCGTCAGTCTTGAAAGACTATGGTATCGTGCCCGGCGCTGCATACGCTGCATGCGAAGCACGAAAGCCTGGGTTGGATTGTTATGGAGGACAGGCTGTTTGTTACCCAAGCAGCAAATCCCCCCTCTCCACGCCACTGAATTAGTCCAATGGAAAGGCAGAGCCGATATGATTGGATCCAGCTGGTGTCGCAGAGCTGGGCTAAGGACAGGAGCTCACCCTGTCTTGTGGTGCCGACCCGGGTCTCGAACCCTGGCCTGCTGGTTAACAGGCACAGCGTCTTTACAGCTTGCGCCACCCACAGCATGTTGAAAATCAAGACATTGCTACATTTGCATTTCACCCTATTTGTAAGCTTTGTTGGGTTTCTACCCATACCCAAATCAGCCAGGCTGCTCTCTTTTCTTGGCTAGGACTCTTCAGATCACTATGCAGTTATCAAGGCTAATGGTTAACAACTGCTTACTTCAATAGCATTTACAGCACCATGTATATGGGACAAAAATCTTACTTGTTTATAATCAAAGAAAATAAGTCTGCTCAGTTACCGATATGCGATTTAAAATCCATACTATTCCAATATGCATAAAAATATCTTCTTGCAGTCTAAGATGATAGGAATTTCTTTTCTCACAAATATATTGACGGCAAAAAATGATGTAAAGCAAGGAGACCAGAAATGATCAGTAACAGAAAGGTTCACCAGGAAAAATATTTTCTATATATAACAAAAGGACAGAATGGCAAATGATGAGGCAACAGATTACTGAACCAAGCAGAACCACATTTGCAGAAAAGGATAGAAGGCTATGGAGAACAGAAGAACCTTAGCCTAAAGCAAAAATGAGCTACTGATATTTTAAAACAGAAATATTCTTTATGTTAGGGGACAAGTTGAGAGAACATCTTGGTGTTTCCTTCCACATACTGAGTAGTTAAGGAGGTATTATAAAAAGTTTATTCCATCCTGTAGCCTAGCTACAGACCATCTGCTGCATTACATTTTTCTCAATGAGAATATTAAAAGAGCAGCATTCTTCCCCTTTGAAGTTCATCTTGCACTATGGGTGTTTAGAGATTAGTTACAGACTCCAGGAGGGTAGAAGGTTTCTAAAGGTCAAATTAATTAGCTTATTCTAATCTCCAGTCTTTTCTATTTTTCATTGGTATAATATCATTAAATTATAATTACTAGTTTCACAAGAATAAAGATTCATGCAATCATAGACTCTATTAAACCTATAAAACAAATATTCTAACAATACAAAAATTTAAAATTCCTCCCTCAAATCAAATGCAATTTTGTCTATTGAGGCAAAAGCCATAAATTCATAAAGATTTTTAAAAATGAAAAATTTATTTGATCAATATCAGCATTTATATTAGTCATTTGTGCAGACTGGAGTAGAAATGAAATTCACTGGGGTAAGGCTCTTGACAGAAGCCCTGTTCATACACTGACTCTCAAAAGTTTTCCATTAACAATTTTTTTAAATGATCAGGCCAAAAGAACCTTCTATTCCAGTTTCCTGTTTTCTATTGTGATCAGTCAGATGCTTCCGTTTATTTTTTATAAATTTTTTCCATGTTGACAAAACATTTTGGGTCAAAAAGACCCAATATTACCTTCCATGTACTGTAATATATTCTGCTTCTGATTCCCCTGGTTGATTGGTGGTTTTCTCATGTTCATATATGGCAATAGAAGCTACCTGAAAATGCTTCTCAGGTAGCCTAGTAAGATGAATTTGCTGCATAGGAAGATGAATTTGCTGCATAGGAAAGCACTTGAGTAAAATACATGAGCCCAATCAAATGCATGTCTACTCCGATGTAAGTCCCAGCAGTGGGATTTACTCCCAGGAAAGTGTGGATAGGAACGAGCTGTAAATGTGACAGCAAGCAGAGCTCTCTGGCCTAATGAATGGCTAATTAAAAATGCCTGTGCATGATAAACATTATTTGAAGGTTTCCAAGACAAATATGCCACTGTTTATCATTATTTTTTATGCAAACATTTAAAGTACAATCTAATTTGAAGAAAAACATGGTTTTTACAATGAGGTCAAACTGACCCGTTGGTACCAATGGTGTTTCACAATCAGGACAAAAAGACCCAGTGGTACTCCAGAGGTGATTTTTCCATTGTTCCCTGCAAGGTTTTCAATATAGTCTTATATAAAATAAATATAGGGTGCAATCTAGAGTAACTATGGTGAGTCCTTGCTCGGGTGTAAGAACAATTTGCTCTGGATTGCAATATGAATTTCCCATAGGTTTTCACTAGGTGGTGCAGTAGCTACGGGTACACGTAATGTCTCTTATGTGCACCTGTAGTTAGTCTGGATTGTAGGGTAAGTCTTAATATAAGAAATGCTAGGAAAAAAGCTGACAAACTGAATGCTTGCCTCTAAAGAAGCAAAATTAAGATGTAAAAGTAACAATTGTTTATCCCACTTCTTGTATAATAACATGTTGAGAATATGGCCTTTTGAGCTTCCTCCTCCCACGGACATAAACTTTTCCTGAATTTGCTGATCAAGACTGGAAGTGGGTTTGATACAATTTCCAATAATACCGGGCTTGGAAAAAAAGCTGGACAAAAGGAGGTCCCTAAATGAAGAGGACAGAACTGTCACAACCACACACAACACAATGGAACATTTTGACCATTAACTATGTCACAATTCTGAGGGAGAAAATTCAGCATGCTTTATAAAGAAATTCATTTATAAAGGAGAGAGATTTCTTTGGAAGCATACTGATTAAACCCAGTAAGCCTTTTTCCTGATAAAGGTCAAAGTCATCTGCTAATGACTGTCCTACTTTTATGACAGTGGACTGACAGCTATTGATTAGGTCTCTCCCTGGAATGAAAAACATTAACAAGCACAATGCAAATCAAGACCACTTAGCCTTTCAGTTAATGTAAACATTTAAATAATTAATAGTCAGCAACACCTCCTAAAACATCTAGGCAGCAATCCTAGGCATATTTATTGGGAAAGCAACATGACAGAAATAAAAATTCATTTATTCAACATGAGAAAGCCCCTAGTTCTTGAATTGGACTCAGTTTATATGGGTAGGTAGAACTGGATGCTTGTAAAGGTGGTCCCCCTAACTGTGGATCCAGTTATATGAAGATCAGGAGGCACCCGTTAGTACCATTCATAGGCTTAAAAGGGCAAATTTTCCTGGTTTTTTCTGTTCGCTATAGGTTTGCAAGCTTATAGCACATGCAGGTAGATTGCTAGAAGCTGGAGCTTTTGAAGATGCTACATCGGAGGTTAAGCCTTTAAACTGTAATGGGCACCTCCTGCGCAGGATTCGGGACTGTGCAAGATCCCCCCCCCGAGAAACTGATATACCCTGCAATCCAGAGTAGCTACGGGAGCACGTAAGAGACATTACGTGTACCCGTAGTTACTGCACCACCTAGTGAAAACCTATGGGAAATTCCTATTGCAATCCAGAGCAAATTGTTCTTACACCGGAGCAAGGACTCCCCGTAGTTACTCTGAATTGCACCCATAGTTCCTATATCTGCCTCTAGAACAGATTCACACTGAAAGGGTGGTTCCTGTATTTGTTGCTCTTAAATAGCAGTTAAACACAGCTACTTGCAGTATCTGAACTTGTATGTGTTATACAAAGACATACATAGCCTCTGGAATGACTTATCAGATACACCAATTGGGGATTCTAAAGACAAAGCTCTTTGGGGAGAGCAGTGGTTTAATTACATGGACCTGACCTACTAAACATATTGGGAAAATGTGTCATTTGTCTATGTTTGCCCTGCTTTGCCTAACTGAAGATCACTGCACAACTAAAAATTTATGCTGTAGAGATTTCATGAGCCACCATGTTCAAGTATTTAAATTACTGTATAGAATTTCTGTAAAATATGGTTGAAAGTACACATAACTGAATCCATGCTGCTGTTATCTCAAAAGGGCAGCACTTTTACATGCAGAATGCCAAAGATTCAACCCCAGGCATTTTGGCCAAAAATTGGTGTAACTGAGAACTGATGTAAGTGCACTCCGTTTAGACATCTTTCCCAAATCAAACTCAGGAGACACCATTTATGTACATTAATACATCACAGAATATCATTAAATTTCATAATCCACATGCCTTCCTAGTATTTTTTCAAAAAAAAAAAGGAGAGATAAGAAATGTGCAATACGTTGAATAAATGTACATGTAATACTTCACGAAGAGCCAAAAGCCTGGAGAATAAGCCTGGAGAATAAGAGAAGACATGCTACTGAATGAACATTCACAATGCATTTGACAGGCATACAGATCAGCAAATCAAAGCCAGACTTTAACTACAGGAGGAAAATAAGTTTCAATTTTCATGCATATTTATATGCATCCTCTTTTTTAGTGTTCTACCACTACCACAGTTACCAGAACACATCAGCTAAATGTAAAACAGAAGTAGCAGCAAATCATGTAATTTATAGATCATGGGTGTACATCAAGCAGAAGTGAGTTTTCCTGAGGCCTTCAATTTTTCAGAAAGATGCTTGTTATTGAAATGCTCCAATTCAAGTTCCTAAAAAGTTTAGTCTGAAGTTCACGTATCAAAAGATTTCTCCTCTGTTCTGTACGAATGAGCCAATGAAGTCTGCTTTCCGAAGTCTCATCCCCAATACCTACATCTTGCAACAGCTATGGGCAATTGGAGAATTCAATGAGATGGGGGTCCCTGTCAGAAATCTGTATTTAAATCTTCAAAGTTTTGAAGAACTAGGCATAAGAATTCCCCACACTCATTGCTGTGTATCTTCTTTCTCCTCTGCAATCTTGAAGGGACATCCTTAATATTTAGATTTTGCAGTTACTGGGCCCATCTGCTCTTTTTTCCTGCATGTTAGGATTTCTGTTGTCAAGATCAAGAGCAACTCACAATCACTACTCACTTATCTCTCTCCCTTAAAATCCTGTGTTTCTACAGCCACTGCTGCAGGGGGAATCAGACATGCAGTATTTCCCCTCCAAACGTTAGAGGAAGAGGAGATGGTGATGGAGGCAATGTTGTTGCTGGACACCATGGCAAAGAGGTGTTCCCTATCCACTTCCCTCTCAAGTGTGACAGTCCAAAAGAGGATGGCTGTTGCACCCAGAATACCAATGCCGTGCAAGTGTCAGGAAGAATGGCCAACTGGCTACCAGGGAGTTGTTGCCAATTCTACCAGAACAAGACAGCCAAGGATAACCATTTCCTTGAAGGGGATGGAGATACAAGAAAGAGAAGTTTGGTGGAGTAAATCCCCTACTCTCAGGGAGCAGAAGTACAAGTATCAAGCTTTTTTCTGTGTAATGTCTTAACTGGGTCTTATTTTCAAGTATATTATTAAAAATAGAGCACAACAGATGTTTTTGCCCATGTTCTACTTCTAATGACAAAAGCAATGAATAGTTCTAGTTTTCATATTAGAGAAATTGCAAATTTGACTCTGCGCAGGTTGGACACGTTCTTTCAGCCAACACCATTCCAACCAAACAACCAGTCAGTTGTTTCCTTGTGCCTGCAGGCTCAGACTGAATATCTTCAGAAAGAAGTACAGAATTTGTATTTATCTATGCCATATGGGATAGGTCAAGTATAAAAAACATACAGAGAAAAACTAGATTCCATTAACATATGGTGATTTTAATGGCAATGTTCTATAATAAGCTTGGGCACATATTCTTTTCATCTCCAACGTTTCAAGGAAATACTAAAGGAATTTTCAACTGATCTACCACTGAGCTTTCTGAAGGAAATATGCTTGATACAGACTGTACAACAATGACAATTCTTTCTAATGTGTTGCTTTCCTTAATATGCAAAAAAATGCCCCCAAAAGCTTATACTAGTCTCTACCCCCTCGTATGCAATGTATATAGTCATAGATACAAAACCCCACTGTGCAATCAGAAAGTGCTTCCACTTGCATACATGCAGGGGGATTTGCCTGTTGCTTTAATATTGGCTCTAGAACAGCAACTTTCAATTGTTCTCATCTCATAACACACTGACAAGGCACTAAAATTGTCAAGGCACACCACCAAGTTTTTTTTTTTTTTTGACAAAGCATACACTGCAGAAATCACATCCCCCAATGATCCTACTAATAAATGAAATTCCCATGGCAGACTTGCAGATTATTTGCAGCACATTAATGTGCCTTGGCACCCTGGATAAAAATTGCTGCTTTATCTAGAAGGCTGGTATCCTGTGAGTGGCGCAAGTGGCTAAGACACTATGCCTGTTAACCAGCAGGCCAGGGTTCGATTCCCGGGCCGGATCCACAAGACAGGGTGAGCTCCTGTCCTTAGCCCAGCTCTGCGATGTCAGCTGGATCCAATTGTATTGGCTCTGCCTTTCCATTGGACTAATTCAGTGGCGTGGAGAGGGGGATTTGCTGCTTGGGTAACAGCCTATCCTCCATAACAATCCAACCCAGGCTCTTGTGCTTCGCATGCAGCGTCTGCAGTGCAGAGCACGATACCATAGTCTTTCAAGATTGACAGAGGCCTGCTTTTTTTTGGTATCCTAGAATTTCTTTATAAATAAGGGTTATAGCTAGAATGGGGGAGAGAACTCCTTTTCCTTGTGCAGTATAAGAAAAGCTATGGAAAGTAGCTACCTCTGCCTACATGCAAAAAGTTATATTAGTCTAGACAGCAGCATAATATTTTCCCAAGGGCTATGAGATAAAGTAAAATTTGACTGTTTCAAATGTATCATCTAATTTTTAAGAGTTGGAAATCAAAAACATGGGTAAAGCAGAAAAATGGGGAAAAATTTATTGTACATTCCAAGATGGCAATCTCAAATGTTCACATTACAGAATATGTATTAGCCCTTTCTCTGGCTCCTGAGACTATGAATGTAGTAAGTAACTTCTCAAATTAAAAAAAAACTTGGCATCCATCGGTCTTAAAAGACTATGGTATCATGCTCAACACTGAATGTGAAGCACGAAGACCCGGGTAGATTAATATGGAGGATAGGCTATTACCCAAGCAGCAAATCCCCCCTCTCCACGCCTCTGAAACAGTCCAATGGAACAGCAGAATCGATACAATTGGTTCCAGCTGCATCGCAGAGCTGGGCTGAGGATAGGAGCTCACCCTGTCTTGTGGGGCCAACCTGGGTCTCAAACCCTGGCCTTCTGGTTAACAGGTACAGTGTCTTCACCACTTGCGCCATCCACAGCACTTTCCATGTTCTTCTCAAATAAAGCACATGAAATAAGTTTCCACTGTTTCAGTAATTTTAGGAGCACCAAAGGAAAAGGGTACAATAAAATCCATACCAGAATACTGGTATTGGTCAGAGAAACAGAAGGTCCTGCCATAAATTTTGAAAACAGTGAGAGAAGGTCCTGCCTCACTCATAGAACCTTCCCCACCACCCAGCAAATACTCTCCTTAAGCAGCAACAGAGCATTATTCTAGCTTTTGCAGTTTCTGGGAATGCATTTCTTTCTGTTACTTGAAGACATGGATATTTACTCTTAGTTCTTAACACTGTTTTCTGCACTTCTAACTTTCGGAAAACTGAAATCCACCAAAACAAATCTGTTTTCTCCAAGCTTTTGTTTTAGCCAACAGGACCAGGTTTCAATCAGGAAATCAACAATATTAACTTTCTGAAAAAGCAAACCTACCTGGAAGTCCTGATCATCAATTGCAAACCTCTCTCGCAGATTGCGAAAAACCATTGGACAATATTCCTTGAATTTGAAATGGCTTGGCATGTTTTCTCTGAAAGAAAGATTTGATTAAACAAGATAAATCTGCTGGGATAATTATAGCTTACATATAAATAAAAGCCTGCAGTAATAGGCTCTCTCCTGTCAGAACTAAGAATTTTTTCACCCAACTGTAGAAATAGTTGTATACTCAGATACGTCATGCTATAAAGCAATAAAAATTTTGCACACCTTTGCATTGTGACTCAGAGCATAAATTTGACCTCCTGGGAATTATTAAATGCATAAACAATAGCCCACAAAAATACAAACACAGCAACACTTTAACAAAATAAAGGAATACATCTCTCTGAACTTGCATGAAATCACAGAATGATAGGAGCTACAGTTCTTGTTTATTTTTATCCAGACAAAAATATATGAAGACACCTTTTACTGCATTTCCACATTAATCCATCTAGTATTATCTATTATGAGTGGAACAAACTCCTCAGGATCTCAAAAAGGAACTATTTTGAAGTTTCTGCTTTCCGAGATCTTTTAACTGATTTAAAAAAAACAAACCAAACGGTATGTTTCAGCATGAGAAACCTACATCTACTACTCAGGTATGGAGTACTATCCGAGGCTGTAGGTTAGAGTTTGTCTCATAAAAAGCTGTGGGAAATTCTAGTACCACTGATCAGATTGTGGTGAACACTTATAAAACCAGGGGATTTTTCTTGGTGTACTCACAACTACTCAGAACTGGTACCTTTTCCCACTCCCCCAGTAGTTAATAATCAGTCATATGGGATAACTAGCTATGCCACTGTGGTAAGTACCAGTACTTTCCCCCACCCCTCCCCAGAAAAAGCACAGTATAAAACTAATGGCCACGTGTTCCTGAAAACCAGTGAGAGATGGCTGCTGATTTTCTCCTTCAGTCCTCACTTAGTTCAGATGCCCTCAAATGTAATGCCATCTGAAGATTTCAACCTAGCCCTGCTCGTTTCCATCAATCAAATAGTCCTGGAGTGCCAGTGCCTCACCATCTATAGATATAGGCTGTGTCATATTTAGAGGGCCCTTTTTGGAAACATTGGGAAAGTTCATTTCTGCTAGTTGTTACCAACCAGTGACTAATCTTGTCTCAAAGGCTAACAGTATTATTGTGCCCTACAAACTAAAGCAGGGATGTGTGGGGAGATTCATTTTGTTTTTATTGCAATTTTTCAACTGCTGCATCACTGCCACAGTTGGTCATGGTAAAAACACAAATTCATTCTAATAACAGCCAATAACTAAATTTATTGCTGTCATAATTCAACATAATAATTCAATGAAGACAACAAATGTGAAATCAATAATACTTGCTACTTTTGATGCAGATGCTAAATCAAAACTTGTATTCAAAAGCTTCAAACTTCATAACAAGGTAGATACTTGCAAAGAAAAAGGAATATAAATAAAGCCTATAAATGAAGGGGAGGGATGAAAACACAACTTACACCACAGCATAGCAATTTTCATCCTCTCTCATAGCACAATCATAAGGCACTCTGTTGATACACCCCCATCAGTTTTTTGATAACTGAGAAGGCATACATCACTGCCAGATGGGGACTCACATCCCCCAATAGTTCTAGAAAATTCCCCCTACCAACTCTTGCAGAACACGTGTGGACCATTTGCAGCATATCAAAGCGCCTGAGCACCATAGTTGAAAATCACTGCCACAGCAAGTCATGGATAAACACACAAATTCATTCTAATAACAGCAAATAACTAAATTTATTAATCTCGCTTAAGAATAGCACATTACTTGTTGAAAAGGTGATTGTCCACTTTTATCTTTGAATATGCTTTGAAGTCATCTGGCATCAACATAACAGGGATTTGAACATGGCTCAGTTCATTGATCTAAAGGGAAAAATAGAAAACAAAAAGTTTGAATTAAGGTTCTTATAATGAAAACAATTAGAAAGAAGAGAACTACCAAAACATTTTAGTATATTATTTTGTTGCTGTTTTAGAACTAAGCATTAAAACAGCTTTTCATTCAATATATAATTGAAAAGTCACTGGCTGATTCACTCACTGACTGACTGACTCATCAATGTCCCATCATAACCACAGGGAAGGGTGTTCCTTCTGTGATGGAGGCACCCATTAAGAACCAGTTTTTGGAAATTCCAACCAGAAGGGGGTGAAAAAGGGCAGAACACGTTTTCCTCCCTATAGTTTGCATTGAAGAATTGGTGACTGATGCTCTGCCACAACCCCCAGACCTAGAAGCATTAAATTTGGGGAGGGTGTTCCTTCTATGACATCAACACCCACCAAGTACCGATGTTGAGAAATTTAACCCTTAAGTGGGTAAAATGGGGTGCAATGTGTTTTAGTCCTTTTCTTAACATTGAATCAACATCCAGCCAATTTGGTGCCTGATGCACTGGGAGGGAGAGTGCACTGGGGGGATGGTGCGCACGGGCTGGAAGGTGTACATAGGGAGAAGTTGCACATGGAGGATGGCGTACAGGGGGTATTTTACTTCCACAACTCAGGCACATTTCGCTAGTTCTGAATAAGAAGATGCTAGGAAGCTTGCTGTCTATTAACACAAGCAAACATTTAGTACAAGGGTCTTCTTGGTATCCTAAGCTAGTACACCAGCTGTTGATGAAGAGTGTGAGGTTTAGGGGAATTTTTCAATAAAGTTATATTAAAAATTGATTTTTGTAGTTAGGGGAAGAGCATGCAGCATTGTAAAAGATGATATGTTATTGGGGAGCTGGTTAAAGTACATCAATGAAATCTGTTAAGACAATTTACAAAGGAAAAAATCAAGACTCCTACACAAAACTAAAACGTGCGGTAAAGTTCTGCCAAGAGTCGTCATTTTTGAAGTGTCTTTTCTTTACTGGAAATAACTTTAATAGCACTTTCTGCAAATGTCAAGAGTTTACTTCAGAGAAGTCTAAATATATGAACTACAACCATTTTTATAAGCCAATCTAGAAGAATACGAAGAACCAACACGCTTCACAGTGGGATGTTCTTTTCATTCGCACTCAACACCAGAACCAGAATCCAATAAAACTAAGTGTTGGGAGAGATAGAATAGTCAAACAAAAATACACTATTTCTTTACCCACTCTATAAAGGGTCTGTGGAACTCTTTGTCACAGCCTGTGGTGATGGCATCTGGGCTAGAAGCCTTTAAGAAAGGATTAGATAAATTTCTGCAGGAAAAATCCATCAGATTACAAGCAATGATGAGTATGGGCAACCTCCTGGTTTTAGAAACAGGCCGCCTCGGCACATTAGATGGAAGGAATGGCACCAAGATGCAGATTTCTTGTTAAGGTATGTTGTGTGCAACCTGAGGCATCTATCTGGTGGGCCCCAAATACAGGAAGCAGGACTAATTTTTTTTAAGCTGAACTTAACTGTTTTTGAAAATCATGCACTGTGTAAGTTCATTCCCCTTCACACCGTAATCTCAAAATGTGGTGTCAGTTCTGATTTGCTGCTACAAATTACATTTAAAATTTTTAGTTAGTAAGCTACTGAAAGATTGAGGGTATACTCAGGAGTTAGATGTGGGATGCAATGTCTCTTACGTGCTCCTGTAGTTACTCTGGATTGTAGGGTATGCCTCCTTGTAAGTGAAACAGGGAGTCTCCTTTGGATTAACAGCCAGAAAAAAACAATTTCTACTTCATATCAATGGAGGATATGAAGTGGCCATATTAACAGTTTTTCATTCAAGCTTTCTGCATTTTGGAAAGCTTCTGCCCTTTACATGAGAGATCTTTCATTCCATAGTAACAGGAACAATAAATATATCTTGATTTTATAAGGAACAAAATTTGTAATTCTAACTAAGAATACATCATACCTTATTACAGAGCAGCCCACACAGCTCTATAAGTAGGGACCTACAAAAGGTGAGGTTATTTTTCCTGACAAAGGATAATATCCCTTTGTCAGAAAAAATAACCTTGCCTTTTGCAGGTCCCTATCTATAAGGTATAAACACAATTTGAAAAACCAAGCACTCTTTGCACAGCTTTATAATTCTAATAATGTTTAATTTCTTTAATGTGTATTCACTTTACACAAAGAAACTAGACTATTTGCCTCCCTGGATAAGCTTATTTTTCATCCATCCATGCTGTCATCCAAAACACCTCCTACCTTTTTTGCTAATTGCTAAACTGACATTTACATTATACCCTATTTACTTGAATCTAACACTCATCTTTTGCAGCTGAATTTAGTCTCCAAAATTTGAGTATGCATTAGATTCAATGGTGCATTAAATTTGAGTAATTCCAGATTTTTATTATAGGTCACAATAGGTATTGTTCAGAGCTGTGGGTGGTGCAAGTGGTTAAGACGCTGCGCCTGTTAACCAGCAGGCCAGGGTTCAAGACACGGGTCGGCCCCACAAGACAGGGTGAGCTCCTGTCCTTAGTCCAGCTCTGCGACGCCGGCTGGATCCAATTGTATTGGCTCTGCCTTTCCATTGGACTATTTCAGTGGTGTGGAGAGGGGGGATTTGCTGCTTGGGTAACAGCCTATCCTCCATAACAATCCAACACAGGCTTTCGTGCTTCGCATGCAGCGTATGCAACGCCGAGCACGATACCATAGTCTTTCAAGACGGAGACCTGCAAGGTATAGTTCAGTATTTAGTTTATTATATAGTAATGAAAAATGTAACATAAACCCATTGTTGTATAAAGTAGTGTTATTAGCTAAAAGTCATAAGCGTGTCTTATTATTTGTCATATAACTTTTTGTATGCAGTAAAATTAAATTTTTCACCTTCTCTGCAGCTGCATGTCGCAATCACCAGCAAACTTTTTAAAATCAAAAGCCATTTAAAATTGGGATGTACATTAGATTTGATGGTGCATTATATTTGAGTATAAATTGAAAATCTATGCTCTTCTAGCAACTTGACCAGATTGCAGAAGGTAAACTACTACAAATGCTTGACAAAAAAGGCAAATGCAATAGCTGGCTTGAAATTCAGTACAATGGAGACAGGCACAGCAAGGCAAGCTTAGAGTAACCTTTGTTCTGGGCCTGCTCAAATTACAGTATCTTTAAATGAGATGGACAACAGGAATGGAAAGAATCAATTGTCTCAAAACTTTTGATGTTTGCTTTCAAAGCGTGTGAGGCACCAGCCACTACTGAACATCTCTGTGTAGAGGGCAGAATGGCAGCTGTGTATTGTCTGGTGATCAGAGATGCAACTTGCATAAAAGACAATGCTTGAGCTGTATTGCTTTGGTACAAGCCAAAAAAATTAACTTTGCTGGACAGACCAGATGTGGGATTTTTACAAGAAAAAGGGTTTGGATTGTGACAAATAACAATCCAGCTTTTGGGGGAAGTGGTTTTGGGGGAATCTATCAGTGGTACAGTCTTACATACAGATGTTCCTAGATTTAGCTGGATTGTAGTGGGGAAGGGGCAGGGTGACCAGATTATTCCTGAACCCCAGGGCTAAAATTCCTAATCCCAGGCCAAAATTCCTACCTGCTTAAAAAATTGCCAAAAATGTATTTTTTTGTTTTTTGGTTTTTTTACCATACCTTTTGATAGGAAGGAGATCTCTTCAAACTGATTTTTGCATTGGATTCTGCTCTTTAATACGAATCCAATGACATATGGCATGATCGGGTACTGTGCACTATCGCAAAGTTTCAAAATGAAGCCAAAATGTAGGACAATGAAGCCAAAATGTAGGACACCCGGACAGGAGGCTAAAAATCCAGACAAATCCAGGTTTTTCTGGTCATATGGTCAGGGGTAATAATTTTCCTTTCTCTTTCAAAACCATGATCTACCTCCCCAATATACTCTGTGCCTTTTTGGCATGGTGAATGCAGAGTGGATAGGATTGGGTTCCTCTGAAGAAAGCTTTTGCACATAGGATTTACTTCCATGTCTTATAAAATCTTAGTTTGATGGAACATAGCTTTTGATGGCAAAAAAGCGCTGCAAGACCAATTACGTGTGTCCCTCACCACTACTTGCATTTGTGTGATGTGGTAGAAAGCAAAGGGATTAATATTCCCTCAAACACACAAGTTGTTTCAGAGAAGACCTATAACTAGTCATTGTGTTGAAGATACATTAGTACTGTGTTTATTACTTATACCATGACTGACTAATTAGCATTACACCAGAACAAAAATGTCACTCCTCAATTATTTAAGCCAGGGCAAAGATGTCTTGTATGAAATATTACTAACACCAAAGACCAAAAGGGCAGAAATCCTTTTTAATGCATTTGCCCTATATGTTGAAGACACTCATAAAACAATACAGGTGTCCTTTAAAAATGTTTTGCCTTGTAATTCAGATTAATTGAACAACAAGTGCTGGGCAGATCCATGAGCTTAAAAAAAATGAGACTGAAATTTATAAGGAGTTCAAACTGGAAAGGTTAACTAGAAAAAGAGTTCATCAAATATAGGTACAGATTGGACCACGGAAGCAGGGCCTGTTTCTCCAGCTTGAGTAATGAAGACATCAGTGATAGTGGAGTCATAATCCTTAATTAGACCAATCCTGACTAACTTTCCAGGACTGAACAAAGCCACACTGAGGTAAAAGAACATTTGTTTCCTTATTTCGAGAAAGCCGACTGCCTCCTACCCACAGGACGCATAATGTGCCCTATTACCATTGAAAAGCTAGTTGGGGTTGGGCTGAACATCAACAGATTCTTGGATGAGTAACCCTACAATCCAGAGTAACTACAGGAGCATGTAAGAGACATGATGTGCACCTGTAGTTACTACACCACCTAGTGAAAACCTATGGGAAATTCATATTGCAATCCAGAGCAAACTGTTCTTACACCGGAGCAAAGACACCCCGTAGTTACTCTGGATTGCGCCCCAAGTTATTTTTGAACCTAACCCTGTCAGAAGAGTGCTGACTGGTAAAGTTGCAAATACTCTCAGTTTCAATGACAAGCACTGAACGCATGAAAGTGGAGAGAAGGGGATGAAACAAAAAGGAAAAGCAGAACAAAAACATTGAAGAGTTACACACTGAAGAGTAGAAAAACAAAACACTCGTGACTGAAAAAATACCATGTGCCCTGCCTTAAGACTGGCTTTTTGCACTAAGTTGAAAATTCATTTGTACCCGGCTCTTCATCTGGCAAGACTTCCAGAGAAACTTAAGGAAGTTAATGGGAAAAATCATTACAATAGGAAAAAAATCATTGCAAGAATTGCTTCTCCATCTCTTCATATGGCAGTTGATAGTTCTGTCACTGTGCAGGGAAGGAGCACAATTCAAGCCTAAAGCATATCAGTAGGAGTATCAGGGCAACTCTTTGCTCACTAGTTTTGTATCCCTTATGATTGGTGAGCGTTAAGTTCTAGAAGTTTCCAAATAGTACTCCAGAAAGCACAGAACTTATGCGCAAACAGGCACATTGGACCTCTTTTCCAGCAATTTGTACATTTTAGGAATCCAAGCCTAAGGAGAAGACAACGCTATAAGCATGCAGGTAGAAGAAACCGCTGATGCTGCATTCAGGCAAGACAGATATTTTCCTTCCTCTGACTTAAATATTCAACATTTGTTCTATAATTACATGTAATATTTCAAAGCAGTTCCACAATGATGCATCCAAATAAGCATAAGCAGTTACTTTTCAGTAACTCACATTTTATCTCTATCTCTCTATCTCTCTATCTCTCTCTCTCTCTATATATATATGAAATGGGGCACAACGCATTTTCTTCCCTATACTTTGCATTGGAGAATTGATGACTCATCAACATTCCACCCCAAGCCCCGGACCTAGAAGCATGAAATTTGGGAAGGGTGTTCCTTCTGTCACATGAACACCCACCAAGAACCGATGTGGAGAAATTTAACCCTTATGGGGCTGAAAAGGGGTGTGACGTGTTTTTGTCCTATACTTAATATGGAAGACTGACCAACATCCAGCCAATTTGGTTCTTGGTGCCTGGTGCACAGGGTGGGATGTTGTTTGGAGGGAGAGGTTGCACTGGGGAGGATGTTGCACATGGGGAGAGGATGCGCATAGGGGGGGCTGATATGCATAGGGGGGACTGATGCGCATAGGGAGATGGCATACGGGGGAATTTTACTCCCACAACGCGGGTACACTTTTCACTAGTAAATATATAAAGTGCTCTTTAAAAAGCCAATTTTAACAGAAATCTGAAACTAAATGCTGCAGAAACAGGTACTTAATGCCCAGAGTTAACTCCTGCTGTGTAGCTGCTGTCATTCCCCCATTCCACACACTCACACAGCTGGAAAAGAACAGAAGGGATCCTATTTTTGTCTGCTGCACCATGCACTCTTTTCTTCCCCACAGGTAGATAAATAGATCCTTGTTGGTATCTTTTATTGCTCACTACGTCTTCCGCACATGTGCCAAAATAATATTTCATTGGGGCCACATCCACACAAAGAACCTAAAACTTTACAAAAATAATGTGGAAGAAAAGCGCATTTCATAAAATTTTCAGAGGAAATAGACAGGACTGAACACCAACTTTAAAGGGATTTGAAAGATGAATGTTCTAGTCTAGATCATCATTTAAGAAACCAGAGGATTCTCAACATCACTCAAAAAGTGTGATGGCCCATGCAAGCTGGAAATAGTTCAAAGTTTAGGCATAATATAAATTATGGAGTTCAAGGATTATTTTCCCAAATCTTTAAAGTCTTCAATTACTTAAAGGACAAGTAATTGGCTGAAAACTGGGATCTATTGCAAGAAATTCATTGAAGAAATGTTTTTTAAATGTGACATTTTAATTTGGAAGTATGAAGATGTGACGTGACATTTTAATTTGGAAGTATGAAGTACCTCATACCACAGGTTAGCATTCTTGCTAACAATTTTCTTCTACACATCAGGGAAAAGTGCTTGCAAAGTTGTGTTTTGTTGAAAAGTTACAAAAAAATTCACAATTACCCAAAATCAGTTTGCAACCTATAACTTGGGAAACACCGATTTTTAGACTAAAGCAAGTTGAGCAAAACATTAAGTAATTTTACAAGTAGCTTTTCTGGTCTGATCAGAAAGACAGAATGTTTTCAGTAACCACAAGATTACAGTATTTTGAATACCACCTGGAAAATAAGCACCCATTTGTTTCAGCTCTGGCAAAACATGATGTTTCAGTACCCTTCCA
Organism: Cryptoblepharus egeriae; assembly: GCA_030015325.1. Taxonomy (NCBI): domain Eukaryota; kingdom Metazoa; phylum Chordata; class Lepidosauria; order Squamata; family Scincidae; genus Cryptoblepharus; species Cryptoblepharus egeriae. Next base: position 18,237,397 of record JAREYC010000004.1, on the reverse strand, counting down.
ACACATGCTATTCAATCATATTAGAGATACAGGTGTATTGCGGTATTTGTAGTGACTAAAAAAAAGGTAGTAATAATGATTTAAATATAACAGAAAGGAAGGTCATTGTGGTTAAATTGGTTTCATCTGGGGTGCAAACCCTGACTAGCAGATCAGGAACCCATAATTCAGCCTGTAAGGTGCCCCCAATGTCCAAAGAGTCTCTGACCTGTTGGAGTCCATTTATTTACGGTAATTATTTTATGGTAAATACATGGGCTTATGGTAAATCAGATGTTAATGTTGAGTCCACATTGTTGGAGGCCATTATGACCTGTAGCTGGTGGTTGCAATATCTGTAACTGTTCCAAGTGTACTGGTTCAAGTCTTCATGAATTTTCTATGTTTCCCTGAGGATTATTTTAACTCTCCCCCATTGCCTCTGAATTACTTATATCTCCATGTGTTTCTAGCTTGGTCTGTATGTTTTCACTACAGTTCATAGATCATATGTGGTTCTATATTCCTGTATTAAAGTTCTTATGGGTGGAATTCTAACAAATTTAGGCCAGCCTAATTCACCTGTCCTATTTTTCCTGTGGGCTGCCCAAACCCCCACCCCCGTTATGAGGCAGAAGTGTCTTACTGTACTGTGACACCCCCAGGCCAGCAAAGGTCTTATGCCAGGGCTTAGGCCAGCCTAAGTGGAGGCTAGGATTGCAGCCTATGTGCATTATAAACAAGCCCAGTAAAATTCATTCAAAAAAATTCATCTCTAATATATTCTTTTATGTAAATTCAAATTTGAAATGTAAATTTATTTTTCCCAAGCCCCTGAGAGATGGTGTCCTCCCACCAAAATGTTTGCCTGCCCCAGTTTTGATTAAATTCCCTTAAGAATAAGGGAATGCATGCAGAACATTAAAGAACCAATATCAGTACAATTTATAGGGTAAAAAATGTGGGTCAAGACCATATTGCTCATTGAAGTAAAACCTTTGAACTGAAAGGCTGAACATACAAGTGCTATGCATGTAGTTGAATTATTTTACCTAAAAATCATCTTTGCTAAGCCAAGAGAACATTTCTGTACCGCATGAGCCAAGTCACATGCAGAGTTTGGTTTCCTGTTATTTCATACTAGCCATTTGCACCAATAAGAACAGCTGCAAAAGTTCTAGGGAAGAAAACTCCTGCAATATCTTGTTTCAAAATGTTACGTGAACTGTTGGTGCACATAAAAATTTACTTGAGCTGTGGAACGTTAAAGTAGCAACATTTTGGTTCCAAAGGGAAGAGTTCAGTTTTGGCACCAAGTCCTACTACAGGGTGGCCACAAAGTCCCTATGCATGAAATTGTGCTGTCAGTCTCATACCACACCATCTTAACCCGTTTAGGCAGGCTCAAGTCCCAGTCCCAGCACAACCCCAACGTTGATCTGGGGTTGTCACAGAAGTGTCATAAGGGCTTAAAGAGCCACTCCTGGAGAGGTTAGGCCAGGGCACAGACATGCGCCGGCCTTCCTGCACCACCAGGAGAATGGGTTGATGGGAGAGTTGTGCTGACATAAATTCATAAGGGTTGCATCCTGAAGTCATTTAAGTCTGCATGGGGATAGTCTGGCTACCTTGTACATTCAGATGATTTCTTGAGCTGAACTTTCAATCAAACCGTTATAGAAAAGCCATGGAGCAATTTTAATTGCTCAGGTCAAACGAGGAAAGGGTCAACCGTGTCTCACTTTTTCCCTATATGTTTCTAGGTTTTATTTTTGATGAGACTTTCTACTATTTTAATCTGGAACTGATGTTGGGCCAACCAGCCCATAGTTTCCCAGGTCCCCTCTCCATCCTTTTTTAAGAAGCTGATGTGATATTAGCTATCCTCCAATCTTCTTGCACTTAAGATTTAAGTGAGAAGTTGCATATTTTAGCTGAAAGAGTCTTTAGTTTCTTAAGAACTCTTTGGTGGAAGACATCTGGGCCAGTAACTGATTGAGCCATTGGGAGCTTCATTTTATTAGAAAACAGTTCTGTGAACTTTTTGTTGAAAAGCAGCAAATAGATACTGTTGATTGATTGATCTTTTACTTTTGAATTGATTTTTCATTTAACTTCTATTTGATTTAATTCCTCAGTCAAGAGGGGCTGCTTGGGGAGCAATATCTGCCCAGGTCTTCTGCTGTGAAGACAGATGCAACAACTCCTTAATTTCTCTGTAATCTCTGCAATACTGTCCCTTTCCCTCCCTTATCATCCAGCAGGCCAACTGTTCTTTGGAAGGCTTCCTGCTTCTAACATATTTGTAGCCTTTTTATTATTCCCCTTAATGTTGCTGGCCATACACTCCTAATATTCTTTCTTGGCCTCCCGTATCATTTTTTTGGCCATAGTTTGTGTTCCTTATGTCCAGCTCCTTGTGTTCCTCTTCAGGGCAAGACTATTTACAGAAGGAAGCTTCCTTGCCTTTTACAGCCTCTCTAACTAAGTGGTATTCAGGCAATTCAGCTTGGGACCTCCTTTCAAATTTAAAAATCTTAAAAATCTATTTAAAAGTTTTTTAAATAAGTACTGAGACTTACTCCCAGGAAAGCCCAATAACAGATTCCAAGATGGTTGATTTCCATTCTCTTGCAACCCCCCTGAAGTCAGGTCACGAGCCCCACTGAAAAGACCTCTTCCTAACTCAGCTCATGATTGTAACTGGCACTCTTCTGAATTTAGTTGAGTTCTTCTTTCTTTACAGTATATTCAGTGTACCTCTCATAACAAGCACCTCGCATAACAGGCGTTTCACATAACAAGTATAAATCTCCAAGAAATCTTGCTTCACATAACAAGTTCCACTTCACTTAACAACCACTTATGCAGCCCTGACGCTCCATATGGAGGCTCTTTAAAAGGGCTGCCAGCCAGTGCTGCTACCCCTAACTGCCTCCAACTTGGGGGCAGTTGCCTAGGGTTGCCAGATGCAGCTGCACCTGACTGCCCCCGAGCCCTCACCGGCCACATTGAACCTCCAGTAGCAGCCCAGGTAAGCCTCCCAGGAAAGTGTCTTTGATTACAGCCTCCTAACCATGTCTACTCAGAAGTAAGCCCCATTGTGTTAAATGAGGCTTACTCCCAGGAAAGTATCTTTAGGATTTCAGCCTAAGTAGACTTCATAGGATCATGCACATTGAATGCATGTTTTGAATTCAATTCCAGTGTTTTATCATCATTTGTACATCCAGTTACGGTAATATTTTTATATGAATATTTTGGGGGTTGTGGAACCAATCGTCTGAGTTTCCATTATTTCCTATGGGAAAACCCGCTTCACTTAAAGAGCATTTCACTTAAAGAGCATGCCTCCGGAACAAATTAAGCTCTTTATGTGAGGCACCACTGTACTTCAACTGGGCCTCTATTACTGTTGTTTTAAGCAATGCTTCTGAAAGTGCTACATTTGGGGTCCTGCTGTGGAGCTTCCTACATAAACTGCCTACCTATGGACTCATAACTTTGGTGTCAATATGTCCCACAACAACTACATCCTCCCCAACACTTTATACAATGATAAAAATTTCTGCACCAGACACTCAAGTTACCCTGCAGTCATCACCTTCATCACAAACTCCCCTTCTACATACCTATCAAATAATCCATTCTAAGAAGCTGCCAAACCACCTTCCCTAAAGAAGTATCCTTAGTCACCTGGATATGGACCCATCACCTGAAAAAGTCCCCAATGGGGGATTATTTCCCTCTTTGCTAGAATTAAATCCTCCAGCCCTTAGACATCCTTACACGTCTCGTTAGAAGCCGTCCATGTAAGATTGATATGATATCTTCATGTTCCTGGGATGATATCTTCATGTTCATAGACATGTCTCACAACTGTGCTAGTGTTATAAGAAGTGCTCTCTTACAATATTATACATTTTATTAATTTAATATTCTAAATGTGTTAGCAAAGTCTCTCATTTCCCTTCCCCCTCATTTCACCTGGCTCACAAACAACTATTCCTGTAATTCTTTATCCTTTGTTAGTTAATTACTCTGCCTCCTGTCATTTATATGCTAATGTGAAGCATGGTCTTCGGCTAAACCAGTCACTTAGGGCGCAATCCAGAGTAACTACGGGGAGTCCTTGCTCCGGTGTAAGAACAATTTGCTCTGGATTGCAATATGAATTTCCCATACGTTTTCATTAGGTGGTGCAGTAACTACAGGTGCACGTAATGTCTCTTACGTGCTCCCGTAGTTACTCAGGATTGTAGGGATAGTCTCTTCCCCATTCTTTCTCTTTTCAAATCTTGACCACACTTAGCTGGATGTGTTCTTCTTTGTTTTAGTCCTGATTGGGTGATGGTCCTCAGGTGGTAGTTTTCCAGCCTTCCCCTTCCTGTAAGGTAAACAGCCCCTCCCCAGGCTTGCCTTTTCCTAGGTGACCACACCTAGAGGGGCATGTCCTTCCTGGACCAAGGTTATAAAGAACCCTGCACCCTATTGTTCTCTCTCTTTTCTGCTTGGACCCTCTTCCCCCTTGGATCACTCTCTTCCTCCTGGATTCTGGCATGGCTTGAAGAAGGTAGATATTGCTTTTCCCTCTCTTCCCCTTCCTTTGCCTCCTCTCCTCCTAGGTACACACTACACAAGAAACAAGTACACTTTACTCTCATGCTATTGTATGTATGTAATATTTGTTTATGCTTTATGACAATAAAATCTGCATCTTTGTGATAAGTTTTCCTTAGTGTTTCACTTTCTAACAAGGGTATCCCCTCCATGATGCTGTTTTGAGTCCTGCCTAGATCCTGTATAGTAACCAAAGAGAAGCACAAGCTAATTTCCCTATTTTTACTGCTCTCTTGGTAACACTAGTTAACACAGCCTATAATCTTATGCTCATGAGTAAACCCCGTTGACTCTAATGGGATTTCCTAGAAGACATGAAAAGGATTCTTCAGAGTTGTTAAATCTCTGAAAAAACAATAAACAAATTACTTTAAAATAAAAACCACCCAAAATTCAACAGATACTAAATTAGATTCACTCTAAATTCTAGATTCCTACTAAATTCTATTTCGTTCATTTATACAGATCATATAAGGCTTGCATGTCGTTCTGACAATCAAAATCAGGTAGTCTCCAAAAGTCTCTGCTTTTATTCCAACAAAATATTCTAGCCTTCATCAGGTAATTAAAGTTACTCTCCCAGTGAAATGATGCACATAACGTAAGTGAACTATCTACGTGCCTCAGGCATGGAGGCAAGAGAGTTAACATTCTCATGTAATACAAGGAGAAGGCTATAATCCAAAGTATGCCTGCTTGAATGTACAGTAGTCAGTCTATGCAGTACTTGATTCCAACTAAATGGGTTTGGGATCACAGTGACAGATGAAGGTTAGAACATTTCCTAAATCAGCTTGCTACCCAAGATCTTTATTTAGCATATGGCAAACACAAGGATTTATAATAAATGAAATGTTAGTGTCCAGTCAGCCCAGCTGTTCAAGAACAGAACGGTCTATATTGCAAAAAATTAGACACTATGCCAATATAAGGTGTGATGCCTGTTCACCTCCTTGTGATGCACCCTGGATAGCACAAAAGTGTGAACTAAATGACTAGCAACAATTGGCAGCCAGACTATAATGAAGAATTGGCAGTTGGTGATAGTTGGCAGCCAGACAACATTGTAGAATTCCTGGCTCTCAAAATACAAAATGCCAAAGGAAAAACCCCAAGGTCTATTCTGCTGCCTTTTTGCTGCTTCCTATATTTTGCACCTATAGGTGCTGGTAGTTGGGAAATCTGTAAACATCCAACCTTCTAGAAGCAAAAAAATCTGGGGCAGCTACCATTTGCATCTACTCACATTGAACAGACTTGGAGATAGGCTGCACTTAACCATTTTATATATGGTCCACTTGGTAGCTTTAATTACCGCCATGGCATAAAACAACTGGCAATTCTTCTGCATAAAGAAATACACCTTGCCCTACATATTCATTTGTCCAAATGCTGATTTACTACTACTAACTGTATTCCCCCCTTTCTCTCTATAGACTGGTGTAACCAGATACTACTTAAGTGACAAGGCTTCCAAGTAAGTTTCATGCAGATACATTTTGGGGAAATTCTCATTTGTCATGTTCAGTAAGGTTCTGCTTTTTAAATGGTAATGTTATCCAAGTCCAAACCAACAAGTTAAAAGTGGCAAACACTGACCGAATGTGCTTTGAACCAAGAGCTTTAACATGCAATACTTCAAGAGCACCCAGTAAACATTTCCTGCTTTGATGTTTATTAATACTCCAGAGATCGGATTAGCAGTTCCACTGGGTCTCTGTCATAGCATGTAAGAGTAAAAACACAAAAGCTGTTTATTTAAATGTTGTTGGAAGCTATAAAGAGATTACATGGTGTCTATCTTCAACCTCAAATGTCAACACCCTTATTTCACTTAAGCCTTTCTCTCCTTCTATCACATATTGAACTAGGATAAGCAGCATCTTTATACTGTTCAACAAACTGAAAATATAGTTATACTCCTCAATAAACGGAAAATGCTAACTAAGGCTACAATCCTAAAGACACTTTCCTGGGAGTAAGACCCATTGAACATTATGGTGCTTACTTTTGAGTAGACATGGTTAGGATTGTGCTCTAAGAAGGACTGACAACAATGCACCCTCTACGAAAATCTCAAGTGTAAAAAAAAAGCTAGTTGTGATCAATTCTTTCATATATGTTGTTTGTGCTGGTCTAAGTCTGTAATAACGGTTGTTTTTATTATTATTATTATTATTATTATTATTATTATTATTATTATTATTATTATTATTATTATTATTATTATTATTATTATTATTATTATTATTATTATTATTATTATTATTATTATTATTATTATTATTATTATTATTACTACTACTACTACTACTACTACTACTACTACTACTACTACTACTACTACTACTACTACTACTACTACTACTACTACTACTACTACTACTACTATTATATGTTAAAGTAATCACATAACAAAATTGGAGACAGATGATATCATTCCTGGGGGAAAAGGAATGGGAAAACTACAATTTTTTAAAGTACGGTAAGTAGCTTAAGGATTCCAGCTTCAATATCCTTACAGAAAATGAAGAGAATATGGACATACACAGCAGCAGGAAATAAGGTCAAAAGCATAAGATTCTTTACAACAAAAGCGTATATTAATAGAAATCTGGCTCTTCATACCAGCAAAATAATCCTAACACAGAATTCAGTTCCAGTGCAGTGGTGGAAGCAGATTAAGTAATAATGAGCATTACCTGACTTTACATTACATGCCTGATTTATCATCCGGTATACTGAAGAGTTAAGATAACCCCTTGTCCAATGGTTACTCTCAGAAAACTCTGCTAGCTAGTATGAAATTGATTCAAAATACCATTCAACCTACAGATGTTTAGATGCTCAGGAGATGAGGGAGCTGAAATCTACTTACTTTCAAAGAGATTATAGCTCAATCCTTTGTTTCCATAACCCCTGCAGATGCTGAAGACTATGGATAATAAAATCATGTGTCTGACCCTTAGTGGACCTCTCATGGACATGACTGGCGGTCACATCCAGGATGTCTTTTGAGCCATGGGGAAAGGTGTGCATGCCCCTCCGCAACTTAGTATGCCTGCTGATGCAGATTTAGCATCCACTTGAAAAATGGAATTACTCCAAAAGATCCTCTGTGGATCATCTAACCTCTGGTTTGGAATTGGCAGTGGGTTATGCTGGTGGATAACAAACCATCAGATAAACTGCTTTGTGAACTTCTCATTGAAAAACAGCATATACCGTAAATACTATTTATTGATAAAGAGGGCACACTGTATTACGTTTCCAATTTGCCACCTATGAACAAATCCATGGAAAAATATGTTTAACTCAGGTCTTCATCCAAACCAAAGCAGCAACTTATTCTTAGCATATACATATATAGGACACATCAATCAATCAATGGTAATTTTATATGCTTTTCAACAAAATGTTCATAAAGCAGTTTACAGGAAAAATGAAATTACTAATAGTTAATGAGTCTTGTCCCAAAAGGGCTCACCAGCAGATGCCACCAGAGAAGACACACATACATATATCTACACTTCAGTCCAAACTTTTTGGCAGGAGGGCCACATAATCTCTGATACTGTATTGGGGGAGGGGGAGCTGAAAAAATTTATTTGCATTTAAAATTAGAATAAATTTACATACATTTAAATACAAGAGTGTATTAGATACATTACAAGGCTTCTCCGTGGGCCAGAAGGGGTCTTGCTATGGGCCACACGAAGGCTTGCTATGGGCCATATCTGGCCCCTAGCCCAGGATTTGGACACCCTTAATCTAGGAATTCATTCATTCACATTGCATTGCACCATACACTTATTCCACCAGCAGCTTCGCTACATGTATACCTGAATTGCAGGAAATTTTTAATGCTGGAAGAGTAGAGGGAGAGCAAAGACAATTTAAAAATTCCAATTAATTTGGTCATTCAGGAAAATACTTTAAGGACACCAATAGTCTACTCTGGTGTTTCATAGAATTCCATACAACTAAAAGAACTTAAGTTGGTTCTTTTATCCTAGTGGTTTTCAATTTCTTCATTTCATGGCACACTGATAAAGCACTATAATGGTCAATGCACACCATCAGATTTTGCCAGCCACACTGTGCTGCCAATGAGGCTCACAACCCCAAATAGGCCTACAAATAAATAACTGCACCATATTTGGGGACCATTTGTGACATATCAGCATACCTTGACGGTTGAAAATGGCTGTTCTATCCCGTAGAGATATCATTTCCGTCAAATACCTTAGGGAGCAATTCAACATGCAAAATTTTATGCTTTAGATATGCCACTGAACAGTGTTGCACAAGACCCTATTCTGCAAAGAACTTTTCGGGTTTTCCCCCCTTTGTGCCGTATTTTATTTTCCCCCAAGAGAGCAGCCCAGTTACGCCAGCCTCAGTAAAATTTAGGATGCCTAATTTTAAGTGTCTAAAACTAAGCTTTATTCTTTTCCAGTCTTGTTTGATGGTGCATATATTAACAAGGAAGCATACAGTAATATCCATTTCTTCCTGTCAATTCCTTCCTCATAATCCTGAAGGCAATGAGAAAAAGGGAAGAAGCCAAACTGAAATTTACTTGCAGAACTAAGGGTCAGTTCACATGCCTCACTTATCACATGAAAAGATCTCCACAAATGAAATTTAAAAAAAAACACATTTGCAATTGTGTGAATCAGCCCTTATCCAAGTAATATTAACAGAGCAGAACGTATTACCAGGAAGATGGCAGAGTAAACATGAGGCTTCATGGTGTCTGGCTAATGAAAAGAGAAATAGTTTCACAATCAAACAGAACATACAACTTGTAGTTCTTGGGATTAAATAAATAGGATGAGTCACTAGATATCCTCTCAGCAAAAAGTGGATTGACAAGGATGCAGGACGACCCTTACTAATTGGACAAAGAGGAAGTTTTCAAACTTGGAGCTCTTTTAGCCGAGAAGAGCAACTGTTTCTGTTCGATGCACAATATCTTCCCCTCTAGGCCCATTTGCTGTTTTTTTCGTGTCTTTTGGCCACGAAACCATCTCATTCCTGTGTTACATAAACCACTTTTAAGAACTTGGTTGAGAAGTGGTATATAAATATTCAAAGACAGTACTTTCATTTGAACAGAAAGAAAACAGAAAAAAACTATGTGGATATCAATACACAAAATTCAACAATTCAGTGGTTTACAAGCATAATTCGTTCTGGAAGCATGGTTGTAATCCAAAACACTATATCAAAGTGAATTTTCCCATAAGAAATCATGGAAACTCACGATTTGTTCCATTGGCATCAATCAGTCTCAAAAAACTATGGTATCATGCTTGACGCTGTATGCGAAGCTGAGTGTCCTCTCCAGAGCAAGTAATATAAAAATGATTACAATACTGAAATATAATACAAAATAAAGAAAATACAAGATGTAAAGAAAAACCAAATTAACCTATACTGACAGTGCAATCCTAAGCATGTCTACTCAGAAGTAAGTCCCATTGTGTTCAATAGTACTTACTCCCAGGAAAGTGTAGTTAGGACTGCTACCTTAGGGCAAAATCCAGAATAACTTGCTCTGGTGTAAGAACAACTTATTCTGGATTCCAATATGAATTTCCCATAGGTTTTCACCAGGTGGTGCAGTAACTACAGGTGCACATAAAGTCTCTTATGTGCTTCATAGTTGTTCTGGATTTGGGAGCTAGTCTCTTGAGCTGCAATCTGCCCCTCTTACATTGATTATATAGGGCTTATTTTAGAGTAGACATGCAAGGCTAAGACTCTCAGGCTCCTTTACATTGCCCCCTTACATAGGAGTGGGCACCACTGACTGTAATAAGCTTTCTTCAGAGTAATGTATAGACTGGTTACTCAGGAGAAGCTGAGCAGGTGCTGGTGGAGTGCCAAAACCGGCAGTATCCCAGCTGGGACAATTTTTTATTTTTTGTTTTTATTGCAAGACATCGCTTTTATTGCAATCTAAAATTTATTAGAAATGTTTGCTTGTCTTGCAAAACGTTCTCAGTCGAAGGTTTACTGTACAAAAAATTATTTATTTCCCACTTGCCTGTTAGATCCACCCAGGACTTTCCTTGTCATCCAGACCAGGGAATATAGACAACTACCATTAACTGGCATTTGCAACCAAACCATGCACTATCCTTCTAAGAGTCAAGCATTCCAAAAGAAACATTTTTGTATACCTCCTTCATCCCCAAGCTCCCATAACTCATGATCCCTCTGCACCACTGTTCAGACCCACTCCATGGCTGTGGGGCAGTGCCTCCAAACACTTGGCAAGTGACATTATACGTCACTGCAAAAACTTCTTTGAAGAGCTAGATTTCAAGTTCATGACTTGTTTCTCTTTAAACCTCAGAAATATTTTCTAACACATTATACAGCTTTCAAAATAGCTTGTATAAAATACATTATGCAGTTCTGCCACAATTTAAGTTCTCATTTTCTTATATCATTTTCCCTGGTGAAATCAAGAAACTTTTTCTTCAACATCGAACAGCAGCCTAGAGCCCAAGCCTATCTAACTTTCCAGGCTCAGATAACAAATGTTCCCTTACCCTGAAGAGTCCTCTGTGACTGCTCCTCCAAGATGCAGCATGCCCCCCTACTGACATGGCTACATCACTATTGTACGTACTGTAAATTGAAAAGGACTAGGCCTTGATTCTTTAAACTTTACTCTTGAACATATCTCTTGAACTTCGTTAATGTAATTTTATCTACTTTCTGCCCTTTCTAGCTTAATACTAGCCATCTGTTCTGTTTTAAGTACTTCTAGAACCTTTTATAACACATACACTATTAAACAAGTTCACCACTGGAACTATGTGGTTGGCAGGCTTATGGCAGACTTACGTCCAGTTAGTTATGTTGATACCATGGATATTTTATAGCTTGTAAAAATGTCGGTTCTGCATACGTGCCATCTTAATTGTGCACATAGTGTTCCATTACCACTAAACTGTAGCACTAATTTCCTAATGGATCCACATATGGCATCCAACAATTTCAACTCTGTTTTGGACAGCCAAGCTTTCATGATCTTGGCATTCACTGCAATAGCTTTTCGAATCTCAAACAAGCAAATCCTGGAGTTCTGCTCATCAGGAGCCCAAGGAATATTAAGTACATTATCCTTCAAACCCTTCAAAGCCACCAGTTCCAAATGAGAGACTAATCTTCATAGTCTGGCCTGAATGAAGAGGACCTTGCTAGTTTCCATCCACTCAGTTAAGTGCATTGGAGATTTTTGTAGGCATGCAAGTCCTCACAGTATACTGAAGAATTTAAAACAAGAATTAAGGACACAAGTCAGAGTAACTACGGGGACTTCTTGTTCCAGTGTAAGAACAATTTATTCTGGATTCCAATATGAATTTCCCATAGGTTTTCACTATTTGGTGCAGTAACTACGGGTGCACGTAAAGTCTCTTACATGTCTAACTTATGTAGTTACTCTGGATTTGGGGTTAGTCAGATGCACCAAATTAAACTGACTGGGAATATGAGGCACAGACACAACTAGACATTGCTTCAGTTATATTATATTGCAGTAATATATTGCTTCAGTGGAATTAATCTGTTGTGGGAGTAAAATTTCAAGAATATTGAGGGCCTTGGGCACTGCTGGGCACGGGCACTGTTTGTCACAAGGGGAGGAGTACCGGGAGGAGTGGCAGGCAGCAGGAAGCATTGGTGGGCATCCTTACCAGGCACTAGGCGCTGAACACCGCAAAGCATTGCAGACCCCTAATGGGCACCATCAAGTAGCAGTGGGCACCACCAGGAACCCCTACCAAACACTGGGCATCCCTGCCAGGCAACAGCTGTGGGGCACCAGGCAGTTTTCGTCCCTATACTTACATTGAAGAATTGCTTACTCATCAATGCTCAGCCCAAACCCCAGATCTAGAAGTTATTCCTTCTGTAACATGAACACCCAGTAAGAACTAATTTTTAGGGGTACAACATGTTTTCGTCCCTGAAAACATGTTGTAAGACTGACTGATAAAAACTGAAGATGAAAAACTGAAGATGAAAACACTGAAGACTGACTGATAAAAACCCAGCCCCAACTGCACCGAGAAGCATGAAATGAGAAAGAGAATTCCTTCTGCGATGCAAGGATCCACTAAAAACCAATTTGGTGCCCAGTGCCTGGTGATGTCTACTTTCTGGTGTTGCTCACTAGTGCCTGGTGGTACTTGGTGCCCGGGTGGGATTCCTGGTGCCCACTGGTACCCAGAAGAGATGCCCATTGCCTCCTAGTGCCTATTGCACAATGGTGTTCACTGCCCAATAGGTATGCCCAGTGCTGCCTCCCACTGGTCCATCGTACCCTCAAGTGCCCACTTCCTGCCGCCTGGTGCCCAGCAGTCCCTGCTGGTGCCCACAAATATTCTTGAAATTTTACTCCGACAACATCTGGTTAATTCCACTGTTACTTATACATTTCTTTTTAAATCTTCCTTTTTAGAGTCCAGAAAACCTAAGTGGCTGCAGTAGCCCAGTGGTTAAAGACACTGTGCTCGTCAACCTGAAGGTCAGTTATTCAAGACCCGAGTACTCTATGATTTAGTCCGTTACTTGCTCAGCTCTTGCAAACCTAGCAATTTGAAAGCATCTTAATGCAAGTAGATTATGGGCTGTGGGTGGCGCAAGCGGCTAAGACACTGTGCCTGTTAACCAGCAGGCCAGGGTTCGAGACCCGGGTCGGCCCCACAAGACAGGGTGAGCTCCTGTCCTTAGCCCAGCTCAGCAACACCAGCTGGATCCAATCGTATTGGCTCTGCCTTTCCATTGGACTAATTCAGTGGCGTGGAGAGCAGGGTGACCAGATGACTGGAAAAACCCGGATTTGTCCGGATTTTTAGCCTCCTGTCCAGGTGTCCTACATTTTGGCTTCATTTTGAAACTTTGTGATATTGCACAGTACCCCATCATGCCATATGTCGTTGGATTTGTATTGAAGAGCAGAATCCAACGCAAAAATCAGTTTGGAGATATCTCCTTCCTATCAAAGGTTATGGTAAAAAAACCCAAAAAACAAAAAGAAACATTTTTTGGCATTTTTTTTTAAGCAGGTAGGAATTTAGGCCTGGGATTAGGAATTTTGGCCCTGGGGTTCAAGAATTTTGGGTTTGGTATCTGGTCACCCTGGTGGAGAGGGGGGATTTGCTGCTTGGGTAACAGCCTATCCTCCATAACAATTCAACCCAGGCTTTCGCACTTCGCATGCAGCGTATGCAGCGCCAAGCACGATACCATAGTCTTTCAAGACTGACGGAGGCCTGCTGCTTTTAATGCAAGTCGATAAATAGGTACCACTTAGATGGAAGATAACATTGTTTCCTGAGCCTTTGGCATTTAGTCATACCAGCCACATGATCACGGAAACATCTTTAGGACAATGCTGGCTCTTCAGCTTAATAAAAGGGATGAGCAAAGCCCTTAGGACTGGCCATCTCCAATGCTGCCTCCTTGCCAAGTAATGTGACAGCCTCTAGTGGCCTCTACTCATTCTCCAAATTAAAAAAGAAGAAAACAGTGAGACCATCACTCTTGTCTCTTCCATATCCTGCTTTGTTTTCCAGCCCAAGGAGGAGGAGAGCATAGAGGGAGGTCGATACACCTGCTTGCAACTTGCTGCCTGAGGCAAATATTTAAGTTGGTCTCATAAATGAGCCATCCCAAGAAAGAGCCGCACAGTACAGTGCATGATTCCAAGGAGTCCCTCCCACATTCCTGAATATGGCTATAATTCAAAAAACTGTACTGTATATAGAAAACTTCAGAGGATGATGACCTTTGTTTAAGGTCAGCATTTAGAAGCAAATCAGTCCTCTAGGAATTCTGAAATACTTTTCTAGCTACAACATTCCTGGTAAACAGAAATACTGCTTTCTACCACATGTGGAGAATAGCATCCAAATCTACTAAGAAAATATATTTCAAAAAAGTAATGATTTTGGCTGCAATCCTGGAGACACTTTCTTGGGAGTAAGATCCATTGCACAAAATTGAGCTTACTTTTGAGTAGACAGGGTTAGGATTGTGCTCTTTGTCTTTTACCACTTTCTTTCTACAGTGTTAAATGTAACATATGACACTGTAGATTTTATACTGTTAGATTAAATAACATCTGATACTGTTAGATTTTACCCGAAATGTTAAAAGGTTTCAGTGCTAAGTAAAATATTCATTCAGTTGAGGTTAAAAGAAAAGTTTCAACTCAATAGAGTAAAAACCAATAATTTCATTGAGTTTAAAGCAAGCTAGAATCTCCTCTAACATATTTACCAGTCCTTCTGAGTAAGCATGCATAGAATTGCATGGTTCAGTCTCCAATGCTCAACATAAGACTGACATTTTTAAGCTTTTTTTTAAATGCAAAGCAGCATACAACTAGCAGTAGTTAACCAACAGGAAGAACAAAACCAGAAATAATAGTTTAAAAATGGTACTAAACATTACTGTTTAAGAAATCAGAAAGAACAAGGAGTTGTGTCTTGTGTCTGAAGGACAAATTACACAAAAGGCAAATCTCTAAACACTACAATCCAGAGTAACAAATGGAAGACGTAAGAGGCACTTACTCTGGATTGCTCTATGCATTTCCCATAGGTTTCCCATTGGTGGCATTGCAACTATGTCAGTGTAAAAGGTCCCGTCGTTACTCTGGATTGTAGCCTTAGGCTGCAATCCTAACCATACTTTCCTGGGAGTAACTACTATTGAACACAATGGGACTTACTTTTGAGTCGACATGCTTAGGCATACACTGTTAGAGTGAATTTCCCAGCCTGGTTTACTCCCAGGTAAGTGTGCAAACGACTGTACCCAGGCAGTGTAATCCTAAGCATGTTTCTTTAGAAAAGCCCCAATTAGCTCAATGGAAACCACTCAGAGTGCAGTCTATTTCCTTACTTATAGAAGTCTGCCCTTAGGCATTAGGGAGTCCTAATTATTTATTGAAGTTTCTGTGTTGCTTCTCTGTTTGTTTGTTCAAAGGGCTTCATACAAGGGAAAAATGTTTTGTCACAGCAGGTCTCAAAATCAAGAAAGCTGGTGGAAACCCTCCATTAAAGTGACAGTTCTATCCAGAACCAGAAGAATTTCTGTCCTGTCAATACAAATGCCCCATTATGATGAACGATTTTGACATTAGCGTTAACAATAAAGAGGCAACTCAAGGCATATCTGACTAATCCAGACAAGACGTCCGTTTACACGATCAATTATTATGAAATAACAACATTTTATACATATACATCTGCATTAGATAGACAGTTCTGAGGTTAAACTAAACTGAAAGAGGGTCAACTATTCTGTCTACCCAATATATTCCTCAGTCTAACTAATGTATAGTATTTACAATGCTGCAGAGAAAGAAATCTGAGAACACAATCCTATGTCTACTCAAAAGTAAGCCCCATTGTATTCAATGGGTTGTACTCCCAGGAAAGTGTCTTTAGGATTGCAGCCTGAATTGTCATCAAGAAGGACAGCTTAAGAATTTTGGATTCCTTATTTCTATATAAGTTCCAAGTTAGACACTCTGTCAGATATTCTAATTTACATTTCAAGAAAAAGAGTTCATCTCTTCCTTCAGTATAAACCTTTTTGATAAATTGCAGGGGAAATTCACACGACACTAAAGATAGAATAGCAAATCTTATCCAAATAATGATTATTTTAATTTTCAAGTCATTATCCTATGCCTCTCTTTTAGTTTTTCATTGAATAAATCTAGAATCCAAAAGACAGTATCCCAGTAGAGTCTATGAAGTCACAGAAATACTTGTACAAAAATACCTATTTTCCATGAACACATCTTAACAGGCTCTATGGCAGCGTTTCTCAAAGTGGGGGTCGGGACCCCTTTGGGGGTCACCTAGAGCTTTCCTGGGGGTCGCCTAAAGACCCCTGCTGCAGGGGCCCAGGTCAGGCTTGCCAGACCTCCAGCTGTAGCTGCATGCGCACCGGGGCTGACTGACAGCCTCAGGGCCCAATCCTATGCATACCTACTCTGAAATAAATCCCATTATAGTGAGGGGGCTTTTACTCCCATGCAAATGTGGATAGGATTGCAGCCTCAGGGCCCAATCCTATGCATGCATACACTGAAATAAATCCCATTGTGTTCAGTGTGTGCATAGAACACACATTTCATTTGTAACAATGAAAATACATCCTGCATATCTGATATTTACATTACGATTCATAACAGTAGCAAAATTACAGTTATAAAGTAGCAACAAAAATAATTTTATGGTTGGGGGTCCCCACAACACGAGGAACTTATAAAGGGGTCACGGTGTTAGGAAGATTGAGATCCACTGCTCTATGGAGTCACATAAATACTTGTGCAGAAGTGTCCATCTTCCATGAACACATCAACAATGCATCCAAACCACATCAACTATGTGTCCAAACCAGAACTTCTATGCAAAGATGGAAGAGCTGTCCTTATAGATATGGACATTTCTCCAAGAAAACCCATTTCATGTTGAATGTGCTTGCACATATCTCAGTGACAGCTTGCCAGGGGAAAAATGGGGTTTGGGGGCTTCTGATGGGCAAATATGAAGAAGTCAGGTTTAAAGATACTAAATCAGACCTAAGGCAAAATCCAGAGTAACTACGGGAAGTCCTTGCTCTGGTGTAAGAACAACTTACTCTGGATTCCAGTATGAATTTCCCATAGGTTTTCACTAGGAGGTGCAGTAATTACAGGTGCACATAATGTCTCTTACATGCATCCGTAGTTACTCTGGATTTGGGGGCTAGTCTAATTTCGCTTCTGCTCAAAGAAGATGCAAGATAGGTGGACAAATGTAATAGTGCACATTCAAAAGGCAAGACTGCAACAACAGAAGAAAGCAGGATAGCATAAGATTTCTGTTGTTGCACAACAATTTCTAAGGAGGCCCAAGCTTTTATTAAAAAAAACCAAAAACACCAAAAGTTCACAAAATGTGATGCAGACTGAACCCTTGGCAGCCAGTATAATTTTCAACATCATATATAAAAAAACCTCTCCACGTCTGGTCATGGCACATGCTCATGTCGATCACGTCTCCGACTATATCAGAGATTCTCACCTTTTTCATCTCATGGCACTCTGACAAGGTGCTAAAATTATTGAAGCACACCATTAGTTTTTTTACCATTGACCATGCTGCTGGTAGAAGGCTCAAATCCCCCAATGATCATCCATGGCACACCTGCAGGTTATCCATGGCACATCAGTGTGCCACGGCAGAGTGGTTGAAAAATCACTGAACTAGTTGAACAACCTCACCATTCTCCTGCTTGAAAAAGACCACCACCCTTGTCTCACTTTTAAGGCGCCACCATCTCAGATTACCAACCAACATCTTCAACACTACTACATAGTATCAACATGTGCAACCCATTAGAAGCAATATGTACTGATTTGAAGTGTGACCATGATCAACAATGGTCAAGTCTCAGTTTTTTTCCCTCTCCTTGATCTAACCAGATTAACACTGTACAGGTAGAACAAAACTCAGGGCTGGTTAACCGCTAGTACCGATTCAGAAGCAGGACACTGCAGCATTCCAGGGCAGCGACATGCCTCCAGCTTCCCTAGGCTGGCAATATTGTAGTTCAGACATCATTAATCGTCCTGCCTTCCGGCTACATAGTACACATTATGTTTTGGGGGCTGGGAGAAGAGATGGTTTGCTGGGGAAGAAAATAGCATCTCTCAGCTTCTCTGCAGCAATCTTGACTTTTTTTTTTAAACACTGCTCAGCAAAAATGCATCCATTCTGGACAGAAGCAAAGCTATTAGCCCTGTGGCCAAGTGCATGCAGCTCTATCATCCATCTAGGGCTGCCCCACTGTCGACCATACCCAAAGCATATGAGAAGGAGTGGCATTAAGAAAAATACACCAGCAGCAGATTTAAGAAGACAAGCATCACCTCCTTGCTTGGTGCATCTGATCCAGCATTGAGTTTCTGACAGCTGCTGATCACAGAGGGCATCTGTCACCCTCTGGTCTGCCTCCAGCAGTCCACGTTCTACCAATGTGGTATAGTCCACCATGCAGATCCCATGTAATAGCCCTGGCACACTAGTCACTGGGGTATTCCAGCAGCTCAGACATACCCAGTGTGTGTCATCCCTCCAGGAGGGGAAACACAGACAGGAAGAGGCCACATCCACCACTTCTTGCCTCTCCCAAGGGCAACACTTCTCTGAACTGGTGTGTCCAAGGGCATGTCCATAAGTGGGAGGTTCCAGGCCCCACATCTGTGACTGGGATGTGAAGCTGGGCCCCAATACCTTCCCTCACCAGCTAGTCCCCCCTCCCTACATGGCAAGGCAGGGGATGTTGCCAGGTCTGCTAAAGACCCCAATGCCAGGCTGGAAGCCCCGATGCCAAATTGGAAGTCCCCCTAAGGAAAGGGGGGATCCTGCAAGTCTGTTGAAGACCCCAATGCCAAGCTGGAAACCCCTCTAAAGAAAGAGAGGACACTGTAGGTCTGCTGAAGACACACAATGCCAGGCTGGAAGCCCGAATGCCAAGCTGGAAGTCCCCCTATGGACAGGGGGATCCTGCAGGTCTGTTGAAGACCCCAATGCCAAGCTGGAAGCCCCTTTAAAGAAAGGGAGGACCCTGTAGGTCTGTTAAAGACCCCAATGCCAGGGTGGAAGCCCCTCTAAGGAAATGAGGGACCCAGATTGGCAGGGTAAAGCACAGGACCCCCTTCCAGGATGGGGAGGAAGAAGGGGGCTACTCAGGAGTAAGGGAGACCTCAGCAGCAGAGCTGCTGCAGTGACAGGAGGAAGAGGAAGAGGCTGCCAGGGAGGTGGTGGTTCTGATCCAGGCTCCCCTTGCCCACCCCATGACCAGGGGGTCTTACCGAGTGGTTCACCCCCCACATGAGAACGCTGAGAAGGGGGTCGCTGGCCCGGAACAGCTTGACTTTTTGGGCCACGAAGTGCTTCTTCTTGGTCTTGGTCTTGCTGGCCATCACAGCCACGATGTTGCTTGGGGTGGCCATGGGTGCTGGAGGAAGAGGAGGCTGGAGGAGGAGGAGGATGGAGGGGGCGGCCAGGCTCAGCAGCACCAGGACCAGGAGAGGGGGGGACACCCCAGGCACAGCAGGGCTGTGGGTGCCACTAGTGGGGCTGATGCTGGGCTGTGCTGGTCTTGCTGCTGGTCCCACCAACACCACTGCAGGACGATGCCAAGCGCATCCTGCCAGCCCAGGCTCTGCCACCGCCTCTCCCCACTGAAATGGCCCCGCTCCCTCCGCCCTCCTGGCGCAGCACCGCCTCCCCCTCCAGCTGGGACCTCCTCCTCCTCCTCTTCCTCCTCCTCCTCCTCACTCTACCCAGTGGCGTAGCTAGAGGGGGGCGCAGCAGAGAGCAGGAGAGGGAGGAGCAGCCTTGCAAGCAGGGGTAGCAGAATCCAAAACCCCACAAGAAGACAAGGATCCCCCACCAAAAATAAAATGTAGGACATGAAATATAATGATAATAAAAGAATAATAATTCTTTTTTTAAATAATTTTTTATATAATTTATATATACAGTAGTTATGATATAATAATAATAATAATAATAATAATAATAATAATAATAATAATAATAATAATAAAAATAAAAATAAAAATGCAGAACATAAAACAGTGCAATCCTAAGCATGTCTACTCAGAAGTCCCATTGTGTTCAATGGGCATTACTCCCAGGAAAGTGTGGTTAGGATTGCAGCCAAAGGCAAACCTTAGGCTACTTATCCTAAGGCTGCAATCCTAAACACACTTTCCTGGGAGTTATACCCATTGAACACAATGGGACTTACTTCTAAGAAGACATGCTTAGGATTGTGCCTAAAGGCTGCAATCCTAAACACACTTTCTTGGGAGTAAGACCCATTGAACACAATGGGACTTACTTCTGAGAAGACATGCTTAGGATTGTGCCTAAAGGCTACAATCCTAAACACACTTTCCTGGGAGTAATACCCATTGAACACAATGAGACTTACTTCTGAGTAGACATGCTTAGGATTGTGCCCAAAGGCTGCAAACCTAAACACACTTTCCTGGGAGTAAGACCCATTGAACACAATGGGACTTACTTCTGAGTAGACATGCTTAGGATTGTGCCCAAAGGCTGCACTCCTAAACACACTTTCCTGGGAGTAAGACCCATTGTACCAAATGGGACATGGTTAGGATTGTCCTCAAAGAGCACAACTCTACCAAAAAGTAAGCCCCATTGAATTCAGTGGGTCTTACTCCCAGGAAGATGTCTCAGGATTGCGGCTAAAATGTAATAATAATGAGAATAATAATTCTTTTTTGTAATTTGTTACATTATTATAATTTATATGTATTCATGATATAATAATGTAAGAATAATGAAAGAAAAATGTAGGACATAAAATAAAAGCTTAACAGAAACAGCCCGATCCTTATCTACCCAAAAGCAAGTCCCATTATATTAAATGAGGCTTATTCACAGGAAAGTGTGATTAGGATTGCAGCCTAAGGCATTCCTTAGGCGACTTAACCTAAGGCTGCAATCCTAACCACACTTTCCAAGGAGTAAGTACTATGGAACACAATGGGACTTACTTCTGAATAGACATGTTTAGGATTGAAAAACTGAAAACCACTCATATTCATTGCTTTCATGTGGTTCATTTAAAACACAATGGCTGCAATCCTAAAGACACTTTCCTGGGAGTAATACCCATTGAACATATTGGGGTTTTCTTTGGAGTAGACATGGTTACCACCGTGTTCCTACTTTATTAATTGCAAGAAGGGTACATGATGCCTGCTCACAAGGAAAAGGAGGACTATCAAGACTTTTTCCACGACACAAGGCTAAATAAAGAGGACATGTCCACTTACAGCCACTCTGCCATGTCCTCTTTTTCCTGACATGTCTTGTGTCCTGGATATATGATCTTGATCCTCCTTTTTCTTGTTATTAGGCTGCCTTGTTAGAATTAATAAATTATTAATTTTAAATTTCATCATAAGTGGATGTTTTCAGCTTTTTTTTCTCAAGTCCTACAGTTTGGAGAGCCTTGTCCCGTTTTGCATCTATGCTCACCCTGATTGCAGGCCTCCCTCCACTACTGAGTGCTACGCCCCCCTCCAGCTACGCCACTGCTCTGCTCTCCACTCCACCCAGCCCAGCCCACATCTTGGCCAGGCTGCCTTGGAGGAAGCCTCTGGCTGGGTGGCTGGCTGGGAACATGCGCACCTTTGCCTCTGGGCGGGCGCTCTGCAGAGCTCTGCTGCCCCCCCCCTTCCCTCCCTCCTCTTCCTCCCTCCTCTGGCTCCTCTCCTGCCAGGCTCTGCTTGCTTTGCTCTCCCTACCTGCGGGTTAGGGTGGGGGCAGCAGAGTGGGGCATGTGATGGCTGGAGAGTTCAGCCCCCCCCCCCCGGCACAAGGGGGTCCACTGATTAAGGCTGCAATCCTACCCATGCAATCCTACCCACACTTTCCTGGGAGTAAGAAGCATTGACTCTAGTGGGATTTAGTTCTGCATTGACAGTCTTCCTAGGCTGCAATACTACCCACACTTTCCTTGGAATAAGCACCATTGACTCTAATGGGACTTACTTCTGAGTAGACAGCCCTCCTAGGCTGCAATCCTAGTCACACTTTCCTTGGAATAAGCACCATTGACTCGAATGGGACTTACTTCTAAGTAGACAGCCCTCCTAGGCTGCAATCCTAGCCACACTTTCCTTGGAATAAGCACCATTGACTCTAATGGGACTTACTTCTAAGTAGACAGCCCTCCTAGGCTGCAATCCTAGCCACACTTTCCTGGGAAAAATTAAACCCCATTGACTCTGATGGGATTTACTTCTGCATTGACAGCCCTCCTAGGCTGCAATCCTACCCACACTTTCCTAGGGTTTCCTTTGCGGTGGTGTGCAGTCTCCCATCATGTCATATGTCGTTGGATTTGTATTGAAGAGCAAAATGCAATGATCCAATGCAAAAATCAGTTTTGAAATATCTCCTTCCTATCAAACATTATGGCCAAAAAACCTGAAAATTTAAAAAATGCATTGAGTTCTATGAGAAAGTGAAAGTGTCCAATATCTTGGCTTTACTCATGAGTAGGCAAATGTGCCATTGTCTGCCGGAAAGGACAGGCTGAGAGGAATCTAAGACCTTGTCCTCCTTTTGAGGTTTGGGCATCTGGTCACCCTGGACTGGCGTAATGCCTGCAGTCTGGATTCTACCCCAGGAAGCAATTTCTCTTGCCCCGTGATTTACAGTCACTGGACTTTTCTAGCTTAATAATTGGGATCCCAAATACCTTGAAATTATGAACTTGTGCATTTTTTCTTCTGTCATTTGCAGTGAATGAGTTTTTAGGTGAGAACAAAGTGCTTATTTTCATCCATCACCTGCTTTCGGCCCTCTGTGGGCACCATGAATGTTAACTTTGGCCTTCCAGATGAAACAAGTTTGACACCCCTGTTTTAAGCTTGGTCCCACTTCCAATGATGATTGGAACATTAGCACAGCAATCCTAAACACATTTTCCTGGGAGCAAGACCCATTGCACACAATGGGGCTTACTTCTGAATAGACATGGTTAGGATTGTGCTGTCTGTGTGTAAAAGAAGGGAATATATAATTGAAGACCACAACCGATGCAGATCCCCCAAAGTTTGAGAAACGGAAAAAGGAGATGTAGAGCACAATCCTAACCATCGAAAGTAAGCCCCATTGTGTTCAATGGGTCTAACTCCCAGGAAAGTGTCTTTAGGATTGTAGCAATAGCTAAAGAGGAGCTACATTACCTTTTCAGTCACTTAAACTCAGTCCCCACCCCATTATTTTTCTCCCCATGAGGAAAAAAGTTATGGATACTGTACTTATACCTTCTCCCCAGATGGAAAAGCAGTAGTGGAAAACCAGTCACAGCTTCTTGACTCCACTCTTGTCTACAATAGTTTTTTTTAATTATAAAAAGGCATATGCAAGTATGTATCATTTCCAGAAGATACAATTAAGTTGCTCTGTAACATTAAGGGTGCCCATCGGGGAGAAAGGCAGTATAAAAATCTAATTAATAAATAAATGTCACACACCCCCATAAGTAAATAAGCGTGCAATCCTAACCAACTTTTGAGCACTGGCATATCTGTGCCAGTACGGCATGTGCAGCATCCTATAAGTTGGGGGGACAGTCATAGAGGCCTCCTCAAGGTAAGGCAATGTTTATTCCCTTACCTTGTTGCATTGTCCTTATGCCAGTGCTGGAAAGTTAGGATTGCACCCTAAACAAACAAACAAATCCATCAGACTTTCTTCAGCCATAGCTGCTTGAAGCCAGGTTGACATGGTGGTTCTGGAGTTGGACTAAGACCTGGAAGGTCCAGGTTCCTACCCCTGTTGAGCCATGAAGCTTCCCCACTGATCTTGAGGCACTCACTACCTCTTAGACTCATTTACACAGGCCAAAAAAGAGGTAAGGAATTATGTGCACCATCTCACCTATGTACAATGTAAAGGTAAAGGTATCCCCGCAGATTAACTGTCAGTCATGTCTGATTCTAGGGTGCGGTGCTCATCCTAGTTTCCAAGCCTTTAGAGCCAACGCTGTCCGAAGACACTTCTGTGGTCATGAGGCCAACATGACTAGACACTGAGGCACATGGAATGCTGTTACATTTCCCACCAACATGGTACCTATTTATCTACTTGCATTTACATTCAAACTGATAGGTTGTCAGGAGCTGGGCTAAAGACACTGTGGAGATCACCCTGTCTTGTGGGGATCCGGATCTCGAACCCTTGCCTGCTGGTTAACATGCACAGTGTCTTAACCATTGTGCCACCACAGACCCTCTTTGTACAGTACCTCACTTCAATACTGAAGACCTGTTGGTCTGAGTAGGTCAATCTATTTATATGAGTTTTTCAATGAGCTTCTACATTCTGAACAGTGACATCGCAGGGGTATGTTCCAGTTTTATTGCCCTTTCTGTTGTGACTGCAATGTCAGCATCTCCATTTGGAGCTCCTACCCAAAGCATTTTTTTCTCCTCTTGACAAGTCTTTATGTAGTTCAGCAACAATATTCTTCCCACGGCTACTAAATGCCATGCCATGTCATCTGTTTTAGTTGCCATTGTTTCTTGTTATAACTTCGTTTGTTTTCAAAAGATGCTATGATTGCACATTCTGTCTGTTACTTTCTGGGAGATCCATGGCACATCCTTTTGAGTAAGCATGGGGCTGGATATCTTGTATTTTTTTTTAATACTGCTCTGTGGAAAATAGGTCAGCTTTTCTGTTTCTCCACTTTTTACAAATCAGAGAAAGAAAACGGATGGTACAGGTTGGAGAAGGTATTGTGCTGCCTGGCTGGGTGCTTAAGCTTGGATAGCAGAGACCCAGCTTTGATCCCAGCTCAGCTGTGAGGCTAACCACTGAGAGCAGCATTATTAGGTTAGCAGCCAAGAATATTCTTCTTTAGGAGACTTCATATACTCTTGACTCTCTTTAAAACTTGAGAAGGCTTTGCATCTGCGTTAGATAAAAGTACACTGCTGGATGCTGCTACTATTTTTCCTGTACATACTTCTTGTGTGGTTTCCTGCACCCCCACCCCTGCCCCATCTCTTCCTACTGTTGCAGATGAAGCTGCTGCCAACACTTCCTCTGCAAGCCAGTAATAGGTCAGCTGTCAGGGTTTGCAAACTGCAGAGGAAGTACATTTTTTGCTGCTGAAGAAACTGCAGAGTCAATGCAAGTGGCAATTTTGTCGCGCTGTTTCTTCTTACACCCGCACCATATCTGTGAATGAGCTCAGAGCCTATAAAACAATAAAACTGAGCTTATGATCCAGTCACACATGCCTATCAACAAGCTCCGTTGAACACAATAGGACTTACTTCTGATTAAACCTGAATAAACTTGTGTCCTAACAGAGCAATTCTAACCAATTTAGGCCAGCACAACTCACCCATCTTCCCGTTCCTACAGTGGTGTTGGGAGGCCGGCACATGTCTGTGTATTGGCTTAACCCCCCAGGAATGGCTCAGAAGTATCTTACAGCACTTCTGTGACACCCCCAGCCCAGCATGGGATTTGTGCCAGCCTAACCAGAGGTTAGGATTATGCTATCAGTCTGCAATTCTGTACACACTTGCCTGGGAGAAAGCCCCACTGAACTTGCTTCTGAGGAGGAACACATAGGATTGTGCAATTCTAGGTGTCCTTGCCTGGAAGTAAACTCTATTGAACTTAGTGCCACTTAGGATCAAAGTAAGAAGGAAAAAGTGTCCTCCCGCAGGTTATACTGCTAGTTGTGACAGACTGTAGTGTGCAGTGCTCATCCCTGTTTCTAAGCCTTTTGAGCCAGCATTGTCCAAAGACACTTCTGTGGTCATGAGGCCAGCAGAACTGCTGAAGGTGCACAGAATGCTGTTTACCTTCCCACCGAGGTGGTACCTATTTCTCTACATGCATTTACATGCTTTCTAACTGCTATGTTGGCAGGAGCTGGGCTAAGGATGGGAGCTCACCCCCGTCTTGTAGGACCTGAGTATCAAACCCTGGCCTGCCAGTTAACAGGCACAGTATCTTAACCAGTGGTGGGATTCAAATAAATTAACAACAGGATCTATGTCCTAATAACCTAAATTTACAACAGGTTCCATGTCCATAGAAAAACAGGTTCTATGTGCCATTAGTAACCGGTTCTCAGAACCAGGCGCTCATTAGCAAAGGATTCTATAGAACCTGTGAGAACCCCCTGAAGCCCACCACTGGCCACTTGTGCCACCACAGTCTGTAAGGACCAGTGTTTTTATCCTAGATCTGCCTGAAGAAAAAGAGTTGAATTTCAATAGCAAAAAGGCGAGGAGTGTGGAAACTTCTTACTTGTTATCACCTCTTCAGCTTTCTCCCCAGATATGTTTTTGAGATTTGAGCCCACATTTGGTATTGGAGCCCAGCAGTGGTGGGCTCCAGCAGGTCCGTACCTACTCTCTAGAACCGGTTGTTAATGAGACATAGGACATATAAAGTCTAAAAATAGCCATTTAAAAGTGGCTGCCAGATGGGCATAGAACCGGTTGTTAATTTCTTTGAATCCTATCTCTGGAGCCCAGTTAAATGTTGTTGATAAGGGACATTACTGTAGGGAAGTGTGCCACAAGTAGGGGTGGAAGCACTAATGACCCACCAAATTATCCATGGAGGCTAGATGCCACCACTACATCCTGTGATAGGGAGTTCCACAGACCAATCACACAGTGGGTAAAGAAGTATTTTCTCTTGTTAGTCATAACCCTTCAATTTTAGCGGATGTCCCCTAGCTCTGGTGTTATGTGAAAGGGAAAAGAGCATCTGTCTATCCTCTCTATTGCTTGAACAGTTCTGTGTATCTCAACTGATGTGGCCTTATGGATGAAAGGTTTGGAGACCACTGTCGTTGAAGATGCAGGAGATTGGTGGTGCTTAAGATTTGTCAGTTCCCTGTTTGAAATGCCTTTCCTTTTCCTGAGTTCTGTTTGCATTTACCATTTTTAATCCCATGATGATGGGAGCTGTTGGGGAAGGCAATTCAGAACTGGAAAATGGCAGGTACGGAAAGAATAAATTTTTTCTCCCTCACCTCTACATTTCCATTTCCAAGCTGCAATCCAAGACTCCCAGAAACTGTAGTCTTAAACATTTCTTGTAAGGAAAAGGCATCTTTTGCTTGCTGTCTTGGCTTACAAACCAAGGCTGTCCTGATCATAGGAAGCAAACTTCTGTTGAGTCAGGTCATCTGTCTAGCTCAATATTTTCTACACTGTGTGGTGATGGCACTGTACGGCTGTGGGCAAGGGTCCTTCTCATATGGATTGAACCTGGGATATTTTGCCTGCCAAGTACACATTTTAACATTGATTGAAGTGCATCCAGGGTTGTGCCTTATCAACAAAGAACAGGACTGAACAGGCCACTGATCTACTTTGAACCTTGAAGGGCTACAGGAAAAGGAATTCTCAATGACATTTATATAGTCTTTCCTTTCTTTGGGTTGCTAATCATGTGCAATAAGTGGTTTTATTATGCCTGTATTATACAGGGCAGAAAGGCATGTTTATTTTTCCACTTGGCTGGAGTAGTGTTATCTCTTTAGTACTCTGAGTGTTGTTCCTTTCCAGCATTATTTTTAAAACACAAAGGTGTGATTCTTACTAGTGAATCATACCTACGTCTGAAACTCCCAGTAGAGGCAAAGTGATAATCATAAATACAGTAGTATAAGACAGCTTGGAAATAAGGCTTCAGAAGACCGAGGCTTGGAAAGGAAGTCCTTCTCCAAAGGCTTGTAACAATTAAACAATTGAATTTAAAACACAAGATGCAACCTCTATTTAAACCAGGTGAAGAAAAGCAGCAGTGTGGTTGTTCTGAGTATAGCTAAACTCGGCTTGATGAAGGAGTTGCAGGAGTAGTTCTCCAAATGTCTTCATTTCTGGTTAAATGCATCTGTGGATGCCCCTGAATTGGACTGGGACCGTGGCACTAGAGGAGAGATACTAACACTTTGCTGTCTTCCTGATTGAATTCATTCCCAAGACACTGACAAGACACTGAAATGATCAAGGCACACCATTACCTACATGGCACAAATGTACAAAAGAAAGAAAGAAAGAAAGAACGAACGAAAGAAAGAACGAAAGAACAGCATTAAAAACAGGCAAAGGACTGAAAAGAATGAGAGAAATCAGAGACAGAAAACATGGTATAAAAAAGCAAAGAGGAAGGCAGGAGTGTTTCATTCCCCCTTTTTACACCTACAGTATGACAAGGAAATTGCTATGTAGAGTTACACATTCTGTGAGCACAATCAGCCAAAACATATGACTCAGGCTGCAATCCTAAAGACACTTTCCTGTGAGTAAGACCAATTGAACACAATGGGGCTTATATTCGAGTAGACATAGTTAGGACTGTGCCTTCAGTTTGCAAAAATACCCACATTAGTATCATCTCATAAGGAAAATGCCTAAACGCTTAAGTCAAATCCCTGTATTGTGGCATCCAAGAACCTCACCAAGTAACTCATCCAAGTAACTAAATCAGAGACAGGGTTCTCAGTATATGTTAAAGTACTGGTATACCCAGTATTCAATATTGATGTCTAATTTAACTAATAGCCTGCATGTGTGCACTTATGATCAAGTCCACTTGTGCAATAGTATTAGTATTTATATACCACTTTTCAACAAATGTTCAAAAAGTGATTTACAGAGGAAATCAAGTGACTAATGGAAATATAATTCTCATTTGTTACACATAATACACGCATTGGTTATACACTTCTTGCCACACATTATGCTTCTATAGCAAGAAGGTTGCATTTTTAAAACACTCAATGTGCACATTTTCCTCCATTCTTTACTGTGGCTGTGACACTATATCCCCATCATTCTCTTCTCTTCTACTTCTTCTGCAGTTTCCATCTCTACCTTGTCAGATCCAGAAAGGGAATGGAGCCAGTGGATAAACAGAATCATTCCACCCTTTGAGAGAATCTTCTCAACTTCATGGACGAATGTGGCACTAGTGGCGTAACTAATGAACATGATGGTCTGGAAGTGATGTCAGAACCAAAAGTGATGTCATGCTTGGACTTTTAGAAAAGCAAAAACTGGGGGTTGAGGGAGGGAACCCACAGTTGCCCACCAGCAGCTTGCCATTGACTTGATCCCCCTAGTCCGTGGAATAGCTACGGCATCTATAGGCTACCTGTGTTCAAATAATTTGAGGGCCCCAATAACAAAAATCAAATTTAATTAAGTAATTGTATAAAAGTGTGCCCCTTATTGGTTAGAGACAGCCTGCTAGGAAAAGGGACAGTTATTCTCCCCCTGATAAATATAAGAGGAGCACTACTTGAAAAAGTGCCTTTTAAAGTTAGCAGGGGTAACTATGTTATGAAATTAGACTCATATTAATACGTCATTGGTTATTGTAATTACATTTCATTGGCTCTCATAATAATTAGTTTTATAGGTCAGTTCTGACTTTTAAAAAATCTTTTTGTTCCATAAGGTAGTTGTGTTTTCATTTTCTGCTTAATTGGCCATAACTTTTGATAGAATATAGATATTCACTGCAGTTTGTTTCATCGCATTTCACATTAAATTTTCCCATTACAGCATGTGCCTTCCCCATTATTAAAATCTTTCCCATTATTCATAACATGACGGTCATACATAACAAGATTTTTATAATTTCGACCACTGGTGTCAAGCTTAGCTTATTACCTCCCCTAAAGCTAGTTGCCTGATGTAATTGTTACCCTTTGCATCCTCAAATAGTGCATACGCCACTAATTGGCACTAGTCCCCCACTGATATGGGAAAGGCACCATTCTCTTCCTTATGATTTCATGTGTTCTAAGTAAGGGGAAACCTTGTTTATGACAACATTTTCCAAAGGTACACTTTGAATCCTGCCTCAGGTTTAAACCTGCCATTATTACCTTTGTTTGATTTTCCAATTCCTCTCAGCACTATAAATTGTTTATTTTTCTTTTATGGTTCTTTGTACATTCTGCTCTTTTCCTTCTCATAAATTTCCTAATCTTTTAAACTACTTCCCCACTAGATACTTCAAAAACCTAGTTCATTCATTTATTTTTATCCTGGCTGCATCTTAGACATATGGGCATTGGTATTTGATTTTTCCACACACCAATAAATAATAGATGCTATTTTTTTCTAACACAAATTGGTTGCGTGTTAGGGACAACCGTTGATCCTCCCACTCTAACTAATTTGCAACTGAAAATAATACTACAGCGTTTGAAACCTTCTTTATTGCGAGACACTTGTGCAAATGCTATAGCACATTTGGTGCATAGCAATTGTGCTATAGCAATTCAGAACATAGCAATTCAGCACCAATATAGCACCAATGCTATAGAACATAGCAATTGAGTGTTGGCTGCAGTCCTATGCATGTCTACTCTGAAGTAAGCCCCACTGAGTTCAATGGGTCCTACTCCCAGGAAAGTATTCTTACCCCCAAATCAAGAGTAACTACGAGAGCACGCAAGAGACTTTACGTGCACCCATAATTACTGCACCACCTAGTGAAAACCTATGGGAAATTCATACTGGAATCCAGAGTAAGTTGTTCTTACACTGGAGCAAGGAATTCCCATAGTTACTCTGGATTTTGCCCTTAACATTGCAGCCACAATAGAATAGCAGTTCAGCACTGAATGGATGGACGGACAGAGCCTTGGATGCCAGAATGAATAATGGGCAATTTATAGAGTGGCCCCTTGTGGCCTGGAATAATTCCTTTCCTGCTTTCTGCATGTTAGACAACTCTTAAGACTGTCAGCTTTCTTAGGAGACAGTAAAGGAATATAGTATGCAATCCTAAATATAGGGTACCTTGTAGGGAATAAGTAATGTACAGTATAACCAAATTTCCACACTAGGGGCCTATGCTATTACTTTTTGAGATGCAGTTTAATGAGCCTGGGAAAATCTCAGATAATCCCAGTGTACAAGCCAGTTTGTGTGAAACCTGCACCTCTTGTTTGTGTGTGAAAAACATCAGATACTAATTCCCAAATGAGAGGGAGGAAAAACCAAGTTTATTATGGTGAGTTTGGCTAAGGAGTACATCCCGTGGAACTCTCAGGGTCTTATTTCTGAGTAAACATGTATAGAACTGGATTGAAAGAAAGAAAGAAAGAAAGAAAGAAAGAAAGAAAGAAAGAAAGAAAGAAAGAAAGAAAGAAAGAAAGAAAGAAAGAAAGAAAGAAATCAACACTATAAGTTTTTTTTAATCTATATACTGTGCCTGATTAATTTTTTTTCCTCAGGTAATGCATCTGTAAAGAACTGTTGAAAACAGAGTTGACCAAGCATGAAGTAGGCTCATTGTGAAACAATATAGTGTCAAATCACTGTTGCTGAGAGTTTTTAAAAGAAGCAGCTGCACTATCACTACAATATATCTTAAATACAGTGGTGCCTCACGTAACAAGTTTAATTCATTCCGGAAGCATGACTGTTATGTGAAACGCTCATTATGTGAAGCGGATTTTCCCAAAGGAAATAATGGAAACTCTGACAATTGGTTCTACAACCCCAAAAAATATTCATATAAAAATATTGACTGTGTTTTAAAATGATGACAAAACACTGCAATATTCAAAACATGCTTTCAATGTGCATGAAGTCTACTTAGGCTGCAATCCTAAAGACACTTTCCTGGGAGTAAGCTCCACTTAACACAATGGGGCTTACTTCTGAGTAGACATAGTTAGGAGACTGCAATAAGACACTTTCCTGGGAGTAAGCCGCATTGAACATAATGGGGCTTGCTTCTGAGTAGACATGGTTAGGAGGTTGCATGGAGAATAGGGGGCTTACTTGGGCTGCTGCTGGAGGCTGTAGGTCGGTGGGGCAGTTAGAGGCAGAAGCACACTGGCTGGCAGCCCTTTAAAACAGGGCTCTACATGGAGCATCAGGGATGCCTAGCATGCCGCCCATTAGGAAGCAACTCTTCCTGTTTCTCTGTGCACCTGTCTTCACGTCCCCAGATGACCTGGCCAGGTCTCAGGTTGCCTGGGGCTTGTTAAGTGAAGTGGGCTTGTTAAGAGGACCGCACTCCCAATGGGCATTTGTGCTTGTTACGTGAATCACTTGTTATGTGGGGCACTTGTTATACGTGGTACCACTGTATGTAGTGTAAGCAGGGGCATAGCTAGAGGAGTAGCAAAGCATTGCAATTTGCAGGGAGCCTCACTGCAGATTGCAAGCTGCCCTTCCCCTTTGGAACTGTTCCAAGTGGTGGGAACAAAATGGAAGCCTTCACTTTGATTTCCCATGCACTCCATCCTGCATTTGCCTCTGTTTTGCTCCCCCCAACCTGAATGGCACTGAACGGGTGGGGCTGTTTGCATGCCACGGTGAGGCTCCATGCAAAATGTAGTGCTTTGCACTTCCCACTAGCTAAAACACTGATTGGAAGCAGAGATAGTGAAATATATAATGTACAGTGACGCCTCACGTAAAGTATGTTTCACACCACAAACAAAACTTTCTCTAGGATTCTGCTTCACATAATAAACTGTGCTTCACGTAAAGAACACATTCGTTGGCAGTTGGGGCAGACGTGCTGGCTGGCAGCCTGTTTAAAAAGCGTCAGGGCTGCCTAGCGCACCTGCCCATAGTGAAAGCAACACTTCCATGCTGTTCCTCCTGTGGCCGGAGGGAGAGAAGAGCAGTGGAGAAGAGGGAAGCAGCTCAGGGCTAGCCAGAAGGGAGCAGGGGGGAGAGAGGCTCAGGATGGAGAGAAGGAGAAAGTGGGGAGACACTTTGAAGGTGTCTTGGATTGCAGCCTCCTAACCATGTCTACCCAGAAGTAAGCCCCATTGTGTTAAATGGGTCTTACTCCTAGGAAAATGTCTTTAGGACTGCAGCCTAAGTAGACTCATAAGATTATGCACATTGAATGCATGTTTTGAATTCAATCCCAGTATTCTGTCATCATTTTTACATCCAGTTAATATTTTTATATGAATATTTTTGGGGTTGTGGAACCACCTGTCTGAGTTTCAATTATTTCCTATGGGAAAATCTGCTTCACGTAAAGAACATTTCATGTAACAAACATGCCTCCAGAACAAATTAAATTTGTTACATGAGGCATCACTGTATATAGTATTTTTATTGCACACCGAGCACAATCCTAACCATGTCTACTCAAAAGTAAGCCCATTGAGTTCAGTAGGTCTTACTCCCAGGAAAGTGTCTTTAGGATTGCAGCCACCATTTTATTCCACACCAATACCGATTTCAGAGTGTAGCACTGTTTGGCTGCAATCCGAAAGACACTTTCCTGGGGGTAAGAACCAGTGAACACAATGGGGTTTACTTTTAAGTAGACATGGTTAGGATTGTGCTCTTTGGCTGCAATCCTAAACACACTTTCCTGGGAGTAAGACCCATTAAACATAATGGAGCTTACTTCTAAGTAGACATGGTTAGGATTGTGCTCTTAGTTTCACAAAAACAACAGGATTTTGCTACACGTTAAGGACTATCACACATTTCTTTCAGCATAAGCATTTGTGGATGACAACCCACTGGATTAGTTGCATGAAGTGGAATATTAAAATGAGCAGCTGCATTCACAGTTTTTATTTTAAAAGTGTCACTTTCCCCCTAAGGCTACAATCCAGAGTAACTACAGGACTTCTACACCAATGTAGTTACAGTGCCACCTATGAGCAATCCAGAGTAAGTCTTATGCCTCTTATGTCTTCCCATAGTTACTCTGGATTGTAGGGTATGAAAGTCTTCAAGCAGCTTCCACAAAACATATATAAAAACAACAAGAATAATAAAGAAAGATGAAATAACTGAGCCATAGTACAGCAGCACTGCCAGACATTAGCATTGAAGGTTGCTTCTCTTCTGGGACAAATAGAAGACACAAAGAGAAGCACTGATCTAGCTTAGATGCACCAACGAGTTAAAGGAAAAGTCTTCTCAGATCCGGATTGACCCAATATCACTGCTGGTGAACAAAAGTGTATTACGGCTGGAGACACTCTTGACATAACAAGTGACTTGGTTCTCTAGGTTTGTTGTAGAGAAATAGCATAGAAGGGTAGCATAGCTAGCAGGGGTGCAAAGCACTAAGTTTTGCAGTGTGCCTCACCAAGCCATGCAAGCAGCCCCTCTGCCTTCTCTGTGGCTGCTAGAGCAAAACAGAGGCATACGTTTTGCTCCAGGAGCCTTGAATGGGTCCTGAGGGGAGGGCAGTCACATGCATTTTGCAGTGAGGT
Organism: Cryptoblepharus egeriae; assembly: GCA_030015325.1. Lineage (NCBI taxonomy): Eukaryota > Metazoa > Chordata > Lepidosauria > Squamata > Scincidae > Cryptoblepharus > Cryptoblepharus egeriae. The sequence continues at coordinate 18,202,936 of JAREYC010000004.1, read as the reverse complement.
GCCCTGCAAGACTTAGGGTGAAATCCAGAGTAACTACGGAGAGTCCTTGCTCCAGAGTAAGAACAAGTTACTCTGGATTGCAATATGAATTTCACGAGGTAGTGCACGAGGTTTTCACAAGGTGGTACAGTAACTATGGGTACACGTAATGTTTCTTACGTGCTCACGTAGTTACTCTGGATTGTGCCCTTAGTGCTGGAGCTAAGCTACTTTGTAGCCTTGTGTGGAGCAGGTGTGCACTCAAGTGTGTGTAACTAGAGACACAGATTGCCATTCAATCATTGTTATGCTTGACTATTTACAATGGAGAACAAAGTGCTTGTACCTTAAAAGGGAATTTTGGCAGGTGCAGCTCAACATGGAAGGGTTGAAAAAGCGTCACCTGCCAAAATTCCTTCTTCTATACAATGGTTAAAACACTCCAAATGCAGGCATCCCCCGCTCAGGGAATGGATGAGGGACCGAAGAAGCACCATCCAAAAAGTGAAACCAGTTGAAAAGTGGAACCAAATCATTTTCAGTTTATAAAATATTGCTTCCAATACTTTTAATTAGCAAATTGCAAATGCCCGCTTTATCTTGCAAATTCCTGCTGCCGCACAAAGATTTCTGCAAATGGATTCTCATTAAAACTCTTTCTGGAATGAGTTAGGCCAGGAGCTATAACATGGGAAAGGGCAAATATGGCCTTTAGAACAGCAGAGAAAGGTTGAAAGAGCAGAACATGCATTGAATGAATGAATTCTGGGTATAATCGAAAGGTGTTGAAAGAGTGGATCATCAGAAAACAAATCATCAGAAAGTAGGGGGTTCCTGTAGAACAGTAAGGCTGCACTCTATGCACTCTAACCTGAAAATAAGCCCCAATGAATGCAGTGGGACTTACTTCTGAGTAGAGATGCCTAGATTTGCACTGTTATTCAACCATGGGCCCTGTTGTACCAAATTTCCAAATTTTCCAACGGGGCAGGAGCTGCAATCTGTGGAGTGAGTTCTTGTCATGGTAAGGGACTATTTGTCTCCTTACCACAGGGCTGCATTGCAGCTGCATCAGTGCTGGAACGTTTCAGAGGATTGGGCCCCAAGGCACCAACTGGTGGCCATGCAGAACTTGTGATCGTTTGGCATTTAAACTAGCCAGTAAGTAACTTACAAGTGTGTTATGCTGGAATGGAGAAAACTGTGGGCTAAATTTAGATGGTAAATGAATCCAATTGCTGGAAAATGCAGCTTGAGTTTACTCCCAGGTGTATTATTTGCTCAGCTCTCTGAATTGTACTAGAGATGTTTACCACAATCCTGATGCCAACAACAGATGGTGCGTAATATCCTTCTCCAGCATGTCAATTTGTTATTCAGTTAAAGTCTCAGAAAGGACTTTTCATTCAATAGATTTAAATGGGCAAGGAGGACCATCCCTAAAAACAAATCTTTCATAGCCCCAATTCTTGTTGCCCAAATATTAACAGATGATTTTAACAGATCCATGCACGTTTTGCACTGCAGTCAATATTTCAAGCAGGAAACATTGAACAGGAAAGCAAACAACCTCTTTTGAGTGGCAAAAAGAACTGTTCTAATGCAGAATATTAGATGTGCACTTAGGAAAGCTAATAATATATATTTGAATTTTTAACAGTGATGTTACTTTTTATCAGCAACAAACTGCTTTACACATTTGAATGAGTAATGTTGCGCTTATCTTTCCTCACACAGATCCGTGGTCTGTGTTTGCATCAGCCCAGGGTTTTGGTTGCTTTAGAAGGGAGTCACACTTAATGAGAATTTGCAAGTTAAATGTTCCGCTTGTTTTGCAGCAGTGGGAGGAAGGCTTGGGATTTCTTTCCATTGCAGCTGAGAGTTTAAATTTCACATACTGTTTCAGGTATAAGCAAACATCAGGTGTTGCCCTCCTCCTTGGTGACTTAACCTCAGTTCATCACCTTTCCACCATAGCTGCAGTCCTATTTCCATGGCACACTTTCAGACTGCATCAGATATGTGGTGGCACCATCAAGATTAAAAATCACCCCTTTCCAGGATGACTGAGGGCACAATCCTCAGAAATTTAGGCCAGTCTAACTCACTTGGCCTATCTTTCCATGATAGTGTGGGGAAGTTAGTGTATGCCTTATGCACTAACCTAACCCCTCCAAGATTGGCCAGAAGTATCACAGGACTTATGCCAGGGCTTAAGCTGGCCTAAGTGGAGATTAGGATTGTAGTCTGACTGCAATCCTAAAGACACTTTCCTTGGAGTAAGACCCACTGAACACAGTGGGGCTTATTTTTGAGTAGACATGGTCAGGATTGTGCTATTTATGTCCTGTTTTTCCAGTACACATCCTGCATTCTAGCCTTGTGTCCTGGAAAAAAAAACATCATCATCCTCCATTTCCCTTGTGAGCATGAAGCATATACCCTTCTTGGAATTTACAAATTATATGTAATAAATTAAATACAATAGTCTCAAATTTAAAAAATAAGCAATATAGAGTTTAAATTAACCACATGAAACATTATATATATGAGTATTTTAGCTTTTAAATTGTATTGCCCTACATGTGTATTTATCCCGATGTTGTGTTATTTTAATACTTCCCCTGATTTCAGTTCACATTTAGGCAGGATTGTGTTTGGGCAGTAGTCAGTAAGCCGGTTTATTTTCTTTACATTCAGCAATATATTGTGATTTTAGAGGTTTTAGTGAGACCTGTGTAATCCTCTGGTCTTTATAAAATGCTGTGTTTTCCTTTTGCATATAACTGGGCTAGTCCTGTGTAAACAATACTGTTTATCATGAATAAGGAGGAAATACTCTTTATTATCTTTACAGAGCTAATAGAGGCAAAGGGCTAAACAAATATTTTACATGCATTCACTATTCTTAATCATGGCTGCACGGAAGATCCATGATGTTCCACTTGATGAAATGGCAGAACCAAACTGAAAACAAATACACATAATCATACCTGCCAACTCCATGGTGTGCCTGCTGTAGATTCTGTTGTTATTTGGGATTGATCAGCTACTTAGACTACTCCTAAGTAGAGCTACCAAGGATTGGTTCTTCCTGGTAAACGTCACAGCTGCTATATGCAATCCCCCACTCCTTTCCACTTCTGTCCCTATTTTCTCCAAGTCGATTCCACCCCTTCCCATCCTTACAATAGGACAGGGCAGCAGGGAGTATTTATAATAAACTCACACACACATCACATATAGCAACAGCTCTGTTTTTTCCATAGAGCCGTGGCACGCTTTTTACAGGGGATGACTTGACTTGAGTCCTTCAAGTTGTGAAAGGGCGACTCAGTGACTGGGAAAGTGTCCTCGTTGTGACTTGTTTTCAAGTCACTGTGATTGGGAGGAGCAGTGAATTGTGACTCAATTCTCATCAAGCACCACTGGATTTATCCGTCTGGGCTCCTAACACTGCTGTAGTTCTGACTTCGAAGAGGAAAAAAGGAAAGTTGCAGGGAAAGCTTCTTTTTTCCTTTACCACTTTCCTATCTTTAACAGTAGATGGCCAGCGCAAATCACTTGCGCCCGCCTGGAGGTATCATAAAAGTGCCATGAATCCCACTGTGGGAGTCAGGAGGCTGGCACAAAGATGTGTTCCTTGCTCTAGAGCAGGGGTCTCCAAGCATTTTGGTAGGAGGACCACATCATCTCTCTGACACTGTCGGGCGCTGGAAAAATGATTTACATGTCAAATTTGAATAAGTTTACATTAATTTACATATAAGATTGTATTAGAGACATTACAAGGCTTGCCCATGGGCCAGGTGGAGGAGTCTTGCTGAGAGCCACATACAGCCCCAGGGTCAAGATTTGGAGACCCCTGCTCTAGAAATAGTCTCTGGTGCCATTGTACCAAAGGAGTGGTAGGTCTGTGCCAGGTATGCCAGGCCATCATGGGAGTCTGGGGGACAGGGAGGACTGGAGATAGGGTGGGGGATAACAGATGGCAAGTTGTGACTGAATGGAGAATGGAGGCATGATCTAGCACTTGTGCCAGATCCAAATGCCAGCAGTTCAGCTCCAGGCTGCTCAGATCTGTTCCCCCTCTTTTGGTTGCACAAATCTAAGTAGCTATTTTGGGGCTGTTGTGGGTTACCCATAATCAGGGTGTCCAGTTGACTGGAAATGCCCAGACTCCTCCGGAAAAGGCAGGCACAGGGGGGAAAGGGGGAAAAAGACCCACCTCTTCGGGATTCCTGCTGGTCCTCTCATGCATACTGGCCACAAATTAGCACATCTGAAAAATAATTTTCATATCACTCATGCATTCTGGCCTCAAATGAGCACAGCTGAAAAAATAATGATTTCCATACTTCTCATGCATAGTGGCCTCAAATGTGTGTATGTATGAATGTGTGTTTGTTTGCTTGTGTGTATGTGTGTCTGCTTGTGTTTGTCTGGGTCTGAACCACATAATTGGCTTGTGTTATGCTACTTCATGCTACTTTCACTGGCTTGTGTTATGCTACTTCAAGCTGTCTCTTAATGGCTTGTGTTATGCTACTACAAACTGACCTAAATGTCAGTTTCTTAAATGTGGAATGCTTGTGTTATGCTACTACAAACTATCTTTAAAAAATATGGGTCTGAATCATGCATTTTACAAGGTTTTCAATTTTTAAAAGTGTTGAAATTAAGTACAGGAAAGCAATATGAGTATTTTTGCTTTATTTTAACCTGTCCTACATGCATCCTACTTTTTGGGTGTCCTTCAATTTTTTAAGCGGGTGGGAATTTTAGTTTGGGGGGTAGGAATTTTGGCCTGGGAGTAGGAATTCTGGACTTGGGGTTCAGGAATTTTGGGTTTGGCATCTGGTCGCCCTGCCCATAGTAAGGGGACTTTATTCTTCTTGCCTCTGGCAGAGCTGCAAGCAGCCCCAACTCTGCTCTGGATATGGGTCAGGCCATCTGGCCTCTGTGAGTTTCACTGGGAAACTGATTCAGGAACATGCTATGTGCCTTAAGGATCTGTTTGCTCCCAACATGATCTGTTTGTAAATAAATATATCAAGGATGCAATAAGTCCTCAATGTTCTTTTGATAATCTAATCCCTTCTAACAATGTCATTTTGTCTACTGCTATCATGTAGCGAATTGTGTCTGTGTGATTGTCTCAGTGTGCACCTTCTGCAGAAAAATAACTAACCACCTATAATTATTTCTTCCAGGGAAGCTGTTTATGCTATAATTCAACATCTTAGGCCAAATGTGTCAGCCGAGTAAAAATATCACCATCCCCACTGTCAAACACAATGTCATTTTATGCCAACAGGCTCTGACTACGTTGTTGCAGAGCTCATTTGTTCTTGATCTCTTCTACTTGCTCCTTCTGACTGTCTCAAGCAGCAATAGCGAGTGCAAATGTAAGAAGAAAATATGCTTTACTTTACTCAACACATAATGTAAGAAGAATGAATGGAATGGAAAGCTTCTCACTTGTTTGTGCACAATGTAGTTGATGACAAAAAACAATAGCAGACATTTTCATCCCTGGCCAAATATAGCAAAGGTTTCAAATGCTCCAGTATTGAAAAAAATGAGTTTTCGACCCAAACATTCCCCGGAAAAATTGCAAAATAACTTGGTTTGGTATTGCAAGCAAGGGAAATTATATGACTTGCAGCAGAAGCCTATGCATGACTACTCAGAAGAAAGTCTACTTGTGTCCTCTGGAGCAGGAATGTGTATATAGAACTGCAGCCTTTAAAAAATTGAAATGCTACTAGCAATAATGTCTATGGATCCTGGCATATCAAATTATGCAAGCAGTGTTTGTATTAATGCTTCATGTGGCCTGGTTTCTGTTACTTGCAACAGATAAATCCTAGAGGATCTGAGTTCTTTTAACATCAGACAATTTGAACTGATATATAAAAAGTAGGATCAAACTATTGCATAAATTAACTGATTCATACTCTAACCCTGCAATCCTAAAGACACTTTCCTGGGAGTAAGACCCATTGAACACAATGGGGCTTTCTTTTGAGTAGACATGGTTAGGATTGTGCTCTAAAACCGGGTTTTTCAATCTTTTTCAGCTCATGGCACACTAACAAGGCACACATACCAGTTTTTATTTACATTAAATTAATTATTAATTTAATAAATTATAATGAAATTATTATTTAATCGTTAAATTACAATTAATTTTCATTAATATAATTAAGATATGTTAGACTGCGATCCTATCCATACTTTCCTGGGAGTAACCCCCATATAGTATAAAGGGGCTTGACAGGATTGGGCTCTTGATCAATACATGGGAATTAAATATATTCAGAAGAAGCTTGGAGATGGAAGTATATGTGCTTTCTGGAGAGGAGGAAAAATCACATTTATTCGAATCTAATGTGCCACGTAATCGTAAAAGGCTTGAGATAAAAAATGTTTACTGGAAACTGAAAGCAGGTGCAAAATTTAATTTTACTGCATGATTTATAGTTATATGAGTTATATGATAATAACAATATGACAATGGGTTTATGTTATGATTTTTATCTAATTGCACTACTTAGCAATGGGTTTATGTTATATTTTTTATTACAGGGTTCTCTGGCTGCCTAAGGTATGTCATGGACTCTGAGGAGAGAGGTAGGCCAACGTACTGCAAGCAGCACCAGTAACCATCACTGGGAGGAAGCTCTGCCGCCCCTGGCCCGAAGAGATAGACAGGATAAATGACGAAGTAGCCACCCTGTTGTATTCTGCTCTCAGCCTCTACCTCCCCCCCCCCCCATAAGCAAGGGGTGCTTCTCTTTACAAAACTGAGCATCCTTTTGACTTGCCTTGCCTTGCCAAGCATGGCTCAAAGTGGCTTCTTCTTACTTTTTCCACATGGAGCTCTTGCCTCTGACACCAAGGCACACTTAAGATAGCCTTGTGGCACACCAGTGGGATGCAGCTAAGTATGCTATATTCCCCGAAATACTGGGACATTTCTTGTTATTGGGGGGTCCCGTCCTCTATGGCTAGGTCCAAATCATGAACGTGTGTGTGTGTGTGTGTGTGTGTGTGTGTGTGTGTGTGGTGTGTGTGTGGTGTGAGCTCAAGGGGGCTCTTCCCAGCTGGCAGCATAGGTAAGAAGGGGCCGGGGAAGGATGTACCCACTGAGGCGCATTGTTCCTGGGAGTAAGTCCCATCCACTATAATAGGGCATACTTCTGAGTAGACATGCACAGGATTGTGCACAAGGCTCTGACCCAGTTTTGTCCCAGTTTGCAGTAATTTTGTACCATCCTGGTTTTGTGGAAGGGAATAATGGCAACCTTAGATACAGCATATAGGTTGAAAATCCCTGCTCTAAAAATTAGCCTGGTGAATGTTTTGAGGGGTGTGATTCCTCTGGCAGTGCCTTGCCTGATCTGGTCAACCTGATGCCACGCATGCGCAGGGGAACATTCCCCTCCCTTCCAAGCCCTCTTTCTCACTGAGCCTGCAGTCTTGATATGGATTGGTGCCTCTCCTAACTGCTGTTAAGCACAGACACCTCAATGGAACATCTCATCTATTTCGTTCCATAGGAAGGAGAAAGGAAGAACATCCAAGCCGGTACTGTGACATCTGTATGCCAAGATATGCCATGAAAACATCACATGGGAGATGATTCCTTGAAAATTGTACCTTTAAATCAAGTAAGTATAAATTAGCACCAAGCAAAATCAAAACTCTTTCCCAAAGAAGGGAACGCTGTTGAATTTGCTAAAATAAAGATGTTAATTTTAAGAGGCTGTAGATCACTTTGTTCTTCCTGTGTTGTGACATGGTTAACCATCTGAATTTTGCTACTGGTTGGAATGCTCAAGCCTAAATCCTTGAATGCATTGGATGAATGTTATATGTTTTATTACCTTGTCTATGAAGCACACTGCAAGACTGTGGAATTCAAACAAGGCTCCCCACGGGTAGTAACTGCATTAAATTTCTTTTTACTTTTAAAGATAAGGTTTAGCCAAATTATTGTTGAAATGAGCAGTACATGAAAACAAAGAACAACTATGGATCAGAGCTTTCAAGTGACTGAAGTGTTGCAGGTGCTTGGAATAAAAGGCCTGGATATTGCATCTGCACAGACTTTAAAGTGTGAATGTGGGGGAGGAAAGCTAAAAATAAACACTAGAAGGATTATTTCAACACTAAATTGTAGCGTCTGATGCACTGGCAGAATCAGGCCTTTACTGTAGAGATGCTAATTTTCAACTGGCTCTTGCTCCTATGCTTTTCGCAGGCTATGCGCTGCCTCTCTTGACTTTAGAAAACTCTCCGCAGGGGACCAGAGCACAGCACCAATCCCCCTTGAAGAGCTCAGGTGGAATATGGCGCAAGTGGCTAAGATGCTGTGCCTGTTAACCAGCAGGCCAGGGTTCGAGACCCGTGTCGGCCCCACAAGACAGGGTGAGCTCTTTTCCTTAGCCCAGCTCTGTGACACCAGCTGGATCCAATTGTATCGGCTGTCTTTCCATTGGACTAATTCAGTGGTGTGGAGAGGGAGGATTTGCTGCTTGGGTAACAGCCTATCGTCCATAACAATCCAACCCAGGCTTTCGTGCTTTGCATGCAGCGTATGCAGCACCAAGCACGATACGATAGTCTTCCAAGACTGATGGAGGCCTGCTTTTTAATACTGATCCATAAGACCCTCAATGAGTTAGATCTGTGAGCATATAATAATCTGAAAATAAACATGCTCCACCTGTAGTGTATTTAATTTCCTGATAGCTGGAGCATCACATATTACAAGTCCAACCTTGTAATCCACATATTTTGTATACACGGATTTAATTCAATATGAATGGCCTCTGCAAATCACAGTTCAAAAACTGCTTTTCTTCTGTTGTACAGAGGCAGTCATGCAAGCAATCTTTCCATTCTTCAGTCCCAGAATCAAACCCTGCTGTTATTTAGGCACTACCTTATTTCATTGGATGCACCGGAAGTGCAAGAAACCTGGAAATGGGTCTTTAAACCTATTTATAATTCTTTTTTTATCCACAGGAGATTTCAAAATGACAATGGACACCTGTATTAGTAGATGTATTAGTATTAGTAGATGACAAGGGACACCTGTATTATTAATACCTGTCATGTTCTAACTAATGAGAAATTTCAGGAAAGTCTGCACACAAGGAACAGCAATAGGCCAAATTTCACACAGAGCTACTCTCAAAGCATTTCAATATAACATGAGACCCAATTGGGCTTTGCCTATAGTCTATGAAATACTTATCAGAATAATTAATCCAGTCCTGTCTCTACATGCAGAACTACAAACTTTAAGACTACGACAGCTGAATATGACAGACTCATTTGGATCAGCTATCAATGATTAATTTAGGCTGTGTTGTCAGTGTGAACATAATAATAGCAGCACATACAGCAGAGAAACTGCTGTATCTGCATTATTGATAAACAGAGTATGGTAACTTCTAATTATGTTTTACATTCTGAACATTTTTTACATTTTACATTCTGAACAGTCTAGACTCTAGAAGATTTTCTGTGCTAGACTCATTTCCACAGGAACCAAAGGCAAAAACCAAACCCCCAACCCCAAGGGAAACCCCTAACCCCCAACTCCTTCCCTGCCATTATATAATCCATATAATATGTGTGTGTGTGTGTGTGTGTGTGTGTGTGTGTGTGTGTATAATGTAACTTTATATATTATATATATTTAAGTATATAATATAATGTAGTTACAGTATATATAATATTTATAAAGTATACTATCATGTTAAAATTAAGTACAGGAAACCAATACAATATTTTTGCTAAATTTTAACATGTTCTATATTTGTCCTACATTTTTGGGGGGTGTCCTACTTTTTTTAACTGGGTAGGAATTTTGGCTTGGGGGACAGGAATTTTGGGGAACTTGGGGGAAATTTTGGGTTCGGCATCTGGTCACCCTGAGTTCAGCAGGTTGGAGTGAGCTCTGCAGGATGGCGAGAGCTCCAGTCTTTGCCCAGGTCCTGCCAGCTTAGCAGTTCTAAAAATATGTAAATGCAAGTAGATAAATACAGTAGATAAATAGTAGATAATTTAGTTGGGAAGGTAACAGTATCCCATGCAACTTTGGCGTTTAATTATGGTGGCTAAATGACTACAGAGATAACTTTGGACAACAGTGGCTCTTTGGTTTTGCAAAGATTAGCTCTGCTCCCTATAGTCCGTCACAAGTAGCAGAGCAATCTGCAGGATATACATTTACCTTTTCATTATATTATGTACCACCCAATGTTCACATGAGTGGTGGTGGACATGTGTGCTCAAATGGCTTTGGAGACCATGTGTAATGGATTTTATGTACAAATGACGGATGTGGATGTAGACACTGTGCCTTTTATCTTCATCCCATGTATATTCTAAATAAAAATGAATGCAATGCCAATTAACAGGGTATAGTCTGCACATTAACATGACCAGTGTCTGGCACTGACATTGTTTACCTGTATTATATTATTCTTATTTCAAGTGGGAAATTTTCTTCTGTTCCCTCTTCAGCTGTACGCATCACACCAGATGTGTCAGTTACCAGCTGTGCAGGCATCTCCTTAGAGATCATTATAGCGAGAAGAATGAGATAGCAATAGATTTCGGAAATTAATCTGACATCAAACAGGGCATAAGGTCGACATTGTTCTTGTCAAAAGGCAGTGGAAAAGATTAGTCTCAACATTGTAGGTCAAAAGAAGGCCAAAGGAGAAGCAGAAACATAAGTTGTCCTGTATCTGCAAGTACTGCCTTGTGATTTTACACTGTAATGGAATTAATCTAGTACAGAAAATAAATTGTGCTTGAACTGCAGATTAAGATTTCTGTAGTCATGATGGTTACTGTACCATCTTTTTTTTTTGAAGAGAATTATTTTAAACTAATGCTTACTATGTGAATATATTAATGATTTCCCCCCAATTATAACAGCTTATTCTTTATATGTATAAAAAGCAGCCAATTTATATGTATATGCATCTAAGCAGCCAATCCAATACCAAAGCAAACATTGCTAAGATCCCTCAGGAGACTGTACTGTAAACAATTCTCAAAATTGGAGATATTTTCAGAATGAAATGTTTTTAACAGGCAGAATAACAGCTGTATATAATGCATTTTATCATACTGTTTCTATAATTGTTGCTTACACAAAACCACTAAAACATATTTTTCACAATTTATGTACTACAAATTACAACGAAGAACAAGTAACAAGTAACTTTAGCACAATGTGAATGCTATAATAAGCTTTCACTTAGGGTTTTTGTAATATAAGCAGAATTTATTTTTTTCTCTAGGTAGATACTGCAGCACCTTATTAACACAGCATACTACACATACATTTCCCAAATATAAACTCTTTTAATGAAAACGTTTACAAGGCTATTCTGTGGTCCATCAGGTCACAAAGAGTCAGACACAACTGACTGACTAAACAACATTCTCTGGTCCAGCTAAGATGGTCACCACTATGCTGGAGCTTACAACAATTAAATTAGTTGTGACTCAGGTTCTATGTGCCTCCAGCAACAACATAGAAAAATAGCCATAGGAAAAAGGAACCATGCATCACAAACAGCCATACAATTTCCCAGTACTTCCCAGTATTTCCCAGTACAATTGTTGCCACCACCTGTCACTCACAATGATAATTTCCACAACCACCACTCCAAATTAGACATACAGTGGTATTTCACTTAACAAGTGCCTCACTTAACAAGCAAAAATTTCCAAGAAATCTTGCTTCACATAACAAGTTCCGCTTCACTTAACAAGCAAGCACACTATGGGCACACGTGCTATGCAGCCCTGAAGCTCCAAATGGAGGCTCTTTAAAAGGGCTTCTAGCCAGCAGTGCTGCCTCTAACTGCCCCTAATTTGGGGGCAGTTGCCCCTATCTTGGGGGCAGTTGCCCGGAGGTGCCAGTGGCAGCTGCCCCTAACTGCCCCCATGTGCCCCCACTGATCACCTTGAACCTCCAGCAGCAGCCCAGGTAAGCCTCCCAGGAAAAGTGCCTTTGATTGCAGTCTCCTAACTATGTCTACCCAGAAGTAAGCCCCATTGTGTTAAATGGGGCTTACTCCCAGGAAAGTGTCTTTAGGAGTGCAACCTAAGTAGACTTCATAGGATCATGCACATTGAATGCATGTTTTGAATTCAATTCCAGTGTTTTGTCATCTTTTTTACATTCAGTTAATATTTTTATATAAATATTTTGTGGGTTCTGGAACCAATCGTCTGATTTTCCATTATTTCCTATAAAATCTGCTTCACTTAAAGAGTGTTTCACTTAAAGAGCACACCTCTGGAACGAATTAAGCTTTTTATGTGAGGCACCACTGTACACTGAAAGCATCAACCAACATGCCCAGGGTAGCAAAGCCAGTACTCATTTAAGTTATACTCTGATCATTGGTGTCTAGTGCTACACCCTATCCTTTGAGAAGAAGATGGTGAGAAATAATGATGTATTATTATTTATTATTATTTTTATTAATATTATTATTTCAAGTTTGATTACATGTGACAGCAGCCAGTTCTTTACCTGGACTAGGCATCAATCACTAGTCGAGTCCAGCCCAGGGACCTAAGATGTTGGGATATATACTTCCGTATGATGCTTGCTGAGCTTTTTGAATCTGCCCAGTGGTGATCCTGACAATGCAGAGATGTTTTAAGTGGAATTCAATCTCTTTTGGGACAGCAACCAAAGCACCAATCACCACAGGGACAACCACTGCTGGTTTGTGCCTTAGGGGCAAATCTAGAGTAACTACAGGGAGTCCTTGCTCCGGTGTAAGAACAATTTACTCTGGATTGCAATATGAATTTCCCATAGGTTTTCTCTAGGTGGTGCAGTAACTACGGGTGCACATAATGTCTCTTATGTGCTCCTGTGGTTACTCTGGATTGTAGGGATAGTCTTTAAAATTCAATCCTGAAATCCTAATATTTATTGATTTTCTCCTGCTCTTTTTCATCCGTCTGTCACCAGGTACTGCCACATCAATGATTATTACTTTATTTTTTTCAGTGGCTGTGATGTCTGGTGTGTTGTGCGCCAAGACTTTATCCATTTGGATACAAAAGTCCCACAAGTTCTTCACTGTGTCATTTTCCATCATTTTCTTTGGTTTATGCTCCCACCAGTTTATTTTTCTTTGATATTAAAATTTCCACATACATTCCAGTGGACATTTGGGTCACTGTATTATCCCTGCCCTTAATCAGTCTGTGCAATCTTCTTGCAGGAACTCCTGCTAACTGGGCAAGAGGCACTCTTTCAAGTGGGTGTTTCTCTTTTATTTAGCAGGGGGAGAGTAACTGGCCCTACACACCCCAGCAATGTCTGTTCAAATGGCTTCTGCTGGTGTTCTTTTTGCATTTTAGATTGTGAGCCCTTTTGGGACAGGGACCCATTAGCTATTAATTAGCTATTTATTTTTTTCATTTTCTTGTAAACTGCTTTGTAAACTTTTCATTTGAAAAGCAGTATATAAATTACTGTAGGAACATGGATGGATGGATAGATCCATGGATGGATGGATGTGGTCTATCTATCCAAAACTTGCATTTTGCATCATTTTGCAAGATTTATCAATTCTGGCCTTTATTGCGTTTCTTGGAATAGCCTGTTAGTGGGCAGCTAATATCAAGGATACTGTTTCCTTTTTTAAAGTTCCAGATGTTAGCCATAGCCAAGTTTTCTCATTGTCAATTTTATCTTTGATCTTTTTTATGTAATGTCCATGCAGTGTTTTATTGTACCAGTTTTCAATTCTTGTCTTTGATACATTTTTCTTATATTCCTGCTTAGATTGTTTAACTTTGATTAAGTTCCTGTGCTTTACTTCAAGAAATGCTTGTTCCTGACTATAGGTGCAATCCAGAGTAACTACGGGGAGTCCTTGCTCTGGTATAAGAACAATTTACTCTAGATTGCAATGTGAATTTCCCATAGGTTTTCACTAGGTGGTGCAGTAACTATGGATGTATGTAGTCTCTTACGTGCTCCTGTAGATACTCTGGATTTGGGGGTTAGTTAAATAATCAGCCAGTGCACATTTCTCTTCCTCCACTATTTGTTTCACTTGCAAAAGTCCTCTCCCACCAGATTTTTGGGGCAAGTCACTTCAGCATAGTGTATTGTCATAAGCTTTCAAGTTTTCCTATCCAAGGCATCCAAACTGGCTTGAGTCCAATTGATTACTCCTGCAGTATGTCTTATAACTGGTATGGCCCAGCTATTAATGGCCTTGATTGTGTTCCCACCATTCAATTTGAATTTCAAAATTTTTCTAACTCTCTGGGTAAATTCCTTTCAGACAATGGTTTTCACTTCTTGATGTTATCCATTGCAAAATGCCTATTATTATTATTATTATTATTATTATTATTATTATTATTATTATTATTATATTTCCAGAATGCCTGTATATACTCAGCCTTAACTTTCCAATTTCTTTTTAATTATTTTCTTTGCAAAGCAGGTAATTCTAATCAGTTATGAAATGTGGAAATGAAAACTGTCAGCAGCCCAGACAGAGAGTTCAAAATGGGTGGGTTGATATATTTGGGAACAAAGGAGCCAAAGCATGACCCATACTTGATTAAATTATGCCGTTGTAATAAAGAAGATGAAGGAAAGATTAATTGTATGACTACCTGCTGCTTTCTAAATTCTGACCTAAGGGAAGGAAAAAAAAGAAACATTAGTGATCACCTCTGGCTTCCAATAATAGCAAATTATAGAGAGAATTAAGCCAAAGCTTTTAAACACATCACTTCAGCTTGATTATCAGCTGTACAACTGCATACAAATAACACTCTCTGGGCTTATGACTGCATATTAGCAATGAACAATATAATAGCTCCATACGATAGCACCATACAATACAAAATACTCAGTTTGCTTATGCTGCCTGTAATAAACTCCAATAACCTAGCATTTAAAAAAAATTCACAGCCTAAATGGCAGCAGTTACACACAGTTTGTGTCACAGTTTTGTGATGCTGGCCCATGCTGTTAGGAAAAACAACACAACAATATTTGAACAGAATTCCTATGGAACAGGAAGGCAGTTTTGTTAGGCACAAATTAATCATGTTTGACCATACACTATTTTGATTGAATTGCCTTTGCTGTCAGTCTCCTGTTGGCCTTATTTCTGAGGCTTAGAGCACAATCCTAACCATGTCTACTCAAAAGTAAGCCCATTGTGTTCAATGAGTCTTACTCCCAGGAAAGTGTCTTTAGGCTAAGTGAAAGTTAGGCCAGCCTAAGCCCTAGCATATGTCCTTTGCTGACCTGGGGGGGGGGGGTCATAAGGCACTTCTGCCCCATTCTGGGGTGGGGGACAGTGGTGGGCTCTAGCAGGTTCGCACCTACTCTATAGAACCGGTTCTTAACAAGAGATAGGACATATAAAGTTTAAAAATAGCCATTTAAAAATGGCTGCCAGATGGGCAGAGAACCGGTTCTTAAATTTTTTGAAGCCCATCACTGGTGGGGGAAGATGTCAATCCACAGGCATACACTGACCTCCCCACACCACTATGGGAAGATATGCCAGATGAGTTAGGCAGGCCTAAATTGGTTAGGATTCGACTCTTCTGTTCCAAACATAAGAATAGCCCTGCAGGATCAGGCCTAGGAAGCATCTAGTTCAGTTTCCTGTATCTCACAGCAACCTACTGATGCTTCAGGGGGCAAACAAGATACCTGGATCTTGCTTCCACTCCCTTGTACTGGCACTCTTTTATTCTCACCCCAGCCTCTAACACCACAATAATCAATTTTTAATGCATGAAACCTATTGAACATAGCTTTCTTTCCTCACCATTCTGGGCTATGCAAAAAAAAAAAAAAAAAGACTTACTGTAGTCAATGGAGTTTACTCCCATGTAAGTGTCTTACCATTTTACCAAGGCAGCAATGAATCAAGATCCATTTGAAGTGGCTGGTAACTGCCCTGCAGGGAGTTGATCCGCAATTTGCAAGCAGCTCACTTGTAGGGAGAACAGAAATTAAGCTAAAAGCTCACAAACTTTAAGATAAGCTTAATTGCCTGGCACATTGCCATGGAAAGTAGGCTGCCTTTAAGGCATTAACTGCTCTTTTAAGGGAAGCTTATCTTTCTATTTAAAGAGCCAACCTCAGTCACTTTGAGACATCGTTAGCAATCCTAACCATGTCTAAACCATGGCAATCCTACCATGTCTAAAAGTAAGCCCCATTGTGTTCAATGGGTTTTACTCCCAGGAAAGTGTCTTTAGGATTGCAGCCATCATATATAAATAAATCGCTACACCTGAAAATAAATTAGGCTATATCTGTACCAACTACTTATGAAAGAAAAAGTGGATTTTCTTAACTCAAAACTGAGACTAATTGCTCTGAGAGTCAATGAAATGGAAATCGTAAG
The DNA here is from genome assembly GCA_030015325.1 of Cryptoblepharus egeriae. Classification (NCBI taxonomy): domain Eukaryota; kingdom Metazoa; phylum Chordata; class Lepidosauria; order Squamata; family Scincidae; genus Cryptoblepharus; species Cryptoblepharus egeriae. Next base: position 18,186,497 of record JAREYC010000004.1, on the reverse strand, counting down.
ATGTTAATATAAGGGCAAAATCCAGAGTAACTACGGGGAGTCCTTGCTCTGATGTAAGAACAACTTTCTCTGGATTCCAATATGAATTTCCCATAGGTTTTCAGTAGGTGGTGCAGTAACTATGGGTGCACGTAAAGTCTCTTACATGCAACTGTAGTTACTCTGGATTTGGAGGTAAGTTAGCTTCCATTTCCATTTTTATCATAATAATCATCTCTCTTTGGCTTAGAACAGTGTCTCTAACCAATAATATCTACACTTTTTATTTTTTTACTTAAATTTGATTTTTGTTGTTTGGGGCTTGGGGGAGGTCTATAAAATTTTATTTGACCTCAGATAGCAAATAAATGTGTTATCTATGCCGCTAATTGTGGGAAGGAAGCAAATGGATGGCAAGTTGCTGGGGAGGAGGATGCAGGTTTTTCCCAATTTTAAAAAAAACAAACAACTGGGGATAACATCACTTCCAATTGTTATATCACTTCTGGGACAACATTTTGAATTTTGCATCAGGCTATGTGATCAGTAATTACACCACTGGAAGTGGGGTTAGGATGTGACTGCAGATGTTGGTGGCTTCTACCCAATCCATTGTGTTCAATGGATCTTACTCCCAGGAAAGTTTCTTTAGGATTGCAGCCTAAGTTAGCCCCATGTCACACACATATAGGGCTTTTTACTAAGATGAATCCTTTCACAGTGGGGTTTCCAATGTTGTGCACTCATTATGTTTCCATTGTACAAAAAATGAACTTGTTGTACTTATTAGTCCAAGCTGAAGTAGGTGGTGGTGTGGAAAGTGTTGAAATTTCATAAGGTGGAATTTCTTACAAACATGCTGCTCTTTATGTTAAAATAAAATATAGATGAGTGCAGTGGTGGGATTCAAATAAATTAACAACAGGTTCCATGTCCTTAAAACCTGAATTAACAAAAAGTTCTATGTTCCATTAGTAACCAGTTCTCAGAACCAGGCGCTCATTAGCAAAGGGTTCTATAGAACCTGTAAGAACCCCCTGAAGCCCACCACTGGATAATGTTGTTGGAGATAAATATACCCTGTCTCATCAAAATTCTCAGAGGAGGATACTCAAGAGGGGAAATGCATTTCAGTGTCTTATCGAACATGCCTGAAGTAGGACTACCTTTCCAGGTCACTTATAATGATGTGAAACTGGACTTGTTATGTTTTCACATGGCACATAAAGATGATCCAAGACTCTTCCAAAACTGCTTTAAGAGAAAAATTAACAGCAAGTTGTCCTTGATATAAAATAACAGTTGGAAAGAAACCAGATTATGGCTACAATCCAGAATAACCATGGGAGCATGAAAGATACATTATGTGCACCCGTAGTTACTGCACCACCTAATGAAAACCTATGGGAAATTCATATTGCAATCCAGAGTAACTTGTTCTTACTATGGAACAAGGACTCCCTGTAATTACTCTGGATTGCACCCTAAGACTGCTAAAAAAGTTATTGCAAATGGTTATGTGTATATGTCAGCAAAGGTATAACATTACTTTTCTTGCTGCGTACAATATGGATTGAATAGCAAATAAAATATGGATAGTTATATTCAAATGGAGATGTTATTCTTTTTTCTGGCTTTCACCTTGCATTCAAGTGAAAGCCAACCACTCAGCCTTATCATCTGATCTGCTTTCTCCCTCTCCTCTAATGCTCTTGAGTGACAATTTAGTTTTGTAGTTTTTCAAAGTGGGTAGGAGCTCATATGGAAGTGAATTTCCCTTCAGTACTTTTCCCAGCAGGGTGAAAGCTGAGGACTTCTTTGCTATAACATTTCTCTTTCCTAGACTTTCCAAAATACAAATAAAATGTGAACAAAAATCAGGGAGGGCAGATGAGAGACACTTATGTTTATGAAATGTTATGCGATCCTTAAGAATTACTACAGATGAAGTGGTGCATGGCAAATAAATCTGACAGCCCTGGTGTAATAGAGCTACCTTGAATGTAGTAGATTCAGGAACTCCCTGGCAAAGAGGCACTATTTAATGTGGTATCTGTATTACATTGAGCAGGAAGAGACCATCTGTTCTTATTCAACTCATCTAAGCCTCCCCTCCTCAAATAGCTGTCATTAATATCTACCTTTTGTGGCTTTAAAAAAAAATTGTGAGATCCTTAGTGACATCTTTCAGTTCTTTTTGTTTGGTAACCCACCACTTTTGTGAATTTTGTTTTTCTGTTGAAAAGTGGTATGATGATGATATTTTACAAAATTGAAAATGTAGTTGAAAATGAAAATGCCAAAATACTAGGGATTTTTTTTTACTACAGATAAGCCCACATCTATCACACAATACACCATATATGTTGAAAAGAAAGAAAAACATCAAAATCATTGATACAGCATTACCAGACGATAGCAGAGTAGAAGAAAAAAAACTGGCAAAACCCCCAAAAGATTTATAAATAGAAATTGAAAGGCTGTAACTTTGTAACATTTGCTCAACACCAGTTTACAACTCTGTTTCATGTAATTTGGATACCTACCAGAGGACCACCAAAGCCAGAGAGATCTTAACTGAGAAGTCAGACTAAAAATATCCCACAGTTATGCCAGTCACGATGAAAAAGAAATAAAACAGAAATCCATACCAGATCAGTCATCACCAGGATCAACAGCTTCAGGTGTTAATACCTGGACATCTGCCAACAAATGGGCTGCAGAACTCAGGAGCTATAGCTAGGGAAGAAGGGCTGAGCCCTGTAAATTTACTGGAATGAAAACTACTAGAGCAGCAAAAACTAGTGTAGCTGAAAATTGTGCAATAATTGATCTGAGCCATGAAAAAGAGGACACCTGAAACAAATGTATCAACTACGGAAATAAAAATATAACGGTACAACAATTAAGGAACAAACACTTGTTATACAAAATTTAGTTTCCAAATATACAAAATTTAATTAGTGAAATTGAATTAAAAGAAATGGAAAATTGCTGCAAAAAGAAACAAATACAAATAGAAATAACAATACAAACTGAAGAAGAGACATATAAAAATTACTACAAGAAAATACCAGCACTGAAAAAGACAAAAATGTGTCACCAGCACATGATGAATTGATAATAAATGTGAAACTAATTAAAAGCAAAATCAACTGTAATAAAATATTATGGAACATGTATACTTAGATGAAGAAGAGTGCTCTTCCCAGCACTAAAAACTGTGCCATAAAGATTTGTCAACTACTTTATAATGGGATTTCAACCAAGCACTGCAATAATTTAAGTGACCTATCCAAGTGACCTATCCAAGAAACTAATCAGCTCATGTATAGTACAACAGTAGTTGCTACTAGAAAACTGGGTATCAAAATATCAACACTTAAAATGCAAGAAACATCAAAGCCAAAATGGAGACATCGATTCTCAAATTATAGCTGAGAGGCTTTTTTTTTTTTACAATAGAAAGTCAATGGCTGGTATACTCAAGCAAATTTAAAATATAAGTCCAAAATAGAAAATTTGATTAAAATAAAAAATTAAGAATAGAAGCCAAAGATTAAAATTAAAGAAAAAAATGAAGAATGATAAAAATAAAAATGTCCCAAACATCTCAAGGGCTGAAATCCTACACAAATTCACCCCACCAATCTCCACTGGCTGTCATTCTTAAAAACATAAACATAGTAGCTTGTTAAAAGTATATATTTGTAACATTTCCCCAAATGCCATGTTCACATCAAGTTGAATATACAGGATTAAAAATTAAATATACATTGAAATGAAGGGGACCCAACTGAAATTGGGTCTCCAATTTCTAATTTCTCCTAATTACAAAATACAAAATTATGTAGGCTCACACATGAATGCTTGCATTCAGACAATATGTGCAAACATTTTCCTTGGATCCCAGGATATTTCTGATTGGCTTCCTTTTTCATTCTGGGCCCAGATACAATGTAGCATCTGCACGCTACAGGGCCTATCTCATGGCACTAAGTGAGATTGGACAACATAAGATCCCAGGAAATGGGGGGGGGACCCCTCGTATGATTCCAATGCCCTTCTTTTAAACTTCCTGCACCCGACTCTTCCTGCACCCGACCCTGCCTGGGAGTAAGTCCTATTGAGCACAAATAGAACTGAGACAACTTGCATAAGATTGCACTGCAAGTCTTGAAAACTTCTTGGAATACCCTTTTCTTGCTGCGTACAATATACACTAAAGAGAAATGGGACAGAGGAGTGAAACACTGCATTTGCCCCTTCCCTTTTAATGAACTATGGGTGCAATCCAGAGTAACTACGGGGACTCTTTGCTCCCGTGTAAGAACAGTTTGCTCTGGATTGCAATATAAATTTCCCATAGGTTTTCACTAGGTGGTGCAGTAACTACGGGTACACGTAATGTCTCTTACGTGCTCCCGTAGTTACTCTGGATTGTAGGGTATGGCTGTAATCCTAACCACATTTTCCTGGGAGTAAGTACTATCAAACACAATGGGACCTACTTCTGAGTGTAGACTTGCTTAGGATTGCTCTGAATGTCACACAGGGTGAACAGATATTATAACTGCAAAAGAGGACAAGGCTTCTCAAAATGTAGGATATTCAATAAAAATGTTTGTTGTTCAGTTGCTATGTCCGACTCTTTCTGACCCCATGGACTATAGCATGCCAGACCTCCTATCTTCCACTAACTTCTGAAGTTAGTTCAAATTCATATTCATAAATCAAATGTAGGACATGACAAAATAAACACTAAGAAGTCATGTATTGATTTTATGGGGTTAAACACAATACCTTAAATTATTAAATTTAAACTTTATCATATATAATTTATTACTTATTAATTACAAGAAAGCTATGCAGGGGCATAGCTCAACAGGAAAGCTCACAGGATAGCTCACATACAGCACAATCCTAACCATGTCTACTCATAAGTAAGCCCCATTGTGTTCAATGGGTCTTACTCTCAGGAAAGTGCCTTTAGGATTGCAGCCATAGCTCCAGTAACTGCTGGGGCACACTCACAGAAAAGAGGAGGATATTTAAGTTCTTTTCCAGGACCTGAGGCTAAAAAGGAGGACATATCCTAGAATAAGAGGACTGTGCAATTGAACTGTAGCAGCAAGAATTGTTCTGCTGTGTGATTAGATTACCAAGAAAGAATCTGCTGTGGTTATTCTATACACAAAGTACTACCACACAAACCACATTGTGCAAGATGCAAGTTAAAAAGCATGCTCTTAGTGGTACCATTTAGACTCATTATATGAGAGCCCAATCCTATGCATGCAGGGTGACTGTATGTCATAAATGCAAAAGAGGACACAGCCTTCCAAATCTGAAGGAATAGTTGGATATGACAAAATAAAAGCTAATTTAATTTTTATTTTATTTTTATTAAGCTTTTATTTTATATTAATAAATGTTGTGGTTGATATGTAAATAATAAGTAATATTATTTACTTAATGTAAAACTATTACACATAAAGATTTTTTTCCAGGACACAAGGCTAAAAAAGGGGCCACATCCTGGAAAAAGAGGACACATAGTCACCCTGTATGGAGGCCTACACAGAATGTGCCATTATAGTCAGTGAGATTTGCTTCCAGGTCAGTGTGGAGAGGATTTCAGCCTAAATTCTTTATTTTTCCTAATTATATGGATCCAAAGCAAGAAAACTAAAGCATCCAGTCCTTTGTAGCACCAGGAACAGGGTGACTATGGGCACAATCCTACCCATGTCTACTCAGAAGTAAGCCCCATTGTTCAACGGTTCTTACTCCCAGGAAAGTGTTTTTGGGACTGTAGCCTGTTTTTTCCAGGACATATAGTCCTTTTCCAGGGCATTCTCTTTTTTAACCTTGTATCCTTGGGGGAAAAATCATTGTCCTCCTTTTCCTTGTGAGCAGGAAGCATACAGAATTCTTCAATTAATAAATTAGATTTAGTAAATTACATGTTAAGTAATAAACTGTTTAGATTAACCACAAAAGCAATATACTGTATGTGAGTATTTTTAGCTTTTATTTTTATGTCCTACATTTTTCTTGGGAGTCCCTACATTTTGGTTAGTTGTGTCCTCTTTTGCGGTTGTGACTTAGATCCAAATTATTATATAGATCCAATTTACTATACAGATCCAAAGCATTATATAGATCCAAAGCAAAAAAAAAAAGTGAAAGCATTTAGTCCTTTGTAGCATGACTGGCAATGTTTAAGGCTTCACACACTGGAGGCTAGTTTTGATTTGCAGCACATGCACAAACACAGACCCCTGTGATGTGCAGCAGCAGCAGCAGCAGCAGCAGCGAGAGGGTAACTGCGCATGCTCCGTGAGGACTCCTGGCCAGGCTGCTGCAGCCTCTCCTCTCCCAGGATGCTCAGGCTCTGCATCCCACCTGGTGGCGTTGCCTAGCAACGGACCAAGCCAGGCACTCCAGGAAGAGAAGGCCAGACAGGCACTGCCAGCACCTGGGAGGGGCTCCTGTGGGGACCACAGCCTGGCAGTGAGTGCAGCTTGCCCAGGGGGAAGGGGGGTTGGGGGCTGAAGGGCTGGGGGGGAAGGGGGCTGAAGGGCTGGGGAAAGCGGGGCTGGGGGGGAAGGGGGAGAAGGTCTGGCTCATGTGCCTTTCTGAGGCTGCAGTCCTATCCACACTTTCCTGGGAATAAGTTCCAGCCACTTTCATGGGACTTACTTCTGAGTAGACATGCCCAGGTTTAGGGCTGTCTACCTGCAATCCTATTTACACTTTCCTGGGAATAAGCTGCATTGACTCAGTGGTACTTACCTCTGAGTAGACAGGCATAGCATAGGGCTCTCTACCTGCAATCCCATCTACACTTTCCTGGGAGTAAGCTGCATTGACTCAGTGGTACTTACCTCTGAGTAGACAGGCATAGGATTGGGCACTCTACCTGCAATCATATTTACACTTTCCTGGGAATAAGCTGCATTGACTCAGTGGTACTTACCTCTGAGTAGACAGGCATAGGATTGGGCTCTCTACCTGCAATCCTAATTACACTTTCCTGGGAGTAAGCTGCATTGACTCAATGGTGCTTACCTCTGAGTAGACAGTCATAGGATTGGGCTCTACCTGCAATCCTATTTACACTTTCCTGGGAGTAAGCTGCATTGACTCAATGGTACTTACCTCTGAGTAGACAGGCATAGGATTGGGCTCTCTACCTGCAATCCTATTTACACTTTCCTGGGAGTAAGCTACATTGACTTAAATGGGACTTCTGAGTTGACAGTCACAGGATAGGGCTCTCAGGCTGTAATCCTATTAGAGTCAATGCAGCTTACTCCCAGAAAAATGTGGATTACAGCCTGAGAGACCTATCCTATGCCTGTCTATTCAGGCATAAGTCACATTTGAGTCAATGTGGCTTACTCCTAAGAAAGTGTGGATAGGATTGCAGCCTGAGAACCCAGTCCTATTCCTGTCTACTCAGAAGTTAGTTTATTTATTTATTTCCCACCTTTCTTCCTAAAGAAGAATGCCTTCCTAACAAGCATTGAAAACAACATAATAAAATACAGTTAAAAAGTAGATAAAAGCAATAAGTACCAAACTGAAAAATCAATTAAAATTTAAAAACCACAGTATATAAAAACACATATTAAAAAACAGGCAGATAGCAGTAAAATGCCTTTAAATACCTAAGAAGAGTCATCACAGGCCTGTCTGAATAAGAGAGTCTTCAGGTCTCACCAGAAGGACAAAAGAGAGGAGGCTTTCCATTACGCAGTGGGTGCTGCCAACTCTGTAACTTATTTCAATGTTGGTACACTCAACAGGTCCCTTAAAATGACCTCTGAGAATGGATCAGATTTTATGGAAGAAGGCAATCTCTCAAATGACTCCCGTTAGAGTCAGCTGGGTTCAGCTGCCCCAAATTGAACCCAAATGGGGCTTATTCATAGAGAAGTGTGACTAGGATTGGTCTGAGACTCTGTAGTACTGTGTACAGGAGTCACGGTACATAGAAACCCCCAACCCTTACCTGCAGTGGTGTAGCTAGAGGGGTGCAAAAAAAGGGAGCCTCACTGCAGCATGCAAGCTGGTGGTGGGAACAGAACAGCTCTTTTATGTTAGACTTGTTCTTGTTCAGTAGAAAAAGTGGTAATAATATAGATCCAGGGTCAAGAAAGGGTGTTCAGTCATTAATGCCTATCTCTCTTGGCAGTAGTTGTGCTTCATATTAGCTACCAACTCATTTCTTTAAGGCAAAGTTCTCCTTTAAGGCAGACATCTCCAAAACCCTGTCCTGGGGACAGATGCAGCCCTTGATGAGCCTCCATCTAGCTCTCAAGCAACCCTGTAATCCTCCAGAGGTAAGGGGAGCCCTGCCCAGCAAACCTCAGGAGGGTACAGTGGTACCTTGGGTAACAAATGCCCTGGGTAAAGTATGTTCCAGGTAAAGAAGATACTGTTCCCCTGGGCTTCTGACTTGGGTAGCAAAGGTGATTTGGGTAACGAAGGCCAGTTTAAAGTTTAAAGAGCTGCCAGCCTGCACTTGTTACCTGAACAAACAGGTCAGGTAACGCAGGTCCGTTCTTCGGGGGCGGGGGGAGGTGGGTGGGAGGGCAGGTGCTTGGGAGGACTGGGGGTCTTCTGGAGGTGTGGGAGGGTGTTTGGGGACAGTGGCGGGGGGAGGGGGAGATATATAGGCAGCCATGAATAGTGGCTTCCACTTTAAAATCCTGCATTCCAACCCCAGGCTCCCTGTGGAGCTTTTGAAGAGGCTGGAGAGCTGGTGAGGGGACACTCCTCCCTCCAGCCAGCTCTGCAGGGAGCCAGGCTTTTAAAGTGGCAGCCTCTACTCCCAGCTGACTGAAACACCCTCCCCCCCCCCAGAAGACCCCCAGTTCCCCCAATGGGGCTTACTCCCAGGAAAGTGTCAAGAATTGCAGATTCCTAACCATGCCTACTCAGAAGTAAGCCCCATTGTGTTCAACAGGTCTTATTCCCAGGAAAGTGTCTAGGATTGCTGATTCCTAACCATGCCTACTCAGAAGTTAGCCCCATTGTGTTCAATAGGTCTTAATCCCAGGAAAGTGTCTAGGATTACTGATTCTTAACCACGCCTACTCAGAAGTAAGCCCCACTGTCTTCAATAGGTCTTACTCCCAGGAAAGTCTTAAGGATTGCAGCCTCCTAAGTGCCTTTAGGATTGCAGCCTAAGTAGACTTCATAGGATCATGCACTTTGAATGCATGTTTTGAATTCAATTCCAGTATTTTGTCATCATTTTTACATACAGTTAATATTTTTATGTGAATATTTTTTGGGTTGTGGAACAAATCATCTGAGTTTCCATTATTTCCTATGGGAAAATCCGCTTCACGAAACGAATGTTTTACGTAACAAACATGCCTCTGGAACGGATTAAATTTGTTACGTGAGGTGCCACTGTATTTTGAGGGCTGGAGAGGCTGCACACACATCCTGTCTGTGTATGAAAGTGATTAAGAAATGGTTTGAAGATCAGCCTCTGTGTGTGTGTAGGAAAGAGTTTATCAACTGATTAAAATTCATTCACACACTCAAAAGTTCTGTCACTACTATATTCATTTATATAAATTTATTCAAATTTGAAATGTAAATCAATTCTTTTCTTTTTCTTCTGGCCCCAGTGAAGTATCAGAGATGGTGTGGCCCTCCTGCTGAAAAGTTTAGAAACCCCTCCCCTGTTTTAAGGGTTAACGTTTATTTGTAATCCCTCCTGTGCTTCCCTTCTAATATGGAGACAAAAATCAAACCAGTATCTTTCCTTGTCTTGCATGTTGTTTAGGCTTTATCATGTTTTCTTTGTCCCATATGACTGATCCCTTTTCATTTTTTCTGTCTGGGCAAGAATGACTGATGTAGGATCTGGGATTTTTCAGACCTGCTATAATCCATTATTCTGAATTATTTTCTGGGTTTTCTGGCCATTTAAAGAAATGGAGTTGAATGATGAATAAACACTACTGAATAGGAAAATGGAGAACCTATTAAATCCTAACACCTATAAAATCCAGAAAGATCCTACATCTAAAGCTCTTAAAAATCTAATGAATTGATAAAAGCCTCCAATGATAAAATGAATTGATAAAAGCCTCCAATCTAGATCCTGACATTAAGAAGAAATTTTGTAAATCAGAAGCTGTCCCTCCTCATGTATATGGTCTACCAAAGATTCACAAACCCCAGATGCCTTTGAGACCTATTGAAAGTATGAATGGAAGTTCCACTGATGGACTAGCTCAGCATTTGGCAAAATTCCTACAACCAAGTGTGGGTCATACTGAATCTTATATAAAGAACTAATCTCATTTTGTTGAAAAAGTGAAGGAACTAAGACTTAGTACATCGTGCCTTATAAGCTTTGAAATTGAGTCATTGTTTACACAGGTTCCTATTAATGATGGTATGCAGAATGTCAACAGCTTATTTGCTAGTGATTTGGAAACTTTGCTATACCGTTGTTTAACATCTACTTACTTCCAATAGAATCAATCAAACAGATGGACTGCAATGGGCAGAGTGACCAGATGCCCAAACCTCAAAAGGAGAACAAGTCTTGGAATCCTCTCAGCCTGATTTTTCTGGAGGACAGTGGCACGTTTGCCTACTCACAAATAAAGACGTGATATTGGGCACTTTCACTTTCCCATAGAGCTCAACGCATTTCTTTATTTATTTTTTTGGCCATAACTTTTGATAGGAAGGAGATATTTCAAAACCAATTTTTGCATTGGATTCTGCTCTTCAATATGAACCCAACATATGACATGGTGGGGTACTGCACGCCATTGCAAAGTTCCAAAATGTAGCCAAACTGGAGTACAATAAACCCTTTTGTTGGACAACTGGACAGGAGGCTAAAAAAGAGGACAAATCTAGAAATTTTCAGTCATATGGTCACCCTGGCAATGGGTAACCCTCTGACTACAATCCTAAGCATGTCTACTCAGAAGTAAGTCCCATTGTGTTTAATAGTACTCCCAAGAAAGTGGTTAGGATTGCAGCCTAAGCCCCATTATCACAAAGATATATATAGAAAAATTTGAATCTGATGCTTTAGCCCAGTGGTCAGAGAACAGGGGTAATTTACCCCAAATGGGGTAAAAATGAAATTCCTGGGGGTAGTGGATGGTCACACTACTGAGACACAGATGCTGCCTAAGCCTCCCCAGCAGCCTCCCCAGCCTAGGTAAGCACCCATTCCCAGGTGTCTACTCCGGAGTAAGCCCATTAATTCAATGGAGCATAATCCTGGTTTTTTAAAAATGTAGGAGAAAATATAGGACATCCTTCATTTTGTCCTACATTTTTTTAAAAGTCTGCATTTTTTGAATAGATTCAATAAAATTTTTAATTTAAATATGATTTCCTTCCTTTCAAATCAAGGGGGTAACATTGGTGTATCTAAATATATTTTGGGGTAAAAGGTAAAAAAGTTCCCTGACTGCTGCTTTAGTCACATCCTTGATAAAATCCTACTGTGTGGTATATACTGTATTTACTCGAATCTAACGCTCAATTTTTCAGCTGAATTATGTCTTCAAAATCAGAGTGCACATTAGATTAGATGCTTAATTAAATTTGAGTAAATACAGTATTTTGATTTTAAGTATAAGGTGCACATTAGATTTGATGGCGAGTTAGATTCAAGTAAATACGGTATATGTTGATGATGTCTTTGTTATATGGGACAACAATGATAAGAATCATTAAACCTTTTATGTCATCTGAACCAGATCCATCCTGCTATAAAGTTTACTACAGAGATAAAAAAAGGCACTTTGCCATTCTTAGATGTACTGATCAGCAAGATGGCACTTGGGGATTCAAAATATACAAAAAAACCGCACATACAGATAGATACTTGCATAGCAGCTTGAATCACCATCCAAGCCCAAAGTTTGTACTTATTAAAACCTTGGCCACTAGAGCAGAGTGAATTTGTGATGAAATAAGATTTTGTTATGAAATACGATCTTATATAAAATGGGCACTACAAGCCAATGGATATAGTGTATACATTAAAATGGCATCTAGACGAAAAGATAAAACACATAATTCTAACCATGTCTACTCAAAAGAAAGCTCCATTGTGTTCAATGGGTTTTATTCTCAGGAAAGTGTGTTTAGGATTGCAGTGAAAAAAGAAAGAACCATCTGCTCTAGCTGAAGGGTATAAAACTCTTCCTTATATCAAAGGGACAATTGATGGGACAGGCAGAATACTATCAAAAGCAAACATCAAAACTATTTTCATTTCCACTAAAAAGGTTCAGGCCATGCTTCAGAACCCTAAAGATCCAAGGCACTCTTTGTTATGTCCACGTGCATCGCATACCCTGCAGCTGCAATAAAATCTACATCAGAACTATGATACTTTCAGTCGCTACTAGAATTAAGGCGCACAAAAGACATTGCTGTCTTCCACAGCAAGAAAGATCAGCTGTCAGATGATACATAAAATGATTTTTTAATTTACAGATGTACAATCTACTTCTGTAAGAGACTCCAACTAGAAGTGATTGAAATATGCAAACACAAAGATAACGTCAACCGGAAAGAAGACGCTGTAACTTTGAACAAGTGACACCCATTACTTGAAAGAATATCCTTCAAAAAGCAAATGTGGCAAAGTGGAACACATAGCAAACAAGGGGAATAAACTTCATTATATATTACCTTTAAATGAGTACAGCAGACTTAATGAGCTCCTCATTGATTTCACAAGCACCTGAGACTATTTAAGATGATGCAGCTCTCTAGGTTCCTGTTATTCCTTCTGCCTCTGAGGATACCATCTAAAATATATGGCGAAATTATAGGCATTCAACTCTAACTCTTTAAATGGCCAGAAAACCTGGAAAATAGTTCACAGCAAGAATAAATGATGTTTATTCAATTTTGATTAAACTTTGGACGTTTGGGTCGTCCTTTCTAGATGATCACAGTAGGCTCACTCTCACAAATGGCATTGTGCCCTTGTTTATTTTCCTTTAATTCACATTTACTGTATACATTTTGTTTTTCAGTATTCAGAACTTAATATTTATCCTGACTGCATCATAACTAGGGTAAGCGTTCTGACTTTCTGTAACACCACAGATACAGCAGTAAAATGAGCCATTCTTGGCTAAATTAAAAGCAGTATAAGCAAATATAGATGGAAAAAGAAGCAGACAAGACAGTAACATGCAGAAAGATTTCAGAGAATTTAGAAAGTAATCCTTGAAGTTCATAATAAATTAGTTTATGTCAGTAGGGCTAAAATTTCATGTCATCATTTATAATACTCAAGGCTGCTCCTGTGTAGGAAAAAGAGAGTTAAAAAAAGATTGTTTCATCAAGAGCAATGAGTGTGAACTCACTATATATATATAGATAGATATATAGATAAAGGGGGAAAATACTGTGACTATATAGGCTTCATATACCCATCATAACTGTCATAGTAAGCTGACTGTTGCTTGGGTAGAGATGTCACACTGGGTATGGATGACACACATATGAGAAACTCATATGTGTCAGCAGATTAACATCTATCAGTGGTAATTTAAAATTGCCTGTTGTCCAACATGGCGCTTGAACAAAAAAAAAAGTAAGAGACAAAGGAAATGAATATACAGTATTCTATATAGGTGTCTTATGCTGAGCTAGAAGTTCTGCCCTGATGAAAGTAGCATATGAAGCTGGGAAGCTTGCTAGTTTAGCAGCAATAAACTAACCTGAAGCTGTTCCTCCTAAACATTTCAGCGCTGGGACCCAACAGTCTATTGTGATCCATGAGACGAAAAATGAAATCTAGAAAGAAGTTTCCTGATCTTTTGGCATGTCATGACCTTCTGGCATTCCCTGATGTCAGATGTGATGACAACACCATGAGGGATTCCATAGGAAAGAGTTCTGTGAGCTGCCTTTAGAACAATTACCTACCTCACAGGGTTGTTGTATGGAGATAAAAGGATTAAAGCTATGTAAGCTGCATTGGGATTAAGCTATTAATATTAATTAAAATATTATTAAAATTTATTTTATTTTAGGGTTTAGCCTGGGAAAGGCAGCATATAAAACCATTAAATAAAATAAATATAAATAATATTTTAATTAATATTAATTATTGAGGCTGTGCTCCTGTGGCTGTGGGTGCTCCTGTGGCTGTGGGTAGCGCAAGCGGTTAAGACACTCTGCCTGTTAACCAGCAGGCCAGGGTTCGATTCCCGGGTCGGTCCCACCAGACAGGGTGAGCTCCTGTCCTTAGCCCAGCTCTGCGACGCCAGCTGGATCCAAACGTATTGGCTCTGCCTTTCCATTGGACTAATTCCGTGGTGTGGAGAGGGGGGATTTGCTGCTTGGGTAACAGCGTATCCTCCATAACAATCTAACCCAGGCTTTCGTGCTTCGCATGCAGTGTATGCAGCGCTGAGCAAGATACCATAGTCTCTCAAGACTGAAGGAGGCCTGCTCCTGAAGCTGTTAGAGACCTTACATATAGTATGGGTTCATACCAGTGATGGGATTCAAAGAAATTAACAACTGGATCTATGCCCATCTGGCAGCCACTTTTAGATGGCTATTTTTAAACTTTATATGTCCTATCTCTAGTTAACAACCGACTCTATAGAGTATGTGCAAACCTGCTGGAACCGACCACTGGTTCATACGTGATCACATGTTTACACATGCCAATTTCTAGAGGAAAAACAGAAATTTAACATTTTAATTTGAGAGTATAATTACCTCCTACCACAGATCAGCATTCCAGTTAATATTCTTTTGCAAACTTCACCAAGGTTCTTGCCAAGTTTAAAAATAATTAAAAAAAAACTTTTCATGACCAAACATTCACTGACTCACGGTTTGGGAATCACTGACCAAGAGATTTGACCTTTTCTACACAAGGGGAAATAACGGAAACAGCCACTACTCATTTATGTGCACTGTTAATTGATTCAAGGGCTTCAGTTTATAATTGTTTACTAAAAAGCTCTAGTGATCCTATTAAACCAGGTCAGTAACAACCTGTGAATGCTTGCATTACCCTTTTTAAAAACTGTACTTGGAGCAGGTATCATTCTCCTTTTTCCTGCAGAAAACATGAACTGAAGCACAGAGTGAGAGCACACAGACATTTTTTGAGTCTGGAGATGGAAAACAGGGCTTAATCTAATTATGCTGACACTTCTTAAGAGGCTCTTTAGTTTATGTGACCCTTTAATATGATTTGCTTTTGAAGTAGGCCTTCCTAATTTTCTTGATAAAAATGTCCTGCTGTTAATTTAAAGTAACTGATTGAGTAGCTGCCATGTCCCATTTATTTTAGATTCCTATTAAAGTACTTTTTATTAAAGTCTCTCCCTCTTGGGAGGAAGGATTTTACTGTGCATCTCAGCAAGACATTTGAAATCTCACACATCATTTTGCCTTTCAGATTGTTTGTCACAGCTTGTGTTCTCCTTCAAGATTGCTAGTATTGCTTCCTCGGAAATTTGGCTCCTGCCTTAAGAACCCTGTGATTACAGATTTTGAAATGGGTTTTATTATTACATTTTATCATTTGTCTCTATTAATTTGATTTTATAAATGACTGATCATTATATTTAGTTCTTTACCAAATTCCAGGGAAAATATATTTTCTTTTTGGAATAGTTGACCATATACACAGATCTTTCAGAGTTTTCAGCTGAGAATTTATCCAGCTGCCTGCATGCATTTTTCTTTCATAAAACAATGGTCTTTGGCTGGAATGATGAGTTGAAGGCTGGGTACAATATAAGAGATGTAGACTATAGGTAAAATGATGTGTAAGATGTAGACTCATAATGCATCTAAGACTCCATCATATTCTCTTTCTTGCCATCCCTTCAACTAATTCAAATTCTCTTGCCAGCCTTAAATCTTGTTAAGGTCTATATGTTGGCACCTGCTGTAACCATGTTTAACTCTAACTAGGGTTTGCTGCAAACCAGGATTTGAAACTAGTAAATAGCTCAAATCCTAACCACACATTCCTGGGACTGATTACTATTCAACACAGTGGGACTTACTTCTGAGAAGATATGCTTAGGATTGCACTGAATGGCTTTGAAGAAGACTTTGCTTTTTGGTCATCTAAAAGAAAATTGTATACATGTAGAAGAAATGTGCTATAAAAAAGAGTCAGTAGTCTGTTGGTATCAGCCACATGTCTAAGATATAGGGATTGTCCTACTTTAAAGGTAAAGGTGTCCCTTCAGGTTGCCCTGCAAGTCGTGACTGAGACTGGACAGTGGTACTCATCTCCATTTCAAGGCCGGAGAAGCTTCTGTGATCAAAGTGCTCATAACTCTGTTACTTTCCCCACCAAAGTGGTACCTATTTTATCTTCCTGCAT
The DNA here is from genome assembly GCA_030015325.1 of Cryptoblepharus egeriae. Classification (NCBI taxonomy): domain Eukaryota; kingdom Metazoa; phylum Chordata; class Lepidosauria; order Squamata; family Scincidae; genus Cryptoblepharus; species Cryptoblepharus egeriae. The sequence goes on along the minus strand of JAREYC010000004.1, from coordinate 18,170,125 downwards.
TTACATGCGCTCAAACAGCTAAATTTGGCAGAGATGGGAGCTCACTCCATCTTGCAGTACTTGGGTCTCAATTGCTGACCTGCTGACCTTCAAGTCAACACAGTGTCTTGAACCACTGAGCCACCCACTGCAGCCCTTTCCTACATTACATTAAGGCCTACCTTACAGGGGCATTTTTGTCACTGTGGTTGCAAGGGATGAAATCAAAAGTAGAACCGGGTGTTATCTGTATTAGTGATATTACTGATTAGTATATTAGTGATTCCCAACCACCAAACCTGGATGACCTCCCCCAGAGGTTTCACGTAAATGTTCAAAAGCAAGAGAAACAATATTGAATCCTGAGGGACAACCCAGATCAGGCCTCAAATAAGCATCCTGCCAATACCAACTTCTGAATCCATCCTCCAAGAAATACTGAAGCCCCTGTATAATAGTGCCTTCTGAGCTTCATCCTGGCAACCATGGTCCATGGCATTGAAAACTGCTGAACCAACTGGGACCAACTCCCTCAACATATGTTTAGCAATCTCAGTTCTCAGTCCGAGCCTGAGGTAGTTTGGAGTAAAGCAGGCATCTGTCAGTCTTGAAAGGCTATGATATCGTGCTCGGCGCTGCATACACTGCATGCAAAGCACGAAAGCCTGGGTTGGATTGTTATGGAGGATAGGCTGTTACCCAAGCAGCAAATCCCCCTTCTCCACGCCACTGAATTAGTCCAATGGAAAGGCAGAGCCAATACGATTGGATCCAGCTGGCGTCACAGAGCTCGGCTAAGGACAGGAGCTCACTCTGTCTTGTGGGGCCGTCCCGGGTCTTGAACCCTGGCCTGCTGGTTAACAGGCACAGCGTCTTAACTGCTTCTGCCACCCACAGCCCTAGTGAGTGGGTCTCAATAATCTGCAGCAGTTCCTTGAGCTGGGTTGCTACTACTTAGTCAAACACTTAATCCAAGAATAACAAATTGGAGAGAGTCCACTACTTGTCTAACAGAAGCATCTAATGAGGGCTGTTTGGAAGAATACAAACTAATCCTTATCCAACAAAGTGTACATGTTCTGTCCTTTCAAGCCACCCCCTGATGGCAACTGTTTTAAGGCAGCTTGAGAGTGTACATGGATGACCTCACATTTCCAAGAATTCTGTCCACATTTAGGCTGAATAAACTGAAAAAGCGAACAGGGACACAAGACTGACAGCTGTGCCACCAGAGCATGTGCTGCATACTCTATCTACTGTATTTATATAGCGCTTTTCAACTAAAAAGTTCACAAAGCGGTTTACAATGAAAATGAAAAAATTAATAGTTAATAGCTGCTCGGGGGGGCGGGGGGCATTTCTAGAAGTACCCTCTGGATAATATCCGATCCCTTTCCTGGGGTAAATTTATGCTATCTATATGGACCTAGATCAGTGATTTTGCTGGCTCATATCAAAGTGGACGTAGTGATAAGATATCAATAGCATTGCTGCCACTGTTACTGTCCCCTTCCAAGCAGGGTGAGATGTGCTGGCCTAAATTAGTTAGGATTGTGCCTTGTGTCTATTTAGGAGTTTATGTGTGGAGGTTTTGTTATTTTGAGAAACTTCCACTGCAGCTCGTTAAATATTCTTAGGATGCAATCCTAAAGAGACTTTCCTGTGAGTAAGATGTATTGAACACAATGGGGTTTACTTTTAAGTAGACATGGTTAGGATTGTGCTCACAGCCTTCTTTGTGTGAACATTGCTGGGAAAGGTATAGCCAGATTTGGCCTGGCCACTTATTGCAAAGTCATAAAAGTTTTAGCCTGAATAATAGAAGTAATCTGGTTATGTTAATTAATCAAGAACTGCATAGCTGAGCAAAAAGTGCACTTATTCTGTAATTGTGAAATCTCTAGGGATCTGTGTGAAGAGAGTTAATTCTGTTTCGGTATAATATACTCACATTTAAGTTGCCAATAAAAAAGCATGTTCTTTTTTAATCTATGCTGCTTCAACTTTAGAGAGTATGTGGAACAAATCCATTAAAGCAGCAGAAGGTGAAGACCAAATATTTTTGCATCCAAGTTGTAGACACAGCAGAGAAGGAGGCAATTAAGTTCCTGAAGTGGGGCTAAAACGCTGTTAGCCCAATGGCACCATAATTGCTTCATATTTATGCTGGTTCTCCCGAATCTCAGTGCTCTTAATTGTTGTTGAACTTAAAATGCTTGGAAAAATACAGTGGAACCTCGAATGATGAGTGACCCAAATTGTGAATTTTTTGAAATATTTCAAAAAGATTTTGAAAGATTAATTGGCTCCTCTGCCTGCCTAGGGAGGAAGGAGGTGCACACCACTGCCTGCCGTGCCATCCCACAATCACGGTTTGGAAGGGGCAGGCTGGAGGCTGCTTTCACCTCTCTTCCCTCCCAGTAGCATAGCTACTAGAGGAAGTGGAGAGGCAAAGGCGGTGCACGATCATCAGGTTGGAAGGGGCAAGGAGGAGGCTGTCTTTGCCTCTCCCCCCGTCCAGTAGCATAGCGGCCAGTAATTGTTATTGGTTCCATTACTTCCTATGGGAATGTTTGTTTTGAATGACAAGCATTTTGAATGACGAGCATGCTTCCGGAACGGATTATGCTCATCATTCAAAGTACCACAGTACAGTTTTGATTTAGCAGAGAAGTGGATTGAAAAGGGTTAAATTCTTCAAAACCCTCAAAACAACACTCCAGTGTGAACATTTGATTCTGCATCAATGCTAAGCTATATTGGGTCCCTCACCCCAGTGATAACCATTCCATTTTCAGTGAAGTAGGACAAATGTAAACTGTCCGCTTAATGTTTTCATCATTTACTTGTTCATCATCCACTCTTTTGTTTGTTTTTAGAATGGGTAAAAAGATAAAAAAGGAAGTTGAGCCTCCACCCAAGGATGTGGTAAGTTTATAAAATGCATCTTGCTGTAAAAATGAAAACTTTTCACAATTATAACCTGGAAATGTGCTCTTTCTTCAATGGTTTACTCCCACTTACTTCCCCTTGTACCTCTAAACATGCCTTGCAAAGATAATCACACTTTTGTTTTGCTTGGATTGCATGTCTGCAGAGAGACCATAGCGCTCTCTCTCTCTCTCTCTCTCTGCATTTAAGAGTCTTGGTGGCAATCTTCATTTTGCAACTATAAAAAGTGCAGGCTTCTCCTTTATCTTACATACTTACTCATTTGTTTGTACTTGTATGTGAACTTCTAAAATAAGAAGAAAAAAGGGAAAGGACTGTATTAACTCTAAATTTGAGGTTGTAGAGACTGGGATAGCACAAACAGAGAAAGGGAAAAATGGGAAGGAGATATTGCAGGCTAAAAGGGGGGAGAAGTGCTGGAATTTTTTTTCATTGAAATTCCAATAAAATCAGTACCCAATTCATGCTTTTTGCTGGTCCTTAGAGGCAAAAGATAAATGATTCCATTTATCTGAAATTAATACCTGTTTTAACAAATCTTGCCAGTATTTCTACAGAGGGTCTTTTAGTTTGGGAGGTAGAGCATACCTTCGGTGTATCATCATTGGGGCAATTTTCAGAACTGAATAGATCAAAACAAATTCAGTATGCCTGTTCTCTTGGCCAATGCCCAGTATCCAGTATTTTTAACATTTGGATAGTTATTCCTTTGAGACTTTTTAGAAGACTGCGGACTATTTTATGATCACCTGCTTTTATAACCATTCTGTTTTCCGTGCCTTTAGTTAGATGTTGAAGAAAAAAAATTTAGCACAAGTACTTGAGAACATCTGTTTTTTCCTTTGTCAAATTGACTGCTCATTGATAATTTATTGGGGTCTCCCAGCCAGCTCCAGTATTTAGGTCCTATATCCTGGGGGTGAGTGATATTTTTGAGTGATATTTTTATATGTTCCTTGCAGGATTGTTTGGCTAGATCAGCTTGATTGGCTAGATCAGCTTTTTCTCTCAGAAGCCTATGTAACTGATTGCATCTTGCTTTTGAATTAACCCAGCTTAATATCAGAGATAAGTCAGGAAGGGCAATGGGACATGATATCAAGACTTTGTTCAGTTCCAAAATACATTTTAAAATATATTTTAAATGTATTTACTGGTAAGTTTTAATGTAAAACTTAAAAAGAGTATGAAAGTGGTTAATCAAGTATTTGTTTAAATGTAATGCGTTCTATAGTGTTAGATTCTAAATTGATTCTAAATTTGCCCTTTCCCAAGTGATGTCAGTTTTAACAATCTATTAAATAGGATCAAAGCAGCTGGATTTCATAGTAGAGCCCTTTCTGTTTGAAAAATGTCAGAAGTAAAAATGAACATTTGCATCACTTTCCGCTTGCTGAACGGAGATCATGTCATGTTAGAGCATTGACCAGCATGGCATCCTGGAGTGCTAGTGTTTGAGGAAGAAACTTATGTGAACATAGCCTAAGAAGGGTAGTGGCCAAATTCTGTTGCTCTCCTTGAGCTAATTGGCTGTGTGGAGAGATAGCTTTGCTGGGATTACTTTCTGGAGAGTGTCTTGCTGGCTGTGTAGTGAGTAGAACAACAAATGGAGGTTGCCAGAAAGCATCTTGGAACCACGCCTGGCTTAAAACAATTGTCATTCCTGATCCCTGAAGAATTCTCTTGATTCACAGGCAAGTTGCAATACTTTTTCAGCTTCATTCATAATGCATGTGAACCTTTAAATCCCCTTGGGCATTATGAGTGCAATCTTTCAAGCACTTATGCTCTATAACTTATCTGCATTTCAAGAGATTTTTCTGGTGAGCTCTGCAAAAATCCTGTGAATTACTAGATTGAAGAGGAAAGGTGAAACCTGTCTGTCTGACTGTCTATCCACCTACCTACCTACCAACCAACATACCACTTTTTCACTACAAAGTTCACAAAGCAGTTTACAAAGAAAATGAAAAAATTAATAGCTAATTAATAGCTAATGGTCCCAAAAGGGCTCACAGTCTAAAATGCAAAAAAGAACACCTGCAGAAGCCACTTGAACAGACATTGCTGGGGTGTGTAGGGCCACATGGAACCATACAAATTGGTGGATGACTTGAGTGCCCTTTGGGGAAAAGGTGGAGTACAAATCGAATGAATGAATGAATGAATGAATGAATGAATGAATGAATGAAAGCCTCTCCAGAATCAAACTTTGAGCAGTGCGGTGGTCCTATCATGGACAGACAACACGTGGTCTTGCCAATGCATGCCAAATTTGTAAGGGCCTTAACATTACCATGGACATCAGCCAGAGGGCACTGGAACATTTAGAGTGAACAAATAAATAGCACAGACAGATGTCTGAATCTAAAGGTTTAAGCCAGGGGTGTCTAATCTTTTAGCTTCCTGGGCCGCTTTGGAAGAAGACGAGTTGATTTGGGCCGCATGTAAACTCTAACAACTTTTTTTTAAAAAGTGGGTCAAAATGTAGAATGTCCTATATTTTGTCCTACATTTTTAAACCTAATTGATTGTAAGTCTCATTGATTTTAATGGGGCTTACTTCTGAGTAGGCATGATGGATAGGATGGGCAGCGATCCTCTCCAAGCTAGACCTTGGAGTAAGTCTCATTTATTATCATGGGGTTTTCTGCTGAGTAGCCATGCATTGGATTGGGCTCTCAGACTGCAACTTGGGAGTAAGCCTCATTGACTTTAGTGGGGCTTACTTCTGAGTAGGCATGATGCATAGGATGGGCTGTGATCCTCTCCAGGTTTAACCTTGGAGATATGCTGCAATCCTGAACACACTTTCCTGGGAGTAAGACCCACTGGGTGCAGTGGGCCTTACTTCTGAGTAGACATGGTTAGGGTTGCAGCACATCTCTAAGGTTAAGCTTGGAGAGGATCACAGCCCATCCTATGCATCATTGGGCTTTCAGACTGCAACTTGGGAGTAAGCCTCATTGACTTTAACAGGGCTTACTTCTGAGTAGGTCTCAAGGGCAGCAGGCAGCAGCTGGGATAGAGGCTGAGGCTGCTTTTGGGGGATGTGGGTGGGTGAGCGCTGCAAGGTCTGCAGGGGCCTGAAGCGCTCTGAGTGCCAGGAGACAGGTAGGGGGAGGAGCCAGGCAGACCAGACCTGCTTTGTGGTGGCCGCCCAGGGCAGTGCACAGAAAAGCACGCGAAATTTGAAAATGGCTGCTGCCACAGAGCTCGTTTTTCCAATGGTGGTGACCAGCTTTGCAGGAGGGCCACATCCACCCTCGTCCTGGGCCGCATGCAGCCCCCAGACCGAGTGTTGGACACCCTTGGTTTAAGCAGTCATTCAAGGGCCTGTACTGTCCCATGCATTTAAGAAGTAAGAACCCAGAATGTTCTGCAATTAAGAACTGGTAGTGTTGGTTTATGCTCGGCTACTTTCTGTTAGCCATTTTGTAAGACAATGTTGCCCTCTGTTTTTGAATTTTTTCACTTGGATTTCATATAGAAAAAGTGTTGGATTACTCACACATGAGTATTTAAAACTTAAATTTTATTTTGTGCCTTGTTACTTATGACTGTTAGATTTGCAGCACAATTTGAACCATGTCTACTCAGAAGTAAGTCCCATTGAGTTCAATGGGCCTTGCTCCCAAGAAAGTGTGTTTAGGATTTCAGCCTTAGTCCCAGGAAAGTGTCTTTAAGATTGTAGCCACAGTGGTTATAAAGAGAAAAAATAGATTTTACACAGTACTGTACATATAGACATTGCTTGTATTGAAGTTGGCTTGCTTCTTGAGCCCAGACACCTTGTAAAAGATTCCACATTTCACTGAAAAATTCAGAAATATTAAAGGCAATGCGGAACCCGTAATATCATAGGGCATATCATCACCAGCTTTTTCTTGAAGCAGTTTTCCAAGTGGAGAATGATCAGTTCCCTCCTCTTTGTCATGCCATAGAGCTACCTTCGGTGGTGTAGCTAGGTGGGGTGGAGCAGTTGGAGGGAACCTTACCGGGCATGCAAGGAGTCCCTCTTCTTTGGACCTATTTCAGGCAGGGGGAGAAAAACAAAGTCACATGGCTCCTCCAAGACTTACTGCTCCACCTCCCTGCTAGCCACGCCACTACCTACCATGCAGGGGTGGGCAGGGACTGGCCCAAGAACTGTTCTCTGGAAGTGGGCAGGGGCGGGGTCAGGGGCGGGGCTGGGGTCTGGTGCGGGGCCAGGGAGGTTTTTAATTTAAAAATTCAAAAGTTTAAAAAATAAAATTACTTCTGAGTAGACCTGCATAGGATGGGCTCTGAGGCTGCAATCCTCTCCACACTTTCCTGAGAGTAAGTCCCATTGACTGTTATGGGACTTACTTCTGAGTAGACCTGCATAGGATGAGGCTCTGAAGCTACAGTCCTCTCCACACTGGACTGGGAGTACGTCCCATTGACTGTCATGGGACTTACTTCTGAGTAGACCTGCTTAGGATGTGGCTCTGAGGCTGCAGTGCTCTCCACACTGGACTGGGAGTAAGTCCCATTGACTGTCATGGGACTTACTTCTGAGTAGACCTGCTTAGGGTGTGGCTCTGAGCCTGCAGCTCTCCACACTGGCCTGGGACTTACTTCTGAGTAGACCTGCTTAGGATGAGGCTCTGAGGCTGCAGTCTTAGGATGGGGCTCTGAGGAAGGGGAAGGCAGGAGCTGCGCGGAGGAGCCGCGCTTGGGCATTGGAGCCCCCCCGCCACCGGCGAAGGCAGGAGCTGCGTGGAGGAGCCGCGCTGGGGCCTTGGAGCCCCCCCAGCCAGCCAGCTCGGCTTTAGGAGATGGCCGCCGCCCTGTGCGAACCAGTCCCGGCGGTTCTCGGCACCCGCTGCCCTACCAGCTCGCCAGTGGCGGCCAATTAAGAAGATCCAGTTTGGGCGAGTAGGCCTGAGTAGGCATCTGCCCACCACTGCTACCATGGTAGAAAAGCAGGCCTCCATCAGTCTTGAAAGACTATGGTATCGTGCTTGGTGCTGCATATGCTGCATGCGAAGCACGAAAGCCTGGGTTGGATTGTTATGGAGGATAGGCTGTTACCCAAGCAGCAAACCCCCCTCTCCATGCCACGGAATTAGTCCAATGGAAAGTCAGAGCCGATACGATTGGATTCAGCTGGCATCACAGAGCTGGGCTAAGGACAGGAGCTCACCCTGTCTTGTGGGGCCGACCCGGGAATCGAACCCTGGCTTTCTGGTTAACAGGCACAGTGTCTTTACCGCTTGCGCCACCACAGCCCACACCATGGTAGAATGCGATACAAAATCCTGTCTGGAAATTGACACAGATGAGTGGGAGAGAATAAAATGTGAATGATATTCTCAATATCATGTTCTGGCTTGGCAGCAGTCACAGTCTGAATAGAAGGTCCTAAATATCTGAATGCCTGGTCCTGAAGCAACCCAAGAGATGAAGAAAGTTTCTCCCCCTGTAGACAGACATCCCAGAAGAAAACAACTCCCTGCCTAATGGAGATAGTTTAGTGAACAACTGTGAAAGGTCATAAACAATTATCTAGTAAACATATTAAGCCATGCTTGGCAGAAGTGTCGTGGTGTGCAATGTTCACCAAAATGAAAACACTACATTGTTTTTCAGTTTCTTGGCAACGGTTGTCTTTTTAGGCTTATGCAACAGACAAATATTTCAGCAAATCACAGTGGATTCTGCCGTGCCTGTTGCATGGAATCTCCAGCATTCAAAACAAGAGTTCATTAATCCACATTTAAATTCAGTAACATTGTCCGTTCCTTACCCATCTTACCACTCCTTACATCAGTCCTCCTGAGACCGTCATGGGCACCTATGGACTGGGCGGATGATATCGCTGATGATCAGCCACACACTTTCTCTTTGGTACGCCTGTTCAAATTTAGATATCGTTTTTATAGGTTCATGTTCAATTTTGGTTTTTTCCTGGACTGAGGCTTTCCTGCTGTTTTAGATGAGTTCCCCTGTTGGTTCATATAAAAAATAACAACCGCAATGAGTGAATATAAACACTGCCCGTGCTGTCTTCCAGCAGTGCCCTGACATTTACAACTCTCACATGATTTTGCTTGGCAGCCAAGAACTGGAGAGGAAGCTCTTCTCCTGGCATAGGTGCAAAGTTAAGGCAGGATGCTACTGGAGAGAGGGCCTTTTGGAAAGTTTGCCTAAAAAGTGTTCCTTCCCAAGAGTTCCTTACCTTGTTTGTTTGTTTGTTTGTTTGTTTGTTTCTGCCTGCCTGCCTGCCTGCCTGCTCACCTGCCCGCCCTCAGGTTTGTCTGCCAGCTGCTGGACTAATTGTTGCTTTTCTTGTTATTCCTTATGATAATGGCATACTATCTGATTGTATGTGCTGTTTAATGTCTTTATTATATCGATGTTTTCATTGTAGTTTGCTAGGGTGCTGAGGATTGCACTGTATATCATCTAATTTCTGAATTGCTGTTGGTAAACTGTTAAAATGAAAAGGATCAATATGATTCAAAACTTTGAAAATAATCATTTTTTTCTAGTTTGACCCTCTGTCAGTTGAAAGCAAGAAAGCTGCAACAGTAGTTTTGATGCTCAGTTCCCCAGAAGAGGAAGTTTTGTCTAAAGCATGTGAAGCACTCTATAAATTTGCAGCAAAAGGTGTGTTTTTTCAATTATCAAATCTCATTCTGGTTCCTATAGTTCTAAACTGCACAGGGAGTTGGAGGGAAGTGGGGTGAGGGTTGAAGGAGGCAGGGGGGAAATAAATGGAGGAGGGGAAGACAGGATGGAGCAGTGAGAGGGCAGAGAAGAGGGTAGATCACACCTGGGAGGAGGGCAGTGCATGCTAAATCTTGATGCATTCTCCTCCTGCTTGGGTCAATGCAGATTTGCACTGGCAGTTGAGCTGGTGCAAGTCTGAGTTGCCTGATGGTGGCTGTTGAGGCTTATCCTGGAGCAAGCAGACAAAAGTTTCCTCTCCTGAGAGAGCTCCAGGAGCTGAAAATCCTCTATGGGATACAGCAGTAACTGCACCAGCACCCCTTCATTGCCACACAGGGATTTAGCCTGCCTGTTGCTATTATGAGCTGTATTAATCAGTATTTGTCTTATAGTTTAGCGTTAAGGACCATTTAATATATATTGACTTTGTAGGTGAAGAAAACAAGTTGACCCTTCTTGATCTTGGAGCCTTGGAACCTTTGTATAAACTAGTTACACACGAAGACCCCATTGTCCGCAGAAACGCCACCATGGTAGTTGGAATCATGGCTTCTCATAGTAAGGAGTTGTCTTTTTATAAACATGCTTTCTTGCAATTATATCTGCTACAACATGAAACAGATAAAACCAATGAAATCATAAATAGAAGGACAGTCGAACAATTCATTTTAAGGACCTTTGTCACATCCTTCTCATGGAGTAATTGCAGTAGAATTTCCTTCTATGAAAGTGGAAAGAGGGCTCTAACTTCCCCTACAACCTTCCCAATAGCAAGCCATCTGGGATGCCATCACCACTCCAGGCTCAAGTAAGAGCTCAACCAGAGCTGGCTTGAACCAGAATTTAGTCATGCTTGCCTCATGACCACAGAGTTATCACTGGCTCTTCGGCCTTGTAACAGGGATGGACACGACTTGGTCATGACTAGCAAGGAAACCTGCGGGGACACATTTACCTTTATTCTTAAGTAATGGTGCACTTAATTGTAGCTAGATGAAAATCAGAGTTATATCCTGGTGTTTACAACACAACCAGATCTCTGCCAAACATTTTCAAAATGGACTGAGGTTGAAGAAGAATCTGCTAAAGAGAAGGAGGCTTGCATGATTTAAATAGAGGCCTTGAGACAAGGCTTATATTTTTCTCAAGAGCTGAATAAAAGATTGACTTTGGCTGCAGCTTGCCAGGGAGGGGTTGATGTGGAGACTGAAAACCCTTTAATGATCTTTGCATTATCCTCTTGCTGCTTGGTGCTGCAAATTGCTTGAACAGCCTTGACCCCTGAGAGATATTGCAGATAAGGCGAGAAGATGATCTAAGCTTGAATTATTGGCAGAAATTTCTTACCTTATAGGCGAGTATCTACAGTATTCTTTCCACTTGTTCTCTTGGAAGGAAAATGACTGGAAATGGTAGAAAGGAATAGTGAACACGAGTTCTAAGACTGTTGCCTCAATCCGAACCCCTGCACCTACCGACATAACTAACATTGTGCCCAGTGGTGGGCACCAGCAGGTTCGCACCTACTCTATAGAACCGGTTCTTAACAAGAGATAGTACATATAAAGTTTAAAAATAGCCATTTAAAAGTGGCTGCCCGATGGACAGAGAACCGGTTCTTAATTTCTTTGAAGCCCATCACTGATTGTGCCGGTGAAAATGCTTTATGTCAATTGCAAAATTGCCTAAACTGATGAGCACAGATCAGAGTAACCATATTTATTTAGCATATGGCAGAAATTTGTAATAGAGTGCCTCGACCTTTAAGCATTGCATAGAAGAGAGAAATTAGGCAGGTTTAGCTCAACATAGAAGGGTTTATAAAGGAGCATCTGGCTAAATTTCCTCTTTTATGCAATGCATAACCCTTAGATGCCCATCCGGATCCAGAGTCCGGAAATGCAAATTTATGCAAATTGGGCTATTTTTAGATGGCATCTAAGGGTTTTAAAGGTAGAGGCACTCTATCCCAGATGGCTTGCTATTGGGAAGGTTGTAGGGGAAGTTAGAGCCCTCTTTCCACTTTCATAGAAGGAAGAATGATTGGGAATGGAATGCAGTAGCGAGTGATCTTCAGATGCTCCTTCATGATCTGAAGGAGATCTTCAGATCTCCTTCATGATCTTCAACCATAGCACTAAAAGCTTTCCCCCATCCTCCTCTCACTTTCTGAAAGGGTTAGGTTAGCAGCTCAAGAAGGACCAAATAAAGTGGCCATGAAGGTGGTGGATAGGAAGGGGTGGCAGCAAGAGCAGCGAGTTGTATTGTCCTTCAGTTATCTGTTATGGATAGCAGTGGAATACTGTTAATGTGTTACACATTCCTAGGTGTTGTCGGGAGGGGATCATCCCCAATGATGGCTGCTTATTGGCTCTCTGCCTGCCCCTGCTCTTTGATCAGCTCATCCTAGCAGTCCTTTGAACACTGCACTGATGTCACACTATTGTGCAGATGGGCTTAGGATATGTGGTGCTGGTATCAGTGTGGCATCAGTATGACAGATGATTAGAACTGGGCTGTTAATCTTATATCTTATATAAAGTCTGATGGACACCCCTTTTCTTTAATTAAACATATTGTGTCATATCTGTATTTGTTTCATTGTAGATGATGTGAAAAAATCATTAAGGCAACTTGATGTCACAAGTGCATTCATAGCTCGCCTGGCACCAGAAGGTAACTTTCAGTGTCCCTTTGAGCCAATTCTTATTTATGCCTGCCTTTTGATAACAGATTTTTGTAAGACTTCAGTTTGCTGAAATAATTGTATTTCTTTTTTTAACTTAAAAAACCTTTCTGTATATCTGTAGCCAAATTATAATAGATAACAGATAATAATAGATATATTTGGCTTAATAATGTTTAATTTTTAATAGCAATTTGATAATGAATTAACATTTACTGTGCTTGATTTATGTCTAATTGAAACTATTTCATTTTAATACTGTAGAAGATATTGTCATCCATGAATTTGCTAGCCTTTGTCTAGACCATATGTCAGTGGAATATAACAGCAAAGTGCAAATATTTGAGCAAGGTGGCCTAGAACCACTTATCAGACTGCTAAGTAGTCCTGATCCTGATGTTAAGAAGAATTCTGTTGAATGCATCTATAACTTGGTACAGGTGAAGATTTTTCAGTTTTTAATTGCAAGGTAAAACACCTGTTTTCATATGTGCAAGATTCTCTTGGTATTCCATTCTCAAAAGGTAATTAATATAAGAAATGTTATTGTAAACGAATAAAATAAATGGAATAAATAGAAACAAAAAGTTGAAAAATGTATAAAACATTTTGGTAAAACTGGCAGTCTTATATGAAGGTGCACTTATTAAAATGGTGGGTTTTTTATTGGTTTGCAAAGGGAGAACAATTGTCCTTATTCATCCCAGAATAGCATCTCTCCTTATGGTGTTAGCACTGAATGTTGTGTTGGTTTTGGCTAGATTTGGGGCCAAACTAGTCACACTGAATGCATTATTTGGCCCTGCGTGCATTTTCCTATTATGTGGAAGGATCAATTCCAGATTGTGACCAGAGGGTAATTATCATCTTCTTCATGATTCTATCAGGTTCTATCCACAGTTCCTATATCTTCTGGGAGAATGGTGTCCCATTTCACCAGTAAGAGCTTCCCTACTAAATCAAGTAGCAGCTGGGGAATGGACTTTTTATCTCAACCTTGAAGAATAATTTATTTTTCCCTGCCTACACCATAGTTCTGATCCAAAACAAGGCCTCTTATGTCTGCTGTTTACTCTAGAAAAACAAGCCGATAGAACTCAGCACAGTGTTTAACACAATACTGTATGTAATTTGTCCCTTAGATAATGGTTCTCTTGTCTTTGTACAAGTGTTACCTAAGCATTTAATACACTGATGCTTTATATTACATACTTTGTACATTTAAATTTCTCTTGCTGCACTTTCAAACATATCCTGTTCCCACTATCATCTAAGAAGTGGAAGCATAGCAAGAAGCTGTCAGCCCTCTGCTGTGCTCAAGAAACTTTGCTGTTCTGCCCTCTGCACCTAGTGGGGGTCAGCATCATTATCTCCAACAGTGCACATTATATGTTAGGCAAGACTAGAGAAGGGTGTCTACATCTCCATCCATTTTGAAAAGATTGCTAGTGCTGGCACACTTTGTACAGCACTATAAGCTTTGCTTGCAGGTGGTTTCTCTATTCTTGACCCTTGCGTGGTTGCGAAGGAGAGATCCATAGCTGATAATCTGTGTATATCTAACAATGGGTTGCAGCAATTTACTTAATGGCAAGTCCGATTGATTCCAATGGAATCATTTAGTACAGGCTGGAGCAGACTCTATTTGCATGGGCATAAAGGAATTCATTTTCAACACTAGAATATATAAAATCTATTGTCTCTCTATTGCACAGAAAAATTGTTTAACCCTTCTATAGAGGTTAGGAAAAAAATGCCTGTCTTTGGGAGGAGAAATCAGAAATAGTTTTTTGCCTTGTTCTTGCATTACAAACCATGATTTTTCTTAACTCCAGGTAAATGCTTTTGACAGTTTCTTTTCATAAGGGAGGGAAGGTTATTGTAATTGGTTACTTTCACAATCAGTGTTAATGTCACCATATGCTGGTTAGCAAAAGAATAGTGCATTTGTATGGGAGTTCTTTTCAGAGTCTAATAGCTTGGTCCACCACTCAGTGAAGCAGAAATGCTAGAATTTAAGCCGATTTAGCACCATTGACTTCAGTGGAACCAAACGGGCTTAAATCCTGATGCTTCAATTTAACTGCACTGTGGATCGAGTTGTAAGTGAATCAACTCAGTAATGAATTCAATTCACAGCTCAATCTTTTCTAGGGCATCAGAGCATGTCTTTATTCAGAATCACATTTGCAGTTTCCCTTCTTTTGCTATCTGGCTGTCTTTGTTGTAAGGTATATCTGGACAACTGCACCTGGTGCTTGCTTAGATTGATAAGGGAAATTGCACAGAAACATGTGCAGATCCTGTTTTTTAATTTATACATTCTTATTTTCACCATTTTAATATGGCCACAGCAGCCATTATTTTTGGAGGATGTATAGGGCAGAGAAAGTTGCAATATTTAGCAAGACAGTTTTTAATCTTATTTAATTATTATAATGTAGGAAAAGAGAACAGTGAAGGTCCAGCAAACTATGTAAATATGTTCTTTGTACTCAGATAAAATTATCAAGCTACATTTGATAGATCCTTTTTGTAATATTCTCATGATGGGTTAGAACTCTTTCAACCCAGGTTGTAATTTCTTCTTGAAAAATACCTTAAAATGTAACATGAAATCAACTCATTGATATTGCATAATAAATTATATACAAGCCAAGATTGCTGAGCATTGTTCTGAGTGATGTATAATTTGTGACATTCACAGCATAACAACTGACAGCTTCAAAATAACTCATTTAACTGCATTTGTATTCAAACAGTCATTTGCAACACCATGATACTTTACATTATTGTGTTTCCCGTCACTGACATTATTTTTGTTTATTATTTAACTACAGGATTTTCATAGTCGTGCTGCAATTCGAGAATTGAATGCAATTCCTCCTTTGTTAGACCTTCTGAAGTCTGACTATCCAATCATTCAGTTGTTAGCTCTTAAAACTTTAGGTACTATTACAGTTGATAGAGAAATACGAGTGATGCTAAGAGAAAATCAAGGATTGGATCATCTATTCAAGATATTAGAAACTAAGGTACTATTACTTTGAAACGATGGGTGTTATCCAGATGAAGATGTTTGAGTAATCATATGAGTTTTAGCCAATTTGTTAATAAACTGATTCAGTTTGAAGATGTTTGCATATGAGAAAAAGCAACTGGTTTGAAGGAACAAAGCATATCTTTGTTTTGAAATAATATATCTCAAAAGCAGATATATGCTTTTAATAATAATACATGTATTAAAGCTTTAATAATATATGTATTAAAGCAGGTATATTATGAGAATTGTTTTTTCTGACATAGTGAAAATTTTACACTTTACAAATGAAGCTTGCCACCTCAATTTTCTGTAGTACTTGCAGTATTAGTACTTTGAAAAGAATTAGAATCTACTGCTTTATTACTTATGCATGAGATTTTTTCCTAGCTTTCTACTCCATATAACCTGTTAGAGGCAGCTAAAACAATTTTTTCAATTAAATGTTTAAACAACCAGGGGCATCATTAGCTAGCCAACCCTCTACTTATATGTGGACAAAAAGGTAAAAATCTCATGAATATATGAATAATTAATTGGGTAGCAGATTAAAATGTAACCATTTAATTGAGTAAGTATTCCATCCCTGCTAACTGGACAAGAGACACTCTTTTAAGTGGGTTTTCCTCCTTTATTTAGCAGGGGAGAGTAACTGGCCTTACACAACCCCAGCAATGTCTGTTCGGGTGGCTTCTGGTGGTGTTCTTTTGCATTTTAGATTGTGAGCTCATTTGGGACAGGGACCCATTAGCTATTAATTAGCTATTAATTTTTTTTCCATTTTCTTGTAAACTGCTTTGAGAACTTTTCAGTTGAAAAGCAGTATATAAATACTGTTGATAAATACTGTAGATAGATAGATCCCTGATTATATAGTTAACAGTAAACCTAAACATATTAGCATTGATTTAGACTTTTAGTGTATTGTTTCTAGTTTTCAAAGGAACAGTGAGATTAGATGGCCCCAGTTCCGAAAGGCCTTCCCTCTGAAACAGATCAGTGGTTGCTGGTTGTTAAGACATAGCTCCTAATCAGCACCAAGCATTGTCATAAAAGACAGTACAAACCATCTCCCTCAGAACTGCAGCTTTCTAACACATTGCAAAAAGTACATTTGTGGGATGTAAAACATATACTTGTGGGAGCCTGACTGAAATTTGGGGAAATACCTTGTGCGTATTCATCCCAGAATTGCCTTGTGGTTGGAGTACCTTGAAGATTTTCCAGACTTGACTCGAAGTAAAATCCTGTCCATTCCACCAACTTCTACTTCTGAGGCCCTGCAGCCATCATTCATCATCATTGGCATCCTTCAGTCTCGAAAGACTATGGTATCATGCTCTGATTGGAGGTCCTAAAACAGCATCTGGACCCTCTACAACAGATACTGAGGGCACACTCTTTATCGTTTGTCTCAAAGGAAATCATGAGATTTGGAAATGATAAGATACCATAGATCCTTGCCTATAAGATGAGAAATGTCTGCCAATAAATCAAGCTAAATCATCTCCTCACCTCATCTCTGGGTAACTCATAGGTCAGGGCTGTTCAGGCAGCAAGAGAAAGACAATGCAGAGACATTTACAGGGCTATTGGCTTCCATGGAATAAGGTCTCAAAGCAAAAAAGCAAGGCAGGGAATCAAGCAAGCTCCTTCTCTTTGGCAGGATCACACCCGACCATTTGCATCCTCATTCACTTTGTAAACTTGCACCAGTCCGCTTTTAAAAACATCAGGATGTAATCCTAATTTCCATCTGAAATAATTCAGCACAGCATTACCCAAGAAACCAATGTCTACTTCTATTAGAAACTATTTCTGAGTAAAATAGGGTTGCAACTATGTTGCTCATTCTCATTCCTTATTACTTGTCTCTCTTCTATGAATTGAATTGCGCACTCTGTCACGTGTTGTATGTTATACACGCACTCTGTCACGTGTTGTATGTTATACACGTGTTGTATGTTATACATAGAGCACTCTGTCACGTGTTGTATGTTATACATAGAGGCTTAACACATCAGGCATCTTAAAGAAGGATTTGATTAATGGGTTCTGCTGGTATGTTGTGTACAGTGTTCTTATACTAAGAGTATTTACAAAAAGGTTGTGAACATCATAATTTTAAAAGTTAATGAATATAAATGTACCTTATGCTCTTTTACTATACATATTTTTAGTTTTTGGTAACTATTAGTGGTAGGTTATTTTTTCAGGATATAGCCTCAAGTAAAGTGAGACAAAACTATAGTAAGGCACTCCCATAAGTTTAACCATGTCATAGGAAATTCCATGATTTTTTGTTCAAAACTGTTGAGAGATCAATCTCTACTCAAGTATCTGTGGAAATCTTGTGCATGTTGAACTTCTCTTATCTAAAGTGCTTAGGACCAGAAGGGTTTTGAATTTCAGAATACTTCATTTAAACTAATGAAAGATCTTGGGTATGGATCCCAAGTCTATGCACAAAATTAATTTATGTTTCATATATTCCTCATATACATAGGCTGAAAGTAAATTCATACAATACTAGCAAAAGGTACCCGCATTGGGAAGTAAAATACCCCTGTGCATGATCCCCCCATTACACATCATCCACTTAAAGCACAATGCCCCCATGCTCAACACCCCATATGCATCATCCCTCCAATGAGCAACAACCCCCCATGCGCAACACGCTTCTGTTGATGCAACATCCCCCCACTACATGCATCATCTCCCCACAACGATGGGCACCCCTACCAGGCAGGTGCAAGGTTGAAGGCTGGGTGTTGATCAGTCTTCAATGTTAAGTATATCTTGAAAATGTGTTGCACCCCTTTTCAGCCCCTTAGGGATTAATTTTCTAGAAATCAGTTCTTGGTGGGGCTCCCATCACAGAAGGAACACCCTCCGCGAACTTCATGCTTCTTTCTAGGTCTGGGGGTTGGGGCAGAGCATCCCTCAGTCAGGGATTCTTCAATGGAAAGTATAGGGAGGAAAAAGTGTTGTGTCCCTTTTCACCTCTTTCCGTCAGGGATTTCCGATAACCTGCTCTTAATGGGTGCCTCCATCAAGAAACACCCTCACCAAATTTCATGCTTCCAGGTCCAGCAGTTTTGGCTCAGTGTTGATGCATGAATGAGTGAGTCAGTCAGTGAATCAATCTTCAATTTTATATATAGATAGATTTTAATAATTCTGATGATGAAACTTAATTTGTATATGAAATAGGCACAATCCTAACCAATTCATGCTAGCACAACTCACCTGCTCCCTGTTCCCATTATAGGGCAGCACATGTCTGTGCACTGGCTTAACTCTCTCAGGAACAGCACAGAAGTGCTTTACAGTAGTTTTGTGACACCCCAAGCCCAGCATAGGACCTGTTCTGGCCTAATTGTGGGTTAGAATTGCAAATGCTTTAGGCAAAAAAGTAGAAAAAAGGGGGAGGGCATGATTGCACTCAAAAAGTTCCATATTTTTTTAATATTCTAGACTTCAAAATTCCAGGCAAAAGATACTTCATGTGGAATACTTTCCTTTCTAATTCTCCTAAAGATGATACTAGCACATGGTGTCCAATTTGGTAGTATCTTCATACAACGCTATGAAACCTATACATATATTATTAAAGGGTAACCTACGGTATAGGCTCTTTCTAGCATAACATGTGGCTTGAAATGGCTGACATGTAGCATCTTGCAAATCCAAATTTAATCCTTTGTATTAACACAATGTTAATCCTAAAAGTGTTTGTATCTTTGTATATTTTAGGATTTTAATGACCTACATGTGGAAGCTCTTGGAGTGGTGGCAAATTCACTTGAAGATGTGGATACTATGCAACTGATTCAGGAGACAGGGGGTCTTCGAAAGCTACTTGCCTTCACTGCAGTTTCCAGTCTTACTGATTTTCAGAAGAATGCAGCAAAGGCCATTGCTAGATCAGCCGCTGATCGTATGTCACTGCTGAAATTTGTATATTATTTCTTATGAATCTACTTCATGCCAATCACAGGTTAATTATCATGGCTAAGATTATGAACTGATCGCTTTCTTCCACAGGGGAGCAGGTCTTAGGGCACAATCCAGAGTAACGACGGGAAGTCCTTGCTCTGGTATATTAACATTTACTCTGAATTGCAATATGAATTTCCCATAGGTTTTCATTAGGTGGTGCTGTAACTATGTCGACTTAAATGTCTCTTACGTGCTTCCTTAGTTACTCTGGATTGTAGGGTTAGTCTATGCTGGCATCAAAAACAACAAAGAATCTCTGAAGGCTAGCAAAAATATTTCACCCAAGCTTTGATGAACAAGTCAATTTCATCAGATCCATAAAGTGCAATGTTTAATAAGCAAAGTACAGTGCTTGGTAGGCAGAGGGAAGGATGGTAAAAAGAGATTTGTTTTTTGTACAGTACATGGGCAGACAAACAGGGGGTTTAAATGGCTAGGAAATGCAGAAGACCTAATCTTGTAATGATAAGCTTTATGATAACTTACAATAACAGTATTTAATATCCTCCTAGCAATGCCACATTAATTAACTCTGTAATGTGGTAGAAATTGTAGGCTCCTTTTCATACCAAGGACTACAGGATTAAGGACTGTTTCTAATTCCAATTCAGCTACATCCCTGTAACATTCTCCTATTTACAGAACGACCATTTTAAGACTTAGAAAATTCGTGTTCTCCCAATGGTTTTTGAAAGTTGCCATTCCCAGTATCATAGCTGAGTCATGTTAGAGTGTGTTTGGCTGAGAACTATAGATAACCAATAGTGTTCTGTTGTTTTCTCTTCTTGATCTGTCTCTGTAGTGGGTTGTTCCTAGGTACCAGTCTGTCAGACAACTTAAGACAACTCAGGTTCTCTGTTGGTTAAATGCAGTGGTGGGATTTAAATAAATTAACAACAGGTTCAATGTCCTAATAACCTAAATTAACAACAGGTTTAATGTCCATAGAACAACACGTTCTATGTCCCATTAGTAACCAGTTCTCAGAACCAGGTGCTCATTAGCAAAGGGTTCTATAGAACCTGTGAGAACCCCCTGAAGCCCACCACTGGAGTGGATGCCCTTCCTTCATGCTGGATAGACCCAATCAATTCACTCCTACTCTCCAATTATGTGACACTTATTTTGGAACCAGTTCAACAGTCTGTGCAGAGAGCCCATTTAGTGAGGGGAGGGGGCAGGCACAGGACATACACATTTCATGCTTCTGATGCAATGAACTCAGCCTAAATAATTTTATGCTATGATTAATTTGGAATACTTTTGCATGTATTCCTACTACAATAGTATTCCTACTACAATAGAAACTATAATAACTACAATAGCTTAATTTTTTATTTTAACTACGTTATTGTATTTTACAATACAACTACAGTATTGTATTTTAACTACAATAGTTTAATATTGCTGCAAGTTGAACAGTCAAATCCTATTCCTTGCTAATCCATAGGATGCAGCATCACCAATGGAGCACAACCCATATGGTATGGTCAGTGTGAAGGGGAATAAGATAGCTGGGAGAGACAAATTAAAAATATTTTCCATAGGCTGCCTGGTTGGCAATGGGTCTACTGACTTAATGCCAGCTCCTTTTCTTGAGGAGCGTAAAGAGCTGATTTTGGGCCAGGAAAGGGGAATAGGATCCGTTGGGCACTTCTGATACCGAGATCCACCCATTCCTACTCTTGAACCAGTCCCAGTTCTTCCCCTGAACCTCCTTAAACCTCTCAGAAACCACCCCATCACCACGTTATCCGCTCCAATGTGGGCAGTTGGTGGGTGTGTAGGACCTGTGATTATTTGCACAAGCAGCTTGGGAATCCCTCTTGGTTTTGTGGTTCCCTATCTGGGTAGCAGATTGTGAGATCTATGGTCATGGGTTGAAAATAAGAATGTTCTTTCTAAATCTCAGGTAACTGGGAAGCAAAAAAAAATTTCTTTCAGAGTTAGAATTTAAAATGGCCTATTTAGTAATGTCCCCAACAGATTAATGACTTGGTTGTACAGTCATTTATATTATTATTAACTCTTTAATTCTTGTTTATTTGAACTGATCAGTGCTTTAAAATTTATAATGGAATTCTGAAACATGTAAGTTATATGCATGTAGCATGACAGCAATTTTAAATTTGTCTTAAAGTGGAATCTATGCAGATATTTGTCTTGTTCCAATCAAAGTGCTGCAGTGCTTAATAACAAAATGTAACAATATAAAAATGCACTTCTTATTCTCCATAATAGGATTCCAAGTTCCTCAAGGGATTGTGGTGACATAAAGCTATGACAGACTTAGATGGTTCTTATTTTCACCACCCTGGTTTATTAGTTTTGAATGAAATTTATCCACCATTGAGGAAGTTAAATATTTATGTGCGTAGGCACACTCTTAACTCCTCTGTGCCACACCTGCCTTGTGCAGCACACACCCTGCAACACACTTCCTTGTGCAATACACCCCCACATGCAACACTCCCCCCTCCATACACTATCCTTCCTTGACTGTAAGCACCCCTACCAGGCAGGTGCAGGATTTGTGGCAGGGTTTTAGCAGTCTTCAATATTAAATATAGGATGAAAATGCATTGCCCCCCTTTTCACCCCTTAGCGGGTTACATTTCTAAAAATTGGTTCTTAGTGGATGCTCACATCACAAAGAAATACCCTTCCCAAATTGCATGCTTCTTGGTCATTGCATTAGGGCAGGGGGTTGATCAGTCAGGGATTCTTCAATGTAAGGTATAGGGAGGAAAATGTGTTGCACCCCATTTCACTCCCTTCTGGTTTGAATTTCCCAAAATTGATTCTTTGTGGGTCCATACATCATGGAAGGAACATCCTCCCCAAATTTCATGCTTCTAGGTCTGGCGGCTTTGGCTGAGTGTTGATGTGAGTCAGTCACCTTTCAGTTTTATATACAATATATAGATTTCTAGAATCTCTAGAATTATTACCATAATTTATGTGTATTTGCTAGTATATAGTTGCTAATCCAGAAAAGCTTCTTATTCTTTGCTTTCCATTATTTTACATATTTTTCTTTAGCACCCCAATTTGGTAAGTTGACATTTTAGTTTATTGATACTAATGAAACTATACAAAGATAGAACTGACAACAACGGTCCTGTTCCTGTTCTTTGCTGCTTTAGTCTACAACTTCTCAAATGAGGTTACTTGACGGTGACAGTCTATGTAAACCTAGTTATTCATTTACTATTTTTCAAGTTCCCTGTTTATATCATTACAGTGGGGTACTGAAGGAAGTAATAATACTTTGCAATCTGAACTGAGTTGTCCCATCAAACTCTGCTTTCTTTCTATTAAGATGGGGCTGAAAGCCAACAGAAAGGTCAAGACTTCTTTCTAATGCCACTCTGATGTACCCCAAATCTTGGGGAGGTCAGTCTGATCCAATCTCTTATGCTCTGATTTGCTTAAGAATAATTAAGGTGTTTGCAATCCACCAAGATTCCTGTTGGCATTGACTCTTTGCTACTGTGGTTATATTTCTGAGCATTGAAATAGTCACTGATTTTAGAACTGACATTATAGTTTTTATTGTCTTATATTTTGTTCTGTGTGTATGCTTGTACATTGTATATGCAATGTGTTATGGTGTATATGGCGTATAAAGTGTATATGCTCTGGGTGGCGCAAGCGGTTAAGACGCTGTGCCTGTTAACCAGCATGCCAGGGTTCGAGACCCGGGTCGGCCCCACAAGACAGGGTGAGCTCCTATCCTTAGCCCAGCTCTGCGATGCCAGCTGGATCCAATCGTATTGGTTCTGCCTTTCCATTGGACTAATTGAGTGGCGTGGAGAGGGGGGATTTGCTGCTTGGGTAACAGCCTATCCTCCATAACAATCCAACCCAGGCTTTCATGCTTTGCATGCAGCATATGCAGTGCCGAGCATGATACCAAAGTCTTTCAAGACTGACGGAGGCCTGCTTTTTTTAATTAAAAATATACAAGAAGCATTACCCTTATTGACACAAAGGGATTAAAAATGTCACATACATAATCACAAATTTACATAGGCTTTGAAAAAAATAAAAAGTTTACATCATGTGAAGTGTTCTTTAGGGATCAGTAGATTGTCCCTACAATCCAGAGTAGCTACAGGAGCATGTAAGAGACATTTCGTGCACCCGTAGTTACTGTACCACCTAGTGAAAATCTATGGGAAATTCATATTGCAATCCAGAGCAAATTTGTTCTTACACTTCCTGTAGTCACTCTGGATTGTGCCCTGTATTAAATTTTCATGAAATTTACATGTACAGCGCATGTAAAACAGATCTTTTCAATATTTTTTTCTTACAAATATTTTTCCTACTCTCTGGGGTGAATATATTCAGTAAGCTTTGCCATCTTGGCTGTCTTCCAAGATCTGACTAGCCAATTTTGTCTAGGAGGCAGTTGTAAGGAATACCACTTACTAGATATCAAAGTTTTTCCTTTTATTAAGGGGTGCTAAATCAGTTTCAAATTACATCTCAGATTATATTTCTTTTCCCCATGATCCCGTATAGCTGAATACAGATGTCAGTACTCATGATGTATCTTCTTGTTACTTTGCGTAACCTATGAAATCAATGTCGTTTCATTATAAACGTTTTGCGTACTGACTCTTATAAGCTAGTATGAAGTGCAGCTGCTAGACAAAAGAAAAGTGAGATGTTAGAACTACGGCATTGTCTGCAGTGCTGGTGATTTGATTTATTTTTCTCAGCCTGGGGTTGTGAATATTCAACACTATATAACCTAATACTCAAAGTATTTTGGTGGTTGTAGTTTCTTCAGCAACTGCAGTTTCAAATAAAACACTGGAAACCTAATGCATCAACAATGCATTAATGAGCTTGAATAGTGTGTCATCGTCTCCCCTTGCTCACTTCTTTAGTTGCTGCTACAATAGGTAACATCATTGATGTGCATGACAGTGGAAAATGTTTTTATCTTTATTTGTATTTGCTGCGTTGTTACTGTATAGACATGAGAAAATTAGTTAGAATTGTGCTGTAATACTGTATCGCAGAGGCAGATTTCATCAGTGACCACTGTTTTCAGTTAACTCTGAAATATGTTATTAGTTTTACAAATAGCTTTCATTTTCTCTTTCAACAATTACACCAAATATCAGTTTTATTTATGCAGAACTAAAAGATGGTTTTAATTTAGAATATATTTTATCATAATTGCTATTTAGAGAAAGAGTGAGATCAACACTTTTGTTTCAGATTCTAAGGAACAAATAATGTATTGTATGAAAAAGAAATGACTGACAAATGGAAACCCTCTAGAGACCATTACCAGGGATTACAGGCAAGTTTGGCAAGCATTGAGCCAGAGGCAAAGTCCATTACGTGTCAAGCCAATCTGTAATCCCAATTAATACCTTCTCTAGAGTGTTTGCAGTTCCACATCAATAGTGTGGCGAAATTTGTTTCTGCCTTTTGATGACTTCTCTCGGAATCATTTGATTTGATTTTTAAAAAAATATTAAAAGCTGTAACTTTGAAAAAGTATTAAAAGCTGCATCAAAACTCTATAGGAATTGGATAAGAAAAGTGTATGAGTACTTTTACATAAACTCAATTTTCCCTATGACTATTCAGAATTTTAATCATACCTCCTTATTTGTAGACACCAATGGTTTCCAGATATTAAGGGAGATTTACTCCCTGAGTAAAACTGCAGCCCTAACTATTTCCAATCAAACTTAATCCCCTCCCACATAAAAACTTCTGCTGCAATCCTAAAGACACATTCCTGGGAGTAAGACCAATTGAGCTCAATGGGGATTACCATAAATATATCTGGTACACTTTTCCTTGTCAACAGCTCCATGAGATGAGCTGTGAAGCAATTCCTTCTTTATTAGAGCGGTCGCAACTGCCTTACTCAATGAAGTTCTATCCAATGAAGACCTGCATGTGATGTGGATGTCTAAGTGAGAGAGGGAGAAAAATATAAAGCAATGGCACTGGTAGAGATACTCTCCTTCTTTCTCCCTCCTCAGGGAACTCTGTGCCTGACCTATTGGGAAGGCCCACATGGGGCAGAAGAAAAGCATTATACCCTAGTGAGGATAGATGCACATGGGAAGGCATGTGCATTCCTGATTCTACATATGTTTAGTGATTTTTAAATATTTTAAAACAAATAAGAGCATAATCTGTAATGTTTGTACACCTCTGCTTAAAACTGATAATTGGAATATATCCTTTTGGCTTGCCCTGAAGAGCCCCATTTTTTCCCCTGCAAACTTCACCCCTGAATTGTGATCAGCTGCAGTATACAGGCTAATCTGTTATCAGGGTATATAGTGTTTTGATGTTGTGCTGAACAAAAACAAACACTTGCTAGCAACATCATCTATATGGAAATTGATAGTTTGCCTCCCTTTCAACACATTTGCCGTCCCATTTATCTGAAGATCGGTGTTACTGATTTGTTGTTGTTTTGTATGCAGAAGAAAACAGGAAAATCCTACACGAGGAAGAAGTTGAAAGATGTCTTGTCATGCTTTTGGGAACAGATAACGATGGAACCAAAATAGCAGCTTCTCAAGCAATTTCTGCCATGTCTGAGAATGCAGTGAGCAAACAAACCCTTGGAAATTTAGGTAAGTCATCTCCAGAATTGTGATGCATACAAAAACGTTGACCAATTTGCAGTTTTGGATAGACAAATTTAAAGCTGCATTTGTACAATTATTCTTTTTTTTTTAAAGCAATTCCCCAACTTGTTCAGTTGCTAAGCAATGACAATGAAGAAGTAAAAGAAGCTGCTGCTAACGCGCTGGTTAATCTGACAACATCCCATGTTAGCAATGCAAAGTAAGTGCCAGATTGATAAAGAATTGCTGGGCACCTTAGACACCAATCCTATGTACCTTAGACCCCAATCCTATACTTCTGCTCAGAAGTAAATCCTATTATAGTCAGTGGGGCTTATTCCCAGGAAAGTGTGAATAGGATTGTAACCTCAATCATTTTTTTCCACCTACCTCTGTGCAATTTTTAGGTATTCTTCCACAGTGCCATTACTTCCCTTTTGCTTTAATAAATCCCACTTCCATTCTATTCTTCTGTTCTATTCATTGATAATGATTTTATCATCATTTTTGCTACTATAAATATGTGAATCCTGTAGTAAAGCTAGCTAGGTTTTTTTGTTATTGTAGAGAACATGGAAGAACAGGGAAGTTTACATGCCATGCAAGTACTGTACTACCTTTCATAAGTTGGGAAATTTCAAAAACTAGGTTAAATAAATAATGCTGGTGTCACATGAAATAGCCCAATCCTATCCCCTGCTGCTGGTGAAACATGAATTCTGCCAGCAAGAGAAGGATGCAGATGGAACATCACTTCTTCCAGCAAGTAAAGTGAGGCCCCCACTGTAGTAGTCCTTGGCATCTGGATGTACTGAGCAGCCCAAGGCCACTTGAAGATTGTGCTCTGACAGCCCAATTCTTTGCATTTCTACCCAGAATTCAGCCCCTTTATAGTCAGGTAAGTGTGGATAGAATTGCAGTCAGAGTGTCACAAATGTGCTGCAATGCATGCCTGAGAGCCCCACCCTTGGTCCACTGCCAGAGCTAGCACAGCACTTCTTAGTGCTAAGCTAAGACCATGAGGACTGTTGTGCAGAGCCTCCAATGAAGGGCTTTTTGCCCTTACTCCTTGCTTCACGGATGTGCAATCAGTAGCCTGCTCACCCACAGGATACTTTGACAGACATTCAGGTGTCATGGTATTCCTGAAACCAGTTTTAGTCTGTAAGAGAGAGGGAATTCCATGAAGTTGGTGCCACCATGGAGAAGGCCCTACCCCTTGCCACCATCTCACCCACCTTCATAGTTCGTAGAATCTGTAAAGACTGGGCAGAGTAGAAACAAATATGAAGGACAAACACTGTGGATTTCTTTCCAGGGTGATTGAACGTGCCTGCAAACAGGCACGTGATTTTACTGTACGTTTTACATTACATTACATTTTACAAATGTACATTCCTGTTCATTTTACTGTACACTCTACATTTTACTGTAATGTAGAATATTTGATATGGAGCACTATTAGCATTTATTGATCTAAACTCACAGTTGATCAGAATTTACACACACACACACACAACAACTACATAATAATAATATACAACATAATATATAAAATCTCAATTTATTTCCACTCACTTCCTGAGCAGCGCTCATTCAGTTAGAAGTGAAACCATATGTGACTTAAATGAACAATCACAAATGAGCAAGGTAGTTCAAATATCAAAGTAGTGAAATCAAGTTTCTTGAAGTACTTGAATAACTAAAATAGAGAATGTGATTGGTTCATAGAGATTCAGTGAGGAAAAAGAGATGATGAGCACAATCCTACCATGTCTATTCAAAAGTAAGCCCCATTATATTCAGTGGAAAGTGTTTTCCATTATACTCCCAGGAAAGTGTTTAGGATTGCAGCCGATATTCATCAGATACGTTTGATGTCACAAATTATTCACTCAGCTCTAATACCTGCTGACGTTAATTTAACCTGATCAAGTGAAACATTGTTCATCATGTATAGACATTTTTCTGTCTGCTATTCTATTCTTTAAAAATGCAGGAGCTATTCATATGGATTCTCTTTATTTGTAGCTCCTCATTTACTGTCATTTGTAGCTGGACTCCTTGACCTATGAGCCTCTGGGGCCCAGAATTTAAGGCCTACTAGAATTTCTTTGCTATCAGTGTAAAAAGTGGTTATAAAATTGATTGCTTCAGAAATTCCCTATAAAAATTAGCATGGGTCTGGGCCAGATTTCAGTGAGGTCTGGCTGCTCCACTGTCTGTCTGTCATAAAGTTTGCAAAGCCAAAGGGGCTTAGCAGGAACAAATAGGACAACAGCATCATCAAGCAACAGTTGGGCACACTATAGGAATTAAATTGGCTGTAGAGTTGGTCTGCATAGTGTTTTTCCCCTGTGGGACAGGATAGATATTTATGGGGAACAAGCACATACACACATACACATTGGCTCACCTAATTTTACAAGGCTAAAAAAAGGTTAATTTTACCAGCCCCTCAAGCCTCTGTTTTTATTCTATTTATTATAGTTTCGGGGAGGGGAGGGTGGAATGGAGTGGACCACCTTCTAAGCATTTGTTGAGCTCCACATTAATCAGATTAATAACCACATCAGTTATTTTAAAGCATCTTTTAAAATATCACCATGCTTATGGTTGAGCTTTAATGATTTCAAAATACAGTGTCTTCCCAGTTATTCAGCACATCTGCAGTGCCTCACTTGCCTTGCGTACGATGCTGCTTCACCTATGGCAACTGAAGCCTTGGCAAACACATGATCAGCCCTGCTGGATCAGGCCACAAGCCCATCCAGTCCTTCTTCCTCAGTGGTTCATCAGATGCCTCTGGGAACACATAGCAGGACACCTGCATCCTGCTGTCTTTCTCCTGCATCTGGCATTCTGAGGTAGCCTACTTCCAAAACCAGGGGGCTGCACATACCTATCATGGCTTGAAGTTTTCCTCCATAAATTTGTTCAATCTGCTTTTAAAGGCATCTAGGCCAGGTGCCATCACCCCATCTTGTGACAAGGAGTTCTACAGATTAATAACACAAAGATGCTTTCTATCTTGAGTTTTCCAACATTAAATTTTAGTGATGGTCATCTGGCTTTAGCCATGCATTGGCTAAAGCAAGCAAAATAATGCACTGAACTGAGCACCCAAATTTTCAAAGATTAATATTTGTATCCTCCAAGGGGAAGGGCAGATTTTCAGAAAGACAAGATGAAAAGGAAGTGAAGACAGCCTAGCTGTTTTGCACTTCTCATCTGAATTTTATAAGCTGGAATTTGTCTCCAAAGGAGCATCCCAATCACGGTTACAAAGTTGCTATGCTATCCCTTGAGCACTCCCAAAGGTGTGTGATTCATTCACAATCAATCCAATTATGAAACAATGAAGAAACTATACCAGCAGCTCCAGCTACGACTCTGATCATTCATTAAAAAAGCAGGTCTTCGTCAATCTTGAAAGACTATGGTATCGTGCTCAGCTCTGCATACGCTGCATGCGAAGCACGAAAGCCTGGGTTAGCTTGTTATGGAGGATTTGCTGTTACCCAAGCAGCAAATCCCCCCTCTCCACACCACTGAATTAGTTCAATGGAAAGGCAGAGTCAATACACTGGCATCACAGAGTTGGGCTAAGGACAGGAGCTCACCTTGTTCTGTGGGGCCAACCCGGGTCTCGAACCCTGGCCTGCTGGTTAACAGGCACAGCGACTTAACCACTTGCACCACCCACAGCCCAAGCAAGCTTGGACTAAGGACTAAGAAAACTCTATTTTTGCTTTGCTTGGCATTAATTTACAGCATCACTGCCATCTATTGGTCATTACATCATTTTCATCTAATGTCACATTTTATTGAGGTTGGATCATGTGTTGTTTGTTTATTAATACAGAACGTATGTATTCTACAATCTGTTAAATGTAAAACGAGGTTGACTTATTAGTGTTATTTTTATTTTAACAAGCTCCTGTAGCCCACTGATATACCCTACAATCCAGAGTAACTACAGGAGCACGTAAGAGACATTATGTGCACCCATAGTTACTACACCATATAGTGAAAACCTATTGGAAAAATAGGTCAACCTATCGGAAATTAAGGGCTGTGGGTGGCGCAAGTGGCTAAGACACTGTGCCTGTTAACCAGCAGGCCAGGGTTCGAGACCCGGGTCGGACCCACAAGACAGGGTGAGCTCCTGTCCTTAGCCCAGCTCTGCGATGCCAGCTGGATCCAATCGTATTGGCTCTGCCTTTCCATTGGGCTAATTCAGTGGCGTGGAGAGGGAGGACTTGCTGCTTGGGTAACAGCCTATCCTCCATAACAATCTAAGGGCGCAATCCAGAGTAACTACGGGGAGTCCTTGCTCCGGTGTAAGAACAATTTGCTCTGGATTGCAGTATGAATTTCCCATAGGTTTTCAGTAGGTAGTGCAGTAACTATGGGTACACGTAATGTCTCTTATGTGCTCCCGTAGTTACTCTGGATTGTAAGGTTACCCAGGCTTTCGTGCTTCACATGCAGCATATTCTTCGCAGAGCACAATACCATAGTCTCTCAAGACTGACGGAGACCTGCTTTTTTTATTGGAAATTCATATTGCAATCCAGAGTAAATTGTTCTTACACCGGAGCATGGACTCCCCATAGTTACTCTGGATTGCCCCCATAAACAGCTATTGTGAAATGAGGATTAGAGTAACATTATATTTGGTTTAAATTACCTTCATAAATATTAATTATTATAGGTAGCAGGTTACCTTTGCTCATTCTCCAATTCATGTAGATTACTGGAACAAATGAGCTTGTTTTATTTATTCTGACCTGATTATTAAGGTTTCGTTTTCATAATTTGTGCATATGAGTATAGTGATGTATTTTGGTAAGATTTTATTTGTAATATTTTGCCCTTCTGTAAATCCCTTCTGTAAAGGATTTACATTTCTAAAGGGATACATTTCTAAAACAAAACCTAGGAACAATAAAACTGTCAAATATCAACACACTACAGTACAATTTAATAGCAGCCACTGACTAAAAATACCAATTAGGCATTGGTAAAATGACCTGTTGAGGGGTTTGCTTAAAAACAGGAGTTTCTCTTTTTCAGCAAAAAGTAGTAGTATTAGTAGGAGAAGGAAAGTTGTGTGTGTGTGTGTGTGTGTGTGTGTGTGTGTGAGAGAGAGAGAGAGAGAGAGAGAGAGAGAGAGAGAGAGAGAGAGAGATCCTGAATACCACTGGTGTGGAGTAGTATAGTTTTCCCTCTTGGCCAATTTCTCGCTGTAGGGTTCTCCTAACCTTCTGTTTTTCCCCAACCTGCCATCAAAATCACCTTGCTTAGCTTCTCTACTTTTACTACTTTAGTTATTTCTCTGCTAAAGGCATCTCTTCTTTTAGGCATACCTCTTAAGAATACAGATAGTCAAGTGTCTAGTTTGACCCTCAAAGAGCAAGAGGAGGGGAGCTCCACGTAGGTTGGTGCTCGTTAATACTTCCCTGAGTTGCTACAAGGCCATGATTTTGGCTACAATCCCGAGTAACTACAGGACCTTTTACACGAACATAGTTACAGTGCCATCTATGGGAAACCTATGGGAAATGCATAGAGCAATCCAGAGTAAGTGCCTCTTATGTATTCCCGTAGTTACTCTGGATTGTAGAGTCAGTGAACTTATGAAGTGTGGTATCTTGAGCCAGATCTAGTGCTATCAATCTTATGTGTGCTCCAGGATTTCGAACAGAGGTCTTTCCCAGTTCCATCTGGAGGTGCCAGGCAATTTCTACATGCATAGCATGAGCTACATACAGCTCCTTCCATTTTCCTGGAGTCTCCTATTGATTACATACATAGGATTGAAATAAACTTTGGAATTCCAGGTTATCGGAAAACTAACAGTAGCTTGCAAGGAGATACTATTACTCAGTAATGTAGCTACAGAAGGGCCGCAAGGTAGGTATTGCATATACTGCAATGTGCAATATATACAGCCCCACCTACTTGTCATTGGATCCATTCTAAGTAGGAGGGGCACTTACACATTGCATTGCCTGCAAAACTTACTGCACCACCCCTCCTGCTGTCCTGCAGCGATGCTGCTATTGGCATTACTACTGGTGCGTCCTGTTGATGTAAAATATATCATAGCTCAAGTGAAAATGAATCATCAAAATGATGAGATTTGGTAGAATCATTAATGCAGTCATGATCTTATTATCTCCTCCTTCAACTTTAATAAATTTGCTCCTTCTGCAACTTGTTGGACAAATAATAAAGTTGCTGGTTGGAAGATTCACACTCTACCCTTGCAGTTATGCTGATCCTGAAATGTGCCTATTGAAAATGCTGACAGCATCTTAGAAATGTCATGAAATATTTTATGAGCATCCACGTCCAACCACCAAAGAGCAAATTTGCTTTTTTCCTTCACAAACAAGTCTACAGGTGGGGTTTTTTTTTAGGGGGGTAGCAATTCCCCAACCTAGAAAAACATAAAATATTTTAGAATTAAAATATGGGGAGTTGGGTAAAAATTGTTTGTGGAAACGTCTGATATGTTTTCTGGGTATATGTAGAAATTATGAATATTCCACAGAGACTGGTTTTAAAAGATGATCGTAGATGGCTTCTAATAGTATCTTTTTCCTTCATGTAACAGCCCTTAATACTTGTATTGTTGAAGCTTATTGTAGATTTGCTTGTCTTTGTTCTGCTAATGTGACTTAATACCGACCCCTAGTGGCATTTTGCAAAAAGTACACATTTATATAACAGGCTTTTTTAAAAAAAATAAATAAATAAGAGACAATGTGCGTGTACTCTTGTGTATGACATTCTTCAACTGGGACCAAGGAGCTTATGAATCACGACCCAGTGTATTTATACCCTGTGTTAACAACTCTGCCATATTTTTTGTTGAATGTATAAGTATGGAATACAATTATGATGAAATGATGGTTGGGTGTTTGCCTTATGTTGTTTCCAAAATAGTTCAAAGGCATATAAGAGGAAAAAGGATTTCATTGCTTAGGGTTTGCTCTGTGGACTCTTTGAAAAGTTCAATATGAAGAAGAGGTAAAATTAATAATCCATCTACCAGATCTAAGAGAATGTAAGTGCAGACAGGCAGATGATAATCTCTGTTCGGAGGAATCAATCCTGTTATTCATCCAAAGGAAGCAGTGGGTCAACTTTCTGTGTGTGTGTGTGTGCGTGTTTGGAGAAGTCCATTATCAGCTGATAATATAGGAAATGTGCTTTCAGTATCAATGACTCATAACTCTGAGAACAGAATTGCATTTCCTATTTGGTTTGACATAAATGCTAACTTGAGGGAGATAATGCTTTAAAATTGAATAGTTTAAAAGAGGTCACAACAAATGAACACAGTATTTTATTTCCGCTTCAGAGCCTTTCATTGGCTGCTTTCAGAGACTTTGAGGTGTTCTCCAAGCTACATTATATCCAACTTTCTCTGAGAAAGTAATAATTCCTATAAGTTTTTTTCTGTTCTACTTTTACTTGGTGTACATTATTTAATTCATGTTCTACTTTTACTTGGTGTACATTATTTTAAGATAGGAGGAATACATAGCATTTTCTGGAATATTTCAGACTATCTTTTATTTGGCATGACGTTCAACCTTACTTTCTTCCCTCCCAGAGTATACATCTTAGACATCACCAACTTCAGGGCAATTGCAAAACAGAAACAAAACAAACTGCCTGATCGTATGCAATTTTACGTAAGAGCAAGCCCCGTTGTTTCTTGATTTAATTCTCAAGTAAACATGCCTGGGATTTCACAGCTTGTCATGCCATATTATACCACTCACCTGAACTGATTGCTCAAGCAGATTGCTCATGTTTTCCATGACATGAAAAATAATGTCCTCACTGGCTCACTTTCAGCCTCAGTGAAATTTCCATATATCCATATTTCCTGAAATATCCATATATCCTGAAAAGTCCTTGCACGGGGCTCATCCAGGTTTCATCTGCAGGCTGGTTTTATCGTCAATTCCATTCTACTGCCACATGATTTAGACAAACCGTGCTTTGTTACAGACCTCTGTTTCACTGTCTTCCAGCAATTATACAACATATTTGATTTGGTGGAGATGGGGACCCATAGAAATAAGTGCAGATGTGCCTAACATGTTCCCAGTGGTGGGCTCCAGCAGGTTTGCACCTAATCTATAGAACCGGTTGATAACGAGAGATAGGACATATAAAGTTTAAAAATAGCCATTTAAAAATGGCTGCCAGATGGGCATAGAACCAGTTGTTAATTTCTTTGAATCCCATCACCGCATGTTCCCATTTGTTAGCACCAGTACTATGCATTGCTGAGTTAGGAAATGGAACTGAAGGTTCCAAATAGGTTGCTGAACAATCTTTACACAACCTTACACATTTCTTTCTAAAGTGTGCAGGGATGTCACTAGGGTTCATGTCACCCGGTGAGGAAGGCCAGTGTGTCACCCCCCACCCCATGCAGTGAGCGAGGCAACAACCTGGATGGTGGACGTGGTTAACTCCAAGACGAATCCAACGACATGATTGGAAGGGGGTAGTGAGCACCATTGCAAAATTGTTTTTTGGGGGTGCCACACTCTCCAGTGCACATCACCCCCCGGGGTGTGTCACCCAGTGCAGGCCACATCTTTCGCACCACCTAATGATGCCATTGGTTCCATGGAATTCACAGAGGATTTCTTCTGAGTAGATATGTGTTAGGATTGCACTTCTACTACTCCTCTGGGATCCTGGCATCAAGGTGTGTTTAGAAATTGCACCATTATGATTTCTTTTCCTTTTTCTCTCATTGCATCTTTTTCTCAGCCTTATTTCTTTACAAGAGGATCTTTCATACAATGTTGCCCTGCCATTAAGATCTGCTTCAAAGTATTGGGCTTTAATTGTAGCAGCCCTCGTTTAGATGGTGTGAGGAGCTATGGCCATGACCCAAGTTTTGCTGGATAGCAAAAGTGACAAGGCAAAGTAAGCAGAGGAGAAACAGAAGTGGCAAAAGAGGAGGCGAAGTATCATTATATGTCAAGAACGTATATACCTGCTCTGAAATCCAAGAAACTGGTCTGGATATCCCCATGGATTGCGTTCGGGTAAAGCTTAGGGGGGAAAACAAAAAACAAAACATTGTGGTGGGCGTCTACCTTAGACTGTCAGGCCAAGGAAAAGAAGTGAATAATGTCTTCCTGAAGCAACTGGCAGACATTGCAAGGAAATATGAGGTAGTTGTAATGGGGGACTTTAACTATCCAGACATTTGTTGGGAGACAAACTCAGCCAAGCATGGAAGCGCCAATAAATTCCTGATGGGCCTGGAAGATAACTTCATGGTCCAGAAAGTGGAGGAGGTGACAAGGGGAGGGAGCATCCTTGCCCTGATCTTAACAAATTGTGAAGAACTGATTGACCAGGTCAACGTAATGGGTACTTTAGGAGAAAGCGATCATGAACTGCTGGAATTTAGAATATTATGGGAAATAAAAAGAGTGCACAGTGAAACTTATATATTAGATTTCAGGAAGGCTGATTTCAGCAGGCTTAGAGGAGACATAGGTTGGATCCCATGGGTTGATGAACTAATAGGAAAAGCGGCCCAAGATGGGTAGGAGCTCCTTAAGAGGCAGCTTCTACAAGCACAGTCGGAAACAATTCCTATGAAAAAGAAAGGGAAAAACCTCAAAAAAAGCAGGTTGGCTCCACAAGCAACTGGGGATCAGCTGAAGTTAAAGAAAGAGAAGTATAGGGAATGGAAGACTGGAAAGATCACCAGGGAGGAGTACAGGCAGATAGCTCGGTGCTATAGGGAGGGAGTCAGGAATGAATGCTAAAGCTCTATATGAGCTGAGGCTGGCAAGGGGAGATAAGGATAACAAAAAGAGTTTCTTTAGATATGCCCAAAAGAACAGGAGGAGAAACAAGGGGATGGGGCTGCTCCTGGACAAAGATGGACAACAGGTGTCTGGAAACCAAGAGAAGGTGGAGCTGCTCAACTCCTTCTTTGCATCCGTCTATTCTCAGAAGGAGGGCTGTGCAAATGGGAGTGCAGGATCATTGACTGATGTGGGGATGTGCTTGCATCCCCAGAGAGGTAATGGAAACATGGATGGTGCAAAACAGCAGATTAAAATTGACACAGAACTGATCTGAAACCACTTAACTGGCCTAAATAAATTCGTCATTTGGACCAGATGAGCTGCATCCTCAAGTTCTTAAGGAACTTGCAGATGTCCTTGCAGAGCCTCTGTCGATCATCTTTGAGAAATCCATGAGGAGTGGAGAAGTGCCACTGGAGTGGAAGAGGGCAAATGTAGTCCCAATCTTTAAGGGGAAAAAGAATAGTGGGAATAGTGATGGGATTCAAAGAAATTAACAACTGGTTCTATGCCCATCTGGCAGCCATTTTTAAATGGCTATTTTTAAACTTTATATGTCCTATCTCTCGTTAACAACCGGTTCTATAGAGCAGGTGCGAACCTGCTGGAGACCACCACTGCCCAGGAAATTATAGACCAGTCAGTTTGACTTCAACCCTGGTGAAGATATTAGAACAAATCATAAAACACACAATTTGTGCACATCTAGACAAGTACTCCGTGATCAAAACAACCCAGCATGGATTTACCAAGAATAAATCTTGCCAGACAAATCTGATCTCCTTTTTTATTGGGTTATGAGCTTACTGGACAGTGGCAATGTTGTGGATGTCATTTATCTTGATTTCAGCAAAGCATTTGACAAGGTCCCACATGACATCTTAATTGGGAAGTTGAAAAAATATAGGCTAGACGAGGCAGTCGTTAGGTGGATCTGCAATTGGCTTGACAGCCGAACTCAAAGGGTTTTTGTAAATGGTTCTGCATCAACCTGGAGGTTGGTTTTGAGTGGGGTGCCCCAGGGCTCTGTCTTGGACCCGGTCCTCTTTAACATTTTCATCAATGACTTGGAGGAAGGGATATGGGAGAGATTCTGGTTAGATATCCAGAAAAAATTCCTGATGGTGAGGGTGGTTCAGCAGTGGAACAGATTGCCAAGGGTGGACTCTCCCTCACTGGGGATCTTCAAGAAGAGGCTCGATGAGCACCTGTTGAAGATGCTGTAGGAGGATTTCCTGCTACGGGTAGGGGGTTGGATGAGATGACCCAACTGGGTCCCTTCCAACTCTAGGATTCTATGATTCTTTGTTCATCAAGGGTTAAAGAACCTGCTATTTGCAGGGGGAGCACTGCTTCCCAATCCATCACCATTATAGCCATAGGCTTGAGCAGCTGGAAAAGTAAATTTTTTAATAGGTCTCAAGCGTAAAAGGTTTAGGAACCACTGCTGTAACTAATTTTCAAGATTCAAAATCAATGTGATGTGTCAATGTGCTTAAGAATTCTTTCTGGGACTGAAAATTGAAATTCCTTTTGTTCACTTTTCTAGTGCTGTTGCTGATGCTGACGGCATTGAGCCACTGATCAGTATTCTGAATTCGAAGAGAGATGGGGTCATTGCCAGTGCTGCAACAGTCCTTACCAACCTGTCCACTCAGGAGCCACTGCGCGTCAGCATCCAGAGCCATGGGATTATGTCAGCCATTGTTGAGCCATTGCATTCTACCAACCACATCGTACAAAGTAGAGCAGCTCTTGTTGTTGCCGCCACTGGCTGCGATGCTGATGCAAGAACAGAGGTGAAGCTTATAAAAGATTCCATCTTCTTTGTTTAGAAAACTTGATTTCTTCTGCTTTTGGCTCTCCTGAATCAGTACATCTTTTATGTTTTGGAGAAAGTATCTGATTTGTGGTTCCATAATATATATGTATAGAGCTGTAGTGGCTCAGTGGTTTAGATGCTGTTTTTGCTAACCTGAATGTCGGCAGTTCAGTGGTTCAATACCCAAGTACCACACAATTGAGTGAGTTCCTGTTACTTGTCCAGCTTCTGCCAGCTCCATGCAGTTCAAAGCATGTAAATGCAAGTAGATAAATAGGAGCCACTTCAGTGGGAAGGCAACACCATAAGAACATAAGAGCCTCTGCTTGATCAGGCCAAAGACCAATCTAGTCCACCTTCCTTTCCATCACAGCAACCCACCAGATTCCTCAGGGAACATACAAGACAAGAAGATATGCATCCAGGTGCCCTCCACTGCGTCTGGCATTTTAAAGTTGCCTACATCAATCCACTTACACATCATGGATTGGAATGAAATGTCTAGGAAATGTCCATGAACCATTCCATGAACCTTTGGCATTAAGTCATGCTGGCCACATGACCATGGAGATGTCTTGGGACAATGCTGCATGAATGTAGCCTTTGGCAAGCAACTTCTTCAGTGTTTTTACCATGTGAGACTATGGGCAAAATCCATAGCAGTTACGGGTCCACGCAGTTATGTCACCCTCTAGTATTATCTTATGGAAAGTCATCTTAACTGCTCTGGAGCAGGGGACTTATTTTCACTTTAGGATATAGGCCAATGTCCACTTGTGGATTGGAGGAAACTCCAATCCATGAAGGACGCGACATGGGGATACCTGGCCAGCCTGACACAGGGGCCTATCGCCAGGATGTTGCCTTTCCCACCGAAGTGGTGCCTGTTTATCAATTTACATTTGCATGCTTTTGAACTGCTAGATTGGCAGGAGCTGAGCTAAGGATGGGAGTTCACCCCATCTGGCAGTACTCAGGTCTTGAACTGCTGGCCTGCTGAGTGGAATTCCAGTCAAGCTGTGTTCTAGCTCTAGCGTTCTAACCACTGAGCAACTGCAGCCCATAAGCATTATTGGATATTTTTGCTTTTTTTCTTTTTAGTTTCGGAACGCAGGTGGCCTTGAGCCTCTTGTTAAGCTCCTTCATTCTAGACATGATGAAGTCAGAAGAAATGCCTGCTGGGCTGTAATGGTTTGTGCAAGTGATGAGTACACAGCAGCTGAGATGACCAGACTAGGGTGAGTAGAAGCACTGACAAAGTGCAGGGGAGCAACGGATTTAATGTGGGCTTTCACACCATTGTAGTGGTGATCTGGTACTATTTGGTGTCACAACCAAGAACCTGGAATACTGCCCACTATATATTACTTCTTTCTAATTAGTTTTTGGTGCCTAGAGCAACCTTTCTAAATTATACTCATTTAAACAGTGCTTTAGACGTTCTCGAAGAGATTAACATGTCATTTGGGCGCAAAAACAACTTCAGTGAAGCAGCTTTGGACAAAATACTTGACCACAACCTTCCACAGAAATATAGTCAAACGGGACGTTTATCATCCAGGAATATAATTACTGATGGATTCTATGATTATGGACAGGTAAGCTGCATTGAGTGTCTGTTAGCAGTCTTCATGTTATCTCCTTGTCTTGTGACTCAGGTGAGGAAATGCCACTGTAGCAGGTGGCAAATTATTCAAAATAGGGCAAGACTTCATTCAGATGGAAGAAGCCTCCCCTTCTCCCAGTTCTTCTCAATCCTGGCTTATTCTGATTTCCTTAAGCACAATAGGGAAGGATAGGATTGGGCTGTTGGAAGCTGTGTTCTGGTACCACAGTAGTTTGGATCACATTTTTATTTCCTATGGAAACAAAATTGATTTAGGCCTATATCCTAAAGTGAAATTAAGCCCCTTGCTCCGGAGCAGTTTAGATGACTTTCCATAAAATAACACTAGAGGGTGACGTAACTGCGTGGAGCCGTAACTGCTATGGATTTTGCCCTTACCCTACAATCCAGAGTGACTACGGGAGCACGTAAGACATTTGCATTGACGTAGTTACAGCACCACCTAGTGAAAACCTATGGGGAATTCATATTGCAATCCAGAGTAAATTGTTCTTATGTCGAAGCAAGGACATCCCGTAGTTACTCTGGATTGCATCCTTAGTGTGATTTGAGGTGGACATCTTTAACCACTCAGATATAGATCGTTTACAGACTGCTTTCTTGAGCCTGAAGTTATATATATATATATGTCTCATGCCTCGTCCTAATACCTGTAGATAAAACAAGGTGTTAAACTGTTATCTTTGGAAGAACTAAGTGCTGAGGAGCTTAATGAACGTCGTGCTATCGTCTTAGTAAATGCCAAGCCATCAGAACCGTGAGTCTGCTAAATTCTACTTGGATGTGGGTATTCACAAGGTTGGTACATCTTCCAGCTCCTGATGAGACATCAAATGCTGCCCCCTCTTCCCTAGTGACGTGCTAGTCTCTAATAGTAATGCTTACCCAGTAGCTTAGCTGGGGAGGCAAAATAGTAAGTACTGCAAGCTCCACAACGCATCATGTCAGCATTCCCACCTATGAGAGCCATTGCAGGCAGCAATGGCAATGCTCAGGAAATGATGTTTGTTTCTGCAAGTGCCTGCATATTGCCATCACTGCCTGGAATTTTCCCACCAGTGAGTTTAAGTGGCTGCTTACATAGCACATAGTGGTGCCAGTGTGTGCAGTCCATGAGCTCTCTTAGACCAGGGCAGGTCACTTAGGCGTGGAGGCTAAAATGCAGTTAGTTCAGCCAGCTCAAGGTTCTGGGGAGAATGGAAGATGGTTCACTGTTAACACTGAACCATTCTTACTTTGTCAAGAGCACAAAATGTTCAAGAACAGGAAAGATGTTGACATGCAACACATAGAAATGGAAAAAGAGGAGGAAAGCACACAAAAAATAAGAAAGGGCACACTGTTGAAGGTGTAATATGAGAGGAGTGCTCTGCTCTAGCTTTTCTTTGATATAAAACACTGTACACTGTAATGTGCCTCAAAAGTCCAAAATTTCTTTATCAAATCCATGGCATAGCTATGCCATGTGGCATCTGGGAGCACAACTTTTTAAACACCTCCACTAACAGCCTGCCGGTAGCCTTTGAAAGGCTCTTGGTTTTTACTAATACCAGAAAGGCCTTTCTAAGACATTCAGCAGGCCTTCTAAGGCCTGTCAAAACACCGAGCTGTGCACAGCCTCTCTGGGCCTTGGAAGACCTCTGAAAGCCATCTCCTGACATTTCAAGGGTAGCATGTCCCCACTTTCCCCCCTTAGCTATGCCACTGACCTTCTGTACATGGGAAGGTTTTGGCCTTCTAATACAATGAGTAAGAGCACAATCCAGAGTAACTACGGGAGCATGTAAGAGACATTACGTACACTCGTAGTTACTGCAGCACCTAAGAAAAACCTATGGGAAATTCATATTGCAATCCAGAGTAACTTATTCTTTCTCCGGAGCAAGGACTCCCCATAGTTACTCTGGATTTCACCCTTAGGCTTTCTGACACTTACCCAGAGCTTCCCTCCTCCTGTCCCCATTGATTTGAAAATTGACATGCCACTGCTTTTTAACATTTTTAATTCAGACGCATTTTATTCTGTTAGGTAAGAAATGCCTCAGTTATGTGTGCAACAGCTCAGTGTCCTTTATTGTTCTAGTGAACCTGTATCTGCCCTTTCTGTCACGGCAGAAGAAAAGCCACAAGAACCAACTTCTAACAGACTTACACTTTCTTCCAGTGCTTCCAGAAAAAGCAGCAAAGAAAAAGCTAGGTATGTGTTTGAGCTTTACCATCATGAAATGTGACAAATTCTAAACTTGATAGATGAATTAATTGAAAGATAATATAAATTAATTGAAAAATAGGTGTCTATTAAAAACTCCCCTTGTCTGTTGAAATTACAAATTATACTATACTAAGAACTATAGTATTATACTAGACACACTATATTAAGGAACAAAAATTATAAAATTATGCAGAGCTTAGATTCAAAGTACTCTTATATTTTTGAAAGAACCAGGAAAGGCAACTGATGATATGCATTTCCTCCTTTCTAATATAGAGGGAGACATATCTGCCTATAGTGAATTAATCGAGTCCAGGGTGATTCTCCAGGATACATCAGATTTACACAGTATATACCAGATAATCTGCATTGGACTTTGTACCTGTTACATACCTAATGCACACTTGCCTGCGTAGCAGACTGTCAGAAATGGTGTTGATTTTACAAGACCTCTACAGTGGAATGATCCTTCTCTTTGTACAACTTAAGATGCGTTCCTAACCTCTAGTTAAGCCGGCCTAAGCCCCGGCATAAGTCATTTGCTGAGCTGGGCTTGTCACAAAAGTGCCATAAGACACTTTTGTGCCACTCCTTGGGGCAGCCAATGCATTGACATGCACTTTCCTCCCTCCAACAGCACAGGAATGGGAAGATGAATGAGTTGTGTCGACTTAGGTTGGGATTGCACCCTAAGAATGTTGCAGAATAGGTTGTACTGTGGTAAAACTGGCACTTGTACAGTCACACTGCTGTGATGTTATTAATGATGGTACTTGGTGCAAATGTTGGTGTGTGCCACATGCATGATAGCTGAGATTCAAATGGTGACTGCCTTAGCTGTATGTAAAGAGAACAGATTCTGAAAAAAAAGTAGACTGTGTTGTTGAGCCTTATATACAGAAGGTATTGGAAGATGTCATGAGAAATGGGGAATTACTTTGTAATCTTTGTAGTACAGGGGATGACAAACCAGAGTCTCCAGGACGATCGACTGCAGCCAGTAAAGCCGGCGGTAGAGAGAAAGGACCCAGGTATTATTGAATTTTTATTTGTATTCCGCCTTTCTCCCCAAAGGCAGACCTTGACCAGATCTTTTTTAAAAAAATATTTTATTTATTTTAATTATGGGAAAGGGGAAATGTAGGATACAACAAGGAGTTGGGTAACAACGGGTACAACACATAAGGTTCTCCAGGTACAACTTCTCTTTAACTTCTTTATACGTCTTCTTTACTAACAATTAATTATATTATTTACAATCAATTTCTCATCACTTTAAACATTTAAAATTTCATGATCTCTTAACTGACTTGGCTACCTTTATCTCTATCATATACAATATTACAATTTTAATTAAACAAAACGGTATCCACGCTTTTTTAATTTCTTCAAACTCAGACCAGATCAAAGTGATGATTCTGCTTTTATTTTTGTCTTATTCATATTTGAACTACAGTGTAAACAAGTAAACAGATATAATGAATGCAAACTTGTATTGTTGTTGCCTTTCACAAAAGAAAAGGGAAAGGGAAAAAAGAGGAGGAAAAACAGAAAGAAGAAGAATCAGAATCAGCGCCTAAAGCCGAAGAAGTCCCCGAAAAGGTCTTGTGGCTTCCTCCTTTTGACCCCATTTTACACGATTATATTACTGAGGTTTCCAAGACAATCCTGCCACTTCCAACCTCGAAGCAACAGGTCCAGACCCTTGCAGAGTGAGTACCAGCAAGCATTCATACTGTAAATATTTCAAAGAAAGAATTCATCTTTAGGATTTTATGAACCATGAGGAATTTATTGGACTGTAATCTGTTCTGTGTTCTTTCCAACTTCTCAGAAAACATATTCCTGCTTGTTCGGTATTGTACAGTTCATCTTTGTAAGCAAAATAGACACAATTTCACACATAAATTCAGTGGTAAAACAAGATTATAATACAATCTGTCAACATGATACTAAAGAAAAACTAAATGCAGTGGACCTGCAGTATCTTGCAGGGATTCCATTCTTGGAACCCATGCAAATATGGAAAACTTCAGGTACTAAAACCTGTTGTTTACAGATCTCTCTCTTTCACCCCAAACGTTGCTGGGCTCTGATTGAACTAGGAGGGTTTCTAAGACCCACAGCTGCTGTGGCCTCAGAACGGCCCCCAAAGCAGAAAACGTCATTTCTGGTTTTGCAGCTGCAGGAAACCTATGCAAGCTTCAGAAAAGCTTCCTGGTCCAACTGGGTTTTTTTTATGGGGGGAGGCCCTTTGGCATCCACAGATGAGGATGCTGGTGCTGCCATGGATGCTAAATCTGCAGAGAATGCAGATCTGCAGATAACATTTGTTACCTTACCAATGGGTAAGTTATTCCCATGGGCCATCTCAGATCTGAGCTAGCTATGCTGATGCAGGTCCAAGGTGAGTAAGGAAGAGGGAAAAGGGTCAGGACCCAGTGCTTGCTGGTGCTGCCAAAATTTGGCCCCACCTCTCCCACCCACCCCTTTTCTGCTTGGAAATTGCCTGATTTCTCCCCATCTTTATCTGTTCTGCACATCTTCAGCCAACATATGAAAATGTTGGTTTTTGTTTATCCTGGTGGATTTTACAACAGGTTTGTTTCAGACAAGATGGGTGGTCCAATTGAAAGAGACAGATTACACGAATTCAGCTGGGAGCTTCATATCAGTGAAATTGAATACGAACTTAAATGCAATGTTGTGCCAATTGGGAAGATCAACAAAGGGACCTTCTACCACAGGGCTTTGCTTTTCAAGGTAAGCACAACACACCACCCCATTATCTGCGTTAGAAATTTGGTTATTTGTTTTATTTCAATAAACAGTGCAAACTCCTCATGGCATTGCTAAGAGGGGCAGAGGTAGCAAGTGCACTGGGCTATGAGCTGGCAATGCACAGGGCAGGTGATGGTGTCCACATAGGCCACTGGAGCTGCTGCAGGTACACAGGAGGAGAGACACATGGGAGAGTTAGCTGCAGTAGGAGCATTCTTTCTGTGCCCCTCTTATTCTCTCGCTCTATAAGAGCAATCCTGATGCTCCCTCTCAGCCAGTGCAAGGCACTTTGCACCACTGGGAGGACCACCTAAGCGGGCATAACATGACATGAAGTGTTAATGTGTTCCTTAAAATGCCAGATAATCTTACGTCTATTTCTTTAGGAGTAAGCCCTGTTGACCTCAGTAATGTTTACTTCCAAGTAAATGGCCGAAGTAGCAAG
Source organism: Cryptoblepharus egeriae (assembly GCA_030015325.1). Taxonomy (NCBI): domain Eukaryota; kingdom Metazoa; phylum Chordata; class Lepidosauria; order Squamata; family Scincidae; genus Cryptoblepharus; species Cryptoblepharus egeriae. Next base: position 18,125,388 of record JAREYC010000004.1, on the reverse strand, counting down.
TGTAAAACAGTTTCCAATAACAAATGGATGCAATAAAAGTGTGAAAAGAGGCATGCTGTACAACATGCCTTTTAAGTGCTTGAATTTTATGTGCTTGTGTGTTCAGCCATTATGCCTATCATTGATTGCTCTTTTTTACATTGCATTTTGCAGCTTTGTTTTAGATTTATACATATATTTAAATTGTTGTTATCCACTTTAGAGTGGGCTGCATTGGCTTAGTGGTTAAAGGCGCTGTGCCTGTCAATCTGAAGACCGAGTGAGCTCCCATCCTTAGCCTAGCTCCTGCCAACCTTTCAGTATGAAAGAATGTATATGCAAGTAGATAAATAGGTACCACCTCTATGGGAAGGTAACAACGTTCTATGGGCACAATCCAGAGTAACTACGGGGAGTCTTTGCTCCGGTGTAAGAACAATTTGCTCTGGATTGCAATATGAATTTCCCACAGGTTTTCACTAGGTGGTGATGTAACTACGGGTCCACGTAATGTCTCTTACATGCTCCCGTAGTTACTCTGGATTGTAGGGTATGTGCATGTGGGCCACATGTCCACAAAGACATCTCCAGACAATGCTGGCTCTATGGCTTAAGAAACAGAGATGAGTACTCCCTAGAGTCAGTCATGACCATCAGGCAGCCTTTGGGGGACACCTTTGCCTTTACCTAAGCCTCTTTAGATGCCCCTTCGTAAGAAGGTGGGACAAATAAATAAAAATAACACAGCGTAATTTTATGGCCCAATCCTAACTTTCAATAAGTGTGTGCTTTTTCAAAATATTAACTAAAATTTCTCACTTTAACAAAGAAAAAGCCCTTAACAAATAAAAGGGCTTTATATCTAAGCCTTTGATTAATTAAATTAATTAATTTAATTGGATGTCATTGCAGGTGGTTCATGGAGGGGCTCTTTGTACCTGATAGCAAATGGCTTAACTGCGCTTAAGCAAACTCTTGCACATTAGCATGAGTATAATCTTGCTACAGCCCTGTGGTTTAAGCCTTATTTATGTCCTTGAATCATTTTAAGTGTGGCAAAAATTGATTTCCCATTAAATCAAGATTCACATTGCTCTTGTGTAAATATTGGTGATATAAGTGCTATTTAAAATTGTTAACAGAGAGATGTGAATGATGCTAATACAATGCTAGATAGTAAGGCAAAAAGCCAAGTGGCTATTTTGGAGAGTGACTATAGCATACTAATATAGCATAATTTCCAGATCCAAGTTCAGATCTCATTTGATTTATGAAAATTTGGGGGCCTTATGCACAGGCTGCAATTCTAAAGACACTTTCCTGGGAGTAAGACCCACTGAACACAATGGGGCTTACTTTTGTGTAGACATGGTTAGGATTGTTCTCACAGTCTGTCAACTTCATCTCCCCCACATACAATATGGTGAGCATAGTACTGTCCTATTGTTCCAGAGAGGGGAGGTTAAAGTCTTAAGGACTGCAAAGACAGCATATGACAAGCACTTTAGGGAGACTGCACCACTTTGGGCTGTAGTATTGCAGAGGAGGGGAATGCTCCCCTAGAAAGAAAAATCCTTCCCTGTATATGTTTGTACAGGGATATGACTAAATTGAATTACCGGTAATTTCCCTTATGTGCTAGGTGTCTACATGCATAGAAGTTTGTTTGAGGAGCATTTAAACAGGGAATTCCCCACCTGCAAACAAGAAGAAAAATATGTATTACCGGATTTTTCTGAATGTGTACATGGGCCCATAGCCACAGGAGTACATATCATGTGCCAGCAGTTCTCAAATTCCTTGGAGTTCGAGCCCCACTGTAAGTGCTTGCAGGGGAGGGGAATGGAATAATGCAATTCATGGAAGGGGCCGGGGTTTTGCCTGCACTTACCAGACGATGCAGAAGCCTCCGGGGGTGCAGGGAGCCCCGCAGCAACCCCTCCAGTGAGACAGTAGACAGTAAACACTGGAGACAGAAAAATCTCAATTGCAACCACTTCCAGTTTCACAAACACAAAATCATGGTCTCAGTTTTTAGGGTTTCCGCAGCATAGGAAGAGTTCATTATGAAACGTGTTTTATATCTGTAGTAAGCAAATAACATATTTATCATCTCATAATTTCCTTCCATAGGTACTAGCAGACAGAATTGGTATTGCTTGCAGCTTGAACCGTGGGGAATATACAAGAGCATGGAATGAAGTGAAATTAGTGGATGATTCTCCCTTAGGAATTCCCACAATTCTGCTTCCTCCTCAAGTGTACATTGTAGATCTCATGTACGAGCCAGGGAGACTGATGAAAGAAGGCAGTGTGGAGGCAGATCAGTACAGACGGATCTGATTCTCTTTCCAGTGCTCTTCTAAACCCAAAGCTGCTGGCCAGTGAGCTTGTACTGAGTTTGTGCCTATTGATTTGGCTGATCTTGTAAAGTCAGGGTGGAAGCGCAGCACATTTGCAGGCGGGGATAGGAAAAGGACTGCTGGGTCTTAGATATTCTTACTAGAGTTTCTGTAACTCCCACCTGTGTCTCTCAAAATTTGATCTATGTCTTTCAGGCCAAGTATTGTTCATGTTTATCTTCTAAGAATAAAGTGCAGATATTAAGAACGTAATTTGGTGGCTAATTAATATTAAAACATGCTTTGAAATCTTGTTTTAAAAAATTACAGTGCACCATGTGGTTTAAAACACTGTGCTAACCGTGACTGGAAGTGCAGACTTATTACCAGATGGGATGATCTCAGGGGTGATCATATGTCCGGAAAAAAACAGATTTGTCCAAATTTTTAGCCTCCTGTCCGGGTGTCCTACATTTTGGCTTCATTGTCCTACATTTTTGCTTCATTTTTGAACTTTGCGATGGAACACAGTATACCACCATGTCATATATTGTTGGATTCATTTTTAAGAGCAGAATTCACAGCAAAAATTGGTTTTGTTATTTCCTTTCTATCAAAAGTTATGGCCAAAAAACCAAAAATATAAAAACAAAACAAATACATTTTTTGGCATTTTTTAAAGCAGGTAGGAATTTTGGCGTGGGGGAGGCTAGAAATTTTGGCCTTGAGATTGAGGAATTTTTGGTTTGGCATCTGGTCACCCTGGGTGAGCTCCCATCCGTAGGCCAGCTCTTTGCCAAAATAGCAATTCAAAAGCAAGAAATGCATGTAGATAAATAGGTACTACTTTGATTAGAAGGTAAACAGTGTTCCATGTGCCATGCCAGCCACATGACCACAGAGGCATCTTTGGACAACACTGACCAGCCATAGAAACAGAGATGAGCTCTGCAGCCAGTCACTGTTGGTAAAGCAACCTGCAAGGGATCTTTTACCGTTACAGTGCTCCATACCCAACATATTCACCGTTTGTAGGCCTTCTATCAAGAGGTCTGCTCTTTCCATTCATTTTTGACATATATTGAATTGAAGTTGTAGGAATGTGCCTAAAGTTTGCTAGATCAGCCAGGGAAGCACTTGTTCCTGCTGCTGGAGGAGGGGGAAAGGTAGCATTCCCCAGAATCATACTGCTGCAGGAAATTGGAGGATATACCAGTGTATAACCTGCAGTGCAATTCTTTCTTAGAGAGAGGGGGTGAGTACTACTCAGTGATGGGATTCAAAGAAATTAACATGCCCATCTGGCAGCCACTTTTAAATGGCTATTTTTAAACTTTACATGTCCTATATCTCATTAACAACCGGTTCTATAGAGTAGGTGAGAACCTGCTGGAGCCCATCACTGGCTACTCACAATTGAGCACAATGGAGCTTACTTTTGAGTAGACATGTTTAGGATTGTGCTGCATATTAATCACATTGTTTGATCCTGAATATTTGGATTTTTTCTATTTTTGATAACTTCATTTAAAATGTAAAAACTGTAAATCAGCTCCAGTTTGGTTCAGGAAAAACAAAGGGTTAAAGCCCAAATATATATTAACTAGCAAAAAGTGTACCCGCATTGCGGGTGTAACATTTTCCCCTATGCCATCCCCTCATGGCACAGAAACACCCCATGTGCAACTTTCCCCCATGCTCAACTTTCCCCCATGCACATCATCTCCTCATGCGCATCATCCGCCGATGCGCAACTTTCCCCATGCACAACTTCCCCCATGTGCAACTTTTCCCCATGTGAAACTTTCCCCATGTGCAACTTTCCCCCACGTGCAACTTTCCCTCATGCGCATCATCCCCCATGCGCAACTTCCCCCATGTGGAACTTTCCCCCATGCACAACTTTTCCCCCACGCGCAACTTTGCCTCACGTGCATCATCCCCCATGCGCAACTTTCCCCCATGCGCAACTTTCTCCCATGCGCAACTTTTCCCCCACGCGCAACTTTCCCTCATGCGCATCATCCCCCATGCGCAACTTTCCCCCATGCGCAACTTTCCCCCGTGCGCAACTTCCCCCATGCGCAACTTCCCCTCATGCACAACTTTCCCCATGTGCATCATCCGCCGATGCGCAACTTCCCCCATGCGCAACTTCCCCCCATGCGCAACTTTCCTCCCATGCGCAACTTCCCCCCCTGCGCAACTTTTCCCCATGCACATCCGCCAATGTGCAACTTTCCCCATGCACAACTTTTCCCCCTGTGCAACTTTCCTCCGTGTGCATCATCCGCTGATGCGCAACTTTCCCCATGCGCAACTTTCCCCATACGCATCATTCCCCCATGCGCAACTTCCACCCATGCGCAACTTCCCCCCATGCGCAACTTTCCTCCCACGCACAGCATCCTTGCCAGTGCAACCTCTTCCTCCGAAAAACATCCCCCCCAGTTCACCAGGCACTGAGCACCTGATTGGCTGGATGTTGTTCAGTCTCCCATGTTAAGTATAGGACAGAAACACGTTGCCCCCTTTTCAGCCCCTGAAGGGTTAAATTTCTCCAGATGGTTCTTGGTGGGAGTTCAGGTGACAGAAGGAACTCCCAGAATTCCATGCTTCAGGCCCAGCAGTTGGGGAGGAATGTTGATGAGTCAGCAATTCTCAATGCAAAGTATAGGGAGGAAAACACGTTGCGCCCCTTTTCACCCCCTTCCGGTTGGAATTTCTGAAAACCAGTTCTTAGCGCACCCCTCCGTCACGGAAGGAACACCCACCCCAATTTTCACGCTTCTAGGCCCAGCGGTTTTGGCAGGGCAGTGATAAGTCAGTCAGTCAGTGAGTCAGTCAGTGAGTGACTTTTCTCTTTTATATATATGGATAAGCAACATACAGGCCCAAGCTATGTGACTAAAGGTAGGGTGACCAGATATCATAACCAAAAAACCCTCCAAAATGTAGATACCCAAGCAAAATGTAGGACATCCAAGAAAAAAGTAGAACATGACAATATAAAATCTAAAAATACTCATATATATTGCTTTCATGTTAAACTCTATATTATTTAATAGTAAATTTAAAACTATTATATATAATTTATTACATATAATTTATGAATTACAAGAAGTCTACATCCTACATGATCACAAAGAAATGGAGGACAAGGGAGATTTTTTTCCAGGACACAAGGCTAAAATCCAGGATATGTCCTCGATGAAGAAGAAATATGGTCATCCTGAGCTAAAGTCATAATTTGTTTGGCTCAGATACTGCCTAAATTGTGACTGCTGGTGTCTAAAGATCAATTTTAGTCAAAAAACTAGTTTGAAATACTGTATTTACTCAAATACAATGCACCATTGAATATAATGTGCACCCTATACTTACAATCAAAATACTGTGTTCAATTACAGTGGTAACTCGCTTAACTAGCGTTTCACATAACAAGCAAAAATTTCCAAGACTTGCTTCACATAACAAGTTCCACTTCACTTAACAAGCAAGCACGCTATGGGCACGCGTGCAGTGCAGCCCTGACGCTCCACACAGAGGCTCTTTAAAAGGGCTGCCGGTCAGCGCTGCTGCCTCTAACTGCCCCCAACTTGGGGGCAGTTGCCTGTAGGTGCCAGAGGCAGCTACCCCTAACTGGCCCCAAGTGCCCCCCCGACCACCTTGACCCTCCAGCAGCAGCACAGGGAAGCCTCCCAGGAAAGTGTCTTATTGCAGTCTCCTAACTATGTCTATTCAGAAGTAAGCCCCATTGTGTTAAGTGGGGCTTACTCCCAGGAAAGTGTCTTTAGGATTGCAGCATAAGTAGACTTCATAGGATCATGCACATTGAATGCATGTTTTAAATTCAATTACAGTGTTTTGTCATCATTTTTACATCCAGTCAGTATTTTTATATAAATATTTTGGAGGTTGTGGAACCAAAAATAATGGTTGAGTTTCCATTATTTCCTATGGAAAAATCTGCTTCACTTAAAGAGCATTTCACTTAAAGAGCATGCCTCCAGAATGAATTAAGCTCTTTATGTGAGGCACCACTGTATTATTAACATCAAATCTAATGCACACCCTGATTCTGGAGACTGAATTCGGCTGAAACAGGTGAGTGTTATATTTGAGTAAATACAGTATGTCGCCCTCAATGCCAATGAAAAACCTCCCAACCAAGAAAAGCTCTGGAGGCTGAAATGCCCCCATGGGATGCAGTGGAAACCACACTGGTACCACTGCATCACCATGCAGGAAATTAGGATCAGGCTATTAAACATTTACATCCCCCAGGAGTTGCCATCATGGTTCCCTTTAGGCAGTGAACCTTGTCCTGATTTGTTGGCATTTCATGCATTTCCTTCAGCGGACCAGGCAAATGAAAATTGCTTAGCACAAGTAGTGATGCTAGAGATGGCAGGGTCTAATCCAGCAAAAGGCTGGGCCACTGAAGTCACCCTTTTATGATATTAGTGTTGATTCTCTAAGCTTCATATCTTCAGAAGCATCAGCATTTTAAATAAGGGAATCTCAGGAGAGAGCCAGGACAAACAGTCGGATTAAATATTCATATGAGTCTTAATCCACTTGCAGCAAGGAGGGGAAAAACATGAAATGAAAATAGCAATCGAAAATTATTTCTGAATTCCTGCAGCCTCTATTTGATCAAATATTATCAGTTGAAAATGGGGCTTTGAAATATCATGGTAGGCTTGAGCCATAACTATTCTACCCTCCTTTTATCTTCCACCCCCACTCCCCCCATTTTGTCCTCCTGGGAAAACACCTATAGCAGAGATGAGAAAAAGCCTTGCATTAATGAAAGACCTCGAACTCCACTAATAAATCAGCAACAACATAATCTTGTGTATGTTTTAATTAGTCAGCTGTGGCATTTTTCTTAATTGCAAGATGGATGGTGTCACAGAAGACGGGGAGGGGGGTTGGGGAAAACATTTTAGTGTGCGTCTTTCTTATTAGGAAGATTTCAGTTTAAAAAAATCCTCCATTTTCAGTTTAAAATATCCTCCATTTCCCATGATTTGTATAGGACAAGAAAAAATTTAACTATAATGCAGCATTTTGTTATTGCCCATTTACCATTTATAGCAAGCACAGTTATGCAGAGTACACTGTCTGCAGTGGTGAAGAATTTGGATCGAATTTCTTGGTGCGGGACTCGGATGCTTTATTGTGAAGGAAATCAGTCTATTGAGAGGAAGAGCCATTTGCTCCTGATTGGTGCCTGAAACGTGACATATGCCTGCCCTTAAATCATTTCTATTTTACTTTTTTATGATGCAGTTGTGAATTACCTCTTTCTGCATTTGTAATTAGAGGATGTAACAGATGGCCTGGGCTTAGTTCAGGGTGATAAATCTATTAAAATAACCTCCAGGAACCTGCTGCGGACAAATGATTATTCGTCCAATGCCATTGTTCAAGATCTATGCGCCTCTTTGTGAAGGCTGGGCATGTGGGATTCCTTGCTATGTTGAAATGCATAGAACTTGGGCCGTGGAGTTGTGGAGGGATTCACAGTAAAAGTGCTGGAAATATACTAACCATGACCAATGCTGTCTATCCAATATTATTGAAATAAATGGACAAATTCAGAGACTGATATGCCTGCAAGGACTTGTGACATCAGAGGAGGCACCTGAATTTTCTTACAGACATACTGAGGTTTCTCTGGCAATCGCTGGTGGTCTCAGCTCAGTATAATCTGAGACGATAAAAATTATTCACCAAGATATTCCAGATTATGCTCCTTCAGGAGGATACGGAAAATGGCACACAATGTGCAAATTAGTCTGCGCATTTATGCAAATTAGCTTAGGTTTATCAAGAGGACTAGCAAACTACTATGCCCATAAGAAATCCTATTCAGGTTTCCCCTACCTCTCCTTCCAAGACTGAATCGGATATGGTCCAAAAGCTTAATCCTGGTTTTACAGTCTTGATTATTTTTGCCTTATCTCATGGTCTGGAAAGATGGTTTCAGAAAAAAGCTGTGATTCTTATAATACTCAGTCCAGTGCTAGTTTCCATGCTTTCATGATGCGGTACAGCCTTGCTTACTTTAGCGTCTCTTGCATCACAAACAGCATTACCTAGTGATGATGGGTAACCAGCATTGTACATGCCCCTGCGGGTGGACAGAATGGTTCAGCGTGAAACAGGAAACATCTCTGAGCATTTAAGTGGCTCCCTCCCGGTTGACTGCAGGGCTGAGCAATGTGCTCTATACTTCTGGATTACCTTCATTGCTAGCACCCACTTACTGCCACATTCCGATCCAGGCTGATATATATTTTACTAGTTTTAACATTGTTGTCAGCTGCCTTGGGTCCCCTTGTGTGCCAGAAATGTGTTACATACATACATACATACATACATACATACATACATACATACATACATACATAATCAATCAATCAAGGGCAACTCTCACTGACAAGAACACACACTGGAGGTGGGGCTATCGTAGGGTTGCCATATACCCCCCAAAACAGACAATCCCAATTTCTGGTAATTGTGTTCACATACCAGCAAATGCAACATAGGGTCCTGATCAGATTTTGTGGATGAGAATTATGTTAACCCTACCCTATCGCATAAAAAAATGCAAATGCTCAAGACCCAAACTTTTTGACAGGTGGTGATGTGATGAGCTCTTCACATCACCACTAAAATGTCTGGATTGTCAAACTCCACATGAAAGGGGGTAGTAGGTCTAACTGAGAAATACTGTACCTGATTTGGGAAGTGAGCATTCTGAGGGGTCAGTTTGTTGAACAGTTCAAAAATCGGTGGCAAATAATAAAGAATGGGGAAATAATCATACAAGAGTATTGGAAAAGATTTACACTGGTATACTTCAGGGCTGTGATTGCTCAGTGGTTAAAGATGTTGTGCTTGCCAACCTGAAAGTTGGCAGTTTAAATCATGCGTAACTCACAGTGGAATACGTTTCCATTACTTGCCCATTACAGCAGTCTGTGCACCTTTGGCATTTCGTCATAATGGCCACAGAGATATCTTCAGACAATGTTGGCTCTTCAGCCTTGCAACTGGGAGGAGCACCACCCTTAAGAGTCAGTCACAACTAGCAGGACAATCTGTGAGGAACACCTTTAACTTATCTTCAGATGAAGAACCATCTCTGGTTTTGTTCTGTTTATCTTGTGGGCAGCAGCCATTTTGAGATTGTTAGTGATATGGGAAAGAAACTCCATCCTTTTACTCTCACTTCAGCCAGGTGTGATGCCAGATAATGTGCTGGTTCCTCAAGGTCTTGCTAATTGACAATTGGCTGCAGCTGTGATTTTCCAGTCAGGAATGCACAAGAACAGCAGCCTCATGTGGTGGAGCTCTTTTTCCAGAAGCTTCAGCTCGACTGAATCTCTGGTTGACTAAGAGATTGCCTGACTGGTACACCTATGTCAGTTCTGGAAAGTTAGTTAGAATTTGGGCCTCAGGTTTGGCCTAACTCACCTGTCATATCTTCCCATGGTGGTGTGGGGAGGTCAGCATATGCCTGTTCACTGGCTAACCCCCAGAGTGGGGCAGAAGTGCCTTATGGCACTTTTATGACATCCCCCTGTCAGCTCAAGACTTATGCCAGGGCTTATGCTGGCCTAACAGGAAGTTAGGATTTGGGCTTCAGAATACTACTGTGAAAGCACCAGAATCTTTAGTCTTTGGAATTTGGGTTGCTCAGTACTTGTAGGTTATGAATAGTTTGCCTGTAGACCTTCAGCTTTATCTTAGCTGGAGGATTGGATATTAAAAGGGGGTGGTGGCAACATCCACCATAGATCACGTTGGCCTTGAGGTTTGGTATGACCACCTGTTTTGTGTGTTTGACCTGTCGTCTAAATATGTACACATGAACTTGTACTCAGTATTTTCTTGGGAACTTTTTTTTCCTGAGAACTGTAAAGTTCTTTTTTTCCTGAGAACTTTTTTTCCTGAAGTCCTTTGTGATAGTGGGATGCACAAGGATAAATTGGAAACTATGACTTGGGGGGACCAATTTGAAGCAATTCTGTGTATGATCAGTCAGAGACATGCAGGACCATAACATTGTCACCTCGGAGGCTGCTGAAAATACTTGGCGAGTCTGTTTCTGTGTATAACTCTAATTTCCTCTCTGAATTATGTGACTCGACATCTGCTGGCATCAGCGTGTTGGATGACCTGGCTGCCTGTCAAACCTGCCGACCAGACTGTGCCAAGATCTGGATAGATCTTGAAGAGGTATCATTGTGTGGGGAGGCCTCTTGCTGTGTGCCACCTACTCTTTTCTGCATCCACCCACACACATGCTGTTATTTCTGTTGCTGCCCAGAAGTACCAATCTTTGAAAATTCATCCGTTTTCTTGTTAACAAGATGATGTATTTCTAACAAGTGAGCCTTCTCTGCATGGAGATTCCAACAAAAAAGGGACTTCCCAGGCAGTTTTATAATACAAAATGCACAGTGATTGCTAACTCATAATGAAAATCAACAGGGTGGGAAATGGACTGATAGCAGATGCAAGTCCTAAGAGGCAGGACAGACTCAACAATGGTCCCTAGTCTCATACTTTATTTCTTTATTTATTGTGGGATGTGACAAAAAAGATTGAAGACCTAAAGCTGAAGATCCTATGACATAAGGTCTGATGTCTATGCTTATTATTCAATTTTTTTGCCTATTCAAATATATGTCTGTTGTTCAGTCATGCTTCCTGTAGGAAAGTATATGGCAACATCTTTGTCCGTCAAATCAAAGTGTCTAACAATTGTTAGAAGAGCCTGGTTTCTCCCAGTCTTCTGCTCCACACACACACACACACACACACACACCCCATCCATAATTAACAGCATGCTCTCTCTGAGTGCTGAAGTGATCAGATTTGATCATTAATTAACCTTAACGCAGGGCCTTTTTCACTGCATAGTTTTAAGACACTCTGACCTGAGATTAGACAGCAATTGATGGGGCTAATAATGTGATCTGCTGAGTGCCCTCAACTTCCACTGAACTTAGCACCTGTTCTTTGTGTGCAAGTGATTTATGTAAAGCACAAATGATGCGATAGCAATAATTTTTTTTCTTTTTTTAAGATTACGAAGGTTAACTCTTTTTATGAGAAGATGTATGTTTGGCCAGGACAATAGCTATCGTCATCATTCAGTTTTCACATAAAATATAACTGCTGTTACCCCTTTAAAAAAATGTTAAGTATTAACATTGATTCCCATTTTACTTAACGGTCTTTGGCTGTCTGCTAAGAAAAGTGGCCTACCAAATTGGTGCATTATTCACATAAGTCTGGAGGAATGCTGTGGTTGCAGAACCAGGGAACGGTTCTGTCTATTATGACGTTGATGGTACATAAACCCACCAGTCCAAGAACTTCACTTTGGGTTGCCAGCATGAAAATAAGGTGGTGTCTTGAGGTACAGACTGCTTAATTGTTTTCTTTGGAAAAAAAATAGTTCTGGTCTCTGCTCAGGGCCATGGCAAGAGATTTTCATGCTAAAGGTTTCAGGTTTAAAATGAGTAGTATTTTCAGCTGACTCATAACTAGTGGTTAGCTAGGGGGAGTGCAGAGGGTGCAATTGCACCAGGCTACAACCTTTAGGAGGGCTACAAGCTGAGCTTGACACTAGTGGCTAAAAGTATGAAAAACGGGCTATATATGAATGATAATACCATCATGTTAGATATCCTTGGAAAAGTACCAGTGATTTTATGCAGAATGCGATGAAACAAACTGCATTGGAATATCTATATTCTATCAAAAGCTATGGCCAGTTAACCAGAAAATGAAAACACAAAAGCCACAAAAAGTGGATTTTCTGAACTCCCTTGATATGAACTTTCCAATAAGATGCAAGTCTGATACTGTATGGAACAAATAAGGTGTTAATATGAATCAGTTTTCATTTCCATATACATATAATTCCATAATAATATAGTTAACCCATGCAAACTGGGTATGCAGGGACTTCTAAGAGGTGTAGGGAACATATTTATTTATTTATTTATTTGGTGGGGAATGAATGACCATTCCTCTTTGCCCCAGCACAGTTTCCCTAACCAATAAGGGGTACAGTTTTCATATTTTTAATTAATTAAATTTGATTTTGTTGTTGCAGGGAAATTTTTTTTAAATTTATTTTAAAAATTCCCTGGGATGACATCACTTCTGGTTGTGACATCACTTTCGGGGCAACAATTCAAGCTTTGCATCGGGCTACATAATCATTAGCTACGCCACTGCTCATAACCAAATTAATGTAGTGTCAGAGATACAAGGCCAGTTGAAACCTTTCTTGAAACAGACAAAAGGAAATGTTTCTTTGCCCAACATGCACTTAGTTTGTGGAACTCCCTGCCACAGCTTCTGTTTGCTCTTGATTTTTAAGATTTTGTAAATTTTTATTTAAAAAAATAAATAAAAAGGGACATAAAAATTGTGCTGGATTGCAAAAAAAAAGGAATTGATGTCTGGTAGTGTGTATGCTCAATGCTACCTCAATGCTACCTATAAAGAAGCATCTTAATCCCTGTTTGTATAAAATGTATGCGTTATATTTCTATGGGTGGGCTGTGGATGGCGCAAGTGGCTAAGACACTGTGCCTGTTAACCAGCAGGCCAGGGTTTGATTCCTGGGTCAGCCCCACAAGACAGGGTGAGCTCCTGTCCTTAGCTCAGCTCTGCGACGCCAGCTGGATCCAATCGTATTGGCTCTGCCTTTCCATTGGACTAATTCAGTGGTGTGGAGGGGGGGATCTGCTGCTTGGGTAACAGCCTGTCCTCCATAACAATCTAACACAGGCTTTCATGCTTCGCATGCAGCGTATGCAGCGTATGCAGCGCTGAGCACGATACCATAGTCTTTCAAGACTGATGGAGGCCTGCTTTTTTATGTTTCCATGCTCTATATATTTTTCCTTCTATAAAACACTGACGATTAGAAATATATGGAATAGAACTGTAATAGAAAATCAAACCCTGATCCAGTTATAAAATTTCAGCCAAGGGTCATACTTCTTGATTGCATTCAGAGTAGCTTAAATAGAGATCAAAGCAAATGACATATGTTGGAGGTATGGTGTTTTGAGAGCTAATCCAATGCATGTGTTTGGGGGATGTCCATTTCTCCATCAGTGATCTGGCAAAATACTTCAAAGCCCAAATAGAATTTTGAACTGCTTGGGTCTTTGGGTGGCCATTAAAAGGTTTCTGGCAGAAAACCTAAAACAATGGCTGTATAAATAAACCACACAGGGATAGTTGTGGTTGGGATCCATTTTAATTGGCAAAAAGGGTTCTTGCTCTTGCAGCAAGTCACTATAAACATCACTTAGAGAAGACACAACCATGAACTAGCAAAGTATTGTGTCCGTTCCAAAACACAACATGGGCAGTAGAAAACACTATCATTGCAGGAGTATTGCTTTGAATACTCCTCCTTCACCAAAAAACACCTTAGCATATCAATCAATCAATCAATTTTTATTTGCGGTCACAGACCCGAAAATCAATTTACAGCAACAGTTGAAATAATTAAAAGAGATTAACAGGTAATTAAAAATAGTTAAAAATAATTTAAATAATTACAGGGCAATTAAAATTTTACAGAAAAAAAGCATTAGATATGAATAACATATATTTATACAAGCTTGACTTAAGCAATAGTTTCTTGCGCATGTTCTGAGCCACTATAAGGAACTTAGCTACATGTTCTGTGATATACTTTTCTTTGTCACCCAAAAGAATTTCAACACATTTTTCAGGTCTCCTTTTTAGAGAATCATTAATATTTGTGTGCTGGAAAAGACACATGTGTTCATTTTTATAAAAACTACATACTAAAAGAGCATGTTCCAGGGATTCAATTTCTCCATTGTTACAGGGACAAAGTCTGTTCTCATAGGGTATTCCATTATATCGTCCATCTAATACAGCAGAGGAAAGACAGTTAAACCAGTGAAACTATTCCTCTTCCCAGGGTAGATCAGGGGTCTTCAAATCCCATGGGGCAGATGTGACTGTGTTGAGTCTCTAACATGGCTTATTTCTGGTCTCTTGTGAGCCTCTAACCCAGTTGACCAAACACAACCAGAGCTGTGATGGTGGAGTGGGGAAATTGGGGGTCGATTTAAGTGTGTGCTTTATTTCTGTGCTGTGTGTTGGTGCTTGCAGAAATCCTGGAAATTTAAGCTTATTTATTCATTTATTCCAAATTCCATCTTTAATCTATTTAATTTAATTTTATATTTAAAATATTATTCCAGCCCTTAAAAATGTGCCAGCTATTTGATGTGGCTCCTTGGCCAAAAGGTTTGTAGACCCCCTATCAGGCCTCCGTCAGTCTTGAAAGACTATGGTATTGTGCTCGGCGCTGCATGCGAAGCACGAAAGCCTGGGTTGGATTGTTATGGAGGATAGGCTGTTACCCAAGCAGCAAATCCCCCCTCTCCATGCCACTGAATTAGTCCAATGGAAAGGCAGAGCCGATACGATTGGATCCAGCTGGTGTCGCAGAGCTAGGCTAAAGACAGGAGCTCACCCTGTCTTGTGGGGCCGACACAGGTCTCGAACCCTGGCCTGCTGGTTAACAGGCACAGTGTCTTAACCACTTGCGCCACCCACAGCCTGGAGACCCCCTAGAATAGGTTCAAATACCCCTTTAATCCTGACCTAGAAGTAGGATGTAAATGCCTTGGTGCCATTGATTCATTTATTCTTCTACCATACCTCATTGTGGGCTGCAGTGGCTCAGTGGTTGCAGGCACTGCTTGTCAACCTGAAGGTCAGTGGGTTGGTGGTTTAAAACATGCCACAGGACAGAGTGAGCACGAGCTAAGATTTACTTTTTGATACTAGACTTAGGGTTGCCATCATCATCATCGACCACTAGGTGCCACTAAAGAACATTGCTTCTGGAATACACAAGAAAGCTCCTCTAGACAGTAAATAGTGCGCATTGTATGGAGGTGAAAAGTTGCATTGATTTTGTTTACAACAATAATAACGCACTTGTCCCTAGAAGTGAACAGCTGCAAAAAAAAAACCCTTCTCATTTGCAATTTTTTAGTTCATTTATCAGGAATGTGTCTATTCCTTTGTTCTTTTTCTACCCACACACGTGCAAGTAGTCAAGCAATATAGCCATGGATATGTAAACCATTCCATTCTATGGAAATACATTTGTACTGTGGCAAATTGTGAGATTTGCCACTCTAATCCTTCAGTTGAATTCTGCCCACCACATTCTATTGACTTAGCCTTAAGATGATCGTAACTAAAGACTTTGCTGCTTGGTGCATTCTGTTTTTCATCCATAGTTCCAGCCATGTTTCTAGAAACATTGAATGTTTGCAAGCCAAGTCTTAATAAAAGGTAAGGTAAGGCGGAATTTGTTCGGTCTTTACACTGCTTTGAAATGCATCCCAATGAGAAGACATGAGAGAACCAATGATCCAATGGCACCGGAATTGTCCTTTCAAGAAATCACCTGGCAACCCTCAAACATCATTTTTGTGGTTGTTGACTGATCACCACTGAACAAAGGTTCAGAAGCTGTCCAAAGACCTGGCCTGGTATTTATGACTGCCTTTCCATTTCTTCCATTGCAAATTCAAATAACGTGCAAAAAAGAGTTGAAGGGGAAGGGTCAACACCTTCAATTTCTGATGATGACACTCCAGAAAGATGATCAGATATCTCTCAACCATCAGCTACCCTCCTGGGAAACACCATCTAGCCTCCTGGACCATTAACCATTCTTGGTAACAAATGTCTGGCCAGTCTGTTTGTGTGAGCAAGTGAAAGTGTGAATGAGAGAGACACCCACTCTAGCTCTCAGAGTCAGCATGCAGGCTATCTCTACCAGGAGCACATAGGGCATGGGAAACACTGGCCCAATGAAGTAAATGAATTAGAAAGAGCACCTTTGTGTCGCAAGAATGGCCAGGCAAAGTGCAAAATAAGCTGCATGGCTGGTACATGACATAAAGGTAATATGGGTATGAAGAGGGATCTGGATTGTACTATATTAACCATAAAGATGAGTAAAGTATCATTTGGTGGTGTAGCTAGAGAGGGTGGAGCAGTCAATTTTGAAGGAAGACTCACCATGGCAAGCAAGAGGCCCTCCCTTTGGTGCCATTCCAGGAAGGGCTTTGTGTTTGCTTCCTTGTGATGTTTTGCTCCCCTCCCCTGAGGAAAGGGGCTCCTCGCATGACATACGAGTAAGGCAGGGTGACCATATAGAATGGAGGACATAGTGCCTCTATCTTTAAGCTTTGCATAAAAAAGGGAATTTTGCAGGTGCTGCCTTTAAAACCCTTCTATGATGAGCTAAACCTGTCTCAATTCCATTCTCTATTCCAGTGATGTTCAATCTTTTTCATCTCATGGCACACCATCAGTTGTATTTACCATTGACAAGGCACACCATGCTGTTCAAATCCCCAACTTATTCTATTAATAAATTCCCTCCTCAAATTCCCGCAGCACACCGAGGACTATCCATGGCACACCAATGTGCCACAGCACACTGGTTTAAAATCACTGCTCTATGCAGTGGTTAAAGATAGAGGCTCTCTGTCCTCCATTCTGTCCTCCATGTAGTGAGACTCCTTCCAAGACTGACTGTTCCACCTCCCTCTAGCTATGTCAGTGGCACTTCTTAATCATATGCAGATGGACAAGACACTTTAATAATTCTATACAAATCTGAAATTTGTCAGTCATGGGTGTGTATGAAACATTCATCACTACATGTACAAATATAGCTTTGCACTTCAGTGTTCTGGGACTAACAGTGTGATGGAGAAGGGGAAGGAGGTAGCTGGTGAAAGAAAGCTAATAAATTGGCAACATGGTAAGAATCCCAAAGGGTGATGGTCGTTTGCGCAGAGATGGGGTGTTCCTTCGGTAACCATAGGCTCCATTGTAGCTAAACACAGGCTTAACTGACCTAAGGTATAGATGGTGACCTCTCACCTGTTCTATGGAATGACCTGAGGGAGGCACAAATAACGATTTAAGTTGGTTCAATAATAATGAATAAAACAATTTGAATATTAAACAAATGAAAGCAAAGAAAATGTACTTGACTTATAATTCTAAGTTAGTATCAATTGAATCTTAGTATCTATAGTCATACACATTACATATAGCCTACTCTTCAGGAAAGAAGAGTAGGATCTATTATAGTCTTCTGTGTGACATAAAGCAGGACCTGGCTGAAAAGGACCCAGCGATACTCCAGATTCCAACCCTGGCCCCCAGACAGTGCAGAGCAGTTTTTGAATGTCAGCTCAGCTCTGAGCCACATCCGGAGGCAACTGAAGAATCAAGTAGACCTATTGGGGCTGCTGCAGCTGTACGCAGGGTTAGGGGAAAAGTTTGCCCTTGCCCTCTAGTAGCATGGCAGCAGCTTCAACCAAGTGCTGTATACAGGGCAGGCATGTCAAATGCTGGCATCTGTGTAAATGCTTGTATGGATTACACTGTCAATGTTTTAACTAAGCTATCCAGAAGGGCCACTTTCATGACGAGTTCATGAAATAAAAGGCTGCATCTCTTTATGTCTGAAATGCTCCAGGCATTCAGACAAGGCACAAACAGCTCAACCTGAAGCTAGAGCTTTAAGAGGCTTTATGTAGTGGTTCCCAAACTGAATGTGGTCACAGCACCCTTCTTTCATAGAGGACTCTTCTTCCCAGCTTTCAAGATGCCACCGTCTTGGATTGGACAAGATCTTGTGCAATCCAAGATGGCAGCACCAAGAAAACCTGAGAAGAAGCCATAAGGGACATTCCACAATGGCCCTGTTAGTTTACTGTGGTGCCTTTTGGCACCATAATGCACAGTTTGAGAATAACTAAGGGTGCAATTCTAACCTAGGCCAGCACAATTAATCATCCCTGTGGTGATGTAGGGAGGCAGTCCTAACTGGAGATTAGAATTGCAGCCTTAATGGAAATGAAATTGCTTGTGGGATTAGTTGTCTGATCAGGTCCGTCAGCTGAATCCTCAAGACCAATTCCTATCTAGCACTTGGAGTCTTGTTAGCACCTCTAAAGCACAGCTCAGTCTATCAGACTGGCTAGAAACATTCCACTGGTGGTGCAGAAGATGAGGCCCAAAAGCCTAATTGGTGAGTGCTCCGGATCAAGTGCCCCAGTTTATTACATGATTAAATTTTTTTTACATTACAGTTTATTACATGATTATTAAGGAATCATGGCAGACTGGCATTTTCTCACAAGATGCCACCTCCCACATGCAGAATGAAGTGGTTCAGCCCAGAAACAAGTATACAATTTCTCTGAGAATTAGGCCAGTGTCTCAGTCCAAACATGGATATGTAATGAAGCATTTTAACTTATGGAAAACATCATCCTGAAGTGTAACGTTACATTCTCTACAAAGGCTTTTTCTTTATTACCTGCCCCAGCTTTATTTCTGCTCAGCAAATAAAGCGCTGCATCACTTCTGCGCTGGAAGCGTTCCACCAATTGCTCATAACTTGATGCTCGTCGATTCACCTGTAAATTTTTAAACATTACATGGTTAATCTGAGACAGTGATTGCCATTCTTCCTCTATGCTTTCCCCCTTTATCTTCCCTTAGATATAGTAACAACTTGCATTTTACTGGCCAAAATGTTTAAAATCACAGTTTTTAGGAATAAAACCATCATGCTATATATGAAACTATGTTTTAAAGCAGAATGCAATGAAACAAATCCCTTTGAAATATTTCTCTCCTATGAAAGGTTATAGCCACAAAACCAGTGAGAGTAGGGAAATAATATGTTGCCCTCCCCACTGCCCAGGGTATTGCCCTGCCCTCTGCATGGGAGGAGATCCATCACGAGGGTGCTGGCCTCCCATATTGGGTGACACAAACTGTAGTGACAGAACTGGGTTGGATAAAATTGGACATAAGAGAAGCACATATGGACACAATTCGAAATGTGGTTAAAATATATGGTCATAATGTATAATTGAAATGTATTGAAAATGAACTGATAATTAAAAAAACAAATTACAAGGGGGATGCTTGTAACTGAAAAGAGCCGAAAGAGCAAAACAATGAAAATCAGGTGGATGAAAATCAAGGTATTTTTCCACTCATTACTTGCAGAGGGACCTGCTGGGCTTCAGTTTCTGAAGGGAGGGAATAGTACAAAACAACTGGTTATGGACCTATTTCATGAAAAAAACATTTTAAAATCGTATTGATGTAGACTGGGAGTGCATACAGAACAGCAGGAGAGCATCCAGCACAGCAACTGGATTTTTCAGAAAAATTGCCATGCTTTAAAAAAGCTGAAGGAACTGAATATACACCAGCTAAGACAGAGACACCTAATACAGGAACGACATTTACAAAGAGGTGTCATATAGTTGCTGCATCTATCAGTTCATGTGTGTAGTTTCCAGTACCACATTCAGAATCACATTAATGCAGAATTCCAAAATAGATACAAGAAGTTTTGACAACACACATCACCTTGGGTGATAAACATATCCTGGTTTCTATTTCGCCCTTCCTCCCCTGAGGACTTACCCGTCCTGTTCTTCTGAGCAAGGGAAGAACAGGCTTGCTTGTAAAATAGGAAATTGCATGGCGGTCCCATTGAGCATCATAAGGAGGAATCGCAGAGCCCAGCTTTGGAGAAGTCATGCTATAGTCTTTGGAGATATTGTCCACCGCCACACAGTCCAAAGTGAACCATTGTTCTTTACGAAGCAGCTCCACTTTTGAAGAAGATGATGGCAAACAATTCCCTTGGTAAAATTTCCTTTGCTTGGAAATTGCCATGAATTTCCCACAAGAGTGGATGGCAGCAAGGGTACCACTGCTTTAAAACATAAATGTATTTGGGGATAGGGATGTGTGTGGTCAAAAGTGACACCAAATCTTTCAAGAGGGTGTCCAAATTGTTTCCTAACAGAATAGAAATGGTCAGCATCTGATCAACTCTGCCCTGGATTGCTGGAAAGAGCAAGCCGGCATCCAGCATGTATTACTATGGCCACCACCTGTCCACAGATATTGCTTTTCTTTCTTCTCTGAACTGTTTGCTTTACCTCACCTGGCCCAAAAGGGAATGGAAAGAAAGGTTTTCTGCATTTTACACCCACCCGAGAAGTGGCACCATCTCACCAAGGAAACACTTTACTATTTGTATATCACAGGGATGGTGTGACCCAGAACACTGCCTGAGGACCACCACCTCTGTGCAACCCCTTCCCCCCAAATACCCTAACCCACATGTACATTTCCATATGTACATTTCCTTGAAATCTGGAAGTGTGGGGTTTCTGGCTTCCTTCACAGAGGAACTTACAGCATATTTGCACAGCATGCAAGGAGCATAGTAAGGAGGTATCAGTGTCTTGTTGATGCCCTCATACTATGAGCACATATCACTGAAAATTATTTTACCTTTCAAAAAATCAGATAGTGGAATAACAAACAAGGTGTGGATCAGGAATGAACTGTCCTCAGAGTTCTGAATTCAAACTGGAATTCTCCAGGATGATGTCACCTCCCTCTGCTCTTCAGTAATGTGGAAAACTTTTTTCCTCCCCCTGCTCTTGTCACCTGCTCTTCAGTAATGTGGAAAACTTTTGAAAATCAACATGGAGTACAATAGGGCATGAAGAGCTTCTTTGCAGAACTAATGTTCCCGATGATAGCGCCATATTTGCAAATACAGATATAGGGGGAACAAATATCCTCAACTGTGTTGCCCAAATTGCCCAGTCTTATGGCCTAAAAATCAACATAGAAAAGAACAAAGTGATGACAACTTATGGGTCCCAAGCTTGTGTCCAACTGGATGGAGCCACAATAAAGCAGATGTATGAAATTAAAAATCTTGGTTCAGTGGTGCAGGAAAAGAAACGGGCTTGTATGTATGAAAGCCACAGTGGCCAAGCAGCAGCTGCATTTGCTTCATTCAAGTGGCACTTTTGGAAGAAGACCAAGATCACTGCCAAAACCAAAATGTGCCTATTCAGAATGCTAATTTTACTGATATTCCTATACTGGTTGGAAACTTGGACCATTCCCAAGTCAGACATAAACAAGCTTGAGGTATTTCAAATGCATTGCTTAAGACAGATCTTTGGTTTATCTTTACATGACCGCATTTCAAACGATACGATAAGAACAAGGTGTGACCAACAACTGAAAATTGAAGAGTGGATACAAAAACACAGGCTAAGATGGTTTGGGCATGACTGCCGAATGTTTGCCTGCTACTATACAGTTATGGGGAAACTGATTAGAAAGTCCAACGTCCAGCACCAAAGAAAACTTGGGTGAAACAAGTCATGGATCATAAAGTAACAACGAATCACAATAGACCAGGCCAAACAAATCACCATGGACCATAGTCAGTGGAAATCAATTGTCAATGAGTCGCTGAATCCACTGGCACCTACAGCTGCATACTGGTTGAGAAGAAAACCAACTCTATCGGCCAGCAGCTCAGGGCTTAAGTGAAGTAAGTGAAGTGATCAGTGTCTCTTGCATGAGTGAACACAAAGCAAATCATTCCAGCTTCCATTCGCAACATGTTGGAGGGGGTAACAGTGGCACACTAAGGATGAAAGTCACCCAGGCCTGGAAAGATCATGTCTGTCAATGGCTAGAAAACCCAGAAACCACCATGCAGCAGATTGCAATATTAATTGCATCAAGAATTGGAACATTTCAGAAATCTCTTCCTCCTTATATGTATATCTGTGTTGGATAACAAAAAGCTATTTTGATGGTCAGAAGTTATTCTATGTGGCTGCAGTATTACGCACACTTTCCAGACAGCAAGCACCATTAAACACAATGGGACTTACTTCTGAGTAGACGTATATAGGATTGCACTGTGAGTCACAAAATGCATATAAAACAATAGTACAGTAATAGCAAACTCTCAGCTCCTAGCGGTCTGAATAACGTTTAAAGTGCTACAGAAATAGGTTTATTCTCTGCCCTTCTTTCTATTCAGCACTGATAACACTTAAAATAAATTGACACTGATCAGCTAATCTGTGCTCTGTGAGTTCTAATGTGCGATGTTTCCCTTTCCAGATCTTATATATTTTCTTCCAGTAGCCCCTTCTTGCTAGATTTGACTCACAATAGCAGAGCATAATTTATTTATTCTTGATTTCTGTGAACATTCAATATTTATGTGACACTTGTTTTTCCTGTAACCTTTGGTTTTTGTTGCTCAGCCAAATATCCTGTAACTCACCTGTCTAGATGCAACCCACCTAGAAGTCTAGGACCAACAAGATGTCCTTGTTGACTGGGCGACAACTGATCCAGTTTCTTTTTTATTTTCTCAACATACTGAGTTGAGGCTGCAATCCTAAGGACACTTTCCTGGGAGTACGACATATTGAATACAATGGGGCTTACTTTTGAGTAGACTTCTTTAGGATTGTGCTCCCAGCCCAGCTTCTCAGCAGAGCCTCACCAGGTTTGGGTGGCCCTCACCAGCTTTACTCTCTGCCTTATTGAAGCATACAAGCTCCACCACAATATCGTATTCCATCGGGAATTACAAATTAGTATTCCCTTTGGGAATTTTGTTGTTGTTGTTATATAATTACTATTAGATGATGATGATGACAACAACAATGAGCTTGCAGAGCCCTGAATGACAGTTGCCTGAGCACTAGGTTGGCACAGGTGTTATCCTGATCATAACAATCTCTCTGATAAGATCCTAATACTTCCTGCACTTAAAGGCAATCCTGTTTGTTCCTCTGCCAGAATCTCCACAAACAAGGGGATCATGGAAGTGCAGATTAAAACTAGACGACAGGTGGCCATTGAATTGCTATCAAGCATTAAAGGAATAAAACGAGAAGCTCTTATTTTGTCATTGGAACTGGCTCTCGACCCTGATTATCTTGGGTGCTCTTAGTCACAGGTGCAGCAGAAGGAAGAGACTTTAGGTCCCTGATTTGAATGCCATACAGAACCAAAAGCGGCATTTTTATTAGAGGAGCAGCAATGATGAGAAGGGGCTGGTCCTGATGCCAAACAAGGAGCAGTCAGAGCACCAGGTGAACAATCTTCCAGGGATCCAAAGGACGGGTCCCCTTTCAGACTATTCACAACAAACCTTTCATTAAATGATTGGACCTTCATTGTCCATTCCAGCTCTCTGGGATTAAATCTGGGGAGAGAAAGGCAGCTGAAGAGGGGGATAATGCCAGCAAAGGGTGGCATTAGTCAGGTATGTCCTCTACTAGATCTGGGAAGGTGCCAGGAAGCCAGAAGCAAGCTGTAGAAGAGGCAGCACTGCAAATGAAATGCATTCAAACTCGTTGCCCCTCTCTCTTTTCATCCACAGGATAATGAAAACCACTTTTGGAGTCTAGTTCAATGGCAGAATTAAACACACCTTATTCTAAGGGCTTTGTGTGTCAAAAGAGATTTCAGATGATGAGACAAAACATGTTATTTCTCCCATTTAGCATGTTAATATGACACTCAATTTTAACTTTAAAAGACTCAAATGAAATAGCTATCTTCATTTGGCACTGGTAGGGATTATTCTGGTTCCACTGTGGTGCTTTGTGGCTTACATAGGCAGTGTGCAATCTTGGCCAGTGATTTTTTCTCTGCCTTATTTGTTGTGAGGACAACAGGAGGAGAGGTTCTCTGAGCTCCTTGGAGGAAGGCTGGTATAAAAATGTTAATGTTTGTTGGTGTTTTTATGGATGTTTTGTAAGCCGCCTTGCATCCTTCTGGGAGAAAGATGGGATATAAATAAATTTATTATTATTATTAATAGTAGTAGTAGTGGTAGTGGTAGTGGTAGTGGTAGCAGTACTAGTAGTATCATCATCATCATCATCATCATCATAAATACACAGCAAACAATTTCATGCTGGTTTCATTCACATCACCAGTCGGACCCTTCCCAAAAGTCTAGGACTGTGTGATGTAGCGGCGTATAATTCATGCTGATCCCAGAAGAGCAGCTTTCTGCAGTTGGCAGAGTGATATTTTGTCAATGCCAATAGTTTTCAGGTGCCTGCCAAGGTCTTTGGGCACTGCACCGAGTGTGCCAATTACTACTGGAACCACCTGCACTGGCTTACACCAGATACACTGTAAATTATTATTATTGTTATTATTATTATTATTATTATTATTATTATTATTATTGTAGTAGTAGTAGTAGTAGTAGTAGTAGTAGTAGTAGTAGTAGTCTATGTATTTACCTCTGTTCTTGGAAAAAATTCCCTTATCCATTCCCTTAGTGCCAAACTGGATGGATTTGAAGCCACTAAGTAGAAAACTGATTTGCTTTTCAGATATATTGATACAATTAATTTTACTAACACTTTGACTACAATCCTAGCCACTTTCCTGACAGTAAGTACTATTGAACACAATGGGACTTACTTCTGAGTAGACATGCTTAGGATTGCACTGTTTTTCTTTTAAACGGTGGTGGTGATGTTACATTGTACCTATTATTATTTAAAATATAGGATGTTGGAAGCTGTCTTAGAAATGAAAAACTGTAATTTCATTTCAAAGATTGTAATATGGCCAGATGTTTACAAAATATATTTATTTGTTTATTATTTTTTAAAAAACTATGTATATATGTTTATAAATATTTATAAACAGATATTTATTTATTTATTTTAAAAGATTTTTTTAAAAATGGGCATATGTCTCTTCCTTTCCCGGCATACCTAGCTTATCTATAGGATTTTTGAGGGACTAAAATGTTGTCCTGTGGATGCTTGAAGGAAGGGGAGTATATAGTTGGAAAATATAACATATATAGCAAGAAAAGGGGAAGTCGTATTCAAAGAAAGGCTTTGAACAGAGGGCTTTGGAGGGTTAGGGGACATTGTACAAGGGTCCAAAGACTCTGATAAATTGGGAGATAGACGATCACCTGAAAAGGGGAGTTCTGTAGTCTTGGCCCCACATGCCACAAATATCCTGGCTGAATGCAACATCTGGGACTGTGGCAAGACAGAAGACAACTGAGAAGATGCATTAATTCCATTTCAATACACAAGATGGCAGCAAAGAACTACTGTATTTTAACCATACAGGAGGAGGGATTTGGCTCTTTAGGAACAGCTGGGGAAAATAATGCAGGCAAATCATCTTGTTTCCAGAATGTAAGGGAAATATAAGCTGAATTCTGACATTGAGTGCAAAATCCAGAGCAGTTATGGGTCCACACAGTTATGTCACCCTCTAGAGTTATCTTATGGAAAGTCAGCTTAACTGCTCCGGAGCAAAGGGCTGAATTTCACTTTAGGATATGGGCCTGAATGGCATTGTACTGTTTGCCTGATATAGACAAACTTTTTGTATCCTGCAGATACAGATAAATTTTTGTATCCTATGAAAGTAAATTAGAGCACAATCCTAACCATATCTACTCAAAAGTAAGCCCCATTATGTTCAGTGGGTCTTACTCCCAGGAAAGTATTTAGGATTGCAGCCCAACTTAAACAGTGGTATCAGATGGGGGAAAAGTCTATTGCAGATGCAGTTGTCTCAACCCTCTTTGAAGTCTCAACCCTCTTCTTTTAGCCATGCCATTTAGTAACAGCACCTATTGCCTTTTGACCATATAGTGAAAGTAACTCCAACTCCATCCAACAGCAACAGAGGAAGAGACAGAAGGTCGATGCCTCACAGAAGAAACAGCAAACAACCACCCTGGACTATCAAGCATCAATCTACCTAGTGGCATAATTAGGGGTGTGAGATGCAGATGACACCACTGGGAGGGGTGACACCAAAATGACATTAAGGTACAGTATTCCAATAGGCAGTGGTTCTCAACGTGGGGATCAAGACCCCCTAGCAAAGTTGCAATTTCCATTTCAGGTGGGTTACAAAAAGCTGGCTATTGCTATCTTAGAATCTGGCACTGGGTGGCAGGACCCAACAGGTAGCCTCACTGTGGTGCTTGCTCCAGGTACCCAGGATCTCCTGCACACAATAGGAGGGTTGCCCAGGCTGACTGTGCTGGTCTAGGAGAGATAGACAGGTCGCAACACCAGGGATGGGCTTCTTCCCTCCCTCCCCCCAGATGTAGCTGTCCTCCTGGTAGTAAGTCTCATTGAACACAAAGGGACTTCTGTGTAGACATGAAGAGCTCTGACATCACAGTGGTGTCACTTCTGGCAATGACATCACTTCCAGGGAATCCCTAACAGTTTGTCATTCTCAGAAGGGTGTCCCAGGCTGAAATGATTGAGAGCCACTACAATAGGCCATATGACCTTTGAGCATGTCTGTACAAAATTCATGCACAGTAAAGGGAACAGTGGTCCTGATGGTGGTTATGCGCAGTGGTTATGTGCAGCTTCCGTGTTCCACAGTAGAATATTCCTGAACATCTCTTGCAGGGAAGCAATGTGGCAGAGATGCATGTCTCTCTTCTGCTCAAGGCAATCTAAATAAAGACCGTATAGAAATGTTAATGTTATATTTCATTTATTCCAAAACTGGAGACAATGCCAGTTCCCAATATTGGTTTCTCCTCATCACATAGCTGAGTGCTTCTCCTGAATCAGGACACAAATAGCTTTCCATCACACTGAAACTAGACTTGTTATTGTTCTGCTTTCATTCATATTTAAAAGCTTGACTCTGTGCCAGCTTTCGGAACAGTTTCCTATTAGAATCCAACCTTCCTATCCAAAGTCCATTTCCTAAACTTTTTCATACACTTGCTGTTTCAGTGGCTGGGGTTTGAAAGCAAGTCAAGAATGGTCTTATCAGCTCATCAACCTGCGATCTGTCCCTTGATGGGGCTGCATTAGATTTTTCAGATGACAGCCATTGAGCCTTCACTAGAGGGAAACATGCCAACCATCTGACTTAATGACGCCAAGCAGCCATGGCACCGTTCCAAGAGGACAGTGTGAGAAATACCCAGTGGAGGGACTATAAATTAGGGCACAAGCTGCACAGACCTGCACAGCCTCCAAAATGAACATTGGCACCATGCAGAAAGGGCACAGAATTCACACACATTCCCCAAGGCTTCATATGCCCATGAAGAACCAAAGCCACATCGGCCTAATGAACAGGTGCAACCCCACCCAAACAACAACATCAGAAAACAAAAGAGAACAAATAAGAATTAAATCCTACCACAGTGCTACTTATCCTAGTAATCAGAGACAGGTGGCATGGGAGAATTCTGCCCACCACAGGACTTCTTGTTGCATGTATTGGTTGAGGAGCTTCTACTATTACGTTGCAATCACTTGCAGCCACTAGTTAAGTAGCAAGATGATTTATGTGATGCAGGAAATCAAATACAGGTGGCAGGAAAACGTAACAAGTCACCAACTAATCATTACCCAGTTAAATGAAAAGTTTGCATCATAATGGGTTCATCCTATGGGTCCCAATCCTGCACTGTATATGTATGTAGGAGCTTTAGATCACTCTGCCCTACTTTGGGGAGCAAATCCACTCACCCACCCATCCACCCTCCCCAGCATGTATATGTAGCACTGAGATTCTTTTTCCAGCTTAGAAAAGCTTTTAGAGAGCACCAGAAAATGCAACCCAGGCCACAATCCTATTCACACTTACTTAAGTGCCATTACACTCAAAAGGACTTCTTTCTGAGTAGACATGTATTAGATTGGGCTGACAAAGTGTGTGGTCATGATGTTTTGCAGAATTTTTTATTTTCAATTTTTTTTTCAAAATAAAGACAAATTCAACAGGCGTGGTATCACACTCAGGTGGGATGTGGAGACATCATTTTTAAGTGTGTGTGAGCTGCTGTTGGTTGGCTGCACCACTGGATTTTAGTGATATCCTGCATTTTAACATGTGGAATGTCTGCCACAGCAGATGTTTCTGTTTAATCTGATTGCACTGTATATTTACAGTGGGGAATTTTAATATGCCTTGAGTTCTAAATGTGGCAAGGGGTTGGGAATCCAAACAGATAAATAAAGGTTTTATCATCATGGACACTGTTCAAGACACAGTCACCTTAAGTTCAGTATTGGCATTTTGTCCCCTTGAGGAAAGGAGAGGACAAAGGATCTGTAGCAGAGGGGTTAAGTAATTCCTGGAGGGTAGACTTGGTAAAGGATGCTATCTATACCATGGACAGCCAAAAGGACAAACAAAATAAATCTTGGATCAAATTAAGCCAGACTTGTCACTTGAATCAAGTATCACCAACTTGCCTATTTCAGACACATCACTCAGAGGGAATGAACACTAGAGAAGGAAATAATGGTTGAAAGAACAAATGGAACAAGAAGACTAGCAACCTGATAGCTCAACAGGATTACAACTATAATGAAGACTTTATAGACTTGCTCGTGATAGATGTTCTTATAGATTGAATATCCAATTCATCATGGCTGAGGACCAAGCTGAAAGCTTCTAGGTAGTAGCACGCGGAGGAGGACTGGGAAACACATAGCTTAACCTGTAGGAGATTCTCAGGAAGATGGACCAAGGGTGTGAGTGGGCAGTTAATGTTAAGTGGGCATATGTCAATATGATTTCACTACTGAAAGGCTCTGATTAGCTTTTGATTTACAAGATCCTGTGCATAACTATTTACCCAGCTCCAGGGTCTTTCCTCCAAACATACATGCTTAGGCCAAAGCATACACAAAGTTTCTTTTTTGTGTTTGAGTGCTAGGCATTGAACAAACGGTTTGTGGTAGCTGCTGGAGGAAGCATTTCCCTGATGACTGTCACAGAACAATTTCTCTAAGTCTGAAAAACCTGCAAGCAATGGTGCCCAGTGCCATCTTAGAGGCACTCCCAAGCTCTAGACAGGGACATTTTGCTCAAGTCAACCCACCAAGCACAAGGCTGAGCAGGAGTTGCAAATGTCTCAGTGTCTTTGAGATGATGCCAGATGCCTTGGTTTGCTTCACTAGGTAGATCTTGCTGATTACCTGTATACGGGCATCCCCCACTTATTGGACGGGTTAGGGACCAGAGCACCATCCAAAACTGAAAACCATTGAAAAGTGGAACCCAATCATTTTTAGTTTATAAATGTTGCTTCCAGTGCTGCTTTAGCTAGCAAATTGCAAATGCCCCTTTTATCTTGCAATTTCCTGCTGCACGGCCACACAGAGATTTCTGCAAATGGATTCTCATTAATTAACTCCTTTGGGAATGGGATTAAACCAGGAGCAACAACATGAGGGAGGGCAATCTGATATTTAGCAGAGAGAGGTTGAAAACTGTAGAGAGAGGTTGAAAGAGCCGAGCATGCACTGAGTGAATGAGTTCTGGGTATAGTTGAAAGGCAAACTGTCAGAAAGTGGGGGATACCTATATTTTACTATAGAGCATAAATCATGCAAAGAGGTTGATCTGCAGGTAGTACCACCTCCACTGGCTTCTGCAGTTCCAGTTCATATACAGTGGTACCTCGCTTAACAAGTGCCTCGCTTAACAAGCATTTCACATAGCAAGCAAAAATTTCCAAGAAATCTTGCTTCACATAACAAGTTCCTCTTCACTTAACAAGCACTTATGCAGGCCTGATGCTCTGCATGGAGGCTCTTTAAAAGGGCTGCTGGCCAGTGCTGCTGCCTCTAACTGCCCCCAACTTGGGGGCAGTTGCCTGGAGGTGCCAGAGGCAGCTGCCCCTAACTACCCCCAAGTGCCCCCACCAACTACCTTGAACCTCCAGCAGCAGCCCAGGTAAGCCTTGTAGGAAAGTGTTTTTGATTGCAGTCTCCTAACTATGTCTACTCAGATGTAAGCCCCATTGTGTTAAATGTGGCTTTCTCCCAGGAAAGTGTCTTTCTCCCAGGAAAGTGTCTTTAGGATTGCAGCCTAAATAGACTTCATAGGATCATGCCCATTGAATGCATGTTTTGAATTCAATTACAGTGTTTTGTCATCATTCTTACATCCAGTTAATATTTTATATCAATATTTTGGGGGTTGCGAAACCAATCATCTAAGTTTCCATTATTTCCTATGGAAAAATCTGCTTCACTTAAAGAGTGTTTCACTTAAACAGCATGCCTCCGGAATGAATTAAGCTCTTTATGTGAGGCACCACTGTACTTTGAAGATGGGTGGTTTGTGCATGGTGAGGATGAGGCTACTTGGCTCTGAAATTCAGCAGCTACTCTATGGGTACCCCGTTTAAATCTGTCTGAAATAATCTGAAATAATATTCCTTTTGCCAAACAGTGGAACTAACTAGAATCATCAAAAGAGATGGAAGGGGCTTCTACATAAAGCATCTTCAAAAGGCACCCATTAAACTTCTGCTTAAAGTTCTGGGGAGGGGAACTCCTTCATAATATGACACTATCAAAGGGGGTCATCTACCTGTATGTTCAGGCCTCCGTCAGTCTTGAAAGACTATGGTATCTATGGCATCGTGTTTGGAGCTGCATACGCTGCATGTGAAGCACGAAAGCCTGGGTTGGATTGTTATGGAGGATAGGCTGTTACCCAAGCAGCAAATCCCCCCTCTCCACACCACTGAATTAGTCCAATGGAAAGGCAGAGCCAATACAATTGGATCCAGCTGTTGCAGAGCTGGGCTAAGGACAGGAGCTCACCCTGTCTTGTGGGGCTGACCGGGTCTTGAACCCTGTCCTTCTGGTTAACAGGCACGGTGTCTTAACTTTACTATTTGTTAGGAGATAATTCCTTGATTAAATTCTGTCTTGTTGGATTGTATTTAGGGTTGCTATCTGTCCTGGAAAACTTGGACAGTCCTAGTTTGGGGGGATTGTGTTCACATACTGGCAAGTTTAACAGGGGGTTCTTATCCTGGTTTTGTGGAAGAGAATTATGGCAACCCTAATTATGTTCCCCATCCTAAAATTACTATTAACCACAATCTACCATTTTTAATGTGCAAAACACTGGTGTTTCACTATTTCCCCTTTGAAAGGGAGGTCTAGAACTGGACAAATTTGCCCAAGACAAAACTGTGAATTTATAAAGCAAATATTAATGAGGCAGGATTTGAACTCAGTCTAACACCCTGATTTGCAAAGGCATACTAACCTAGAGTAAAAATATTATTTCCATAAAAGGATGCACAAGTGAATAGAACAGGTTATCTAAGGTTTTTTCACTAAAGAATAGAGGTGTTTGAAAATGATCTTATTCATTCTTCTAGTAGTAAAGACTAGTAAGGCTATAATCCTATTTTACTCACCAGAAACAAATACTTTTGGTAAATGGAAAGCTCCCACTTTAAATATTGTGGCAACAAAATAAACAATTATTAATAATATTTATAAAAAATAAAATGATAAGTACCACTAAATATGCCAATAAAATATATTTTGGGCCTAGAAGCATAAAATTTAGGGTGGATGTTCCTTCCGTGATGGAGTGATCCACTATGAACCGGATTTTGGAAATTCCATCCAGAAGGGGATGAAATGGGGGCAATGCATTTTCCTCCCTATACTTTGCATTGAAGAATTGGTGATTGATGGATGCTCTGTCCCAACCCCTCCACCTAGAAGCATGAAATTTGGGGAAGGTGTTCCTTCTGTGACTTGGCTGAAGAAGGGTGCAACATGTTTTCGTCCTATACTTAACACTGAAGACTGAACTCCCCCTACTTTCCTCTGTCCTTAAAAGTTAAGCCTGGGAGGGGAGAAATGTCCCAACAATTCCCTAGGACAGGGCAGAACCCACACTCTCACCCTTTATTACAGCAATTCAGGCTGGAGAAGTTGTTGAGGTTAATGGTTAATTTCAACACTATGTTACTTGTTATTAAATTACATATAATTTACTAATTACAAGAAGGCTACATGCTGCCCGCTTACAAGAAAAAATACATACAGTACATGTATGAGAACAATGAAGTTTTTTTCAGAACACAAGGCTTAAAAAGAGGACATGTCCTGGGAAAAGAGGACAAAGGGGCACCTTGACCAATGGACCCCATCTCTTGGAGCCATACTGGGTGGGAAGAAGTAAAACCAAAACTTAGTGCTTTGCAGCCCACTCTGGCTATGCCACTGGCTCCATCCACACTGCCATTCCTGGTAGGCGTGGGCTCCTGTCTGCTTCCCAAAGACGGAGCCCACTTTGTGCCCAGGAGGGGGTCTGTGGTACTTGGGGGGCTCCTTTCCTGTGGCATAGGGTGTTTGCCTCCCACCCCTGAAAAAACCCTGTTCTGGTCTCCATCTCCCTTGGAGACATGGAGCCTGGATGGAAACAGGGATGTCCCTGTATTGTGTCTATTGTGTGTGTGTGTGTCTATCTGTCTCTGTGTCTGTCTGTGTATATGTATCTCTCTGTGTGTGTATACTGTATGTATCTCTATGTGTACGTGTGTCTGTCTGCATATTTGTGTCTCTGTGTGTCAGTTTGTGCCTCTGTGTCTGTTTTTCTTTGTGGTTATGTGTATGTGTGGCTGTCTGTCTGAGTATATGTATCTGTATGTATATCTGTGTGTGTGTCTGTCTGTCTGTCTGTCTGTGTATATATGTATCTGCAGTGGTGGTATTCAAATAAATTAACAACAGGTTCTATGTCCTAATAACCTAAATTAACAACAGCTTCTATGTCCCATTAGTAACTGGTTCTCAGAACCAAGGGGTCATTAGGGTAGGGTTGTATAGAACCCTTCTATAAAACCAGTGAGAACCCCCTGAAGCCTACCACTGTATCTGTCTGTGTATGTCTGTCTCTTTCTTTGTGCGTGTGTCTGCCATTGTTTGTGTGTCTGGGTGTGTCTTGTGTCTATCTGTCTGCCTGTATACGTTGTGTTTCTGTGTGTGTCTTTGTGTGTGTGTATGTATGTGTGCATCTCTTTGTGCATGTGTATGTCTGTCTCTGCCTGCTTATCTGTGTGTGTGTGTGTACGCGCGCACACGCATATGTCTGTGTTTATATGTGTGCCTGTGTCTGTGTGTTTGTATGTAAATAGCCTCCAAGCCTTGCATTGTGCTCTCCAATTCAGCACCAACTCTCCTGATGTCAACCCAGGCGACCCCAGAGCTTGGGGGTGGGTGGGGGGTGGGTGGGAGCAGGTGCCTGTGAGTTTGTCACCCCAACTATTGGCCAAGCAGGCGCACCATCCAGAGGACACTTTCAAAGCCTGGACACCCCTTTCTTTTTCTCCCTCCTGTGAAATCCAGTAGCTAAATAAAAGTTTTTTTGGGTGGGGGGCTGTGAATACTTAAAGACCTCTTTGGAAGCACTTTCTGGAGAGGGGGGACCTTCCTTTCATTCTGTTCTTCCAATGGGGGAGATCTTAGGAGCATCACACAAAACACTACCTGCCTGGCTGGCAATCACCCGTGAGCGACCATATATAATTTGATTTGCGAGGCAATCTGCGAGGCGATCGCCCATCATTTATAATGTTCCCAAGTTGGGCTTAATTGTGTCTCTTTTTGTCCTGGGAAGCGCAGCCCCTCCTGGCTGCTGGGCGCACAAGTGGCCAGATTCCCATGGACCAGCCAGGGCTGCAGCTTGCCAGGCGCAGGCCTCTTGTTTTCCCAAGCTGGAGGGGGGCAGATCTAGACACAAGAGACCCACACCCAGGTACAGCCTCCCTGCTGGAAGCCTCCCCTTTCCAGACCCTTTGCAGGTGCTGCCTTTCAAAAGCACCCCTTTATTCCACCCCCCAAAAGCTGCCAGCCTCTGTTCATCTTTTTGGAGACATGGCCTTTACTTGCAGTCCTATGGAGAGCATTGCTTGATTCATTGGTGGGGGGCAGCAAACAAAGGGATGCCTTTGGGGGTCACAGCCTGGGGGATGCTCCTTGGAGACCCCCTATGCAGAGCACTCAGGTGAGGGGCGCAAAACCCACTCCTTCCAACAGGTGGCGCCTGCCTGGCTCTAGTTTGGATAGCTCAATGGGAACTAGGATAACCAGATGCCATAACCTCAAAAAAGGAACAAGGAGGTCCCCCTAAAATGTAGGACAGCTAAGAAAAATGTAGGACACAACAAAATAAAAGTTTTAAAACTTTCATATGTATTGCTTTTGTGTGGTTAATATATATACTATTTATTTACAGGATTTTATTTATACACTATATTATTTTATATAAAAATAAAATACATATCCATATTTACTCAAATCTTATGCACCATCAAATCTAATGTGCACCCCATACTCATAATCAAAATACCACATTTACTCAAATCTAATTAGCCATTGAATCTAAAATTTATACACTGTATTACGTTTTTATTAAATTTAATAGTGCAATCCTAAGCATGTCTACCCTAAAGTACGTCCCATTGTGTTCAATATTACTTACTCCCAGGAAAGTATGGTTAGGATTGCAGCCTAAAACTGTTACATAGAAGCTGCAATCCTAAAATCACTTTCCTGAGAATTAGGCCAATTGAACACAATGGGGCTTACTTTTGAGAAGACATGGTTAGGATTGTGCTCATAATTTAGTATACAGTATTTACAGAGCAATCCTACAGTGCAATCCTTACTTAGCATAAGTAAGTCCCATTGTGTTCAACAGTACCTACTTCCAGGAAAGTGTGGTTAGGACTGCGGCCATAATTTGTTAATTACAAGGCTACATGCTGCCTGCTCATAAGGAAAATGAAGAAAATGAAGGGATTTTTTAAAGGATGAAATTGAAATTTTTTTCTCCTGAAAAAGAGGACCTGTTTTAGGTTGCAATCCGATGCAGCCTTACCTGGGAGTAAGCTCCACTGACTATAATGGGAATTACTTTAATATATCACCATAATTACTACATAATTACTATAATGGGAATAGGAGCAAGACCCTTTTATAATAATAATTTATAATATTTAAATTTTTACTAATAATTTATTATTTACATAAAGGTTCCATGCTGCTTGCGCACAAGAAGGACAATGTAGATTTTTTTGTCAGGACACAAGGCTGAAAAAGAGGACATGTCCTGCAAAAAGAGGACATATGTCTTCTCGCAAGGAAAAGGAGGACAATGATGATTTTTTTTTTCCAGAACCCATGGATGAAAAAGAGGACATGTCCTGGAAATGTCCAGCATGTGGTCATGCTGGTTTCCAAACTCTGCTCAGCACTCTGGCTGAGTGAGAACAGAGTGGCTAGAGCTCCCCAGCCCTCTCTAGGG
Organism: Cryptoblepharus egeriae; assembly: GCA_030015325.1. Taxonomy (NCBI): domain Eukaryota; kingdom Metazoa; phylum Chordata; class Lepidosauria; order Squamata; family Scincidae; genus Cryptoblepharus; species Cryptoblepharus egeriae. The sequence goes on along the minus strand of JAREYC010000004.1, from coordinate 18,089,935 downwards.
GCACAGCCATCCCAAAACAAGGTGCTTCAGGCCCCCCTGCTCTGGCCAGGTTCAGTGGGGCTCAGTCCCTGGGGAGGGGGACACTTCCCTTCCCCCGGCACACCAACAGAACCTGAGGCAGGCTGGAGAGACTTGGTCTGAGGGGGAGCAGGGAAAAGGAGATCCCCTTAGGGGAGTCTTCAGGCTTTCCCACCCCTTGCCCACCCCCACCTTCCTCTTTTCCTTGCTATTGATTGGCCTCAGCAACTCCCAATCGATGCAGAACCCTCTGCACCCAGCTCAACCCTCCCTCTCCAGGCCCACAGGTGCTGGGTTCCCATGGGCTCTGCCCGCTCTGCAGCCTGGCACTGGGGGGGGGGGGGGAGGCTGGAGGGGAGACCCGCCTTGAAAGGCTCTGACTGGTGAGCCTCCCTTGCATCCTGGAGAACAGCAGGCAAGCCCTTGAGCCAGGCTGACCAGAGGCCCCCTCCCCCCCAAAATGCAGGGCCCCCAAGAAAAATGTAGGAAGGACAGAATAAAAGCTCTCTCTCTCTCTCTCTCTCTCTATACTCCCAGCAGTGCTGCTTGTTTGTAACTGGACAATTGTTATCTTCTGGAGGGAAATCATTTTTAGATGTTCCTGGAAGCTGATGATGATGTACTATTTCACAGTCTCCAGGTGTTTGACTGGAATTGGCTATATTGTGATTTGGTTCCTATGCAAGGAACTAGGAATCACAAAGGTATTGTTGTTGTTGTTGTTGTTGTTGTTGTTGTTGTTGTTGTTGTTGTTGTTGCTGTTGTTGTTGTTGTTGTTGTTGTTATTATTATCCATAAATACACAGCGCACAATTTCGTGCTGGTTTCATTCACATCACCAGTCGGACCCTTCCCAAGAGTCTAGAACTGTGTGATGTAGCGGTGTATAATTCGTGCTGATCCCAGAAGAGCAGCTTTCTGCAGTTGGCAGAGTGATATTTTGTCAATGCCAATAGTTTTCAGGTGCCTGCCATGGTCTTTGGGCACTGCACCGAGTGTGCCAATTACCACTGGAACCACCTGCACTGGCTTACACCAGATACGCTGTAATTCGATTCTTAGGTCTTGGTAGCAGCAGATCTTTTCCAGTTGTTTCTCCTCAATTCTGCTGTCACCTGGCATGGCAATGTCAACAAGCCACACCTTACTGCTTTCTATGATGGTGATATCTGGAGTATTATGTTCCAACACCTTGTCCGTCTGTATCCTGAAGTCCCACAGAAGCTTGACCTGCTCATTTGCAACCACTTTTTCAGGCTTGTGGTCCCACCAGTTTTTGGCCACTGGCAGAGGACTTGCAAGTGAAGCAGTCGGTGGAAGAAGAAAAACATGCCCTAGCAGATTATGTGCGAGAGAGCCAGGAATCTGCTCTGATTGAAGTCAGCAAGAGAAAGTTGTTGAAAGTGCAGCAGACCAACTATGAATATTGCAATATTATTATTATTATTATTATTATTATTATTATTATTATTATTATTATTATTATTATTATTAATTGAATTTGTACCCACCTATCTACCACCCACCTTTCTCCCCTTAAGGTTCCTTTCATGTTAATTTAAACAGTACAGGTATCCCTCATTATCCGCTATGGTTCCTTTCTGGAACCGCCCATGAATAAAAAAAAATCATGAATAAATAAATCACTAGGAAAAATATATTTTAAAACCCATTTCCAGGTTTCTTGCTCCTCCATTTCTCCTAATGGAGTAAGGCTGTGTCTAAATTTCTTCTGGGGTTTCATTGGAAAACATGTCCTGGAAAAACAGGTTATATGTTCACCCTGCTCTCCATCCCCTTTGGAGTCTTTCTGGGCAGGGGAGCAAAATGGAATTGAAAGCCTGGAATGGCTCCCAAGGGAGGGCAGTGGGGACTTGCACTGCACACTCAGGCATCTGCATAACTTAGTGCTTTGCACCCCTAGCTATGCTACTGTTCCCATCCCCATGATTTTAAAGGATAGGGGTATAACAGCATACAGCATCTTTACAAAAACTGAGGCTCAGGATATAACAGCATTCACATTAAGTTCCCATCTAATCTCAGTATGGCATCTGCTTTACCTGCATTCACACAGCATGCCAGTATTCCCTTACATCAGGGGTGTCCAACCTTTCGCTTCCCTGGGCCACATTGGAAGAAGACGAGTTGGTTTGGGCCGCACATAAACACTTACAACCTTTTTAAAAAATGTAGGACAAAATGTAGGATGTCCTATATTTTGTCCTACATTTTTTAAACCTTAGAGTAAGTCTCATTGATTTTAATGGGACTTACTTCTCGGTAGGTAGGCAGCGATCCTCTCCAATTTAAACCTTGGAGTAAGTCTCATCATCATGGGGTTTTCTGCTGAGTAGCCATGCATAGGATTGGGCTCTCAGACTGAAACATTGACTTTAGTGGGGCTTACTTCTGAGTAGGCATGATGCATAGGATGGGCTGTAATCCTCTCCAAGCTTAACCTTGGAGATATGCTGCAATTCTGAACACACTTGAGACCTACTCAGCTGGGATAGAGGCTGAGCCTGCTTTGGGGGGTCTGCAGGGGCCTGAAGCACTCTGAGTGCCAGGAGGCAGGTAGGGGGAGGAGCCAGGCAGCCCAGACCAGTTTTGTGGCAGCCGCCCAGGACAGTGCGCAAAGAAGCATGCAAAATTTGAAAATGGCTGCTGCCACAAAGCCAGTTTTTCCAATGGTGGTGGCACGCTTTGCAGGAGGGCCACATCCACCCTTGTCCTGGGCCACATGCGGCCCCCGGGCCGTGTGTTGGACACCCCTGCCTTACATCTTTCTACATAAAAGCTTTAACCTGTGTGTTAGGCTAATTTGGCTGCAGCACTGTTTTAAAATGCTTTTAATATGTTTTTATGTATTTTATTTTTATGTATTTTTAATTGTTATGCATAGACTTTGTTGTCAGCCACCTTAAGTCCTGCTTGCAGGAGAAAGGCGGGGTACAAATTTGCTAAGTAAGTAAATAAATAAATCTATATATATAAAAGAGAAAAGTCACTCACTGACTCACTGACTGACTCATCACCGCCCTGCCAAAACTGCCGGCCCTAGAAGCGTGAAAATTGGGATGGGTGTTCCTTCCATGAGGGAGGGGTGCACTAAGAACCGGTTTTCAGAAATTCCAACCGGAAGGGGGTGAAAAGGGGTGCAACGCGTTTTCCTCCCTATACTTTGCATTGAGAATTGCTGACTCAGCAACATTCTGCCCCAACTGCTGGGCCTGAAGCATGGAATTCTGGGAGTTCCTTCTGTCACCTGAACTCCCACCAAAAACCATCTGGAGAAATTTAACCCTTCAGGGGCTGAAAAAGGGGCAACGTGTTTCTGTCCTATACTTAACATGGGAGACTGAACAACATCCAGCCAATCAGGTGCTCAGTGCCTGGTGCACTGGGGGATGTTGTTCAGAGAGAGGGGTTGCACTGTGGAGGATGCCGTGCATGGGGGGTTGGTGCTCATGGGGGAAGTTGCGCATGGGGGAAGTTGCGCATGGGGGGAAGTTACGCATGGGAGGGTTGATGCGCATGGGGGAAGTTGTGCATGGGGGAAGTTGCGCATGGGGGGGTTGATGCGCATGGGAGGAAGTTGCACTGTGGGGGGATGGCATATGGGGAAATGTTACTCCTGCAACGCGGGTACGCTTTTCCGCTAGTAAATAAATAAATAAATAAATAAATAAATAAATAAATAAATAAATAAATAAATAAATAAATAAAGGTATCTGCATCTTCTGGCCAACATTCCATGTTAACCTAGCAGGCTGAGAAGAGACACCTTCTGAGGGTCCTATTCCCATGTGCCTCAGGGGCAGAGAAGGCTGAGGAGAGGAAATTGTCAACATTTCAACTTTTAGAAATCCCATTTCAACTCTTAGAAATCCCCTTTTCTAAGGGGACAAAATATTATTTGCCTCTGGGAGAAATAATAACCCAAGCTGAGGAACGGCTAGGGGGAATTGAGGAGAGAGGTGAAAAAAGGATAGTTGAGATGCTGGAAAGACGGATGGTTTTTTAAATTGATGAATGCTGTTATATTATACCTTTGCAAGCAAGTGCTGTGGGCTATTACTAATATCAAATAACTAACCAAGACTAATCATAAAATGCAACCATCCAGCAGACAGATAGGCTGCTGGGCATGCTGCCAATCATAAATTGATACTAGTAGATTATGCCATTCTCTACATTACAGTTTAGAGCTCATGGTGCCAGCTCTCAGTGGCCTTAGATTCTACAACATGGACTTTTCTAGTTCTCTGTGGCCTCACCCACCACACTGAGCAATCCCAAGCTCCACTTCCACTGGAATTCCCTTCCACTGGAATGTGGAGTCCCAGTTTCTTGGGAAACAAATCCCACCCCAAAGAATCTTATTTTCATGTCCCTTTCCAACTAATTTAGGACACAGTCCTAACCAACTTTCCAGCATTGGCTTAGTTCAGTTGTGGGAAATCATGGAGGCCTCCTCAAGGTAAGGCAATGTTTGTTCTCTTCCCTTGGAGTTGCATTGCCCTTACCCCAGTGCTGGAAAATTGATTAGGACTATACAGGTAGTTCATACAAGACAGCAGCTCCAACTGGGGTGGGGGAAGCAATTTCTATTTGTGGAATCATCTCAAAGGCAGTGCCCCCATGGAAAGACACACATATATAGTATATTTTCCTAAAGGCTCTAAGTACAGGACAGATCCTACTGCTGATAATCCTTGATGAATGAAGGAATTGATTAATTGCACCGATCAATCCATGAACGCTTTCACCCTTGCCATGTTTTTGATTTCCTCCCTTCTTCTCAATGGGATTAGTCCAAACCCAGGACCTTCCAAGAATTAAGCCTTTGTTCCTGGCTGGACTGTTCTCTGTATTATTTTTTTGCTCCTTATCACAATTTGTCCAGAGCTTTGAAGTCTGGTCATTCATTACCCTTCTGGTGTTGGAGAAGAACTTCTGAGTGGCCTTTCCTCTTCAGTGCACCCTGGGCAGATGCATGATCCTGCCCACAGGGGTGGTGAATATCTAGTGGCATCACTAAAGGGGGGCAAAGTAGTTTTGTAGGGAGCCTCACACCAGCATGATCTCAGAAGTCCTGTTCTAACCATCTCTTCATGGTAGTAAGTCCAAGTGGGACTGTTCCTCATGTTCATCTCATGGTTCTTCCAAGAAGTTACCACCTTGAGTCCACTTTTGTGAAGAAAGGCAGGACACAAATCCAATAAATAACATAGTAGTCTGGAACCAAATGAGAATAATTACAGGGCAATTTGAAGGTAAGAGTGGTGGAAGAACTGAACTGGATGCTTTAGACAGGAGACCAAAGCTATGCATGTCTACTCAGAAGAAAACCTGTTCCAGTCAATAATGCTGACTCCCAAAAAGTGTAGGTAGGTTTGTCACCTAAAAGGGATCTAAGTGGGGTGGGGATGCAGGTGAGGCAGAGCCTCCCCTCTGGAGTTCTTTGAAAACCCCAGCTGCCCTGTGAGGCCTGCAACACACTTGCAATGGTGCATTTTGAGGGATGCTGGTGGGGAGGCTCTGCCTCACCTGCCATTCTACTCACCACACATCCTTGGAATAAATAAATAACTAGCAGCTTTGTTCCAATTCTGTGCTTAATAAACATCTCTGGAGCCCAGTACCTTCACTGTATAAACAAGGCTACCCATGCCAGAAACAATTTGCCAGTGCTTTCACTGTTACACAATGCCCCTGCCAGGAAGGCTATTAGTCCCTTGTAAATAACATAGAGACACTTTCCTGGGAGTAAGGAATGGAGCTTACTTTTGATCCACTGTGGAGGACAATGAATGGAGCTTACTTTTGGGTAGACAGGGTTAGGATTGTGCTCATAGACTACTATGTTATAGCAGGAAAATGAGGTCAGGAAAGTGATGGTGAAGACAAGTCTTGGCCTTTTCCAGTCCCTGCCAAAGAAGCTCTCCACCATGATGATTAATACCCTTTTTTCCAGGACAAGTCCTCTTTATTAGCCTTGTGTCCTGGGGAAAAATTCACTGTCCTCCTTTTCCCTATGAGCATTGTAAGAGACATTATAATAATTATAATGTCTTTTAATAAATTACATTTCTTATAATTAATAAATTACATTTAATAAATTATATGTAACAGTTTTAAATTTAATAATATAGTTCTAAATATATAATAGTTTTAGTTTTTATTTTGTCATGCCCTATATTTTTCTTGGGTGTCCTACACTTGGGGGGGGCCTTGTCCTCTTCTGCGATTAAGACACCTGATCACCCTGCTCTTCATAGGTGACCCCCACCTACCCACCCCTCTTCCCAGTTAAAGACTCCAGTGGGGGAAAAATATTCCAGAGCTTAAGTCCCTGGACAGCTCATTTGGGAGAGAAAACTGGGCATATGAATGAGCGACCACCGGATTCAAGAGGTGAAGGAGGCAGGCTGACAAGGCTGGGAAGAGCAAAATCCGATATGTTTAAAATCGATACCTACTCAATCACTGGAAGCTGATGTAATTTGGTCTGATGTGTTAAAGGGAAAGATCAGATGCTCTCAACTTGGGACGCACCAACACTCTCAGAAATGCTCCATTAATCGTTTGAGAACGAACAGGGAGCCAGAGGGATCTTTCTCTTTCTTTCCCTCTTTCTATTGCTATTTCTCCTTCTCTCTTTTTTTTTCCTCCCTCCCTCCCTCTTCCTTTCTTTCCCTCCCTCCCTTCTTTTTCTTCCTTCCTTCTTTTTATTCCTTCTTTTTCTTCCTCCTCCCTCTCTCCTTTTCCCTTCCTTCCTTTTCTTTCTTTCCTTCCTTCCTTTTTCTTTCCTTCCCCTCCATCTCCTTTTCCTTCCTTTTTTTCCTTTCTTCCTTTCCCTCCCTCCTTTTCCCTTCCTTCCTTTCTTTCCTTCCCTCTCTCCCTCCATCCATCCCTATTTTCCTTCCTTCCTTCTTCCTTCCTTCCTTAGCACTTTAAATCATGGTACTGAGTTATTGATCCTCCAGGCCAGAGTAAGTTCTCTATATTTTTAAAAAAGACAGGGAGAAATAGACCCCCAAAATGACAGGTGTGTGCACCCAACCAAACCACCTTGCAACGTGCCTATGCGGTGGCAATATGCGGTGGCAAAATCCTGGTGTATGTTTGCTCAAACCTATGACACTTTTCATACAGACTAGCAGCACCAACTTCTGCATGTTTACTCAGAAGTAAGTCATAGATCAAGCAGTCCCATTCTTCCAGAGGGCTTTCCTCGCAGGAATCTGAGTACTGTATAGGATTGCAGCCTCAACCATTTATGGAATTCGTTGCCATATTATTTGGAATAAAGCCAATTTAAACGGTTTTAGGATGATTGACAAAGCCATGGACGGTTGTCCAAAATGCCTTCTCCTCCTCATCCTCCTGTCACACTGAACTGTCCTCCACAGTGGATCAAGACTTTTCCAAGCCCCCCACTTTTCCAGAATGGAGGGGTTGGAATGTCCTGTGCACAAAGAAGTGCACTGTGAAGAACTGTCCCAAATCTACTGTACATACCTGTACAAGATGCTCCCTTCTGTATGCAATGGTCAGAGGAGGTGAAGGGCCCAATCCTATCCAACAGTCCTGTGCTAGTTCAGTTGTGCCCCTGGGGTGTGCACTACATCCTGTGGCGGAGAGGTAGTCCTGGACCTCAAGGTAAGGGGCCATGTACCCTCTTCCCTAGAAGATGGAAAGTTGGATAGGATTGGGCCAAGGTGATGGGAAAATTCTGTCCTTACCTTTGACAAGTGAGATCCATTCCTTGACTGTTTTTCTGAAGTCCAGTGGGACTTCAGAACACAATGGGGCTTACTTTTGAGTAGACATGGTTAGGATTGTGCTCCCCAAACCTAACTAATTTTCCAGCAGCAAATCAACTGTGCCAACAAACACATACTGCATCCTGCATGGGGAGGAGGGGGGCTCCTCCCAGGAGACTGCATTGCAATGGGGGCTGTACTGCATTGTATCAGCACTGGATTGTTGGGCCAAATCAGGAGATGAATAAAAGAGTGCAGATGATTCATGAGTTGCAGGAAGTGCTATCTCTGGTCCCATGAGCAGAATCTCTAAGGCTACAATCCTATCCACACTTTCCTGGGAATAAGCCCATTACTTATAATGGGACTTACTTCTAAGAGGACATGCAAAGGATTGGGCTTGGAGGTGCAATCCTTACCAACTTTCCTGCACTGGCATAAGGGAAATGCAACACCAAGGGAAGAGAATAAGCATGCAGATTGCAACAAGTGCCCCATTGGCACAGGTATGCCAATGACATATCCAGGAAAAAGAGAATATATAGTGACCCTGGATTTGAGCCCCTAGCAAACGTATGGTGTGCCTTGTCAATGGTGAAAAAATCTAATGGTGTACCTTGAAAATTTCCACACCTTGTCAGTATGCCCTGAGATGAAAGAGTTTGAAAATTACTGAGAACAAGTCCCATCAAGATGTAGGACGCCCAAGAAAAATGGGTGCAAATAAAAGCTAAAACACTCATATCTGGTTATGCTTTTAATCTGGTTTGTTTGACTCATGCTTTTCAGTGCAATCCTATTCCTGTCTACTAAGTTCCATTGAGTTCAATCCAGGAAAATGGAATTAAATCCAGGAGAGCGCTCTTAGGATTTCATCCTTTATCCGATTAATTTAACGATTATATCACTTATTAAAAGTAAAATTATTATATATAACTTATTGGGGATACCTGTGATTCCAAGAAAAAGCTGCATGCCAGAAGGAAAAAAATGATGTTTTTCCCAGGACATAAGGACACAGGAGTCATGTCCTGTCAAAAGAGGATCCCCCATTGAGGGGGGAACTCAGAGTACTCAGAATCTCAGGCTACTCAGAGTAGTGCCAAAGAGGTGGTGCGCAGCCAGGCTGCACCAAGGAGGAGCAGAAGCAGAGGGTAGGTCTGGCCCCTCCCCTGCAAGGTGTGTGCCCCCTCCTTCTTCCCCAGGGGTCTCTCCACCACCCCTTCCCCCCAACCCTGCCTCCTTCTGATTGGCTGGCGCTGGGGGTCCCTGGCACGCGCCTGTGGTTGTAGGTATAAGAGCCCTCGCGTGCCAACCCGGGGTCTCCAGGCTGCCTCTGGGGAGAGAGCGCGCGCCACTCACACAGCCAGCCAACCCAGGCACTGGAGGGGAGCCCAAGGAAGGGGGCTGAGGAGGAGCAGGGCTGGGGGGCACTCTAAGCAAGGCAGGGGGGTGAAGAAGAGAGAGGTTGGGGGAGAGAGCAAGGCTGAGGAAAAGAGGGGTGGGGGGCAGCCCAAGCAAGGCTGAGGAGTAGAAGGGTTGGGAAAAGAGTGCAAGGCTGAGGAAAAGAGGGGTTGGGGGGCAACTCAAGCAAGGCAGGGGGCTGAAGAATAAAGGAATTGGGGGGCACCCCAAGCGAGGCTAAGGAAGAGAAGGGTTGGGGAGAAGAGAGAGCAGGGCTGAGGAAAAGAGGAGTTGTGGGGAGCCCAAGCAGGGCAGAGAAGAGAGGGGTTGGGGGCCAGCCCAAGCAAGACTGAGGGGTAGAGGGGTAGGGGAAAGAGAGCAGGGCTGAGGAAAAGAAGGGTTGTGGGGAACCCAAGCAAAGCTGAAAAGTAGAGGGTTTGGGGGAGCCAAGCAAGGCAGGGGGCTGAGTAGGAAAGGGGTGGGAGGCTGTGCTGCCCTCCAGAGCCCTGTGCAGGTGTCCCCTTCCCTTCCCCAGCATGGAAGCGGTGCTGCTGGAACACTTCCCTGCGGGTCTGGATCCCTTCCCGGGGGGTCCCTACTTCGAGGAGGAGGAGTTCTTCTCCTGCCGCGACCCCCTGGAGGGCGAGGAGCTGCTGGAGGAGGAGGAGATGGAGCTGCTGGGGAGCCCCTTCCAGCAGCAGCAAAAGCAGCCGCCCAGCGGCGCAGCGCAGGGTCTCCAGGAGGGCGCCTTCAGCTGCCCCGGGAGTACCCCCGACGGCTTCTCCCCGAGCCCTGGCTACTCCTACGAGGCTGCTGCGCGGAGGAGGCGGAGGGTGCGCTCCGAGGAGGAGCTGCAGCAGCTGCGCCAGGCGGCCAACGTGCGGGAAAGGAGGCGCATGCAGTCCATCAACGACGCCTTCGAGGGGCTGCGCTCCCACATCCCCGTCCTGCCCTACGAGAAGCGCCTCTCCAAGGTGGACACGCTGCGCCTGGCCATCGGCTACATCGGCTTCCTCAGCGAGCTCCTCCGCTCAGACCTGCCCCTCAGGGGCTCCGCAGCCCTCGCCCCCCGACAGCCCAAGAAGGTCATCATCTGCCACCGCGGAACAAGTGAGTGCGCAGCCCAGCCAGGGAGGGAGGAAGGGGTGTAGCTGCTCCAGGGAGTAAGACCACATCCACCTGCAAGTAAACACAGGTTACAGTAGGAGTAAGACCAGATCCACCTGGGAGTAAGACCAGATCCACCTGCAAGTAAACCCAGGCTACAGTAGGAGTAAGACCAGATTCACCTGAGAGCAGATATAGAGGAGAATGTGAGCTCAAACTCACCTGGGAGTAGACCCAGGTCCAAGCTACAATATAAGTCAACTCATATTTACCTGGGAGTATGCCCAGACGCAGCTGGAGTAAACCAAGTGATCAGGACGCAATTTTAGGCACACTTTCCGAGGACTGAGCCCAGATTAGGGTGACCATATAGAATGGAGGACAGAGCGCCTGAACAGTACCGTTAAATATTGCATAGATGAGGGAATTAGGGCATGCTTAGCTTAACATATAAGGGTTTAAAAAGCAGCCCCAGCCTCAATTCCCTCTTCTATGCACTGGTTAAAGGTAAAAGCACTCTGTCCTCCATTCTATATGGTCATCCTGGCCCAGATTTACCTGGGAGTAAACTCAGGGTACAATGAAGTCTAGATTCACTCAGCAGGTGCCAATCGGGTGGGGTAGGTCTGTTAGGGGTAGTTTGGAGATGTCAGGCAGGCTGCAATCCTAAAGACGCATTCCTGGGAGTAAGACCCATTGAACACAATGGGGCTTACTTTTGAGTAGATATGGTTAGGATTATGCTCTCACTTAGAGTAGTGCCTAGCCACATTTTCCTACAGTGCAATCATAAGCATGTCTACTCAGAAGTAAGTCCCATTGTGTTCAACAGTACTGACTCTTGTGGAAAGTGTGGTTAGGACTGCAGCCCTGGTTTCCTACCTACACTAAGCAACTTCCCAGCTTTTATTCTGGGAGGAAGCCCAGAGCTACCTGGGAATAAACTCTAAGTAAGCCCAGTTACAATCAAAGTAAGCCCAGACCACGCTATGAGTAAACTCACACTTAACCTGGGAGTAAGCTCAGGTCAAAATAGAAGAAGCCCATTCTTACCAAGCCAAGACAAGGGGCACCAAGCAGGGAATTAGAAGTTAGGGAGATGCCTATCCTCACTTTCTTGAGACTAAGCCTAGGTTACAAAGGAAGTCAGCCCAGACAACAAATGTCAAGTAGGTGGGGTAAGTCTGTTAGGGTGCCAGCACAGGATGACCATATGACATAACCAAAAAAGAGGACAAGGCCCCCCAAATGTAGGACATGCAAGAAAAATGTAGGACTTGACTAAAAGAGATATATATATATATATAATGTTAATTTAAACTATATTTATTATTAAATTTAAAGCTATTATATGTAATTTATGAATCACGAGAAGGCTACATGTTGCCTGCTCACAAGGAAATGGAGGACAATAAAACATTTCCCAGGTCATGAAGCTAAAATCCAGGACATGTCCTGGAAAAAGAGGACACATGGTCACCCTGAGCTAGTAGTTAGGAGGTGGAAGAAGTTAAGAAGATGCCTTAGCCACACTTTCCTGGAAGTAAGCCTAGGCTCAATTTGAGTAAATTAACATTTACTTGGGAGTAAGCCCAGACTTAACAAATGCAGACAGGGATGCCAAGCAGTAAGGCTGAAATCCACACTTACCTGGGAGTAAGTCCAGGCTACAATCAGAGTAAGCCTAGACTTAACAATCTCAGGCAGGGGGTGCCAAGCAAGCTGCAATCCTACCTGACTACAGTGGGAGTAGGCCTTATAAAGCTCAGGTTATAATGGGAGTAAGCCCAGACTTACCAAACCCAGACAGAGTTGCCAAGCACACTGCAATCCTACTCACACTTTCCTGGGAGTAAGCCCAGGCTACAATGGGATTTATTTTTTAGTAAGCTCTTAGTTAGCAAGCTCCCCCTTTTCCCTTTTGCCACCCAGCTGGGTATGACTCCAAAAAGGGAAGTGTAGGGGGTCCCTTGAACACTGTGGTGAGGCTCCCTGCCAAATGAAGTGCTTTGCACACCATCTTCTGCTCTTTTCCCCAGCACCTGTGGCAGTGGCATAGCTAGGGGGGGAGCAGTCAGTCTTGGAGGGAGCCTCACTGAGTGGTGCAAGGGGCCTCTCTGAAGCCATTCCAGGAGGGGGGGAGCAGGTCCCCCCTCCTGAAATGGCTCTGAAGAAGAGGGACCCATTGCACTCTGGGGTAAGGCTCCTACCAAGACTTATTGCTCTGCCCTCCTCTGGTTATGCTACTAACCTGTGGCCCACCTGTGTCCATATGCCAGTTCGGAGCCATTCCTGCAGGGAGTCCTAAGGGTGCAAGGTCAATTCCCTGGGATACTCACCAGAAGCTATTTCATGCCCAAGGAGACCACATCTACCTTCTCACCTGCTCCCTCCATAGCTACAGTTTCATCAATGTAGCTTGACATGTTCAAGAGGAAATCTCACCCTTATGCCAAGGGTTTTCTGTCATCACTGCCCAACTGAAGCAATGTGCTTCCTTGCTTGCCCATGTCTTGATATTGCTCTTCTCAAGTCCAGCTTCTGTTAGGGCTGTGATTTTCAACTGTTCTGGTATGCTGTGTGGTCTGCAGATGTGCCATGGGAATTAGGGGGCAGCATTGAGCACAATCATAACTATGTCTACTCCAAAGTAAGCCCATTGTGTTCAATGGGACTTACTCCCAGAAAAGTGTGTTTATGATTGCAGACGTCATTTATTAGTTGGGCCAATGACAGTGTGAGTGCTCCATCAGCAGCATGATGTACTTTGTCAATGGTCAAAAAACTGATGATGTACCTTGACAATTTTAACATCGTGTCAGTGTGTCCTGAGATGAAAATGGTTGTGCTAGAGATTTGGTTCTCCCCTAAGACTAGGTAGAGAGATCTGCTCAACAGTTGGAACAAGGGCAGGGTGGACTTAAGGCTTCCACTGCGTGCAACAGATGTTGGACATAGTGTTACACAGAGCAGCTGAGTTGTGCTGAGCTGCCACCAGTGGTATAGCTAGAGGGAGTGCCAAGCATTAAGTTTTGCAGGTAGTCTCACTCAGGGCTGGATTTAGGTTTGATGAGACCCCAAGCAATTGAAAGTAATGGGGTCCTTTATAGTGATATTTTAGGGAGCAAGCTAGCAGGCAGGGCCTATTACTTACAACACTGTTGCTGTATGTAGGTTTTATTTTATTTGTTTTTAATCTTAGATTTTGGAAATGTACATCGTTTTTTTCCTTTAATTTTTTTTGGTCCCTCAAGAGAGTGGGGCCCTAAGCTATAGCTTGTTTAGCTTATACATAAATCTGGCACTGGTCTCACAATCAAGCAAAGCCTTGCAAGTGAACAAGCAAAACTTGATGCTTTGCTTTCTCTCTAGCTGTGCCACTGGCTGCCACAACCAAAAGTGAGTGAGCTAGTGCAAACTGTGAGTGAAAAAGCTAGTGCAACCTTCTGTGGTTGGTGAGATTACTGAGTGTGTGTCTTTCCTTTTTTTCTCCAGGATCTCCTTCTCCAAGCGATCCAGATTATGGACTACCTCCTCTGGCAGGGCATTCTCTGTCCTGGACGGATGAGAAACAACTCAAGGAGCAAAACATTATAAGAACTGCTAAAGTGTGGACCCCTGAAGACCCCAGAAAGTTAAACAACAAATCTTTATTGAACAACATAGAGAACGAACCTCCATTTGATTTTGTATCATGAGAGGCGAAAGAATGGCCAGAGAATTGTAAATAGCAGAAATCTTTATACTGATATACATGTGTACTTAAAAGACTTGTATTTTTCAAAGGTAGTTTACAATATAAAAGAAAAGTATTTCAATGGCAATCAACTTCTTATTTATGTATTTATTTATTACTTTGTAGTATTCCAGAAATAGAGATCTTTTTTGAATGTATAATTTATATAATTTATGCTAATTTTAAAGTATGCAATAAGTTGAGATTGTTTGTTGGAAAAAAAGAATACACTTCCCTTCGAATGTGAACATAAATTATTACTGCCTGCTGAATATTATATAAATAATAAACTTTAATTAAGTTTAAAATGATTTGTTTGGAACAAGAAAGTGTGTTTGTGTGTGAGAGGGATGCAAAGGACAGATATAACTGGGTTAAACTGAGGATACAAGTCCAAGAGAACTTGTCAGCAGAATGTGAGGGGGACTAATAGCAGGTGTCTAAGTCTAGTGCATTGGCCTCCAGCAAGTTTTGATGAGATGGATGCTGCAGACCACATCCCACTTTATTCCCGATTACGACAACCTGTTAGGATGGTACTGCAGAACTGCCACCTACCCTGAGGACAAGAGTCACATACTATGGTTGCAATCCTAAACACACTTTCCTGGGAGTCCAACCCATTAAACACAATGTGGCTTACTTCTGAGTAGACACAGGGCAAAATCTAGAGTAATTATGGGGAGTCCTTGTTCTGGTGGAAGAACAACTTACTCTGGATTCCAATATGAATTTCCCATAGGTTTTCACTAGGTGGTGCAGTAACTACAGGTGCACGTAAAGTCTCTTATGTGCTCCAATAGTTACTCTGGATTTGGGGGATAGTTAGGATTGTGCTCTATGTTTCTCTACATTGAACTGCTGAAAGTTTATGAAGGGTGGCAGGCAATTCAACAGTGCTGGAATAAACTGTGCTACGTTACAGAAAGCCTAGATATTTAATGTTCCCTTCCAAAAGAATCTGCTTTTTTGGTCCAATTTTATTGGCTTTTAAAAAAATTTTAGATATAGGCATAGGTAAGTTTAAAATACATAGGTAGGGAACTACAAAGAACACACATAAGGAAACTGTGAACCGGCCAAAGGTTACATCTTCTTCCATAAACACCCTTATGTTTTTAAATTCCAACATCTTCTAAATTATAATTTATAATATATTGATATTATAGATGCTTGTGGGATAGATGCTTGTGGGAATATTGGATATATATATCCAATATTCCCACAAGCATAAAGATCAAGAAAGCAGTATCAAATTAAAAGAATCTGGATAGCTTTCCAGAACTGTCTCCTTTGTTCTGCCCCTCTTTGGGTTTTCGTTTTTGGACTCACTTTTAATGCAAGTTAGTGTTGTGTCCTCATTATTGTTATTTGCAATTGTTACTAATTTATGAAGTGTTTGTTTCACACGGGTTCATAAATTGTCCATCTGAGATGAGAAACAGGACTTTGGCAGTGATGGGATTCAAAGAAATTAACAACCAGTTCTATGACCATCTGGCAGCCACTTTTAAATGGCTATTTTTAAACTTTATATGTCCTATCTCTTGTTAACAACTGGTTCTACAGAGTAGGCACGAACCTGCTGGAGCCCACCACTGGCATCATGTCATCACAATATCTAATGGGCTACAGGACTTAGCCATAAAATTAAACAGACAATTAAGAGCACAATCCTAACCATGTCTACTCAGAAGAAAGACCCATTGTGTTCAATGGGTCTTCCTCCCAGGAAAGTGTCTTTAGGATTGCAACCTAAGACTAAAATGGGTCAAGCAGTTTCACTTTTACAGCTTTATGCAGATTAAACCAAAATCTCTTTCCAAAATGGAACAACAGCAGACTTATTTTGAAATCTTCTTGACTTAGCATAGAGACTAATGGGATGTATTCATTCCCATTTTCCTATGATCAGTTCATTTTTGCTCAGGTGTGCTACCATCAGAGAGATTATTCCCAATCTAAGAAAAATCCCATAGAATTTTCAAAAATGCATGCTTATTTAAGGTTTTGTAATAAGTGACTGTATTCAGTTTGATCGATCAGTGAAATTCTAGATTAGCTGACTGATGGAGTTCATCATCATCATCATCATCATCATCATCATCATTTTCCATATATAAAGTAAGGAATAAACTAATCTACCCCAAAGGCCAGTTGTGAGGCTGGAGACCTATGCTTAAGTGTTGCAGAACCTATTAAGAGCAGACCCTTACTGACTCCTGTCAACAGGAGCCCCATCTGTTTCTTACCACTTCTTTAGCCATCTCCCATCAAAGTTTATTTTAAACAAATCCTATAGTGTATTTATAGGTTTCTGTTATGGGGCTGTGATGGGATTTACTTCTGAGTAATATGCATAGCATTGGGCTCAAGCCTACTCACACTTACCTAGGAGAAAGCCCCATTGTCTCAAATGGAATTTACTTCTGAGTGGATATAAATTATGCTACAGATATAAAATATAGATATAGGATTATTGGATATAGGAGATAGGATATAATATTGGGCTCTAATCTTTTGGGGGTCCATAGATGCTGAGCACACAGAGATGTCAAGCCGTGGGTCAACTCCTCAAATGGAATTATAAGGAAGAGGAAATTATCTTTGATGCTTGAGGTCTACATGTTGGATGAAGGCCTGCCACCATCCCATTTTAGAGGGTTTTAAAAGCACTTGGGGCATGATCAGGGTGCCCATATGTCCAGTGGTGGGATTCAAATAAATTAACAACAGGTTCCATGTCCTAATAACATAAATTAACAACAGGTTCTATGTCCATAGAACAACATGTTCTATGTCCCATTAGTAATAGGTTCTCAGAACCAGGGGCTCATTAGCAAGGGGTTCTATAGAACCTGTGAGAACCCCCTGAAGCTCACCACTGCAAATGTCCTCTCCTAGGACATGTCCTAGGATTTTAGCTTCATATCCTGGGGGAAAAAATCCATTGTCCTCCTTTTCCTTGTGAGCAGGCAGCATGTAGCCTTCTTGTGATTCATACATTCTATATAATCTATCTACAGTATTTATATACCACTTTTCAATGAAAAAGTTCACAAAGCTGTTTACAAAGAAAATGAAAAAATAATGGTTTTAAATTTAAACTAAGCAAAATAGAGTCCTCCTTTCCTTTGTGAGCAAATATCTTGTAGCCTTCTTGTAATTTGTAAATTCTATGCAATGGTTTTAAATTTAAAATAAGTAATATAGAGTTCTCCTTTTCCTTGTAAGTAAGCAGCAAGTAGCTTCTTGTAATTCATTATTCTATACAATGGTTTTAATTTTACAATAAGCAATACAGAGTCTTCCTTTCCCTTGTAAGCAGGCAGTATGTAGCCTTCTTGTAATTAACAAATTCTATACAATGGAATTTTAATTTTACAATATTTTACCATTTTAATTTTACAAAAAGCAATAAGTAAAACCTAATTTTACAATAAGCAATAAAGAGTTTAAATTCTCTATATTCAAGAGTGTTTTCAGCTTTTCTATTGCCATGTCCCACATTTTTCTGGGATGTCCTATATTTTGGGAGAACCCTGTCCTCTTTTTTTATTGCAATGCCATATGGTCACTCTGCCCCCTTGCACCTGTAGGTGGGAGGCTCTTGCTCTGGAGGAGTTAATGAGTGGCTGGTGATGGGGGGAATCGAGGCTGCGACCCCTCCCAGCAGCACCCCACCTCCCCTTCCCTGGGAGATGGTGGAGGCTTCAGGCTGCCCTGAGGCTACTGCATGCAGCAGCTTCTGCTCCGGCTGGCTGCTGCTGCAGGTGCTGATTTTCCCGTGGTACCCACAGCTTGTCCCCCTTCACTAGCCCAGAGAGCAGCCCAGATGCCCAGACCAGAGCTTGATCTGGAGCAGTTTGGGGTGCCCTGCCAGGCGGATGGGAACTGCACTGTCTTTCCACCCAAGGTATAATTACAGGAGGAGTCACTCTCCAGTACTTCCAGGGGAGCAAGCTGGGAGCTCTGGTGGGCTAATTGCATTAACCTAGTTAGTCCCTCCAAGACTCCCGCCTGCCATGACATAGCATGGCATGGATGGACCTCTTCCAAAAGCAATTAGCCAGGATGAACCTCTTCCTCTCCCCCACAGCCTGCCCTAAGACCTCGAATGGAGAGGGGAAGAAAGACCCCTATTATTAAAACAAAATCACATGTTGGAGATATTCACAAGGTAGGAGACTTAACAGTCCAATCCTATGCAGGTCTACTCAGTAGTAAGTCACATTACAGTCAGTGAGGCTTTCTCCCAGGTAAAATACTTACCTTAGTCCCAGGTAAGACACTTACCTGGGGAGTAAGACCTATTGAACACCCTGGGGCTTACTTTTGAGTAGACATGGTTAGGATTGTGCTCTAAGGCTCCAATCCTATCCACATTTTCCTGGAAGTAAGCCCCACTGACTTACTGGAAATACTTAATGGAAATTACTTCTGAGTACATCATGTGCATTGGATTGTGTAGTGATTTAGGTAACGTAGCTAAAGAAGGTGCAAAGCATTAAGTTTTGCAGGAAACTTTACCGCAGACTGTAATTATGCAGCTCTACTCAGCAGGAGGTCCCATTAGAGACAGTGGGACTTACTCCCAGGAAAATGTGGATAGGATTGGAGCCTTTAGGGGCAATCCTGTCCACACTTACTATGGAGCAAGCCCCACTGACCACAGTGAGATTTCCAATTTTAATTTTTTTAATTTTTTGTATTTTAGATTGTGAGCCCTTTTAGGTCAGGGATCCATTAGCTATTATTTTTTTATTTTCTTTGTAAACAGCTTTGTGAACTTGTTAGTTAGTTAGTTAGTTAGATAGATAAATAGATAGATAGATAGATAGAAAGAAAGAAAGAAAGAAAGAAAGAAAGAAAGAAAGAAAGAAAGAAAGAAAGAAGTGCATTGGATTCGGTTGCAATTCAGGTACTTGCAGTGGCGTAGCTAAAGGGGGTGCAAAGCAGTGAGTTTTGCAGGGAACTTCACCCCAGGCTGCAAGGGGTCCCTCTCCTTTGGAGCCATTTCTTGCAAGGAGGCGAGTCTGCAAAGGCTCCAAAAGGGGGAGGGGGAAGGAGGTGAGTCTCCCTGCTAAACCAAATGCTTTGCACCTCCTCTAGCTACGCCGCCAGAAAGGGGGAAGGAGAAAGAGAAATAAGTCGACTATAATTCGATTTTGTCCTTTATTAGGTCCTCATTAAACACAGAAAGTGGCCTTGGCACAAACGCTTCCAAGTAGGCATGTAATCTCATTACACTCATTAGAAAGTCAAATAGTGGTCCAAGTGGAGGTTCTACAGTTAGGGAAGGGGTGATCATATGTCTGTGTTTGTAGTTATCCACCTCCATTGGATTGCACTGGATTGGAAAGCTGGAACACTACATGCATTGTTAGGGGGTACCTTTTCTTCGTCTGTGCCACTTGTGTGCATGGTTTTTGTGTTGTTGTTTTTTGGGCTGATATTTTTTTGGTCATTCAATGCCTCATCACGTCCTTTAGTATGGTGTAGATCAAGCGGAAGAGCAGGGCTGCAAATGGAAAACACCAGGGTCTCTATCTTGTCACTCTGATGTCTTGACTTGGCAAGTCCTTTTAAAAAAAGGCCAGCATCAAAGAGAATGACAGGTTCTTTAGTCTTATTCAGCATCCATTCAAGTCGAGTCAGTTGCAGAAAATTTTGCAAAAATAAAAAAAACTTAAAACAATTACAGTGCTCAAAATCTCTCTCTTTCATTAAAAGAACTTTCATCTAAGATCTGCTTACCTCAAAGAAGACCAGGGATACATTGCTATTTAAGGCAGGCTGACGCAGAAGTTGCAGATGGAAAGTCTGTCTCCCCCCCCCCAGTGCCAAAAGAGTGTAGGCAGGGGATGGAATATTGCTTGGCACTGGAAGAACCAGCATGTGGTCTTGCATGACTGACAGCTATTCAAGCCTTTGAAATCAACCTCCCCCCACACGTTCTTTCCCCTTACCCTAGCAGAGCAACAATAACAATATTCATACTTCTGCTTCCTCAACTTTGCTTAATGGGTTTGTATTCAAATGAATTATGCATTCCTTCCCCACCCCACCCCCAACTGTCTGATCGGAAGTGAGCAGCATCTCTTTAAAATGGGGAAATGAAAAAGGCATCTGAATCTGTCCTTCCACATAAACTAATCCAGATGAAGATTTGAGATGAGAGATCTGGTTGACCACATGCACTTCCCCAATATGTGCCCCCCCAAAAAAATTATTTCTAAGTAGCCTCTCAATAAACTGCTAAGAAAGAGAGGGGGCCAAGATTCAGAACAACCTGGACTTCTGAAGATGACAGGTTCTGATGCTCCACCACCTTGGAAGAGATGCAAAAAGAAACCTTATCTCAAAACCAGGACTGCTGGTCCAGGGTCTCCCCCCACTCTGAAATGGGAAGGCCCTGATTTATGTGAAGAACCAAACCTATCCCAAAGGCTGCTGACATTTTGAGAGAGACCCTCCTCCACATCAGACCATCCTCAGCCTTGAGACCAATAGCATTTGTGATGCCCCTTAATTCCCATTGAAAAAACCTTTTGCCTTGTACAAAACAAGAGGGTCCATTAAAAGCTCAGAGCATCAATCTCCTGGGCCCCCAAGTGCAGGCTAGGTATGGGAAAAGGAGGGCTTCTTCTGCCTGCCCCAAGCAGAAGCAGGCTGCAGAGACTGAGAACCTGTTCCCTTGGGATTCCCAGGCCTTCTAATCTGCCAATATTGGGATTAAGGCCCCTATAATATATGGGCTGTGAAACCTCGGCTAGGCCTGAACTCATCCTATTTTCATTAAGGTCTCTTTTGCAGTGGCATCGAGGACCAGCTGCCAGGGGGAACAAACACCAGTTGAGTGTCCCGGGTAAATCTCTCCTCCTCCTTGTTCTCCCCCTTTCTCCCCCTCCCCAGGGCCTGTGGGAATGGGCCTGGCTCATTCCACAACAAATGGCATTTTCCAGATCTGGAAGCATTGGGAGGCCAGGATTCCCACGACTAGGATGTGAGCCTGGCCAACAGGTGTTCGGATTTGGCTGCGCCAGATAGGGAAACCCAGGGAGGCCCAGAAAAAGCTTGACGGGCCAGCAAAAGCTCTTTTACATGCCTTTTTTACATGGCGTGCAATCCTCAGACAATCAAAATGATATCTTTATTGCTAGGTTCATGTCCTGGGCTATAAGATATCAATCCCTGTCTCGGATGCACCTGGTATTTCAGAAACTTGTTCTTTTTGTGTTCCTGGGTGCAGCTGCCCTAAAACAAGCAAAAGGGAGAGAGGGAGCCCCTCCACAATGTCTCCAAGACGTGTTGGCATGGTTTGCTTGTCTTTAATGTACCATTAAGCATTGTCTTGACACAATATGGGAACTGTAAAGCATGGCATGTGTTATAATAAAACACATTTTCAAGGATACACTTGCCCTGGGAGCTGGGATGCAAGCAAACAAACAGGCCCAATGTCTTCTTTATTTTTTTCTTTTTGTGCAATTAAATTTCAGGCCTGGGTTTCCACCTCCCCCCTTTCTTCCATGATCAGCCAATTAAATTTTATCTCTCCTAATTTTTCACACAGAGGGAAAAAAAGTCTCCAAAGACATTGATTTTCCTGCGATCACCTGGCGCTCAGACCTTGGCTCCATTTATCAAGAGGAGCAACCATCAAGTGACTCCGTTACCATAAGGCTCTCACCACCCTGGCCTATTGTTGTGGCTTGTTAATAACTCATTACCAGGATTTAACAAATCCACCATTACATATGTTTTGTGCTTCCATATTTTGATCCGTACGATTAAGCAGATGTTACGACTGAAAAAAATGGGAGAAGTAGTCCAAGGCTCCTCTGAAAGAACCAGGGCACACAAGTGGCTCACAATGAGATGGAGAAGATCCTAGAGGAAAATAAAAAAAAATAAAAATAAAACATTGACAACGAGGCGATCAACAGACTCCTCCAACCTGCTGCATCGCCCCCATTGTGAGCCCATAATTAAGTTTAATGGGGACTAGGTCTGGCTGTTGGGTTTTTCAATGCCCAGATCACAGGTGCGGGGTGGCACGATGAATGATCCTCCTGATTTTTGCCAGGCTCAAGGGCCCTTCTGAAGGTCTTGCGAAGGGGGACACACACATTGTGATGTCTTTTAATGCACAGCATTACTTTTAAGGCAAACAAAAGGGCGGGGGGAGAGGAAGGGGAGGGGGCGGCTGAGTGGCTAAAGAGACGCGCATGGCTCAGGCACAAGAGAGAGGCCTGGTGCGCAGCTTGGAGCGCAGGGGGGCCTCCCTTGGACGCCTCGCAGCCTCGAAACGCGCCCCCCTGGACGCCCCCCGGCTTCAGGCAGCCCTCCAGCCCCGTCCCAAGGACCCCCAGCCAGCCTCTCGAGGGTTTACAGCCCTTCCCTGGAGAGCTGTGCGCCTCTGAAAGCAGCTTGGCTAAACTCTCCCCAAACTCTGAAGCGAGCGCCTGGGGAGGATCCCCTTTTGGAGACGCGCGTGCGCCCTGCTTCTCTTCACCCCACCTGAGGGGACGGGCAGGGGGCGAGGGGCCCACAATAGGGACCCCTGGAAAGGAGGACCCCCTCCACTGTCCCAGCCCCCTTTCAGTGCCTCCCTCTTGACTTGAGGGGTAGAAAAAGGCGCGCCAACACAGCCTCCCAGCTTGGCCAGGCTGGCCTCGTTGCGCATGGAGGTCTCCAAGAGGGACCCCGACAAGAAGGGATGGACTGAGGCGGGGGCACGCTGGGGAAGGACGGCGCTGCGTCTGAGGGGACCCTAAAGGGGTGGCCAAAAGGGGAAGGTCTCCTCAGAGCCGGGACCTGCGTCAGGGGGGCTGCCAGAGAGGGAAGAAGAGGGTCCCCCAAGCAGGACTCGTGTGCCTGCGCTCGCCTCCCGCTCTGCGCGCAACACTGGCTCAGGGAGGCTCTGCTGCTGCCCAACGGGGCCTGGGCAGATGGGGGCTCGTCCTTGGCTTCAGCCCGGCTCTGGGGGTCTCTTTCCAGCCCTGGGGAGCGCTGGGCTCCCCCTCCAGCCACGCCAACAGGTGGTTCTCCTCTCTTTCCCGCGCACCTGCTCTGAGGCCACTTGTTGCGCACAGCGCCTGTTGCTCTGCCTGTAGCTTCTGAGGCAAACAACGCTGGGCACCGCCTAGCCAAAAGTGTCCAGCCCCAGCCACTCCTGTGGGGCAGAGCTTTGGGGGAACCCTATAACTGGAGGCCATGAGAGCTTGACTCCAGCCTTTGGTTCCCTGGCTGCGGTGGCGTAGCTGGAGGGGGGCTGAGCTGCCAGTTTTAGAGGGACCCTTTCCCTTTCAGAGCCATTCCTATTTCTTTTGCTCGCCCCTCGCCTAGAACGGCTCCGATGGGGAGGGACCCCCTTGCAAGCCATGCTGAGGCTCCCATCAAGACTGATTGCTCAGCCCCCCTCTAGCTATGCCACTCTTAGCAGGCAGTGCCCCTTCTCTAGCAGGCAATATAGGGAGCTCGAGGGGCAATGGATGAGGAGTTCCCAGCAGTGGGCAGAGCAGCCCAGGTGAAGGGGCGGAAAGGGCAGGAGGAGGAGGTGCTCCCTTGTTGGGAAGCCTCCTTATCATGTCAAGGCCCCCAAGTGTGCGTGTCTCCAGTGTGCATTGGGGAAGGAGCCGCCCATCTGTAAGTCATAGCATTCCCCTCCAATTAAAGCGATCGCCTCTAGGCAGCCCCAGTCATTCTCAGCCCCAGATGGCATCTAGGGGCAGGGTGACCACATAGAATAGAGGACAGAGTGCCTGTCCCTTTAACCATTGCATGGAAGAGGGAATTTAGACAGGTTTAGTTCAACATAGAAAGGTTTAAAAACCAACACCTGCCTAAATTCCCTCTTCAGTGCAGTGGTTAAATGTACAGGCACTCTGTCCTCCATTTTATACGGTCACCATTTCTAGGGGGCCTAGAGGTCAGCTCAGTATTCTAGGGGCGGCAGGTAGAGGAGAGAAGAGGATCGCCCTCGCTGGCAAGATGGCACACCAAGTTAGCAGAAGTTAGCAATAGATGCTTCCCATGCAAAACACCAGATAGCAATAGATGCTTCCCATGCTGAGATCCCTGAGAGTAAGCCCCATTTTCCTGGGAGTAAGCCACATTTATTCTAATGAGACTTATTTCCGAGTAGCCATACATAGGACTGGGCACTGTGTCAGGCTCCTCTTTTGTGGTATGCTCCTCCTTTGGCTGGGCACTCTTTGCCAGGGCGACCATATAGAAATGGAGGACAGAGTGTTGTACTTTTAACCACTGCATGGAAGAGGAAACTGAGGCAGATTTGGCTCAACAGAGAAGGGTTTAAAAAGCAGCAGCTTCCTAAATTGCTTCTTCTGTGCAATGGTTAAAGGTAAAGGCACTCTGTCCTCCATTCTGTATGGTTTCCCTGATGGAGGACGGAGTGCTATACTTTTAACCATTGCATAGAAGAGGGAACTGAGGCAGGTTTAGTTCAACAGAGAAAGGTTTAAAAAGCAGCACCTGCCTAAATGGTTTCTTCTATGCAATGTTTAAAGGTATAGGAACCCCGTCTTCTATTCTATATGATCAGCCTGGGAACTCACCAGAAGCACCCATTCCCTGGAAGTGGAGGGAGTTAAAAAAGGGTGATCTCTCCAAAAAGAGAGAGAGAAAGCAAAAGAAAACCTTGGAAAGGGGTCTGTGTGCAGGTGTGGAAGGCGGTCCACAAGCAGATCCAGTGTGTGCTCCCCCCAATGGGGAGAGCGTGACAGAGACAGCTGGCTCCGTCTTGCCCGTGAAGACCCCCCTTGGGTGGACCATACACCAAGACAGTGACCTTTCCGCAGGGGGAGCCCGAGCCGGCCCTTTGACTGAGCGGAAGACAAAGGCGTCTTGCTAGGACTTTTGTTCCTCTCCAAAGTCCAGGAAGATTGCGGTTAATAGGAGAAGGGTTGTCTCCAGCTTTCCAAGAAGGATGAGGGGGGAGCTCCTTTCTCTGCTGCCCCCCTTCCTCTCCTTGGCCAGGACCTGGAGTGCGCACTTGTCCCAGCCCAGCCTGCCCCTCTTTCCTTGTGCGCACCGTCTGGATGTGGGGCGACCAATTGATCAACCTTTTCAGGATCTGACAATCCTTGGAAATGCATCACTGTCACGGGGGGTGGCTTGATCGATGAGAAGCCAGAGCCCTTCCCCAAGGTCAAGTTGAAGATCCTGTTCTGTGGTTGTTTAACTGGAGTTTGGTTAAGGAGCCCAAACAATGTCCGCCTGTTAACTTGCCTCTTACTTTGGGGAGGAGAGGAGTCCCCCTGGCCCCTTCCAGACTTTTCTAATGGAAAAAGGGGGGAGTGACAGTGATTTGATTCCCACCTCGTTTTCCAGTAAGAGTTGCCAATGCCCAGGATAGCTTAATCAAAGAGACAAAAAGATTCTGAGCTCAATCAGTGCTTCCATCTCCCTCGTTAAGACCAGGTCAGCCCTCAACAGGATCAGGACTCATCACTTTAGGTGTGATAACTTCTGCAGATAAGCTCTACTCTGAATGTAGCTGTGGTTCCCCAAAGCAGGCACATAGCGTGGCACAGTCATGGTGACCATATAAAACGAAGGACAGAGAGCTTCTACCTCTAACCACTGCGTAAAAGAGGGAATTCAGACAGGTGCTGCTTTTAAAACTCTTCTATGATGAGCTAAACCTGCCGCAATACCCTCTTATGGTTAAAGGTACAATGGTTAAAGGTACAGGCACTTTGTCCTCCATTCTATATGATTACCCTGGGCACAGTGTCCTCTGAGCGCAACCCTAAAGCAGCCACTATCAATTTTTTAGGACACACTAAAATGGTCAAGGCGCACCATTAGATCTTGGACAACTGATAAGGCGCACCATGCTGCCAGTAAGGGGGCTAACATCCCCCACTGGTCCTACTAATAGATTATCTTCCTTAAAATACCTGGGACACACCTATGGACCATTCGTGGCACACCAATATGCCATAGAACCATGGTTGAAAATACTGTTCTCCTGGATACTTCATTAACAGTTTACCTTCAATTTTATAAATTCCATGCAACTCTTCGATCTTTATTTAAGCAAATGGACAAAATAAACCTATCACAATTTTCTAAGTAAAACTAAAATAATGGTGATGTGTTTCGTATCTTGACCATATTCTTAAATAAATAAACAAACAAACAAACCTGGCTTTGCACAGACAGGGCCTTCCAGGGCCGGACTGAGGGTTGATGTGGCCATAAAATATTGAAGGTAATGGGGCCCTTTTTATGTCCAGTTGTCCTCTGTCAATAACAAATTGTCACTGTTTTTTGTGTTGAATATATGCTATATGGTAATTTATGGACCCAATAAGTATCTAAAGCCATTTGCACATATCAAAATATGTATTTTATCAAAGTAATTGTTGAACTGAAATACAATTTAAATTTGGGGAGGCCCAAGACAGTGGGTCCCTAAGCTATAGTTTGTTTAGCTTATAAATCCGACACTGCTCCCTTCCCACGTGCCTTGGGGCGATTTCTTTTTAGGAAGCTCCCCAAAAGCGTCTCCTTTGACTAGCCTTGAACCTGTTGTGCGCAGGAGTCTTTGAAACCTCCCTTTTTTTTGAGGGGCTCCAATCCTTCCTTGCAAGCTCCTCCGCCCGGCTTTCCTCTCTTTCTCCTTGGCCAGGAGATGATTGATCTTTGGTTATTCAGCCCAACTTTTATTTACCTTGCACAAAAAACAGCAAAAAATGTTTGGGGAGAGGGAGCAAGAGAGAGAGAGAGAGACCCAAATGTGATAAATGGCAGATATGCAAATCGCATTGAATGGGCTTGGAAGTGTTTCTGGGGGGAGCTGAATGAGGTCTTGCAAGCCGGTCTGTGCGCACTCAGGACCCCAGGGAGCTGATCAAAGCCCCCCATTCTCTTTCATCCCCAGTATTCTCTTCCAAACTATCTCGATACAATATGTTTCCACGATGCCCTTAATGGGTTCGGGACACAGAGCTCATTACAACCTGGCTAGTCCAGCCGACCCTTTTGTTCAGAGGCATGAAGTTAAAGAGACTGGATGGGGAGGGGGAGATACTCTGCTCCTTGCCAGCTCTCTGAAATGCTTCATTTTTCATGAGGTCTCGTTCTGATATCCTCAAAAGACCTGCTATGAAACCGCCCTGGCCTCTTCTGGCATCAATTACACCCCTGTTGTCCAGGAGATCTGTTTTGCCCCATTATAGATATTTCTCAGCAGGGATTTTTTGCTTCTTTTTTTGTTGCAAGAACTTTTATTTATTTATTTTTGCAGCTGCCAGTTTTTTTTAACTATGAGTGCATTTTGTAATCATTCTGGGGAGGATAAGAGCAAAAGTTGGATATTGGAAATTGGAAAATAAAAATTGGAAAAGTTGGACACACACAGACACGCACACTCTCCTCTTGACACATTTTTGGAGAGTCCATTTACTAACAATCTAGAAGATTTAGAGCACAATCATAATCATATCTACTCAAAAGTAAGCCCCATTGTGTTCAATGGCTCTTAATCCCAGGAAAGTGTCTTTAGGATTGCAGCCTTATTTTTATTTTAAAACGTGTTGCATGCTGCAACTTGCAAGCTCTCTACTGCTTCTCAGGGGTCTCCAAACTGTTAACTTCAAGGCTTGTGGACCTTTAAAGGAGTGAATTGTAGCAGGTGCCACTGCTCATCTCACAGATCACAAAGTCCCTTTTCGACACACTTGTTAAGGAGCCCCAAAGTTAAAAGTTTGGAGACCCCTGTTTCAGATCATGGGACTCATCAGGTACCTCAGGCAGGGTGACCATATAGAATGGAGGACAGAGTGCCTGTACCTTTAACCATTGCATGGAAGAGGGAATTGAGGCAGGTTTAGCTCATAGAAAGGCATCTGGCTAAAAAGCAGCACCTGCCTAAATTCTCTCTTCAGTGCAATAGTTAAAGGTACAGGCACTCTGTCCTCCATTCTGTATGGTCACATGCTGTGTAGGTTCAGATGAGCCTCCAGCAAGGAGTTGAATTGGTTTCCCCAACTCAAGTAGGTCTGAACTTATTTTAGCTTAAATCAGCAGCAAAGTTTCCATCCTAGAATCTCATACTTTGGTTGCTCCTTTTGAAGCTTCTGGACTGGAGGGTAAACTGGGTTGACTGTGCAATCCTATGCACGCCTACTCAGAAGCAAGCCCCACTACTGGGTTCAACGGGGCTTACTCCCTGGATAATGTGCATAGAATTGCAGCCTCAGCACAACCATGACCTCAAAGGAAAGTTAAATTTGCAAGTAAATCTTTTTACATCATCCTTTGATTAGCCTTGAACCTGTTGTGTGCAGGGCTCTTTGAAGAACCCCTTTTTCCCATCAACAAAGAGGGACTTTCCATAGTACATTTGGAAATAGTGCTAATGTTAAAGCCTGTGGAGTAAATAAAAAGATGTTTAGGGCACTGGCAAGCTACAGTAGTGCAAAGCACTAAGTTTTGCAGGTACTTCACCTGAATGTTTGTTTTGCTCCATTGCCTTGAATGGCTCTGAAGGGGAGGGGAAGGGGCTACTTGCACAGTGCTTTTAGGTGCCTGCAACACTTAGTGCTTTTCACCCACTCTACAATGCCACTCTGCTAACATCCATTCAAGTCAGGTGTTTGAACTGCAGGCTGGATGTCAGTTGTCTGCACAACAGTCCTAGCCAGGAGGCCACTTTGCTGTTGCTTGAAGTGCCATAATAAGGTTGGATTTGAGCCCAGAGCCAAATCCTACGCACACCCACTTGGACCTAACATTATCGTTATGGTCATTAGGGCCTACTACCAGGAAAGTGTGGATAGGACGGCCTAACCTCATCCAAGAGACTGCTCAGAAATAACTTCTATTGTATTCCAACAGGCTTACTCCTAAGAAAGTGTGGATATGAGTGCAGCCTCAAGGCCCTTTGCTATGCATGCCTCCTCAGAAGTAACTCCTATTGCATTCCAAGGGGTTTACTTCTAGGAAATTGTGGACAGAAGTGCAGATTTGGGACCCAATCCTATGCATGCCTTCTCAGAAGTTACCCCTATTGTGTTATAAGGGGCCTGCTCCGAGGAAAGTGTGGATAGGATTGCATTTGCATCCCATCTAAGCAGGCCTCCATCAGTCTTGAGAGACTATGGTATCATGCTTGGCGCTGCATACACTGCATACGCTGCATGCGAAGCACGAAAGCCTGGGTTGGATTTTTATGGAGGATAGGCTGTTCCCCAAGCAGCAAATCCCCCCTCTCCACACCACTGAATTAGTCCAATGGAAAGGCAGAGCCCATACGATTGGATCCAGCTGGTGCCGCAGAGCTGGGCTAAGGACAGGAGTTCACCCTGTCCTGTGGGGCCAACCCGGGTCTCGAACCCTGGCCTGCTGGTTAACAGGCACAGCGTCTTAACCGCTTGCGCCACCCACATCCCATCTACCCACTTGCAAACCCATGGTTGTAGCAGAGGCTGGTTCCTTGAATGTGCTGCTGCTGCTGTGCCTGGAAGCAAACCCAAAGACTTAGTGGGTACTGCAGTGCAAAGGGTGGGTTGCTGGCATTGATTGGTGGGGGGAGATGGCTGGCAGCCAGTTCTGGGAAAGATTCCAGCCCTGACTCCTATTAACCCTCTCTGGTGAAACTCTGCTGGAGACCCACTCACCAGCCATTGCCATTAATCTACTTACTAATTAAGCCCTTTCGTTTCTAAAGGAGGAAGAAAATGCCTTTCTGTGGCCCAAGTGATGGGAGGAAGTTTGAAAGCAGCGCCAAACTGTGTCCCTGCAATTCAGCTGGAAAGAGGGGCTTGATATATAGCAGGAGGGGGAGCACCAAGTTTCTAGGGCAACCACCACCACCCTTGGGTTTGCAAACTCCCCAGTGCAGTGGCATAGCTAGAGGGGGGCAAAGCACTTGCAGGGAGTCTTACAGCAGCATGCAAGTGGCCCCCCTTTCCAAGCAGTGGGACCAAAACAGAGTTAGTGCTTTGTGTGTCCCCCACTGTCCCAATGCAGTCCTCTGAGAACTGGGGGATTCCAATTCCAGCACATTCCCTTCAAAAACATGGAGAGCAGGGCTCGTTTGGAAGCCTTGACTATATTCTGGGGCTAGTCCTTGGCACAATTTTGTGGGAGCAAACCCCATGGAACTTACTGCTGAGGAGGCATGTATAGAATAGTGCTGTCAGTTGGAAGAATTGTGGATTGTGGCCACACAAAAGGTGAAAGGTTTATGGTGCAATTAACAGCCCCAGGAATAGAGAACAACTATGGTGTTTAAATCCTCCTTCAACCAAGATGTTAACTTGGCTCAGGATTTATTAACTTGATTATTTTTCATCACATTTCACCAAGGAGCTCAAGGTAGTATAAACAGTTCTTTCCAATCAGTGGGGCAGCTAAGGGATCTTGCTCCTAGGTACACAAAAGTTATTAACAGCCCCATTGAGCACCAGATGTGAACACTACCATCCCCACATCCAGGAAATGGTCTAAGGCCACTTCTTCACCTTGGGTCCAGTATCAGAGATGAGGTTTGGCCAGGGTGATCAGATACTGTGGAGGACAAAGTGCCTATACCTTTAACCATTGTATAGAAGTGGTAATACTGGCAGATGCAGCACAACCTTGAAACATCTGCACTTCCCAAAAGTTCTTGTTCTATATAATGGTTAAAGATGTCTGTCTTCCATTTATCTGGTCAGGCTAGAGTTGGCAGCCCCTCAAAGTGTGGTATCCAGGGCAAATTAACCCCTCCTTTTAGCTACTAGTTTCCCTCTTCTTTTAGGTTTCAGAACAACCCTGTGAGGTAGGCAAGGCAGAAAGACAGTCAAAGTCAAGCTTCAGGGCACAGTGGTGGTTTGAACTAGTCCTTTAGGTCTTAAGTCCATGTTCCAAACCGTTGTGGCTCTCAGCTTCATTTACTTTGGATTGTCGCATTGAGACAAAGGGGGGAATGGAAGTGGAGAAAACTATGTACATCATATTGGGAGGAAATCTAGGTAAAATATGTGGAAACTTTACTATGCACACAGATCCATAGGCTGCCCTTTTCCTCATTTGTCAAAACAAAGATCTTAGTCACTGCATTGTCTTAAGCAGTAGATGTAGGATAAAGATTTATAGTGCTTTAGAAAAGATTAAAATGTGGCCTTATCAATGTATGTTAGGGTTAGAAAAGAAATCAGTTTTTAGGACATCTGAATCTGGGCAGCACATACCTTCACGTGCTGCCTAAGGGCACATAGAATTGGGCTGTCCAAACACAATCCAATGCACGTTTCCTATATAGGCCCCATTGAATATTTCAATGGACCTGCATATGACTGGAAGTCATTAATAACTTTAAGCAGCTATCACGTAAATGGTCCAAAGAGAGAGGAATGTTGGTTTGTAGGGAAAAAATAATCTCTTTATTAAAACTTTTAAAATGAAGAAATGAACCTCAAGATAGCTCTCCAAAAAAGTGAGTGTTGAATAGAAACCATGGATCTTGACCATGGTCTGTATTTAGAAACCTTGGTCAAGAATAAAAATGCACAGGTGGGATAGTTTTGGAGCCATCTCAACATATGCTGAATAAGAAGACATTCCCCTTCTCTAGATAGGACAGCTTTGGTGGAGATCTTCTGAGCAAGATGAAAAAATTGTGGTGGATTCTTATACCCATTTTCTTTCTTTCTTGCCTGCTGCCACCAGATGCCCTCTCCCTGCTTCTTGCCCATTGCCCCCAAGTGCCCTCTATCGAGGTAGAGGAGTGATAGGCGATGGCACAGGTACCCCTTCCTCAATTTCTTCCTCATAGTCAGACCCTAAATCAGAAGAAAAAGAAACGAGATCATCAGTACATTGAACCTGCATATCGATGCCAAGTTTTCTACACCTCTGTTGTTTCCGCTATGCCAGAGACTATGGGTAGAGCAGAATGGCAACAGTTGGTTCTCCCTTATGCACTCTCTGTGACTAAAGGAACACCTGGTCTATGAAAATCAATAGCACTTACACACTAGTCTATTATCAGATGCTTTCTCCACCACTGAAAATGACAGTCTTGTTCACTAGACAAGAGCAGGAAAACTGGGGAGAGGCCATAGGTGAGCACCTGCTCTATATGCAGAAGGGCCTGGTTTTGAGCTCTGGTATAATAAGTCGCTTGGACTGCAAGGAGATCAAGGCTGCAATCCTAACCATACTTTCCTGGGAGTAAGTATTATTGAACCCATTGGGAGTTACTTCTGAGTAGACATGCTTAGGATTGCACTGCAAATCAGTCCAGGAAATAAACCCTGAATGTTCACTAGAAGGACAGATACTGCAACTGATGCTCAAATACTTTGGCTATTCGATGAGTAGGGAAAAGATTGTAATGCTGGAAAAAAACTGAAGGCAAAAGGGAAAGGGAATGGCATAGTGACACTAAAACAATGAACATGAATTTGGACAAACTTCGGAAGTAAGTGGAAGATATAGCAGCCTGTCACGTTGCAGTCCGTGGGGTCATGAAGAGTCAGGCTCAACTTAATCGCTGAACAACAACATATTACAACATATTAAGCTTAGCAGGATAGAAAAGTGAGGTATACATTCTGTAAATCAGTAATATATAGAGAGCAGGAAAAAACCATATCTGAAAGCAGGGTATGTCACTGCCATTTTGTGTAGACTGTAGCAACCAAGATGAATGGTGGCAAATCTGAAATTTCACCAGAGATTGCACCTGTATGCCTTTTAAAGCAATTTTGAATGTAGACTTTATGCCTGTTATCAAAAAATTAAATTAGCCCTCCACGTTCTCAGTGTCACAGGGCTGTAGCAACTTAGTGGTTAAAGTTGTTGTGCCTACCAGTCTGAAGATTGGCAGGTGGGTCAGCAGTTCAAGACCCGAGTACTGCAAGACAGGGTGAGCTCCTGTCCTTGGCCCATCTCTTCCCAACCTAGCAGTTCGAAAGCATGCAAATGCAAGTAGACAACTAGGTACCACTTCAGTGGGAAGGTAACAGCATTCCATGCACCTCGGCATAGAGTCATGCTGGCCACATGAACACAGAAGCATCTTCAGACAACACTGGTTCTTCAGCTTAGAAACTCTAGAGTCAGTCACAACTAGAAGGGCAACCTGCTAGGGACACCTTTACTTTTACCTTATACTAAGTGTCACTGCCTTTACCATACTAACATGTAGAAAATATATTCGTTTGTAAAATTCACAGAGCATAGTTCAGAAAGTCTGGGTTGGTGTAGCGATGCCATCTCACAAATCTGAAATAAATTTCAGTCAATAGTGACAGGATGATTGACAGTACAGAGAAAGCAGCGTGGGCATTTTTTCCCCGACAGTCTCTCTAGGCTGTACAGAGTTGCATGAAAGACTGAAGTTCAGCAGGTGCAACTGTTGCCATCACTGCACCTCCTTGCTGGGAAACGTGCTCAGTTTTTGCCAGATGCAGCTGTTCAAAGCACAGAATCTTATGTCAGGGGGAGAAAAGGTGGCAACTCTATTGTGGATCCAGCTGAAAATCCTCAGACAGAGAGGAAAGCCACAGAAAAGGGGCTGGTGCTCTCTTTTCACGTGCTGCAGCCTTAATTTACATGAGGGTTTCCATTCCAGCTGCTGTGCAAACCTCTTATTGTTCACCCACATATTGCGGCTTGCGCATAAAGGGATGTTTCGAAGCTTTGCAGTTAATCAGGTGACGTCAGCAATGCAATGCAAGCGGTTTGTGAAATACTGCTGTCCTGCTATGGACCTTCCAGAGTTTGGGGAGCAGGTGCCCATTGCGGTGTCCCTGAGAGAATCCCTATAAATAACCAGCCTCGGTCACCATTGGATGGTGAGACAAGTAAGCCTCTCATTCTTTTGCAGGGGCAGCCACAATCTCCTGCTGAAAGGCCCGTGCTAACCCCTTTGGGACTCAATGATCTCTCCACATCTGCAGCACTAGCCTTCCATCCTGCATTATAAAATTGCCACAGACTATCTTATTGTGCATGGAAAGTAATAGAGCATGTAAGTCACATTTTACACAAAGTCAAAACATTTTACATCCTCCCCACTAAATATATGGTACCAAATTATTTTGACTGCCTACACTTGCATTTACAAATGAAAAGTTATTTAGAGGCAACTGTAAATATGAATTAGAGTAAAATGAATTAGAGTAAATGTAAAGTGAATTAGAGTATTTTCCAGTAAAATGAATTAGAGTATTTTCTATGTATTTTAAGATTCCTGCCTATCTTGAAAAGCTTTTAAAAATGTTTCAGGGTGATGGAGTTATGCATAACATCGGTCTACCTATGATTTAACAAAACAGCTGCAGAAATATACACAGAATTGATACAATAAGGTTTCAGATAAATGCTCTTGCATTGTTTTTGCAACTTCTGCCAAAACCTTTTGCAACTTTTGCAAAAAGTTTTTTCAAAATCTTTTGCAAACGTTTTCAGGAGGAAAAATATGCCTGTCGAAGTATGATACAGAAGTTGCTACCAGGTGACATTATCATGAGAAGGTAGTAACTAAACCAGAACTTTGCAAAAGATGCATGAAACATGAAGCTTCCCAGATATTTTGATGCCAAAAACCTAAAGGGAGAACAACAAAAATGTGTGGAAGAACAAGCATAATAAAAAAATCAACAAGCAAAAAAAAAAAAGACACCGCGCAACTCAGTTTCATAGTAAAAATTGGATGCAAATATCCTAAAAGAAGACTAATGACATTTCACAGGTAATGCAATTTCGAAAGAAACACTTCCCTGTTTTCTTTTCCAACAATGTGCATTTTTGTAAACTGCTATAAATTGCAATTCAAAAGCACTGATCTCTCCATCCCCAATCATTTTTTATACGGATCAAATGAATGCAGATACTCCCACTTGGGAGGGGCAACATGACACTTCCCTTGGCAGTTCTAAACAGGTCACGGACCTTTCACAGACCCTAAGGCAGTGGGAGGGAGTGCTTTACAAAACCGTGTAACCAAATCAAACCAATGGTTACCCCCTTTCAATACCATTGGAATGGTTTGCACAAAGCTCATTCACATAGCGGCACAGACACTGAAAGGATGGTCATCCAATGGAAATGGCTTTTCCTTTGTCTGAACTTAACAGAGCCCCAAAATACTAGGAAACAATTACATTTGGGACCGCAAAACCCCAAGCAAACTCCGTACGTATCTCCAGAGAGGGTACGTTAGACACGGAGATCTGCTTAAGATGTTTAAAAGCACCTTGCGCAGGCAATATGGAATTGTGTATGGACATTTATTGGAGGTGTTGCTTTGTTTGAAGCCATCGACACAAAGACACAACATGGCTGCCCTGGAGATGACCTATTGCTTTCAAGTTGCTCGAACACATCAGAATTTCTATTGTTAAGGTTGATTAATTGAAACTGATAAGTTACCATGAATAAAGATTGTTTTTCTGTTTAATGTGGTGGGCCTGATTTGGTAAATGCTTCATTCATGTAGCCTTGCAGCGCAGCATATGGGCCAGATTCATTCAGCATTGCGAACATACACAATTTATTATGCTTGTATGGTCACAGCCAAAAGGCCTTTCTAAGTTTAATGTCAAAGTCTGAATGAAAAATTCCATTTAAAGAGTCACTAGTAATGTCACGTGTGAATTTCATCGTCCAGTCTGGCTTGAAGCTCCCAGCTAAAATTCAAACCACCAGGGGAAAAAGACATCGAAAAAAGTTTAATCCAAGGGAAGAAAAACAGATCTGAGCGTTAAAGGAACATCAGCCTCCTTTCAAAACAAGCAAACAATTAATCTGAAATGTTTGTAGACTCCTACTACGAGGGCACATGTTGTGGGCTGGTGCCACCCCATGTCACATACTGCTGATAAAGTTATCACTATAATGTTTCAATAAGATACGGTCGCTGCAGCTCTCGGGTTCGACATTCCTCTGGCACTGTTAGAAGGAAGGGACTGGTTTGCTTAATAAATAAACTATTTTGAGAAAAAGAAATTGGAGCCAAAGATCTATGAAGAATTTAAGTCTCTATGATGCTGCTATATCAAAGGGAGCTGAACAGTGATTTTCTTTAAGGCACCTTGTCAACTAAATGGCTGGCCTATGTCCCATTTTTAAAAATCATAGTTACAGTAATGAATGCAACACCAAAACAACTATATCAAAACTCACAGCATAATCCAAACCCCAACCCTGGGCTAGCACAAGTCCTTGCACTACCCTGGAGTATCACAAAAGTATACCCTGGAGTATACCCTGAAGTATCACAAAAGTGCCATAAAGCACCTCCTCTAGTAAAAGAGCACATACTTTTATTCTCCTTCTGTAATTCTTATAGGAAAATACTCTGCACTTGAGGATAAGTGGACGACAGAGGTAAGTCCTGTGTCACTTCCTTGACACTGAATGGATTTCATGGCCAACAACAGGGACCCCTCCATCCTTTTGAAGGTAGATCAGGGATATGAGGAGGGGGTTGGATGTTTCAGCTGATATGTCCAAGTTATTTGTTAGTAAGGTCTAAATAAGATCCTAATTTGCACTGGAACAGGCAGGCAGAGCATCCTGTGCTGTATGCAGCATAAGGTATTGGCTGGATCACAATTCAGAGTAAGGGGTTATTTTCTCTCTTATCCCATGTTGTGCCCCAGTCAGCATGACCGTATGTCCTCTTGTTCCAGGACATATCCTCCCTTTGAACCTTGCGTCCCGGAAAATTTTTTTCAACGTCCTTCATTTCCTTGTAGCAGGCAGCATGTAGCTTAACCCATAAATTAGATGTAATAAATTATATGTAGCAGTGTTTTAATAATGAGTATTACAGTGTTTAAATTAACCACCTGAAAACAATATATAAGAGTGTTTTTAGCTTTTATTTTGTCATGTCCTACATTTTGTGGGGCCTTGTACTCTATTTGTGGTTTTGATATATGGTCACCCTGGCCCCAATCAGCCTTAGGGGACTACTCAAATTCCAATAGCCCCATATCTAGAGGGCTACTATGCCAGTAAATTTGTTGGTGCAAATGTGAGCAGACCATGTAAGGCTGTGGGGTTAGGAATGGGGGTTAGGATTCAGTTTGCCCTCTTCTGAGCTCACCCGCTCCCCAAAACACTCTTCTTCTGTTCCATCCTCCTTCCACTCTCTCCTGCCCTGATACCAACCTGCTTTAACCAGTGCAAACATTCCCTCATCAGGCTGGATCTGCTGAGGGAAGCCAACACAAGGCCCTGCATCAGCATGTCTGGGTCAAGAGTAGTAGTGAACATGCCTTATGGCACATTGGCAACACTCTTGAACAAGTTCAGGGACTTGAATCAGCCCAGTACAACTCTAGGATTGTACTCTAACGGAATATACACCTGCCTTTCTCAGAGATTATGTGTAATATCATATGAATGATGTTACTATGTAGCCTCTGGAGTGATAATTTAAAGACACAAGATAATTAAAGATTCCCATGTACTTTATAGGAATGAATCATAAGGCACAGATGGCTCAAGCCAAGTCAACAAACTTCAAAGTTTTGTGAGCACTGTGAGCTGGGTGCTGGCAGTGAACCAAACTTATGTGTTAGCTAGGTTGCAATCCTAAAGTCACTTTCCTGGGAGTAAGATACATTGAACAGAATAGGGCTTAATTTTGAGTAGACATGGTTAGGATTGTGCTCCTAATCTAGTAAGGCATAAGTATGTTTGTTCTGCAGTGACTAGCTGCATCAAGGGAACACAGTGCTGGGATCTCCTCCTCAAGATATTACATTTCAAAAAAAAACCATTGGACAAGGTTTGAGCATTTTATGAGTTTGCAGGTAGCCATCAAAAGGACTGTTCTCATTTCAGATGTTCTCCATACCGAGACCATTCAGGCTTACCTAAAGCAGCTGTGCAACAATGCAAAGTAGCACAAAGAATAAGTGTCTACAGCTGTTAAGGAATAGGATGTGTGAAGGAGAAAGAAAATGTCATGACTGGTTTCACTCTTGGGCATTAGTTACAATGTCTGTAAACATTTGGTTGTGCTAGGTTGGTGAAAAATTAGGATCAGCCTCCCAGAGCTTTGTGATGACTTAGGAATGGAATCCCTTTTGGAGGTTGTCAGTGCTATCCTAACCCCTAGTTAGGCTGGAGGCCTACCTAGTTGCTTCCCTGGCACTTCAGGGCCACTTCTGGGAGGGGAGTTAGGCCAGTGCACAGACATGCACCACCACTGAAAGGGGTGACAGATGAGTTGTGATGACCCAGATTAGTTATGACTGTGCCCTGTCTCACCCAGAGAGTCCTAGGGCATGGGGTGGGACTCAGGCAACATTCCTTTGCCACAGATTGTTGTGTGGAAACAAGTTGGTGGTGACACCAGATGTTGGCCAAGCAATGCAATGGTTGAGGCCCATGCCCATCATGGGGCCACCAGGTCAGGTCTTCCCCTTATCTATCAGTAGCAGTGGTACTACCCAATATACAACTGCAGGGTTTGACCTCAAATAGTAGCAAACGTGCTACAACCCACCCAAGCAAGAAAAATTGAGAAAAAAATCAGTGCAGATACAGCCTCACCTCATGGACTGTGCTTTGCATTCCAAGTGAGTACATATGTTGTAAATATCAGTTATGGTATTTGTGGCTTCATGTCATATTGTCCAGTCCAACCACTTATTAGCCACTTATTTAAAGGTGTGGCAACAATGGCTGAATTGCAGCATTTCAAACTGGGCACATTTCCGTACTGTGCTAAGTTAAAGAAGGGAGTACAGCCCTTTCCAAGGGTAGAAAATGCTCTGTGTGATAGTAAGGCACCTACATATGTTCCCAGTTCTCAGCACAGAAGGTCAATTGGGTTTGTAATGGCATATGCAAGATAATTCATATAAACAGTACAAATGCTTCCAATCAACTTTGATTTGTAGAAATTCTCATAGCAGGGAGGAGGGGAGATAGGTAGGACAGGCAGTGAAAATTGATCATATTGGAAAGAGGCATATGGCTAATTTGGGGAAATGTTCCACATATAAGTCAGTGCAGTAAATTCCAAGTACACGGACATACCATGAGTTGTTCCTGCCTTATGTACTGCCCCACCCAGATTCCATCCATTAAGATAATTTGCTAAAAATGTAGGTTTTGAAACCAGAAATAAAGTCAGCATATGGTCCAGCCCAGCCTTGAAGGAAGAGGCCACCACTGATGAGTTAAACATCTCTATTCAATATGTGCTTCAGCAAAGTTCAAGGGGCACAGCTGGTTCACAACAGGATAGCAAAATGTTAAGGAAAAAAGAAACCCTAAATCATGATCCAGCCAAAGTCAAGCACTTTGATTCAGTCTAATAAGAAAGAGGTCTGTGCACCAAACTCTCCAAAAGAAATTGCCAAAACTCCACACTTAATTTGGGCAAGAATAGATTATGCCTCTGTTGCATTTCTGATTTTCCTCTAAATTGCATTTTTTTGGGGTTGAAATGGAAATATTGCAATTTTTTTTTGGGTTGAAACTCACTGCAAATATTCCTCTGATCTGAGGAGAAGATCAATTGCTCAATTGTCGAATGATACTTTTAAGTTCTATACTTCAAAGAGGCTACCAAAATGAGTGAAATATGGATTTCAAATTTATTAAAGATTCCTTGTCATGGTCTTTACTGCAACTGTCTGTTAAGTCTGACCTTACTCTTAACCCCTTCTTCTTGGACTGACAAAGTCATTTGAAATAGAAACAAACAGTGTAATCTATCAGAATAACTGGGGAAGCTACTGTGCATCAGAAATTCCTGTTTGAGCTTTCTCTTGTTGACAAAGTGCGCAAAGGACAGCGGTTCTGTAGCTGTTTTATCTTCGGGATTCGTGTCTTTCTTACTCATTAAGACGGTATCTAAAGATTACAATACAAATAGTGCCTCTTTGGTGGACTGTGAGAAAAGTCGGTGAGTTTGGTATCAGCCTTTTTATAAATAAGCACTGTAAACAAAGTGTGACCTGATTCATCAAAGATACAACCAGCCCCTATCTTGGTGATACAGCAGATGCCTTACATGTAGAAGGTGTCAGGTTCAGAATAAATAAAATGGAGTTTTCTATCACAAAATAAGATGCTGATTGATGCTGCCTGTTCCTACCTGACATACTCTTGACTAGCCTATTTTATTGTTGCTTGACAAGAAGAAAGTCCAGCAAAGAAGAAAGGGAGAAGTCAATCAAAAATAGAAATTGATGATCATATCAATTGACCCAAGCCAGACCAGGTCAATTGACTAAGAGCACAATCCTAACCATGTCTACTCAAAAGTAAGCCCATTGTGTTCAGTGGGTCTTACTCCCATGAAAGTGTCTTTAGGATTGCAGCCTTAGGGCACAATCCAGAGTAACTACAGGGAGTTCTTGCTCCGGTGTAAGAACTTACTCTGGATTGCAATATGAATTTCCCATAGGTTTTCACTAGGTGGTGCAGTAACTACGAGTGCACATAATGTCTCTTAGTTACTCTGGATTGTAGGGTAATACTGCAATCCTATGCACAGTGGTATTACTAGGGTTTGTGTCACCCTAAGGTTATTGATGGATATATTGTATTACAGGGATGGGCAAGCTGGGTCAATTAGGGGATTCTGGAACTTTAACAATTGTATAGAAGAGGGAATTTTGGCAGATGTGCAGTGACAAGCAGTACTGCTGAAATTTCCTCTTCCATACAATTATTAAAGGTTAACGACACAATTGTTAAAACTGACAATAGGAAGAATATCTTATCAAATTCTGAAAACAGCAACTTGGCTGTCAGGGCTGTCATATGGAGGAAGGGGCTCATTTGTTCATTGCTGCCTCTGAAAGCAGAACTAGAACCAATGGGTACAAACTGCAAGAAAGGAGATTCCAGTTGGATATCCGGAAAAAAATTCCTGACGGTGAGGGCTGTTCGGCAGTGGAACAGATTGCCAAGGGAGGTGGTGGACTCTCCCTCACTGGGGATCTTCAAGCAGAGGCTCGACGAGCACCTGTCAGGGATGGTCTAGGAGGATTTCCTGCTGCAGGCAGGGAGTTGGACTAGATGACCTACTAGGTCCCTTCCAACTTTAGGATTCTATGATTCTATGAACTTTGAATGAGATTTCAGTCTAGAGTTTTGCACAAATAGTGATAGTGTGAATAAGGTAGGAGCTTCTTTGATGACACAGCCCAACACATTGCTCTGGTGGAGCTCTTCAAAATGCAGCTGGCATCTTTGCAACTGTAGGACTGGAAGAGGGCCATAGCTTAGTGGCAGAGCACCTGCTTTATATGCAACATACCCTACATTCAATCCCTGGAATCTCCAGATAGGGATGATGAGAAATACCTGCTTAAAGTCCCATAATGTAGAGGTTACTGACCTAGGTCAATACTTGCTGCACTTCATGTAAAAGTTACCATTGGAGCAGCATTTCTCAGTATCTGTCCCCTGCCATACCACACTGCATTGTCCACTAACTGCAGTACTTCTTTTTCCTAGTACTTCCCCCTAAACTTCTCAACCAAGTAGCATCAGTTGAGAAACAGGGGCACAGTCCAGAGTAACTACAGGGAGTCCTTGCTCCAGTGTAAGAACAATTTGTACAGGATTGCAACATGAATTTCCCATAGGTTTTCACTAGGTGGTGCAGTAACTACAGCTGCACATAATGTCTCTTACGTGTTCCCGTAATTACTCTGGATTGTAGGGTTAGGCTATAAATTTCCTTATAAGCAAGGACAATATAAGCAAGAAGCAATATAAGGATTGTTTTTGGGAATGACTACACCTTATGCAGGTCATGCCTTGTTATCCACTAGCATTCTGTTGTGGAACTGGCAATGGATTTTAAAAAAGCTGATACCAAATTACTCAAAAAAAATAGTTTTAAAGACCCGCTTTCAGGTTTCTTGCAACTCTATTGTCATCCCAAATGCACTGGTATAGATATTATACTGCATTCAGCCACAATATGGTGAATTATGGAATGGAATGGAATGAAATTCTAATTATTTAATAAGCAAAGGTAGAAAATGGCACTTTTTCCTGCTAGTTACAAAGCACTTAAAGGTGGATCTCAGTTTCAATGATGATTCAAATCAGTGGAAACCAAATCAGTGGATATTGAAGTCCCACTGTGGTTAGGTATTGTTGTTTAGTGTTCAGTCATGTCTGACTCTTTGTGACCCCATGAATTGCAGCACACCAGGCCACCCATTCTCCACCAGCTTCCAAAGTCTGTCCAAATTCATGTTCATTGCCTCTGTGACACTCTGTAACCACCTCATTCTCGGCCATCTTCTTCTCCTTTTGCCTTTAGTTTTTCCCCAGCATCAAGACCTTTTCTAAAGAGTCTTCCCTTTTGATGTGGCCAAAATTTTTGAGCTTCAGCTTCAGTATTTGTCCTTCCAGTGAACAGTCATGTTTGCTTTCCTGAAGGATGGACTGATATGATCTCCTTATAGTCCAAGGGACTCTCAAGTGTCTTCTCCAGCACTGAAACTCAAAGGCATCTATTCTTTGGGGGTCAGCCTTCTTAAAGGTCCAGCCTTATGTTACCACATGGAAAACCATAGCTTCAATAAACTGATTTTTGTTGCAAGGTGGTGTCTTGACTTTTAATTAAGTTGTCTAGCTCTGCCATAGCTTTCATAGCACCCCCAAATCAGGTGTCATTTAATTTCTTGGCTGCAGTGGCCATCTGCAGAGATCTTAGAGTCCAGAAAAATAAATGTCATTTTTATCCCTTCTTTTTGCCATGAATTGATGGGACCAGAAGCCATAATAGTTTTTAAAGGAATTTTTAATTAGATGCATCATTCTAGCTACTTAAGAACATAAGAGCCTCCACTGGATCAGGCCATAGGCCCATCTAGTCCAGATACTATATCACATAGCGGCCCACCAGATGTCTCAGAGAGCACATATGACACCTGCATCCAGGTGCCCCCCACACATCTGGCATTTTGAGGTTGTCGGAATGAGACACAACTTTTGTTTTTGGAACAGAACAGAATCAGTCAGAGAAGGAGGCTTTCCCACTTCCCCCTTCTCTCTCCAATCCCTCAGCAAAAATCTTTTACTGAGTGTTGGGACAGAACAGCAAGTGGAATGGAGGAACTGCAGTAGTAAGAGAGAACTGCCAAGTACTGCATGGGAATCCCCCCTTGCATACGCAGAAATGAGCAACTTCTTGGATCCAAGTCGTTGTTAGAAAAGCAGAATGCAGTTGTGAACACCTCTTTGCAAGTAAAGCATCTACAATCCAATTTTAGTACAAAAGTGCAGAACATGCATTTTCCCAGTAACCAAAATAGACAGCTTATGCCTTATATAATTAAATGAAAATATATTCAACTTCCTCTATGAAATAACATTACTCACCCCCTTCAGATGTGC
This sequence comes from Cryptoblepharus egeriae, assembly GCA_030015325.1. NCBI lineage: Eukaryota > Metazoa > Chordata > Lepidosauria > Squamata > Scincidae > Cryptoblepharus > Cryptoblepharus egeriae. Next base: position 18,046,534 of record JAREYC010000004.1, on the reverse strand, counting down.
TAGGAATGTCAATGGTAAGTGGAATTTTACCAGTACTTTCCTCTTTTACCTCTGCAACTGCCTGAGTATTTATTCCAGGCTGAATGGAAAATAATTGCTTGTGAGTGTCAGTCAAAGACCACTGTGTATTAAACTACAACTTACAATTACAGGTACCATTACTGGAATAGTCTGCCTTATGGAACAGTGGACAATCCCTCATTGGAAATTTTCAAGTAGAGGCTGGACAAGTATCAGTCAGGGATGCTGAAGCGGTTGACTGCACTGAACAGGTGGCGACAGAATGAGTGCACGCATGCAGATTAATGATGATTTGCAACAGCAAAATAGCTGTCACAGGTCTGAGTAGACCCCTCTGTACCAAAGATGCTTACACTAAAGTAAGGGAACTTTTTTTCCATTCTCTAGAGCGGTGGCATTGCTTGCAAGCTCGGAGGTGTGCAGCGTATGGGCCTCACTGTGTGATGTGCACAGGTGGGTGACATCACTGGCAAAATTTTTTTAAAAATCTTGGTATTTTAGAAGACTATCATGTTATATATCAACATGTGTGATTTCAAGTGTGTGATTTCAGGCAGAATGCATTGAAAGTTCATTGAAATATATTTAAAATAGAAAAAAAAACACTGGATGATGGTACATAACCGCACTCATCACCCAGGACATTGCCCTACCATCTGCATGGGAGGAAGTTCATCATAGGGGTGATGAACCTCCCACTCAGGCTGGCCTCCTGCACAGGGTGACACAAATCCTAGAGCACAAACTGACCTAGATGAGATCTCTGCATCTGCCCCCACATTGTAGCATGCCATCTAATTCCTAGTTAGACTGGCACAATCCTGGCACAAATCAAGTGCTGGCCTGGGGTTGTCGCAAAAGCGCTATTAGCCACTTCTGCGCCATTCCTTGGGGGTGGGGGTTAGGCCAGTGCATAGACATGGACCGGCCTTCCATGCCAAAGCGGGGATGGGAAGATGGGTGAGTTGTGTTGCCCTAAATTGGTTAGGATTGTGCCCTCAGTGTGCTGCCAGAGTGTCTTTCACAACCATGGAGAGGCAGTTAACACTGATGTTTTCCAGTTATTTAGGCCAGAATTCTTTTTAAAATTAAACCCAGTTCAACCACTTCATACTGAAAGGGAAGGTCGTGAGTAAACATGGTAAATGCATTGCCAAAGGAAATGAGGGCTGATTGTTTATGTGGAGCCTGGAAAGGTGGGGCATTGAACCAACCAACCTACTTCATCCATCCACCCACTTCACAATTAGACATGAAACTACATACCAGAGGTGCATAATGGACATATAAACTAGTGCCACTTGAATATTTATCCTTTTTGTTTCCTTGGGTCTGAAGACGTGGAGGAGCAACTGTCTGGAGGGAAAACATAATACTGGTTAAGCATTTTATTTGCTTACAAAGCCTCATGCTATAATCAATCTTATGAGTGCCTACTCAGAAGTAAGTCCCATTGAGTTCAATGGGGCCAACTCCAAGGAAATTATGCAACTCAAGCCTGTTTAAAATCAAGGTTCTAAATTCTTTGTGAAAGAACCACACGTTTTTCACCAGGGTACGTTTAATCCAGGACAACATTTAACACTAACAAGAAATACCTCTGGACCTTAATGTAGTTCAATGGTCGTATAGTTATGTGGTATATATTTACAAGAACATTTATGATAAAATATCATTACATATGTGGTGTAGTGGTATGGTGCAAATGGTTAAGACACTGTGCCTGTTAACCAACAGGCCAGGGTTCAAGACCCGGGTCGGTCCCCACAAGACAGGGTGTGCTCCTGTCCTTAACCCAGCTCTGCAAAGCAGCTGGAACCAATCATATAGGCTCTGCCTTTCCATTGGACTATTTCAGTGGCATGGAGAGGGGGAATTTGCTGCTTGGGTAACAGCCTATCCTCCATATCACTCTAACCCAGGCTTTCGTGCTTCACATGCAGTGTATGCAGTGCCAAGCACGATACCATAGTCTCTCAAGACTGATGGATGCCTGCCTGCACTACACATGTTCCTTTCCGAACCTTTGATGGATGAAATGTCCATGGATTTTTTTAAATGGAATTTATTTAAAGACCCATTTCCAGGTTTCTTGCTACTCCATTGCTCCTAGTTGAATAAGGTTGTGCCTAGTATCTTCAGGGGTTTGATTCTGGGACTCCTTACTGATACTAAAAAATGTGATACCAAAAATAAAAGCAGTTCTAAAAAATCAAAAGTTTGTCCGTATACAATTATTTAGAAACAGCTTTTCTTATTGTTGTATAGAGGCAGTCAGAGGTCAGAAATGAAAAAGACCCCATGTCTTTGCTTAGCTGAAGAATGGAATGATTGTTTGCATGACTGCCTCTATTCTGTCTTTTAAAAGCAGTTTTTCAAACTGCGAATGGCAGCAGCCATTCATGTTGAGTCAAATCCATGTATAAAAAATCTGTGTTGAACAGTATTATAAAATTCACTTTTGCCTTCTGATTTGCAAACCAGTACTATAGTCAGTACTAGCTAAGAGATTTTCCCTCCATATGTCAGTAAAAGAACATTACAGTTAGGAGTGCGAAAATCGGGGTACCCAATAGCCACTGGAACATTTTTGTTGAAATGTGGGATTGGCAGCACTGAGGGCAGGAGACAAGCATCTCCTGGCTCCTAGAAAATTTCATTTGCATTAAAATTTTGCAGCTATTATCCCTGGTTACAAAATACAGTACCACTGTTCCATACATACCCTATCAGTGTGTAATGGGCGTCTCATTTTTGAAGTGTATCGCAATGACTGTCGAAGAAACATCTCATCCTTAATGGCATGGAGGCTGACAAAGAAATTGAAGCTGTTATTTTTTTAAAAAACAAAAACAAATGGTAGACTTTACAAATCTGCTATCAATAACACCGTGATGCAGAAGTTAATGAATGCTGCACCCTTTTTTCATTTTAGCCTAGGATAGACTGGATTATGGGACTAACTTTCACACCTTGACTTTCTTGTGCAATGACTATACCTTCCTGTTTGGAAGAGGATGCCGACTAGGAAAACATTGGTTGCAATCTTTATATTTACTTGCTAATAAATACCACTGACATTAGTGGATAAGCATGCCTGAGATGTGACGAACAGGCTTCAATTACCATTTTTGAAACTGATTTTGACCACAAGAGGGCTCCCATATTTTATAGCTCGTTCCATTAAGAATATAGGTAGGAATATGGGGGCGGGGGGGGAGGAATGTCCTGGAATACCATAAAACTATAATTTCATGGCAGTTACCAGATGATGCAATTAACAGAGCTTATTACACAATGTATTTTGACATTTATCCAGAAGAACTGAAATAAAACGAGAATTTTAACTCAGGCTCTTGGATAAATTTTCTTCCCAACTAAAAAAAAAAAGCAGGCCTCTGTCACTCTTGGAAGACTATGGTATCGTGCTTGGAGCTGCATACGCTGCATGCAAAGCATGAAAGCCTGGGTTAGATTGTTATGGAGGATAGGCTGTTATCCAAGCAGCAAATCCCCCCTCTCCACGCCACTGAATTAGTCCAATGGAAAGGCAGAGCCGATACGATTGGATCCAGCTGGCGTCGCAGAGCTGAGCTAAGGACAGGAGCTCACCCTGTCTTGTGGGGCCGACACTGGCCTGCTGGTTAACAGGCACAGTGTCTTAGCCACTTGCGCCACCCACAGCCCTAAACTAAATCCATTTGGAAATACTGTATAATAAATATTCATACAGTAGGATTACACAGAAGTCTTACTGAATGCAATGGACTTGCTTCTGAGTAAAACAAATAACATTGTTTTTAAACACCTCTGTAATCTACAACCTTGCGCGTCACCTGGTGTGGGGGAGAGCATCACCCTCCCAGGTGTGTGCAGGTCAGCCGGGTAAGGCAGTAAATGGAGCCAGGGTCTGAGATGGGGGCAGTTTTAACAGCAGTGGTGCACTCCCTTCCTGGGCTTGATCTGCCTTTTCAAATCCACACAGACATGTACCAGCAACACTGGTAGAAGAGATCTATGTAGACCCAGTGGTCCTGCACAGGCTTATCCTAGGGCAAGGGAACAAATGCTTCCTTATCCCAAAAAAGCCTTCAGAAATAAAAACTCCCCCATAGGATGCAGCAGGAGCCGTATGGATTCCACTGCATTACTGTGGATATACTGTGTATATGTCCACTGACATATACAGTATATGGAAACTGTAGGATAGCCCCATAAACATTTCCTCCTGGACACCTTCTTTATATGGTTAATGGTTAATCAGGGCTCAGGAATAGGCACTATAGGGCTATTCCTGGGATTCTCTTGTATCCCATGAATATTGAATCTTTTTTCAGGAATCCCAGTAATCTCTTAATAGCTACAGAACAAACCACATCAGGGAATCCCAGCACATCGTTATTCTCTTTCTTAGAGTGAGATTACTCATTGAACCAATCCTGTTAGAGACAGGAAGAATCAATGCTCTTCAGGGTCTCTCTCTGGTGGATACAACCAACACAACATCTTCATTCTCAAGGCATGCTGCTGTCCCTCTTAAACTCAGTTTGGGAAACTACTTTGGTGTTGAATAGATCACTTGGCAATCCACAGCATGCACAGTGAACACATACTTCCAAGCAGTTAATCCCACACATGTCCATTATCTTCCTGCACAAAGTTCATTTAAAATATGGAAGTTATGCAGAGCCACCCTTAATCCATTACACCAGCATTCACTGAACATTCAAACTGTGGTTTGTAAATATTTGTAAATGTTGTAAAGTGTTACCTTTGATTCGGTCACAGATAAAAATGTCCAACAATTCCACTGAATGCAGTTGGAGAGAGAAACAAAGCACATGGTTTCCCACTGAAATCAATGGGTCTTATAAATGGCTAGCTCATACCCACAGAAAATGTGATAGGAATGCAGTACCTTCTCTTCAGAATTTCAAACTTCATTTGCCAACGTTGACTCGACTGACGAATTTCACGGTCAAGTCTAAAAAGTGAGGGCAGGAATGAAAATTAATATGCATTTTGCGCACATGAACATAAAAATGGCTCAAGAATTCATATGCAGAAATGCATTGTATACACACCTCTGGGAAAGCATTCTTGCTTGATCTTCAGATTTCTTAAGCCTTTTTATCTCATTATGTAGCATTAATATTTCACTTTCCAAGTCCTTTTCAAGTGCAATATGTTTGACAAAAGAAAATCATGCATTAATCATTACTACATGCTAAAGACATTAAAACAAGGCCCTAGCTTTGCAGCTCCAGTCTCTTGTTGTAGCTCCAGTCTCTTGTTGTTGCTTTGGGGGAGCTGCTTTGAAAATGTGTGAGTTTTGTGCATTGTTTTGGGGACACGGGGGAGGTTTCATATTATGCACTTCCTTTTCACCAACTCTGTCTCGTTTGGTTCTTCTGTGGCCTGTCTCTCCAGAATTGACAGCTATGGAATCCCCAAGCTATGTACCAGTCGGGTTCCAATGGTTTTACGATGAAGATGGAAAGTCCAACAAAATAAACAGCTGACTTTTCCCAGCCCAGCAGTTTCAGGCATGTGTTAAAGCACTGCAATGGATGGTCTGAACCCGTGTAATGATGCCAACATAGCTGTCCCTAAATCAGATGTCTGTAATTCAGGGATACTCTGTATTTGTGTTGGTATTGTCCAGCTGTTTTAATGGTCTCTACAGATACCAGGCTGAAGCAAACAGCATATAAAGTGCTTTCTCTCCTCCCCATTAAAGCCTACAAATTAAAGGCTTTTAACTAACTTTTTCTATGGTTGTTACGAATTTTATAGTTGCACAATGGGCAAGTGAAGCACAGCACTGGAAGAGAAACAGAGGGAGCAATCCTAACCAATTTAGGCTGGCATAACTCACCCACTCCCCATTTGGGTGGTGGTGTGGGGAGACTAGCATGTGTCTATGCACTAGCCTAAATCCACAGAAGTGGCGCAGAAGTGCCTTAAGGCACTTTTGCATTTTCCCCAGGCATGCACAGTGGGATAATCATGCTCCTAGCCTACTGCACATGGGTATGCGTGCTCAGTAGCAGCGCTCATTTGGCTCTGCTCTTTGGAGCAGAGCCAAATGGGAACACTGATGCCCGGAGCACACTCAGAGCACTGGGCATGTGGCTGGAAGAGTGTCATCCCCAGGGGCATATCACCCAATGTGGCCCACACCAGCTGCACCACCCTGGTGATGCCCCTGTCACCACAGGAATGAAAAAACTGATGAGTTGTGCCGGCCTAAGTTAGGATTGCGTTCCAGGGCAGGGTGACCCAAAAAAGAGGGCAAGGTGTCCACCTCCAAAATGTAGGACATCCAAGAAAAATGTAGGACATGACAATATTAAAGCAAAAAATACTCATATATATTGTTTTCATGTGGTTAATTTAAACTCTGCATTACTTATTATTATATGATTTAGGCTGCAATACTAAAGACACTTTCCTGGGAGTAAGAGCCATTGAACACAATGGGGCTCACTTTTGAGTAGACATGGTTAGGACTGTGATCTTATTAAATACAGATGATGATTATTAATTATGATGATTATTAAATACAGATGATTAAATACATCTGTATTAAATACAGATTAAATACAGATGATTAAATACAGATGAAATACAGATCACTACATGATGCCTGCTCACAAGAAAAAGGATGAAAATAAAGACTTTGTTCCAAGACACAGGAAAAAAAAGAGGACATGTCCTGGGAAAAACAGGACATATGGTCACCCCAAGTCTAAGATTATCTTTCTCTTCCAAATATCATTAGATGACAGGTTGTTCTATTTATTTCCTGTTAACATAGATTAAAAACTCATTACCTTAATTGAGCCCACGTATTTCTCCTTTGAAGGTGATAGTTCTTTTACAGAAGTTATTCCCACAAGAACTTCTCTTGTTCCTCCTCTTGATTCTCTTACATCTATTGCTCCTCTTTCTTCGCTTGAATCGCTAGATGCTTTTGCTTCGTCTGTCTTTACTGTTAATCCTCTTCCTATCTTCATTCCTTTTTTCCCTTTCTTTCCTTTTTTGCCTTCAGCTGATTTCACCTGCACAAACAAAAACAAAAAAACCACAATAAAAATATTAAAACTCTCTCAGATGATTGGTGCCCAATGAAGACCTGAGACAGGTGCTCCCCATATCCACAGATCTAGTAACTGCAGTTTCACTTACCCATAGTTTTCCATGGATGGAAGGAGCAGATGTGGTCCTCTGTACCATCAGCTTTGTTTTCCTTTATTTTCTTGGTTAAGAAAGCTCTTTCTTGCTTAACTTAAGGCTGCAATCCTAACCACACTTTCCTGGGAAGTAAGTGCTATTAAGCACAATGGGACTTCCTCCTGATTTGACATGCTTAGGATTACACTCGGGATGACTTAACTGAGGAATGCACCATGCAGGCAGGCTGCACATTAAGGTAAAGGTAAAGATCCCCCGCAGGTTAACTGCCAGTTATGTCTGACTCTAGGATGCGGTGCTCATCCCCGTTTCTAAGCCTTTACAGCCAGCGTTGTCCAAAGACACTTCCATGGCCATGGGGCCAGCATGATTATATGCCGATGCCCTTGGAACACTGTTACCTTCCCACCGAGGTGGGTACCTATTTATCTACTTGCATTTGCATGCTTTTGAACTGCTAGGTTGGCAGGAGCTGGGCTAAGGACAGGAGCTCACCCCATCTTGTGGGACCCGAGTCTCAAACCCTGACCTGCTGGTTAACAGGCTGCACATTGGAGGGACATAAAACTTTAACAGACAGCAGGAACTATTATTGTTAATGTCTCTTGTTAATGTTCAGTTACAGTAGTTTCCTGACCCCTACCATCCACATTTTACCAACATGTTATACTCCTCAGTTAGGCAAGAAATAAAAAGAAAGTAAAGAAAAACAAAGGTAATTGGCATGGGGGCATGGACTATAGCACTGTGCTATATATTATATAGGATTCCCCTGTATCCATTATTTCCATATCTGCTGGGGTGGGGGGACAGAACTGAACCCATGCAGATACTGCTGGACATTTAGCTGCCTTGAGTATCAGTGCCAAAAAAAATGTATGGTACAGATGTCAGCTATGAATTAATTAATACTTATTATAAGACAATACTTATCATACTTGGTTGTTATATAGTGTATGATTTTCCCCATGAGGAAAATAGCAGCTTTTGGTGGGGAGCAGGGGAAAAAATTTAAACTGGGGCTAGAATGCAGTATAATATCTCATTCTCCACTGGTCTCCCAATACTATGAACCCAATCTAAATAATACAAATAAAGAATATTTTGGTATTTTTAAGAATATTAGCTCAACGTTTTAAAGACACATGTCCCGTTTTAGCCAACAGTTATCTCTGTAGCTTGCAGTCTTCAAGAAAAATATTTTGTTGTATCCAATGTTACACTTGTTTTTAAATTTATTATTTGTTTTAAAATTTATTGTTATTAGCAGCTTTGGGTGCTCTTCTGGGATGAAAAGGGGAACATAAACCAAACTGTATTAAAACTTCATTCAGAGGACCTTTGAATGTAATATGTATTTGAATTGCATATGGTGGATTACATTTACACTGGATCAGGTTTCCGATTAGTCAAGATTTATTAATAAAGATCTATAAAAACGATAGAGGAAATAACTGCATTCCATTTCTAACCTGAAAACATTTTATTTTCCAGAAATATTTCTTTGAAATTTCCATTAAGAGCAAAATTAGGATGTTCAGCCAAACTGACCAGGCCTTCCCCGAAACACAGGAATCCTATTGTTCTCCTGATATCTTTATGAAGAAAAAGTAAATTTTCTTGCACAAATATAGTTTATGCCCGTATATACACAAAGCTTGGAAACCTTTTGAAACAGTTGCAGGTGCCCAGCACAGTATCTATCTAGAGTTCACAAGCTATTCCACCAAATTTGTGCTAGAAGATTAAATATTGAACAATGTGCCTGTGTGTGTTTACCATTGATTGTATTTTATGTTCTCTCATGCTACTTTTTGAATCTCACTGTACACATTTCCGTGTGCCTTTGGATGCTAGCCAAAAATACCCAGATATTTTTATTTACAGACCGGGCAAAGTTGCTTCAACCCCCCCCCCCCCACCCCAGCATTGAGGGCTGATGGAAAGTGGGATAGCACTGGGTCTTTGAGGCTTGCTACATTTAGATGTGGCTTTACAGCACTGTTTTGAATGAAGGGATATGTTCGCCAAGCTGGTACAACATAAATCTCATCCCTGTTTTGCAACAGGTTATGCTCCATTATTACTTTGCAGCTTCTTGGCATAAAATTGGGCCCCCATTCATGCACTGATGTGAAAACTGTTTCCGCATGTAAGGTATTGGATGCACAGTGCTGAGGAAATATACTGAATATTGGGGATTCTTGCCAGCAGAGTGTAGGGCTGTTCCCTCTCAAAGGGAAGCAGGGAGGCTGTGAGGTTTCTAATATTTAGGTTATTGCACCACTGAAGCACAGTAAACACAGACATCTTGATTGCATTTTCTATCTCAGTACAAAACAAAGACACATATTTGGAAACTATTGACACAAATATAATTAACTGGTCGCCTTTCTGTCCTTAGTTGTGGAGCACTTTTGAAGTCCAGCTAATCTCAGCATGTGTGATGTTTCCCACTGAATGTCACACTTTGCCCAGTATGCCATTTGATTAATAAAGGAAGTCAAATACAAGTTGCCAGCAATATCACTTCAAAGGGTCAAGGAGAGTTATATGTGAACTTAGACATTAACTTTTGAGTTTGCGATGTGTCATTATTTGAAGCCTGAGGAGGACGGAGGATAACATGACCCTTTCGTCAGAGTTTTTATCTCAGTTCTAAATTCGGTCTATCTTTGGAAAAGAGTACAAAAGCAATTCATCACTTTTGAAAAGACATCCGGCTAATTGAAATATTGAACAAACTGCCACAAAAAAGGCAAAGGAATTCACAATAGTGGATGTGGATGTTGAGCAGAATCTCAGGCAAACATAATTATTTTTAAAAAATTAGATTCATTGACAAAAGAGCCTTCAGAACAACAAGTATTTTTTGGAAGTCTTATTTGGAGAGCTCAAAGATCTAGCCCAAAAGCTCTGATGTTCCTCTTACCATTTTTGATATGAGTAGGCCAGGAGTTCAGAGCAGCTTTCCTTCAATGAAAGGTAAGTTTAGGGCTTTGTGGTTTAGAAAGATAACTAAGGGGTCGCAATGGTCAAGTTTATAAAATTGTGCATGATGAAGAAACTGAATAGCAAGGAGGTTTTCTCCCTCTCTCCTAACACTAGAAAGTGGTGTTTGATTCACCCGATTATCAGGAATTTCAAGATAAGCAAACTAAAGAACAGTAATTGACAAAGTAAATTAGTAAAGTAAACACAAGGAAGGTTCCCATTTAGACAGGAGTTGGAAACTTTTTCTTGAAAGAGGTCAGACATTTGGCATCACTTTGGCACTAAACTTCCAAGTTGCAGACCACTTGGATATGTCCCATGTGAAGCTTGTCTTGGGAGGCCTTGCCTTTTGCTCAGTTTCCCACACACCTGATGGGGAATGGAGGTCTGTCTGTCTGTCTGTCTGTCTGTCTGTCTATCTGTCTATCTATCTATCTATCTATCTATCTATCTATCTATCTATCTATCTATCTATCTATCTATCTATCTCAAAGTGAGGTGAGGCACACCTCACTTTGGACAGGGCATGCAGCACATGTAAGGGGGGGCAATCCAATCCAGATAAGTGAATTAGTAGATTGGGCTCCACAGATTCAGGTGCCTTCAGCAATGCTCTCTGAGTGGTTTATACTGGGCAGGAAGAGGGCCAGACAGGCAGGCAGGTGCACGAACAACAACCACCAGGTGGACAGGCAAGTTACTCATACAATAATACAGTATATTTTTCTCTCTTCAGAGCTTTGTGATTCTCCTCCTCTCAGGTCACACAACCTACACTTTGATAACCCTGGTATAAGGGAATACAGTACAATGACAAAAACACAAAAGGACTCACATACCCTGGGTAGAGCGCCAGATGAAGCTTCCTGTAGCCTTTGTACAGTCTCTTGTGCTTCTTTTACTTCCTGAAAAAGAGCACAGAAAATAAAATATAGATTTTCTTTACATAGAACATAGGGGATTTTAGGAATATTTCATTCACCAAATGGTTCTGCAGTACAGATCAGTTCTTTCTGAGTTGTTCTGGTAACTTTAAAAAAATTGTTAAAAACCTCATCAATAATAGCAAAATAATATAAATGACATAAACAACAAGTGCAGCAAGTAATACATAGTATAATATAGGGCACTATCCTTACCAATTTAGGCTGGCATAACTCACCTGCCTCCCCGTTCCCATAGTGGTGCAGGGGAGGTTGGTGCATGTCTGTGCATTGGCCTAACCCCATCAGGAGTGGTGCTTTACAGCACTTTTGTGACACCCCCATCCCAGCACAGGTTTTGTGCTGGGACTTATGCCAGCCTAAGTCCTGGCACAAGTCCCATGTCAGCCTGTAGGTGTCACAAACTTCTGCTAGCCTCCTTATGGAGTTAGGCCAGTGCACAGACATGCCACCCCACACCACCACAGGAAATTATGCTGGGTGTGTTATGCCAGCCTAAACTGGTTAGGATTGTGCTCCCAGAGCCCAGTCCTATCATTACTGTTCACTGGCAGTTCTCTCCTTCCACTGGCTCCAACTGCTGTATATGGGAATGGGGTGGGTTTAGAAGCAGAGCAGCCACCATGTCCTAGCCACCTAGGTCCCAATCCCACAGCATGCATCCTAGCCACCTAAGTCCCAATCCCACAGCATGCATCCTAGCCACCTAGGTCCCAGTCCCACAGCATGCATCCTTGCCACCTAGGTCCCAATCCCATAGCATGCATCCATATAGACCCATGCATTGCAGAAGCTTGTTCGGATTGTTCCTTTACTCAGAGGACATATTGTATGATATACAAGTACCATTTTGGGGCTGCTGCAATGGTGGGGAAGATAGAATAGGATTAGGCTACAAAAGGCTTTGCAATATGTAAGTAAGCATTGTATAGTCTGGAATTCATTGTCAAATGCAATGGTGATGGCCATTAACTTAGCTGGTTTTAAGAGAGTTTGTTTAAATTCACGTAGGACATATCTGTCAGTGGCTACTAATACCCATGGCTATGTTCTGTGGCTACATGTCCATGAATATCAGTTGTAGAAAGAAACAGCAGGAGAGACACATGCCTTTCTCTCCTGCTTGTGAGCCTTTCTGAAACAGCTGATGGACTACTGTGGGACTGGATGCTGGAATACGATGCTGGAATAGTCGGGATGTCTGCCTGATTCAGCCAAGCTTCTCTTACGATCTCAAGTATTGCCTGGAAAGGCAATGGTAAATGGACATGCAAGACTCTTTGAGAAGGACCTTTTAGACACTGCAGTTTGAACTCTCATTGTCGTTCCGAGATTGGAGAGAAGATACTAATTCATTTAGGCTGCAGCCCTATCCACCAGTTAGGCTGACTTAAGTCCCAACACAAGTCCTGTGCTGACTTGGGCAGGGTGAGCATATACAGTAGAATGGAGGACAGAGTGCCTATACTTTTAACCATTGTATTGTAGAGGAAACTTAGGCAGGTGCTGCTTTTTAAACCCGTCTATGTGGATCTGAACCTGCCTAAATTCCCTTTTCTACTCAATGTTTAAAGGTACAGGCACTCTGTCCTCCATTCTATATGGTCACCCTGGACACGGGAGTGTCACAAGTGCCGAAAGACACTTGTGCACCACTCCTGGAGAAGGGTTAGGCCAGTGCACAGACATGCGCTTGCCCCCCTATATCACCACGGGAATGGGATGTGTTGTGCCAGCTTTGGCTAGGATGGCACCCTAAATTTTGAGACCTGCTTGGGTTTGAAAATGGAATGCTGCTGACCCTAACAGCTCCATCCTATCCTATCCAACAGAAGCACCTTCAAGGAAGGGTTTGTAAATAAATGGAAGGGTTAGGCCAGTGCATAGACATGCTCTTGCCTCCCTACATCAACACAGGAATGGGAAGACAAATGACTTGTGCCAGCCTAGGTTAGGACTGCATCCTTAAACAATTAAATCACAATTCAGCCACACAATCCATTTCAGTGCTAGCACTCACTCTTGAAACATAATAATGAAGACAAGACTTCCTTTGAGCATGATAAGAGTTTCTTTCCCTTTACACATCTGATCTTTTTTTAACATCAGATTTTTTAAAGCTCTCAAAAATTTAGATAGCTAAACATATACTCAGCACCCGGAAGAACTAAAGGTGGAAACAAGCTGAAGACTTTTGAGTTGCCTCTTCTTTTGCAGGGGCTTCTAAAGACCAGTCCTCTCAGTGAAGAGAGTTTTCATAGCACTCTCACAAGTCAAAGACTAAGGACCCACAGGATGTGAGCTTTTGTGTGAGAACCCGTGACGCCTGGTGTGGAGACTAACAAAACAAAATAAGCAAGGCAGCTATAACTTGGCAGCAAGTGTGACAAGCAGCAGAAAAAAGTGTGAATATTTAAATAGCTGAAGTGGTATTGATTTGCTATTCACAACCTTTTCTCTTCTGAACAGAGTCATTCTTCTCTGGCACATTTAATGAAAGCAAGTCAAGCTGTGTTTTATATTTTGATATAATAAACCCACTCGGCTTACTGTAACAAAAACATACCGGCCATGGCCAATGTGAAGCCAAGTTGCCCCCCTCCTGCCCGAAAGGGGAATCAAATGATAAAATAAAGGACCAGCCATCTGGAAAGTTCCTGAATCCTTTTAAAAGGGAATAAAATGCATCAATGAGGCCATCGGGATGTCTGTTACTGAAGCCTCTTTGAAATGATGGTGGATTGTGCCCACTTGAGTTGATGAGATCAATGCAGAACACTCAGAGATTTCATGTATGAGGGCTACTTTCTGAACCTCCTGCGAGAAGCAGCAGAAAATTTTTATAAATAAAAATTCACTGCGATTAAAGCTTATTTCTCACTTTCTGCAGAACTTTCTATGTACATGAACTTCTCAATCAACAGCTGATTGAATGTCCATTTTTTCTTCTAAAATGCAAGTTCAGGATACAATTCTACTTACCAAGTTTGAACCCAGATCTACCCATTTTCACACCCCTCTTTCAGGGGGCCAGGAAACAGATAACACACTCTGGAATGTGACAACTCCATTGAGATGTTATTTATTTCCCCTGCTACCAGGAGAAAGTGGCACTTTTTAAGTGGTGGTTCTCTTATATTGAACAGGAGGACAGCAATTGCCCCCATTCATCTCGGCATAGCAGTGGCTGTTGGCTGATTTCTCCTTTCTGTTCTTAAAAAAAATTGTGACCCACTTAAGGAAGTAAAAATGCCTTACACAGTGGTCAATTTTTTAGATATTAAACTTTAAGCACAATTATAATGTGTGTTTTTAAAATGGTAAAATAACTCCTTTTAAAAAACTGGATGGTGCACCTTGACAATTTTAGCACTGTGGCAGTGTGCAGTGAGATAAAAAAAAGAAAATCTGAGCTGCATGGATATTTTGTGCAAGGCAGTTTCATAAGTTCACCTTCCAAAGAGAAGTTAGCACAATCCGTGCATGTCTACTCAGAAGTAAACATATTTGAATACAATGGGGCTTATTTCTAGGTAGTTTTATTTAGGACAACATCCTTAGTTCCTCATTAAACACCAGTGCAGTCCTCAGCATAAAACAGGCCTCCGTCAGTCTTGAGAGACTACGGTATCGTGTTCGGCGCTGCATACGCTGAATGCGAAGCACGAAAGCCTGGGTTAGATTGTTATGGAGGGTATGCTGTTACCTAAGCAGCATACCCCCCCTCTCCACACCACTGAATTAGTCCAATGGAAAGGCAGAGCCAATACGATTGGATCCAGCTGACAGTTCACCCTGTCTTGTGGGGCCGACCCGGGTCTCGAACCCTGGCCTGCTGGTTAACAGGCACAGTGACAACCACTTGCGCAACCCACAGCCTCTGCATAAAATGCATACTTATATATATGTATATATATAAACTGTGTATATAATATATATACAGTAGTGCCTCACGTAACAAGTTTAATTCGTTCTGGAGGCATTCTTGTTACATGAAACGCTCTTTACATGAAGCAGATTTTCCCATACATAATAATGGAAACTCAGATGATTAGTTCCACAACAAAAAATATTTATATAAAAATATTAACTGCTTATAAAAATGATGATAAAACACTGTAATATAACACAGTACAAAACATTGTAATATACAGTAACACACAACACTGCAATAAAGAAAATACTGTACAGTACTGAACTGTACTGTACCTTTGAAAACCTTCATGGCTGGTGTGAGGGTTACAGAGAGGGGGATGACTTTCACAATCACTAATGGAATCTCTGCTATCCATTGGCTCAATGGAATCTTTGTCTTTATGTGCAACTTTAACATTCCCAAGCTGCTGATGGGGAGCAGCACTAGAACATTGATATGGCGCACCTTCCACATACACATAAGGCACACCTTCCACATAAGGCACATACAAACCTGGCTCAGGCTGCTCCCCCCGGACCCCCATGAGTTCCCTGGCCATGGAAGCCTATTCCAAACTTTGCCCAGGGCCCCACTGTAGCTCAAGCTAGTCCCCTCATCCCGCCTGTGAGTTCCCTTGCCATGGAAGCCTGTTCCAAACTTCCTCAGAAGGCTCTTTACTCAAGACAGTGCTCTTTACACATGTATGATATTTATCAGTGTTACAGCATCTTACCAGAGTCTTTGAGGCTACTCTCTGTTTTTCCCGTTCCAGTTCCACCTTCAGCATTGATTGAGCATTCAATAGCTAAAATGTAGATGAAAATACACAGAAGGAAATATTGCAGTTTCACATCATTCATTCATTCATAAGATTTATACCCCATCTTTCTTCTGCTGGAGTAAATACTCCAGGTGGCTTACAATTACATAAGGGTCTAAAAAAGGAAACAATTTCTTTCTTGCTTTAAATAAAATCTCAGGCCACTACCTCCTATCTTAGGTGTTTATCTCCAAACTTTGGAAGGCAGCAAAGGAAACTCTGGGATGGTATTTGCCACTGGGTAGATCATGTCTAGTTGGAGATGCTGGAAAGGTAGATGTTATTATCTAATCCAATGTTCTTCAACCACTGCGTCCTGTAATGGGATCATGGCAACTCATGGGAAACAAAAAAATGTTGAAAACCACTGGACTAGACTACCACCAGGTAAAGGAGGCGACATTTGATATACCCCTTCAGGAACCAGGCAATTGTGTTCCAGTCCTGCGTTCTTAGCTGTTGTGCTAAAACAGCTTTCCTTACTGCCAGGCTTAATGGAAGCATTTTCTGATCTTTCTAACAAGAAATTTGGTTACAGTGAACAGTGCTGGAGGACATAGGGTGGTAGTCCCGGGCGAGGGATGAGATATAGACAATGAAATCAAATGTTTCATTATTTGATTGATTGGGGTTGCAGCATAAAAATTTTCATTCATTAAATTGGTATCTTTTTTCATCATGGAACTCAAGGTGAATTGCGTGAAGTTCCCAGAAGATTACCAATCCAGTCATTGATTGAGCAGACATTGATCTTAGATGAATATGGCATGGGCTTAGATCAGTGGTTCTCAATCTTCCTAACGCCGTAACCCCTTTATAAGGTCCTCATGTTGTGGGGACCCCCAACCATAAAATTATTTTCGTTGCTACTTTATAACTGTAGTTTTGCTACTGTTATGAATCCTAATATAAATATCCGATATGCAGGATGTATTTTCATTGTTACAAATGAAATGTGTGTTCTATGCACACATTGAACAGAATGGGATTTATTTCGGAGTAGGCATGCATAGGATTGGGTCCTGAGGCTGCAATCCTACCCACATTTACATGGGAGTAAAGGCTCCCCTGACTATAATGGGATTTTTTTCAGAATAGGCATGCACAGGATTGGGCCCTGAGGCTGTCAGTCAGCCCCAGTGTGCAGGCAGCTACAGCTGGAGGTCTGGCAAGCCTGACCTGGCCCCCTGCACCAGGGGTCTTTCAGCGACCCCCAGGAAAGCTCTAGGCGACCCCCAAAGGGTTCCCGAACCCCACTTTGAGAAACGCTGGCTTAGATGAATATGGCTTGGGCCTACAGATGTTTGCCTATATTTGCCTACCTCATGTTTGCCTGTGGTGGGGAACACTTGGGCAACCCACTCTTATGGTTCGGTGATGCCTAGTAGCAAGAAGAATACATTGCTTTACTAGCTAGGGTTTTAGCATTCATACCAGGCCTGTCCAATCTGAGGCTTTGCACATCCTGCCACTTAATTGCAGGGCTGCTGTTTTGTGCTTTGTGCTCCTGGGGAGGTTGCCAGAAGCTTGAACGCAGAGGCCCAGGTAGTTAGTCCCAGCCTCAGGACTCAGAGCTTTCTGGTTCAAGTCCTCAAGTAAATGTTCCGGCCAGAAGAAAGAACACCAGCTTGTTTGATCTATGAAGAATAGTGGGTTATATAAAACTTAACACAAAAGCCGGGACAGTGAGAAGGATGGTCAGCCTTTGAACATTCTTTTGACTATATGCGGCTAAGACTGCCTCGGCACTTTCGCCTTTGTACTAGTTAATTCATCACTGTCAAAATAAATAAATAAATAAATAATACAGTACCTTTTCAATGGTCCTCATATCTTTTTCTCTCTTTTTATGCATGTTTCTAATTTCAGTTTCTGAAAGAAGTGGGAACCAGGGGTGGGGAGGGGAGGGGAAAGCAGACCATGAAATTACATGGCTGTTTAAAGAGATTCATAACGTGCACTACAGGTCAATCCCGAAGCACCACTGGAATGTGTAGTGGATGGAGGCAGTGGCAGAATGGTGACCTTCACCACTGCCCTTGACATTCACAGCCTTCTTCCTGCTGTTCGGCTGGCTGGCCAAAGAGAGAGATTATGAAATAAGTTCAAGAGCCAAGTGTGGCCATACACCCATCGCCTTTCATTAACGCTAGCCTTGCACATCCTTGCTGTTAGTCACAGCTAATACAAAGTCCTTTAGCAGGTGGTTCGTCATTTGCTCCAGCCAACGTTCTGATGATGGGGAGCAAGTTTAAGACACTGTCACATGAGGTGATGCAACAGCATTGAAATGCTTCATGTGAAATTCATCATCTCGCCCAAAGGTATTCTGCCAGAATATCTTCATAGCTGGTGGTTTGCATTTGTTAAAAAGGCTGTCTGTGACTTGTATAAATGATTTTAATTACTTAGTTTTAATTGTTTGATGTTTAAATGCTGTAAAGCTTGTGAGCTTTCTTGAGCGCACAGATCTAGACGGCAGGGCTGCAAGTGGTAGCAAATCAATTCAATTTCTGGACCAGAATTTTCCTATCACCACACATTTTTTACTTTACATTTGTTACTGTGTGACAGTGACAAGATGAGAAGTAATCTGCATTCATTTATCTGATCACTTTTACTACTAAATATCCTTCACATGCCAATTTTTCCTGCAGGAAAAATTGACACACGAGCAGGAAAAATAGAATATTTCATCATAAAACATCTTCATATTTAAATATATTTTTGATTAGACTTACCTTTCTGGTATGAAAAGGAAGAGCTAGCAAGAGATTTTGCCCTGATACATGTATACGTACTTCATAAAATTCCAACCCAATCCTATCCTCCACAAGGCTGTAGCCTGCAGACATCCCATGGAAACAGGTGCTGCATGCTATAGTGAGAAGAGGGTTCTCAGGAAGCCTGCAAGAGGAAAGGGAAAATATTTTCCCCATAACTCTGTGGGTCTATGGGTCATCTTGGAACTATGTCAGCTATATAAAGGGCAGACTAAACACTGGGGGATAGGATTTGGCATGAGAAACTGTTTTGAATCCACTCTACTCTTCCTCTGACATGCTGTCCAGTTCCTACTTCCAAAAGTCCCATCATTCCCCCTCACAGCTCACGGCCCATTCTTGCCACCATCATACCTACTCTGGAGGTGCCTGCAGGCTCCGGCGGAGCATGCAGTTGCCAGCCATTCACAATGGCGGTCCCATAGTAAACATCATCACTGCATCTGCAGTACCTGGTGGAGAGGGGCTTCCTGGCAGAACACTACTTCTGTCAGTGGACTGGGCTTGGCCCTTTGGGAAGAAATGTTAGAGGAGTCTACAATATTCAGCTGCAAATACCAGAAATCTCAGCAGTGATTTTGAATAACATTATTCTCTCATCTGTAATCACAAGAAAACTAAATACACACTGAAAATGAAATGTATGTCATATACCGGTAAATCTGTTCAGATGTTGGGAACCATTTAAATTATAGTGGGAAAGAGGACCCATTCAAAAACAACTGTGCCGTCTCTTTTGGGTAATTTAGGACCTGAAACTTATCTCAATTTCTTCATATTTAAATGCTTTAAATTTATTTAAGTTATATGTTTATTTGATTTATATCAAACACCCAAGGCAGCTTACAAAGCTTTAGTTCCTCCCCTCCTTTGTTCCTCACAACAAGCCTGTGATGTAGGTGATGCTGAGAGTGAGTGACTGGCCCAAGGTTACCCAGTAAGTTTCATGGCCAAGGAGGGATTTGAAACTGGATCTTCCAGGTCTCAGTCCAACTCCATTACAACACAATCCTGGCTCTAAGAGCGGCTCTCATCCAAGCTCTCAAAAATAAGCTCAGTTTCTCATTCAGTGAGAAAACTTTACCTAATTGTATATGCTCCCTTTCTTTGCGCTTCAGATTTTCTTGCAAGCGTGTGACTTTCTCGTTCAAGGTAGCAAGCTGTTGTTTGAACTCCCAGTTCTCCTGCTGAAGCAATTCCTTATGAATGTTTTCTTCTTCCTCAAACTGAGAAAACTGAAAAATAAAGAAGCTATTTTAAGGCAGGAAAAGGGAAAATAAACTTAAATATGCCATGTGGGTACAAATAATGAGGTGTGTACCATGCCGCTATCATATAATTTTCTGAATCCATCGTGTCATATTAGTTATAATATGAATGGGAGGGGAAACCAGGAGACTAAACAGAAGTTGCAGGAAGAAAGGCGGCGGTACCCTATGTACAAAGACCGTAACACACGGGGATGGTTTCTTGACAGGCATAATGCATATCATACTGTTTGTTTGCCCTCATCATTGAGTCCAATTTATTGTGGAGGCTGCATCCAAGAAGGCAGCTGGGCTTACCCACCCACACTTCTCTCTGTGTTTCTGAAGTGCTGTCCGTAACTAGGCAGGCAGGAGAAACCATGGGCAGGCAATTCCAGGGGGTTGCAAAGTGCAGGGCTAAAGAGAAGGGAAGGGGGGCTTGTCGCCTTTGTGTGGTTTCTCAGTGACATGAGGAGCACATCACATGTCAATCGGTGAAATTTCCAGGCTGGGAGCCGCATGGAGTCCATCAGGCAGCCTGATACCAACACAGTTGGCTTTCTGCTCGGTGCCACCCAGAGGCAATTCATATTCTGAACATTGAGATGGCTTTGCATGCACGTCACACATAGGCCGCTCGGGGGCCTTTAACGCCATTGAAGACGATGGTTTAAATCTCCATGCGAACAGTGATAACCTTGTAGGAAAGTTCCAGGACAGCGTGTAACAAAAGACTTTAAAGTTATACTTTTAGTAAAGCAAACTCATTTACATTTTTATTATGCATGTCTTTTGTTAAAATCTTGCCACGTTCATTATGGAAAAGGCATCGTATAGACCCAAGCTTATTGGGGAGAGCTACTCTTTCTTCTTGTCCGCTTCAAAGCTATTTAACACATTTGCATAGATTGTCAAATGGCTGTTGAGATTTTACTGCCACATATTTTTTTTAAAGAGAGCAGAAAGTTGAAAACAACTTTATAAGGCCACAAAAAGATTCTCTGATTTTTTAAAGAAAAGCACAATTATCTCTTTAAAAGGAACATTGCTGCAATTATTTTATATGAAAACTGGAAACAAGATTCTCTTTCAGATAATCTTAACATAAAACAAGAAAAATAAAACTGCTATCAACTTGGAACTTAAATTTGAAAATTTAGGGAAAATGCTTGCATAAAATGCTGTGGAGAACACATGTACAGCGAAAATGTAGTTCCCTTTGATTAGGGAAGAAAGACGGGATATAAATAAAATGTGTGGCCTGGGTCTACCTCCTCCTTTTGCCTAATAGTAACCCTTTCTTTAGCAACTTGGATTAAGATCAGGTGCGGATAAGAAAAACCAGGAATCTTTTTCAGGGGGTACACACCCATATGGAGTACAGGCAGTGGCGGGCTCCAGAAGGTTCACACAATCTATAGAACCAGTTGTTAACAAGAGATAGGACTTAGAAAGTTTAAAAATAGCCATTTAAAAGTGACTGCCAGATGGGCATAGTACCGGTTGTTAATTTCTTTGAATCCCATCACTGAGTACCGGCACCTCTTTGTGAATATCAGCACCTCTGTGGGTGAGTACTGGTACACATATACATAGACACAAATACACACACACACAGGTGAGCACCTGTGAGTACTGGAAGGTGGGTACAGGCACCTATTTTCCAGAAAAATAACACTGTGAAAAGTATAGCGTCTTTAGTACAGGGTCAAACCAGGTTCAGTAAGTATAGGTAGGGAAGGAGGTAATTGAGTGTGCATAACTATGCATAGATTATAATCACAGAATTATAATGGCCATAAGAAATGCTTCAAGGGGAGCACTGTTGCTCATGAAAGTACAGGGTAAATGGCAAGCATGAAGTTTAAGTGCATGATGCCCACAGCAGCTAACAACCGGTATTGTGGTTTAAGAATTTGGCCATTATTTCAATTGTTTTTCTTTTTTAACAAATTATATGGTGCAAATCATGGGGAAAGCAAATTACTGATAATTGAAATTAATGATAAAACTATGAACATCACAAGTGCTCAATAAAAGACATTTCAGCACGAATGTTTCCACCATGTAGGAGCTTTGTTATTCACTTCCTAGTGACCACATTTGATTAGTCATGAATTATATTTGATTTAAAGAAGAAACCATCAAAAATCATAGGGACTCCTCTAGGAAGTTTCCAGTGAAGATCTGCCAGAGGGTGTTAACAAACATCAAACAGTACAAAGGAGTGATTAGCCAATGATCCCCTGTGATGCTGTTAAGCTCAATATGGTTACAGAGCAAATCCACAGTTCCAAAGGCCCTTTTAAAGGAACGGTTTCAAGGCTTAATAGGCTTAAACAGTAGTTCCTTAGCTGTGGCTCACTGTATTAGGAGCTGCCATTATCACAAATTAAACAAGGAATGAATTCATTACATGAAAGACGGTGTAATGTTTTAAAGCAGTACCCCTGGGGCAAAACATGCCCTGGGCACATGCCCCGGCTGTCATCAGGGAGAACAAGAACATGTATCTGGAAGCAGTTGGAGTCCATGCACACCTCTCAGCAGCTACTCAGGAGAAATCACCTGCTTGGCTGCTAAGTGCGATCATCTGGAGTGGAACATGAATGTGCTGATGAAGTGATGACACTGTGTGGTATCATGATGTCAGGTGCTACTCTGGGTGGCTGAAGCCCTATGCCCCTGGGTCGCAATCTGTGGGTTGCAACCTGATTGTTGGCAGGCCTTGAAACTGAAATGAACAAGTTGCTAGCTGATAAGGAAAATGTATTGTGCTCCATGGAAAATGAAATTGCGCTGCAGTGTGAATTTCCTCACAATTAGGGGAATATGCCTAAGCCTGAAATCCTAAAGACACTTTCGTGAGAGTAAGACCCATTGAACACAATGGGGCTTACTTTTGAGTAGACATGGTTAGAATTGTGCTCTTAGTCTAATTCAAAGGCAGGAATGCTACCAGAATGGTCCTGATCTGATTGTCCTAAACAAAGACACCCCAAAAATAACAAAACTCAAGATGGAAGGTCCTTCTGTCTCCATGGGCTGTGGCCCACTGTGTGATACAGGAAGCTGGACTAGATGGGCCTGTGGCCTAATCCAGTGGATGCTCTTCTTATGTTCTTATGGTCCATGCCAGCAAGGAAAAACATAATTGAGCCCTAGAGAAACGGAAATTGAGTTTGGCTCTTATTCAAGGTACGGCGAAGGGAAACACAAGGTCACCAGAATGGTCCTGATCCAATGTTCATGAAAGCAAATGTTCCAAAAGATGCCTCCACCTTTTGCCCCAATCCATGGTTAAAAGGATAAAAACAGAGGAAGTAAAATGGGTTTTTTTAAGTCTCAGAAATCTAGATGGGTCTTGATAGACTGTTGTTTTTAAAAAAGTGGCTCCCAGTCCTGAAAGGTTTGGGGACCACTTGTTTAGTGGCGCAAGTGGCTAAGACACTGTGCCTGTTAACCAGCAGGCCAGGGTTCGAAACCTGGTCCTTAGCCCAGCTCTGCGATGCCAGCTGGATCCATTCGTATTGGCTCTGCCTTTCCATTGGACTAGTTCAGTGACGTGGAGAGGGGGGATCTGCTGCTTGGGTAACAGCCTATCCTCGATAACAATGTAACCCAGGCTTTCGTGCTTCGCATGCAGCGTACGCAGTGCAGAGCACGATACCATAGTCTCTCAAGACTGACGGAGGCCTGCTTTTTTTATAGTACAAATGTAGCCCGACTGAAAATAGCAGCTCACAAATATCTAGCTGCCTTGCACTGTAGCCTGAGACTGTATTAAATTCATAGCTGGCTGGGTTTTGCTTGACTTTAACTCTAGCTCCATCATCTGTTATTAACAAGAACTGCAAATAAAAGAATGAACTATATGGGCTCCTGTTGCAACGAGGACACCCAATTAGCAAAACGAACAAAGGGCAGCTTTTTTGCAGCAGCAGTCATCTGTTACAATTTGAGTGGCAGCTTTTTTTGTGTGTTCTCCACACCATCTGCCCATTGCAATGGTTGGCCTTTCCTGCTTGCATTAGGGGACTAACAGCCTGATCCGGTGCATGTCTACTCAGAAGAAATCCCATTCTAGTCAATGGGGCACCCTTAAATAGCAACCAAAGAAAGTGGGCAGCCATCAAAATATAGTGAATTAACTTAGGAAACTTTTAGTCCTTTTATCTTAAACAATTACCTAATTCCCTATTTCATGTAGCTATTTATCCACTGTTAAATGCATGCTTTGAGATGGTGATAATTTTCTTCAGACATGCATTGTAGAATCCTTGGATATTTGATACAAGATGGAGCACATCAAAAGCTGCAACAATGCAATTGTTTTTTAGATGTGCAGTTACTTATATGCAACAATGAGTGTTTTGACACAGGTCTTATGTATGTCTATATAAAAGAAGGTTCCATTAAGTTATAGTGGACTTACAGTAGGACTGCCATGTCAGTGACTACAGGACTGCAAGCTAAACACAAAGAGATAGATGTTTCCATCATTATTAAAAAGCCACATTTAGCCAGTACTATCAGAACTGGATAAGCCTGGTTCTGTACATAGGAATGTGAATCTGCATTGATTATGTATGAATTTTCAGAAACTGTATGTCAAATACATGTGGCATCTGCTCTCCTGCTTCCTATACTTCCTCCTCTTTTATGGAGGAAAAAGGGACCAGAAATCAGCTCTTGAAAGCCAAGATTGTCTCCA
Source organism: Cryptoblepharus egeriae (assembly GCA_030015325.1). Lineage (NCBI taxonomy): Eukaryota > Metazoa > Chordata > Lepidosauria > Squamata > Scincidae > Cryptoblepharus > Cryptoblepharus egeriae. The sequence goes on along the minus strand of JAREYC010000004.1, from coordinate 18,021,898 downwards.
TAATATAACACCACAAGAGGGGGCAGTTGTACAACTTGTGCTACTAAAAACTTGTACAACTTGTGCTACTACTTATAAGGTACTACTTATAAGAGAAATGCTTTAGTTTCACTCAGATCCTAATCCTATGCATATCACAGAATTAAATCAGGTTATAGTGACTGGGGTTTACTCCCAGGTAGGTGTGGATAGGATTGTGGCTTCATTTTCTAGTAAATTTAATAAATCAGTGTCTTCCTATTACAGAGAAAGCATATGTAACTCTTGTCTCAGGTAAAACTGTACAGGTACTCATCAAAACAGATACGATTCAGGTAAACATAAGTGTTTTCATGTCCCACCAGTTATTTAATTTATTTATTATTTATTTAGAGCACAATCCTAACCGTGTCTACTCAAAAGTAAGCCCCATTATGTTCAATGGGTCTTACTCCCAGGAAAGTGTCTTTGGGATTGCAACCTTAATGTATTTATAGAATCATAGAATACTAGAGTTGGAAAGGAACCAGTAGGTCATCTAGTCCAAACCCCTGCCTATAGCAGGAAATCCTTCTAGAGCTTCTAAGGTATACCCCACCTTTCTCCAATAAGTGGATCCAAGGTGGCTACAACAAATCAAAACAATGTAATACATAATATAATTAAAGCATAAATATACAAAATTTAAAAACAATTAAAATTTAAAATTAAAAACAATAAGTAAAAAACTATCTGCCTCAATTAAAAGCCCTAGTAAACAAAAAAATCTTCAGGCCCTGCCGAAAAACCCATAGGGAAGAAGCTTTCCTTAACTCCAGGGGAAAGGAGTTCCAGAGTCGGGGGTGCAACCACTGAGAAGGCCCTGTCTCTGGCCACCATGCCCTTTACTTTCCTTGGTGGGGCACAGTCAACAAGGCCCCCTCAGATTACCCGAACTGTATAGGGCTTAATAGGTCACGACTGGCACTTTGAATTTGGTCCAGAAGCGAATGGCAACCAGAGAAGATGCCGAAGCAGCAGCCCAACAGAGTTGAACCACAAAGCTCCGGTGACTATACCAGGAGAAACTCTTTCTTATCAGGATTTAATCTCAGCTTGTTCACCCTCATCCAGATCCCCTGTGCCTCCAGACAGCAATTCAAGACTTCAACTGCCTCCTTGGACTCAGGGAAGATAGGAGATCAATGTGTGATCTCCTGTACTGATGGGTGTGATCAATGTACTGATGGCAACCCACTCCAAACCTCCGGATGACCTCTCCCTGTGGCTTCATGTAAATGTTGAATAGCATGAGAATTAGAATGGAGCCTTGTGGCACCCCCCACCGAAGAGGCCAGGGTGCCAAACAAGAATCCCCCAGCACCATCTTCTGGGATCTGTCAGCCGGGAAGAAGCAGAACCACTGCAAAATGGTGCCTCCAATCCCCAACTCAGCCAACTGACCCAGAAGGACACCATGGTTGATCATGTCGAAGGTCACTGAGAGATCCAGAAGAACTAACAGGGTCATACTCCCGCTATCCATTCCCCAATGTAGGTCATCCACCAAGGTAACCATGGCAGTCTCTGTCCCAAACCCCGGCCTGAAACCAGATTGAAAAGGATCCAGACAACCAGCTTCATCCAGGACCCTCTGAAGCCGAGATGCCACCACCCGCTCAATCACCTTGTCCAGAAACATAGAGGTAAAACTGTACAGGTGCTCATCAAAACAGATATGATTCAGGTAAACCTAAATGCTTTCATGACCCACCGATTCATTTCAAGTGACAGAATGATGTGTTCTTAAGAGCCAAGGTTATCCAGCTCTCCAGTGCTGATGCAGCTCTGCCAATGCTGCATCCTTGCACAGCGTTCTCAAAGTACAGGAATGTTTGTTCCCATACCTTGAGGCTGCATTGATACTAGAAAGTTGAATATGACTGGGCCCTTTTTTCCCCACTGAATCAACCGGTCATAAAAGTGCTTAAGCTTGGGCTAATTGGACAAAATGTTTCTAGAAGAAAAAATATATTTTCCTTTCTTTAAATAACGGATAGATAAGGTAAGATAATTCTTTATTAACAGTCAGAGACCACCAACGGATTCTTATCTAATAACGCATAGTTTCCTAGCCATGTTTGATATCTACCTTTCATCTCTTTATAGCAGCTTTACAGAAACAGCCTTTAGTTGGTTTTCATGACACTTCTGGGAGCACAATAAGCAGCCTTCTGGGGGAACCTAAGCAGCACTACAATAAATAATGTTATAAACCTGAAATCTGATGTTGTAAATGAGTGTTTTCCAAGTCTGTTAATAGTCTGGGATGTTTCCCTAAAAGAAGATTGTCCTGGAAAGTGGAAAAATCATGGCAGGTAAGGGAGAAATAATCAAAAGTGACATGTTTTCTTACCCCTCCCTGCCCACAGTGGAATGTGGGAATCTAAAGAGCTTCTCATTTCCAATACACAATATTTACACTTAAAGAGAAAACACCTCACTGTAAAGCGTAGCCTTCAATGATCTCTCTGCTGAAGCAAGACAGAATCTTGTCAGTGATTCCCTGGAATTTGTAGCCACTGGAAGATGCAGAAGAACCCAACATAATAAATACAATTCTTGTACTAAGGAGGAGATGAAAGCTTGCTAATCAGAAATGAACATTCAAAAACCTCACTGCCCTTAACAGTGCCTAAACTAGTTTTCTGGAAGCCAATCATGACAACAAGGAAGCGCACATTCTTTACACCTTCAGGTTCTGACATTGTTTTCCAACCTAGAATTTGTAGGAAAATGGTCGTACATGAAGGATCAGCTAGTTTCTGCATAGGCTTTCACCCAGCATAGGAAAAGAGCATACCTTTTCAGTTTCCTTCAATTTATACTCCTCCAAGTCTTCTTCTAACCTTTCAATAAGAGCGGCCTGGTCCTCCGTCTTGATCCGCAATCTCTCTAATTTTTCTGCCAATGTTTCGTCATCTTTTCCAGTTTTCCCTTCTTCAATCTGGAAATATTTCTGTTAAAAGTGAGAATACTAGTAAGAATCCTTCAGAACTTGGGCGCAATCACATGATGTAGCAAAGAACCCCCTGGGCGGCCTCACAGGCCTCACAATAACTGCAGATTATTATTATTATTTCATTTCCAGTTCATCAGGAGTTTCCCAGTCTGCCATTCCTATTTAAGAAAAAAAAATTGCCACTGAATTTGACAGCAGCATTTTCAGTGCCCAACCCTGCTGATGGCAAGGGATCTGAAAGCACCTTTAAAAACACAGATGCAGAAGCCTCCAGTTCAAAATGGGACCATGCTGCTATAGAGAGAGGTGGTTTACCATTTCTCCTGTGCTTTTTCCCAGTTAAAATCCTGCCCTCAACTTCTATAAGAACCAGGAGACACAGCGTACAGGTGCCCTTAGATCTTCCAGTTTCTTGCCTAGTTGTGTTCATAGACTGGAAAGAATTTAAACACCTGTCCTCCATCTCAGTATTATCTAGATCACTCACTATAACTTAGCCTAACCTCCCTCCATTGAGACGACACCATTTATGCCACTGTGCACTGCCTGGAAACACATTGGGGTAAAAATATAATTATCATTACCATCATTATTAGCCATATAGGCCTACAGAGGCCACCCTATTAGGGTGCACACACTACTTCAGCCTGCTAGTTAAAAGATCAGTGACCAATCTCCTTGGGTTGTACTTCTAACAGTTAGGAGTTGAGGTGGTAGCAAATGGGGAAGCACACCACATTTATTTTTAGTGAGAATATATTAATTATTATTGTAGTTATTATTAAGAATAAATATTGGTATTTACTCAAATCTAATGCACCATCAAATCGAATGTGCATCCCAATTTTGGAGACTAAATTTGACTGGAAAAGATGCAGGTTAGATTTGAGTATATAGGTATGTGCCACTTTTCATCCTTCCTCTAAAAATCCACAAAGCCATTTACAGAAGGAAGAAAAATAGGATTTCCTACCCCAAGGGGCACAGAACTTTTTTTTAAGCAAAGTGCAATATTTGTGCAGTATTTTTTTGTATAACTATACCATTTCTTGGACACCAAGAGCCCAATTTTTTATTTACTACTTATAACACTGTTATATAATGTTATAACACTATCACACAGTGTTTTAAACTCACTGTATAGTTTGTTTTCAGAATGGCAAGTGCATTACATAATTGTTGCTGGAAACTGTGTCGCATTTTGACTTCTTTCTGTAATGAAAAGGAAACAATGACATTCATTTTCAAATCACCAAAATAGTCAAGGCATAACAGAATTGGGTGGCTGGGCCTAGCATCAAAATAGACTTATTTTTGGTGTTGTCCTTTTAATGGGCTAACCAGTCATAGGCCAAGGGCCATTTTAAGGATCCTGGACCTTTAATAATTGTTTCGAAGAAGGAATTTCAGCAAGTGCAGCTTGTTATTATGGACCAGTCTAAATGCAAGTATTAGACTGAGAAGAAGGCAACAGGGAAATGTGAAAAGTCCCTCAAGGAAATAGGATGGATGTCAAAAGTGAACAGGTCTAGAAAGCATGGGTTTATCACCAGGGCGTTGGGGCAACGAGGCCCTCGGGGATAAAAGCAGAACTTGGAGAAAGGGAAGTGTGTTGCTTGTAGAACAGGGGTGTCCAAACATTTTGGCATCTCTCTGACACTGCGTTGGGGGCCAGAAAAATTATTTACATTTCAAATTTGAATAAAATTATGGTACATAAATTTACATATAAGATTGTATTAGAGACATTTCAAGGCTTGCCCACAGTATGATTGAGGGGAATTGACAAGGGCCATATTGAGGCTTACCTGGGGCCGCATTCAGGCCGAGGGCCGAGGTTTGGACACTCCTGGTGTAGAAGGAAGGAACTTGGAGAGACTAAGGGCCCAATCCTAATCATCTTTCCAGCACCAGTATGGTCACACTACATCCCTGAGATATGGGAGCAGATATTCCCATACATTGAGGAGACCTTCGTGACTGCCCAGCTGCCACAGGATGCAGCATGAACTCTGTGAGCATGGCTGCCCTTGTGTTGGAAAATTGGATAAGATTGGGTTGTGAGGGAGCAGAAAGAAGGTAACTGACTGACCGGTGACTGCTGGAATAGAGACATATTAATTTTTTTCATTTTCTTGTAAACCGCTTTGTGAACTTTTCAGTTGAAAAGCGGTATATAAATACTGTAGATAGATAGATAGATAGATAGATAGATAGATAGATAGATAGATAGATAGATAGATAGATAGATAGATAGATGGATGGATGTGTGTGGCTTTCCATGCCCAAGATCTGCTGAGAACCAATGTGCATTGTCAAGGCTGGAGAAGTTGTCAAGGGGGGAAAGAAGAGAGATGAATAAGCATCCAACCCTGGTGTCAGTGTCCAGGACTGAGTCCAACAGTGCTACAGCTCAGAACTAGGGTCATTGTTGGGCTTTGGGTGTGTGTCCCAGCAGAGAAGCTGATGCCAAAAGTGGACACTTGCTGGAATCCAGCAAGTTGGGGAAAGAATGGGAACATCTTATTATTGACTTATTATTGCTTAGAAATGGAAAGAAAAATGGCTTAGTACCTGCTTATAAAACTCTTCAAGATATTGCAGTCTGTCATTTATGCCTTGCCAGAGACTGAATGCCACTTCCTGTATTTTTTCCTCATACTGTGCTTTAAGGATGGTTTTATACATTTCAAAATCGGCATGGATTGAGTTTGTGAACTGAAAATGTGAGAAGGTTAGTGTTGCACACTTTCAAAAGGGCAAGTTTTTGATGTCTAATCAGAAGTAAGCCTCACAAAGTTTTGTAGGATTTATTTTTGAGTAAAGGAGTTCAGGGTTGCAGCCTTAAAGCCTTAAATTCAGAGCTCATTCATACCACTGGCGTGGCAATAACATGGGATCCTTACATGGTTAACTTTACATAGTCCCATATCCTAAAGTCAAATTAAGCCCTTTGCTCCGGAGCAGTTAAGGTGACTTTCCATACGATAACATTAGAGGGTGATGTAACTGTGTGAACCCATAACTGCTCTGGATTTTGCCCATAGTTAACCGGTGTTCAAATATCCTATCCCATTTCTTATATATTTTTTTCTATCTGAAACACAGTTTTTGATTTCGCTTTTGACCAGCATATGGTACCGGACTGGAGGTTAATCATGATATATGTGAACAGAGACTGACAAAATAACTAGAGTAAAACTCCAATGCTCCTACATCCAATTATATGGCAATGCTCTGTCTGTAACCAAAATGGATCCTGATCGTTATGTGGAAGTGTTGGAGGTTGTTTGGGTCAGCAGTAGTCTGACTGGTGTGTCCCTGGCTTTGGGTGTGTGTCCCAGCAGAGAAACTGATGCCAAAAGTGGACACTTGCTGGAACCCAGGACCATAGAGCAGGCCTTTCTGGAAGCTCCATGTCAGGTCCAGCCCTGGGCAATAAGTATAATGTTGACATCCAGGTAGCCAGGGCTTGGTAATTGCTTCAAACTGCTGCCACTTCTGACTAGCATTGGTACCACATTGGTACCAGTAGCACTGGTCTGTCACAGGCCTTCAGATAATCTGGGATATTCATCAGTCTGACACTATCTAATTCCCAACAGTTCCAGATTATCAGAAGTGTACTCTAATAATGATTTCAGAAGCAAAAATCACTACAGATATAAAACTACAATGACTGTGAAATAGTGGTGCAGTTTGCCCACAATCACTTCATGAAAACTTGCTACTTATATAAATAACTGAAGTTCTTTATACGCATTCAAGCTCTTCCCAAATGAATACAGAAAACAACTTACATTTACCAACCTTCTTGTTGTTTCTGTAAACTCTTTTAGTTCTCTTATTTCATTTGTATCAGTTTGAGTGGCATGATCGGAAATTGCAAAACCTATTTTTAGGTCATCGGAAATGGTAGTCACACTAAAAATATTTTTGAAAATAATAGTTACTCTAAACAGCAGAGACAATTAACCTTATAGATACTAAACTTAGCATCACTAATTGTTTAAAACTATCAATTTCCCTTCTTAGCAAATGTACTTCAATGTCACACACACTGGAAATCCCAATAATTTAATGAAATTTACTTGAAAATAAGCATGCGTATTGTCAGTGGTTTAGCTAGAGGGGGTGCAAAGCACAAGGTTTTGCAGGGAGACAGTGCAGCCTTCAAGCAGCCCTTTCCCCTCCCCTTCGAAGCCATTCCAGGCAAGGGGAGCAAAATAAGGTATTTGAATTTGTCATTTGTAATTACTTCCGGTGGTATTTTGAAAAGGTGCACCATGTGAAGTGGTATGGTGGAGATTAAACCTTCAGAAACACTGGACTAGGAGATATCCTATAGGACTGGGTTTGTATCTGGCAACTGTTAGGGAATTGTATACAACCCTTTTCATGTATACAACCCAATATACTGTATATGAATTGTGTACACCCCTTTCATGACACTTGTGCAAAGCCTGAACTTATTAGTTATGGCTCAATAACAGCACATCTTCTGGTGGTGGTGCGGGGAGTGCTTAGAAGTCTTACATTACACAGCTATCATGGACCTTGCTGAGGGTAGCACAGTACTGTACTTTGTTTTGGCCTTGTGTAAGCAACCTAAGTAGACTTGTTTGCCATTGTTTTCTCCTAGGGCCAGCCTCAGGACTGAGGGGGCTCTATGCGGGGTACTTGTGTGGGCCCCCCACTCGCAACGCAGTTATAACAAGTGCTGCTATGGTAAACCAGACATCTATCATGCTGCTGCAAAGCATGGCACCTGGAAATAGTTGGTGGTGACAACAACTTCTGGGAGGCCCATTTTAGGTCAAACAGTCCCCGGGAATGGCAAGCAAGCCCATAAACTACACTCAATGCACTGTCCTTCCAGGCTGTCAGATATGGAGTCCAATGTTACCACATAGGCCACATTGTCCTAAGACTGGTTCTGGGCCCAATACATACAGTACATTGTCACCAGTATACACGTCACATTGCTTGATGCAGCAGAGTATATCTTGGTGTGCAACAGCTCACACCAAACAATCTGTATGGCTTTCTCCATGTTAGTACAGACTTGGGAAACGGCACCGCAGAGGCATCTCAGTTCCCCAAATTATTAATTTCATTCCCATCCTTCTCTCCCTTCAAGAAGCTCAAAGAGGCTTATTTATTGAAGCTGCATTTTTAAATACAGCTAAGCTGTATTTTATTTTTGTTTTGAATGTTGTTAGCTACCTTGGGTTTCCTTTTTTAAGGAAGAAAGGTGAGATATAAATCAAAGAAATAATAATTAGGCTGCAATCATCATCAGTTAGGCCAGCCTAAGCCCTGGAATTAGTCCTATACTGACCTGGGGGTATCACAAAGTGTCGTAAGACGCTTCTGTGCCACTTCTAGAGCAGGAAACATTGCACAGATGTAGAGCATATGCTTTCCATGCCCAAGATCCCAGATAAAAATTCTTTTCATGGACAATACTGAACTGGATAGCACATTGGAAGGCTGTGGGTGGCGCAAGCGGTTAAGACGCTGTGTCTGTTAACCAGCAGGCCAGGGTTCGTGACCCAGGTCCCCACAAAATAGGGTGAGCTCCTGTCCTTAGCCCAGCTCTGTGACGCAGCTGGAACCGATTGTATTGTCTCTGCTGTTCCATTGAACTAATTCAGTGGCATGGAGAGGGGGGCTTTGCTGCTTGGGTAACAGCATATCCTCCATATCAATCTACCCAGGCCTTTGTGCTACACATGCAGTGTCAAGCATAATACCATAGTCTTTCAAGACGATGGATGCCAAGCACATTGGAAAGGCAATATGAGGTAGCCTCCTATGTGGAGCCACTTAAAGCATCCTTCAGTTTGGAGGGTTACACCTTCTCTTCCTTCATCCAAGAAGCTCAGTGACTTTCTCATTTAATGAGTGCCTGGTGCGAATGACGCATTTATAACACACCGATCTCTTGGAGGAGACAGCAATTCTAAATTTGACTGGCTTTTCTAACTCCCAAGAACAGCTGCTTTGGTTGTGGAACGAGTTGATATGTACGTCACCCAAACTAAACTTAGGTCATTCCTCGGAGGGAACTCTTCATGCTGTACTACAGAAGGACAGGGGTGGAAGAAATGCCAGGGAGGATTTAAATAGCCTTCTACATTCACGTATGAACGGATGACATATGCTAATTCCCTCATGACTGTCAGCTCTTTAAATAGCAACATGAGAAGATTCATCCTCCATATCTGAGGGCACAAATGCATATTGCAGGAAGTGTATACTGAGCACATTCTTGTTTGCTTGTTCAACCACAAACTGCTCTGGGCCCACCACAGAGGGTCCATGGACCGCTTCATTCTGGTGACACAAAATGCATCAGTGCAATCTGCAATGAGTAGCAATTCAGAACTGGATGTTACCATTGATTCCAAAATGACACATAAAACAAGGGAAAAGCTGTGGACTATAAGCAGCATGGTGAACAAATCTGACCAGAGTAGAATCATAGAGTTGTAAGGTACCCAATAAGTTATCTAGTCCAACCTGTAGTACCAGCCTGTAGTAGAAAATCTTCCTAGAGCAGTGGTTCTCAATCTTCCTAATGCTGTGACCTCTTTATAAGTTCTTCATGTTGTGGGGACCCCCTACCATAAAATTATTTTTGTTGCTACTTTATAACTGTAATTTTGCTACTGTTATGAATCGTAATGTAAATATCCGATATGCAGGATATATATTCATTGTTACAAATGAAATGTGTGTTCTATGCACACATTGAACACAATGGGTTTTATTTCAGAGTATGCATGCATAGGATTGGGCCCTGAGGCTGCAATCCTATCCATATTTACATAGGAGTAAAGGCTACCCTGACTATAATGGGATTTATTTCAGAGTAGGCATGCATAGGATTGGGCCCTGAGGCTGCAATCATATCCACATTTACATTGGAGTAAAGGCCCCTAACTATATTGGGATTTTTTCAAAGTAGGCATGCATAGGATTGGGCCCTGAGGCTGTCAGTCAGCCCCAGTGCACGAGCAGCTACAGCCAGAGGTCTGGCAAGCCTGACCTGGCCCCCTGCACAAAGGGTCTTTAGGAAAAGCTCTAGGCGACCCCCAGGAAAGCTCTAGGCGACCCGCAAAGGGGTCCCGACCCCCACTTTGAGAAACGCTGTCCTAGAGCAATATTACTCCTAGAGTATATTATTCCCCCCTCCACCAAATTAAGCTATTTACAGGTCTAACTTTGTAAAAACACTGGTTTTTTTACACATGGATTTGACTGAAAGCCACTGCAAATCAGTTTTAAAAACTGCTTTTCTACTGTTGTAGAGAGGAAGTCATGCACGAAATCATTCCATTCTCAAGCTAAGCCAGGCAAAAACAGGGGGTCTTTTCCATTTCTAATTGCTGACTGCTTCCCCACAAAGAAAGATTTTTAAATCATTGTAAAGGGAAGCACTTTTTATTTAGAAAAAAAACTAATTTTGGATGCAATCCTAACCTAGGTCAGAATAATTCATCGGTCTTTCCATTTCCACAATGATGTAGGAAGGCAGGCGCAAATCTGTACACTGGCCTAATCCTCCCCCAGGAGTGGCGCAGAAGTGTCCTATAACAGGACATGCCAGGGTTTAGGCTGGTTTAACTGGAGATTAGGATTGCAGCCTTTATTTAATACCTTTTTTGTGTGTCAGCAGAAAGTTCCCAGAATCAAACCCCTGGAGCTAATGACATAAAATCTTATTCTATTAGGAGCAATAGAGGAGCAAGAAATCTGGAAGTTGATCTTTAAATCTATTTTCCACTGTTTTTTTATTCACAATTTTTTTAAATCCATGGGTGGTTCTGAAACTGAACCCTATTGAATAATGAAGGCCACCTATATTTTTATGAAGTCAGTGTGACTCTGGAAACACTCTTATTTAGGCTTGGCAGTCAGAATTTCTTATACATCAGTAAAATATTAATAACTTGAAGGATGCTTATTTTAAAAATTGCTACATACACAGACAATTTATTTTGTTGATGTTGCAGGGGTCGCATGATGAACATACACGATGAACACATCTCTCAGGCTAATCAAGCTCAGAGCTAGGATGCTAGTGATTGAGTGGGCCTAAGGTTATCCAGAAAGTCTGTCTGTCCTGGTTCAAATCTCCATTCAACCATAAAGCTTTCTAGGTGACCTTGGACCAATTGGGAGGTGGTGGACTCTCCCTCACTGGGGATCTTCAAGCAGAGGCTCGATGAGCACCTGTTGGAGATGCTCTAGGGGGAATTCCTGCTGCAGGCAGGGGGTTGGACTAGATGACCTACTAGGTCCCTTCCAACTCTATGATTCTATGATTCTATGAATTACTGTCCCTTAACCTCATCTACTTCACAAGGTTATTGTAAGGGCAAAAAGAGGACACCACTTTTGGAGAAAGGATGGTATTAAAATAATATTATTTGTCCTCACGATCACTCCAGGGAAGCAGGATATTATTATATTATATATTATAATATATTATCATCATAATAATTATTAAGAATCTAATATTATAATACACTATATAATAATAGTGTATAATTATAATAAAATATATAATAATAATGACTTCTCTGGAGTGATCTGGAGTAAGTTGGCATCCATCAGTCTTGAAAGACTATGGTATCGTACTTGACACTGTATGCAAAGCACGAAGGCCTGGGTAGATTAATATGGAGGATAGGCTATTACCCAAGCAGCAAATCATTCCTCTCCACATCACTGAAACAGTCCAATGGAAAGGCAGAGCCAATACGATTGGTTCCAGCTGCGTTGCAGAGCTGGGCTAAGAACAGGAGCTCACCCTGTCTTGTGGGGACCCAGGTCTCAAACCCTGGCCTTCTGGTTAACAGGCACAGTGTCTTAACCACTTGTGCCACCCACAGTCTGGAGTGATGAGGACAAATTTGTGATACATCATTGTCTATATTTCAGTATTGATATTAGCTTCTAGTCTCTTTTGGAGTATGACTTAAAGTGCTGGTTTTTAACAGACTTAAATGTGGAAGGCCCAAGAAATTTAACTTTCTGCCTTCTCTTCTCTGCCTATTTGTTGGTCTCTATCTGAAAGCTCCTTTTGGATGATTTCCTCCTTCTGGAACACCCTCCTCAGAGACTTACCCTGGCACTTTCATGCCTCATGTTTACTTATATTTCTTGTACTTCACAAGAAATGTTTGCACCCTACATTTTTCATTGTAAGAGCCTTAACAAAGCTCCTTAAATCATACCCTCTCTTAATAAAACCGTATGTCAAATAATGGAAGGCTAGCAAAGAAGGTCTGCTTAAGTGCAATCCTATACACATTTAATTAGAAGTAAGTCCAATTGGGATCAGACTTACTTATCAGTAGAATCATGCCAAGTCTCACCTGCTTTTGGCTGACCTCTTTTTATTGTAACTGGTTCATTTTTTGATATCTTGACTTCAGTAATTTATTGATTTCTTTACTATGTAAACCACTTTGTGAAATAATACTGTTGAAAAGTAGTATATAAGTCTTCTGAATGAATGAATGAATGAAAGTGGTAAGCCAGTATTTCTCAAAGTTTGTCCTCTACTGTATCAATTCACATGGTTCACCTATTTGGAATACAGCCAAGTAACTGATGATGAAATCATTACCAGTAACTTCTAGGTTGAGAGTCAATAAACATGATCCTAACCATGTCTACTCAAAAGTTAGCCCCATTGTGTTCAGTGGGTCTTACTTCCAGGAAAGTGTCTTTTGTGTCCACCAGTAAGAGGCTTAGGGTGGATGTAAGGACATTTTTTACTGTGGAGAAGCATGCTTTGGAATTCTGCCCACTATGCCAAGAACTGTTTGTTGCATCAATCTCTTGGTCTTTCTCCAGGTGGCAGATACCCATGAGTCCTGCAAATACACGCAGATACCACCTCAGGTACCACTGGTGATACCAACACTACTGTTTGAGCATCTATTTTGGAGTGAAGTGTGTTGTGCATGTTTGGATAGAATAATTTGAAAGGGCAACTTTGAACACAATCCTAACCATGTCTACTCAAAAGTAAGCCCCATTGCATTCAGTGGATCATACTCCCAGGAAAGTGTCTTCAGGATTACAGCCTTTGAATACTTTGGATGAAGGGCATATGTGCTTTGAGCAGGGTGACCATAAATCCTTTTTTCCCAGGACATGTCCTCTTTTATAGCCTTGTGTCCTGGAAAAATAAACTCTTCATTGTTTCCTTTTTCCTTGTGAGCCTATAGCCTTCTTGTAATTAATAAATTGTGGCAATTAATACACTATGTACATCTACTCTGAAGTATGCCCCACTGAGTTCAATGGAGCTTACTCCCAGGAAAGTGTTCTTAGGATTACAGTCTATATTTTAAATTTAATAATGTGTAAATTAACCACATAAAAGCACTATAGGTATATGTTTAGCTTTTTAAAAAAATCATATCCTACATTTTTCTTGAGTGTCCCATATTTTGGGAGGATCTTGTCCTCTTTTTTTGGCTCAGACATATGGTCACCCTGGTTGTGGGCACCCAGCACCCCCTTTCCCTTGCTTGCCCCCTGGCAAGACCAAGAGCCTCCTGATCTCATGTTACCAGTAGTCTGGGTCTAGCTCCTCCAAGCTGCAGGGCATGGTCAGGAGCTCCAGGATCCTGGGTGAGAGGGTGAGGATGCGGGGCGAGGAACGAGTCCTGAGGACTTGTTCCTCATCTTGGGAGAAGGGAGTGGGGACCAGGGGCCTGGTTGTCTTGGCCATCTTGCTGGGTACCAATGCCAGAGCCCGTTTCCATGGCAACGGGATGCAGGAGCAGCAGTTCCATCACTCCCTGCAAGAGTCCCCCACCTTCAGGGTGACCATATGTCATGATCACAAAGATGGACAAAGACCCCCCTTCCCAAATGTAGGACACCCCAAAAAGTGTAGGGCAGAAAATCAAAGCTGGATGCTGCAATCCTAAAGACACTTTCCTGGGAGTAAGATCCATCTAACACAATGGGACTTACTTTTGAGTAGACATGGTTAGGATTATGTTCAAAAACACACAGGCCATCCATCCATCCATCCATCCATCCATCTATCTATCTATCTATCTATCTATCTATCTATCTATCTATCTATCTATCTATCTATCTATCTATCTATCTATCTATCACAGTGATTTTCAACCAGTGTGCTATGTGCCACAGTTAGACCTCAGGTGTGCTTTTAGTCCTTTATCCTCCAAAAAGGAATTTGGAGACTGACATTCATTAACAGGAAAATTTGGGGATTTTAACAGTCTTGTGTGCCTTGTCAGTGGTAAAAACAACTGATGGTGTGCCTTGACGATTTCAGTGCCTTGTTAAGTGTGCTGTGAGATGAAAAAGGTTGAAAATCACTGATCGACAGTATTTATAGATTGCTTTTCAGTTAAAAAGTTCACAAAGCTGTTTACAAAGAAAATGAAAAAATAATAACTAATTAATAGCTAATGGGTCCCTTTCCCAAAAGGGCTCACAATCTAAAATGCAAAAAGAACACCAACAGAAGACATTGCGGGGGTGTGTAGGGCCAGTTGCTCTCCCCCTTGCTAAATAAAGGAGGAACACCCACTTGAAAGAGTGCCTCTGGCTGCAATCCTAAGAGCATTTTCTTGGAAGTAATCCCCATTTAACACAATAGAATTTACTTCTGAGTAGACATGAATAGGATTGCACTGACCATATATTGTTTGTATGCCACTAATTTAACTCTTTACTACTAATTATTAAATTTAATTACATATACAGTAATTTACTATTTTATATAATTATATTAAGTATAGAGAACAAGCCTAACCATGTCTACTCAAAGGTACTCTGAGTCGTACTCACAGAAAAGTGTCTTTAGGATTGTAGCAATAATTTTCTATAGCTGCAATGTACACTTTCTTGGGAGTAAGACTCTTTGAACACAATGAGGCTTACTTTTGAGTAGACATGGTTAGGCTTGTGCTACTCATCTAATTTTTTAATTGCATGAATTATATATGCTGCCTGCTCACTAGGAAAAGGAGGACAATGAAGATTTTTTTCCCAGGACACAAGACTAAAAAGAGGACAGGAACAGGGCAAAGAGGGAAAGGAATAGGAAAGTGCATAGGAGGGGAGAGTGGAAATGTGATTCTAGTGATGGAGCTGTGACTGCTTTTATGCACCCTCTGCTGGTCTCAGCTACACCTACTTGCAGCCCTGATTCCCATCCCATTCCACCCACTCCCTGTTGTGTTCTACCTACCCCCACTCCCAGTTTAGTTGAATCCCGTGGTGAGCCTCCAGCAATGGTTCCAATATTGCTATGCAAATGCATGCCACCATATGGTTTTTTATGACAGAGTTTTGCTGTCATAAATGCACTGTAAGTGTAAGCATGTTACATACTAGTTAAAAACCATTCAAAAGATTAAGAGCACAATCCAAATATGCTCTTGCATTCTAGGACGCAATCTAGGATACACGCTAGGACTAGGACTGCAATCCTAACCACACTTTCCTGCATCTATTAAAAACAATGGGACTTACTTCTGAGAAGACATGCTTAGAATTGCACTGTAAGAGTTGCACTGTGATGTGATTCCACCTTCCACCACACCCTTGAAAAGCCTGGCCCTACACTAGGCTTCTTGGATCTGTACCATCCACTTAGATAGGTGCAGAACCAACAAGTTCCATAGGGACAGCTGCTGTATGACAAGTGGTCTGGGGAATAAACCCTTATTCCAAGTTGTGTTACAACTTAGCCCAAACCTTTTCTGGATGCATTATAGGCTAGATTCAACTTTTTTCATCTCAGGCACACTAACAATGCACTGAAATGTTCAAGGCACACCATCAATTGTTTTTACCATTGACAAGGCACACCAGACTTTTCAAAGCCCCCTATTTTCCTATTAATGAATGTCAATCCCCAAATTCCCACGGCACACCTGAGGACTATCTGTGACACACCACTATGCCACGCATACTGTTTGAAAATCACTGTTCTATAGTGTAATGCAATATATTAGATAGGTATGCTATGACTGATTAAATAAATGCATACTAGAAATAATATTTCTGAGGAAAATAACAACACAGATAATAAATTGTATATTACGCATATGATTGTGTTCTTGTATGACTGTGAAACCTGAAGCTGGTCTCTAAATATATGCACACTTGAGTGATGGACTAATTTCTTTATTTGTCTCCATTCACACACTTTTCCAGGCAGCCCTGCCAAATTCCTTCCTGGTGTGGATTATTTTAGTGATGACTAACTGATGTGTAATAGCAACACAGCTCATTTAATATGTCAATGAACAGGTGTGTGATGATCACCCATCACTGTTATTTGTTTAACTATTTGCTGGAAGAAGATATGTACTAACTAGAGCAACCACTCTCAACCTTAAGGCTCCTCTTAAGTTCAGGTTCTGGAGTCTCCCAATTGCACAATTTAAATAGTTGATGGGAAACAGCAGTGGGAAGGTATATTGCCTTGCGGTCCTATGCATGTCTACTCAGAAGTAAATCTCACTGGACTTGGGGTTAACTTTCAGGAAAGTGTGCATAGGATTTTAGTCTAAAGCAGGCTTGTCCAACAAGGGGCCCCAAGGACCACATTTATGGGCTTTCTAAACCAAATGCAGCCCTCGAGCTTCATGCTGGACAAGCCTGGTCTAAAGATTACTGTTCAGAATTCAGGTTACAGTTTTGCAGGATGCACAATGGAATGTGGAAAACAACAGGTGGCATAAATCAGTTTTTAAGTTTACGTAATTAACAGTAGTTTCTAATTGTTTTCCATTATCAAAGTAACAATTATCTTATGGTTAGTTATGTCTGGCTTTTGTTTGTTGTCCTTGTTTCTCAGGAAACTGCAAGCATATTAAACTTCTATTTAAATATCTCTCACTCCCTAAGTTATAACAACACAAAGTTCTAAAATCTTCCTAATGTCAGAGAAACATCATCCACTTCTTCATCCAAACATTGATGGCTACCAGGATCACACCCTATCTACTCACCGGGAGAAGCAGGTGAGTGGACATTTCCAATTTGGACTGTTAGAACAGTGATTTTCAGTCTTTTTCATCTCATGGCACACTGGCAAGGTGCTGAAATTATCAAGTCACTACATCAGTTTTTTTACCATTGAGAAGGCACACCATGTTAACTGTAGGGGGCTCAACATCCCCATTTGCTCTACTAAAAAATGGCCCCACACTCCCATGGCACGCATGAGGACTATCTGCAGCACACCATTGCACATGGCACACTGGTTGAAAACCACTAGGTTAGATGGATGGAAGAAACCTTGGGGAAAGATGTGAGGAAGTAACAGACCTGTGAAGTTGGACCAAATCAATGTTGCTTTAAGACAAGCATCATCCATTTGAACATCTCCTGTATATCCCTATCTGTGTCCCAGCTGGACACCAGTCTGGTCAAAGGCATCCCAACTGTCTCGACTTCTTGGGAACTCTGTTGAGCCTCACACCCTTGGGTGGCATGTGTACTTCCCGATGCTGGACAATCCCACTTGCTGAACTCTCTGAAAATAAATATTTCATCTAAAGTATTCTTTACCCCTCAAAGGAAGTTCCTGTACAAAGAAGACCATGCAACTTTCTAACCTTTGAGGGAGTAGGAAGCATAACACAACATATCTATCTACAGTATTTACCTATCTACAGTATTTATATACCGCTTTTCAACTGAAAAGTTCACAAAGCGGTTTACAAGAAAATGAAAAAAATTAATAGCTAATTAATAGCTAATGGGTGCCTGTCCCAAAAGGGCTCACAATCTAAAATGCAAACAGAACACCAGCAGAAGCCACTAGAGCAGACATTGCTGGGGTGTGTAGGGCCGGTTACTCTTCCCCTGCTAAATAAAAGAGGAAGACCCACTTGAAAGAGTGTCTCTTGCCCAGTTAGCAGGGGTTTATAACATACCACATTATTCTCTATTACTCTGACTTCTGCCAGTTTGAGTGGACAGACACATAGTGCTAGGTGCCTAACAGAACACCAGTGATGCAACATGTGCCTACAGCACTTACTTAAAATAAATAAATTAGACAAATCAAGTAGGAAAAGAAGGGGGAGATGGATAATGGAGCAGCACAGGTGGGTGTAAATCATGACTCAAGGAGGGGGATCAACACATTCTTTCTCATTTGCAGGGACTATTTGTGCCGAGTCAAATCCAAGTATGAAAAACTGATGTTAGTTTCTGATTGGGAGGGGTAGGAGCAGTGACTGATCATAGCTTGCTATGGTCCTTCTGGGCCATCCTGGTTGGCTGTTGCAGGTGTTATTAATTAATATAAGGGAATAAAAAGGAACTCTCAAAGGGCTGTAGTGAGCTTTCCTTGGGCAGTGAGATGTTTTTCTGGCTGCTCCTTTGCTCTTCACTCAATCATGAAAGCCCAATAGGTAGCCTGTGAGCTGTTTCATTCTGCAGTGGTTAGAGGACTCCATTAAAAGATAGCTATGCAGGAAAGTGTAGTTGGAAGGCTAGCTTTGTTATTTTATAACTGAATAGTGGAATTCAGCCATCATTGTGGGAGTAAAATTTCAAGAATATTTGTGGGTCCCTGGCATGTCTCGGCACCGGTGGGCACCAGATAGTGGCATCAGGTGGCAGGCACTGGTGGGCATTGGCATTGCTGGGCAATTACAGACAACGGGAACTGCAGGGAACAGTGGCAAGCAGCAGCAAGCGGCAGGGGGAAAAGTTAATTTTTTATATTTTGTATTTTCTTTATTATTTTGTATTATATTACAGTATTGTAATAATTTTTAAATGAATATTATTGGGTTGTGGAACGAATCGTTTGAGTTTCAATTATTTCCTATGGGAAAATCTGCTGTGGATTGCAAGCATTTTGGATTACAAAAGTGCTTCTTGAACGAATCATGCTCGTAAACAATGGCACCACTGTATTTGGTACTTCAAAGTCACAGAGATTGGCCCCCAGTATTTCCTGAACTCTACATCAAATGATGTAACTCATCATTACATAATGATCAGGGATCATAACCAGATGTATTTCAGGGACTGGGATTTCTTATGTGGGGATACAAAAAGGATACATGATGTTCTTTGTTCATTTCCCCCAAACCCTTAAATAATCCATGTCTCTGATAAGGGTAGTCTAGCAGACCAGTTGGCACCACAATTTTGTACCCAGGATTCACTGTATCATAGCAATTGGTGCTCAAACTAATTTGGAACAGTCACTGAGATACAAATGTCCTGAAGTCATAACCAACTATCCAAGAGTCCTGCTTTGCCCAGAGTTTTGGCCTGAAGACTTTCCAGTTGGGAAACAGAAGAGAAGAAGACCCAGTCTATGGATCCTAAAAATAGATAGGGCAATTTTACAAATTTTATTTCTTGACAACAAGAACAAGCAAAGTACATTATCTACATTTCAATTGAACATTGTTGCAATATAAGGAATTTTTCACACATTTGAGGCAAACAAGGGACTCAACTTGCCTAATGGCTTTTTCTACTTTCCTGGTACTTAAAGAGTTTCTCCTCTGTGTGTGTTCTCTAATGGAGTTCAGCACTCTGACTGAAACACTTTCTGCATTCTCAGCACTTATAGGATTTCTCTGGTGTGGATCTTTTCATGGAGCTTCATTTCACCACTCAGACTGAAGCTCTTTCCACACTCCTGGCACTTCTAGGGTTTTTCCCATGTGGATTCTCTCATGGATTTTAAGGACACCAGGCTGACTGAAGCACTTTCCACACTCTTGACATTTACAGGGTTTATTCCATGTGGGTTTGGTGGTGTCTAATAAGTTGGTTATTGTGAGTGAAGCTCATTCAGCACTCCTGGCACTTATAGGGTTTCTCCACTGAGTGGATTCTCTCATGGATCTTAAGATAGCCACTCCAATTGAAGCTCTTTCCACACTTGTGGCACTTATAGGGCTTTTCCCCTGTATGGGTTTGCTGGTGCCTTATAAGTTAACCACTACAAGTGAAGCACTTTCCACAGTGAAAGCTGGGAATTGGTGCCCAGCACAGCCCTGCTGCCTTGGAGTCTACAGGTAGCAATGCCTTTCAGCTGCAACTCTCTGCCTGCCTCCCTTTTCAGGTGCAGAGCCCAGTAGGAATGTGATGCCTTTGGATGGTGTCAACCTTTGTTGCCAGTGTCCTCAGAGTAGGCTGCTTGCCTCCCATGTGTCTCCCAGTCTTTTCCTTACGGACCCTATATAAGGCTGCCCTGCTGTGTGGGAAAATTGCAGGACCCAAGAGAGAAATTTTATGAAAAAATTGTTTGGGGGCCTTCCCTTCTTCAATGCATTGAAATTTCCAAATCCTTCCAATTTCCAATTTACTACAAATTACAGTGTATGCAAAATGTGGATGTTAATCTTCATACACTACACTATATGCAAACATTTTCTGAGATCCCACAAAATATCTAGCACTCCTTCGATCTTCCGGGCTCCCTTTATACCTGATATCTTTGGCTCCTGTTCCCCTTTTTGACATTGAACCTGGGTACAATCCCTTTCATGGGTTCTGGGCCCTGCTGCATTATCACAGGTTAGGACTAGGCTTCTGTTTTTCAGCTAAATATCAGGTTCAGTTACAGTTTCAGTATCAATTCAAAACTCGGAAGAATTCCTTTTACACTTCCTGGCTTTATTGCTACTTGAAATATGCATAAGCAAAGTCTACCACTTTAAAAGAAAGACAATTTTGCCTCTAGTCCTTCTGATGTACTGTGATGTCATTGCCAGTAATTCCATAGGTATCACTTTCCTGAAGAGACTAAGTAATCTGGACAGTTGCTTGGAGATTGTAGAATGTTGGGGATACTTTTACAATGAGTCATTTAAAACACATGACTCCTTGCCGCAGGCTTACCGTAAGAGAATATGCAGACAAATGGTATTAGTATCTGATTTTAATTCTACAACTAATAGATTAAAAAGCTTCTATTGCCAATGGATCTTACTGTTAACTTTAAATGGCTGGCCAGCATAGTCTATGTCACAACAAGACCAGACTGCTTTGTTTGGTTCAGTTCACTTTTATTGTACTAGCAATAACAACATCAGATTATATCTATGTACAAAGTCAGCAATTAATCATAGAGGCTTATGTTGCAAAGACACTTTCCTAGGAGTAAGATCCACTGAACACAATAGGTCTTACTTTTGTGTAGACATAGTTAGGATTGTGCTTTTAGATAGAAGTTTATTAATACATCAGTGTGTTAAGCACCATAACTTGATTCATGAACAGCAGAGTCACTAGTAAAAAACACTTCTGGTCATTTTCATTCCTGTGTGCTTACCAAATGTTCTTTATCAAGGGACAAATGGCAGATGAACCTGGTTAGTGACATCTAGTTACATTCTTTGGCCCAGACACTTTTTTTTTTAGGTTATTTATAAGTATCATATTGGACACACATTCTTAGGTGTTTAGAACCATCATCATCAATGGTATTTATATATAGTACTGCTTTTCAGTGACTATTTCAGAACCAGTGGCTATTTATGAATACTTGGAGAGATTCATGTAGATTTCCATTATACTGCTTTTCTAAAAGGTAAATTTACTAAGCTCATTACCCAAGAAGGCTCTTGGCTGTCAGAGGAGACATTACTGAACAAGACTGAAGAACGCTAGCCTAGTATACGAGGCTGCTTCACAAACAGTCTCACATTCAGCAAGTCTTTCCTTTAACCCCCAAATCCAGAGTAACTACGGGACCATGTAAGAGACTTCACGTGCACCCATAGTTACTGCACCACCTAGTGAAAATCTATGGGAAATTCATATTGGAATCCAGAGTAAGTTGTTCTTACACCGGAGCAAGGACTCCCCATAGTTAATCTGGATTTTGCCCTAAGTTGTCAACAGGTTCTTAGAAACTGCAACTTTAAGTGACATGGTTTAAAAGAAACCAATTCTTCTGTAGGCTAATTGGTATACCTGGTTATACAGGTATTCCCAATTCCCACAGCATATTTCTGTTCATAAAAACATTACTAAACTTCTGAATAAAGACCCAAAATGCTTGTAATATTAAACATTGAAATTAATGGGAACAGTCAGGATCAGAGGAATCCCACACAGACATGGGGAGAATGTCTTGTGTATGAGAATGTACAAATCACCCACACAGACAATGGTCCTGGCCAGAAATTTTTCTTTTCTCTACAGTTTTATAACAAAACTTGTGGAATTTACAAGTCACTGAGAATATTTGTGGGCCTCAGGCATAGCAAGACACTAGGCAGTGGGCACCAGGCAGCAGGAAATGGCAGGCACCAGGCACTGCTGGGCACCAACAGGTACCAGGCACCAGAAGATACCGGGGCAGCGGAGTAGCTAATGATCAGGTAGCCCAGTGCAAAGCTCAAAATGTAGGCTTGGAAGTGACATCATCCCATTATTTTTTAAAAGAAAATTGGAGAAAAACCTCCTCCTCAGCAGTTCACCACCATTTGCTCTGCTAGTAGCCCCCCCTAAAGCTTGAAGCCTGGTGCAACTGCACCCCCTCTAGTTATGCCACTGACCAGGGGGCAGTGGTGGGCAGCAGCAGAAACCAGTGGGCACCACCAGGTATCCCTACTGGGCACCCACAGGGAGAGGGCACCACCAGGCACCAGTGGGCAGAAGACACAACTGGGCATGTGGACAGTTGGCATCCCTATCAGGCACTAGATATCCCTGTTGGGTACCATCAGGCTCTGGGCACCAAGCATTCCTACAAGGTACCCCTATCAGGCTGTGGGCATCACTGGGCAGTGGGCACCAGGCACACTGGGCACCACCAAGCAGACACTACTGGGCACCAACAGGCATCCCTACCAAGCACTAGGTAACCCTGCTGTGCACCAGGCAGGTACCAGCAGGTAACACTGGGCAGCAGGCACCACCAGGCACCAAATTGGTTCTTAGTGGGTCCTCCTGAAATCACAAAATGAATACGCTTTCCAAATTTCATGCTTCTAAGGTGCAGGGGTTGGAGCTATGTGTTGATCACTTAGTTTTAAATGTTAAGCATAGGGTCGAAAACATGTTGCATCCCCTTTTCACCCCCTTAGAGGTCAAATTTCAAAAAAATGGTTCTTAGTGGGTGCTAACATCACAGAAGGAACATTGTCCTCAAATTTCACACTTTTAGGTTTAGCATTTTTTGGTTCGGTGTTGATGTGTCAGTGACGCTTCAATTATATATATATACTCATACTCATAAGAAGAACATGCATTTGAATGAAACAACTTTTGGATGAGGATTTACCATACAGGCCAGAGCCCAGGGCTGCAGCAGCTGGAATGGCTTCTGGTGTATTAGTGAATCACAGAATCATAGAATTGGAAGGGACATAATAGGTCATCTAGTCCAACACCTTGCCTGTTGCAGGAAGTCCTAGAACATCTCCAACAGGTGCTTGTCGAGCCTCTCCTAGAAGATCCCCTATGGCAGTGGTTCTCAATCTTCCTAACGCCGTGACCCCTTTATAAGTTCCTCATGTTGTGGGGACCCCC
Organism: Cryptoblepharus egeriae; assembly: GCA_030015325.1. Lineage (NCBI taxonomy): Eukaryota > Metazoa > Chordata > Lepidosauria > Squamata > Scincidae > Cryptoblepharus > Cryptoblepharus egeriae. The sequence goes on along the minus strand of JAREYC010000004.1, from coordinate 17,998,377 downwards.
AACCAGAAAATTATTTTCATTGCTACTTTATAACTGTAATTTTGCTACTGTTATGAATCATAATGTAAATATCCGATATGCAGGATATATTTTCATTGTTACAAATAAAATGTATGTTCTGTGCACACATTGAACAAAATGGGATTGATTTCAGAGTAGGCATGCATAGGATTGGGCCCTGAGGCTGTCAGTCAGCTCCAGTGTGCGTGCAGCTACAGCCAGAGGTTTGGCAAGTCTGACCTGGCCTCCTGCACCAGGGTCTTTAGGCGACCCCCAGGAAAGCTCTATGCGACCCCCAAAGGGGTACCGACCCCCACTTTGAGAAATGCTGCCCTATTGCTATCTATTCCACTGCTAGACTGCCGGGCAATGGCTGAATGCCGGGCAATTGTTGGTGGCTCCCACTGTCTCAGAGCTTTGGACTTGGAGCTTTGGATCCAGCAGAACAGAGCTCTGTCAATCCTGTCCCTTCCATCCTGTTCCCACCTGAAACATCTCCCTCCCCACCCTGACTTACTGTTTTGCCACCTGGCACTTGTTTGGTATCTAGCTAGCTTCCAACTGGCACTGGCCCAGCAAGTGCTCATGCTGAGCCAGCTCCAACACTGGGCTGATGCTGACTCTCACAGGCATGTCTTATGACATATTTGTGACAATGTTCTGATGGTGGCCTGGTGCGCATCATATAGGTTTTGGCTTTAATACTGCTGAGTATGGTTTAGCACTGCATAAAAGTGGCATAACATGCCACTTAACGTGAAGAGTATCCACCAGTATGCATTCAATAGTAAAGGCAGGAAAACAGACAAAAGGGTGATTCCTAATACATTCTTAATTTCCCGCTTGTATGGAAAACATTTCATGTGGCAGCATTACATTTATAACTGTAAACTGTACCTACTCATCCCTACCTAAAACCAGATTCTGAGGAAAAAGCAACCCTTTATTTCAAATCAGAGAACTATCACATGCTCGTTAACTATCACAAATTAGTTCCTATTGCTGGCAAGTCACCACCCTTATTCATGGTTTCCCTAGGGATACAACATGTGAGAAACAGTGTGAGAAGATAGTCATTCTTCTTCAATCTACACTTAAGAGTCTCTAAGATGACTGTCTCAGTGGAATGTGGACACCAGTGGCTCAGGGCAAATACATATAAAGAGGGGCACATGAACCCTAAGATTGCACAGCCTACCATTTCACCACTCACTGCAGCTGCTGTGGTAAGTTACGAATGGTTAATAGCATGTGGGACTTATTAAGAGTTTCAGATATGTCCTTTACCTTTAAAATATATACCTTGCAAGTAGCTGCTGCCCCATCATTTGCGGGGAGTATCACAGCTTCAGGCTACTACAGCAGGAGGTCCACACCACTGAAGCGCACCCTTTTCAGGAACGGGGTAGGCATAGGGTTGCCATAGTTCTCTTCCACAAAATTGGGATGGGACCCTCTGTTGTCCAACAGGATTGTCCCTGTTTTTCAGGACTTATGGCAACCCAACATGGGAAGAAACCTTGGTATTACCTCAGAGTTGGGGTAGGAAGGGTGTGGTTGAGGAACCTGTCTTCATCCTGGGTATCCAAAAGATCTCTCAAAGCAGTGATAGATGGTTCCCATTAATGGACTGTAAGCCATTTTAATGGGCTGTCTATCAGCACCTATCCCACAACACTCCTCATCACCAGATCCCATCCCTATCACCTCCTTTTTCTCTCAGGTGTCCCCCAAGTTCTCATTTTTTGTTAGCTGAGACAAACCTAGAAAAGTACCTACTCAGCTTAGGGTCCCAGCTTCTGGTCTCAGTCCTTTCCAGCCCTCATATTATTATTATTATTTTATTCATTTATAAATGAATATGATATGAATCATTTATGATATGATTCATTTATATGAATGGCCTTTCATAGTCCATGTACAGACAATTTTATTTTCACAGTCTTGGTTAATAAATCAGAAGGAAGGCTGCTGTATAGCAAATGCAAGGGTCAGGCAAAGTACAGACTGTGCTTCAACAACACATGGTGATTGTTATTACTCATTACAGAGGCCTTATTTTCATTTGCAAATTGAGGTATGCTGTAAACTGCAAATTATAGTGTATTCTACAAAGTACACAAACTCCCTCAAACTGAATGGAAATTCAAATCTGCTGAGCACAAAAATGCTTGGTACATGAAAGTCAAATATAGTCACGCTGACTTCATTACCTCATAAATCACATGTGATGAAACCTCATCATGTTCACACATGGTTCATATATGAAGAGCAGCAATATTTTGGCAGCAACTTTTCTGATGCGGCTTTCAGTCAGAAACATAATTGAATTGCCTCCTCAGGTTGCCTTTAGCAAGAATCCTAGATAGAGCTCTGCAAAAATGGGTACTTTGTCTTTCAGCTGCAGATTATTAACTCAGAGGGGTACGGGTGGCTAAGCTGGTAGGAATTTTTTGTTCTTATTTGCAAGGGTGTTTATGACAAAGGGAATTACAATTATGGTAAAGCACCCAGTGCTTTTGGCCCAACTAGATGTGTAATACCATTTTTTTCTACAGGGGTGGAAAGATACAGGCAGATCCACTTTGTTTCTCCTATGGAAAAAAGAAGCTTACGATTTTTTTTCCAAGGGGAAAAAGTGGATTAATTTTTCTTTAGGCTTATTTTAGTTAGAACAAAAATAAACCACTGTGTGTCACAATCTGGATCTTGCACTGCAGGCAGGTCTCAGGTAATACTTCCACATATATCACACTGGAAAAGTCAGGCAGAAGTCTAACAGGAAAAATGTGTGAAGCAGTTTAAGCTTGATGCAGGAGGGCCACTTTACTCACATTTTGCCCTCATGAGAAAGATGTGTCGAAAAGGCATGTTAGGTCAATGTAATCTCTTGAAATAATTGTCTATTTGTATATGTTACAAACTACAACCAGGATGACCATATGCCATCTTTTTTCCATATGTCCACTTTCTTAGCCTTGTGTCCTGGAAAAAATAAAATTCTTCATTGTTCTCCTTTTCCTTATGAGCAGGCCGCACCTAACCTTCTTGTAATTAATAAATGGTAAATTACATGTAATTTGGTATGATTAAAGTAACCATATGAATGCTGAACCAAAAAGTAGGTGGACAGTAGGTGGAATAGGGTTTGTGTTAGGGTTATATCATTTGGGTTATATCATTTTAGGGTTATGTCCACCTATTTTTGGTTCACCCTATATATGAGTGTTTTTATCTTTAGTCATGTTCTACATTTTGGGGGGCCTTGTCCTCTTTTTCAGTCCCACACATCGTCTTTACCCCTGGGGGGCTGCGCACGTTCACAGACATCTGGTGGATGTCTGGTAGACATCTTACTCGGAAGGGAAGAACGCTGCTTCCTGGTTTCTCTTTATGTCTTTGGAGGGGGAGGGAGATAAAAGAAACTGACCCTACTTTTTCTCCAAAACAGGTGCTGCTTCTTGTGTAAAAGGGCCTAACCAACTTTCTTGCACTGTGCAGCCACAATGTAGCTGCTTGGAAACAGAACTTATATTCTGTTTCACTGAGGAGGCCTCCAGAACCCCTCCCCATTTATGGGAAAGTTGGATAGGACTGAGCCCAAAGGTTTTTTCTTTGTATTGTTTTTTACAATCTGACCCTCTCTGGTGTATGGAAACATTTTCCAATTTGCTTTTCAATGTCAACTGCCTTGAGGACTTTTTGGTTTGTGAAAATGCAACATACATATTTTTATGTGTTTTATTTCATTTTATTAACACCATATTATAACATTGTGGCTGCAATCCTAAAGACACTTTCCTGGGAGTAAGACCCATTGAACACAGTGGGGCTTACTTTTGAGTAGACATTGTTAGGATTGTGCTCTAAGTTGAAGTTATTTGGTCTGGGAACACTTAAGAATAGGAGGAGGTAAGGCAAATACAGCAAACTCCTACTTAAGAGCACCTAACTCCCACCAACTCCCAAGCCTAAGGCACCTGGCACATGTTCAACATGCTTTATCTTCACAAACCAATCCTAGACATATGTACTCAGAAGTAAATTATATTGTGAGTATTATAGTGAATACAATATTCAGGTATTTATATACTGCCTTTCTGGCAATTATATTTCTCCTCTGACTTTACATGGACAGGCTACTCTAAACCTTGAGAGGGTTTTACAGTTAACAGAGATTCTGGGTGCTATCCTAACCATGTCTGCTCTAAAGGCCCATTGTGTTCAATAGGTCTTACTCCAAGTAAAGTGTTTTTAGGATTGCAGCCTTTATCTCAGTAGGTATACTGTGTAAGATATTGTAGCGTGCAATCCTAACAATGTCTACTCAAAAGTAAGCCCCTTTGTGTTCAATGGGTCTTACAGGAAACTGTCTTTAGGATTACAGCCTTACTTACTATCTTAAGTGTGGATAGGATAGGAAAGTGTAGATAGGTGTGGATAGGATTGCAGTCTCATTCAAGTGGCCCCATAGAGCCTACCTCTACAATCCAGAGTAACTACAGGAATACATAAGAGGCACTTAACTCTGGATTGCTCTATGCATTTCCCATAGGTGGCACCATAACAACATCGGTGTAAAAGGTCCCATAGTTACTCTGGATTGTAGCCTAAGGATCTCTGATAAAAGGCTCTCGAATATTATCCACTGATATGGAACATCCTCATGAGTAGATAACCATAGGATTGGGCTGCCTGTAAGGCTGAAATCCTATATACTCATGGGAATAACTTACCTGGGAATAAGCCCTATTATCCCTGGGAATAAGTTCCTATTATCATTGAACTTATTTCAGAGTAAACAAGCATACGAATGCTATCTAAGACAGAAATCCTAAACACACTAACCTGGGAGTTTATTTATTCATATGGAAAATAAAGTTCACATACAGGATATAAGCATTTGGTCTGTGATCAGAAATCTAACTTGGGAGTAAACCTCACTGACTTAATGGAACTTACTTCTTGAGTAGAAATGCATAGGAATGGGCTGTAAAGACAAATCATCCACATTTTCCTAGAAGTAAGCCTCACTGACTTAATGGGACTTACTTCTGAGCAGACACTCACAGAGCTGGGCTGTAAGGCTGCACTCCGACCCACACCTACTTGGGAGTAAGCCCCATAGACTGCAATGGGACTTAGTCCTGAGTTGACACTCACAGGACTGGGCTGTGAGGCTGCACTCCTTCCTGGAAGTAACCCCATAGACTGCAATGAGACTTGCTTCTGAGTTGACACTCACAGGACTGGGCTGTGAGGCTGCACTCCTTCCTGGGAGTAAACCCCATAGACTGCAATGGGACTTGCTCCTCGGTAGACACTCACAGGACTCCTGCCTGGGAGTAAACCCCATAGATTGCAATGGGACTTACACTCACAGGACTGGGCTGTGAGGCTGCACTCCTGCCTGGGAGTAAACCCCCTAGTTTGCAATGGGACTTACTCCTGAGTAGGCACTCACAGGACTGGGCTTTGAGGCTGCACTCCTTCCCGGGAGTAAACCCCATAGACTGCAATGGGACTTACTTCTGAGTAGACTCTCACAGGACTGGGCTGTGAGGCTGCACTCCTGCCTGTGAGTAAACCCCATAGTCTGCAATGGGACTTACTCCTGAGTAGACACAGGACTGGGCTGTGAGGCTGCACTCCTGCCTGGGAGTAAACCCCATAGTCTGCAATGGGACTTACTCCTGAGTAGACACAGGACTGGGCTGTGAGGCTGCACTCCTGCCTGGGAGTAAACCCCATAGTCTGCAATGGGACTTACTCCTGAGTACACACGCACAGGACTGGGCTGAGGCTGCACTCCTTCCTGGGAGTAAACCCCACAGACTGCAATAGGACTTACTCCTGAGTAGACACTCACAGGACTGGGCTGTGAGGCTGCAGTCCTGCCTGGGAGTAAACCCCATAGACTGCAATGGGACTTACTCCTGAGTAAACACTCACAGGACTGGGCTGTGAGGCTGCACTCCTGCCTGGGAGTAAGCCCCGTAGACTGCAGGGGACTTACTCCTGAGTAAGCCGAGGCTCTAGCCAGTCCCTGTGGGCGCCATGCCCGTCTGCTGAGGGCCTCCTCCCTTCCCTGAGAGAAGCTCAGGCGGGGGGAGAGACGCGAAGCTTCGCGGCGTGTTGAGGGGCGGGAAGTAAACAAGGCCGTCCCTCCCCTCAGCGAGCACCTTCCAGCAGGGCCTGGGTGGGGAAGGGCCGCCTTGAGCGTTGTGGCGCAGCAGGAATTCCGCTGGGCTGGAGGGAGGCGGAGGCGGAGGAGAGGCCGGGGTGGTGATGCCCGTGTTTATTTTCACGGAGGCGACTCAGCCCGCGAGGAGAAGGAGGGGGGGCGAGGAGGGCGGCCCTCTCCGTCGCTCCCCGGCTGGGCCCCCGCGGCCTTCCCCGGCCTTCCCCCGCCTATAAAGGGCCGACGATGCAGCTCTACAGCACTGTCGTCACCCACTATCCGGCCACCGCAGCCACAACAGCGGGGACCAGCCCAGCCACCGCCGGGCCGGGCGTCGTCTTCAAGGTCTCCCCGGCCTCTCCTGAAGGACCAAGCCCGGGAGGAGTAGCCGGCACCGGGGAAGGAGGAGGAGGCGGAGGAGCCTCCAGCTCGGCCGGCATGCCTGCTTTCTCCTGCCTGGAGCTGCTTCCCCCCAACGGGGCCGTCCAGAGGAAGCAGCCCCCGCCATGTTACCCCCCTGGAGGGCAGGTGGTGATGAGAAGGCGCCCCATGGAAAGGGTCGTCCCCATCAGGCTGATGCCTCGACCTGTGACCGGGGAGCTGGCCCTGGCTTCGGCCCAGCATAGCCCACAGTGGCTGCTGCTGGAGAGCGGTGGCACCGCCGACACCACTGTCACCTCCGGCCTGCAGGAGCCCAGCAACCGCGGGCTGCGCCTCAACGAACACTGCCAGGCCTTGGCTGCGGCCGGCTCTTACCCAGGCATTGCCGTGGAGCCTGACTGCCAGGCCCGCCTTGGTCCCACAAACCACCATGTGGTGAACCACGGCTGCCACCTGCCTGCCACGGCGGACGACCAGGGGTGCCACCTATTGGCCAACCATGGTTGCCAACTTATCACCGTGACACCCGACCACAGGTGCCACCTGGCGGCCGACCACAGTTGCCACCTTCCCGCCGTGGCGGCCGACCACGGGTGCCACCTTTCCACCACGGCAGCCGACCACCAGGAGGTCCAGCTGGCAGCGGCCCAGGAGCAGGACGCCCCCGAAGCACGGCCCTCTGCAGAAAGGAGCGAGAAGCTGGCGCTCTACCTGGCCGAGGTGGAGAAGCAGGACAGGTACCTGCGACACAAAGGACGCTTCCGCTTCCACATCATCCCCGACGGCAACTGCCTGTACCGTGCCGTCTGCAAGGCTGTCAACGGAGACCAGCGACTGCATGGCGAACTACGGGAACAGACCGTGCACTACATCGCCGACCACCTGGACCACTTCAGTCCCATCATCGAAGGGGACGTGGGAGAGTTCCTCATCAATGCTGCCCAGGACGGTGCCTGGGCCGGCTACCCAGAGCTTCTGGCCATGGGGCAGATGCTGGACGTGAACATCCACCTCACCACCGGCGGCAGGCCTGAGAGCCCCACAGTCTCTACCATGGTCCACTATCTGGGGCCTGAGGACCCCAGCCGGCGCAGTATCTGGCTGAGCTGGTTGAGCAATGGGCATTACGATGCAGTGCTGGACCGTCAGTGTCCCAATCCAGAGTACGAAGAGTGGTGCAGACAGACTCAGGTGCAGCGCAGGAGAGATGAGGAGCTGGCCAAGTCCATGGCTGTGTCTCTATCGAAGATGTATATTGAGCAAAACGCCTGCTCCTGAGATGGCCACTGCATCCACTGGGCAGTGTCGTAGTGCCTTAGACTTCTCCATCCAGCTGCGGTGTCCTCTGGGCTGAACAGGAACATGAGGGGAACAAATCAAGACTTGGCTTTGTAAAGAGCGCTTGTATATATAATCAGATCCTGGTTATTTACCATTCTCTTCTTTTGTATATGTTTGTTTCTTCTTGTTCCAGTACTCTTTTCTATAAGGGGCTCTTTCTGTTTTTGCACACTTTTTGAACTTGTTTCCTTTGTTTTTGGCATCTTATTTTGGCCACTAGCCCATGAAGCCTGTGGCCAGAAATAAGTCTGATTTTTTGGGGGTTTATTTTTTATGCTAATATGGCTTATGGCCTAATGTTTCCATACTGAGATTTGAAATGTACACATTTCTAATGAGTGAAAACTCTTTGCTGGTTTTTTTCTTTTGTTTGATGAAATCACTTTGAGTTGCTAACTTTAAACATTCAAAATACATAGTTACCTTTAAGCGGGCTATTTTTAAGCTGTATTGATCACTCTGCAGAGCAGGATATCTTCAAACATGGCTTTTGTGACTCTGTGCTCTAAATTAAGCCAGCTTTTCATTTTATTTCCTGGTTAGTGCCATCTTTTTCGGTTTGAGTGTTCACGTACTAGAAACAATCTGGTTTATATGTTATGACATCATGAAATTCCTACTTAAGGCCTTGCTGCCTTTTTAAGGGCACCAGGAGGTTTCTTATGACCTGTTATTCTTTAGATGTTTTCTAACTGCTAGCAGTGGGCTTAGGGGCCCAATCCTAAGCCGTAGCAATGCAGGTGCTACTCCAGTGTCACTACTGGATATTGCAAATGTGCCATAAGGTGTGTGCAGCACCCAGAAAGAATGGGCTACCTGGCAATGGGCCAGTGCCAGTTATGCTGAATCCTGGACCACTTGGAGGACCAGCTGGTACTCCAGCAGCACCAGCTGGTGGTAAGTAGCATTGGGTGAAGGTGTTCTAGAACAGGGTGTGGGAGGAACTGAGGAAGGAGGGTGTGGGACCCATGGAGCTCAGCTTCTCCAGATCCTGAACACGTATGTTGGACCGGAGGCCCAATATGGAGTCCCTCAAGTCTGTGTCAGCAAAAAAAGCCATTGCAGATTTGAGAAGTGGCTTCCCTCTGAGAAAACCTCCAGCAGCCTCAGCAGTGCTACTGGATGCGTTGGTAACTTCTTGGCTTTGCTGCACCAGGCAAAGCTACTGGTTTTAGGATTGGGCTGTTAACTCTGGTATTATGTAAAGATGTATTTATACTGAGAGTTTGTATGGTTTGCTGGGTCAAACATTCAAGATTTCCAGACTAAGATTTGCCCTTTTTAATTTCAAATTAAATTGAAATTGCTAGATATTTATTAAGTAATGGAGTTTGTACTTTTTATTAATTTTGTGATCTTTGAATTTATACTGTATTTGTATAATAGGAATATTCTTAGCTATTCTGGAATAAATGTATAGTTTTGCTTGGATTTGAATTTGTTTGTCTTTTGGAGAGCTACCGTTAAATATAAAGAAACTTACTGGTTTGAGCAGGGCTTCAAGAATGGGGATTTGGCAAATGGACTACACTAGAAAAATTTTCTCCTCTTTATGTAAAGTTTGATCATTCTGTACTTTGTTTGCTTCTGGGAAGGCTGGTGGTCCAGTATCTAGATAGGCTGAGTTAGAAAAAAGGGAAAGTGAAGGTAGATGAGCAAATTGGGTTTTACGTTTTCATTAGACAGACTTAACCTGCTCTCCCTTCGTTCCAGCTTCCTTTGCAAGAAGGTGGAAGTGAAGGCAAATATAACAGTTAAGTGTCAAGACAAATGCCTCTTTAGGAGGTGGGTGGCATGGGTTCTTACTGTTTCTTACCATGTTTGTTCACAAGTATTCTGTCCTCTACCAGCAAGATCCTAAGTAGGTATATTTGGTTTGGAAATATGTTCCACTGTGTATAATGGGCCTGATTGCAGCCCAAGGATATCATTAGCTACCATGAAAATTGTTGTGTGTGTGTGTTTGTTTTTCCCTTGTAGTAACGTAACATTTTTCCACACCATAGTTCTTGTACATGCTCACTGAGCTTTCAGAGCTACCCCTACTAATAAGTGAGTCACTTGCCTTGGGCAACATTGAAGGATGCAGACTATCAACTACCTGTACATGCAACCAAACCCTATATTGGTTCCCACCCAGTTCAATAAGGACTATTCTTGGGAGACTGTACATGTAGGATTGAAGCTTTAATTTAAAGTATACTTGGCATAAGGAGGAAATGTTTGTATTTGGATTTACTTAGAGCCAGACTGCAACCCCAACACCACTTTTGGGTGCAATCCTAACCTTAGGCCAGCACAACTCATGGGTCTTTCCATTCCGTTGGTGATGTAGGGAGGTAAGTGCATGTCTGTGCACACTGGCCTAACCTTCCCCCAAAAGTGTCTTATGTCTTTTGTTACACTTCCAGGTCAGCACAGGATTTATGCCAGGGCTTAGGCCGACCTAACTGGAGATTAGTATTGCAGTTTAAATGTGATGTGGGAGAAAGTGTTACCACTGCAACCAGCTGGAGTACCCACTGTCTCTTGCAGTGCACACCAAATTTCATATATTTGCATCAGTGCTGGAAAGTTGGAAAGGATTAGTCTGTGGAATTCATTGCTAAAAGATGTGGTGATGGGCACTAGCTTAAATGCTTTAAAAGGGGATTGGACCAGATCCATCAATAGAATTATTACTAGTCACTATGTGTTACCTCAAACAACAGTAGCAATATCTTACTACTTGATGCAGGGAGCAATGGTGGGAGAAAAGTGTGTCTTCCTCCTCCTTGTGGACATCCCAGAGGTAGCTGGTAGGCCACTGTGGAAAATAAGTCTGGGCTGATACCTTGGGGTTTCTTACACATTCTTAATCACTGAATTGTGTCTCCATCTTTCTAAGAGGCTCTACTGTTAGGTTTTCCCATGTATTGAACTGTGGTGGAAGTAGGTTAAGCTAGCAAAGTATTTTGCAACAGAGCAATCTTGTTGGCCTGCTTAAAGAACTGAAAAAAACTTTTAATCATCCCTCTCCATCAATGCAAGGTGTCTTTGGATGTTCCAAATAACCTGTTTGAGCTTGCTTTGGGAGTTGCAAGTTCCTTGAGGCCCTTGCATACAATTGGCAAAGAGCATGTCTTGTTCTTGTTTGTATGTCTTCATTCATGGATCCTACTTGGAAGCAGCACTTTTCTTTGATAGAATATTTAATTTTTCCACCGCCCAAAGTGCTGTACAGTACTGTATTCTGTTAACCGAGGTGGGGGAGAGCATCCATAGTATCATCTCTCAGACTACGTCCTATGGTGATTGTGCACAATGTGGATGGGTGATAAGCACAATATTGCTTGGGGTTTAAAGTGATGACTTAAAATGTGCCAGTCCCTCATTTGCCCAAAGCATGTTGTGACCCTTATTCAAATTTGGAGGCTGTCTTCCCAATCTCCCCCACCCATGATAAAGCTCTGGCAGGAAACAAAGGGCTTAATGTATTTTTGAGGGCTCAACTCCATTTTTGGAAGACCCTTGTCAGTCTTACCTCTTTAATATTCTTAGCATGGAGAGAGCAACTGTCTATATTCACCCCATTGTTATTCAGAACTTTTCTGGGTATTTCTTTTGGATCTGTTGTTAAATTTGTGAGCTATTTTGGGATAGGGAACTATTACATTTTTTTGCTATGCAAACCACTTTGCAAACTTTGTTGAAAAGCAGTCAAGAAATACTGATGATGTCACACAAGGAATGGAATTTGTGGCATATTATATGGTGGCCATAACAACACAATGATGAAAGCTGCTGTTTTTCCAAGTAAGACAATGAATTCATGCTACGGAACAACAGGCTGGCATGTATGCAAAAGGTAAAGGGGAAAAAAATTGCAGTCAACTCACTGTGACCAGGATCTTGAATCCTGGGATAATGCAAAGGACCAGTGGTACCCAAAAGTTTTAGCATTTGGAGCCACACACACAAAAAATTGATTTTAGCAGCTGCTTAAACCTCTGTGGCTATAATGATATTGGGCAGCAGTGCTACTCCCAAGCAGCAGATTGATTTAACCCTTGAGTCACATAGAGCACAATCCTAACTGTGTGTACTCAAAAGTAAGCCCCATTGTATCCAATAGGTTTTACTCCCAAAGAAAGTGTCTTTAGGATTGCAGCAATAGCCTAAGCTGCCCTGTCAGTTTCATGAACCACCAAAAATTAGAATCCATAGAATTGTGCCCTGATTATATTAGCTGACTTGAACGTTACATTTGAGGAGGAAAACTCAATGTACAGTGGCGCCTCACGTAAAATATGTTTCACGTAACAAACAAAAATTTCTCTAGGATTCTGCTTCATGTAACTGCTTCACGTAAAGAACACATTCGTTGGCAGTTGGGGCAGACGCGCTGGCCTGCAGCCTGTTTAAAAAGTGTCAGGGCTGCCTAGCACACCTGCCCATAGTGAAAGCAACACTTCCATGCTGTTCCTCCTGTGGCCGGGTGTCCGCTGGGCAGAGGAAGAGCAGTGGAGAAGAGGGAAGCAGCTCTGCTAGCCAGAGTAAGGGAGAGAGAGGCTCAGGATGAAGAGAAGGAGAAAGTGGGGAGACACTTTGAAGGTGTCTTGGATTGCAGCATCCTAACCGTGTCTACCCAGAAGTAAGCCCCATTGTGTTAAATGGGTCTTACTCCCAGGAAAGTGTCTTTAGGACTGCAGCCTAAGTATACTTCATAAGATCATGCATACTGAATGCATGTTTTGAATTCAATCCCAGTGTTATGTCATTTTTACATCCAGTTAATATTTTTATATGAATATTTGGGGGGTTGTGGAACCAATCGTATGAGTTCCCATTATTTCCTATGGGAAAATCTGCTTCACATAAAGAACGTTTCACGTAACAAACATGCCTCCAGAACGAATTAAATTTGTTATGTGAGGCATCACTGTATAAGATTCCTCTGTATGTGTGCATATATCATCATTAATATGTCAACTGGATATCCATGTGTCCAGTTAACCACTATTTATGATGACCAGACTATGCACAACATACAAGGAATATACAGATGGAAAATAGTAGCCTTTGAGGCTTTTAAATTTTAAATTATGTGTTAAATTTTATTACCTCATTGGCCCAGGCTACTTCATGATATTATAATACTTTCATCTGTCTGCCTATTGTAAATTTTATCCTCTAAACTGACAGATGGAAACAGGAAAGCTTTAATTCTGCTGATATTGCTGGTGAGTATTTTTGACCTGTTTAACCCCATCCATTTAGTTCCAATAATTGCTTATTCAGACCTGATCCTGCAAACCCACCCACATACATCTGTTGGCCTTATTCTTGGCATGAACAAGGGGGATACTAGTAAATAAAATGGATTCCATAAAGAAATGAAGTTATCCATTAGGGCTGAAAGGCAAACAATGGTTCATTTCCTAGCCAATAACATATGGGAGTGCCCCATAAAAGCTTTTTATTCTGGAGAGTGGTTTATCTCCTCAGAGAATGGTGAAAATGTCCCCCCCCCCCAAAAAAAAAAAAAATTGCACAGAGTAGGCTTATCTAAGTAAGGAGAAAGTTTAACTAATTTTTTTCCTTAGTTTGGATTATAAAAAATTTTTTTCCAAAAGAAAACTGTTTTCAAATCTATGCCCTTTAATCTGATTACTGTGTGACCTGCTTATTTGTAGCTGCCATGGAAAAATAATCTAGCATAAGAATCAAACTAGGAATTGTTCTATGGGTTAAGCAAAGTGACGTGGTCTGATTCAGGAAAAAGGATTTCGGTACCATTACAGGCAGCTAATTTTCTATTCAATTTAATATGTCTTTGTCAGTGAAAAGGAATGGAGTCACTTGAATTTTTTCACATTTATTTGGGCATCAGTGTCTTAAGCTAGTTTTGAATCAAAATACTATGGATATGAACACTGGATATGAAATTCATATGTCTAGATTTCCACACAAATAGAAAACATTACTTGCCTTTATGTGGAACACACCCATGCTTCTGCATATGATTTACCACTGTCATCTGAAGACATCTCCGTGGTCATGTGGCTGGCATGACTAAATTCCAAAGGTCCACAGAATACTGTTATCTTCCCACCAAATAAGTACTTATCTACTTGCATTTACATGCTTCTCGAAAGTTGGCAGGACCAGGGCAAGTAATGGGAGCTCACTCCATTGTGTGGTACTTGGACCTCAAACCACTGACCAGCTGACCTTCAACTTGATAAGCACAGCATCAAAATGATGTTTATGCATAATTTAAATATACAACCTATCTAGAAGCAATAAACATATTGTTCTTCAACCTTTGGGTCATGATCCCAGCTTCATTTTGGATGTCATGATAATCTTGTACTGGAGAGGGGTTGTATCCACTCTATTAATGCTACTTTCTCAGCAAATCTATGTTCCAAATATAATCCTAAATATAAAAGCAGGCCTCCGTCAGTCTTGGAAGACTATGGTATCGTGCTTGGCGCTACATATGCTGCATGCAAAGCACGAAAGCCTGGGTTAGATTGTTATGGAGGATAGGCCGTTACCCAAGCAGCAAATCCCCCCTCTCCACGCCACTGAATTAGTCCAATGGAAAGGCAGAGCCAATACGATTGGATCCAGCTGGCGTCGCAGAGCTGGGCTAAGGACAGGAGCTCACCCTGTCTTGTGGGGCCGACCTGGGTCTCGAACCCTGGCCTGCTGGTTAACAGGCACAGTGTCTTAGCCACTTGCGCCACCCACAGCCCTAATCCTAAATATACTGCAATGCTAAACACACTTTCCTGGGAGTAGGTCCCATTGAATACAATAGCACTTGCTTCTGAGTAGACAGGTTTAGGATTGCACTGATAGTCTGTTTTGCTTTCTTGCTCAATAGCTTCTAAGTGCACAATCCTAACCATGTCTCCTCAAAAGTGAGCCCCATTGTGTTCAGTGGGTCTTACTCCCAGGAAAGTGTCTTTAGGATTGCAGCCTAAGACTAGCCCAGCTCAAGCAGCTACCTCACAAGGTTGTTGTGAAGACACTGGTATGGTGGTGGATTGTTTCATAGGAAGGGAGCAGGATTGGAGGTTCATCTCTCTCTCTCTCTCATTTGATTTCATGGAAAACCTTGATCCATCCTTTGTGTGGTTTTAATTTCACAGTACTGCTTAGGTCTCTAAATTAAAGCTTCAAATTTGTAAAAACTGCAAAGCAAAAATTGTTGCTGCTTTGCTACACCACTAATCAGTAATGTTTGGAAAACTACAATTATATGCATACAACATTTTAATCCAATATTGGTAACACGCACCGAAACCTTGCATAATGGGCTGAGCTCTTTCCAAAGCATCTGCTGAAAGGTTATCCAACTCATCACCACCATATCGAGGAACTGCAACAATAAAACATGCATCATCCCTCATAGACAAAGATGCTCTAGAAATCAGTTGTCATATTCAATGATATGGAATGGAAGCAGTACTGATTTTATGAAGTTGCATGTTCATTTCTAAGCCAAATGAGTTGCCATAAATGTCACGGTTAACCTTTATTTATTTGACGGTCTCTAGCCGGCTCTGAGGTATGGGAAGACTGACATCAATGTGAAGAAACATGGCAATAAAAGCATACCTTTTATTAAGGCTGCAGTTCAGTTAAGGCTGCCTGTTAATTCAGAAGCAGGCCCTGCTGTACTCAGTGGCTCTTATTCCCAGGTAACATGCAAATGGGACTGAAACCTTTGCCCTGCTTTAGCAGTATAACTTTTTCCATTTTTAAAATAAGAAAGCCATTTAAAATCCTTCTTGTAATAAAAGGGACGCCCTGCCCATTAGTATAAATATTCTCATGATGAATCATACAATAAGAGAAACAATAAAAGTTCATGATTATTTTTAAAAACCCGATAAAAACAGGAGATGCATTAAGAGCTGGTAGATATTTCTCATAAACTATGAGGCCTCGGTAAATAAAAAGGCATTAAAAAACAAAAAAATGTGCCAGGAGGGCCTCTATGGGGAGAGCATTCCAGTAGGGCACCACCAAGAGAAGGCCCTTTCCCCAGTTATTCTGCAGTCTGAATCGGGATCATTTCTCTTTGGAGCTGGGGATACAATGCAATATTTTGTTACAGGATTGGCTTGTTACTTAACTACACAGCCAAAATTTGCTGAGATATTTCCTTTTAGGCTGCAGTCCAATGTGCAAGTACTTAGAGGTAAGCCCCATTGACCAAAATGGGACTTTTGATATAGACATGCATAAGAATGGGCTAATAGTCACTTAAAAAGTGGACCAAATGTTTTCAGTTGAGCAAGGTTTGGTGTGGAGTATGCACGTAACTAGTCTGTGCAGTTGTTGCCTTGCAATACATATACTCATTGACCTGATGATGTCGGGTGGTGCTGGTGCAATGGCAAGCTTTCTGTTAACAGACCAGCACCCACACACCTGGTCTTAGTCTAGTTCAGCTTGCTTCACAAGATCGGACTGTGTAGTAGTGCCAGGATGGCTTTATATCTACTTATAGTTTTATATCTATCAAATGTGTAGTCCATGTCAGGGTTCTTGTTCTTTGTCCTTCCCACCCTCATGAAATGTGTTGCCTATTTTTTCTATGATAGCACACGGAAAAAAAGGTCCCCATGTTTGCACATGGAAGTCAAAATTCTGTTTGGAACCAAATTTTAGAACTTTTTATTCCATAAAAACAACTTTTTGAACAACTGAAGAGTATGTTATTGTATTAATATTCCAGAGGTTGTTAACAACCTGCTTATTCCTGTCTTTCCCTCCCGAGATACTGGCATCTATGCCTTATTTACAATTCTCAGTAGGCTTTGCTTCATCAAATACTTAACATTCCTTTATTGGGTGAGTAACAGCGGTTATGTAAGAACTGGTTCTGACACTATCTTGGAGGAACTTTTGTGGGTTTTCTGTTGAAGCTTTTGTGTTTGCACGTTCTTATCCAGTTCTACACAAATCAAGTAGCAGAACCCCTTACACCCTGTTGTTAATAAACTGTAGAGGAATAATCAGAGCGTGTCACCCATTCCTCTCCACTGCTAACAAGTTAAAACAGTGTTATGTAACCTGCTCTGACATGGTGAAAAATTCTTTTAAGGTTTTCTTGGGTGTTAATCACATGGTTGTGACCGCTGATGAATCCAGTGATGCATCCATGGAATATTTCTCTCACAGGTATGAATGCGACACAGTCAACGTCAGAATTGTTCCACATATTCTTGGTCACGCAGGGTCCCCTGGAGACAACCATGAATTTAGAGTTTGCTGTTATAATCCAGAGGATAGCATTGCAGGGAAGATTGGGGCAATCATTTCACCAGGAACTCAAATACATGAGAAGGAATGACACCTCATATGCCCTGTAAATTATACAAGGATAAAATGGCAAAGGATTTTGAAGGAAAAGGGAGTAGGATCATGCTTTCCAAGAGAAAATAGAACCGTTGCTTTCCTGTTCACTTCAAGGGGGCTTGCACAGGATCGCTTTCTGGTGTATTGGATCCTAATCTTTTGTGTTAATTGGCAAAGAAAGGCTTTTCTTGAAATAAAATGGTTGTAACAGAAGCAACCCAGTAGGCCTAAAATAACTGAAGATGGCACTAGAGGAATACAGATAGCTTCTGCTGGGGATCTCTTAAATAAAACTTTGCTGACTTGGAGACTATAGTTAACATCTGGGCACAAGACAAAACTCAGACTGACCATTCTGTTTTATTTCCGTGCTTCAATTTCTTTTTGTGGAAGAAAGTTATGTCCTGTCTTGTACTGCTAAGCTTTGTGTTTCCAATTTCTGTACTCACAGAAATTGCACTTCCCTTAATCCTTCAGAGGCGATATAATGAACATAAGAAGAGCCCTACTGGATCAGGCCCAGAGCCCCTCTTGTTTACAGTACATCAGATGCTTCACTGAGCATACAGAGCACTCCTCTGCGTCTGGCATTCTCAACACCCACCACCAGCACTGGAGATGCCACAGTAACCAATTTCTATCAAATGAAATTTGATTATACCTTTGTCATTCTGGGTGGGTGAAAATACCATACACAGCTAATTGGATGACCAAAAAATGGCTACCCACTCCTCATGATGAGTGACCATCTAATCTCAGACTTGGCAGACCAACTATGGCTTTTAAAATGTAACTGGGTTTTCCTCCTAAAATCTGTACAATCCTCTTTTAAAGGCATGTAGCCTGCATGCCACAACCACATCCTAAGGCAAGGAGTTCCACAGATTACATGCTGAGTAAAGAATTATTTCCTTTTGAGAATAATCCTAACCACATCTTCTCAAAAACAAGCCCCATTATGTTCAATGGGGCATTATGTTCTTACTCCCAAGAAAGTGTCTTTAGGATTGCAGCCCATGGATAAATCCCACCGCTGAGTTTTAGTGGATGTCCCCAAGTTCTGGTGTTGTGTGAAAGGGAAAAGAACATTCTTCTATGCACTCGATCCACCCTCTGGATCATTTTGTATATCTCAACCATGTTCCCCTTTCTTGATTTGCATAACCCGTGGTGGGATTTCAGCACATCACCACCACTATGCAGTGGCAGGGCAATGCCATAGCTCAGGGGTCTCTAACCTTTCATCTTCAGGGCTCCAGTAGCTTTAACAATTGTGCAGAGGAGGAGGTGAAGCTTTTCATCTCAAAGATCACAAGCTACATTTCACAAGATCACCAGCTGAAATTTCCCTTCCTCTATTGTTAAAGGTCCTGGAGCCCCGAAGTTGAAAATTTGGAGACCCCTCCCCTATGCAATGGCCCCGGTGATGTACAATTGCCCCATCCCCCTGTTTCTTTTGGCTATCCCTTTTATAAAACACAATCTGTTTCATTGCATTTTACATGACATTATACACAGCAATTGATATAACCACCCTGCTGGTTTTTTGGAATTTTATAGAATAGAGATATTTCAATACAGTTTGTTTCACTGCCTTCTACATGAAATTACACATCAATTGATATAGAACATGAAGGCATTATTCCAAAATACCAAGATTTTAAGAATTTTGGCAAGTAGCGGTGGCACCCCTTCTTTGTGCATCGTACACAGTGTATCTCAGTGCATTTCAAGGCATAAGGTTCATCTCCCAACCAACAGTGACTGTTCTACTTTGTCAGACGCTGGTATTTGAATTCTCTTTTTAGAAACAACACTGCTGTTTGTAACCAATTTGTAGGCAAGTCTTGAATTGCAACTCCTTCAGATGGAACAACCACACCAAATGTTTTGCTTCTCTTTAGAGCCAGTGGCAGTCTGCTAATTAAACAGCTGTGGTTCAGATGGTTAAAAACATACTGTATATTTAGGGAAGAATATTGCCCTTCTTTGCATCTTATCACGAATACTTATGGAGGTAAGCATAATGCTTATCACTATTGCTAACAATGCCTATCACTACTTCTTATCACTAATGCCAACAACTATTCAAAGGGCTGAGATTCCGGAAGAGAGCTCTTTGAATCAGCATTTCCTAGGGAAAATACTTCATTGTACTGGTGACTTTGGTAAGCCATGCAGCATTTCTGGATAACAATATCTTGATCAATAGATCATTATCAGTGTGGGCAATAAAGAAAGAAAAACACTGCACAATCATAATTCTAGCTGCTAGTAGCTCTTTTTTCATGTTACAGGATATTGCTAGTAATAGTTTCTTAAAGAACACATTATTTAATATTACAATGAATCTCACTTGAAGACATATGGGACTTAATGGTTAAAATGAAGTCTGTTTAAATTAATTAAGGACGTAATCCTAAGTATGCCCTAGGCTGGTGCAAGTACCTTACGCCATCCTGGTAGGATCAGAAACATGCTGTAAAGCATGTCTATCCCTCCACTGCAGAAATCTGCGCTGGTGCATTGAAGTACACCATGGTGCAGAAATCTGCGCTGGTGCATTGAGGTACACCAGCTCATGAGGCCAGATCCAGCTTCAGTGGTGGCACAGGAGGTAAGTCTGTGCCAATTGAGTTCAGCCAGTACAGAGAACTGGGGATGGACATGGGAAGGGGAAGGAGGTGTTCCAGGACAGGCAGAGAGAATGCAGTGAGCAGGACTGTGGGTGGGCAGACACATGTGCCAGATCCAAGCCACTTTCCTGGGCAGTTCACAGTAGTCCCAGGATGCTAGTATCTGCACCACCATTTGAGGTGGTGCAGATCCAAGTAGACCCATTGCGGCTGCTGCAGCATTATATGAGGAAAGAGGAAATGTTTCCCCTTGTAGATAAAGTTGCATTGGATGCGGCACAGGCATGCCAGCCCACCTGCTCCAGCGCAAGTTAGGATTGCTCTGCCCATATATATCTGAAGGTTTATGCAGAAGATCTCTGCATGCCACAACATCTCCATCTTGTGGTGAAATTATGGACATTTTAAGACTTCAGCCCCAGGCAGGCAGCATATGATTACACTGAGGATCAACTTCCCCAGTTGGTTCTCCTACCTCCTTCAAAGCTTTCTGCTCTTCTCAAGGGCATGCACTTTCTCCTCTCTAAGCAGAATCACTGTTCCAACTTTATTTTCAAAGTGTAAATTTGGATTCATCTGACTGTTATCTCTCTAGCCATAAAGCCCCAAACCTGGCCACGAGTCACCCTTATCTGCTGCCTGGCTTGGCTGAACTCCATTCCCTTGTCTTAATTACAGCTTGACTGGGTGACTGCAATTATCTTTTATGGTCTTCCTTAACCTTCACTGTCTAATCATTAGGCTGCAGTTGCAGCAGCTCCTGTACTACATCACCTCTGTCTATAGCTCCAGAAGCACAAACATAATTCAATTTTAAGAATGACACTTTTCTGTTTCTCAAAGCCACTTATTGTCCTTCACTGGTTATCCCTCTCTAGTTGGCTGTCTCATCTATAAATAACTTCTTCCACTGAGCCACCAAGGTGACTTTGGCTACAATCCTAAAGACACTTTCCTAGGAGTAAGACCCATTCAACACAATGGGGCTTACTTTTGAGTAGACATGGTTAGGATTGTGTTCTTCTTCCCACCATGCCTTTATCTCATGATAGTCACTATGAACAATTATTTATCTTGATTGCACAGTGCCAGTACCCTGTGGTCCTATATAATTTACGCGCACAGACATGTACACTTTGTATGTGTACAGTATGTACAGATGGGGTCATGTTATGATAAAGAAATAACATAACCAATGATCATTTACTTGTGTTTATTAATTTGAAGAATATGTGCAGCTTCTCCAATCTAATGCTAAGATATGGGCAATTTATTTACTATTTATGTTATTCATTTAAACAGGAAATATTTCTTGATTAATATAGTGCAAAGAAGTTCTGATCTCATTATAGCCATGGGAAGATACAAAAGAGAGTGACCATAATGTAGCGTTTCTCAAAGTGGGGGTCGGGACTCCTTTGTGGGTCGCCTAGAGGTTGCCTGGGGGTCGCCTAAAGACCCCTGGTGCAGGGGGCCAGGTCAGGCTTGCCAGACCTCCGGCTGTAGCTGCGCGCGCACTGGGGCTGACAGCCTCAGGGCCCAATCCTATGCATGCCTACTCTGAAATAAATCCCATTATAATCAGGGGGGCTTTACTCCCATGTAAATGTGGATAGGATTGCAGCCTCAGGGCCCAATCCTATGCATGCCTACTCTGAAATAAATCCCATTGTGTTCAACATGTGCATAGAACACACATTTCATTTGTAATAATGAAAATACATCCTGCATATCGGATATTTACATTACGATTCATAACAGTAACAAAATTACAGTTATAAAGTACCAACGAAAATAATTTTATGGTTGGGGGTCCCCAGAACATGAGGAACTTATAAAGGGGTCACGGCGTTAGGAAGATTGAGAAACACTGCCATACTGAGTACTGGGCCGGGGTACTTGCCTACCAGCAGGGTGACCATATATAATGGAGTACAGAGTGCCTGTACCTTTAACCATTGCATAGTAGAGGGAATTCCAGCAGGTGCTGCTTTTTAAATCCTTCTGTGATGATCTGAACCTGCCTAAATTCCTTTTTATATGCAACAGTTAAAGGTACAGGCACTCTGTACACTATTCTAAATTGTTACCCTGCCTACCAACATCTTCAGCCTAGAAAAGGTACCTTAGAGGGGCATGACTGAGAAGTACAAAACTATGCAGATTGATTTTTTCCCCTTTCACACAACATCAGAATCAGGAAACATCCACAAAAATTTAATGTTGGGAGAGTTAGATCAAACAAAATAAAATATTTCTTTACCTATCATGTCTTAATCTGTAGAACTCTTTGCCATAGGGTGATGGCATCTGACTTAGAGCTCAATTCTGAGGTCTACTCAGAAGTAAACCCCATTGTGTTCAATGGGTCTTAATCCCAGGAAAGTGTCTTTAGGATTGCAGTCCTAGATACCTTTAAAAGGGGATTGGCCAGATTTCTGAAGGGAAAGCCCATTACATATTACAAGCCATGATTGGTATGTGCAGCCTCCTGGTTTTAGAAATAGGCAACCTCAGAACTCCTGATTGCAAAGAAGGGCAGTAGGTGTCTTGTGTGAGTTGGCCTTGGCCAAGAAAGGTAGGATAAAAATTTATTTAAATAAATCAAATAAACATAAATAAATTGTGTGCTCTCTACAGTGGACCACTATGTGATACAGGAATTGATCTTTGGCCTGATGCAGTGGGGATTTTCTTGTGTTCTTATGTGGTTGATGTTGGGTAATGGAGGTATTGACTAACACCAACTGATGCTGCTAAAATCTTGGGTTGCTCACATTTTGGTGTCTGACTGATCTGACAGAAAAGTCCACTGGGAATTCACTATAAATCCAATTTGAGGCCCACACTTAGAATCATAGAATCATAGAGTTGGAAGGGACCTAGTAGGTCATCTAGTCCAACCCCCTGCCTGCAGCAGGAATTCCCCCTAGAGCATCTCCAACAGGTGCTCATCGAGCCTCTGCTTGAAGATCCCCAGTGAGGGAGAGTCCACCACCTCCCTTGGCAATCTGTTCCACTGCCGAACCGCCCTCACCGTCAGGAATTTTTTCCGGATTTCCAGCCGGAATCTCCTTTCTTGCAGTTTGTACCCATTGGTTCTAGTTCTGCTTTCAGAAGCAGCTATGAACAAATTGGCCCCTTCCTCCATATGACAGCCCTTCAGGTATCTGAAGAGGGCAATCATGTCTCCCCTCAGCCTCCTCTTCTCCAGGCTGAACATCCCAAGTTCCCCCAAGCTTTCCTCGTAGGGCTTCCCTTCCATCCCACTGATCATTCTTGTCGCTCTCCTCTGGACTTGCTCCAGTTTGGCTGCATCTTTCTTAAAGTGAGGTGCCCAGAACTGAACACAGTACTCAAGGTGAGGTCTGACCGATGCTGAATAAAGAGGAACTATAACTTCTCGTGACTTGGAAGCTACAGTCCTCTTAATGCAACCTAAAATGGCATTTGCCTTCTTTGCAGACACATCATACTGCTGACTCATGTTCAGCTTGTGATCCACGGCGACTCCAAGATCCCGCTCACATGTTGTGCTGCCAAGCCAAGTATCCCCATTTTATACCTGTGTTTTTGGTTTTTATTGCCTAAGTGCAGAACCTTGCACTTCTCCCTGTTGAAATTCATTCTGTTTGTTACAGCCCAGGATTCCAGTTTATCCAGATCCTCCTGGAGGTTTCTCCTGTCTTCTGTTGTGTTTGCTACTCCTCCCAGCTTGGTGTCATCAGCAAATTTGATCAGGCTCCCCCGTATCCCTTCCTCCAAGTCATTGATGAAAATGTTAAAGAGAACCAGTCCCAAGACAGAGCCTTGGGGTACCCCACTAGAAACTGACCTCCAGGTTGACACAGAACCATTTACTAAAACCCTTTGTGTGCGGCCATCGAGCCAGTTGCAGATCCACCTAACAATTGCCCTGTCTAGCCCATATTTTTCCAACTTCCTAATTAAAATGTCATGTGGGACTTTGTCAAATGCTTTGCTGAAGTCAAGATAAATGACATCCACATGATTGCCACTGTCCAGTAAGCTCATAACCCGATCAAAAAAGGAGATCAGATTTGTCTGGCAAGACATATGCTAATGATACTGGGGTATTTGAATCAGGTCCCATATCTGCTATGGATGCACTGGAGCCTTTGGGAAAATAATTTACTTTCAGCCTTGTCTATAAAATGAGAATCTCCACCCCACAGGGTTAGTGAGATGTGAAAACAAAGGAAAATCTATAATGCTGTCACCAATTAAAAAAATGTGAAAACCTTAAATCAACTCAAGTTTCATGTAAACATGGAATGACAGTCTGAACCTTTTTTAGATTTCATAAAAATGAAAAGTTTGTAAGTGTTTTGTATAAGCTCCTATTCAATTTCAAAGAAAGGCTTATTCTCTCCCCTCACCCCTGGCATTTGGTGTTCATGAAAATGAATATAAAGCTTGTGTCAACAGAAACCTACTTTGCTTTATAAAACAGAAATGTAATTTCTTGTAATGGCTGCGACAAATAAATTTTACCTCTAATCCATCATAAATCTCATTTTTTTAGTTTGTATCATGTTTCCTGAAGCAGGGTCTGGGCAGCAATTATTTGTGGCAGGAAATTCATAGTGCTGGGAAAAGAGAGAAACAAAACACATATGAGATGAGTATGTATGTACTTATGTGTGGAAAGAGGAGAGAAGAAGACAGGTTTGAGCAATTTGTTGCACTTTGTAGAAAAATCTAGAGAACTGTCCAAAACAGTAGTTCAATTTCTGGACCCATTAAGTATTCAGTTGCTAATAATACTCCCAGCCTGCATAATAAAATTTCATAGTAGCTTGTCAAAGACAGCTAATATTTAATCACAATTGAGTAATTAAATGTGCAAGTCATCAGCAGAAGCTCTCTAACTGCACATTGAATATTTCTGAATATTCTGAAAAACTGAATATTTCTTGATATTCACAGTGTGCAGCACTTTGGTAGAAATGAAATATATCCCCTAATTACTTATTCAGAGCTAATTTGCTGCAAGAGAAAAGTGCAGGATTTCCTTTGAAGCAAATAGTAATAGTGTGTATAAAGTGACTGCCTGTAATCTTGACAATTACTTTAGAAAACCAGTGTTTTCTTGGTGTTTGAAGTATTTCCTTTGCATTTCCTACGCGAAACGTAAGAGAAGATATTTGCTGTTTTACTGGCTGTTGTTCTGTTGCTTACTTTTATATGTAAACTGATGCAATATGTGGAAAGGTTAAGTCTGCATGCAAGAAAGAGAGGCAGACTGATACCTGGCCTGTTCTTAAAATTCTGAGTATATGTTCAAGGTTGTTGAGTGGATATGGGATCTTTAGCGGGGCAAGTTAACATCTTGTAAAGTTGCAGGCACCAGACCAAGAAGAGAGAGTTCATTCCACGAAGGGGATATCTGGAGGGCAACCCAAGAAGGCACTTAAGAAAACTTAGGATAGTACAGCAGGTTTCAGGTGTGAGCACATGTGTTCCAACCTGGCCCGTCTTCACCAGTTTTCAGATATTGGGTGCCTGCTAGATATTTAATCCATAGAAACTTCCTGGGCTGATAAACTAAAATGTGGATGTGTTCATAAGAACTGATATTCACAATTATTTGTGTATGTAATTTTATGCCTAAGGTTTATGAGAAAAAGAGGATCATGGATCCTCATATATAACTCATGGATTAGTTATATAAGGATCCGTATATAACTCATGGATTAGTTATATAAAATTATATCAGAATTGGTCCCATGGCTTCCTATGTTTTCCAGTAAAATTGTGTTTTGTTTTTAGCAAAATTTGTATCTTCCCCTAACTCGGTGAGAACTATATCAATGCACTGGTTTTCAAATTGTGTTCCACGAAACCGTACGGTTCCTTGAATACTTAAAGTTCCTCAATGAAATGTTCAATAATGTATGATAAATACCTCTCAGATTGCCTCCCATCTTACCGATCAACAATAGAGTTGTACCTAATCAACAACAGAGTTGTGGCTCTGTTGTAATACTTTAGTGTTTCTCAACATTTTTACCCCAGTGTACTACTTGCCATTGTGTTATTACTTCCAGTAACTGGCAATTATATCATCAGTTACTTCAGGTTCAGAGACTGTGATGAGAGCTTCCAAGATCAGTAAGAAGCTCAGTGGTGAGTGGGGAAGAGCTTTATCTTGCAGTTGAAATCTATGCACTAGACTAGACCTATGTTCACCAGCTCTAGTTTTCTATCACCACTGGATGCTCCTGTCACCATCTCACTGCCTGGTTATCAGTGATGGGATTCAAAGAAATTAACAACCGGTTCTCTGTCCATCTGGCAGCCACTTTTAAATGGCTATTTTTAAACTTTTATCTGTCCTATCTCTTGTTAACAACCGGTTCTATAGAGTAGGTACAAACCTGCTGGAGCCCACCACTGCTGGTAATGGATGCTATGCATATCTTACACTACCTTGTACCACTGGTTGAAAATCACTGTTCATGCAGGAGCATTGTGAATCTCAGAAGGCTTCAGTGTTTCCCATTTGAACTGTATGTTCCTTCCTCTCTCAGAATCCCATAGTGATCCATACGTGGCCCATAAGTTCCAAATCCAATAGGGGCCTAATAAAACATGTTTTGGAGGGAGCACAGAAAATGCATTTCTGGACATGCACGTTTTGCCCCATATATTAGATATCTAAAACAGAAATAATATTAACAAACCCTTCCTGAATTAAATAGAGATGAACTCATGTAGAACTACTTATCTTTAATTATATTCTCTACATATATTAATTGATAATAAGACAGGGAAAGGGATTTGATGAGCCAAGAGTTTCTAGAATCACAGAGTTGGAAGGGACCCAGTGGATCATCTAGTTCAACCCCCTGTCTGTAGCAGGAAATTCTCGTCTTGTGGGGACCTGGGTTCAAACCCTGGCCTGCTGATTAACAGGCACAGTGTCTTAACCACTTGCACCAGTAGAGGAGAAGTATAACACTTTCCAATCACTGCCCCAATGGAAGACGGGTGAAGTGGAAAATCAGGTAAAAAAAATAATCAGTTTTTACATATGTTAAAGCAGCTTTACATATGTTAAAGCAGCAAGAAGGACAAGTAGATATTGGGTTTTGTCATTGCCATGAAAAATAAGAAGCAGAAAGACTGATGTTTAGTTAACAGCTAAATTCACAGGAAAATATATTCCAGCTGGAGTGACACATCATGCATTTGCAGCATCAGCCATTAGTTGTCAATAAGCACTTCAGAGGCAAACATTGACAAGAGGTAATGGCTAATTAAATGTCAAGGACCATCTTCAGCATGAAAAAGCCTTCCAACTGTATCTATGTCTCTTAAATAGGTCTCCACCTACTGGGGATAATATTTTTGCTATGGCTTTCAGTTGCCATGAAGAGTTTATCCCTTTTCAATTGCTTGAAGTGTAGATCATGCTTGTGGAAAAGCTTTTGATAATATGACCGAACCTATGCTAGTCAAATAGTTTATCCTAATTTTACCATTTCATTTCAAGGTTATATTTGGGAGCACCAACACCACCTCTTCTAAAACACGGCCCAATTCTGTGCAGAGCCTCCATAGGTGGAACATGTATACTGGTGCAAAATTGCCATGAAGTGATTTGCAACCATGTAGAAATCTGGCACAACAGTGAGAAGGTCAAAGCTTTCCCAGGTGCACCAGTGGATGTTGGGACACCTACCAGATTGGGTACACCTACAGACTGGGGAAGATGGGAGGCAAGTGGGAATGTATGAGAGAGGATATGGGATTAGGGAGAATCAGGTGGATTAGCAGCATTGCTGCACACTATCCTAAACCCTTTCCTGGGCCTGATAAATCAATTTATATACTGCTTTTAAACAAAAGGTTCACAAAGCGGTTTACAAAAAAAATGTAATAACCAGATAAACACAGATCAACTTAGACTTATGGCAGCAATACTGCAGGTTCAGGTCTGAGTTGACCAGCTGTGGATGCTGGGACATACCCTGGGCAAGGAGACAAATTTACTCTTGCTTTGAAGACATCCAACAACCTAAATTCTTCACTGGAATGCATCATAGCTGAAGCTGGTGTTGCTGTATCACTGCATAGGTGTTAGGAATGGACTGTAAGTCCAGAGTAACTATGGGAAGACACAAGAGGCACTTACTCTGGATTGCTCTATCCATTTCCCATAGGTTTCCCATAGGTGGCATTGTAACTATTGGTGTAAAAGGTCCCATAGTTACTCTGATTTGTAGCCTAAGTTTTGTTAGTGAAAATATATCTCGAAGCAAGGGTGCCCAAACTTTTTGGCAGGAATGCTACATGTCTTTGACGCTGTAACAGGGGCCAGGAGGGGAAAAATGAATTTTCATTTCAAATTAGAACGAATTTCAAGAAATTTACAAAAATGAATACTGTATTTACTCAAATCTAACTCACCTTTTTCAGCCACATTCAGTTTGTGTGTTAGATTCTATGGTTAATTAGATTTGAGTAAATACAGTATTTTATAAGTATAGCGTGCACATTAGATTCGATGGCACATTAGATTCGCGTAAATGTGGTATATTAGAATCGGAGCTTTTGAATGAATGAATTCAAATCACTTCATAAACCTTTTCTAACACAGAGCAGGTAATTTTAAAACCAGATCATAAACACTTTCATTCATAGCCTCCCTGACTTTCAAAATACCCTTTGGAGTAGGGGTGCCATAAGTCTTGGAAAACTGGGACTGTCCCAATTTTCAGGGATTGCGTTCACATACTGGCACTGCCGGTATCATGTCCTGGGGATCATGTCCTGGTTTTAGAATAATAGATTCCTAGAGTTGGAAGAGATCCAGTAGGTCATCTAGCCTGTAGCAGGAAATCCTCCTAGAACATCTCCACAAGGTGCTCGTCGAGCCTCTGCTTGAAGATCCCCAGTGAGGGAGAGTCCACCACCTTCCTTGGCAATCTGTTCCTCACTGGAGTTTTGTGGAAGAGAATCATGACATCTCTGCTCCAGATTCTGGTGGCAAGGAGAGCAGTGTTCCTCTTTTGGAGAATTACAGGGTTTGCCCACAGATCCAAGGCTGCATCTGGCACCCAAGACGGAGTTTGGACACCTTCCCCCAATTTAGAGTTCCAGGATATTGAGGCTTCTCAGGACTGATGCTATATGCCATCTGTGCACTGCATTTGTAGCTACAATCAGCACTATTTGGAGGAGAGAAGCAAACCGGAGAGATGTTTGGAAAAATGCTTTGATGGTAGTAATAATGCTGAATTTGACTAGTTGCTCACTTGCATATAGTAGGCTGACATTCAAAAGTAGCAGGTGGCTGATAAAGCAAGGAGGGAACT
Organism: Cryptoblepharus egeriae; assembly: GCA_030015325.1. Classification (NCBI taxonomy): domain Eukaryota; kingdom Metazoa; phylum Chordata; class Lepidosauria; order Squamata; family Scincidae; genus Cryptoblepharus; species Cryptoblepharus egeriae. Next base: position 17,969,134 of record JAREYC010000004.1, on the reverse strand, counting down.
TTTTATCTGCCGATCTCAGCTATGTAGAATGTGCAATTTTGTGTTTCATTATTATGCATGGTTCTGTGAGCTGGAAAAGGGTGATGGGTGTAAATTAAGCAGAGTCATACAGTGGAAGCTTCTTTTTTCTAACTGCTCTTCATCAACCCTCAACTAGTTTGCTGCAAATAATAAAACAGAAGCAGAGACATTAAAAAGGTTTCAAATGAAAACACATTATAAACTGTGTGTATACAGTTATATGCATATATGTGTATATGTACGTATGTATATGACTGAGAGCACAATCCTAACCATGTCTACTCAGAAGTAAGCCCCATTCTGTTCAGTGGGTCTTACTCCTAGGAAAGTGTCTTTAGGATTGCAGCCTGAGTCTTAGACTTTGAAACTGGGAATTCTAGAACTTTGAATAAGTGCATGAGTAAGAGCTCATGGCATGGAGGACCTCATGTAGCTGGAAGACCCCATTGGGAGCCAGAAGAGAGGGATAAGGATACACCTCCATTGGTCATCGGACAAAAAAATCAGAGATCAGTATTGTATGGATCTTTTGTTTCCCAAACAATTCACCACCTCACAATGTTCTGCAGACAGTGTTGTACCAATTTTCCATCAATGAGCTTAAGCCCTGGAACTACTAGCTACATGCAGGATAATCAGGCTGCTTGAATACCTAAAGGAAAATAAGGTAATATAAATAGAAAATTAAATAAACAAAAAATTTAAATAAACAAATAATAAATTAGAAAATAGAAAATTCTCCTTAGAAAAGAGGATGATGCTGGCAAAAACTGAACAAAAGGAGAAGGACGGCTGAGGATGAGGTGGTTTGATAGTGTCACTGAGGCTATGAAAATGAATTTGGATGGAAGCTGGTGGAGGATAGCGGTCTTGATGTGCTGCAGTCCATGGGGTCATGAACAGTCAGACAGGACTGAATGACTAAACAACAACAAAAAATAGCAATACTGTATTCCACGGATCTGCACAAAATAAGAGGTAAAGATGAAGGAAGTTGACGAAATGGCAGACAGGTCCTGCACAAAACAATGCACTGGAAAACAAACCCTTCTCTTCCCCCTATAGTAGTCCAGACCAATAATTATCTCAGTAGGACATGTATTGCATCCTGCAGTTGAGGAGTGGCAGTCACAAAGGTAAGGCAATGTTACGATTGCACCCTAAGAAGTAAACTTGATTCTCTTTACCAGTTTTGGGACTTGCCTATGCCAGGGTGCTGACATATCTGACAAACATTGTGAACTACAGTAAAATGAAATATTTCATACAGTTAAATAATTTGAAGGCATACTTCCCTATATAAGATGTTCTCAAAAACTGAGTGTCCCAAGGTCCCTTAATTATTGTTGGCATTTTTTGTGCTAATTTAATCTGTGTATGGAAAAGGGACAAAATAATTATCAAAAGCATATTGAGATACCAAGGAGAGCAGAAGATACTGTCGCTAATAGGACAGCAGATTTCAGTACTCATATACGTAAATTAGACTTTTATCATCCTGGAGCATAGCAGCATTTTTTTCAAAACAGATACAAAGATAGAGAAAGGATAGAGAAAAGATCCTTTGGACTAGTTTTTAATATTTTGTTTAAAATGAAACACTATTTTGTAACAGTCACTTTTTCTGTGCAATTCATATGAAGATACATCTTTGAATAAGTCCTGTTTGGGTAGATAGTCCAACACTTTGCAATCAACCTCTTTATTTTATTTTTAAGCAAAAATAAATTTTTGAACAGCTTCAGCTGAGTTCTAATTACTGCTAAGGAGCTTAGCGGCAGTAGTTTTGAATATAATTATTTCTACTAAGCCAAATGATTAGCACATTTTGCTAATCAATCATTCAAACGGCATTACAGTTTTATGCAACAGAAGGAAAGCAAATCATGAATTCCACAGCTGAAACAAACATTTCATAAAATGTGTTCTATCAGAATAAAGGACATGTGGGTGTATCATTAGAGACCAAGTCAGTTCCTTCACTCTTTGAATCATGAACAAATAACACCCAAAGCACCGCCTTGGTGAACGGGCCTTCGTTCAGCACTAGTAACAGTATATCAGCCTGTTCTAGATGATGTTGCAATCCCCTGAAAAAGCATGTTTCAATTTTGGGTGTGCCAATATTTTAGATGCACCAACATTTCCTTTTTCTGTCTTGTTCATGGTGACCAGACCAGAATCATCCTGCAATTGAATTATTGCAACATTGTAAAGATTCTTATCAGATATAGGAAAGACCTGCAATCTAGCATAGACTTCCTTGAGTAATACCTTTTGAGAAATATGAGGATGAGAAAGGTGGTATAAATAAAATTAATAAATATTGAGTTAGAAGGACCAGTTGACAGAATATTCATTTTTAGCCTAGGATTAATGGGTTTTAAGCTATGATCTCAGGATATTAGATAAGATGATTCTTGGAGTAACTGCTAAATATCCCCTACCACATCAGAGCTTCCCCAATGAAAAAATCAAAAACTGCAGAGAAAATTCTTTCAATATACCAGTAGCTCTTGCAACACAATCACTGGAGGGGTGAGTTAGGTATTTTTATCCAGGTATCGGAAAAGGTAAAATAGCTCTGGTGATCTGAACTGATTGTGTGATCACAATATGCCCAGAATCCTTTATATTACAAGCATTTCCCACTTTCTGAAGGTTCATTATCTAACGGTTCTACTCCTTCAAAATCTTTCATTTATACCTGGAACTTATTCATTCATCACATGCTTCACTCTTTCAACCTCTCTCTGCTGGTCTAAAGACTAAAATTGTTTTCCCTGATATTAATTTGCATGTGTTTTTGGCATTTCCTTATGACTTTTGACAGTAAATAACCATAATTCAAATACATAAGATATTTATTGCCCAGGCATTTTACTGTAATTTGTTGTATATTTTGGCTAAGGATACAATCCTAAAGACACTTTCCTGTGAGTAAGACCCATTGAACACAATGGAGCTCACTTCAGAGTAGATATGGTTAGGATTGTGCTCTTAAGTGTTAATAAATATATGTTAGTTAGGCTTTTATAAGTGATAGTTATGTCTTTTTTGGTGGCTATTTTGTATTTGCAGGCTGAAAAGGACTGGGTTCCACCTAACAGTTCACTTTTGGATGGTGCTCTGGTCCCAAACCCATTCAGTAAGTGGGGTGCCTGTACAAGGGACTCCATGGCAAGCATGGAGTGGCTCCTTGAAAGACAAGGAAGGGCAATTCAAGGCAGAAAGTCTGAGTACATTTGTTGTGTGCAAAAAAGAATAGTCTTTGCAATGTTCCTCTTTCTGCTATCATATGAATTAGTAACTTACAGTTTCATCATTTATAGCACCATTTCAACTCCTATTAAAATATTCTGGCAGGAAACCGCACGAGCCTTCCTGTGGATATTTTCTCATCCTGTGGTTTCTCTTTGTTTCCCTCCCAACAACACAATTATCATCCCCATTTCTGACAACAGTAATGCTGGTCTCCAAATGTTTGCTTATCTCGAATGGGAAGGCATTAAAGAGGTCATCTCTATGACTGACTTTTTGCCAGTGGAATAGAAATGTCAGAATTGTAAAAATGTCTTGCGCTCAGTCAAATGTTCATTAGCATGTGGAATGCTAGCCTTAATTAAACAGAACTCCTATTTTGACTGCCTTGGAGGATTGCTCCCTGAAATCAGAATATAAATGTGACCTTATATAAAAATTTTATGTGACAAGTTTTCTACAAGCAAATGGCCAGAGCAAGTCATGGCTGAAAATCTGAAAGAGCAAGTTCAACGTTTTACAGATGGGCTCCAATCATTCAGTATTTTTCCTCATTGCTAGGGAGAAAATCTAGACACTTTAAAAAAATATGCTTTTGATTAACAAATCATAGATATTTAAATGCACCATGGACTGAAAACAATTAATGGATTTCTACAAATTCCAAAAGTGGCTGAATCAGTAATATGAAATTATTCAAAGAGGTAGCAAGTACTGAGCAAATTCTTGAGTAGAATCTCCTTTCTTGCAGTTTGTACCCATTGGTTCTAGCTGACAGATATGTTGGATTTTGTTAAGGCACAGGGGCAGCACCAGCATGCATGAGGTGAATGCTGGACCCTGAGCACTTTGGGAGGGACCACAGCCCTTTAGAGAGGCTCTGCTGCCATTATGATCATTGCTGATACTCTGTAAACTTTCTGGGACCCACTGGAGGTTTTATGCACTGGCCTAATCAGGAGTGGCACAGAAGTGCTTTTTGTGACACTCTCAGGCCACACAGGACTTGTGCCAGAGTTTATACTGTCCTAACTGGGAGTTAGGATTAAAGCAGACCTCCGTCAGTCTTGAAAGACTATGGTATCGTGCTCAGCGCTGCATACGCTGCATGCGAAGCACGAAAGCCTGGGTTGGATTGTTGGATTTGCCAAGCAGCAAATCCCCCCTCTCCACGCTACTGAATTAGTCCAAAAGAAAGGCAGAGACAATACAATTGGATTCAGCTGGCATCGCAGAGCTGGGCTAAGGACAGGAGCTCACCCTGTCTTGTGGGGCTGACCCAGGAATCGAACCCTGGCCTGCTGATTAACAGGCACAGTGGCTTAGCCACTTGTGCCACCCACAGCCCTTAGGATTACAGTTAGGATTGCAGCCTTAGTATATACCACTACAACTAGTCCTTTAAAAACAGTCCTGACCATGTTTGGTTAAAATAAATCTTCATTTAATTCTCATTAATGTTCCTCATTGATGTCAACAGGACATACTTTTGAGTGCAGGGGAGTCGATGAATGTTAGTAAATGAAGCAAAGAGCACAACTTCTCAAGCTTATGCTGCTGTTTTTGGTTTGAACCAACAGGAACTGATCTGCTGACTAGATGGAAAAACACACACACACACAATAATGGCTTAATAATGATGATGCTGATACTACTACTAATAATAATAATGTTCTGAAAGCATCAAAATATCTTTTCTGGCAATTCATATTCATTTAAAAAGATTTTTCTGCTGTCATTCACCTTACTAAAAAGAAGCCAGGCTATTGTACAACATCAATAATACATTAAAAATACAATAATACAAAAACATGAGGCAGTGAAAAAGCCATAAAAACAACCGTAAGCAAAACACTAACAGGTAGCAGAAAGCATTTAAGGAATGCTTAAATGGTGTGTAAGCACATAGGCCATTCTATTACAACAATATATAACAGTATATAAACTTTCTATTTAAACAAAATAGTTTCAATATATCTGAAATGTTTAAAAATAGCTTCCAAAAATAGCTTTTCTTGAGAAACCTCACAAAATGCTCTGAGTTAATGGTAAACTGAATAGTTAAGTTGTGCCAACCTGTTTTCCATGATGACTATCTCTCCTACTTTATCAAACCAGATCTTCACAGGCTGAGGGTATTTGTATTCATTCTGAAGCAATTTGAAATTTAGCTGTGGTCAGCAGCCCTATTCACAGGTCTTTCTGAAAGGGAGATGCGAGGTGATTATCAAGTAATCCTGGCAAAGTCAGTTTAGAATCTGTTGCAGCTTTAGGGTACAATCCTAACCAATTTAGGACAGCACAACTCACCCATCTCCTCGTTCCTGTGGTGGTGTGGGGAGGCTGAGACATGTGCACTGGCCTAACCCCCCAGGAGTGCCTTCCAGCACTTTTGTGACACCCTATGCCAGCACAGGACTTGTTCGGGATTAGGATTGTGCTGTATATTCCTAATATGGCCCAACTGATTTGCAGACTGCCTGCCCGTTACTTTATTGGCAGTTTTTTTCTTATTAACGAAGCTGTTTTACATGTGTAACATTAAACTTCATTCATCAAGGACTGGGTAAACATGCCTAAACCTTTTTTATCCTCGCTGCCAAATCTTGGGCTCATTTTAGATGACTACAATGAATTATAACCCTGTTACCTAAAGACATATGTCTGTCTCCGCAGTAAGCCAGTGTCTCTGAAATGTAAGACACAGCCCTGTCCATAAATCAGAAGCAAAGGCCCTGCCGTTCTGATCATTCTATGAACTGGGGAAGTCTTTGACCTTATTACATTTTCACTGGAGATAATGGCATATTAAAAAAAAACTCTTCAGATTTATTCCACAAAAAAAATAAATTGCAAGTAGTGTTGTCACGATGGCCCTGTGGCGTGACAGAGGGAATGAACACTTGCAGCTACAGTTCAGTGCACTCTGAACTGCTCACAATTTGTTATATATCCCATGAGCAGATTAAACAGGCATATGATCAGTTAGGTGGACGCCAAACCACAGCAGGAACCCATTTCAATTCACCGGAAAGAATTCCGGGGGAGACTGATGAATCTGTCAAAACTTAATTAGATTTATGGAAAATAGCAAACAACTCACTTGAAGGGATGTCCAAAGGGTAAACTTCTCTGTAAAGAATTCATAAGCCATAACCAAACTAAACTGCATTTAGATTTACAAATGAACAGCTCTTAATGTTGACTTTCCTCTTTGTTTCAGATCAGTCACTTCCAAGAAGCTGATTGTTAGATCCAGACAATATCAAACTGAGCCATCAAGCATAGAGGGATTATGGCTTGTTTTTCATCCATGAGCAGCTTTCCATTAGGCACTTAAGGATTTGAATTGTACTCTTTATTTTTAAATTAAGGACCAAACCATGTGAAACCCGGCAGCTCTGCTGAAGCAGACAAGAGGCCCATGAAGATCAACAGCATCCTATTTTCCGCAGGGGCTACCCGGATATCTCCAAGAAGACCACAGAGGAGGATGAAGGCAGAATACAACCAAATGATGTAATCCTTGACCTGCCACTGCCACCTTTGTTGCAGTGAATGTGCAAGTGCGCAAGTGCAAGCACACATATCTTCAAAAATCTTCTTTTCGTTGCACTATTTTTTTGCACAGTTCTTTCAAATAAAAGAAAATTACAAGTCTTCCTTTTTTTATTTAAAGGGACAAGGAAAGAATGAGTTAAGGGGGTAGGAAGTGAGTTGCTGCTGCTAGCACAATATTTTGAGGTGCACATAGCAGCACTTCACTTCCCTATCCCCTAACTGTGCTCCTTCCTTGTGTGAGTCCATTAAATAAAACAGGAGGCAGTCAGAAATCAGAAATGCAAAGAATTATCTGCCTTTGCCTGCCTCAGCTTAGGAATGGAATGGTTGCGTGCATGGCTGCCTATCTACAACAGTAAGAAAAGCAGTTTTTAAAAATGGATTGTAAAATGATGCATTTTCTCTTTCTCTTTTTCCCTTTTCCATGTTCCTTCTCAATTGCAGTGGCCATTTGTGGTGAGTCAAATCCATGTATTAAAAAAACATGTTTATAAAATAAATCTGTGTACGGTATTGGCCTTTGGGGTGATTTTGATCACAAGTTGGTTGTTACCTATAAAGCCATATTTCAGTGTAACCTAAAAAGCCACAAAATTTCACTGTATGGCTTTAATGAAGGACTAGATATGGGTTAATAAACTGAAACTTACGAGCAATTCAGACAAGGTAGGCTTGGTGCTGACTATATAAGTTTTGCATATTGTGAATCATGAGAGTTGTCTGGCATTTTCCTTCCCCCAAATGATCAAAAAGCTGGAGAACAAGCAGTGAAGACTGTGTTCCATTCTTCTGGTACAGCAAGAACTGGTCTCTAACATGTGCTGTTTATTCAACAACACCTGCAAGACAAGAAGACTGGATTCATCCAAGTTGGACTTTGCAATTGCAAATAGAGTTGCTCCTTCTGAAAGGAAAAAGGACAGTTTCTACACACTGTTTCTCATTGAACTAGACAAAGGAATTTGCCTCAATCATTATTGCTCTGTAGCAGTGTCAGGATTAATAGTTTCAAAATGTCCCTCTTATGCTTCAGCAGTTTCTCAGGCTACGGGATTGTTCAGTGTCTCGTAAAACTGTTCTGTTCCATGAACTCTAATCCAAGCTGTTTTCAAATCTCTCTCTCTCTCTCTCTCTCTCTCTCTCTCTCTCTCTCTCTCTCTCTCTCTCTCTCTCACACACACACACACACACACACACACACACACACACACACACGTCTACATCTGCAATCCCAACTGGTATAGCCACTTTGAGACTCTACCACAGTGATTTTCAACCAGTGTGCCGCGGCACACTGGTGTGCTGTGGATCGTCCTCAGGTGTGTTGCAGGATTGACATTTGGGGATTGACATTCATTAATAGGAAAATTGTGGGATTTGAACAGTCTGGTGTGCCTTGTTAATGGTAAAAACAATTGATGGTGTGCCTTGACAATTTCATTGCCTAGTTAAGTGTGTCATGAGATGGAAAAGATTGAAAATCACTGCTCTACCACCTCATCTTCAGTCAAGGCCAAAGATTTCGTTCAGAGCATCCACACCTTCTGAAGCAGCAACAAATTTTGGACCCTTTGCAATGTTCTCTCTAGAATTCCCTCCCTTTACCCATCCATCATAAAAATCATCCTTTGTGATTATTTTTAGAAGTCAATTGAAAACATGTTTTCCCCCTCTGCTATTAATAGTATGATACATGCTGTCTAAATGGATTTGTCGACTGCTTTTCCATCTCTTAATTTTGTCCTGATGGCTTTCTAGATAATTGTTGGCTGCCTTGAAGATCTGGTTCTTGAGCAGAAGGATATAAATATTCCAAATCACTGAATAACATAAATATGAGACTTCAGGCATTTTCAAACAATTTTCCTGGGGAGAACCTTGATTCAGTGGAAGCTTTTAGGGATGCTTCAGCGAAGAACAATTGAAAGTTAGCTCATCCATAATCTCTACTGATATTTGCTATGTGTACCCATAGTGGGATATTGAGTGTATTCATATAGGATACAGTTAAGGTCAAACTTTCATTCTCAAAAAAATAGGAGTAGGTGGAATAGGCTGGTGATGGAGCAGAAAAGAGGATAAATCAGGCCCAGAGGAGGCAGGTTTGGCATCAGTGGCAATGCCATTTGTACCAGCAATTTCACTGGTATAGATGGGAGTCAACCTGTTGCAGGTGCAGGGGCTTACCTTGGGCAGAGTAAGATGAGGAGGTGGTCTCAGCAGCAAAAATTCCCCTGTGGGATGGATGCAGTGTAGTCCATGGCAATGCTGCTGCACCGCCATGTCAGGATTTAGATAGGATTTGGACAGTTCAATTTGAACTGAGCAAATTCCAAGAGCAAATTCCTGAACCCACAGAAAATATCTAGAGAATATTAGACAACATTTGCAAAAGAATAATTTGAGGAGAGTTTGGGAGGCATTTTTTTTAGCTTTTAAGAAATCAACTGAAACTGCTACCTGCAAGCTTTATGACCTTGATCCACACCACAGTCCTGCAGAATTGAGCTCTGACTTCACCAGATCCAGTTTTTAGTTTCAAAGCAGATGCGTCCTTGTCAGTCAGATTATAGGAGGACAAAAATCAGGCTTGCACTGAATGTGCATCTTCTTGAAATGTTAATTATAGAGCAACTGCAGCTTGCTTGTACTTTGACCTATCATGCTATAACTCTTTGTGCTTCAGTTCTTCTGTTAGTAAGACAGGAACATAACTTACTTTGACACTGATTGCAAAGACTGACTCCATAAAGTTATCTCAGGAGGAATACTTGCTGATAGGAGACTAAGGGTGCAATCCAGAGTAACTACGGGGAGTCCTTGCTCCGGTGTAAGAACAATTTGTTCTGGATTGCAATATGAATTTCCCATAGGTTTTCACTAGGGGGTGCAGTAACTATGGGTACACTTAATGTCTCTTACGTGCTCCCGTAGTTGCTCTGGATTGTAGGGTAATACATATACTTATGGCTAACATCTTAACACGCTCACTAGAGAGCAGCTCATTGAAGTAACTCAGAGCCAGGTCCTAAAAGGTTCAGAACTCAAATTCTGGCGATGCTGTGGCTTTTCCAGTGTTGCAAAATACAACACTGTTGCACACAGCTTGGCCACTGTCTATAGCTTTGCAACAGCAGCAATCCCAAGTGTCCAAATGCTGGTAAGCTGGTGTAGAGAGTGGGTAGAATGGGGTGTGAAGAGGGCAGAGAGGAGATGTGTTGAGGCATGAAGAGGCAGTTATTGTCAGCAGCAATTCTGCTGAATCCTGTCCTCCTTCCTGGCATCATTCATCTCCCTGGGTCCAAAGAGCTGGCACAACCCCAAGCATATCAGTAGTTCATGGAGGTGGAGAAGGAAATTGCTTAATGCAAGGTAAGGGAATGACAGTTTTCTTACCTTGAGGAGACCTCTAGGACTGTATCACCCAGGATATTGCATGTATTCTGTTGGCATGGTTATATCTGTGGGGTGATTTAGGACACAATCATAACCAATTTAGGACAGCCTAACTCACCTGGCACATATTCCTGTGGTGTTGTGGGGAGCATGACACATGCCTATTTACTGACCTAACTAACCCCCCCAGAGGGGGACAAAAGTGTCTTATGGCACTTTTGTGACACCCCCAGGTCAGCACAGGACTTGTGCCAGGGTTTATGTTGGTCTAACTGGAAGTTAGGATTGTAGCCTTAGGGCACAATCCTTAATTAGGGCAGTGAGGAGTGCCCTAGCTGGGCTGCCCCAACTATTCAGAATCCAGAGCAGGAAACTATGGTGAATCTAGAGTCATGAAACCTGGGCTGCACTAACTGCTCCAGAGCATGCTAAGTAGGCACCAAGTCAGTGACACCTGGGGAGGGCTTGCTCCTGAGAAGACCCCTCCAGATCACACTGAACAAAGAACAGCTGTGTTGCCTGCATTATAAGGAGTCCCTGATGAGATGCCAGTACAGTCTACAGTAAATACAAGAGGCTTTTTAGAGTGGCCTGCTGAATCCACAGATTAATGGGCTGCCATAGTTGTTCCATATCCTGAGGTTGAGAGGCAGGGGTTGCAGCTAGGCTGGCCAAGCACTCAGATTTGTGGTCAACATTGTCATTCTTACTCTGCCTTATCATGCTCCTGAGGTGGTACAATTTAAAGCTGGAAGAGGGCACTTCTGCCCTGGATACAGAGTAACTCCTCTGCCCTAGGCAATGCTAAACATGCCCTCAACATGCCTCTCCTGAACTGCCTAGGCTGCCTCAGGGCAGGCCAGGTTCACTTGTCTTGGGGCAGCCTATGTTGCCTTAGGCTTTCCCAAGCCTTTTCCAGAATAACTAGGGTAGCCCATCTTGCAGCTGCGTCAGCCCAGTAATAGACAGGGGAGCCCAAGTGCACTTCTGGATTGTGTCTTTGGTCAATGTGGGCTGCTAGTCAAGATTTAGTCAAGCAAAGATTGCTCTTTAAGATTTAGTCAAGGTTGGGCTGCTCCTCAATGTGGTAGTAAGGAAAACTATTTGGATAAATGTAACATAAATGCTGCAGGAATATTTCAGTTTAAAGTTGTAAGGGATTTTAAGCAGGAAGCCAATTCACAACAGTAGCTTTTCTATCAGAGTGCTTAAATTTGTTTCATTTACTTGAATCCAGTGGCATCACCAGGGTTGCAGGAGCCACCACATTCTCCCTATTATGGGCCTCCTCCCATGTAATGGATAGGTAAGGCAATATGCTCAGCATTGGTTTTTGGATATGACTTTTGACAGAATAGAGATATTTCAATGTGATTTGTTCAGTAGCAATGTGTTTATTCCATTGCATTCTGCATGAAAATATGTTTTCTGATTTTTAAAATTTTCTGATTTTCTTCATGAAAAAATGATCTATGACATGGTAGTATTATTTGAAAATACCATGATTTTAAAAATTTGACCAGTAGTTGTGTCACACACCTTCCCCCCATCAGTCACCTGGTGCAGATTTTCCCAAGCAACATGCTTTATTGCACATTTTTTGCAAAACAGGTCTAATTTTGCATGTACAGAAAGAAGTCTTGTAAACTAGATGGCTTAAATGTGCATCAAGATAAAGAGCATGTGTTTTCCTCTTTCATCTATTTATTGCATGAAAATAGCTTTCTTTTCTTAATTTTCAAAACATCCTTTAACGAGTAACGGCCAATCTGTTTGTAAGCAATCCCTGTTTCTCTTGTTCTTATAGGAATTACATTCCAACAGCGAGAGAGAGAGAGAGAGAGAAAGAGAGAGAGATTACCAGCTATCAGGAGAACATGTTCTATTGTCAGCTTCCACTGATGAAGCATCAATTGCTTATTCTAGATTATAACAAGCCATCTGCCTAATGTTCTCCAAGCACCCATAATGATACATGAGCAGGATTTTATACACCACATATGAGAAGCAGACATGGGGTCCTACCCTTATGTGTCTTCTTCATAGTCCTTGTTGATATTCAGATTATTTATATGAAAAGATCTGGTAACCCATGAACTGGTAACTTTGCCCCTGGATTACTGCACCATGGCTTCAAATAAGAAAAAAAGAACTTTTTGTTGTAACTTAGACTTTTTCTTTAATCTATAGCAGTCTCCTATACAAGAGACTGTTCATTTCAACTGAATTGAAAATATCTGCAATAACCATTGCATTGAAGAGGAAATTTAGGCAGGTTCAGCTCAACATGGAAGGGTTTAAAAAGCAGCACCTGTCAAGATTACCTCTTCTATACAATGCTTAAAGGTAAAGGCAGTCTGTCCTCCTTTGTATATGGACGCCATGCCATACATATAATACTGTTTGTCATAATTCTGATATATTTCACTAATGGTGCCTGCTCTGTGCAAATGTCAGCTGTCACAAAAGTGCTGTAAAGCACTTTGTAATGGTGTTGGAGTTAGGCGTGCTGGTGGGAAGTCCAGAGTATTCCCATGCATGCCAGCAAAACCGAAGAAGTCTGCCAGTTGTTGAGTCCTGTGTTGTGCAGTTCAGTATCAAGGGAAGGTGGTGATAGGCGGAGGTGGGCAGATCAGGTCTGAAAGACGACAAAATTAGCAGTGCCATATCATATCTACTTTCCCAGGGGTGATCCACCAACACAAATCGATACTAACATGCCTCGGTCATATTGCTGCCACAGGTCCAGGTTGACCCATCATGCTGGGGACCAATGTCCCCTTACCCCAAAGAGACTTTACCCATGGGATGCATTGTAGCTCATGCTAGCACTGTTGCGTCAATGTAAGGAAGGACTGGGCTGCCCACCAATCTAGCCGATAATACATATACTTTTTGCTTATTTTTAAACTAGCGGCATTCAAAACAGACAATTTTATTATCTAAAGCCACAGATACTTTGTGCCTTTATCAGAATCACTTTCTAGTTTGATCCTGATGTTTTATCTCCATCTCCCATACAAAAGAATATTTTTGCTGTTGCCAAATATCAACTGTAGCCTTTATTGGGTAATGTCCCAGATTTTTTAAAAGCCCGTAGGGGCAAATCCATCAGCTGTATTAGGAGAAAGAGATAAGAGGTTGCCATTGTTGGAACTTCTCTGGATCAAATTCTGTTGAGAGCATAGTTCTGTTTCAAGAGCTGTTAACCTGGTAGTTTACACAAGGGGTTTTCATAAAGAAGAGAATGCCGCATGTCTGCAGAAAAGCACTAAACTAACTCCATTTGTTTTCTTTATACTTTCTCTTTTTCCTTTTACTGTTTTATTAATCAGCAGCCCAATCATGAAGGTGATTACTCTGCTGGGTACAACATACTAAAATGCTATTAATGGTCTTCTTGAAGGAAACACTAAACCCCACAATGAGGTTTGTCAAGTCTGTGCCTCCTACTGGCATTTACTAAAATCTAATGTGCCATTGAACCTAATGCACACCCTATTTTTAATTATGACATTTTTTAAAAAGTTAACTTGCTATTGTAATGCGCAGCTGTAAAGTAGGTACAAAATTTAATTTTACTGCATATAATAGTGAATTATATAATAATAACTAGTGAAACGTACCCATGTTGTGGGAGTACAATACCATCCGTACGCCATCCCCCATTGCGCAACATCCTCCTATCCGCAACATTTCGCCATGCACATCACCCACATGTGCATCAACACGCCATGCGCAGTATCCCCCAAGGCGCAACATCCCTCAAGCTCATCATCCCCCATGAGCATCAACCCCCATGCGCCACATCCCCCATGTGCAACATCCCCCATGTGCATCAACACCCCATGTGCATCAACACCCCATGTGCACCATCCCCCCAGTAAACACTCCTTCCTAGTGCATCAGGCACCAGGCACCAAATTGCTGGATGTTAATCTTCAGCATTAAGTATAGGACAAAAACATGTTGCACCCCTTTTCAGCCCCTTAAGTGTTAAATTTCTCAACATTTGTTCTTGGTAGGTGTTGATGTCACAGAAGGAACACCCTCTCCGAATTTCATGCTTCTCTGTCCAGGGGTTGGGGCATTGCATCCATCAGTCAGGGATTCTTCAATGTATAGGGAGAAAAATGTGTTGTGCCCCTTTTCACCCCCTTCTTGTTGGAATTTCCGAAAACTGGTTCTTTGTGAGTGTCTCCATCATGGAAGGAACACCCTCCCCAAATTTCATGCTTCTAGGCCTAGTGGTTTTGGCTGGCCATTATGAGTCAGTCAGTGAGTCAGTGACTTTTTATTTTTAACTAGCAAAAAGTGTACCCGCATTGCGGGTGTAACATTTTCCCCTATGCCATCCCCCCATGGGCATCATCCCCCCATGTGCAACGTCCCCTCATGCGCAACTTTCCCCCATGCACAACTTTCCCCCATGCGCAACTTCCCCCAATGCGCAACTTCCGCTCATGCGCAACTTTCCCCCATGCGTATCATCCGCCGATGTGCAACTTTCCCCATGCGCAACTTTCCCCCATGCGCAACTTCCACCCATGCGCATCATCCCCTCATGCGCAACTTTCCCCATGCGCATCATCCGCCAATGCGCAACTTCCCCTCATGCGCAACTTTCCCCCATGCACATCATCTGCCATGCGCAACTTCCCCATGTGCAACTTTCCCCATGTGCAACTTTCCCCCAAGCGCAACTTTCCCCCATGCGCATCATCCCCTCATGCACAACTTTCCCCGTGCGCATCATCCGCCGATGCGCAACTTTTCCCCATGTGCAACTTTCCCCATGCACAACTTTCCCCCATGCACATCATCCCCCCATGTGCAACTTCCACCCATGTGCAACATCTGCCGATGCGCAACTTTTCTCCATGCACAACTTTTCCCCATGTGCAACTTCTCCCCATGCGCAACTTTCCCCCATGTGCAACTTTCCCCCGTGCGCTTCATACCCCCTTGTGCAACTTCCACCCATGCGCAACTTCTACCCATGCGCAACTTCCCCCATGCGCATCATCCCCTCATGCGCAACTTTCCCCATGCATATCATCCGCCAATGCACAACTTTCCCCCATGCGCAACTTTCCCCATGCACTACTTTTCCCCATGCGCAACTTTTCTCCATGCGCATCTTCCCCCATGCGCAACTTCCCCCATGCGCAACTTTCCCCATGCGCATCATCCGCCGATGCGCAACTTTCCCCCTTGCGCAACTTTACCCCATGCACAACTTCCCCCATGCGCATCAACCCCCATGCACAACTTTTCCCCATGCGCAGCTTTCCCTCATGCGCAACTTTCCCCATGCGCATCATCCCCCCATACGCATCATCCCCCCATGCGCAACTTCCCCCCATGCGCAACTTCCACCCATGCGCATCATCCCCTCATGCGCAACTTTCCCCACACGCATCATCCACCGATGCGCCACTTCCCCCCATGTGCAACTTCCCCCCCATGCGCAGCATCCTTGCCAGTGCAACCTCTTCCTCCGAACAACATCCCCCAGTGCACCAGGGTCTGAGCACCAAACTGGCTGGATGTTGGTCAGTCTCCCATGTTAAGTATAGGACAGAAACACGTTGCCCCCTTTTCAGCCCCTGAAGGGTTAAATTTCTCCAGATGGTTCTTGGTGGGTGTTCAGGTGACAGAAGGAACTCCCAGAATTCCATGCTTCAGGCCCAGCAGTTGGGGCGGAATGTTGCTGAGTCAGCAATTCTCAATGCAAAGTATAGGGAGGAAAGCGCGTTGCGTTCCATTTCACCCCCTTCCGGTTGGAATTTCCGAAAACCGGTTCTTAGTGCACCCCTCCATCACGGAAGGAACACCCACCCCAAATTTCACACTTCTAGGCCCAGTGGTTTTGGCAGGGTGGTGATGAGTCAGTGAGTCAGTCAGTCAGTGAATGACTTTTCTCTTTTATATATGTAGATTATATATAGATAAAATTGCAATGGATTTATATTACAATTTTTAGCTAATTGCACTACTTTATACAACAGTGGGTTTATATTACATTTTAATCACAATATAGTAAATTGTTAAACTAAATACTGACTTATACTTATAATCAAAATACCTGATCTATACTTATAATCAAAATTTAGTGCGCCATCAAATCTAATGCAGCTGAAAAGAGGACCATTATATTCCAGTAAATAGGGTATTTTTCTGTAACCTGAATAAGCTGTCACCTGGACAAAAGCAACTGGCTATGTCTTTTTCCATCAGATCAGTATTCTCGTTGACATGATCAGATAGAAAAGATAGTGGCCACAGGGAAGGTCTGCATTGCTTTATGGAGCTCACTTATGATCTGATTTCCTTTCATATTAAAGGTGCAGTTTTATGGGATAAGATTTCATTTTCTATGCTGAATTACTGTGTGGAAAACCAAATGTTAGCATAAGGGAAAAGAAAACCTAGGACTTATTTGTGGAATAATTTGACAGAATTGCATGAAATTGAACACTTGGGCTGCAGGCACCTTGGGGTGAAGAATTCAACCTATCTTGTTCTAGAATCCTGGCGATATTATTCTAGGAACCATTCTGGTTGAGGGGGAGCTGAAGTTCAGGGGGAGCTGGGATTCTGGTTCAGGAGGAGCTGGAGTTCTCCTCCTACTCTTGTGTAGGAGTTTTTCTATGTTGCATTGGCTCTGGTGGGTTTATGGAAATAGTGCTTTTGCTCAGTAAGTCTGCAACAGTGCAATACAATATTTAATCAATTCAGTTGGCCTAAAATAAATCATTTCAAAGAATCATATCCTGGAGAAAAGCAACTACAGTGGCACCTCACGTAACAAATTTAATTTGTTCCGGAGGTATATTTGTTACATGGGGCTTACATCTGAGTATCCATGGTTAGGATTGTGCTGTAAATGTCCCAAGACAGGAACAGTAGAGTGCCATTTTCAATGAGGAGCTTTCATTTGGCTAGAATTGGACACCCTGATATTTAAAACCTATCTGAGCGTTTCAGAAAAATCAAAGGGGTTTGCAATAGTAACACAGATAACATAAGTAACAGCCCAAACCTGAGCTGCCTGGAGTGTGGGGCTGCAGCGGTGAAATGAGAAATACAACACTATGGCCCTACAATCCAGAGTAGCTATGGGAAGACATAAGAGGCACTTACTCTGAATTGCTCTATGCATAGGTTTCCCATAGGTGTACACTGTAATTACATTGGTGTAAAAGGTCCTGTAGTTACTCTGGATTGTTACTCTTGCTCCCATAAAACAGAGGGAGAAGAAAACGGAGGCTGAATATTTAGCAAATGTAGAAATTGAACTCAAGTCCCAGATCTAAGTCCTCCTCACTGTACTGTATATAGGAACATGTATTGTTATCTCAGTAAGTGGGGCTGAGGCAGTACTGTTTCATGGAAACAGTTTCATGGAAGCAGGAAAAAGCTCTTGCTGTGGGATTTTTTTTTCAACTGCTACAGAGAAGAAGCCATAGGTGCTGTATTTATTCTGAAAGCCCAATGGCCCACAATTTTCAAGCTGTCGTTCCTTAGAGATCATTTCTCCATAATGCAGTTAATTCGGCCAAAAAGATGTATCTCGTTGCCTTACTATCCCCTTGCCTTACAACTTTGTGCTTGACTTGGCTAAAGTGTTTAGAAACTGCCTGTAAGGAAGCATGATAGCTCCTTATAGTTCTGGTTTCTTAGAATAAATATTTACAGCCTCGAGGATTTCTTTTCTTTTTATTGGTGGATACTTGATGCTGCTGAATTTTTTTTCTTCAATTACTTCCAAGGTTTAATGTTAAAAATGCGTGCAGAACTTTGTCGGCTTAGAATTTGTGTAGTATAGTATAGTATATGTATACACTATACAAATAGTATAGTGTAGGATAGTAATAGTTTCCTTAATTGCTTCTAAACAATTGAGTAGTTTTAGGTAATTTCTTTTTTTCTTTGCTTCTTTCACTCAAGCTGAATTCATATTTATAAGATTGGTAATGTGTTAATCCCCCTCCCCACCAGCATAGCACCGTTTACCCCTCAGATAATGTCATTTGAAAATTGGAAGCAATACTTTTTTTAAGGGGAATGAGGGAGAATTTGTAACACATGTTCATATTTGTCCCCCTTTCAGAACATATTAACATTAACAAAGGGAAGCCTGAGCTCCAAGGAAGATACACTGTCCTCATTTTCAGTGTGAATTATGCAGCCTAAAGGAGATCAAGTTGCTGTGTGGCTAAGCTAATTGAATTCTTGGTGTACTGCAGTGTTGATTGTGGCACTTTCAGAACGGATACATATGTTTAACTATAATCAAGTGATCTGTCCTTGTCTGGAGCACAAGCCTGGCTTCTCCTGCAGAGCCAGGTCCCCCATCCTAAACATCTGGTGTAAGGGCTGATCCATTGGAGAAAGAGCTGTCACATCACCCCATACTCATGCAGATGACAGGCAGGTTGATGGGGTGGGCATAGCTGTGTCAGTGGGGTATGTAGTCCATCCTACAGTTGCACGGCAGCCATGCAGGTAAGGTAAGGTAAGGCAGTGTTTATTCCCTTGTGCTAGTGCTGTGAATAGGGTTGCCATAAATTTTCTTCCACAAAATTGAGACAGGACCCTCTGTCCCATTGGCCAGTATATGAACGCAACACCCCCCCCCCAAAAAAATCAGGATTGTCCGTTTTGGGGGACATATGGCAACCCTAGCTGGGAAGCTGGTTAGAACTGCACTGTTAAAAACTGAAAAGTCTTCTGTGACTCCTGATCTATAGGACACACCAGGTATGCAGGGGTGAGTCACACCTATCCCCTCTTTACATTAAGGCTGGAGAAAGCTAGGAAATAACCAAAGTTGTTTAGGTTTGCACCTCAGGCTGTAAATTAAATTGTGCAATGTGTGAATTGCCACTTAAAAGATGGAAAATGAAATGTTAGGTACGAAAAATCTTCCTTCAATTCCTTAAATCAGTGATTTTTCAACCATTGTGCCGTGGCACACTGATATGCTGCAGATAGTGCAGCTTTGGGGCAGGTCATTTTATTAGAAGGGCAACTGGAGAATTTTAGAAATCAGAGAATTTGAGCCTCTTACCAGCAACATGGTGTGTCTTGTCAATGGTATCAAAACGGATGGTGTGCATTGACAATTTTAGTACAGTGGTACCTCGCTTAACAAGTGCCTCGCTTAACAAGTGTTTCACATAACAAGCAAAAATTTCCAAGAAATCTGCTTCACATAACAAGTTCCGCTTCACTTAAGAAGCAAGCACGCTATGGGCATGCGTGCTATGCAGCCCTGATGCTGCATGGAGGCTCTTTAAAAGGGCTGCCGGCCAGCGCTGCGGCCTCTAACTGCCCCTAACTGGCCTCTAACCGCCTCTAACTGGGGGCAGTTGACTGAAGGTGCCAGAGGCAGCTGCCCCTAACTGCCCCCATGTGCCCCCACCGACCACCTTGAACCTCCAGCAACAGCCCAGGTAAGCCTCCCTGGAAAGTGTCTTGGATTGCAGTCTCCTAACTATGTCTACTCAGAAGTAAGCCCATTGTGTTAAATGGGGCTTACTCCCAGGAAAGTGCCTTTAGGATTGCAGCCTAGTAGACTTCATAGGATCATGCACACTGAATGCACGTTTTGAATTCAATTCCAGTCTTCTGTCATCATTTTTACATCCAGTTAATATTTTTATATGAATATTTTGGGGGTTGTGGAACCAATTGTCTGAGTTTCCATTATTTCCTATGGAAAAATCTGCTTCACTTAAAGAGCATTTCGCTTAAAGAGCATGCCTCCGGAAGAATTAAGCTCCTGTATCTGTGAGGCACCTGTATCTTGTCAGTGTGCTGTGAGATGAAAAAGATTGAAAATCATTGCTTTAACTAAAGCTCAGCAGGTCATATTAGTCCAATGTCTTTTTGTCAGCCTGTGCTGCCCCCTTATGGTGATTCAACTGTGGATGAGAAACTTTGGAAAGGGTAAGGAGCTTCATGCTCCTGAACTTGATAATAATGCTCATGTCTCTTTTCCACAGTCTAATTCCAGAACTCTGGAACAATGCAGTGGTTTCTACTTTGACATCTCCTACCAGCCGTGATGCAGAATGTGGAATGAAATTTTATGTGCACACTCAGCCTTTCCCTGATGATATCCTTCTGGGTCTTCCAACTGATATTGCTCAAGACAACTGCTCATTGGAGGTTTATTTTTGTGCAAATGACATACAAGGAACTAATTTTTCCACATCTGCAATGTTCGAGTGATGAGCAAGACACAGCACAATTTGGAGTGTTTATACCTATAATGCAGCTGCCACCAATGCTAGCCAAAATCTCACTGGGAAAAAAAAATCAAGGCGGCTTTGTATATGATTGCAGAAAACTGTTCTCCTTCTTGTCATTGACTGGTGCGATTGACAGCTTCTCTTTGCTCTGATTAAAGGAAAGGCATGCTCAGCATCTACACCAGGATGACAGCAGAATAAATGCACGCATGCAGCAAAAGGTAGAGTGGGGAACAGAAATACACAGGAGATCCTTTTTTAAAAAAATGCAGTCCTATTGGGATTAGTGTGCCTGAGTTCAAAGTGGATTTTGTAATATAGCATAATGCAGCAATCATTGAAGTCAGATGCAAAGCTTGTGTTACTTCAAAGGCTGCAAGACTGCTGCTGACACTGTCACACCTGCAACTTATTTGCAAGTAAATACAAGCTTGGCAAAGAATTCTTGCCCTGAATGTATCTCTGTTCACCTTCTGAAAATGTCCATTGTTAATTTATGGTCCAGTCCTAAATGGCCCAAGTGCCACTTAGCATCTAGCTCCTGCACAACAGAGGGGGGACGGAGCACCTATGCTGGGAAAGTGCCAAGTTGATGCTGCATGCATGCAAAAAGCCAGCACAGACTGGAACAACTCTTATCGCATATCCTGCACCCTTACTTGGGGGAAGAGGGAAAATTGGGAAGAGGAAGGTGTAAAAGGCAGGGTGACCATATAGAATGGAGGACAGTTCCTCTACCTTTAACCATTGCATAGAATTGAGGCAGGTTTAGAAGGGTTTAAAAAGCAGCACCTGCCTCAATTAAGTGCACCTGTAGTTACTGCACCACCTAGTGAAAACCTATGGGAAATTCATATTGGAATCAGGAGTAAGTTGTTCTTACACTGGAGCAACGACTCCCCGTAGTTACTCTGGATTTTGCCCATAGACATATTATAACATCCAGCATTGGGATTTGAGTCCAGATGAGGAGGGAACAGTTAAAAATTCAAATTTTTGAATGCAAATTTTAAAATAACTGAAAAAATTGTGATTTTAAAAGTTTTTAATTTATATTGAGTTTCAAGTTGTTCTACATAGACATATTATAACAACCAGCATTGGAATTTGTGTCTGGATGAGGAGGGAACAGTTAAAAATTCAAATTTGAAAATAACTGACAATATCTACAGGGAGGTTTTGAAGTTCAATGGACTGAGGAATTGAAAGTCATTTCTTAAAAATTGCTGTTTTCTAAGCTGGGCCAAAGGCCCAAAATGCCCTCTGCAGGATCTGGTAGTTTTATATGTTGTTATATATTGTTTTCTATTGTTATTTATAGAAATTCTGAGGTAATTGATTTGGAAATTGAAATCCAATGGAGAAGAGAAAGGTGTTTTTAGGAGAACGTTGTCTGTCCATCCCTCCAATAAAATTTCTCTCTCTGCACTTTCCCTCCTCAAATAAGACAGCCTTATATAGGGTCTGTGGGGAAGAGACTGGGAGACAACTGGGGGGGGGGCAAGCAGCCTGCTGTGGGGACACTGGCAACAAAGACTGACACCACACAAAGGCACCACATCCCTACTGGGCTCTGCACCAGAGAAGGGAGGCAGGCAGGGAGTTGCAGCTGAAGGGCATTGTTACTAGCAGACTCCAAGGCAGCAGGGCTGCGCTGGGCACCCATTCCCAAGGAGGAAAGACCACCCAGGTACCCACAGCTGGTACCCTCCCAATACTAAGGATGGTGGTATGTAAGACGGGAGGGAGCCTTGATGCAGGCCACCATTTGCTAATCTTGAAAAACTACCAAGATTTTGAAGGGTAAAAACAGGGTCTCAGTAGGGATAGATTGACTCAGAGCTTTCCAAAATGGAGCTCATAAAGAAGGAAGGCCTTGAGGGAGGGAAGTTGAGAGAGGCCATTTTGAGCCCAGTGAGCGGGTGGGTGGGTGAGAGTGGCTGTGTATTAAAGGTTAACAAAACTCATACTGGTCATCTTTTTCTTCTTGCTAGTAGAAAAAAAGAATCTAAGCAAACTGAATCAAAGTGAACAGAAATGGCTGCCGTTTATTCAAGTCAGGTAAGGGGGATTTACAGCTTGGGCTTCTATAACTGTGGTGGCAAACCTATGGCACTCATGCCGCAGCGGGCATGCAGAGCTCTCTCTGTCGGCACACGAGCCAAGTCAACCTGGTATCACCCCAGCAGCTGAGCAGTGCCCTGCGCTGAATGTACATGCCCAGAGCTCTGGGTGTGTGTGCTCGGCATTGGGGCTCTCGGTTGGCTTTGCTACAGGCACTTGGTCTCTAAAAGGTTCGCCATCACTGTCCTATACCAGTCTCCACATCTTTTCTCTCAGTATAGTTTCCTTCCTACTACTCCCCCACCCCACCTACTTATTAGATGTCTTTCTCCAGAGTTCCTCTAGAAAGCCCAACTAAATCCCTTCTCCCTATGAATTTTCCCCATTTATGCACTTCTCCTTCAGATGAGATTTTCTTTTCTCCACAGTAATTTTCACTTCCTTTTAACTAAGCTTTCTTAGGGCTCCACTGTGCATGCATCAGTGGTGTACCTGGGGAGTGAAGTGATGCAGCCCACACCAGGTGACACTCCCAAGAGGGTGTGTGCAACACCCTGAAATAGCTAAAATTGGGCAGGTCAGGAATAACTCCATCATGCTAAATAGTGTTGGATGCATAATTTACATTAGAATGCAATGAAGAAAACTGGAGGGAAATATCTATCAAAAGTTATGGCCAAAAACCCAGAAAATAAAAATGCAACTGTCTTACATAACTAAGGCTGCAGTAAAACCCACTGAACATAGTGGGGCTTACTTTGAGTAAGCAGCCACAATGGTTGAATTGTGCTCTGTGTGTACAATCCTAACCAGCTTTCCAGCACTGGCTTAAATGGGCCAGCAGAGCATGTACTCCGCTGCAGTTGTGGGACAGGCTTCCTCAAGGCAAGGCAATGTTTGTTCCCTCATCTCAAACATGCATTGTCCTTACCCCAGAGCAGGAAAGGTGGTTAGGACAGCACCTTAAAATTGCATTTGCTTAATTCAAAATGGACCAGTGAGACTGATTATTGAAAGAGCTGTTGAGATGTTATGACATGAGATATTGTTATGACAGAGCATGGAACCAATAAGATGTTAGTAAGGTTCTCATTCTCCCTTGGGGGAGGCTAATGTCCAAAATTATGGTTTGCAGCAATAATACCATTGTGTTATAAACCATTAGATGCACAGAATGCTTATATACCATTAGATGCACAGAAAGCAATTTAAAAAACAGACTGGAATATCCCTGTTCTGTCAAAAGGTGTGGCCAGAAAACCAGCAAGGGAGGGTGAGGGTACATCCCCACACCCAACACTCAGGCTGTTGCCCTGCCCGCTGCTGGTAACACACAGGCCTCTCACACCAGTGACATAAACCCTAATGATGCTAGTGGTCTGCGTGTTGTTGGTAGGAGTCCTCCAGTATAGTTTAACAGTATGTCCAAATTGTGAACACCAGTTGAAACCCCATTTTAGTTCTTTTGCACTTTAATTAAACTTTGGTATAACTTACAGTGCACCATTGAATATAGTGCGCACCCTATACTCACAATCAAAATACTGTATTAATACAGTAATTCTTGCCAAAATTCATAAATGGCAGTTATCTTCAATACAAAGATCTCTCCACACCATTGTTTTCCCCTTTCTGTGTACATATTGCATGTGTTAATAAAAGCACTGCTGGTAATATAGTGCAGGGGCTTGAATTGACAGATTCCATCTGGAAAGCCTCCACCCCAGCCAGAACAGCAGAATAACAATAAATAACAGAATAATAACAATAACAATAAACAGAATAACAACAATAACGATAAATACAGTTGGTATTTATATATCGCCTTTCTGGGCATTGGATTTCTCATCTGACTTTATTCTAGGTACTTTAAATGGACCAGCTATGCTAATCTCTGACAGGTTTTTTACAGTAAAGAGGTTTCCAAAGAGGACATCTCATTTTTTGTGATGGGAAAGTGATGGGAATTATAATGTCTGAAAACAGCTACACAATGCCAGTTTGACCAGATGTTTGTTTTTTTTCAGGATCTGTCCTTTTTTTTAAAACTTCATGTCCTGTAATAGAATAATCAATGTCCTGGAATAGAACTTCATTGTCCTCCTTTTTTCTGAGATTGGGCCTCTTAGTGTAAAGGGTATTTATAATTAATAAATAATTTGTAATAAATTGTAAAGGAATATAGTTTTAAATAAATAATATCATATTTAAATTAACCACATATACAAGTGCTTTTAGATTTTATTTCGTCATGTCCTACATTTTTCTTAGATGTCCTATATTTTAGGGGTGTTTTGTCTTCTTTTGTGGTTTATGTCATTTGGTTACCCTGTGCAATGCACAAGATTCTGAGTCCTGTGTATTTTTTCCTGGAAACATGCCCTGTGTAAGCAGTGGGGCTTACTTTTGGGATTGTGTGCATACGATTGTGTTATAAGTTGGAAACTGGAACAGAATGAGAAGATCTTCTGTGCCTCCTTTCAGGGAACTTGAGAATAATTTATTAGAGCTAGAAACTGAAAAGATAGAAATGCAAAGTTGAGAGAAAGTGTGTGTGAGAAAGTGATTTCAGGTTTAGTAATGTTTTGTCCTTTCATGGAACTGAATACAGTTCCCCCTTTGGATAGCAGTCATGGCCCAGGTAGGTCCAATATGTTCATAGGACATTTTTCTTTTTTCGTTCAGGGTCCAATTTCATTTGCAGAGATTGCTCTGTATTTCAGCATCCACACCAAAGGTTCTTATATGAGAAGATCATGATGGAGACTAATGAAAATGTGATTTTTGTAGGTAAGGAGGATTCTATGGCTTTGAATTTATAATTCCCTAAATAGTAACCTCTGCTCCACTGGATGTTATGAAAGGAAATTTGTGGCCAAGCTGCATGACCTGGGTATGGCAATTGCTATTCTACCTTCTACCGTAATTAGCCCAAATCTGGATCTTTTGATGAGGAGTGTAGCCCCAATGGGGTGCCATGAATTAGCTAAAGATTCCTTGGCTGCCCTTTGGAGGAGGTACATTTGGAAGCACATCCCCCTGTTTTGGGGCTCTCCTTCTCTGTGCAGGACCCATCTGAGAGAGAAACAGCTTAATAGCATAAACCTAACTTGCATTAGGAATAGCCTGTACTGCACCATGGCTTTAAAATGGATGCCTTTAAAAGGGGACTGAATAGATTTCTGGAGGAAAAGTCCATCACAGGTTACAAGCCATGATGGTTATGTACAGTCTGAGATTAATAGTTGGTCACTCATGAGGAGCAGTAGGAACTTTTTCCTGTCACACAGGCTGCAATCCTAACCTCTCAGGCAGGCTGGCTTAAGAGCTGTGCTTGCCTGGAGGTGTCAGAAAAGTGCCCTAAGATACTTTTTTTCTACACCTGGGTGGTTAAATTAGTGCACAGACATGTGCCGCATTCTCACAGCCTCAGATTGCAGCTGCATTGTCAGAGACATCACACTTCCTCCAAACCGCAGTTGCTTCCTTTGGTCTCATACTGCATTTATTTCATTCTTTCAATAGCATCTGTTTGGTACCAGATAGGAAGTGAGAAGGAACATACTTTGTCTTCAAAGCCAAGAGCCAACACAAGGGAGAAGAAGCCCTTTAAGTGCCAGGAGTGTGGAAAGAGTTTCAATCGGAATGGTAAACTTAAGCTCCAGAAAAGAACCCACACAGCGGAGAAATCCTACAAGTGCCAGGAATGTGAAATGACTTTCAGTTTGAGTAGTGGACTTAAGAGTCATCAGAGAACCCACACAGAAGAAAAACCCTATTTGTGCCAGGAGTGTGGAAAAGCCTTCAGTAAGTGTGGAAATCTTAGAATCCATCACAGAACCCACAAAGGAGATAAACCCTATAAGTGCCAGGAGTGTGGAATGGTCTTCAATCAGAGTGGTCTTCTTAAGAACCACCATAGAACCCACACTGGGGAGAAACCCTATAAGTGCCAGGAGTGTGGAATGGTCTTCAGTCAGAGTGGTCTTCTTAAGAACCACCATAGAACCCACACTGGGGAGAAACCCTATAAGTGCCAGGAGTGTGGAATGACCTTCAGTCAGAATGGTAATCTTTTAAGCCACCATAGAACCCACAGCGGAGAAAAACCCTATAAATGCCAGGAGTGTGGAATGACCTTCAGTCAGAATGGTAATCTTTTAAGCCACCACAGAACCCACACTGGAGATAAACCCTATAAATGTAAGGAGTGTGGAATGACCTTCTGTCAGAATGGTAATCTTTTAAGCCACCAGAGAACCCACACTGGGGAGAAACCCTATAAATGCCAGGAGTGTGGAATGACCTTCAGTAAGAATAGTAATCTTTTAAGCCACCAGAGAACCCCCACAGGGGAGAAACCATATAAATGCCAGGAGTGTGGAATGACCTTCAGTCATAATCATAGCCTTAAGGGTCACCAGAGAACCCACACAGGGGAGAAACCCTATAAATATCAGGAGTGTGACAGGTTACTCACAATATCACTGTATATACCGGTACATTTCTATATGTGATAGCAAGCAGAGCTCTTCAGCCTATTAGCCAAGTAGAAACACCTGTGTATAAGTTATGTGAGAATTCCTAAGACAAATATGCCTCTGTTTATCAATATTTTTATACAAATGCACCCTAACTGTATTACTGACAGTGGTTAATTTAAACTCTATATTGCTTATAATGAAATTTAAAACTATTAAAGATAATTACATATAATTAGGGAGCTGCAAAAGGTGAGGTTCTTTTTCCTGACAAAGGGATGTTATCCCCCAAGAAAAATAACCTTGCCTTTTGCAGGTCCCTACATATAATTTATGTATTACAAAACGGCTGCATGCTGCCAGTTCAGAAGGAAAAAGGCAATCATTTTTTTCCTTTAATGAATGAAAAATGAATTTTCCCCCCAGGACACAAGGGTAAAATCCAGGACATGTCCTGGAAAAAGAAGACATGTGATGTTATCTTTAGTTGGAGCCACAGCTCACTCTGTTCACTCTGTCCTTTATGCCACTCAAGTCAGATTTTAGCCTTGTGCTCTGGAAAAAAACCTTCTAAATCCTCCTTTTCCTTATAAGCAGACAGCATGTAGCCCTCTTGTAATTAATAAATTATATTTAATAAATTATATTTATAATTGTTTTAAATTTAATAAGTAATAGAGTGTTTAAATTAGCCACATAATATATATAAATAAAGTATAAAGTAATATATAGTTTAAATAAAGTAATATATAGTTTTATTTAGTCATGTCCTACATTTTTTGAGTGTCCTACATTGTGAGAAGACTTATCCTTTGTTTGGTTATGACATATGGTCATCCTGAAAAAAATGCTGGCGGCACCACCATGGGCTGTTCATTGATGACTGCATCTGCAAGCCACAAGCACAGTACATACATGAAACCCCTTAACGCAATGTCAAATTGAAGGAAAGTGACCTGCGCAGTAGCACTTTGGCTTGTGGAATCACCTATCATAAGTGCAAAGGAGCTCAGGGACACATAGCTGTTGCCACCCTTGCTTAGTTGTGCTCCCTCCCTGCCCAGTCTCATCTGCCCCATTGCCCCTCCTGCCTTGGGAAAGAGACCCCAAAGAAATTTTGTGCCCCCTGATTAAATTCCTGACAGAGGACCTGTCAACAAGGCTGAAATCCTATAATAACTTGTCCTGAAGTCAGGTCTACTGAATAGTCTGACCTACAGCGTTCTGACCCGGTGTTGAGTGTCATAAATGTGCATAAATGCAAACCAGTGTTGGGTGGAGATCCATTGCATACTGCCTTGCTGTGGACCGTAGATTGGAGGTTAGGAGGGTGGGAGATGCTGGCCTGAGAAAGCTTGGTTGCTTTGGTTTTGGATCACTTAAACATGTGCCTTTTTTTGTTTTACAATTTAACAATCTATATATATAAAAGAGAAAAGTCACTCACTGACTCACTGACTCACTCACTGACTGACTCATCACTGCCCTGCCAAAACTGCCCGCCCTAGAAGCGTGAAATTTGGGATGGGTGTTCCTTCCGTGATGGAGGGGTGCACTAAGAACCAGTTTTCCGAAATTCCAACCGGAAGGGGGTGAAAAGGGTCGCAACGCGTTTTCCTCCCTATACTTTGCATTGAGAATTGCTGACTCAGCAAAATTCCGCCCCGACTGCTGGGCCTGAAGCATGGAATTCTGGGAGTTCCTTCTGTCACCTGAACTCCCACCAAGAACCATCTGGAGAAACTTAACCCTTCAGGGGCTGAAAAGGAGTCAACGTGTTTCTGTCCTATACTTAACATGGGAAACTGAACCACATCCAGCCAATTTGGTGCTCAGTGCCTGGTGCTCTGGGGGATGTTTTTGGAGGAAGAGGTTGCGCTGGCGAGGATGCTGCACATGGAGAGAAGTTGCGCATGGCGGGATGATGTGCATGGGGGGATGATGCACATGGGGGAAGTTGCACATGGGGGAAGTTGCGCATGGGGGGATGATGAGCATGGAGGGAAGTTGAGCATGGGGGGATGATGCGCCTGTAGGAAAGTTGCGCATAGGGGAAGTTGCGCATGGGGGAAGTTGCGCATGGCGGGATGATGCGCATGGTGGGATGATGCGCATGGCGGGATGATACGCATGTAGGGAAGTTGCGCATGGGGAAAGTTGCGCATGTAGGAAAGTTGCGCATGGGAGATGATGCGCATAGGGGGACGATGCGCATGGGGGAAGTTGCGCATGGGGGAAAGTTGCGCATGGGGGAAAGTTGTGCATGGGGGAAGTTGCGCATGGGGATATGATGCGCATGGCGGTATGATGCGCATGGCGGCATGAAGCGCATGGGGGAAAGTTGCGCATGGGGATGTTGCGCATGGAGGATGGTGCGCATGGGGGAAGTTGCGCATGGGGGAAGTTGCGCATGTGGGGAAGTTGCGCATGCGGGCAAGTTGCGCATGTGGGAAAGTTGTGCATGTGGGAAAGTTGTGCATGGAGGGAAGTTGCGCATGGGGGAAGTTGCGCATGTAGGAAAGTTGTGCATGGAGGGAAGTAGCACATTGGGGGAAGTTGCGCACGGGAGAAGTTGCACGTAGGGAGAAGTTGCGCGTGGGGGGATGTTGCACATAGGGAAAGTTGCGCGTGGGGATGATGCGCACAGGGGAATGTTGTACATGGGGGTAGGTTGCGCATGGGTTGTTGATGCGCCATGGAGGATGTTGTATGGGGAAGTTACTCCCGCAACGCTGGTACGCCTTTCGCTAGTCAGTAATATATTGTTGAAATTAAGTACAAGAAAGCAATAGAGTGTTTTCAGAATTTAACACCTCTCCTACATTTCTTTTAACATGTCAGGAATTTTGGGGGAACTTGTCCTCTTTTTGGGTTTGGACAGCTGGGTGGGAGGCATTCTGGGGTGTGGGAAGGCAACTAGGGGAGGAAGTGGATGATGGATTGGAACTGGCAGAGGTCTGCTTCACTGGATCCAGAATCCCATCCAATCCTGACACGAAGATGCTTTAGATTGCAATCCTAAAGACACTTTCCTGGGAGTAAGACACATTGAACACAATGGGGCTTACTTTTGAGTAGACATAGGATTGTGCTCTCTCTCTCTCTCTCTCTCTCTGCTGGCTAAATAATCAACCCAGACTTAAGTACAGATATCCCCCACTAATTGGACAGGTTAGGGACTGAAGCACCACCAAAAGTGAAAACTATTGAAAAGCAAAACCCAGTCTTTATCAGCTTGCAAATGCAAAATGGACACAAAAGAAGACATAAATACCACTTGCAAAAGCCTAAATAATACATATTTATTAACACTTAGCCCAAATAAATAACAAATTACAGAAAAATGAAAAAAGGCATGTGTTAGCAATGAATCTCTTATGTATCTGAATGATGGTTATTTACTAAAGAAAGTCATAAAGAAATGCCCAAAAGAATTTGATCACCCTGTCACATGCAAATCAACATCAGAGAATACCATTTTAGCCTTCAAACAGCAGAGAAAGGTTGAAAGAGTGGAGCATGTGCTGAATGAATGAATTCAGCGTATAATTGAAAGGTGATGAAAGAGTGGAATCATCAGAAAACGAACTGTCAGAAAGTTGGGGACGCCTGTACTCCCATTGTGGGGCCTGCTCCATTACCTGGGACAAATGTTCACTTCTCCAGAGGAGCTGCTGGTGGCTGCCCAGAGAACACTGAATGCAGGCGCAGCCATTTTTATGCTACTGTTCCTCTGGGCACTGGGCCACTCACAATTGGGCTGCGCTTGGTACTCACATTACGTCTGAGTTGACATGCATAGTATTTTGTAGGCAAACAGTTGCTTTCACAGTTTGTTTCTGGACATTTTGGTGACACTTGATTGGCTCTTGTTGGAAAGAAGGTCCTTAGTCTGATTCATCAGGGCCCTTCAGATGCACTTAGGCTGCAATCCTAAAGGCAATTTCCTGGGAGTAACAGCCATTGAACACAATGGGAGTTTTGAGTAGACATGGTTAGGATTGTGCCCTTAAATTATAAATCCCACCCTTTGTAATTTGCACTGCTCCAGATTAAAACAAACAAACAAACTATGGTACTCTTTGTTGTGGGGGGTTTCCAGGGCCTCAGAGGAAACTTATCAGGGATACCAACTTCCTTTTGGGCTCCTTTCCTTTTCCATTTGAACAGAATTCCTATACATTATGATCTTTAAAACCACACAGACATCCACAAAATGTGAATGCCAGTTTTTGCATACCGTAATACAGGGTGCAATCTTTAAGACACTTTCCTGGGAGTAAGGCCCATGCTCACAAATGTTTTCTGAGATCCCAAGAATATTCTAGCTCCCCTCCTTTGGTTCCTGGGCTCCCTTTTTGATCCTGGTACAAGGTACCATATATTCCACCCCACTCCTTCACACGGGTTCTAGTGAGACTAGAAAATGTCAGTTCTCTGGATTTTTTGGGGTGGGGAGGGGGGTGAGCTCCTTTTGGTCCAGGCTCATTTTTCAGACCCTGGCCCAGGTTAAATTTACCCCCTGCTTGACCCACACTCATGGGCTGCAGGGGTGCCCCATTGCCCCCAAGGATCCCAGTTTTTGCTATAATGACACAATCCTATTCAGGGCCTATGAGAGGGGGGTCCAGCAGCTACATTGTTCCGGGGCCCAAGAGCTACGGAGGGGCCATGACTGAAGGACCATTTGAGTGTTAGGTACTAACAAATTAATAAGGTATATGTGCACACACATGTATACACATACACATACACACGTGTACATACATATATACACATGCATGCACACATACATACATACACACACACATTCATACATACAATTTCAAACATTGTCGGTTTTTTAACTTTGATAAGATTTTAGTATTTTATATTGTCACATTACTTGAATACTGGTATGTTTTAACATAATGTTTTATATGATCAATAAATGAGCACTTGTTGAAGTTTGTTGCATATTAATTAGCCTCAATTTTTTTATTTCAGAATAATTTTGCAAGTCTTAGTGGCCCCAAATGGGTTTTGTACCGCCTTAACGAATTTCTCTTAGAGGCCCTAATCCTATTGATGTACCACTTTCATTCCCCTTGAAGGTGCTCCACTGACCTCAGTGGTCTCACTGCGCACGCACACACGCACGCGCACACACACACCTTGATGTACCCATTGCACCTCTATCATGAGGCTCTGGGATGTGCCATTGACCTCAGGGGGTTACACCCCTTGTAACAGAGACACACACACCCTTGATACACCTCTTGCACCCTCCTCTCATGGGTCCCTGGGTGTCCCACTGACTCCAGAGTACCACCTTTCATTCCATGCCATGCCCCCCCCCCACACACACACCTTGATATATCCCTTGCACCCTCATTTCATGGACCTTAGAAGTACCTCACTGACCTTAGGGGTCAGTCACCCTTGTATGATGTACTCCTTCAACGCCTTTCTCCTAGGCATTGTCCCATTGACCCTTCTCCTCACAGTGTCCAATTGACCACAGGGGTCCCACCACTTGTAAGACACACACACACACCCCTTGATGCACCCTTTTGTGGGCTGTGGGAGTGCCCCCACTGACCTCAGGGGTCCCCGCTCTTTAAAACCTGGGTTGACCATATAATCAAAAAAAGAAGACAAGGCCATGACCCCCAATGTAGGACACCCAAGAAAAATGTAAAGCAGGACAAAATAAAAGCTTTCATGTATATTGCTTTCATGTGGTTAATTTAAACACTATATTCCTTAATATT
This sequence comes from Cryptoblepharus egeriae, assembly GCA_030015325.1. NCBI lineage: Eukaryota > Metazoa > Chordata > Lepidosauria > Squamata > Scincidae > Cryptoblepharus > Cryptoblepharus egeriae. The sequence goes on along the minus strand of JAREYC010000004.1, from coordinate 17,936,335 downwards.
AAATTCAAAACTATTACATAGAATTTATTGTATCAGTTTCAAGAAAGGTACATGTTGCCTGGACAATGTAGATTTTTTTTCCAGGATACAAGGCTGAAAAAGATGATGTCCTGGAAAAAAGAGGAGGACATATGCTTGCTCTCAAGGAAAAGAGGAACATGAGAGATTTTTTTCCCAGGATAGAAGACTGAAAAAGAGGACATGTCCTGGAAAAAGAGGAGGACATATGCCTTCTCACAGGGAAAAAGAGGGCAAGGAAGATTTTTTCCAGGATGGAAGGCTGAAAAAGAGGACATGTCCTGGAAAAAGAGGACATGCCTTCTCACAGGGAAAAGGAGGGCAAGGAAGATTTTTTCCAGGATGCAAGGCTGAAAAAGAGGACACGTCCTGGAAAAATAGGAGGACATATGCCTTCTCACAGGGAAAAGGAGGGCAAGGAAGATTTTTTTCCAGGATGCAAGGCTGAAAAAGAGGACATGTCCTGGAAAAAGAGGAGGACATATGCCTTCTCACAGGGAAAAGGAGGGCAAGGAAGATTTTTTTTCCAGGATGCAAGGCTGAAAAAGAGGACATGTCCTGGAAAAAGAGGAGGACATATGCCTTCTCATAGGGAAAAGGAGGACAAGGAAGATTTTTTCCAGGACGCAATGCTGAAAAAGAGGACATGTCATGGAAAAAGAGGACATCTGGCTACCCACCCCTCCCCTTGATGCACCCCTGCACCGCCCTTGGACCAGCTGAGAGGCAGAGGAGGGCTGGATCTGCTGCCTGCAGGTGAATTGAAAGTCGTTCTGGGGAGGGGAGGGAAGGACGCTCTGCTGCTGCTGCAGTCCTGGCAGCAGAGCGAGCAGAGCAGAGCCGAGCCCGCGCACCCACCCTGCGCCCAGGGATGGACCCGCTTCCTCGCCATCCCCTTGGAGCAGGCAGGACAGGCAGCCTCCAGCGCCCGGGTGAGTCCCCCTGCCCTTTAATGCACTTCCCTGGGAGGAAGCCCCAGCCACTCTAATGGCACTTACTTCTGAGTAGGCATGCCTAGGCTGGGGCTCCAATGATGCAATCCTAGCCACACTTTCCTGGCAGGTAGCTCCATTGACTTTAATGGGACTTACTTCTGAGTAGACATGCATAGGCTGGGGCTCCAAGGATGCAATCCTAGCCACACTTTCCTGGGTGGAAGCTCCATTGACTCTAATGGAACTTACGTCTGAGTAGACATGCATAGGATGGGGTTTCAAGGATGCAATCCTATCCACTCTTTCCTGGGAGTAAGCTCCATTGCCTCTAATGAGACTTACTTCTGAGTAGATATGCATAGGATGGGGTTCCAAGAATGTGGTTTCAAGGATGGGGTTTCAAGGACGCAATTCTAGCCATACTTTCCTGTAAGCCCCATTGACTATAATGGGACTCACTTCTGAGTAGACATGCTTAGGATGGGGTTCTAAGGATGCAATTCTAGCCACATCTGCCTTGGAGTAAGACTATAGTGGGACTTACTTCTGAGTAGATACGCATAGGATGGGGTTCTGAGGATGTAATCCTATCCACACTTTCCTGGGAGTAAGTCCCATTGACTATTATGGGACTTCCTTCTGAGTAGACATTCCTAGTGTTGGACTCCCAGCTGCATTCCTATTATTGACTATTGACTATAATGACTATTGACTATAATGATATGATTGACTACTTTCTGGGTAGACGTGCAAATGATGAGCTCTAAGGCTGCAGTCTAACCCATACTTACTCATTGACTATAATGGGACTTACTTCTGAGGAGACATGCCTAGAATTGGATTCTCAGCTGCAAGCCTATCCATGCTTTCTTAGGAGTAAGCCTCATTGACTCTAATGGCACTTCTGAGTAGTCTTGCATAGTATAAGCTTGAAAGCTGCAGTCCCATCCATATTTACCCATTGACTATAATGGGATTCATTTCTGAATAGGAATGCATAGAATGTGGCACTAAGGATGCAATCCTATCCACACTTACCTGGGAGTAAGCCCCAGGTAATGAGACTGTAATGGGACCTACTTCTGAGTAGACATGCATAGGATGGTTCTCTAAGGATTCAATCCTATTCACACTTACCTGGGAGTAAGCCCCATTGAACTGCAGTGGGACTTAATTCTGAGTACACATGCATAGGATGGGGCTCTAAGGCTGCACTCCTCTCCACCGTTAACTTGGAAACAAGCTTCATTGACTTTAATGGCACTTACAGCCAAGAAGACATTACTCAATGGGGTTCTAACTTAGCAAGAGAAGTGCTTGGGGCTCAAGCCTGCCTTCAAACCCTACTGTGATCAAAGGCTGCAATCCTTTCCATACTTTCCTGGGAATCCCATTGACTATAATGGGATGTACTTCTGAGTAGACATGCATAGGATTGGGCTTTCAGTTGCCTCTGGCGTAGAGGGGTGTGTAGGACAAAAAAGAAAGGAGTGGGAGTGGCGCTCTGGATATGCTCAGAGGCACTCTTATTCAGGGTGACATCATTCCTTCCATATTTTGGAGAGGGGAGAATGTGAATGAGACCCTCTCAAATGAGGCCCTGACTTCATCACTAGCTGCCTGAGGTTTAACCCTGCTATCTAACACTCAGTTTGGAAGGGTGGGTGAGTGGTTAGAGCATCTGAGATCATCCCCTTGTTGGTGCTGGATTTCCAGAGTCCCCAGATTGTGAGACTGGATTGGAAAGAGCACATCTCAATAATGTTAGACACACTTACATTGGAGTAAATCCCATTAAAGGGGGGTTTTGCTTCCTATATGAACAGGAGCCTTCCTATATGCACAGGAGTGGCTTAATGGGTGTAGGTATTAGAGGAGTTATCTACCTGCCCCCCTTCTTGAATTTAATTCCCATTGATTTATGGAAACATGCTTAGCTGTGGCATGGGCAAGAATTTCTTGAATATGGGAGACTACAAGGTGACTGTTCAAATATACCTGATGGGCTGGGCAAAGTTTTCAAGCATGTATTGCTGAAGAATATTGGTTGTAAAGCCAAGGATTCAGAGTTGAGTTAGGGTTTGCATAGGGTTGCCATTTGTCCCAGAAAACTGAAACTTTTGGGGGGAGGGGGGAGTTGGGGATTGTGGATTGTGCTCCCATACTGGCAAAAGGGACAGGAGGTCTTGTCCTAGTTTTGTGGAAGAGAATTATGGCAACCCTAGGTTTGCATCCCCTGTGCATGACCTGCTGTGGTGATTACTGTTTCTTGTGATATGTGACCATCTGAAGTTTGGATACTGTTTCTTCCCCATCAGCTGACTGTGTTTCCCTCTGCACCTATCTCTCCACCCATCCTTTCCAAGAAGATCCACTTGGGAGCTGGTGACCTTGGAACTGTCCTCCTTCCTAGCTCATTAAAGCGCATCCTGTTCCTGGACTGCAGTGCTTAAGCAACCTTGCTTTTCTTCTGTATATCCTGGATCCAGGCTCTTCGGTGCTCATTCCAAGTAGTGCACTGCAAGCATCACCCAGGAATGCATATCTGTGTGTCCCTACCAAGTTAGCCAAACTTCTGCTGGGTAAACTTCCTTCCTTGTACAGTACTGTAGTATTCTGCTATAGGTCCTTGGCTCTTGCTGCATTGAGCAAAAATGCTGCTACTACTTGCCCCATGAATATGATCCGCTGAGCTCTGCAGAAGCACTTGCTACAGCAGCAGTTTGCATTGGCAGATAATCTCCTGGACCTGCTCCTTGCCTGATGCAGGGGGAGCAGTTGCCAGAGTGATGGCAAATGTAACCTTTGATTCTCAGCAGCCTTTTGGGAAGGAGAGGTAATTTAGGTACCCTTGAGATTAACACTGTTTTAATTAACTCAAGCAGGCTAATCACCGGGCATGGGATTAGTTCAGGCTGTTTCTGGAAATGGGAAGAGGTGTGCTAGGAGTAGCAAAGTAAGGCTGCGTCCTTTTAATCTGGGCTTTGATGCCCAGATGTCTTTTTGCCTATAATTTGAGACCTCTTAGTTCCTTTTAGCCTTTAATAAATTGTTGTTCCTCTTGAGTTGGTTGTTTTCAGCCACAGATCACAGTGGAAAGGCTCTGTAATCAGAAATAATTCACTGTACAAAACAGCTCTTTTTATTCAAAGGAGGTACTGGCTTCCCCCTTTTGTCAGCGATGCCAGTGAAACAAACCACAGTGCTTCCTTGGGTGAAACTGGGAGGGGATGCCTGCTTATTTGACATATCTATTTTACTTTTAGATGTCTATATAGTTCTACTTACTGTTATATAAGGCATTCCTTGTACATTAACTTTTTTTAATCCTTACAACAACTGTGTTAGGTAGATTGATTAAGATTGATTTTTCCCCTTTTTATACCAAAGGAGCTCAGGGTAGTATACCTATACTTAATTCTTCTTCTCCTTTTGTCCTTACAACAACCTTGTGAGGTAGGAAGAGCTGAGAAATAATGATTAGATGATCACCCAGGAAGCTTCATAGCAGAGCAGGAACTGAACCTGGATCTTCCAGGTCTAAGACCAACTCCTAAACCCCAATACCATCTTAGCTCTCATTACTGAAAATGGGTGGTGGTTATAGGTTATGTAAGGATTTATGAGAGAGTTGGCCTTACCTTAGTGAGTTCATGGAAGTGACATTTGAACCATGACATTTGAACCATGCACTTCTTTCTTTGATGTTCAGGCAGTTGCCCATACAATACTATGGGCAAAATCCAGAGTAACTACTGAGAGTCCTTGAACAACTTACTCTGGATTCCAATATGAATTTCTCATAAGTTTTTATTAGGTGGTGCAGTAACTATGGGTGCACGTAAAGTCTCTTACGTGCTCCCGTAATTACTCTGAATTTGGGGGTATGTAACTTAAAGGGCAAATGTGGATCACTTTGGGTCTTTGTCTATACAGCCCAGTCCTTTCTTATTTACCTCTTCCACCTTCATTTCCCTTTACTTGCATGGTTTGTGTTGCTGCAAACTGCTTACATGTATGTGTCAAAATCATGCATGTTGAAGTCACTTGTCTGGGTTGTGTTGCTGCAAACTGCTTTGAGGGCACCTTATACGTCTGGGTCAGAATTATGCATGTTAAAAGGTTTTCAATTTTAAAAGTGTTGAAATTAAGTACAGGGAAGCAATACGTGTATTTGCTTTATTTTAACATGTCCTACATTTGTCCTACTTTTTTGGAGTGTTCTACATTTTTTTAACCAGGTAGGAATTTTGGCTTGGGGGACAGGAATTTTGGGGAGCTTGGGGGGAATTTTGGGTTCTGCATCTGGCCATCCTGCTGCAGCAGAAGTGGATGGGTCGCCTTTAGGAATTTATGCACATGGTGGCTAGATTGTACTTGATCTTTATAAAGCACCATGCACACAGACGGCACTACATACAGTGGTGCCTCACATAAAGAGCTTAATTCGTACCGGAGGCATGCTCTTTAAGTGAAAAACTCTTTAAGTGAAGCCAATTTTTCCCATAGGAAATAATGGAAACGCAGACGATTGGTTCCACAACCCAAAAAATATTCATATAAAAATATTAATTGTATGTAAAAATGATGATAAAACACTGTAATGTTCAAGGTTCAAGGTGGTTGGTGGGGGCACTTGGGGGCAGTTAGGGACAGCTGCCTCTGACACCTCTAGCAACTGCCCCCAAGTTGGGGGCAATTAGAGGCAGCAGCGCTGGCCCGCAGCCCTTTTAAAGAGCCTCCATGCGGCGCATCAGGGCTGCATAGCACGTGTGCTCGTAGCGCGCTTACTTGTTAAGTGAAGCGGAACTTATTATGTGAAGTAAGATTTCTTGGAAATTTTTGCTTGTTATGTGAAACGCTTGTTAAGCAAGGTACCATTGTACTTAATATATTTGTGTATCATATTGATATCCTCTTTTACAAAAGCTTGCCAAAGCGTCTAGATATAAATAATTCATTTTATTTTAGGCATTGTTATCCCATCTTTTTGCTAGGCAAGATCAGTGCAGTTTAAATGCAAAACAGAAAAAATACAACAATTAGAGCACAAGCCTAACCATGTCTACTCAAAAGTAAGCCCCAATGTGTTCAGTGGGAATTATTCCCAGGAAAGTATCTTTAGGATTGCAGCCCCAGTGCAATAAATCTGCAGTCCTGTATGCACTTACCTCGTAGTAAAGCTTCCTGGATCAAATAGGACTTTCTTCTGAGTAAACATGAATAGCTTGCACTATATCACTACTCTTTAAAAAAGAGCCAGCAAATGAAACATTGCATATAAACAGTTAAAAGGTCTCTCATTTAAAAGTCATGAAAGAATAGCACAGACTTCTCCCAGCACCTGAAGTAAGATGGGTACAGAGAGAGGTAGGTCCATAATTTGGGTACCAAACCCACATCATTAGGAAATAGTAACTTTCAGAATGTTAACCATTGATCCTTATTCTATATTTGCAAAATGTCAGTGGCCCATTATAGCAAATGTGATTTCTGTAAATGATGTCCTTTATTAAAGGGAGAGGATAATGTAGCCAATCATGCAGTGTTTGATCATTTGGTTCAAACCAAGAGGCTATCAAGGGGAGCGTGGAGAAGGAAGGAAGAACATTTGGCGGTAAAGTAGGACGAGTGGTAATGAAGCCAGAGGGAGATGGGAGGCCAAAGCAACAGAGTTAGCACCAGATTTGGGACTGGTCAAAAGAGAGTACCGGGATCTCATTGTATCTGTGGAGGGTGCATTCCTTCCCCCAACCAATGTGGATAGAGGTATTCAATGCAAATAGGGGGAACAAATAGGGTATCTTGAGTGCTTTCTTCCTGTTAATGTTTGCTGAGTCATCCCCTCTAGTTTCAGGTTGCCTGCCTGGTTTGTCTTTCTGCTATTAAATCAAGACAGCTGATTTCTGCTTTATAAATTATGATCTTTCATATGATTGTAAACAATAGGTCATGGACATGGTAGAGGCTGGGGTGACAGCAGATAAGCATTGCCACAGATACTCAGGACACCTATATCTTACACAGTTCTAATAAACATATTCACTGCTATGATTAGTGGCAATGACCACTACTCTGAATTGCTATATAAGCAGAATATACATCTTCCTGGTAGATATAATGATGGCTACATTGAGCCTTTGGATCGAGAGGCAGTGTGTCACAGAATGTAGTGTTGGGATGGTGGTGCAGCAATAGGAAAGGGGTATTGCCTTCCTATTTGGGGCTTCTTAGAGCATCTACACAACATGTCCTGTAACAGGGCTGTGCGCGCATGCGCTGTATAAGCCTCCAACAATATGGCTGCCCAGCTGGCCAAAATTAAGCCACATCAGGGCAGCCCCAAACCACCCCAGAGCACCCTCCCACCAGGCAGCAGAAGGTAATGTGAGTCCCACCATGTCTACTCAGAAGTAAGTCCACTAAGTCAACAGGCCTCCTGCAACAGAAACCTTTGGTCTCAGCCTGCACATGGTGTCTGAAGAGTTCACTGACTGCATACAACTACATTGTAAAGTATAGGTGTAACTTAATTATATATGATTTATTTATATGCTATTTAGTCTTAAAGTGAATGAGGTTGACTGTTTACACTGAGAGAAACTTCCCTTAAGTTTGAAGAACTTAAGAAACTTCCCTTGAAGATTTGAAGAACTAAGTTTGAAGAACTGAAAGAAACTTCCCTTGAAGATCGGCAGGTCAGCGGTTCGAGACCCAGGTGCTGCATGAAGCAACATCCTGGTGACAAACCCGTGTCACATCCATCATCTAAAAAGAGGACCCCTGCCAGGAGCAGGAATAACGCTAAGAAAATGATAAGCTTCCCTTAAGAAGCTGTTAATGGCTTAAAGACAGCCTGCTTGTCATGGCATGGCAATGTGGCAGGCAATGAAGCTTGTTTGGAAAGGGGGCATAAAGAGTTCTGCTGTTGAGGGAGACCCCTCCCTTCACCACATTTTAAGCCACTTAAAAGGGAACTTGATTCATTACCTGCCTTCTTACGATGGTAACAAATAGTTTTTATATAAAAACAAGTAATCATGGAGGTCCCTGGAACCAATTGTCACAAATGGGGATGTTTCAGCCTGTACTGTTCTGCTTTGCTCCAGAATGGCGAGGACTACAAGAAAGTGCAGCAGATCAGCAGGCTGTTGTGTCAACATGTTGCAGGTTTCTCTTGTCTTGCTTGTTTTACAGAGTTCACTGCCTCAAAACACGGTAACATGGATGGCTTTAAAGAGAATTGAATACATTCCTGGAGTCAGTTTAGGGTTAGTTTACAGGTCCTTGTACAAAGCCAAATACTTTTTTGAGAATACCACATTCTGGGCTACGCATACCACAATGTGCTTTCTGTGTGAGAATCCAGAACGCTGGCCCAGATTGACCCTTGGTCTGATTCAGGAAGGCAGTTATTATGTAACCAGATCCTGCGCTTTCAAAATCCCCCTATTTGTTCTTTGCTTCAGTCCCCATCTGACTGCCTGGCCCTCTAATATAGTCTTATGATTTAATGCATCCTGTCTTGATCTCTTCTGCAAACAAATGTACCAAGTTGAGCTGTACGCTGCTTGAGGATTGAGACTATGGCTGCAATCCTAAAGACACTTTCCTGGGAGTAAGACCTATTGAACATAATGGGGCTTACTTTTGAGTAGACATGGTTAGGATTGTGCTTTTTGGCTGCAATCCTATACACCCTTTCCTGAGAGGAAGGCTGCAGTCTTTTCTGGTGGTAGGTCCCATTGAATACAGTAGGACTTACTTCTGAGTAGACATGCTTAGGATTGCACTGTAAGTCCCATAGAATGGAATGCAACTTATTTCTGAGACATTGGCCCAGCCCATATCCTAAAGTCAAATTAATAAGCCCTTTGATCCAGAGCAGTTAACGTGACTTTCCATAAGATAACACTAGAGGGTAACTGCGTGGACCCGTAACTACTCTGGATTTTGCTCATCCTTAGGATTGCACCCTTTGCTATTAAGTTCACCTTTAATCCTTGATAACGCTACCATTTTACAACTGTTTATATTATTTTACCTTCACCTAATTACATCCTCAAGATGATTGTACGCAGTTTCTTTTTATAGTGAAAAATCCCCACTGGTGCTGATTAAGCATTCCTTGAACTCCTAAAGCTTCTGTCACAACAAAAAGGAAGCATTTGGGTTGTTGTAAAATGCAGTATTTGTTTGTTAAAGTATCTCGTTTGCAAGCGAATGTTTTGAAGAGAGTGGGAGTCTCGTTGCAGGAGCAGCTTCCGTGGCACGTCTTAATATTATGGCGCCTCAAAGAATTGCCCTTTTGCAAATGTCTGTTTTCAAATTGTTCTAATTTGCCTTCCTTCAAATTGACTGCCTCTTCTGCAGATTGCTTTCAACCCGGAATGCAGCCTCTGAAGAAAATCAGAGCTGAAAAACCCTTTCACTGCTAACATATGTTTGGAAGAATTCTTCTTTTATAGAGCGCACTTTATGGGTATTTCATTCTACATGTTGTGTTTTCTTGATAACGCACAAATAAGGAGTATATATGTGCCTGCTGAGTATTTTCTTTAATGAAACCATGCGTCTTTTTATTCTTTACGGCACTAAATTAAAATTGTTCTCGTCAGGAATGGGGCTATAACACAGCAGAAAAAAGACTGAGGCTGCAATCCTAAAGACACTTTCCTGGGAGTAAGACCCATTGAATACAACGGGGTTCACTTTTGAGTAGACATGGTTAGGATTGTGCTCTGATGGAACGAAATGCATTATCAAAAAGTATGAGGAGAAAACGGCCAAGGCCGTTTGTGATGATGTGGAAACTCTGCAAATTCCTTTTAGACTGTCAAGTAGCACGTTTGTCAGCTCACTTGCTAAGGTCACCTCTGGCTACAAGAAGGGACGGTTCAATATTACAATATTATGTGAAGCAATATAGTTGGAGAGTTGCAAAAGACGTCCACCCATGTGGAACAGTACTCACTGTCAGCAGTTTGGTTGACTCCGCTAGTCACATGAGGATGGAATTCAGTACCAAGAATTCCTTTCAGTGCTATCATTTTCTCATTCTGTGTTTCATCTTGGGTCAGTCTCTCTGTCTCTCTCCTCCTGCTAGTGTTTCTCAAAATGTGGAACTAGGTGGGTCACAAGCTAATTTCAGATGGGTTCCCATTCATTTAAATATTTTATTTTTAGTATTAGACTGACATTTCGTATATGGTATATACGTATATGGTCTATATGTATATGGTGTATACATTATGTCTGGGCTGTGGGTGGCACAAGTGGTTAAGACACTGTGCCTGTTAACCAGCAGGCCAGGGTTCGAGACCCGGGTCGGCCCCACAAGACAGGGTGAGCTCCTGTCCTTAGCCCAGCTCTGCGATGCAGCTGGAACCAATCGTATCAGCTCTGCTGTTCCATTGGACTATTTCAGTAGTGTGGAGAGGTGGGTTTATGCTGCTTGGGTAACAGCATACCCTTCCATAACAATCTAACCCAGGCTTTCGTGTTTCGTATGCAGTGCAGAGCACGATACCATAGTCTTTCAAGACTGATGGATGCAAAGTCTTATACATTATGTCTATAGTCATAGACATCATAATTATAATTCTTATAATTCACAAATTACATATAATATAATAAAATTATATATAATTACATTACAAATTAAAATTACATATAATAGTTTTAAATTTACTAACAAGTAATAAAGAGTTTAAATTAATCCTGTGAAAGCCACGTATATGAGTGTTCTTAGCTTTTATATTGTCATGTCTTGCATTTTTCTTGGGCGTCCTGCATTTTGGAGGAACAGGTTCTCCTTTTTATGTCTGCATTTGGAGAAATGCACTTTTAACAGACTTCTATGCATTGTTGGGCTGTGGTGGCACTAGTGGTTAAGACACTGTACCTGTTAACCAGCAGGCCAGGGTTTGAGACTTGGGTCCTACAGGACAGGGTGAGCTCCTGACCTTAGCCAATCTCTTGCCAACCTAGCAGTTTGAAAGCATGCAAATGCAAGTAGATAAATATATCCCACCTTGGTGAGAAGATACAACAGCGTTCTGAGTGCTTTCAGCAGTCATGCCAGTCCCATGACCCCATGTGCCTTTGGACAACGCTGGCTCTAAAAGGCTTAGAAATGGGGATGAGCATCACACCGTAGAGTTGGTCACAATTAGCAGTTTAACCTGCAGGGGTACCTTTACCTTTTATGCATTGTTGTTTGGCTCATAGTTGTAGTCAATGAGACTTACTCCTGGGTAAGTGTGGGTAGGGTTGCAGCCTAGGATTGTTAAAAATTTCTTGCTTTGTGATAGCACTTCCAATCATGACATCACTTCTGGTGGGTCCTGACAGATTCTAATTCTATAAAATGGGTCCCAGTG